>CM062809.1:215927162-217363918 GCA_031772625.1 Pinus tabuliformis | reverse complement strand
CCTGCCTCATTGAACCAGACTTGGAGATAAGGAGGAGGTTGGTTAGGCTGGAAATTTGGTTTCATAAACAACTGAGCAATTTTGGTTATCTGTGAGCTGGGCAGTTTGGCACCTTGGTCAAGCAAGAATTTCATGGTGAGAGGAGCCAGAGGCTGATTTGGCTTGAAGTTCAACATCTCATTTATGGATTGAGGAGTAATATATAAGAGCGTAGTCCTAGATGGAGCCATAACTGCTCTTTGTGTGGGTTCATAATTTTCACAGCATAAATGGATGAAATCAGGGAGCACATTCAT
Organism: Pinus tabuliformis; assembly: GCA_031772625.1. Lineage (NCBI taxonomy): Eukaryota > Viridiplantae > Streptophyta > Pinopsida > Pinales > Pinaceae > Pinus > Pinus tabuliformis. The sequence goes on along the minus strand of CM062809.1, from coordinate 217,363,622 downwards.
TGAAGGGAGGTAATAGATAGGCATGTTGGACTCCCAAATTCCCAAGACATCAGTGCTACTTCTGTAGCTATTTCTAATTTCACAAAAGGCTTCCAGGTGAGGTTTGTAACCCATCATATCCTTAATTTGGAAGTCCCTGTCAGCAAGGGGTATCCATTCCAATTCCTTATGTGGTGCATTCAAGGGGGCAACATTCAAGGCCACTGGAGCTTCCATGCTTCACTGTCTGTGTTTATAATTGGGATTTGGGTCTGCGTAACAATAGAGAATAGAGTACTGCCACTGGGGTTTTCTCAGGAAATTTTCAAACTGAGTTATATATAGAAATGGCCTCACTGGGTAAAATTCATAGGAAAGACAAAGTCTGCAGAGTTTAATTGGGGAGCTGGATAAAACAGTGGAAATGGTGCTCTTTTTGCAAGTGATTTTGACAAATTTAACTCAATATTTGGGAATTTTTGGAGATTTTTCTGGCGGAAATGGGCTTGAATTGTAGTTTAATGGGCAATTTGCAAAGGATAACAGAATTCGTAGGTTTTCTTTGGAAAAATGGGTCAAACAGTGACTTAAAATGCAGAGATTTGTAGGCAGGAGCGCATTTTAACTCGAATTTTAATTCTTCAGGTGATTTTTACAGAGAAACTTAGAAAAACAAGGTTTACGAGTGAATATCGGGTAAATACCTGTTTTACAGGCGCTTGGTGCGAAATGCAGGTTGAAGACTGAGCTGAGGGGCCAAGCTGCGGAGTGAATTCCTCTGGGTGGCGGATTGTGCAGAGAAAATGTCATTTTGGACGTCGTAAACCATGCAAAGCTCATGCAAGAAAAACAAAGAGAAATGGACAAAAACGTCGTTAAAATAAATTTTTAACAAAAATTTTGATTTTGGCGGGTTATTGGCGTGCTTTGGTCGAGTGACGTCAGCATGATGTCATCTTTTTCGGGTAGCGGGGGGTACAAAAGGTGACTTGGCGCTAACGTGGCAGACATGGCAGACAGAATGGTAACGCGGAATGCTGATGTGGGTGCTCACATGGTGGACGACGTCAGCAGCGGTAAGCGGGAGCAGTTTATGGTTTCATCGCACCGCTTTATGTACAGCGGCGGTTTTGGACCAAACGGACGTGATAAACTGTGGGAGCGACACGCGTCCCACAGTACGGCAGGAAAACCACTTTTTATCGCGTGCTATCGTCCGGTCATCGGGGCGCCTCCAATATTGATGAGAGCCATCCGATCTGGGGGATCGGATCCGACGATTGACGGAGGGGTAAGTTGGCGGTGGGGTACGACGTAGGGCCCGCTCGATATATTAACATTTATATGGTTTTTTGGGGCATAAAACCTTTGGTTACTGGGTTTCATATGGTTTACGCGGGCGGATTTGGTTATTTGTTTAACCAAATGTTAAACAAATCCCTTTTTATGTGCATGGAGGGGTTATTACGTGGTCCTAGTTGAACCAATAATTCCCAAAATAACATCGTTATGGCTATAATTTCCGGGGCGGGGATATTTAAGTATTTTGGGGTTTTTTATATAGTTTTTTTTTGTGTAATAGGGGCAGAGAAGTATTATATGGGAGCTATATAATATAGTTAGGATGTGAATATGGTTTTGTGAATAGAAAACTCTAAGTTTATAAGGTAAAAACTTAGGTTCTTAGAAAAATGAAAGTGAAATGGAAGGGTCTTTTTACACAAGAAATGTGGCTTGTTTTGACTAAGCAAACACAGAGTTCTACTTAGTGTTTCCCATAAAATGAAATGAACTAGGACCATTGAGCAGATCCCAATGTCCTTGAGGGGGTGTTAGTAAGTGTTCTTGGGGAAATGAGAGGGGAAATTTGTCATGCTTCACTGAACTGTAGCCACTTTGCCAGGATGTTGTGATACTCATGAGATAGATTATATTTAACAGGACAAAACTGATCACCTCCTGCTTCTGCAACACCAGAATTACTTACCCATTCTGCTACACCTAACATTTTTTCTTCATCTTGTTTGGGTGCATTTGAACTAGAAAACCTGATTCTCTTCTTTTCTTTTAACTGCCCTCCTATCTAAGTCTACCCTTATTTCTTCCAAGGGCTCAGATTTAGCTGTTGAGACCCTTTGCTTCTCTACCTAGCTATTTGTCTGCCAAGTTTGAACTGTTTGAACAGACCTTATTCTCTAATGCTAAAACAAGAAATTTAAACATGGACTGGCCAAGATTGAGCTGTTAGGCCATCCATCAAGTGTGACAGAAGTCAGTGATTGCACATTCAGAACTTCTTTGCAAAAACTAGTACAGTAGTGGCATTTTGACTAACCACTTTCCTGGTCTTTCTTTGGGGTTCATTTTCTCTCTTTTTTGACCAATTCATTCTTTTGCCCTTTGATTTTTCTTTTAGGGCATACCCTCTTTTTATTTTTTTGATTTTTTTGAAAATATGGAACCTTTGCAGCATGGAAAGGATGATCATATTTGGCATTTCCACAGTCAATCATCAAATATGACACCTATTGGTATAGGAACCTAATAGTGGCTCCACTTGGGGATGGCTTTTCTAGGTGAAAAGCCAAGAACAACAAGTTAGATGGCCTTATTTTCAACTCTTGTTGCAATCTGAAATCTCCTTCTACTGTAGACCAACGAACTATTTCTTTGTAAGCTACATGCCCCTTCTCATAAGCTGATTTGACCAATTACAGCTCTTTATATGGCAGTTTTTCTGAGTATTTAGTCGTCATATTTATAGCTCCCAAGTTTTCTTCTTGATTTCTTCTGATAAACTCAAAATATGACACAAAACAGTGGCACAATTCCTTGCTTTTCCCTCAAAATTTGTTGCATCCTATTCCCTATCTTATTGCTATAATAAACTGCTAAAATAGACACTATTTATGTACAAAATATAGTCTGTTATGTTAACAAAGAGGATCAAAATAATTCTTGAGTATTCACCCATTGACTGGCCCTTCCTCAGCTTCTGTACCATCCAAACTTCTCAAAAAGTAAGTGTTATTTCCTTGTACAGCCTGAATAGCGAAAGGTCCTTTCCATAAGAAATCAAATTTGCCATGTTTTCCTTTGTCCTCCCTCCTGGAATCCCACTTCGGCACTTTGTCACCTATGAAGAAATCTTCTGCCTTTGTCATTTTGTCAAAAATCTTCTTCAATTTCTCTTGTAGAATCTGAGTTCTCTGATACACTTCTTCTCTAGTCTGCTGTAAGTGAATAGTTTGATTGATTCTTCTTTGAATATCATTGGGTTTTGCCTATATTTATTGCAGCAATTTTATCACAGGGATTCCCAAGGATGAAGGGAACACAGCCTCCATGCCATAAACCAATTCATAGGGGCTTGTCCCAATAGATCTCTTTGTGGTTAACCTATTTGCCCACAGTGCATTAATAAGCTTTTTGTGCCAATTTTTCTTATTTTCCTCCAATACTTTCTTTATGATGTTGATCAAGCTTTTATTGGATGATTCAGCTAGACCATTACCTTGAGGGTAATAGGTTGTTGAATGGCCTAGGGTAATATGGTATTTGTGGCAAAAACTGATCATTCTTTTGGATTTGAAGGCAACAGCATTATCAGTTATTATTTTTTCCAGACAACCAAATCTAGATAGGATATTAGTTTCTAGGAATTGCATGATGATTGAGTCATTGGCTTGCCTACAAGGAACAACCTCTATCCATTTGGTGAAGTAGTCAGTGGCAGTTAGAATCCACCTATGTTGGCCAGAAGAGGAAGGGTGAATTTCTCCAATGAAATCTAAACCCTATTGTTGAAATGGTCTTTCAGTGGAAATGGGTTTTAGGGGTAAAGGTAATAGTTTTCTCTTGCCTTCAAAGATTTGGCATTTATGACAAGAAACTACAAATTTTTTCACATCAGCAAACAGGGAGGGCCAATAAAAACCAGCTCTTAGAATTTTATCAACTGTTGATTTCCAATACAAATGTCCACCACAGTCCCCTGCATGAAATTCTTTGAGCACTTTGTCAGTTTCATCCTGTGTTAGGCAATTCAACAAAATACCTTCATGATTTTTCCAAAATAAAATATTGTCTATAATACAAAACTTTGAAGCTTTCATTTTTAGGAATCTCTTTTTAGTTTTGGATAACCCTGGAGGAGCTTACAGGTTTAACAATACATAAACTATATCAGCATACCAAGGTGATTGTAAGAAGGTTTGATTGATCTTTGGAGTCTCCATCTCATGCTCGTTATCCAGTTCATTGATGTCAAGGGCTTGGAAATTGGTTTCAGCCATCAATTTAGCTAAACCTTGTCCTTTTATCAGTTTTGTTGGCTTGATTTCAATGTCATATTCCAAAATGTTGGCTATACATTTGCCCCTTTTTCCTTCAATTCCTTCTTGAGTCAGAATGTCTTTAACCACAACATTTGGGACATAAGCTATCACATGAGAGTACAGGACATAAACTCTGAAATCCTTGATGGCCTTTACAAGGGCATAAGCTTGTTTCTCCATGATTTGATACTTGAGTGGAGCATCTCTGAGTGCTCTGCTAAAGAAAGCAATGGGCTTCTCACATCCTTGGTCATCTTTTTGTAATAGGACAGCAACAATAGTATGCTCAGATGCAAAGGAAAATATTATGAAGTCTCTATCAAACTTCGGGCTTGTGAGGAAGGGTGTTTTAGTTAAATCTATTTTGATATCCTCAAAGGCTTGCTTAGCTTCTATTGTCCATTTGACTTTGGAATCTTTCTTCAGCATGTTATTTAACAATCTTATTAATTCAGCCAAGTTGGGTATGAATCTTCTTAGGAAATTGATCTTTCCTAGAAAATCTTGCAATTCTTTGATGTTTCTTGGGTGAGGCACTTGGAGAATAGCTTGTATTCTGTCCGGGTCAATTCTTATGCCATATTTTGAAATTATGTGACCTAAGAGTTTGCCTTCTTCTAGGCAAAACAATGATTTCTTTGGGTTCAATGATATGCCATATTTTCTGCAAATTAGGAACACTTGTCTGAGATGTTCTAAATGTTCTTGACCTGACTTGGAAAAAGCAGTGAGGTCATCAAGATATATGACTAAAAATCATGAATCTCTTTTGCAAAGGCTATGTCCATTTCTCGTTGAAATGTAGCCCCTGCATTCTTAAGTCCAAAAGGAATTTTGACATATTTGAAAGTTCCCCAAGGTGTTGTAAAGGCAGTTTTATCTTGATCATCCAGATGAACTAAGATCTGATTAAATCCTGAGAAGCCATCTAAAAGTGAGATCCTAGAAGCTCCTACTACCCTTTGTAAGATGTGATCCATTTTTGGTAAGGGGTAGTGGTCTTTTAAAGAGACTTTGTTTAGGTTTCTTAAGTCAACACACAGTCTTATCTCTCTGGTCTTCTTCCTAGTAGGCACTAGATTCGAAATCCATTCTGAGAATCTGATGGGTGCAATTATTCCAGCTTGATACATTCTTTTGACCTCTTTCTCAATGAGAGGAAGGAGGACTGGATTGACCCTTCTAAGTTTTTGCTTAAAAGGCTTTTGATTTTCTTTTAAAGGTATTGTGTGTTGGATGACTGAAGTATCATAGGACTTGAGGTCCTCATAGCTCCATGCAAAGACATCTTGAAACTCTTTAAACAACTCAATGTATTTCAATTTTTGATTGGGAGGCAAGGCCTTGGACAATTTTATCATTTTAGGGTTCTGTGCAGTTCCTATATTGCAGTCCTCAATTTCTGCATTTAAAGGCTGCATTTTTTGCTTTCTTGGTATATCATTCGAATCAAATATATCCTCCAAAGGAGTCAAGCATGTGGGCAAAAAGTTATCTTTCAGCTCAATCACTTCAGCTTCTGCCTCAGCAACTTCATCAAGGTCCATTTGCTTCAGCTGTTGTAAATTTTTTCTGGAAAAAGTTTTTGGATGGAAAATATGATTTGTTGTTTCAGCTGATATATTTTCCTCAATTCTGTCTATTTTTTGTTGATCACAAAGGGTGCTTGTGTCTATATTTGTGCTTGAGAATTCCTCTTTCAAAGTCAAGAAATTAGTGATTTGTGTATCATTTTCAAAGACTTGCCAATTTTTGACATTATCTGGGACAGCAGGTCTGTGTTTGATTTCAGCAGTGAAGTGGTGGTTGGGCTCAAAAGGCAGCTTGCAAGTGCTGGAAAAAGTTGCCAAACTATGCGGATGTAAATTATGATTTCTTGGAATTTTGGTGAGCTGTGATTCTAAGAAGGTGTTGAGTATTTCAATTGCTGCCCCTCTATAAGCTCTTAGCCTAAGATCATTTGTAACAAAGTTTCCCTTCATCTGTTGTATAATCAAATCTGAGTCCCCTATAATGGAAATCCTAGTTTCCCCTAGACTTCTAATCAGTTTGAGTCCCAACAAAAGGGCTTCATATTTGGCCATATTGTTTGTACATCTAAAATTTAGCCTATATGCATGTCCTTGAGCATGGTCATTTTGCATGTTGTGTATCTGAACCCCTGTCCCTAACTTATTCACTGACCCATCAAACTCTAAGTAACATAAGATTTCTTGATTACCACCAGCCTTAGGAGTTTTGGAAACTTGCTCAGTGGGCAGATTTGGATTTTGTAGTTGATATGGTATGTCTTGTTCATTTGTTGCATCAATCACTTCAACAATTTTTTGATCTTGAGCACTAGATTGTTCATTTATGTTCTTTGCTTGTGCTGATTCTAGGATTTTAACATCAGTTTTGGGACACCTTTCAACATTGTATAAGATGAATGAATCCATACCGGAGTGCATAGAATAAATGGGGAAGTTTTGGGGTTTCTCTTGACTGCTGACCACATACTTCATCAATGTTTCCCAGTACAATCTCTTTGGTTGACCAAAGACTGAAATGGTGGCATAAGACATATCTAGTTGTAAAGATCCTTGGAGTTTTGCACCCCAAGATTTGGACAAAAGCATGCCATATTTAGGTGGGATATCAGCTACCATCACATCCATCAAGATTGTCTTGGCAGGGTATTGCAGTAGAGATACACACAAATCTTTGATTAGGCCTAGACACCTAACCTGGCTGGAATCAAATGAGAACAAGTCTTTGTATGGCCTTGTGATATCTAGGTCCAATCTTTCCATCACAGACTTAAGCATTAGATTATGGGAAGCTCCCGAATCAAACATTGCATTATGCAGCACTTTGTCATGAATGTTCAAGCTTACATAGAACGGAGGAACTCCTCTATCTACTGTTTTACCATTTACCTCAGGACCAAAGATTAGCTCTGGTTGGTCTTCTAAAACATTGACTGCATCTCTATTCTTTGATATTTGAAGTGACCTACTGATTTGTTCTCTGTAAACTTCATGTTTAGCCAATTCGGATAGTGGAATGGCTATTTTCAGTTTGTCGATTTCTGTTTCTAGGTTGAAGGGTTTTTCCACTTGAATTTGTGTATTCCAGGCAGCAAGGTTTCCCTTTTTTGTTGTATTTTCAGTGGTTTTTTCTTCATTATGAGTGCTGTTATGACCTAAATCTGCTTTGAAATTGTTTTTATAAGAGTTGTTTGCATTTTTTTTTGGAGGAAAGGATGTGGATGGTTGATTACTTAATGGTTGTAAGTCTGGTATATCCTCAACCGTGGGTTCTTTTGGATTGGGGTCTATTTTAGTAGGGAGTTCTGTTAGGACAGTTTTATCCTTTGCTTTCTTAGGCTGCTTGGTATCTTTCAGCTTGCTGGGTTCAGGCACATCTATCGTTCTGCTCCTTAATTTGTATTGTTTATGGACCTCATAGACCGCTGCATCATATCCTTCTCTGAAATCAAATGATTCTCCAGACTTGGTTTGAAATTGATTGAAATTATGAGCCTCTTGGTCATCTTGTGTTAGAAAGATTTGTTGTTCACTGTTTAAACCCATTAGGTTGATTTGGGTGTCCTCTGTTGGCTCACTATAGGTTGAGGCTTCGGCATAGTTCTCTTGAAATGGAGGTCTGATATTTTGATCAGGGCCAGCCTTCCCGATGTTAGGATTTTGATTTTTTCTAAAGTTTGGATTTCTAGTGGTGTTACTTGGTTGACCTTCCCAAGAAGATTTTCGTTCAATGGTTTCCACTCTATCACTCAGTCTATCCATGCCTTTGATGATTGCATCTATTTTTTGTTCAAATGCTGAAGGCTCTTCTTTGAAAGTAGTCCTTCTTTTAGCTCTAGCTCGGGCTCTTTTAGAGATCAGATTGGCTTCTACACTAACAGCTATGCTCTGCATGTCTTCCAAGCTGGCAAGAGCTCTTTCCCTTAGTTGATATGCCATGTTATAGTCAAATCCATCAGGGAATTTGATTAAGGCTAAGTCAGGGGGAGGCCTAAGTTTTTGGGGAATAGCATTGTATACGTTGTTGAATCTAGCACAATAATCTTGGACAGTTTCTTGTGGGCCTCTTTTTAAACTGTCATATTCTGATAGGATATGCAATGGGTCCTTCTTCTTTTCCCATATATTCATAAAGGTTTGGTACAGGGCATCTGGATCAGCAATTGTGTTTTCACCCAGTGCCCTAAACCAGGTTCTTACTTCACTGGTTAAAATTTGAACAAAAATTTTCATTCTGACATCGTTATCATAAATTTCGTAGTTCTCAAAGTACTCCATCATTTTCTTAGTGCGTTGTTGGGCTGTATAAGAGCAAGTACCATCAAAATATGTAATTTTACTGTGATAATCCTTAGGCATAGCCCCTGGATTTGCAAGCAACTGCAGAGGATCATAACGGTTTGCCATATTTACAGGTATAAATGGGACAGCTGGTAGCACAGGGATAACAGCTGAGGTAAATGGAGTTGATGGAGGAGTGGAAAAGTTGTTTTGGAGTGATGATGGTGAACTAGAAGAAGGTGTACCAACAGTAGAAAGGACTGCTGATTTTCCAGGAGTAAGCTCAGATTTGGTAAGGTTTTGTTGCAGTATATCAAAATTTAAATCAACAGTATTTTGTGGACTTTCTTGTCTTCTTATGGTCTTGGAGATTAAGTTAGGATTTTCAAAAATAGCTAGAGGGTCAAGCTATGGGTTTGATCTAGTGTAACACACTTTCTTCTTTAGAGCCAGCTTCTAGTTCTGTTTTGGTATTTTTTGGAAATGTTTAAAGAACACTGTTTTTGACCATATTTTTCTAGGAAAGTATGAATTGTAAGAGGGTTGAGTTTTCCTAAAGATATTTTGAAAATAAGAGGAAACTGATCAAATTTTTTGAGGCAGCTGTATAAATCCTAATGCTAGACTGGATATTGACTGAAGCAGATTTTATTTACTCCTGTAAATGCAAAGCAAAAACAGTTTCAAAGGCTACCTGGCTAACTTCAGGCTCCATATGTAGCTTTAGAAAATAGATAGCTATAACAAACACAGTCATTGAGTCCCCAGTGGAGTCGTCAATGATGTTAACACTCAGGTTGTTCCCCAAAAGATCTGAGAAAAGTGAATATTGCTGAGGTAACCACTAACTAATCTTTTAGCTACAGATTCTAGCCAATCTGCAACCAGAGAGGGCTCTCTCTTTATGATTTAGATTTGTTTTGCTATATGTTAGGCTAGTTATGAAGCACGAGTATTTGTTTGGTGTTTGGAAGGTGACATTCAGTAGAACAGGGCTGCAAGATAAGAGAAGTTCAGACCATTGGGTTAATGGAGTCAATTGAAAATGAACCTTTGGTATGGCTTCTTTGGGAAAAGTAGGACTATAGAGCAAGATAATTAAACATAGAACAATTTTCAAGTTGGAACAAGATGAAATGAAGTCAGGGAATGAAAGGAAATCAAGAATCTTTCATTATGCTAACAGAGAGAAACTGAATAAATATTACCAAGGAGCAGTTAAGAATTCCTTGATTATATTAAGAGTGAAAGAACCAGGGAGGCAAGAGCAGTCAAGAATTCTTGCCTATGCTAGTCCTGTAGAAAACATAAAAATTGACAGGAATTGAACAAAGAGTACAATCAAGTAAATTCCGGGTTATTCTTTTTTCTTGCAACTAGAACATGATATATAGATGATAAATAAACATAGGAACAGTAAAACAAGGGTAAAAAGACTTATTGATCCATGAGATAACACGAGAATTCTGCAACATATTCTTCTGCCATTAATTCCACAATCAAAAAATTCACCAGCAAAGCATTCCAACAATCTTTATTTAGAAAGTTTCTCAAAATTACAGCGCAGGTCCAGAATGATATTCACCAGCCAACAATAATACATATCCTGAGGAGGTATTCATAAAAGAATAGTTACAAAATATCTCATAGGGAAAATATCCAGCAATAAATTTATCCATCTACTTCTTCAAAGGCAATAAATGATATTGAAAAGAGAGCGTAATCAATGCAGAAGTAATTTGCATTGTGCTGGCCGCCTTAGGTGGTTTGATATATTTGACCTTTGGACTTAATAAGTCGGCTGACAGTTGTTTCTTTATCCCGCCTTCCTGCGTTGCTGTCCCGGCCCTGTCATCTGTGCCCGTTTCCCCTTTAATGCGTTTTGGCGTGAGCTCCTTCCTTGTTGTTGTCATATTTATGATATGTGGCATGCGCATTAAATTTGATTAGATGTCGACAATCAAAAAGAATTAACACCAACACTACCTTGGTGGTAAAACCTCCAACATGCCCTACCACCATTGATCTGTTGGCAACTGGTGTCTTTATAGTTTTATTAATGTTTCATCAGCTTCAGTATACCTGTAGTAATTTGGCTGGACTTCAAAAAGATGTGTTATCTCATGCTCGATAAAGAATAGATTTTCCAATTTGTCATATAGGCTCTGTCCAGAGGTAGGTACTGTGTCTTCTCAAATGCTTGATGATGCTGTAATTTGATTGGTAACATATGTATTTACCCTGTGAGCATACTATTCATGTGTCAATAATCTCTGATTGCTGGTCAATAAGCTGGGTAACCCTTTGCTCTGCAAGACTGCAAACTTTTCTGTAAAGGCATTTACCTCTGTCTGCATTTCTTGGCACTTTCTTTCCAGATTCTATACAAAATTCCTCATGGTCAGCACCTTTTTCACTGTCAAAATTGTACCTGTTCTGTCCTGAATATCTAGAGTTGCTAGTTGCTCTCTGGTATGAGTATTCAAAAAATGAATTAGTTTATTGGCTTGTTCGGGCTTGTTTGCTAATAATGCTCTGGCTTTTTGAGTCTCAACCTGAGCTATCTCTATCAATTCAATCTGGTCATGAATAGTCTGTATGGATGTCCATTGATCAGTGATGGACTGGCCAATTTTAGTCCACAAAATTGTTTTGATTTCTGCCAGAGTTTTGTGAAGAGTAAGGTCCTTCTCCAAGGATTTTACCTTATTTTCCAGGGCCTTTACTTCTCTTGTTTTCTCAGCCACAGTTATTTTTGATTTATCATAATTCACCTCTATCATGGCCAGTTTTTCTTTGGCTTCCTTTAGCTCTACCATTTGGAGTTTTAAAGCCTTTATTTCCTTCATCATCTCTTCCATGCTCAAGCTAGTATCTGGTCCTGCTGTTGTTGTTGCTGCTGTAGTTGTTGTTGAAGCTGAAGTACCTGCTGTTGATTTTGGGACAATGGGAGGGACTGCTATTGTAGTTGTAGGAGGAGCTGTTGTGCTTATTGGAGCTGTTTCTGGTGGCTGGGAGGCCAACTCTCCCTGTTTTCCTTGTAATGCTTTCTCCAATGCCTTCTCTGTTTCTGCCAGTCTTTCATTCATCCTCATTAGCAAACTCACCATGTCCTCCTCTTCTTTCTGTTGTGCAACTTCTGTGGTTTGAGGGTGCATGGTAATTGGCAGCTTGAGCTGCTTCTTGAGGGCTACAATATCTTCTTCTTTCTTTTTTATTAAGGCCTGTATGCCCTTGGGATCCTTGGGATCATGTCCCAGCTCAATAATAATTTCCTCCAAGGATTTGATCCTCTTATCCTTGGCTAATGAGGAGGCCTTTTCCAATTCCAATTGGGTAGAAGTATTTTGCAATGAATTATGCAGTCTGTGAGCTAATAATGCCTTGTCTGCCAAGGTGGAGTACACCATTTCGCCGATTTGTTTATGTAACTCAATCTAGTCCATTGGGTGGATGTCTTTAGAGAGAACTTCCATATTGGTCCTGATATAATCAGCAAATGACTGTGGTTGCTGCACTGTAGGCCTGAAGTGACTAAGGGTCATTTTCCCTTCTTGAATATCATAGGCTACCATTAGCCTTTGTTGATTGGTGGGAGCCATTCTCAGCAATTGCTTATAAAGTTGGAACCTTACTCGCTCATTTCTAGCCTTTATTTCGGTAAATGCTTTCTTGATATCCGAGCCCCACTTGCTCTGTTGCCTGGTGGATGTAACCTCCACACCATGCTGCCTCTCTTGCTCTTGCTGAAATGAGCTAGTTGATGTTTCCAGAATTGAAGGAATCTGTTGTTCAGTTGTTTCCTCACCCCTTAAGTTGCCTGTTGTCTCTTCCGCCAGTTCCTCTTCAGAGTAAGGATTTAACCTTTCCCTCTTTTCCCCTTGCTATTCTACTGACCCACCTGTAGGTGTCTCTTGCTACCTGTCCCTTTTCTTGGCTCTTTCCTCATTGAGAGGAGTTTGCAGCACAGGGATTTCAGGTGCGTTTGTTTGTGTTGAAGGACCTTGCCCTTGTCTTTGCTCATTTGTTGTATCTGGGCGGTCTGCCATTATATCTTGTTGCTTTGAATGTTGTACTTCCTTGCCTTTGGATGTCCTTGCAGGTGGAGTACTCTCTTGGGCAGGTTGTTGTGAAGTTGTGGCGGATGAAGTGCCCGCTCCAATATGTTGAGGCAATGTGAAAGGGACCTATCCAAAAGAGTCCAGGTTAAGTGTTTTTTCAAGCTCTTTCATTGCTTTTTCTAATTTCTCTTCTTCAGTAAGCTCTTCAACTAGTGTGCCTTCTGCCCATTCCTGTTGATTAGCATATTGTTCAATTTCAGGGATTTTGTGGTGCACATATCCTGTAAGCTTGTTTTTTACTCTTATAAAACTTATGAAATGTTCAGGGTCATATGGTGACCAATGAAAACTTTGTTTCAGCACAAGTTGATCTCTTAATATCTTATCTACTTCCTCCCAGGCTTCTTCCCTTTTATTGAAGATAAAAGGGCCCAATTGATGTCTTATCTTGAGCTGTGCGTTTTTCCTAGCACCATAGAAATGAGTCAAATCTGAACTACTAAATTGCCGGTAGTCTTCCAGGGCAAAGAGTCTCATAGGGACATACTTCAACAGCTTGTAGGGAGTTAATTCATAGCCATAAATCCTGATCACTGTGTAGTTTTCGTAAAAATACTGGTCACCAATACTGTATTCCTTTGAGAGATGTAAAATTTTCGGCATTTCAGCAGAGAGCCTGGCAGGAGGAGTTATTATCAACAAAGAAGTGGCTGGATATATGAACAGGTCAATGAAATCACAATATGTATAAGGGGAGTGGTAGAATTCATGGCATACAGAGGTCAAGAAAATCACAGACCTCCTTTCACCTTTGAGGTCCAATATTTTAAGAGGAATTTGGAAACTATCAGGTTGATAGTACAACAACAAATGATATATTGAGGATGTGTATTTGAACACTCTTTCTCTCTCCAAATTCATGAATTGCTCATGGATTTTATTTACTATGAAGGTGGCATAATTATACTTGACAACAGGGGGCTGTCCTGGAATGAATATGGACATCAATACTAAAACAGTTTCATTAACATACTCACTGGTTTTGAATCCTAAAATGTAGCATATCATGTCTATAATGAGTCTCCCTGCCTCATTGAACCAAACTTGGAGATAAGGAGGAGGCTAGTGAGGCTGGCAATTTGGTTTCATAAACAACTGAGCAATTCTGGTTATCTTTGAGCTGGGCAGTTTGGCACCTATGTCAAGCAATAATTTCATGGTGAGAGGAGCTAGACGTTGAGTTGGCTTGAAGTTCAACATCTCATTTATGGATTGAGGAGTAATAAGAAGAGCACAGTCCCAGATGGAGCCATAACTGCTCTTTGTGTGGGTTCATAATTTTCACAGCATAAACGGATGAAATCAGAGAGCACATTCACTGAAGGGAGGTAATAGATAGGCATGTTGGACTCCCAAATTCCCAAGACACCAGTGTTGTTTCTATAGCTATTTCTAATTTCACAAAAGGCTTGTAGGTGAGGTTTGTAACCCATCATATCCTTAATTTGGAAGTCCCTGTCAGCAAGGGGTATCCATTCCAATTCCTTATGTGGTGCATTCAAGGGGGCAACATTCAAGGCCACTGGAGCTTCCATGCTTCACTGTCTGTGTTTATAATTGGGATTTGGGTCTGTGTAACAATAGAGAACAGAGTACTGCCACTGGGCATTTCTCAAGAAATTTGCAAACTGAGTTATATATAGAAATGGCCTCACTGGGTAAAATTCATAGGAAAGACAAAATCTGCAGAGTTTAATTGGGGAGCTGGATAAAACAGTGGAAATGGTACTCTTTTTGCAAGTGATTTTGACAAATTTAACTCAATATTTGGGCATTTTTGGAGATTTTGCCGACGGAAATGGGCTTGAATTGTAGTTTAATGGGCAATTTGCAGAGGAGAACAAAATTCGCGGGTTTGCTTTGGAAAAATGGGTCAAATGGTGACTTAAAATGCAGATATTTGTAGGTAGGAGCACATTTTAACTCGAATTTTAATTCTTCGGGTGATTTTAATAGAGAAACTTGGAAAAACAGGGTTTACGAGTGAATATCGGGTAAATAATTGTTTTATAGGCGCCTGGTGCGAAATGCAGGTTGAAGACTGAGCTGAGGGGCCAAGCTACAGAGTGAATTCCTCTGGGTGGCGGACTCTGCAGAGAAAATGTCATTTTGGACGTCGTAAACCACGCAAAGCTCGTGCAAGAAAAACAAAGAGAAATGGACAAAAACATCATTAAAACGACTTTTTAACAAAAATTTTGATTTTGGCGGGTTATTCGCATGCTTTGGTCGGGTGACGTCAGCATGACGTCATCTTTGTCAGGTAGCGGGGGGTACAGAAGGTGACTTGGCACTGATGTGGCGGACACGACGGACAGAATGGTGATGCAGAATGTTGACATGGGCGTTGACTTGGATGCTGACGTGGTGGACGACGTCAGCAGCGGTAAGCGGGAGCGGTTTATGGTTTCATCACACTGCTTTATGTACGACGGCGGTTTTGGACCAAACGGACGCGATAAACTGTGGGAGCGACACGCGTCCCACAGTACGGCGGGAAAACCACTTTTTATCGCGCGCTATCGTCCGGTCATCGGGGCGCCTCCGATATTGATGAGAGCCATCCGATTTGGGGGATCGGATCCGACAGTTGACGGAGGGGTAAGTTGGCGGTGGGGTACGGCGCGGGGCCTGCCTGATATATTAACGTTTATATGGTTTCGCAGGGCATAAAACCTTTGGTTACTGGGTTTTATATGGTTTACGCAGGTGGATTTGGTTATTTGTTTAACCAAATGTTAAACAAATCCCTTTTTATGTGCGTGGAGGGGTTATTACGTGGTCCCAGTTGAACCAATAATTCTCGAAAACGCTAAGTTTATAAGGTAAAAACTTAGGTTCTTAGAAAAATCAAAGTGGAATGGAAGGGTCTTTTTACACAAGAAATGTGGCTTGTTTTGACTAAGCAAACATAGAGTTCTACTTAGTATTTCCCATAAAATGAAATGAACTAGGACCATTGAGCAGATCCCAATGTCCTTGTGGGGGTGTTAGTAAGTGTTCTTGGGGAAATGAGAGGGTAAATCAGTCATGCTTCACTGAACTGTAGCCACTTTGCCAGGATGTTGTGATACTCATGAGATAGATTATATTTAACAGGACAAAACTGATCACCACCTGCTTCTGCAACACCAGAATCACCTACCCATTCTGCTACACCTAACATTTTTTCTTCATCTTTTTTGGGTGCATTTGAACTAGCAAACCCTGATTCTCTTCTTTTCTTTTAACTTCCCTCCTATCTAATTCTACCCTTATTTCTTCCAAGGGCTCAGATTTAGCTGTTGAGACCCTTTGCTTCTCTACCTAGCTTTTTGTCTGCCAATTTTGAACTATTTGAACAAACCTTATTCTCTAATGCTAAAACAAGAAATTTAAACATGGACTAGCCAAGATTGAGCTATTAGGCCATCCATCAAGTGTGACAGAAGTCAGTGATTGCACATTCAGAACTTCTTTGCAAAAACTAGTACAGTAGTGGCATTTTGACTAGCCACTTTCCTAGTCTTTCTTTGGGGTTCATTTTCTCTCTTTTTTGACCAATTCATTCTTTTGCCCTTTGATTTTTCTTTTAGGGCATACCCTCTTTTGATTTTTTTTATTTTTTTGAAAATATGGAACCTTTGCAGCATGGAAAGGATGATCATATTTGGCATTTCCACAGTCAATCATCAAATATGACACCTATTGGTATAGGAACCTAACACCTTACAACTGTTCACACATGTTAGTCACATGTTCCACAAATGAAGGCATCATGTCTATGAATTTGAAATCAACCTTTACCAAGTCTAACGACCATGTCATACATAATGTTATAACTATCACCTACTTACACTCAAGTACATATCAATTATCTCAACACATATGTATTAGTACAACCATTTTAAAAAAAGATCATTTCGGCAAGAAATCTTATAGACACATACTCATATCATTCAAGTAATAAAAAAATTCAAACAACAGATAGATGACATAATAGACACCAAACACTCAAACACCAAATAAACAACATAGTCAAACATTCAAGCACCAAATATAGGACATAAGCAAACTCATAGCTTAATGTATCTTAGGGGAGGCTATCTTGTCTGCACAATCAAGCTAGATTAGCACGATATAACTTCACAACATATCAAATCAACCATAAATAAGGTCATGATATCCATAACAATAACTAGATAACATGTTCACATTATAAACTCATAAATAATTATCATTCAAACATAACAATCACATATGCACAATCAATCTAGATTAGCATGACATAATATCACAACATATTAACTCATACCTGAATGTCATAACCCTAACCATTCGCATAGACCAATCCAAATTAGTATGATACATATAACATAAAGATATTAATGTAATAACCTTAATCATCAAGTTATTAGCATAGAACAACAAGAAGTTGTATATCATGCTCATCAACAACATATAACCTAATCATCAAGTTATCTAACATAAAACAACAGTAGCAATGCATACAATCACATGTTACTATCATTCATGATTATCTCACACATGTGCATATGACTACACTAATAAACTAGCATTTATCATACATCTAACCATAATAATAATATAATGACAAGCATATCAGTAACCCTAATGCTTATAAAAAACATTAAAAAACATACCTGCATGCCCACCATACAAACCTATATGATGATTTTCTCTTACCCCAAAGTCCATTGTTGCAACTTCACTTTAATGGTTTGCATCTCCTGCTTTATCTCAACCAACTCATTATCATCATAACATACCAATAACATCATGGTAACTTAATTTACAATGACCTCACGATGCATGTCTAGCCTACCATACACGCATAACCATAACCATGACAATGTATGCATAGCAACATATAGACACTTCCATGCATAACAAATGCATATACAACCGACATGCATTCACAACAAACACATCCTGACAACAACATCATCAACTCCTACATGGAAACACAACTATGAAAATTACCACTACCATGGATACATAACAAGCACATATACAACCTACATGCATGCATGAAAAACACATTCCGCCGATCCAGTCCAAGGCTTGAACCATGCTTTGATACCACTATTTGGTATTAGATAACACCCAAAGAGAACAAAATCTACACACCACCCAAAGAGAATGAAACTCGCTCTGATACCACTCAGTGGTATCATATATGAACCAAAGAGAGCGCAACCCACTCTGATACCACTCTATAACACCCTCCTCCCACATCTACCCAAGTAACTGGCTAATCGGGGTAAACATGTGATGATAAGTTACTATGATATGATTCAACACCCTATATGTCAGTTAAGGAAGTGGAACCGACAAAACACATCACACAGACCTTCCACATCAACAACATAACTCCTAGGAGCCATCCCAACCACTTAGGTAACTAGCCCCTTAGACCAACTGAATTATTAATGCATCAAACCCATGGAAACTCCCTTTATATGGACCAGGGTGCGTGTAGGAGGCTCCAAATGCTCCCACAACAAGGGCAAGGGAGTGTCCGAGGAATTTTTCCCCAGTGTTGTGCCTGCAACTCTAGGATTTGTGCCACTTTTTCAGGCCCATAGCCCAGGTCACTGTCCAGAACTCAATGACACCTTCAGACATGAAATTTCACAACGAAACAAAGATACAATTGAAAAAACATCAACAAGGACTAAACTAGACCCCTACTAGCCATGACATGCATTTCGTCAAACATGTCACAAATTTGAAAGCTACAAGTTTTAACAACAAAAATGAGCATAGGGTCCTCATACTTATCTGAGATTCACTATGAAGAATTAATGCCTCAACACATTAGCTACAATTTCATCTATTAGGCCATAGATACATTTTTCATTCATTTACGAGTAAAAACATGATGAGAGCCATACATATCCACTGTCATAATACATGTTCATAACCAACATAATAACAACAAAAATACCAAGGAAACAACAACCATATAATCCACATATAAACTAGTATAATACTCCTGAAATAACAAGGAGAAATAACCTCATATTAATGACGCAAAGGCCAACCAGGTTTGAGACTTCCACAAATCACTCAACCATAGACATGGCTGAGCCAAAAATCTATTTAGCTAGTCACCCCTGTGTCATATTCCAAGCATGAACGTGGGATCTCATAAAACACATCAAAACTAAACTAGGGATTCCAGAGGCCAAACCACCTCAACCCATCCAACAATGGTTCCACCTCATGGCTTGACATCAAAAATACCATCACTAGATTGGTCTCTACCCAAGCCTTCTAGGGTTCTAGAGCGTTTGTTCCAACCAAGGCTTCAAGGACTAGTAACTCAGCCCAAAGTTGTCGTTAGGATTCCAGAGGGTTTTTCCAACTAGGGCTTCCAGGACTAGTAACTCAACCCACCAAGGGCTTCGAGAGTGTTTTTCCAACCAAGGCTTCCAGGTATAGTAGCTTAACCCAAGCTGTTACAGGGCTTCCAAAGAGTTTGTCCAATCAGGGCTTCCTAGAACTAGTAATTCAACCAAGGCTAAAGGAACATGGGAACCAACCAGAAAACAAAAGTAAAACCACAACACCATGACTATCCAAGAAATGGAAAGGCTAGGAAAAACCACTATCAATCCAGGAAATCCTCCATGCCAATGACATATCATAACCAAAAAACCACATGCATGTGCCATGCATTCCAAAACTAACAAGGAAATCATACATGAAACTCAGTACCTACAAGAAAAACCCATTGTAGTTGTTGATCCCAATGTCCTCTTGCGCTTTTTGGCTTTTCCTTTTCCTTCTTGCTCCAAATTACAAGTATACCACAATCCTCCACGAGTGCTCCAAGAAAACTCTAAGTGTTCAAGAGTATGAGAGAGAGAGAATAGAAGAGAGCTTCACCAAAACCTGTCAAGAAAAAACTTGCCAATTGGTCCTTAGAAGCCTTTTTATCAATGAGGCCTCTATTGTCTTCAATTTCCATTATTTTCCTCCAATTTCCTCCTTACATGAAACTTGTGACCTTTCACCTTTATTTTCTCCTAATTTCCTTTATTTTCATAAACAAAATGCCAATAAATGCCTCATGCCTTTCCAAAAACGTTTCCATTGCCTTTTCCAATTTCCTTAGCCATAATAAACTGAAGTGACACCCCACTAGGATGTTTTTTCGCACCATTCAACTTGGAATATGTGTCCCATGACTGTGGTCTTATATTTTTATATTTACATGGATTTTTAACCAAGGTTGTTAAAAACTAACACTCTAAACACATTGCGAGAAAAATTACAATGGTTTTCTTCATCCCCTTCTAGAAGAATATTAGTTTCAAATATGTACTCATCTTCTTAACACCGAGGTGTGTTATGTACACTGCTTGATGAGCTTGACTTAATATTAGTTGGCACATCCCTTAATTTTGGTGGCACATATATCCTCCCATGGAAAAGTAATAATTCATCACTATCTAAAGAATACCCCTCACATTTTGGAATCATCATTTAATTTTCCTTTAAACTCTAGTGAACCTCCTTGTACTAAGAATCCTCTATTAGTAACCTAAGAAATTTTCTCTTAAATTTGTCTTTGAGAGAATCAAAAAAAAAAATTAAGGCCTCTGAATTAAAGCAGCTACCACCCTATTTACTATCCCATTTATGTAAGTAATATCGAAATCATGTTCCTTATTAAATCGAGCCACTTTCTTTTTTTGGCACTTAAATGGTCTTATGTGAATTTGTAGCCCAAAATGATCAATATTAAGTTCAAACTTCCTTCCTAGCAGGTAGTGTCTCCATATATTTGGTGCGCATATGAAGCCACCATCTCTAGATTGTTCGTCACATAGTTCTCCTCATGGGATATAATTATTCTTGATGCATACAATATCACTCTTCCATATTGCATCAATACACATACAAGGCCTTCCTTGGAGTCATCAATGTAGAGAAACAGTTCTTGTTTCATGTTTAATACCTTTAGGATTGATGCATTTGTTAACAAATCCTTGAACTTCTTACATTCCTCTTCACATTTTTCAGTCTAAGAAACTTTTTATTTTCCCTTTGGAGTTCAGTAATAGGGGTTGCTATCTTTGAAAACCCTTCAACAAATCTACAATAATATTCATCCATGCCCATAAATCTACACACTCCTTGAATGTTGGTTGGTGTCGACCAATTCATAAAGGTCTCAATCATTTTAGGATCCATTGCAATACTTTCCCTAGAAATAATGTGCCTAAGGTAATGGATATTTGATTGGTAAAAGGAACACTTAGAAAACTGCCCATATAATTCGTTCTCTCTAAGACATTGTAAAACTAGTCTTAAGTGTTCATTATGTTCTTCTAAGGTCATTGATTAGATCAAGATGTGGTCAATAATAAAAATGTACAAACTTATCTAGATATTCCTATAATATCACATTCATTAGGCTCATGAAAATACCTAGGGCATTTGTCATCCCAAAAGATAATATTACAAACTTAGAATGCCCAAATATTGTTTTAAAGGTTGTTTTTATAATATCCTCTTCCTTGATTCTTAACTGATGATATCCCAACCTCAGATCTATCTTTGAAAACAAAACCTTCCCCCTCATTTGGTCAAGTCATATATCCTCGACCGAGGATATTTATTTTTTATTGTCACCTTGTTCGCTTGACGATACTCAATGCACAATTTCCAGGATCCATCTTTCATTTTAATGAAAATAAGTGTTGCTCCCCGCAAAGATAGACTAGGTGGTATGAACCCCAAGTCCAATAATTCCTTTAACTGGATCTACAACGCCTTTAACAAAATATTTGATATACGATATGGCATCCTTGTGATAGGCTTCGTTCCATGTTTAAGATCAATCATGAAGTCAATCTCCCTCTTAGGAGGTATCCAAAGTAATTATATTGGAAATATATCCTTGAATTTAACAAGAGTCAAATATTTATCTAGATCTTTAGTCACCCTTATTATTCAATGTTGCAATCATATACAATTGACATCCATTTTTTCTACATTTTATTAGTTGCATCAACGAAATGAACCTTTGGGACACCCCTCAATTCTTTCCTATGAAGGATTTTCTCTAACCCTCATCATTAGTGAAATGTAGTACCTTATCCATGTAGTATAATATTTCTTCATGATGTTCCAACAAATCCATTCCTATGACAACATCATATGATCCTAGGACCATAGGATACAAGGAAACCTTATTCTTACACACCCCTAGATCCACCTCACAATCCTTTACCATTTTTCCCATGCTTATTTTCATTCCACAAGCCATTTGTACATGTTTAAATTCAAATTGTGCAACTACATTATGTCTACTTTTTGATAAAGCATTATGTGAAATAAATGATTAAGTATATCTTGGATCTTTCAAAATGACAACACTCATACCATCAATATGACATGTCACCTCAAGTACAACGAATTTGTGCTCAACTTGGTGACTATTCATTGCTGCAAGAATGTGATGAGCCCTTCCTAGATTCCCCATTGTGGCTTGCAATTGAGTTGTGTTGGAAATACCTATTCTCTAAGGGAAATCCCTCTTGAAGTGTCAACCTCCACACATTGAACACCCCCTCTTAGGAGCTTGGCTTCTACTAATGATGAAATTGGGAATTGGTCTGGAACTCTGCTAACAGGATCCAGATGACTATGCTATATGTTGTTGTGGTATGCATGATGTTTTGTTGTAGAAAGATATTATGATGGTTGGCGTGTCTATGGATTATGTGGAGGTTTCTCAATCATCTCCCTACTCTTAATATGTTTATGCAACATAGGCCCCTCCTCTAATGCCACATCACCTAGGGAGTTTAAGCTTGAAGTTTTTCCCTTATGCTCATCCAAAGAGGTCTGAGGTACCCTTCCCTAACATCGTGAGGGTTACATGTATGGGCCCACTAATGTCTCCATCCTATCATCTTCGCATGGTGTCACGTCACCCTTCCTCCTCTAATGCCACATCACCCCGGGAGTTTAATCCTGGAGGTTCCCCTTTGCGCTCCTCCAAAAATATCTAGGGTAATAATGTTTTTAATACAATCGGGATTACATGGACGATCCCACCATAACTTTCTCCCCTAGTATTATATTAAGAAACGCCAAAACCTCCTCCTTTAAAGACACATCACTACAGGACCGGAGGTTTTCATTGCACACTCAAAACAAAAGTTTCGAGGTTACATGGCTGGTGCCACCGTCTCTCTCTCCTATAGCATTATATTGATGCAACATAGGTCCCTCCACATCTAAAGCCACATCACCCCAAGAGTTTAATCCCAAAATTTCCAAGAAGAGACTCCCCTTGGAACCTATGGGGTACCATACCTCCAAGGTCATCCAACGATGTAAACCCTTGGGTGAGATTAATAACCCTAACATCACTTTTCTCTCACTTTTGGTCATGCACAAGGTCACATGGGGGTATCAGGTTCAAGGCCTATTTCCTTCGGGGCCTAGGGTTTAAACTCCAACATAATGGCAAATTTACACTTATTTATGCATGCATATAGAGATCCTATGCTCGGCCTCCAAGGCCACTACACATGCAAAGGTGTGTTTAGCCTGATTAACTGTCCCTACTAAGATTTTAGTGGTCTCAAGCCATCTTAGCCTAAGGTCTGCGAAAATATAAATTACTGTTAAAATTGGAAACTAGGGCCAAATTCCACTTTGCATAGCTCCTTTGGGGAAGATAATTGTAGCATTAATCCTCTTTTCGAGAGGACCAAAATCAACCTAAAGGTCATAAAATTTGGTTAAGGAGAAGTGTGATTTTGAATTTATGATTCAATAATGTAAAATTAACTAGGTCGGCCTCACCTATATGTCAGCTTAATAAGCCAAAAAGTCATGTCTCTTCAACCCCATCAGATTGTATATAAAGAGGAGCCTCCTCCCTCATTTTAGACACATCAAATGAGTTCAGAAATTATTTTGAGGTAGTCGTAGATTGGAGAAGGTTGGAGGTTAAAGTGTTTGGGTTTATTTATCTTCCACGGGTCTGAGTTAAGAGCTGGTTGCTAGTCGCAAGATTAACGACTGATCTAGGTGATGTTTTGGCATAATACTTTAATAAGGAACACTCATACAACTAGCCAAATTCATTGTATGGAGCCACATGTCTGATTGTATTGGAAAAAAAAGGTCGTAAAGCATTATGGGCTACTGGTAGGTCACAGGCTTGTTTCTCCTGATTAGATAGGTGGATGACATGCTAGAGGGCTAAATTTTAGCCTATGTTGGTAGTGAATAAGAACATAATTAATTGAAGGAAAACCACAGTGATTAAGGAGGTCTGGGAGTGAAGAAAAAAGGGTTGTAACCGACTCATAGCAAGCCCTTACTCGTGATCAGAATTGAATATTGATTGTTACAAATTTGTGAGTCATTCTTATTTTACTCTCTCTTTCTCTCTTGAACATTTGATTTTAATAATAAGAAGAATTAACGAAGGGTTTTCCCCATCTTGGGGGTTTTCCCTGGCTTGAGCCATATACTTGTGTTCTCTTGTCTTGACTTGTCTTCTGATTGGATCGTATATGTTCTTTCTTAAGTTGCTATCAATGTGATAATGATTCAGTGATAATTAAAGTGAAATGGACTAACAAATGGGCTAATATGGTATTTGAAGTAACTAAGAAAGAACATGTTAACCTAAATTTAACATGGCATCAGAGCTAAGGAGAGGTCAAGCCCAAGCAAGATTTGTTTAGGAGACATTTTTTCAGGAGGATGACTGCAACTCTCAGATACTACAACAAAATGTCTAGTACAGTAAGCCTGTTTGCAAAATTGAATTACAAGAGAAGACCAGATTTCTGGACACCAATCTGGCCTCCATTTCAAAAGGTCTTATGTGCTTCTTGGCCTAAACAAAGAGAGTTGTTATGATGATATTGCACTCCATTTGAAAAGAAAGAAGGATATAAAAGCCTGGAATAAAGACCGCAAGGGACCAAGGCATCAAACCTTAGTAGCCCTCAGCCTCATCAAGATCAGTGAGTTATTTTGGAAGACAATTTCATTCTCCTTGAAATCCTTCAGACCTATGGAATCATTGCTTAAACTTCATGGAGATCAAAAATAGTCCTGGGCATATCTTCATGGGTTTTGGTAGGGTTTTGTTGGCTCATATTACAAGAATCTCGGAGGGAATTTGCATGATTGCAATGGTGATTTCCCCCTCCTTCAAATCTGATCTTAAGATTGATCATGTAACTTGAGGAGAACTTATGTTTTCCTTTAAAACACTTCGTTGGAAATTAATATTGCTGATTATAAGATCCATTCTATGTGCTATGGAGAAGATTTCTTATAAACATGGATCACTAATGAAGAGGCATGTAAGGGTGTTTTTTTATGTTTTAGTATGGTTTGGATCTTGGTTCAGGGTTGTAGGGAAAAATATAGATACAGTTGGTTGAGGTCTAGTAGGTAGGCCAAGAGGTCTAGAAAGGACCCTCTTCTCTAGTCGTACCCACTCAAATTATTAGCCCAGACAAACAAGGGTGTGTCCTTGTCCTAGAAGGCATTTTTTCTAGTATTGGTATGAAAGAATGTTGATGATCAGATCTAAGTGTTGTAGGATGTCTTTTGAAGATGACCAAGGCTTACAACATATCTTAGACACCTTGGAATCAACAAATAGAAGAAGGTTTAGTTCTGAGGTTTCTATTTATAATATGAACTCCATAGTGAAATGAATGCAACCTCTGGAAGTCCCTTATATATTAGAGTTTTTTTAAAGAAAGAAGGTACAATGATCATCTTTGTGACACATAATTTGAACATGTATATTTTCCAAGTTTTAACAACATGACAAAAAAATTTTGAATTTACATCTGTGTTATCAATTAATCCTATATCGATTTTAGGGCATTGTAATCAAGAATATTCTCATAACCTTCTCAGCATAAGGCCCTAGATATCATTCAAAATTATGATCATTCAAGCCTGACTTAACTACATTTAAAGAGGAATCTAATTCAAGCGTATGCCTCAAAGTAAGACGAGTCGAGACTCCTATAATAGTAATCTAGGCTCATCACTTTGCTCCCATTGATGAAGATTAACCTATAGTGAGAAGAATACTTGGATTCGTATGGAATAAGTAAGATTCTTTGTCTTCAACCCTCATATATATTCATACACGAGGTTAGATCAAGATTTTTTTATTTTTTATTTTTATTCTCAGTAACAATGTTGTCAGTAAATGTATTCACATCAGTGAATATTTGGATACAAGGAAAGCTTAAGCCATATAGTGAAATTTATCTGGAAGCCCCGTAACATGTTCATTAAAAGAAGCAACATTTTATAGTTGTGGAAAAGATGTGTTCGAGCTGACAATGAAGTGTGGGTTAGCAAAATAGTGAGCACCATTATTGATGTAATTAGTCGGAACCTTCAGTAGCACATTTTGCATGAGAAGACATCTTTAAGGGTTACAGGTGCACATTGTCAGGTCTTGATGAACCGTTGGTTAACTTTGCATTATTGCTGAGAGCTTATGATGTCACCAATATCCTTATGTTAGAGATTTCTTCTCTTGATAAATCCAAGGATTTAGCAAGAATCCTCCACTGGCTTGTCGCTGATTTTAGGTTTCTGCTAGTAACAAGTATTAGAACCTTGAAGAAGAAATCAATTTTTCAACAAGAGTTGCATCACCATAACTACAATAATTGATGGCATGCATATCTTGGATTCTCTCTAAACTATTTAGATTCTAGAGTGTGGAAGAAAATGTTAGGAATAGTCTAAATGACAAGATAGGACTCTGAATCAAGGGAAACAAGGCTACTTTAGGTCCTATCTTGAAGTTGGATAAATCTATGATATCCCAGTTTAGTCTAGAAGCAGGTCAATAGTTCAAAAACCTAGAAACAAAATAATGATTAAGGTTGCAATCTGAGAAAAGATGAAAGTACCTTATATTAAAAGGAACCAAGACCTGACCCTTGCATCAACCTCCTCATTAAATAAGGAAACTGAGAAAACCATGATCTTGAATCTTTGAAGGAGGATGATTGGACCTTTGCATAATGGATTAATAACAATCATAAAGTAGCTAGATAATTGAAAGGACTTCTTAAGCCTGGTTGTAATAAAACCATGAAGATAATTTTCTCTCTGATTTGAATAAAAACATTTTTGAAATTATCTAACTCAATTGCAAAGTCTAATTTTAAAGATGAGGATCAGATTGATGAAGTTTTCATAACCATTTGAAGCAAGGCTTCAGAGGGAGCCATAGAATCATCAGTAAAACTGTATAAATGACTATGGCTCATGAACCCAAAGAAAAATGAAAGGAAAAAATAGCTATGACTTGGGCAAGGTCACTTTCCCATAGTTAGAGGGCGTAATTATTAAAATACAG
This sequence comes from Pinus tabuliformis, assembly GCA_031772625.1. Lineage (NCBI taxonomy): Eukaryota > Viridiplantae > Streptophyta > Pinopsida > Pinales > Pinaceae > Pinus > Pinus tabuliformis. The sequence continues at coordinate 217,336,480 of CM062809.1, read as the reverse complement.
TTTTAATGATGTTTATTATAAGACTTTCAAAACCTGATGAAATGGAGAAATTGTTGATCCCTGGTTTTCTTGTGCCTAATTTATTTATAGTTACTCACTACTTGTTGTGATAAAAAATACACTCCCAAAATATGAGACTCCATGAATATTCTGATACTGTCTCGATTAGCAGAGTGATGCTATATTACTTGATTTTGTTACTTTAAGATCACCATTGAAGATGAATGAATGGGTTACTATGAAGCCACTCTATTGAACAAGCTCTTCAATGATCCATTTATGCACACCATCATTGTATATTGCAAAAAAAAGATTCCGAGAATCCAATATTTCACATACTGCTGCATATGGTACAACAAAGTACATTTTTGTTTTAAGGCATGTTTGAATGGACATATTTCATGATGAGAAGGTTGTCTAATGGACACTATGAACCCTGGAAAGACAAGTGTAGGCCATGATATCCCTAGGTAAGATGGAGTAAGATGAGTCAAATATTTTCTTCATCAAGATATGCAAGAATCATGGGATTGCTTTGTGCTTCCAATATCTTTGTTGTAAATTAATATATATATATACATCTATATGTTGTTGAATGGAGCTGTGAGGCTCCCATTGATCTAGTCTTGACTTTCAGAAAGCATCTTGGCACTATTCCCTATATGAATGGATCCTTGGTTGAATATTGAACTCTTTGATTTCCTGGATGCTTGGGCTACTTATTGCTATAAGCGAAGGGTGAGTGTTTCATCTTCATCTATTGGTGCACTTTGTATAGGGTGAGTGGTTCACATTCCCTTATGATACCCCATGATGGTTGACATGTGTGTAGGGTGAGTGGTTTACCTTCCCCTACAATTTAGAAACATGTATGTATGGTGAGTGGTTCACCTTCCCCTATTTTTGATGACATATGCATAGGATGAGTGGTTCACCTTTTCTTATGGCTTATGAGCAGGATGAGTGGCTCACCTTCTCCCGCGGATGCTCCAATGAGAGATGCATACAGGCATCTATTGACATGTCAGTGGGATGTGGCTCATCCTTTCCCCACTTGTAGGATGCTTATTCCCTACGATCGGTGGTTGACAGGTTAGTGGGACGTGCTTCATCATTTCCTGACGTGTAGAGTCCTTCCTATGATTGATTGTTGTGACTTGTGTTTGTAGAATGTGGTTTATCCTTTGCCTACATGTGATTGTAACTTGTGTTTGTAGGACATGATTCATCCTTTCCCTACTCTTAGTGATTTGTATACATAGGATGTGGTTCATCATTTCCTTACATGTGGTTGTGATGTGTGACTGTAGGATGTGGTTCATCCTTTCCCTAGTTGTGGTTGTGAGCAAGATTTGATAAATTCTTTCCCTGCTATTGGTTCAATATCATCCTACCTGTGTAGTTCGGGACACATGGGAAGTACCTCTCATCTGGCCAATGAGCTGGGAAAAGTGGATAGGGACCATAGCACTATCGATGGATACATCATGTACTGTCATACTGCCTATGTCTAGGATGAACGATGTTTCTTTAACTTGATCACTTGGGATAAAGTTTGATGGTTATGTGGACTGACTTTTGTCAGTGGAGAGTGGAAAGGTATTGTGACTCACTCTCAATTGATTCTTGTTTATTATTCATATCAGTGTTTAGCACAACAAAGCATAGATGAGCTATAAATATGGTTCATGGTGACAGGTTGGCATGATGATTGATGATGATGGATGGATTAGCAAGTGGAATTCTCCCTAGTTGAGAGGGAGTATTAACATTAGGAACTAGGGCCAAATTCCACTTTGGACAACTCCTTTAGGAAAGATAATTGTAGCATTAAATTCCTCTTTTTGAGAGGACCAAAATCGACCTAAAGATCATCAAATTTGGTTAAGGAGAAGTGTGATTTTGAATTTATGATTCAATCATGTAAAATTAACTAGGTTGGCCTCACCTATATGTCGGCTATCAAGAGAAGTATGATTTTGAATTTATGATTCAATCATGTAAAATTAATTGAGGCAGCCATAGATTGGAGAAGATTAGAGGTCAAACTATTTGGGTTTATTTATCTTCCACAGGTTTGACTTGAGAGCTAGTTGCTAGTTGTAGGCTTAAGGACTGATCTGAGTGATATTTTGGCATAATCCTTGGATAAGGAACACTCCTACAGCTAGCTGCATTCATTGTATGGAGCCACAAGTGGGTCGTAGGCCTGATTGTCTTAGAACAGAAAGGTTGTAAAGCATTATGGGCTACTAGTAGGTTGTAGGCCTGTTTCTCCTAATTAGATAGGTGGACGACATGCTATAGGGATAACTTATAGCCTATGTTGGTATCGAATAATAACATAAATAATTGAAGGAAAATCACAATGATTAAGGAGGTCTAGGAGTGAAGAAAATAGGGTTGTAACCAATTGATAGGAAACCCTTACTCGTGATTAGAATTGTAGATTGATTGTTACAAATTGGCAAGTCATTCTTATTGTACTCTCTGTTTCTCTGTTGAACATTTGATTTTAATAATAAGAAGAATTGATGAAGGGTTTTCCCTGTCTTGGGGTTTTTCCCTAGCTTGAACCATATACTTGTGTTCTCTTGCCTTGACTTGTCTTCTGGTTCGATCGCATATGTTCTTTCTTAAGTTTCTACCAATGTGATAATGATTTAGTGATAATTAAAGTGGAATGGACTAACAAATGGGATAATATCGCATTTGAAGTAACTAAGCAAGAACATGTTAACTTAAATTTAAAAATTACATATTTATATAGGAAAATAGGGATACCCTCATGAGCTTGTGATTTATAAAATAAGGTCTGAAGGCCAAACCATATAAATACAAGCTTAACATACAATTGCATTTAACAAAGATTTATTTGTCTCCTTCATACTTAGGTCATCCAAACGAATTTCATGCTCACAGAGAACATAAAAACCACCCAATTTTGGGAAGCTTCATCCAAGGATTCAACCTCTCACTTCCACACAAGAAAGAGAGTGTCCCTTATTAATATTCAATCCATTTATCAAAATAGAAAACACAAAGTGCTTTCCACAAACTATACAATGATATTTAACTTACAATTGCATGACAAAATTTCATAAACAAAACCATAAAATTTTAAAAGTTTCAGTAAATAACATTCATGCACCAACATCATACTACCATGCAACATTATTCATAGCTACATACATTCATAGAGAATTTCTTTAATTCCACAACTCTTATCTTAGAGAATTTCATTTACAATTCAAAGATAGGGAAATCTAAAGGTGGTAATTCAATTTTTGACCCAACATAGACCTATTGTAGCCATAATTACTTACAATAGTCACCCTTGAGCCAAATCCATGATCTAAGGGGAGTTTTTCCTTTCAGCAGCCTTAGCAAGAAGTCATGTCCAGTACACAAAGGATAGGAAATACATATGAAAATGGGTGGTTTTTCAACTATTCAAGCACAAAAAAATCATAGTAATGGGTGGTTTATCAGCTGGGTCGATCACTCTAGGAGTGGTTTATCAACCCCTAGCAAGCACCCTGAGTGGTTTATCAGTTGTTTCAAGCACTTAATGAGTAATTTATTAGCCCACAACAAGCACTCTTTTGCATGTGATTTATTAATCAAAGAAAGAAACCTGAGTGGTTTCTAAACTAGTCCCTGGGCAAGTAGTCATTGTATTTCCTCTTAATCCTCCTGCTCTTTTGGTCAAAATTTTCTCTTTCATGGAATCCCATTCTGTCAACTCATATCTTTTTCCATGTTTACTCATTAGATCCACCAAGAAGAGGTCGAACAACTGCATTATTGTGCATTTTACGTTTTATCATTTCCTCATGGGCCTTTTCATGATCCTCTTGGAATCTTCCTCTTCTTTTTGTCCTTGTTTGCATGATAAAATTAATTTAAGGTGTCATATAACCCCATTTGGTTTATATTTATTCTTCCCTCTTAGATCATGGATATGTGGTCCCAAACTTCATGCCATTACATCATTACATTACAAAAATTAGGGAAATGTACTATGGGTGTCACAAACTCCACCCCCCTAAATGGAACAACATCCTTGATGCTCTTATTAGCATGAAAATAAAGAAAAATTGAGCGTTATACATGTCCCTTACATTTTATTTATTCAAAATAAATACAGGTACTACGCCATTATTTGCTCAACCATCTCCCAAGTGGCTTCATCAGGTCTAAAGTGCTTCCATTGCACCTTGACTTGCTCTATTGTTCTATTCTGGAGCGTGATATGTCTCTGATCCATGTTGAACAATGGTATTCGTTGGAACTATCCCTATAGTTCCACCTATAGGAAAAACCTGTCAACAACATGGTTAGTATCATGAACATATTTCTTAAGAAAAGAAACATGAAAAACATTGTGAGCTTTCACTCTAGGTGGAAAAGCCAATCTATGGGCCACTAGCCCCACTATTTCCAAGATGTGAAATTCTTTTCTATATCTGGGTGTCAAATTGACACATGAGCCCACTTTCAATGATCTCTTCTTTGGCTTCACACGAAGGTAAGCATGCTCTCCTACTTGAAACTCTTTGTGATTTCTCTACTAGTTTGTATAACTTTTCTGCATATCCTAGGTTTCCTTTAATATTTTTTTGATCTTTATTATTTCCTGCTCAAATTCTTTCAGCAAATCTAGCCCAACAATTATTCTATTCACTAGATCATCCCAACTAGTAGGGGTATTTCGTTTTCTTCCATAAAGTGTCTCAAAGGGACTCATTCCTAATGATTCTTGATAGACGTTATTGTCCGTAAATTCTACCAATGGAAGGTAGTCCTCCCACTTTCTTGGTTGATGCATCACATACATCCTCAACATGTCTTCCAATATTCTATTTACTCTCTCTGTTTGACCACCAGTTTAAGGATGGTATGTAGTGTTGAATTTCAACTAGGTTCCAAAACCAACAAATAAGGATTTCCAAAAGTTTGAAGTGAATTTAGAATCCTTGTTTGATATTATATTTTTAGGTATTCCATGCAACCTAAATATCTCTTTCATGAAAATCTAGGCTATATCGATTTCTTTATGAATACTTTTAATATGTGAGCTACCTTGCTCAACTTATCCACTACCACCATGATGGCATCATTTTGTCTAGATGTTTTGGGCAGACCTGTGATGAAGTCCATGGATATGACCTACCATTCCATTTCAAGATTGGTATTGGTGACAATAGTCCAGTTGGGTGCCTGTACTCTGTTGGAAATAATACTGAGAGGGGGGGTGAATCAGTATTATCTAGAAATTTAACAAATCTTCCTTATTTGATCTTTTGAATTATTCTTGCATATCAGTACCATAAAATAATGAGCATGAACAAAGAAAATAGACAGTCACACCAAAGAACACAAGATGTAAGGTGGAAACCCAATGTGGGAGAAAACCACCTGCTACAATATGTCTCTATCTTCTTTCAATTTAGAAACTTCTTTTACAATGATTTTGTACTGGTGCAGTCCTTTACCAGTACGCAGGCTGCAACCTGCAGAGAGCTACAACTCTCTCTCTTTCTCGTTTTCCAGTCTACTCCTGGAAGGGAGATACAACCCCCTACTTCTTTTCATAAAGCATCAGATGATCAACAAGTACATAACAGATATAGACCACTACAGATATCAGATCAGCAATAACAGAACTAACCCAGAACACCTTATCAACAGAGAAATTCAATCAACAGAACATCTTAAAACAGAGACGCCGTTTTTCCTTCTGTGGCCTGCGACCAGACGCAGTAAACCTTCTGCTACTCTGCGTCCACACGCAGATATCCTTCTGCTGCACTGCGTGCCCATGCACTGTTCCTTTAACTGCTCTGCGTTCTGTTGCTTCAGGGACGCACCCAAAGATACTATCGCGCCGCGTCTTTTGCTACAGAGACGCACCTGAACACACTATCGCGCCGCGTCTTTTGCTTCAGAGACGCACCTGAACCTTGATCGCTCTGCATCCCCACGCAGATCTACAGTCACTGCGCTGCGTCCCAGACGCACCTGAACTTCGTCTGCCCTGCGTCCCCACGCAGATCTCCAGACTCTGCACTGCGTCCCGGCGCGCTTTTCTTTCACTGAACCTGCGTCCCTTCAGATATAAATGATATGAAGACTTCAGGACTAACCCAAACAGTCAGATCTACAGATCTGATCATGCGCCATAGAGATCACAGTCCATTAGAAGATTCGCCCTCTTAGATCTGGACTAGATCTCACCAAATAAGATATTCAACCAAAGACAATGCACAATCCAAATGAACTCCTTTGCTTTATATAGGCAAGCTCCTCCCCAAAACATGGAACAATACCACGAGCCGACACCATAGAAACACAAAACCGTCGGCTAGATACCACACAAGAAACCCCCACATGCTTTTTCTCTGCCTTGAAATGTGTGCACTAGGTGGACGCACCCCCTGAACGGCTGGCCAGCGTCGTTGGACGCGGACCCTGCATGGTGTACCTGCAGGTACGCACCTCCTAAACTGGTTTCCTGCGTCCTTCTTAATTTTCAACAAACTGAGAGCCTTGCCACTGGAGTTGCCATCAAGTACAACATCTGTAACATACAGTCATACCAAAAAACATAATGCCAACAATCTCCCCCTTTGGACTTGATGGCAACCTTACAAACTTCAGCTTCATTCTCCCCCTTTGACATCAAGGGCAAAGGGTATGCTCCCCCTAAGCTCATGCTCCTCCAGATCTGCAACAAATAACCAGAGATCCACCATGAAAGAGATAGAGACATATTGCAGCTATTTCCAAGATCTCCTTCTCCATAATGCCAACAATGCATTATGTGCTCCCCCTGAGCCTGTACCACCAATAAGAAGATGTTCAACAATAAGATGATGCATCAACAACCCCCAGCTTTTGCCTGAGGTATTCAAACGTGTCCCTGGGCAATGGTTTGGTGAGAATATCAGCAACTTGTTCCTTGGAAGGAACATACTCCAACTTGACTTTCTGTTCAAGCACTTGTTCCCGGAGAAAATGGTACTTGATTGGTATGTGCTTGGTTTTTGAATGCATAACAGGGTTCTTTGAGATGCTGATTGCACTTGTATTATCACATAAGATGGGGATTGGTGGTGTACAAGTGATTTGAAAATCCTGCAAAGTCTGCATCATCCAAAGAAGTTGGGTGCAACAAGATGCAGCAGCAACATATTCCGCTTCAGTTGTAGACAAGGCGATCGAACTCTGTTTCTTGCTGAACCAAGATACCAGTCTGGAACCCATAAAGAACGCACCACCACTTGTGCTTTCCTTGTCATCCACGCTTCCGGCCCAATCTGCATCTGTATAAGCATGAAGAGTAAGATCTGTATCTCTAGGATACCATAAGCCATAATTTTGAGTCCCTTGAAGATATTTGAAGATTCTCTTTACTGCCTAAAGATGAGTCTCCTTTGGATTTGCCTGAAATCTTCCAACTATTCCAACTGCATGCATGATGTCCGGTCGGGTACCTGTCAAATATAGTAAACTTCCAATCATAGATCTGTAGGTTGGTTGATGTACTGCTGCAGATTCATCATTTGCACTGAGACTACATCCTGTGACCATGGGTGTACATACTGGTTTTGCATCTTCCATGCCATATTTCTTCAAAATCTGTTTGAGATACTTGGTTTGAGATAAAAAGATTCCTCCTTCCTTTTGTTGGATTTGCAAACCAAGGAAATATGTCAGTTCTCCTAGCAAGGACATTTCAAATTCTTTCTGCATGACCGAGGCAAAACTTTGACTCATAGCTTCTTCATTGCTGCCAAAAATAATATCATCTACATACACAACAAGTATTAGCAATTTGTCATTTTCAACTTTTATATACAGATTGCTATCTGCTGAACCTTTTGAAAAACCTTGTTGATGAAGATATTTGTCCAACCGGTAGTACCAAGCCCTTGGAGCTTGTTTGAGACCATAGAGAGCCTTTTTCAATCGGCATACAAGATTTGGATCATTTCCAAGAATGAACCCATCTGGCTGTTCAATGTACACTTCTTCTTCCAAGTCTCCATTCAGAAAGGCTGATTTCACGTCCATTTGAAATACTTTGAAGTTTTGAAAACTTGAGAGAGCAAGGAACATTCGGATGGCCTCAAGTCTTGCAACAGGAGCAAAAGTTTCTTCAAAGTCTATTCCTTCTTGCTGCGCATACCCTTTACAAACAAGTCTGGCTTTGTTTCTAATTACTTCTCCATTTTCATTCAATTTATTTTTGAAGACCCATTTTGTTCCGATAACATTCTTATCCTTTGGTCTAGGAACCAGCTCCCAAGTGTTGTTCTTTTCGATTTGCTCAAGTTCTTCATCCATTGCTTTCACCCAACATTCATCTTTGCATGCTTCTTTCACATTTTGTGGTTCAGTAGAGGATAGTAATGCCAAATAGCTTGAGGCTTCTGCAACTGTTCTTCTTGTTTGTACACCTGCTTCTTTCTGCCCCACAATCTGAGATTCTGGATGATTCTTCTGAACATATCTGGATGGAGTTTTCTCTTCTATTCTTGTCTGCTCCTCTGGTTCTTCTTGAGGTTCTTCTTCTTCATCATTCTGTCTTTGAGGGTAGCCTTCATCTTCTTCGATATCTTCCCGATGTACTTGCCTAGGAATGTATCCCTTCTCATCAACCACCACATCAATGCTGTCAACAATTCTTCCAAGTCTTTTATTGTAGCACTTGTATGCTTTGCTATGTGGAGAGTAACCAAGAAGAATGCCTTCATCTGCTCTAGGTTCAAGTTTGCCAAGCTGCTCATCAGTATTCTTGATATAGCATTTGCTCCCAAAGATTTTGAAGTGCTTTACCGAAGGAGTTTTACCACTCCAGAGCTCATGAGGAGTTTGAGTGCTGTTCACCCGGACATTTGTCTTGTTGAGAATAATAACCGCAGCATGTGCAGCTTCACCCCAGAAAGTTGCGGGAGTTCCTGATTCATCAAGCATAGCACGAGCCATTTGTTGGATTGTTCTGTTCATTCTTTCAACAACTCCATTTTGTTGAGGAGTTCTAGCTGTAGAGAATTCTCTCCTTATGCCATGTTCATCACAGAAATCGAAAAATTCATTTGAAGTAAATTCCCCACCTCTGTCGGATCTGAGGCACTTAATTTTGTGACCTGATTCATTTTCAACCAAGGCTTTGAAGGATTTGAATTTTTCGAAAGCTTCATCTTTGTGCTTCATAAGTCCTAACCAGACAAACCTGGAGAAATCGTCAATAAATAATATCAAGTATTCCTCTCCTCTAGGTGTTATTTTCCTGAATGGACCACATGTATCTGTATGTACTAGCTCAAGAGGCATGCTAGCTGATCCTTCCTTCTCTGGAAAGTTAGTCCTGGTTTGTTTTCCAAACTGACATGATCTGCATATGGTGTTGTCAGGAATTTTGATATCTGGAAGATCGCGAACTGCCTGATATTTGCATGCTTTCCTTATTTGTGAGAAGCTTAGATGTCCCAACCTTCGATGCCATAACCAGTGCTCTTCATCCTTGCTCAGATAGCATTTTTGTTGTCCTTCTTCAAATATGTACAGATTATTTGGAGTTCTTTTGCCTTTGAGTACTGTTTTACCTGTATCAAGATCACGAACAAGACATCCATTCGATCTGAAAATAACCTCGGTTCTTTGATCACACATCTGGCTGACACTTAGAAGATTATGCTTCAATCCATCAACATACAAAACATTTCCAGCCTTGACCTTTTCTTTTAAAGGAGCAATCCCTTTTCCTTTTATAGTTGCAGGAGTATCATTTCCAAAAGAAACTTTCTTTCCCTTTTCTAAAGTAGAATAAGATTCAAGTTTTTCTTTATCACCTGTCATATGTTTCGAACATCCACTGTCAATGTACCATAGATTTTCCTGTCCTTCTGCATAAAATGCTATCCCACATCTTTCTGTTTGAGGTTCCTTTATTCTCCATGTTTTGGTGCTTGTGGCTTGTTCCTTTTTCCGCTCTTGTTCCTTTTTCTCCTGAAACCTGCTCCTGCATTCAGAGTCTTCATGACCAAAATTATTGCAAATAGAACATTCAACTTCATTTTCAAGAGCCGAAAAGTTGTTATAGGTCCTTTTTGTAATCCCTGTCATACTTCTTTGTTTTTGAGCTTCCCTAGTCATGATTGTTTTATATGCAACACATTGAGCTGCTTTGTGACCAAAGTTATGGCAAGAAAAGCATTGTCCATTGAAGAAGCTTCTGCGGTTATTGAATCTACCAGCCAACTGATTGTAATTTCTATTTTCATCTATTCTTGAACCAAACTGAGAAGATTTTACCTGTGGCTGGTTGTAGCTTTTGTTCACCCTTAAGATGGATTGCCCCTGATAGTTTCTGTTTGTAATTCGTCCCTGCTTTACCTGATTATCTTCATTGTTCTTCTGCTCATTTCTTCTTGCTGCATCAAGATAACTTTTTGAGGTGGATGCTTGAGAGGTTTCTCCATTATAGCCCAAACCTGTCTTGTTTAGAGGAGACCGCTGCACATTGATAATCTCATCCAAAGTTTCAGATCCTTTGACAAACTTAAGATTAATAGCTTTTGTTTTCTCAATTTCTTTTCTGAGACCAACAATTTCACCTTCTAGTTTTTCAAGATGTTTTTCCTTTTCATCAATTTGAAATTGTAGAGTATCAATGATCACATTCTTTTCTTCTATACATCTCTTGAGTCTAGTAATTTCATCATAGAGATTATCCACATCTACAGCATCCTCATAATCATCATCTTCAAATGCCATTAACAGCTTATATTTATTACCTTGTTCATCTTCATCACTGTTTGATAAGCCATCACTATCTTCATGGGTGTAGTAGCTTTTCTTATTTGCACTTTGTTTCTTGTTCCATCTAGCAGGTTCCTTTCCTTTATCCTTATAAGGACATTTTGCAGCATAATGACCTACTCTTCCACAAGCAAAGCATTTAAAAGGTAGCTTACCTCTGAACCTTCCAGAACCCCTTTGAAGATTTCTGACAAAGTTTGATTCTTCTTCCTCTTCTTCTGGAACATGGCTTGCTTCATAGTAATCTTCTTTGCCTGATGCCTTAAAAGCAGCTTCCCTTCTGTCTGATGGACCTCCCTTTCTCATTTCATAAGCAGTTAGAATTCCATGTAGCTGAGACATAGTGAGAACACGGATATTTTCCTTTTCTTCTATTGTAGATACTTTAGATTCAAACTTGGGGGATAATGATCTTAGAATCTTTTCAACTACTATAGCCTCTTTTATTTCTTCACCCAAATTTTTCATACAATTAACAATCTCATCTACCCGAAGAAAATAATTAGCCACACTTTCATCATTATACATCTTGAGAGTCTCATATTGAATCCTGAGAGTTTGAAGTTTAGCTCGTTTTACCTGTTCATCTCCTTCATAGCTCGTGACCATTTTGTCCCATATCTCTTTTGCTGATTTGAAGTGCATTACCTTCATGAATTCTGTTTGGGATATACTTCCTAATAGAGTACTGACTGCTTTTGCATTTGTTTCATACTTCTTTTTCTCAGCTGGATCTGTAGGAGTAGCTGAAGGAAAAGCATAGCCTGTTTCTACAATGTCCCAAACTTCTGTACCAAGAGATTGAAGATATGCAGTAACTCTTACCTTCCAATAATTGAAGTTTGTCCCATCAAAAATCGGTGGCCTGATTGATGCTTCTCTCTCGTAGTTGCTCATGATGAACGATCTACCTTCAAGCGATCAAGCTTCTCTGAAGGACCTGCTCTGATACCAATTGTTGGAAATAATACTGAGAGGGGGGGTGAATCAGTATTATCTAGCAATTTAACAAATCTTCCTTATTTGATCTTTTGAATTATTCTTGCATATTAGTACCATAAAATAATGAGCATGAACAAAGAAAATAGACAGTCACACCAAAGAACACAAGATGTAAGGTGGAAACCCAATGTGGGAGAAAACCACCTGCTGCAATATGTCTCTATCTTCTTTCAATTTAGAAACTTCTTTTACAATGATTTTGTACTGGTGTAGTCCTTTACCAGTATGCAGGCTGCAACCTGCAGAGAGCTACAACTCTCTCTCTTTCTCGTTTTCCAGTCTACTCCTGGAAGGGAGCTACAACCCCCTACTTCTTTTCATAAAGCATCAGATGATCAACAAGTACATAACAGATATAGACCACTACAGATATCAGATCAGCAATAACAGAACTAACCCAGAACACCTTATCAACAGAGAAATTCAATCAACAGAACATCTTAAAACAGAGACGTCGTTTTTCCTTCTGTGGCCTGCGACCAGACGCAGTAAACCTTCTGCTACTCTGCGTCCACACGCAGATATCCTTCTGCTGTGCTGCGTGCCCACGCACTGTTCCTTTAACTGCTCTGCGTTCTGTTGCTTCAGGGACGCACCCAAAGATACTATCGCGCCGCGTCTTTTGCTACAGAGACGCACCTGAACACACTATCGCACCGCATCTTTTGCTTCAGAGACGCACCTGAACCTTGATCGCTCTGCATCCCCACGCAGATCTACAGTCACTGCGCTGCGTCCCAGACGCACCTGAACTTCGTCTGCCCTGCGTCCCCACGCAGATCTCCAGACTCTGCACTGCGTCCCGGCGCTCTTTTCTTTCACTGAACCTGCGTCCCTTCAGATATAAATGATATGAAGACTTCAGGACTAACCCAAACAGTCAGATCTACAGATCTGATCATGCGCCATAGAGATCACAGTCCATTAGAAGATTCGCCCTCTTAGATCTGGACTAGATCTCACCAAATAAGATATTCAACCAAAGACAATGCACAATCCAAATGAACTCCTTTGCTTTATATAGGCAAGCTCCTCCCCAAAACATGGAACAATACCACAAGCCGACACCATAGAAACACAAAACCGTCGGCTAGATACAACACAAGAAACCCCCACATGCTTTTTCTCTGCCTTGAAATGTGTGCACTGGGTGGACGCACCCCCTGAACGGCTGGCCAGCGTCGCTGGACGCGAACCCTGCATGGTGTACCTGCGGGTACGCACCTCCTGAACTGGTTTCCTGCGTCCTTCTTAATTTTCAACAAACTGAGAGCCTTGCCACTGGAGTTGCCATCAAGTACAACATCTGTAACATACAGTCATACCAGAAAACATAATGCCAACATACTCTACATTTCCTTATTAATAGTCTAAAAGCTTTGCAAGGTATTCAATTTTTTTTTCTTCATTCCAAGCCAAAAATATGTCCTCTTTATGGCTTTCATCTTCTTTTGATATCCAGGGTGACCCAAGTAAGGTATTTTATGGAATTCATCCATGATAAGCTTCTTTAAATCCTTGGCACTGGGCACATATTTACCAGAGAAGACTAGACTTGGGTCTTTGGGGTTTTTGGAGGATGTTTTGTTTCCCTCACAAGTTGCACCTCAACAGTTTGGTTCTAGATAGGTGGCGATGGAAGTATTTCAGCCAGCTTCAAGTAGTATATTGAACTACTTTCTCAATGAGGTTTTCCCCAAGACACATGTGGTTGGAGGTTTAGAAGATGGAGGCCGTGAGCAGGGATCTCATAACTATGATGATTCTTCTACTCCTCAGTCTGGAAGTCAAATCAAGGGTCTCATAGGAAGAAGGATAGAGTTATAAAATAGAAAGAACCTCGTACAATGTTAAAGTTGTGTTTAGGTGTGGACATGCAGATGCAATAAGTAGTGGCAATGGCGAATAAGACTCTCGTTAGAAGGAAACATGGTTGAAAATTCAATATAAATATTTTGGAGGACTAGATGGTTGCTTAAGTAAGTCCTATTGTCTCAAGCCCTCCCAAGAATTTCCTTCTTTCAAAGGGTTGGATTCAGGTTGACTTTCATTCCCATGAGGAAACCCTCTTAATTTCTCAACATGTTTGGAATATTGACTTCACTCTAGTTATATTTAAGTTGTGGACCCGTATCTTTGACGCGAATCAGAAGCAGTTAAATGTGGTTCCCATATGGGTACATACTCCTGGTTTGCCCCCAGATCTATGGAAGCCAATATTTTTCAAGATTTGGGCAATAGTTTGGGTACTTACCTAGATGCAATTTTTTTTTTTTTTTTTTTTTTTTTTAAGATGAAGGATAAACTAATTGCAAGTGTTTTGGTCAACATTAATTTAAGAGAAGGGTTGTCTAAAACTCTGGACCTTAGAGATGATAGTGGAAACCACAATCCTTGAATTAGGAGTGGGTTCCTTTTCATTATCGAAGGTTTCATAAGTGCAGTCATACCTTGAAATTCTGTAATCTATCATTTGAGTGGAATAAGTCTTCAAATATTCCCCACATAAACAATCTCTGGCTAGTCTTCATAATTCAACTCTTCATAACTCTTAGCCAATAGTTGAATCTCCAACTCCTCTCGATGACCATCCCATCATAATGTTCGACTATCCTCAGGTACCAAAGATACAAGAAGAGGGAATTATGCATGGAAATGAGGAGGTTGATCTAGCTCAAGTAGTTCCTCCTCAAAATATTGTGAATTCCTCAAGTAGTATGTCCATTTCTTGTCCCCCTGTATCTTTTCTTGTTGAATCCTTTATAGAACTTGGAAAATATTGGGCTAGATTCTAGTCCTGTGATCATAACCCGTAGGCTTGCCTCAAGTTTCATGTGTTTTTCCCTTGATTCCCTATGGGTCCTCTTCTCCCTTCATTTTTGTTTCTTGGGCCCCTTCTGATGATTCATATGAAAGTATTATTCTCCATAACCTTTGCAACAGGAAACATATTTCTGCAGATTGGGGGATCTTTGGGGGTTTTGGGAAGATAGATTTAAACCCTGGAGGTAAAATGAGTCAGCGTAGGAAATATCATATCTCAAAGGAAAAAGAGAATGCCCAAATTGATTTGGAAGCTGGGAGGAAACAATCTATATATGGGACACTTAGAGTAGTGGTCGCCCAAGTAGGATTTACTCAATGAAATTTATTTCTTTCAATTTCATAGGTTTGGCAAGATCCTCTAAAAAAATTTCCCTTAGGCGATTGGTTCTCAATTCCAACCCTGATATTCTTTTGTTGCAAGAGACATTGGGTGAAATTGAAGTTTTTATTGATTTGTTAGAATCCTTGTTTAGGTCATGGAAGTTTATTTCCCTTTGATGCTCATGGGAAACTGGGTGGTTTTGCTATTGGTTTGAACTCTCAATGCTTAAAACACCTCAACTATTGGAGTATTCACTCCACTCTTGGGTTGGAGCTATTTTCCTTAGAAGTGGGCACCTACTTTTTTATTGTAAAATTATATGGGCCTAATGTAGATCGTAAGAAGTTCTAGGACTCTTTCTTCTCAAATCCATTCATTTTGAGAATTCTTTGATCATAGGAGGGGACTTAAATTTTTCTTTGGGGGACTCGGAGTCATGGGGAGCCATGGTTGTGCCTAACCCACTTATGGGTTACTTTATTCATAACTTGGATCAAAAGAAGGTGCTTGAAATCACCGGCCTGGAATCTATAGGGTGGCCAAATTATTAGAATGATTTCTTCTAGCATAAAATATGGTGGATAGGCTCAATTTAGTTCATTAATGGATTGGTATATGTGGAGAATCATATCACTCTCCCATCATTCTGGAAATCAAGGGAGGAATGAAAAAGCCTGCGAGTACTTTCAAAATTAATTCCTCTTGCCTAAGAGAAGACGACTTTTTCAATATAGTGAAAGCACATTGATGAGTGTATGATCCTTCAACTAGTTTTTCTACGGCTTCCCAATTTGAGCTGAATTTAAGGAATATAAAAGATTTCCTTAAGGACTAGGCTCAACAAAAGAGAGAGAAAGACTATGAATATCTTTTTAAGGTGGAGCACGATCTCTGAGTCCTATTTGAGGTAGGGGAGGAGGGATTTACCAATGATGTAATCAGGGAAGTTCTGTTTACTTTAGAGAAAAGGAGAGAAATTCAGGAGACTAGGGAAGCCACTTGGCAACTCAAAAGTAGAGCGGTCTGGTTAGAATGTGGGGATGAAAATACAATTTTTTTCCAAGCCTATGCCAAAGGGCATAAAACAACAAACACCATATGGAGTATGGTGGATCTTGAAGGAAGAGAGATATTATCTTTTGAAGGGCTTGCGTATTTAGGGAAGACACATTTTCAATGTCTTCTTAGGGACAATTTTGCTAATACAATTGTGGAAATTCTACAGGTATCCCAGTTATTTCCTTGGTGGATGAGGTTACTTTGGATGAACTAAAAGAGGTCCTTTCAAACTTTCATAAGGATAAAAGTCTTGGACCGTATCAGTGGGAGGCTGAAGCTTTACTGATCCTATTTGAAGTGATTGGTTCTAATATTCTCAAAGTGGTTAATGAGACCCGAGAAAATGGAAGAATTTTGGCAGCTTTCAACTCCACTTATATTTCTCTTATCCCCAAGGTGGATAACCCTCATACCTATTTTGTTCCATCTCCTTGTGCAACAATATTTATAAGGTTACTTCCAAAGTTATTGCTCAAAGTATCAAGCCTATTCTTTCAAGGTATATCTCAAAGGAACAACTTGGTTTTCTAGAAGGGAGGTAGACAGATGAAGCTATTGGTGTAGCTCAAGAAGGATTGCATAGTATAAAAATCCATAAATTGAAAGGGTGGTTCTAAAAATTGATCTTTCTAAATAATATGATAGGGTTATCGAGGTTTAACTTAGACTTAACCTCACTCAAATCGGGTTCCTACCATCCCTTGTAAACTAGATCATGTGTCACATATAATATGTTTCTTTCATAGCGTTGATCAACGATTTGGCATCACCTTTTTTCATGCCTAGAGGGGATTGAGACAAGGATGCCCCTTATCATCGATTTTGTTTATTTTTGGTGTTGAGGGTCTTAGCTATTTATGTTTTCTACCAAAGGTCGAGGTGAGTTACATGGAGTGAGTATTGCTCAAGGTCTTATATTTACTCATCTACTTTTTGTTGATGATATACTCATTTTTTGTGATGGGTCTTCTCGGAATGCTGACAAATTCTTTGAGATATTATCTCTCTTTGGGAAATCAATTGGCATGAAATCAATGATAGGAAGTCTATTATTTCATGTCAAAACTTCGAGAATGAAGACTCGTTGCTTCTCACAAGACTATCTCTCTTTGAAATGAAGGGTATTCAAGATGGTATGAAATACTTGGGATTTCATTTGAAGCCTAATGATTATTCAAATGTAGACTATAATTGGCTCTCGGAAAAATTATACAAAAGACTCAAAAGTTTGAGTTTCAGGTGGCTTTCACAGGTGGGGTGGTTAGTCCTCATGAAATTCATTTTGCAGGCAATTCTAATATACTGGATGTCATTAGCCTAGATTCCCAACAATATTTTAGAAAAAGAAAGAAGATATTTTCTCTCTTTTTTGTGAGATATTCATAAAGATCATTTGGTCATTCCATGGGTCATATGGAAACGTATTGCATTGCTTAAGCTTCTAGGTAGTTCGAGTTTGAACAACATTTTTTTCTTTTCAACAACATTGGCAACTAAGTGCGGCTAGAGGTTAATCTCAATAGACAGTCTATGGACTCAAGTGGTTACTAAAAAATACATAGCCCCTCTCTTGTTGGAGGATTGGATTTGCATACAAGTCAAGCCTCGGTTGAATATTTCTATTATTTGTAGATTTGTGTTAAATTATTTTGAACTTATAAGCTCAAGTTTGGCTTGGAAAGCTGGAGAAGGGTGGAAAGTAAGAATCAATGTCGATCCTTGGGATGTCTATGGGAATACGTTTAGACTATCTCAATGGGTTAAAACTTGCTTCATGAGAGAGACTTCTCAAGGCTAAATCAAAGTGCCCACCCTCATAATACAACCTTATGGCGGCAAGAATGGCTGACAACGAGGTCTTTGGGGCTGGAAGGTGAGAAACAAGAAGAATGGAATAGGTTTTTGACAAATTTTCAGCTCTTATGGAAAGTAAAGTGCTTTTTAGAGGATCAATGTTCTTGTGGTTCATCCTATGTAAAAAGGTACCCACCTGGGATATCATGCAAAAGAGATTCAAGTTTGTACTTGGGTGGTGTTACCTATGTAGAACAAATGAAGAAACCACACAACGTCTCTTTCTGGAATGTTCATATACAACACAAGTTTGGTGTTCCTGTCAAGCCTCTCTAGGTCTAGCTTGTACATGGGAAGGCCGAAATTTGGAATAATGTTGGAGGATTTGGCTTCAAAATTCCGATATTGCTACCTTTAAATCTTTACCTTTGATTATTTCATGGGGTATTTGGTTGGCTCATAACAAATGCATATTTCAGGAAGTTCTTACTTCTCAGGAAAAAGTGGTTCTGGAATGGTTGACAATCCTCTCCTTTGTCCCACAACCTCAAGTCAAAAAACAACCTCATCAAGTTATGGTTGAGAATCTAGATCGAACTTTTCCTTGGGCTTATTTCGATGGTGTTTCTCAAGGAGAAAATCTCAAAAGCAGAGGGGGTTCTATTCTCTTCCTCTCAACCGCCCATTTCAATCATGCAAAATTGGGTTTTGGAAGGTGAACCAAGAATTATGCAGAGATTTTGGCACTTAAAGCACTGTTGGTTTTTGAAAAGGATAGGGGATGTGACCAGATACAAGTCTTCAAATATTCTTTGGTGGTTATCAAATGGGTCAAAGAGCAACGATAAGGCTGAAATTTTCTCCTTGTTCCTATTTTGAATGGCATTTTGACGATCATGAGTTCATTCACTTCTTTCTCTTTCTCTCTCATCTACAAGGAGCATAACTGTATGGAAAATTGTCTATCTAAAGAAGGTTTAGACATGGTTCAGGGGCCCTGACAAGTCTCCGAGTTCATATGTGATGAGCATTTCCAATTTTATCATTGGTCATATATATAGATGATGACTTACCAGAAAACTCAACATTATATTCAGCATAATATTGTATCACTTTTTATCTAGATCTACATGAATGATAGGTTGTTGGGATATCCATATCCCTGGATTACATCCTTTTGGTTTTATTGGGAGGTCTCTACCTCAAAATTTTGTAATATAAATATATAGTTTCTCAGACCTTAAATAGACAATACAATTGTATTTTTTGTTGCCAATGGGAGATCTGGGGAAATCCTCAAGAATACACATCTTGATGTGTATATGCATAATGTAATTTGCTTTGAATGAATAAAATTACAAATTTTTCTGAGGAAACAAGGTAATCATTGTGCCATAAAATAAGTAAAAAATTGTTAGGATGTAACCACCATGTTTAACCTTTGTTCCCTTTAACCCATTAGAAATTAATTTTTATTTCATAGTGGATTTTATTATGCATGAATTGAAGTTCATCATGACTTTATGTATTGTATGTAAATTATTAGCAATTTAGATAATATTTTTTTCTTATTCATCATTAACTATAAATAAATAGCCCTGAGAGTTAGCTCAATCAATTAAACTATTTTCTTATGGCATGTTATTGATGGGGAGGCCATATGTCACAGGTTCAAATCTAGTCGAGTGCCTTGGGGTCATCAACCACTAATATCATTAGTGTTTGTGATACCCTCCATTAAAATATTCAATGGAAGAAGGGGAATTTCCACAAAGATTTCCATTGAGAAAAATTTAGAAATTAATGATTTGACAAAATAAAACCATATATCAAATCAATATGCATTGTACAAAATGAAGTTAACCATATATAGAGTAAGTGATTTGATAATATATCACATTTATTTGTAACATGATAAACTAAAACTATGTATCAAGTAAGAAATGTAACAAAACATGTCATGACACATATTAAATTAACAAGTAATAAAAAAAGTATAAATTAATAGATTTCAAGTTAATATACGCCATAACATTAGTAAAAAAAAACGAATATCTAGAAATATCAATCTAAGTCAAATAGTGTAAGTATCATAATGTAGTGTCAATAGAAATTATATCTAAGCTAGGATCATTATCACTAGTACTAAGAACAATACTACTAGAAACAACAATACTAGCACCAACTACCTCCTAACCCCCACACTCAACGATGCCGCATATCAAGGTGTCACAACTACCCTCACATCACCACCTATTGACACAACACCACTACCTTAAGGATGACATATGCATAACTTGGAAAAAATATGCATCCTCTTGTCAATCACATCGTCTTATATTATACTAACCTATGAACCTCACAATTCCTTGGGCACACCCATAATAAGTCAAAAATTTCTTGACATGTCTCATGGAACCTCCGTGAGAATCAACCCATTGGTCATATTTCCTTGAAACTAAAATTGATCAAGTAGCTACCTTGTGTGCATATTGATCAACATAGACCATAATGCATTTACCACTAACATACTAGGCACTGATATAATTTAACTTGTTATCTAGATCATTTAGGACAAGTGGCACATCCCCTACGAAGAAAAATTTTGCAAATCAGTCAACCATCCTAATTAATTAAATTACAGATAATCATTTTAAAAGCATCATGCACATTAAACATGGTATTAAAAAAAATCATCTTAACTATAAAGTACTTAACTATATTTACATTTCTCATTAGTTGGCTTGCCATAAAGAAATGGGAGGTTTTCAACCTCACACTCACAAATACCTACATAATGATATGGCACAAATCCTAGCTCAATCTTGTCTAAACTATATATCATATCAATCATAGTTTAATCAACTCCTTAGTATGGTATAATTAGTCACCCTATATTTGATATAATCATACCCCAAGTGTGCATATGCATAGTGGTCAATGGACAGTTGAGGAGGCAATTGTATGTAATTCAAGTGGATGGAAACTTCTCAAAAAATATATGACAAATCCAATTATTATGGGAATATAGCCTCTCTACACCTCTTGTTATCACATAAAAAGTGATCACCTAGCCAAAATTACTAGGATTATCAAAATTCACTTTGTGAGTATGGTTTACCCACATCAAAACACACTTTAATATTAATAACAAATGAAAATAGTTGAAAGCACCACTTTTCCTTAGCTATTTTCATCAATTTTTTTGTATTTAGAAGAATCAACAACTAGGCCAGTTTCAGACTCGCATGAGACGGGGTCGATTCCAACAATTGCCATTATAACCTCTAGGTGTTTATGTACAACCCTTCTTTAGACATGGTTTAATTGGGGGGTTTGCATCTCAAATCTCATGGTTTACATAATACTTCATAACATGACCATTGCCAACTGGGTGGCTCCTTGGAGGCTATTTTCATCAATTTTATGTATTTATGTAAAAATAACCAAAAATTCCATTTAATCTAAGCCATTTTCACCCATTTGACCCATTCACATGGAACTAATTCAACAAATCAATTATTATGTATTATTTTCATTAATTAACTTGAGAAATCATTTTTCTTGAGTTAGTTGCTCATAATAAAGGTCATAAACCACCTTTCTGACCTTTTGCTCTCATATTTAATCAATAAAAAATGAAATAATAATAAAAAACCAAATGAGGGTTAGATATTAATTTGGTCCAATATTTATTTTTTATTATTTGGACCATATCAAATATAACCACTATTTGGTTATAAATATGAGAAGTTTTCACCCTCATTCAACATGACCATTTCATTTTCCAACTTATGATTCTCTGTCATTCGAGCTCATACACCTTGAGTTCCCACACCACCATTACCATTTCTTAACCAGAGGAAAGAAAGTTACTTATTTTTAGGTATAGGATTCATAAAGGACCCTCCCAAGGAAGAGATCGAAGGAGAATCCAACTATTTTGAAGATCTCCCCATGAGTTTCAGAAAGCTTTCCTTGGATAATAAAACTAGAATTTATTGTTTTATTATTTATCTCTTGTATTTATGTTTTTTTTTTTTTTTTTCTTTGTTTCACTAACAATACAAGTAATTTAATACATGTAATCCAAGGTTTTTAATCCACTTAACTATTGTTCACGATTCATAAATTTTCATGGATATTCCACTGGATAGTTCTTCACAACATATCTGATAATATTATGTTGAAAATCTGAGATTCTACACTATTGCAACTTTTTTAAACTTTAAGATATATAGATTTAATTGTAATTACTGCATTCATGTGAATGAAAATTATGCAGAAAATTAGAGATCGACAAAATAAGCTTACACACACACATAAGACACAAGATATGCTCTATGGGAAACCATTTTGGGAAAAAACTCAGCTAGAAGGTGAGGCCACTTCGCTCTCTTTCTTTGTCTGGAAATATGGCTGCAAGTACAAAGAAGTAATGTTTGTGGCCCGTGGGCTACTACAATGCACAAATCCTCTTTGTGTGCTCCACCTCCTATCTCTCCTAGCTATCTTTGTTCAGTTATAGAACAAAATGCTCTCGAAATAATGGAATGCCTCTTCCTCCTAGTGGCCTTGTTATAACACAACCCAATAGCGTACTAGTAGTTCATTTTGACTACATGAACTTTTAAATAGAGTTAAAAAATATAGACTCTTCTAGAGTCTTTTATATCATAATCATGTGGGTAGCCCCTTTTCCATGAATAATGGGGGCTGATGCAGCATCCTCCCGAACTGTAGGTGTGAAAACATGAATGTAAACTTCTGAGTGGTATAACTTTTGCATATGGACTCCCATTGACATGCTTCCCGCGTCGTTGGAAAGATATTTTTTTGTAGAATAACATGAAATGGTGCAACATGAAAGCGACAAAGTTTTACCCAAAAAAGGTCATTTGATGCCTCAAAAATCTCCTGGAAGATTTCAGACCTAGTTTTGCAAACTGGGTCCTGTCGGTAAAAACGGTCTCGTGAGTTAATTCCTCCACTTTTTCCACTCCAAATGCATCAAGATGGATGAAAAAAAATATAACGATCCAATCCGGATCATTTCAATGGTGTAATTAATGTAATACAACATCCTAAAAGCTATGTATTTTCCATGATCTAGGAAAATGGATAATTATGTGAGACTACAACTAACATTTTATACCTCTTGATGATAAAGTTGGTGAACGTTAAGATTACCCCTTCATATTGAAGTCTTGTGCAATAGCAATTACATGATTAACATAGTTAAGGACACATGTCATCTACATCCCAATGGGAGCATGATCAAGAAAATTAGGGGAACTGGGATAATTCATTCTTTTACTAGATCAGTGAGAAATGAAATATGTTTCATAATCTATTGGGGAAAACTCATTGTCTACCTCCATCTTCAATGCCTTTAGAACATGATCCCAATATTTCATACTTTATCTTATGTATTTTTTCTTCACCTTCAGTTATCTAACCTCGTGATATTTTAGGAGGTCAACATCCCTAGGAGAGAGTGCATACGATATGCAATTGAGGTCACTAAATCTCTCATTTTCCCTCTTTCTTCATTCCCATACATGCAACAACAAGAATGTTGGTTGATATTAAAAGAAAATATAATTGTAAATCAAGTGGTTATTAATCCAATAATATTTTTAATTAATATAGATAGTGTTTTCTTTATAGGGAAAGCATCGATGGTCCATAATGATTTACAAAATAAGTACACATTGGTGTTCTATAATCATTTTAAAATATTGTGCATTGGTTCCCTCAAACTAAATAGGTGTAGCAATGCTCTTATTTCAAGTGAAGGCATTAGCACAATGCATAACCAAGAAATGAAAATGGAAGTGGTGTTGGCCATGGATTGGACTCATTATGGTCATAAAGCTCATGTATTCAAAAGATAACTACTAATGTGGATATGCATTCAAATGACATTGAGATTAGCAATAATGAACATGTTGCACCTGTTATGCTCCTATACCAATAGGTGTCATATTTCATGATTGACGGGTAAAGTCCCAAATATGTTCATCCTTTCCATGCTGCAAAGGTTCCATATTTTGAAAAACTAAAAAAATTTAAAAATGAAAAGAGGGTATGCCCTAAAAGAAAGATCAAAGGGCAAAAAGAACGAATTGGTCAAAGAGAAAAGAAAATGAACCCCAAATGAAGGAGACCAGGAAGGTGTGCTAGTCCAAAATTCCACTACTATTCTGTTTTTGCAAAGAATTTCATTGTGTGCAATTAGTTAACTCTTGCTACAGTTGACAGATGACCAAACAGCTCAATCTTGGCCAAGTTCATGTTTAAATTCCTTGTTTTAGAGATAGAGAATAAAATTTGTCCAAACAGTTCAAGCTTGGCAGATAAGTAGTTAGATAGAGAAGCAAAGGTGCTCAACAGCTAAATCTGATCCCTTGGAAGAAATAAGGGTAGACTTAGATAGGATGGCAGTCAAAAGAGAAGAAGAGAGTAAGGGTTTGCTAGTTTAAATGCACCCAAGGAAAAAAGGAAGAAAAAATGTTAGGTGTAATAGGCTGGGTAGACAGTTTTGATGTTGCAGAAGCAAGCTTGTGAGCAATTTTGTCTTTAAAAGGTGATTCATCTCATGGATATCATAAGTGCCATGGCAAGGTGTGGCTACAAAATCAGGTGATGCATGTCTAACTTCCCTCCATACTTCTCCCAAAATCACTCACTTACCTCCCCCCTAAAGATGTTGGGATTTGCTCAATACTCTTAAAAAAATTCCATTTCATGAAAAACCTAAGAAGTATAACATTCTTGCTTTGAAGCCACATTTCTTGTGTAAAAATGCTTTCTTCCATTATGCTAAGTTTTCCAACTTCATAGCTTGGTGCCCTTTCAATTCCCTAAGCCTAAGTTTTTCACTTTTCAACTTAGTGCTTTTGTTTGAACATATCTTTCATATTAACCCTTAACTTTGTTATATAATTCCTATATAATATTTTTCCCTCCCCGTGTTATATAAATAGATGAAAAATCCCGAAAAATCTAATACCCCGCCCCCGGCTAAACTATAAGCCATATGTTATTATACAAAAGGAATTAAAAGGTTTATTTGAAAACTTTTAATAATCCATTGCCACGCCATTTAAAAGAGTTAATCAACATCTGGTTGATTAATTAACTTAACCCCTGCAACCCCGATAACCAAAGGTCATACCCGCCCGCATTAAAAAGTGTTGATTTAATTGATGGGCCCTGCGCCATAGCCTCCGCCATATCCCATTCACCGCCCGCCATTAGATCTGGGCCCGACTATCCAACAGCCTAGATCCATATCGCAACCCCCTCCATGTCTGATGATTAGCGCCCGGGGAATGGTGGTATTCCCGTCGTACCAAGGGATGCGTGGCGCTCGCTCGCAATGCTCGCTGCCCTCCAACCCGATACCACCTTTGCCCAAAAGCGGAGCGGGGCCAAAACCACTTACCGCCCCCACTACCCCCCCCCCTCGCTGACATCACCTCGCTACACGACAAAATACCACGTCATGCTGACGTCATCTAAAAAAAAGGCGCCAAAAGCCCGCCAAACCATTTTTGTCAAAAACCCGTGAAAGTGTCATTTTCATTCATTTCTATTGATTGCTTTCACGAGACCGCTGCATGTGAATTTCGTCAAAGCTGCTACCAGAGCTCCAGTCCGCCACCCCGACCAGCCTAATCTGGCATCCCACTCTACAAATTCATCGTCCAAACCTGCAAATTAATCTAGTGCGCTGTTAAAAACAGGTATTTACCGTAATTCTGTTTCCAAACCCTGTGAATTTCAGTTTTCTCTGCAAGTTGTCCAAAGCATCCAAACTCAAATTCAATTCACCATACTGCCTTCCAATATACACACTAAAACCACTGTTATTTTGCCCATTTGCCTGCGAAAGCCCCACCCCAGTTCAAAAGCACAAAAAGCTGAAAATGGATGCTCCGGTGGCCCTGAACATTGCTCCCCTTAATGCACCTCATAAGGACCTAGAGTGGTTGCCCTTGGCTGATAGGGATTTTCAAATACAAGACTTAACTGGTTACAAAAACCACCTCCAAGCATTCTTTGAAATTAGGAACAGTCACTTAAGTAAAACTGATCTTTATGGGATATGGGAATCCAATCTGCCTAGGTACTACCTCCCCTCAGTAAATATTTTCCTAGATGCAATCCGCCTATGCTGTGCCAATTATCAACCTGTCAAAAGAGCAGTTATGACTCCATCTGAAATTGTCCTCTTTCATATAACTCCTGAGTCCATAAATGAAATGCTGCAGTTCAAACCTACTCAGCCTCTGGCTCGTTTTTCTATGGGATTCTTGCTTGAGTAGGGCTCTAAACTGACCAATGCAGAGATAACCAGTGTTGTCCAAACATTTGTGAGACCATATTTCCAGCCCACAGAGCCACCTCCCTTTCACCATGTCTGGTTCAATGAAGCTGGAAGATTCATTATTGATATGATATCCTATGTCCTGGGATTTAAGACAAGTGAATATGTTGATGAGACCATCTTAGCTCTGTTGTCCATGTTTATTCCAGGACAGCCTCCTGCTGTCAAATATGACTTTGCTACTTTCATTGCCAACAAGATCCATGACCAACTCTTGAATCTAGACAGAGAAGGAGTCTTTAAGTACACATCTTATATATATCATTTGTTCTTGTACTATCAAACAGACAGTTTTCAGTTTCCCATCAAAAAATTGGATTCTAAAGGAGAAAGCAGGTCTGTGATCTTTTGGACCTTAGTCTTCCATGAAGTCCATAACTCTCCTTACATTTACTGTGAATTCATTGATTTGTTTATACATCCGATCTCCTCTCTACTGATGAGAACTCCTCCTCCTAGACTCTCTAGTGATATGTAGAAAAATTTACAGCTCTCCAAAAGCTACAAAATAGGTGACTGGTACTTCTACCAGAATCACACTGAGATCAGGATATATGGCTGTGAGTTGTGCCCCTATTAACTGCCAAAATATGTGCCTATGAGACTGTTTGCTCTAGAATATTTCAGGCAATTCATCAACTTAGGTTTGACTCATTTTTACGGTGCAAAGAAAAAAGCTCAGCTGAAATTAAGAAACCAGTTAGGCCCTTTTATCATTAACAAAAAGGAAGCATGGCAAGATGCTGATAAGATATTAGGTGAACAAATCAAATTAAAGAGGAGCTTTTGGTGGGTACCCTATGACCCAAATGGCTTTATCACCGAAAGAAAAGTAAAAACTAGGCTATCAGACTACAAACATTGTACGATCCCTGAAATAGAGCAATTTGCTAATCGAGATGAGTGGGTAGAGGGCACATTAATTGAAGAACTCACTGAGAAAGAAAGGATGGAACAAGCTATGAAAAATCTTGAAAAGACCCTTGACCTAGACTCTTTTGGACAGGTGTCTTTCAAACTGCCTCAGCAAACCAGAGTGGGTACATCATCTGATGGAACTTCACAGCAACCTGCCCAAGAAAGTACTACACCAGCTACAAGGACATCTAAGGGCAAAGAAGTGCTGGATACAGAGAAACACATAATGATAGATCAGCCAGCAGCATCCAAGGAACGGGACCAAGGGAAAATTCCTCTTGTCCAGACTAAAACACCAGAGATACCAGCACTACAGACTCCTCTAAATGAGGAAAGGGGCAAGAAAAGGGATAGAGAAGAGACCACACCTGTCAGTGGACCAGCAGAGCAACTAGAGGCAAAAAGGCAAAGAGTAAATCCTCTACCTGAAGAGGAAATTACTGAGGAAACCTTAGAAAGTCCAAGAGGTGAGAGGGCAACCAGCCCACAGATATCCCCAGTGGTAGAAACATCCACCAGCTCTCATAGGCAGGACCTAGAAAGGCAGCATAGTGTGGAAGTTTCATCCACCAAACCATCAAGCAAGCAGGCCTCAGATAGAATACAAGCCATTCTACGAGTGCCTCACCCTAGAAATATCAAAGAACTGCAGGCTTTCTTAGGGAAAATCAATTTCTTAAGGAGATTCATACCCAACTTGGCTGAATTACTAAGATTGTTGAACAACATGCTGAAGAAAGATTCCAAAGTCAAATGGACAATAGAAGCTAAACAAGCCTTTGAAGAAATCAAAATAACTTTAACTAAAACACCAGTCCTCACAAGCCTGAAATTTGACAGAGACCTTATAATCTTTTCTTTTGCATCAGAACATACTATTGCTGCTATTTTGCTATAGAAAGATGATTAGGGATGTGAAAAACCCATTGCTTTTTTCAGCAAAGTGCTTAGAGATGCACCACTTAAATATCAAATCATGGAAAAACAGGCCTATGCACTGGTAAAAGCTACAAATGACTTTAGAGTTTATATCTTATACTCTCATGTAATAGCTTATGTACCAAGTATTGTGGTCAAGGATATTCTAACTCAAGAATGAATTGAAGGGAAAAGAGGCAAATGGATAGCTAACATTTTGGAATATGATATTGAAATTAAACCAACAAAGCTGATAAAGGGACAACGATTAGCTAAACTTATGACTGAAACCAATTTTCAATCCCTTGACATCAATGAACTGGATAATGAACAGGAGATGGCGACTCCACATATTAATCAAGCCTTTTTACAATCACCTTGGTATGCTGATATAATTTATGTATTGCTCAACCTGCAAGCTCCTCCAGGGTTATCCAGAACTAAAAAGAGATTTATGAAAATGAAAGCTTCAAAATTCTGTATTTTAGATAATGTTTTATGTTGGAAAAATCATGAAGGAATTTTACTAAGTTGCTTAACAAAGGATGAAACTCACAAAGTGCTGAAAGAATTTCATGTAGGGGACTGTGGTGGACATTTGTACTAGAAATCAACTACTGATAAAATCCTAAGGGCTGGATTTTACTGGCCCACCCTGTTTGCTGATGTAAAGAAATTTGTAACTACTTGCCATAAATGCCAAATCTTTGAAGGCAAGAGAAATCTTTTACCTCTACCCCTCAGACCAATTTCCACTGAAAGACCATTTCAACAATGGGGTTTAGATTTCATTGGGGAAATTCACCCTCCATCCTCTGGCCAGCATAAATGGATTTTGACTACCACAGACTACTTCACCAAGTGGATAGAAGCCATCCCTTGTAGACAAGCTAATGATTTAGTAATCATGCAATTCCTAGAAACCAATATCCTGTCCATATTTGGCTGCCCTGAAAAGATTATAACTGACAATGCTACTGCTTTTAAATCCAAGAGAATGATCAATTTCTATCACAAGTACCACATTACCTTAGGCCACTCCATAGCCTATTACCCTCAAGGTAATGGTCTAGCTGAATCATCCAATAAAATCTTGATAAATATCATTAAGAAAATATTGGAGGAAAACAAGAAAAACTGGCATAAGAAGCTTATCAATGCACTTTGGGTAGACAGATTGACTACAAAGAGATCTATTGGAACAAGCCCCTATGAATTGGTTTATGGCATGGAGGTTGTATTCCCTTCATCTCTGGGAGTCTCTGTGATAAAATTGTTGCAAGAAGTGCAGGCAAAACCCAATGACATTCAGAGAAGAATAAGTCAGACTATTCATTTACAGCAGACTAGAGAAGAAGTGTATCAAAGATCTCAAGTTCTACAAGAAAAACTTAAGAAGATATTTGATAAGAGGACTAAGGAAGAGGATTTTTTCATAGGAGACAAAGTACTGAAGTGGGATTCCAGAAGGGAAAATAAAGGAAAACATGGGAAGTTTGACTTCTTATGGAAGGGACCTTTTACTATTCAGGCTTCACAAGGAAACAACACCTGCTTTTTAAAAAGCTTGGATGGTACAGAAGTAGAAGATGGGCCAGTCAATGGTCGGATGCTGAAGCATTATTTTGATCCAGTTTGTTGAGATGTCAGGACTCTAACTTGTACATAAAAATGTTTACTTTCTTTAGTTTATTACAGCAATAAGATAGGAAGGAATATGTAGCGAATTTTGAGAAAAAGTCAAGGAACTGTCCCATCTTTTTGTGTTACCTTTTAGTTTACCAGA
The DNA here is from genome assembly GCA_031772625.1 of Pinus tabuliformis. Lineage (NCBI taxonomy): Eukaryota > Viridiplantae > Streptophyta > Pinopsida > Pinales > Pinaceae > Pinus > Pinus tabuliformis. The sequence goes on along the minus strand of CM062809.1, from coordinate 217,306,630 downwards.
AATTGAAGAAGAGGACTTGGGAGTTGTAAATATGAGAAAAAAACATTCAGAAAAAATATTTAAAACAGATCTGCAATTGTTTGAATGAGCTTATGACAAATATATATATGTTGCAGAGGTACAGATTTGTTTACTTACAGCAAAGGGAAAATTTCAGAATACAACAAGAATTGAATATAAGGCCATTTGACCTATTGTTCTTGGCTTTTCACCAGGAAAAGCCATCCCCAAGTCAAGCCAGTGCTATGCTCCTATACCAATAGGTGTCATATTTCATGATTGATGGGTAAAGTCCCAAATATGTTCATCCTTTCCATGCTACAAAGGTTCCATATTTTGAAAAAATCAAAAAATTAAAAAATGAAAAGAGGGTATGCCCAAAAAGAAATATCAAAGGGAAAAAAGAACGAATTGGTCAAAGAGAAAAGAAAATGAACCCCAAATGAAGGAGACCAGGAAAGTGTGCTAGTCCAAAATGCCACTATTATTCTGTTTTTACAAAGAATTTAATTGATGGGCCCCACGTTGTAGCCTCCGCCATATCCCATTCATCGCCCGCCGTTAGATCTGGGCCAGACTATCCAATGGCCCAGATCCATATCGCAACCCCCTCCGTGTTTGATGATTAGCGCCTGGGGAGCGGTGGTATTCCCTCCGTACCAAGGGACGCATGGCGCTCACCTGCAATGCTCGCTGCCCTCCAACCTGATACCACCTTTGCCCAAAAGCGGTGCGGGGCCAAAACCGCTTACCACCCCCGCTGCCCCCCCCGGCTGACATCATGACCATGTCATCTACTTACATCACCTCGCTACACGAAAAAATACCATGTCATGCTGACGTCATCCAAAAAAAGGCGCCAAAAGCCCGCTAAACCAATTTTTGTAAAAAACCTGTGAAAGTGTCATTTTCATTCATTTCTATTGGTTGCTTTCACGAGACCGATGCATGTGAATTTCGTCAAAGCTGCTACCAGAGCTCCAGTCCGCCACCCCGGCCAGCCTAATTCGGCATCCACTCTGCAAAGTCGTCGTCCAAACCTGAAAATTACTCCAGTGCGCAGTTAAAAACAGGTATTTACCATAATTCTGTTTCCAAACCCTGTGAATTTCAGTTTTCTCTGCAATTTGTCCAAAGCATCAAAATTCGAATTCAATTCACCATACTGCCTTCCAATATACGCACTAAAACCACTGTTATTTTGCCCATTTGCCTGCAAAAGCCCCACACCCAGTTCAAAAGCACAAAAAACCGAAAATGGATGCTTCGGTGGCCTGAACATTGCTCCCATTAATGCGCTTCATAAGGACCTAGAATGGCTGCCCTTGGCTGATAGGGATTTTCAAATACAAGACTTAACTAGTTACAGAAACCACCTCCAAGAATTCTTTGAAATTAGGAACAGTCACCTAAGTAAAACTGATCTTTATGGGATATGGGAATCCAATCTGCCCAGGTACTACCTCCCCTCAATAAATGTATTCCCAGATGCAATTCGCCTGTGCTGTGCCAATTATGAACCTGTCAAAAGAGCAGTTATGACTCCATCTGGAACTTTCCTCTTTCATGTAACTCCTGAGTCCATAAATGAAATGCTGCACTTCAAACCTACTCAGCCTCTGGCTTGTCTTTCTATGGGATTCTTGCTTGAGCAGGGCTCTAAACTGACCAATGCAGAGATAACCAGTGTTGTCCAAACATTTGTGAGACCAGATTGCCAGCCCACAGAGCCACCTCCCTTTCACCATGTCTAGTTCAATGAAGCTAGAAGATTCATTATTGATATGATATCCTATGTCCTGGGATTTAAGACAAGTGAATATGTTTATGAGACCATATTAGCTCTGTTTTCCATGTTTATTCCAAGACAGCCTCTTGCTGTCAAATATGACTTTGCTACTTTCATTGCCAACAAGATCCATGAGCAACTCTTGAATCTAGACAGAGAAGGAGTCTTTAAGTACACATCTTATATATATCATTTGTTCTTGTACTATCAAACAAACAGTTTTCAGTTTCCCATTAGAAAATTGGATTCTAAAGGAGAAAGGAGGTCTGTGATCTTTTGGACCTTAGTCTTCCATGAAGTCCATAACTCTCCTTACACTTACTCTGAATTCATTGATATGTTTATATATCTGGTCTCCTCTCTACTGATGAGAACTCCTCCTCCTAGACTCTCTGGTGATATGCAGAAAATTTTACAGCTCTCCAAAAGCTACAAAATAGGTGACTGGTACTTCTACCAGAATCACACTGAGATTAGGATATATGGCTGTGAGTTGTGCCCCTATAAATTGCCAAAATATGTGCCTATGAGATTGTTTGCTCTAGAATATTTCAGGTAATTTATCAACTTAGATTTGACTCATTTTTACGGTGCAAAGAAAAAAGCTCAGCTAAAATTAAGAAACCAGTTAGGCCCTTTTATCATTAACAAAAAGGAAGCATGGCAAGATGCTGACAAGATATTGGGTGAACAACTCAAATTAAAGAGGAGCTTTTGGTGGGTACCCTATGACCCAAATGGCTTTATCACTGAAAGAAAAGTAAAAAATAGGCTATCAGCCTACAAACATTGTAGGATCCCTGAAATAGAGAAATTTGCTAATCGAGATGAGTGGGTAGAGGGCACATTAATTGAAGAACTCACTGATGAAGAAAGGATGGAACAAGCTATGAAAAAACTTGAAAAGACCCTTGACCTGGACTCTTTTGGACAGGTGTCTTTCAAACTACGTCAGCAAACCGGAGTGGTTACATCATCTGTTGGAACTTCACAACAACCTGCCCAAGAAAGCACTACACCAGCTATAAGGACATCTAAGGGCAAAGAAGTGCTGGATACAGAGCAACACATAATGTCAGATCAGCCAGCAGCATCCAAGGAACAGGGCCAAGGGAAAATTCCTCCTATCCAGACCAAAGCACCAGAGATACCAGCACTACAAACTCCTCTAAATGAGGAAAGGGCAAGAAAATGGACAGAGAAGAGACCAAACCTGTCATTGGACCAGCAGAGCAACCAAAGGCAAAAAGGCAAAGAGTATATCCTCTACCTAAAGAGGAAATTACTGAGGAAACCTTAGAAAGTCCAAGAGGTGAAAGGGCAACCAGCCCACAGACATCCCCAGCGGTAGAAACATCCACCAGCTCTCATAGGCAGGACCTAGAAAGGCAGCATAGTGTGGAAGTTTCATCCACCAGACCATCAAGCAAGTAGGCCTCAAATGTCAAAAGAACATTCAGAGAGATTAAGGCTAGAAATGTTCCATTAAGGCTGCAGCTTTATGACCAATTTCTCAAGATGACCCCCACCAACCAGCAAAGGCTAATGTCTACATATGACATTAAAGAAGGAAAAATGATCTTGATCCACTTTAAGCCCAAAGTGCAGTAGCCACAGTCAGTAGCTGACTACATTAAAACAAATCTAAAGGTTCTTGCCAAAGAAATTCATCCTATGGATCAGATTGAGCTGCATAAGGAAACTGGAGAGATGGTCTACTCTACATTGGCAGTTAAGGCAATGTTAGCTCACAAATTGCAGAACTCATTAAACAATACATCTTCCCAACTAGATTTGGAGAAAGCATTACAAGAAAAGTAGGGAGTGTCGACCTCCCAGCCATCTCAAATAGCTCCAACAGCCACAACTTCTCCTCCCACAGTTACAACAGCAGTGCCTCCCACTGTCCCAGCATCAGCAGCAGGTACTTTAGCAACAACAACAGCAGCAGGAAGCAGCACTACCATGACCACAGAGGAGTTAATAAAGGCTATGGAGGAATTAAAACTCCAAGTATCAGAATTGAAAGATGCCAAAGAAAAATTGGCAAAATTGGAAGTGAGTTATGACAAATCCAAAATGACTGTGGTAGAAAAGACAAGGGAGGTGAAAGCATTAGAGAACAGAGTAAAAACATTGGAAAAGGACCTCTCTTTGGATAAGCCTCTGGGAGAAATGAAAGACATTTTGTGGGCTAACATCAGTGAATCCATTTGTAATATATGGAGATCTATTCAGATTATATATGAGCAGATTGACTTGAAAGCAGCAGCACAGGTGGAAATTCAAAAGGCTAGAAATTTATTGGGACATATGCCCGAACAGGCCAACAAGTTGATACATTTTCTCAATACTAAAACCAGTAAAGAACTAGAAGCACTGGACATTAGAGACAAGATAGCCACCATTCTTACAATCAAAAGAGTTCTGACCATGAAGACCCTGATGCAGAATTTAGAGAGGAAGTGCCAGGATATGCAAGTGGAGATAGACTCTTTTATAGAGAGATTTGTAGTTTTACATGAAAGGGGCTTTCCAAGTCTGGTGGGAAGAAGTGAACACCTGTTGAGACAAGCTGAGTACACATACAGGTTGAATCAACATGCTGCTGTTCAATTAAATGCATCATCAAGTTCTTCAGCAGAGAAAACCCTTCCATCTAGCCAAACTCTCTACAACAACTTGGAAAATCTCTTCTATATTGAGCATGAAGTGAAACATCTTTTTACAATCCAGCCTAACTTCTACAGGTACACAGACACTGATGAGACTTTTAGAAAGCTACAAAGACATCAGTTACGAGAAGAGCAGTGGTGGAAAAGTATGCTGGAAATGCTATAGGCACGTCACAACTTTTGTTTTACCCAGGATAAAACAGATACCATAAAGCGGAGAATAGAAGTGGATGAGAGTCACGCAGGGCTACAGTCTATCAAATCAAAAAAAGACACGCCCTAGAAAGCTGAGCTAGTAGTGTAGAATATCAGTGGAAACAGCCACCGGCCAACTCGCCGAGCTTATAATAAATGCATCTCACCAACTGAGCAGCCAGCACAACAACATTTACTTCTGCATTTATTTCTCCCTGTTTCCAAGATCATTTATTTCTCCTTTTGAGTAGGTAGAATAAGTTATTGCTAGATATTATCTCTTTGAGATATTTTGTAAACATTTTTCTACAAATACCTCCCCAATCGAAGTATTAGGTGTTGGTGATACATTTCTGGAACTACGTTGTAACTCTGAAAATCTTCTGAATACAAAGTTGTTGGAATCCATTGTTGCTGGACTCTCTGGATGTGGAATTGATAGTAGAAGACTATGTTACAGAATTCCTGAATCATTTTGTGGATCAATAAGTCTCTCTTACTTGTGTTTTCAATTTCTATGTTTACTATATCATATATGTTTCATGATCTGAATAATAGGGAAAAAGAATAACTCATAATTTGTTTGTAGGCACTCTGAGCTCAATCTCTGTTATTATTAATGTTTTCTTCAGAATTAGCATAAGCAGGAATTCTTAACTGCTCTTGTTTCCCCTGGTTCTTACATCTTGAATATTAGCCTAGGGAATTCTTAACTGCTCCCTGGCAATAATCATCCACTTTCCCTCTATCAACATGATGAAGGATTCTTAATTTCCCTTCACCCATTGACTCCATTCCACCTGATTCCAGCTTATAACTTGTTCCACAATTGATTACCTTGCTCTGTAGTACCACCCTCTGTCAAAGAAACCATATCCAGCAGTTCATCCTCATAGACTCCATTAGCCCAATGGACTGAAATTCTCAGATTTACACCCCTGTTCTATTGAAAATCACCATCCAAAAATCAAACAAACCCTTGTACTTCATAACTAGCCTAATATACCTCAAAACAAAGCTAAATCATAAAGAGAGAGCCCTCTCTGGATGCAGATTGGCTAGAACTTGCATCTAAAAGATTGGTCTGTGGTTACCTCGGCCGTATTCCCTTTTCTACAACTTTTGGGGAACAACCTGAGTGATAACAGCACCCTCATTCAATGAAAACAATGTCTTCTATTCTAGATGGACTATTAGTTAGAAGCCATTTATATTCATTTACTATGTGGTTTCTATCAATAATAATGGATGGACCTCAATAACATGAATGATAAATTATTTATATTTTCAGGATTAATGTTATATGGTTTTGTTATGGAACGTATTGTTAATGCAAAGACAAATTAAGTGTTTCATTAAACATTTACACTTAAACAACAACCAATACTAGGAACACTACTACTAGTAACAAAAATACTAATACCAATTCTTTACAAACTACCACCCTCAACAAGGTCACTATCAAGGAATCACAATTTCCCTCAACAAAATGATCTATTAGTAAATCACCACTACCCTTGTGGTGAAGTAAAATTATGAGTGCAGACACAAACAATTACTCTAGCTCGATAATGGCTCTAGCCACAACTGATACATTCTATGGAAGATTTCCTTAGGTTAGAACCAATTAAGAGGGCCTACCTCTTAGTACACTTATCTCGTTTGATGATGTCCTTGCTTCCTTGCTCCAACTATCTCTTGTTTCCTTCTTCAAACACCTGAAACAAGTAAACAACAACAAACAAAAACTGTGATAATAGACAAATTGTAATTCAACCTACTTAACAAGTAAAGAAACATTAAGACATGAACATGTAAGATGACACATCATGTAGGAAATAAATCGATAGTTTCATATATATTGAATCAAGAAGAGATTACAACCATTGTCTTGACGTTATCGTTCTCCTCCGACAAAACCAGGTTCCCACACACTTCTGCTAGCATTCCATGATGGCCACAACAATAATAGTTTTAAGACTCTTCCCTTTAGGATTCAAACTAAATCAAAATCACACTTTTCCCTCACACAACTAGAGAGCTACAACTATGAATAACTTGTTGTTTACTCCAAACTTAATTAGCACTAGCACACCAACCTTAACACTAGCTTGTGCTTGGGAAAAATGGAGGTTTATATAGCACGAATGAACGGGAGATGGATCCTCTTATCATGGAAGAAGGTCTTATCTCTTGAAGTAGTTCCATCATTATAGGGGAAAGGAGCCCAAACTGACATCTTCGACCCCATCCGGCCAAACCATTTACTAGACTTATGTTACAAAGCTTTTGGAGCTGGAAGCTTCGGCTCTTTATTTAAAAAACTTTCCATAAGAGGACTAGCACGACTAGAACAAAGCTCAATCTCTCCAGTCGGCACTAGGAACAGTGTTAATCCCTGTATATTAGCATGAGGAGGACAAGGGCCACTAGCGCTGGTCTTGTAAACTGGGAAAAACATAAGATTTTGGGAAAATGGTGCAAAAGGGAATTGTTCTGCTCATGAAGAGGGACACAATGGGAGTTTCTTCATGAAGGGAAATCATGTAGGGTTCACTGTATAGGTCCTCCAGGATCAAGGAATGGGTAGTACAAGGACATGACAAAATATTATGTAATAGATGCCCCCTAGAGCGTGAAGGCCGAACTAGAGTGAGGGATGAAATGCTTTATGAACTAGTGCGGGGAACTGTAGTCTGTCGTCGTAAAACTTGCAAGCAAGTACAAATACATATACATAACTAAAAAAATTTGTCAAATGATACATGAATCATGGTATGGATGCAACCATCTAGATAATGATCATGTGAATGGATGCAGGCATGGGCGCAACCATCTGTCAAAGAGGGTCATAATGAAACCAAGGTATGGTCACAACCATCCAATAATGAGAAGGATCACATATGATAACTTATGGTATGGTCACAGCCATCCATCTGAAAGAGACATGTATATCAACATAACCATGTCACATCACTTTGCAACCTGGACTTTTGTGATCTAAGCCTAGGGTCTTGTGCTCCAACACGACCCGATCAAAGTACAAATCCTAACATGTGAATAGATGTGTTGACATCGAACATGATAGAAAGTCGCTTGATTATCGATCAATGATGTAAACCATTAAAAAGCGCCAGAGAAACCACCAATAATGACAATGGTCCTCAAGGTACTATCAACACAATCCACAGAATGTGAATAGAGGAACTAAAGTCGAACTCCCATGAAATCACTCGATCGAAAGCAATGATGTGAACGTGTCGTCGAGTGTGAAGAACTTGCCATTAGGCATGCAAGCTCTAAGGTACTGGAAGGGAGTCTCTCGGTCAACTTCCCAGATAATGAGTTGAAGTCGACAAGAAGCGAATGTGTCGAAGGAGGGCCATAATGTATCCCACATCATCGACATGAGACAAAAGGATGCAAAATGATTTTGGATTATACAGAGAGTTAGGGGTAAGTGTAACTGCAGAAGGACAACTCTTGAACATATTGGCGATACAACTGGAAGTTTGGCAGCTTTTGGATCCATAGGATCGGTGGTCATGATGATGTGCTAGAGATCAAATGGAAGGCAAAAATGAACGACCCAACCCAGGAAGGTCAACGATACAAAGGAGGATATCCCAACCCGACACGAAGTAGAAAGTGTCATGTTTAACAGTGAGTTTCTGACACAACTGATTAGATTTCTAAATTTTCCCCTACCATTTCTGGTAGGTACCTAATTATTTTTAATCGCAAGCTCGAAGGGGATAGCATATGCTTGCACTGTAAGTTCATCCTTCAGAAGAATCAGACCTAGCAATTTTAATGAGTCTTAGTAAGGAGAAGCTCATGTTCGTCATGACAAGGAATCCGATGTCATTTAATATTTTAACGAGTCTGACAAAGGTGTAACTTAGTATCTTTTTCATGTTTAGAGAGTTTTAAAAAGACACGAAAAAGAAAACTCCACACGGTCCCTTTTCGTAAATTTGTGTCTCTCGAGCCCGAAAAGGTAGAAAACGATACCTGAGAGAATTGCTTGACCATTCCAGTCAAGGAGTACCTTTTTCATAAATAGTGCGTCCCAGCTTGAAAAAGGGATAAACTTATACTGGGTGCACAAAATTTCCCATCCGTTAACGAGTTCGAAATGACAAGGGCTCTACTATCTTTTTGCTTTTAAAGAGTCGAAAAAGAGCTTGAAAGTGGACCCCCATTTTATTCTCTTTTAGGAGTCAAAAGGAAAAAATACTCGACAATCTTTTCATATGAGTTTTACGAGTTGAGAAAAGAGCTGAAGTGTGACTCGGCATCATCGTCGAACATCCATCACCCGTCGCTACACAAAAGGGTAAAGTGCATTATCCAATTCTTGAGGCAAAATAGGTCAAAATATTCATAAAAGCCTAATATTTCATGAAAAACTGAATAAAAAGGAGGAAACGTAAATATTTTTTACCATTTACTATTTTACCTTGCTGTGAAAGACTTTTTACTCACTTTTGCCCTAATTGTTCCAGAGCAGATTGCAGAAGATCTAGGAGGTCATTTGTCGAGCCGCCAGTTATAGGTAAGAGACAAAGCCTTAAGCTTCATTTTCATACCATTTATTCCTGTTTTTAACCATTTTTAGGATTTTTGAGGGGGGATTTATCAAAAAAAAATCGCCCTCGGTCGGCACAGAATCATGCTAGCTGAGGGTAATTAACACGGTCTATCGCGCCCTCAGCACAAATGTTTTTAAAAAAGGCGAACCGACACCATGAATAGGGAAAAACCATATTTCCTCTTAAAACCACCGTTAAAACTTAAAATTTATGGACCAAAAATGATTGTTGAATCAAATCTATGGATTTTGTAGGAAAGAATCACTGAAAATGGTAGTATGGAAAGAACGGGAGCATGAGGATGTGGACACCCAGGCACTGAATGATCCAAATTTCCCAGAAGCTTTTAGGGCCTATGGGATCCTAAAATTATTTCTCACGCCAGGGATGTGGGCCCAACCTGAGCTGCTTCGGTACTTGATTAGTCTCTAGGACATAAATCGGGAGATATTCATCATTGGTGACCAGGATCTAGAGTTAGAAACTTCAGACATATATTTCATCACAAGATTGTCCCGAAGAGGGGAACCAATCAACTTATATGGTCACGACCGATTAGGGAAAGAATATCTATGTTTCTCACCGAACACTTCCCTGAAGCCCTCAAATCTTGGGTTATATATCCACACTTATATGTGCTTATAACATTTCACTTTGTCAATGCAAACGTTGGACCAGAGCGTCTTGTTGGGATGTCCCCAATAGTCAGGCGCATTGCCTGCCTTATTGATGTTGTCTCTCCTTATCAGGAGGGGAGTGACAACGAGGAGGAGATTGCGAGGAACCTTGAGGGGTTGAGTCACGGTATCCCAGAGTATACTCGGGTGGGAGACATTCCTCGCCAGTACCAGAGACACACGGTGGGAGTATCGGATTGGATTCGTCAGTTGCTGACTCGTGTTGCATGAGTTGTTTCATGCTACCATGATCACCATGCTGATTAGTTCTTAGGTCCATCATTTACATTTTTTTGAGGCTTGCATGCCACAGATGTATGAGGCCTGCGAGCCGCCGATGTTATTTTGGAGACACATATTATTTTTTGGGGTTTTGATGTATCAAACATTATCACCATATATATATGCTGTATTTTGTTGCTTACTATGGTACAAATGGTTTGTTTTATCTTTTCACATGTTTTGTAAATGTCTATCCAACACATAATTAGCTAATGCATCTGTCAATGTATTCATGCATCTAGAAATATGATGATATGTAATGTAATCAAAATGTATTTCCAATAGATGAATACAGAGATACATTCTCAATATTTGAGGGTTTCTAACGAAATATTTCCCATTGAGTTGAAGGATGACAAGATGTGAATCCAGGTTGACAACTAACTCTCGAATGTTAAGAGCAATGGCTTGTGACAATAGTTCAATGACCGCACTATACTTAGCAATGTTGTTAGTTGTATGAACTAAACAGATACCTCGAAGGTTAATCAACTCACTGTTAGGGTCATAAATAGCCCAGGCCGTGGATGATAGGTTCCGGGTACTACGACAAACACCATTAGCAAAACCGATGTGGGGAGTCACAAACATCTGCAAAGCAAGGAAATCATAGTAAACATAAAATCTTTTTGAAAACTAACAGACCAAACCACACTGCACAAAAATGAATGACACACTAATGTACACAAGTAACCATGCAAGATGACCAAGGCATAGTACTTCTTGAGAGAGTCCATGCTGAGACTCGGGTAGTTGATCAACATAGATGAACACTGAAGTTTTATCGTTGACATGATGAGTAATCATCAACTCCAAAAAATAATAGAGTAGAACTCATATAAGGCTTTGCCCCCATGCCCCTAGGTGAAAGAGGGTTACGAGTCAGATGGCAACCCCATTGCAAGAATGGGAAATCGGTAGAAACTTGGGGAGGGAGAAAAATCTTAAATCCATGAAGGGATAAAGGTGCCCTCAATTTAAATATCTTGACCATGTCAGGATAAACTAACACGTCAATAGGCAACTGAGAAGAGAACTTCTCAAAACACGGAGACATGACTGTCGGGCGAGGTAGGAATGAGGAACAATAATGAGTATTGTTCCAAGGTGGTTCCTCGAGAGACATTACGTCCATGATACCTTCGTCAGTAAGTAAGGTCTCAGCTAAGGGATCAAGCGATTCCAAAGTGCCAAGCCATGGGGATTGATAATACGTATCGAGAGAGGTCTTTGAAACAGAAGAATCAGAGGATGTTGAACTTGAAGCCAAAACAATTTCCATGTATTTGATTTCGGTAGGACTAGGTAGCATAACCTTGCCCCAAGTATCAACAAGATGTGGTGAAAGTATGACCCAAGGATCATATTTGACTGAGATCATGTTGACAAAGGAAACATGAGGAGGTGGGAGCGGAAAAATTCCCATTAAGGCAGAATCTTTGAAAAGACCCGCCCCCACACTCGCATAGGGAGTACCAATGTGCTTGACGTACATAACATTGCCATCCTAGGAGGAGGCAAAGAAGGACAATTGGTCGACAGTGACAATATTCCCTTGATGGGGAAAACGAAACACATAGAATAGGGAGGAGGCTACAACATGCATAGCATGGGTCCAGCACCGACTGGGTAGAATATTGTAATTGAGACTAGCATCAACAATCTCTACCTCGACTTGTACTGTATTTCCCTCCAAAGTAATGGAAAGGTTAGGTAAGACACCGAAGGGTCGCAAATCACGCCCATCGAAAGATTCCAAAGTATTCGGGGATTGGTTCAAAGCAGGAGAACCAATGGCCTTCCAACATGCGATTTACATGATGTAGGTGGAAGCTCCTTCATCAATGAAGGTCCTGTGGATGGTCTTCTCATTGATGATTACCTGAATGAGAAAGGCAAATTGATGAGGGAGATGAAGAACATGGTTCTCTGGATCGAAATAGATCAAATTGGAATCGGTGGGATCAATACTCCCAATAACTGACAAAAAATATTTCCGTTGTGATGGGCAGCTTTGGAGCACCTCGAGAGCCGACATAGCTAACGACACCTGAGCCAAATCCTCAAAAATATTATAGTGCTAAGCAGCTCAAGATTTTGGGTTTTCCTTAACACACCTCGAGAGGGTGGTCGTATAGCGGAATTAGGGTTAGGGCGGTCGATATGAAGAGGGCCAGAACTCAGGGCAAAAGAAGAAAGGGTGTTTTCTTTCTCTTTCCCAGTGGTCGGAGTAGGAGTTTGGTAATCTTTCGATCTAGTAGCCACATTAATAGGCGAACTCATCATGAACACTTGAGATCTTGAGTAAGCAGATGATTGAGTTTGGTCTACCATTTGGGTCTGCTGAGACGGAAATGGCTCTTTGAGGACGGCTGGGGTCCCTTTGAGAAAATGACTAATTTCGGATCGTTAGGGACAATCCTTGGTGTAGTTATCCTCCTTGTAAATGAGGTAGGGATACTTAGGTCTCTATTGTGAAGATTCACCAGCAGAGGATTTGGGAAGACCCTATTTTGGGGCATCGACTTTACCCTTTCCTTTTCCTTTCTTCTTATCTTTCAAGGATTTTTTTGTTGCGGTAGACTGGAGAGCGTGGACCTCTGAGGTTTTACCAGGGCCAGGTGGATTCTGGGAAGAACTATTGGGAACAAAATTTGAGACTGACTTCTGTTTGGGAGAAGATTTAGCAGGGGTTTGGGATACTGAACCAATAACTCCATCGACAGGAGGTGCAGCCTACAATTTTGATGTCATGGGATTGGATGATGGTTGCAGAGCATCGAGTAATAACTCATACAAAGTTTGAGACTGAGAGTAAACTAGATCTAAGTACTGGGCATGAGCAATGGTTTGTTCTTCAGTAACGCACCCACTCATAACTATATCTTGGGCAATTGGGGCCACGAATGATTTAGTGAACCATTCGGTGAGAAACTGATCAAAAATCTCAAATTTGATCAGGCGACGTCTATGTCTCCATTCATGGATGTGATCAGAGATGTGTGTCGCAGTATCTTGCTTAAGAAATATAAGAAAATAGGTGCCAGTTTCATAGCAAACCGAAAACTGGAAATGCGTGAGGAAGGCCATGGCTAAAGAGTTAAAGTCATGGTGAGTACTTCGAGGAAGCTCGATGTACCACTTGGCTGCAACACCTATGAGGGTCCATTGGAAAAGACAGAGACGAATGGAATCATCAACATAAGAGTTCGAAGAGCACCAGAGGTTATATATCATCATGTGTTCTTGAGGATATTCTTTGGCTTTCCCATCGAATTTTGGACAATTTCTCGATATCTTGGACGGTACGGGAGGCCAGTATGGCAAATGAAGAATTGGATCATTCATAAGGTGAGACACATCTAGCAACTCTAGTGTGGCCACGAATGGAAATTGAGTATTAAAAAGCATTGGAGGTTGGTAAGCGGGTCCAAGCGGAGGAGCCCATCCCTGCTGGTAAGGATTTTGGCCCCACAATGGGGGATTTTGGCCATATGGCATTTGATGTTGCCCCTATTGTGGGTTACCTTGTCCATAGGGAGGATTTTGACCTTGATACCATGAAACTATCTGGTCATAAGTTTCTGATAAGCAACGTAAGGGTTAAAAGGTTGTTGAGCCTATTGACCTTGGACATATGGGTATTGTACCTGTTGTCCCTGAACATATGGGTGGTGAACCTGTTGCCCCTGACCAAGAGGATTTTCGACCTGGTGTCCTTGAGCGTAAGGATTATACACTTAGTTCCCTTGGACATAGGGATTTTGTACCTGTTGCCCTTGACCAACAGGGTTCTGTACTTGTTGACCTAAGACATTAGGGTTTTGTACCTATTACCCTTGGCCAGAAGGATTCTATACCTATTGACCTAGGACATTGTGATTTTGTGTCTGTTGTTGTAGTACTTGACCCTAGCCTTTCCCTTGCAAGGGTTGACCCTATTGATATGTATACAAGGGTTGCTGCTGCCTAGATTAGTTTTGCTGGTGCAAGGGTTGGCCTAGTGGCTGCAAAATTTTTCCTTAGGGCTACAAAGGTTGGCCCTATGAGGACATGGGCTGGGAGGTGTGTGGAGCATACTGCATCTACTGCTACATGATTTGCTGCAACTATTGCAAGGGTTTCCCTTGTGGTTGTTGTAGTTGACCTTGTTGCGGGATCATTTTCCCTTGTTGTTGCGCGGATAGCCCTTGATGCAACAAAGGTTGCCCTTGCGGTAACAAAGGTTGCCCTTATTATTGTAGAGGTTGTCCTTGGTGTTGCAAGGGTACTTGAACAGTGCCCTGAAAATTTCTGAACTGAATATGGGCATAGCCACCTTGGAAAGTGGATGAGTCAAGTTGAACGTACTACCCAGACTGAAGGGTGTAAGGTTGATTAACCATTGCTTGAGAACCATATAGAACGTAAGGAGTTTGGTATTGGACTTGAGCCTCATAGGGCTACTGATACTGGACATTGCTTGACCCAGACTGACCAACGAGATTTTGAACTTGTTGGTACTGGACATTGCCAAATCCAGCGGGATCGACAAGGTTTTCAATAACACTAGAAGATGGATGGTTTATACCAAGCATGTGAGCCTATGAGCTAATCAAATTGGTGGCACCTGACACCATAGAAACATTTAGGTTCTATCCCCCAGGCGGTGGCATAGCTTGGCCACTGACTAGAGGGATGGAGGAATTGATAGAGACATTCCTTGAGACCGCCGATTGAAACAGACAGGTAACTGTGACAGACGATACAAGAGGGTTCAGAACAGTGGGTTGCACCAAGAATGAGGTAACAACCTTTTGGGAGGTCAAGTTCACAATGAACGAACCTACAGTAGGCATGGCGCCAAACGCCCAAACAGGGTTATGATAAAGCGATGAGGCACTAGGAGTACCTGAAACCAACTGTGCCAAAGACACATAATTAGGCGACACACTGGTGTGAATGCTCCCTGTATATGGGAAACCTTTAGGAGGAAAAGGATGTTCTTCCTCCTCAATAATGTGTGGAGTAGAAACTTCTGACTCCTTCGGAGAGGTGACTGGAGCATCGCCTTCGGGTTCCATATCTGGGAACAAACGATGATGAACAACCGAAGAAGTACGAGGGGATCATTCCAAAGGAACACCCGGCTGATCGTATGGACTATAGGGATGTTGCGGTGATATCACAACAGGGTCAAATAGAGGATTTGGAGGATAGATAACTAGTCCAAGTTGATCGTCAATGGTCAACGAACTCTCAAGAGTTTGAACGGGAATGTCTGGAGATTCTGGGCCAAGATCAACAGATGACCTGGTATCTAAAGTTGGTGGAGGACGAGATGACAAAGGTTGAATGCTCAGAAAAATTCTGAGTTCAACACCTTGGTCCTCGACTAACTCTGGTAACTTAGGAAGTGACTCCTCAAGAAATCTTTTAGATGAAGGAGAGGAAGAGGAACTAGGTGAACCAGATGGTTCAGCCACGGTGACCTTGTCTTAGTTAATAAGAAATGAGAGAGATAAACTTCAAGGCTTTAAAATGTTCTTTAAGGGAAACTCACATTTTGGTCTAGAAAAGACTAACAAAATGTTATCAGATCGTGGGCAATCAATTATTAAGATGCATAAATAGACCGGTGCTCTTTCATTTTTTAAGAGTTGAGAAAGAAACAAAGATAACTCTATCGCTTTCGATTGGAAACAAGCTCGAAAGGACAAGTGCTCGAATGATATTTTAATTTTAATGAGTCAAAAAGATCAAATGACTACTCCGGATGATCTAGGTAAACAAGATTACCAGGCAACCGTGAACTGTAGAATACCCCCCAGCGAACCAAAAAGTACGGGCAGACAATCTCCCTGAATGTTGTGTTCAGTGTATCACATTTGCAAGGTGGATGACTCAGCTTCCTATGGATAAATGATTGCAGCCTAGAGGGGTCTCCCATTATATACTCGACGGTATGGGGAGCACAAATTCGTACTAGCATTGTCTAATGTTGAAGCTAATGACAACCGCTAGGTTTAAAGACACCAGAACATGTCTCTAGCCTACACCTTCTAGATATGATCATTAGATTTCAAATGTGCCTTAGGTTAATTGAGTTCATTTTAAAGTTTATCTTGAGTTATGTCTCAGTTTTCAAACCTTAGCGATGCGACTAAAAAAACCTTAAATGCAACTAAATGAGACAAGACTCTTTCAATTCGATGAATTGTCTACACTACAGAGGGTAGAAAACACACAATCAAATGAAAACAACCAAGCAACTGAAAGCAAAATGATCTTTCACTACTTCACTTTTTGAGAAAATAAACTAATGAAAAATGCATTCCAATTCCTAATTTCCTAACAAGTACATTTCTAACAGTCCTTTCAAAAGCAAAAGAGTTCTTTTCCTTTTCAAATTCCAATGCAATCCTAGTCTTTAATGATGTTGACTACCGTAGCATACTAATGCAACAAACTAGAATTTCATACTTTTTCATGAAACAACAAAATAAAATTTTCGCATACAACACTTCGATGAAAATTTTTCGAGACAATTAACTCTTCAAGCAAATGAAAACATGAAAAGAGAAACTCGTTCAAACTAATAAAGCGCCAAATTTACCGAAAACAAGACAAGCAATGTAATCCATGCTGGAAAAGAAACGTTTAGACAAGAAAACGAAAACTTTTCAAACTTGTGTAATGGAGGTCAAAGTTGTAAAAGGACCACAAACGAAATCCAAGGAGTAAGTACACCAACAACTTGATTCACTGAGTTCACAATCAACTAAATGGATGAAAATCTAAATTCCCTAGTGTCACTAACCACCCAATGACTTAAGAAATCAAGAAAAAAGATGACAAACCAACAAGCAAACAAAACCAAATGAAAAGAAGCTTTCTAGTCATGGAGAAAATGATCTAAAAGGCTTACGGGGTTGAAATCATGAGAGAAAAACACACTGGCCAAGATTTGGGACAAACCCTAATCTTCGCTTACAGCCATTGGCGCGACTACCTAACTGACAACAAGTGCCATAGGGAGGTCGGCACGACTATTTTTCAGCATATCGTGCTGATCGGCACGACTGTCAGCGGATTAAGCGCACTGAGCAAGGGAGCCAAGAAAAAAATATTTTTTTTTTAAAGCTGGGACCAGATCTACTACTATGAATTTCAAACTCAGACTAGTAAGTAGAGGAAAAGAAGCAGAAGCAAAGGGAAAAAGTGGAACTAAAAAAGTTCACACGAAATCATGAAATATCAAACAAGACAAATAGAAGGATTAGATCCCCAGTATGGTCGCCAATTTGTGGTGAAGTAAAATTATGAGTGCAGACACAAACAATTCCTCTAGCCTGATAATGGGTCTAACCACAACTCGTACATTCTATGGAAGATTTCCTTAGGTTAGAACCAGTTAAGAGGGCCTATCTCTTAGTACGCTTATCTCGTTTGATGATGTCCTTGCTTGCTCACTCCAGCTATCTCTCATTTCCTTCTTCAAACACCTGAAACAAGTAAACAACAACAAACAACAATCGTGATAATAGACAAATTGTAATTCAACCTACTTAACAATTCAAGAAACATTAAGCCATGAACATGTAAGATGACACATCATGTAGGAAATCAATCGATAGTTGCATATGTGTGAATCAATAAGAGATTACAACCATTGTCTTAACATTGTCGTTCTCCTCCGACAAAACTAGGTTCCCACACACTTCTGATAGAATTTCATGATGGCCTCAACAATAATATTTTTAGGACTATTCCCTTTAGGCTTCACACTAAACCAAACTCACACTTCTCCCTTACACAACTAGAGAGCTACAACTATGAATAGCTTGTTGTTTACTCTAAACTTAATTAGCACTAGCACACCAAATTTAACACTGGCTTGTGCTTGGGAAAAAGGGAGATTTATATAGCATGAATGGATGGGAGATGGATCCTCTTCTCATGGAAGAAGGTCTTATCCCTTGAAGTATTTCCATCATTATAGGAGAAAGGAGCCCAAACTGACATCCTCAACCCCATCCATCCAAACCATTTACTAGACTTCTGTTACAAAGCTTCTAGAGCTAGAAGCTTCGAATCTTTATTTGAATGACTTTCCATAAGAGGACTGACGCGACTGGAACAAAGCTCAGTTGCTCCAGTCGGTGCTAGGGACAGTGTTAATCCCTGCATATCGACGTGAGGAGGACAAGGGCCATTAGTGCTGGTCTTGTAAACTGGGAAAAACATAAGATTTTGGGAAATTGGTGCAAAAGGGAATTGTTCTACTCATGAAGATGGACATAATGGGGATTTCTTCATGAAGGGAAAGCATGTAGGGTTCACTGTAGAGGTCCTCCAGGATCAAGGAATGGGGAGTATAGGGACAGTGACAAAATTCTTTGTAACAACCCTAAGTAGTACCACCAATGGCACCAATATCTTCACTTGGAAACACATAAGCATCATCTTGAAAATCACATAGTCTTATTATCTACTACCTGTTGTGACCACCAACAACCCCCCTCCTTCTTTAGTATTAGCAATAACTCTAAAGAAGTGGGGACCCTTAGTAATAAAAAATCCAAAAAGATTTATAAAAAAAATTTGTATTATACTCCTCAAAGATACATCGCACGGAGAAGAGTCAAGTATTCCTTTATGAGCACATTAAAACAACTACGAAGAAGCGGTGCGAAATTCATCACATCGCATACATTGAGAGGTGCCCATAAATGACTAATCTTAAGAAAATCTTCGATGGCCGATATGTGATATCGTATATCGCAACGTCGCATAAGCAGCACACGAATAACTTGACAATCTGCGATGCCGCGATCAATGCGATCTGCGATGCCGCGATACTGCGATAAAGGCGATCTGCGATAACTGCAATCTGCGATCAATGCGATCCGCGATCTGCGAATCGCAGAAATCACCCATCGCAAATTTTCCTCGGCTCAGCACCCAAGAAAAGTTGTCCCTAAACCAAAAATTGAGCGCACGGCTTAAATAAAATTAATGAATGTACGTCAAGGTATTCATGAAGGACAGTTTTGTGTTTTTCAAAGAGTCAGTTCACTGTGGGTGTCATGATTTTACACATTCGTAGAACTTGAAGCTTTCATGTCAAAATTTATTATCATTATTTTTTCCTTTGCGTGAACTACAGGAAACATCTAAGGAAAAAGGGGAAAGCGCCAATGCTCGGAGAACAGAGAAGAGATGCTCTCATACACGGATGCCGCATACAACAGAAACGCAGATTTCAGAGTGTTACTGAACAGATGCTGATATCAATAGGTGATTCGACACTCAAGGTCAAGAAACTCACAAAAGCAGCATGTTTACAAAATTCTGAAGCTCATGCCCGGTAAAGGAAAAAATGCTAAAGGCGGAAAACGCACCAGAAAGGCCTGGATCAAAGAACGAAGGTAGTTTTTGATGCGCGATTAGTGCCTAGCGCTAATCACGCATCGCTAAGAAAATTGTTCAGAAAGCAAAGTCCCTAACTTGCTTAGTCATCCACGAGTCCGGAAGCCTAGATAGCAAAAGTGGAGGCAGCTAAGAGGAATCTGGGTTGTTACCAAGCATACACGCAGTAAATTCGCTCAACCAGAAGATAATTCTCAAAAATATCTTCCAGTTTACTAAAAAGAGGTGCCAACACTTGTCATTTCTATTTTCGTAGTTCAAACAAAAGTAGAAGATGACCAGCCGACTCTTCCCAGGCAAATGTTGCATACTCACAGCACTAAGGAGCAAATGCAGAAATAGTTAGAATTTAGATTCAATTTTTAGAAATAAGTTTACTTAGATAAAGGGCGGTCATTTTGAACCGTATCCGAAATTTATGTAATTAAGTTGTTTAGTTAGCAGTATTTAAACCCTTCTCATGCATTTAGAGAAGGGTCCGGAAATTTGTCAAAAACTTGTCCTCAGAACATGCACTTTTGCACCCTCAGAGGAGGTTTTGATGAATGAATGGATCAAGGTTTATTAATTTTTGCATTTGATGTTTGCTACTGATGTTGCACTTCTGTACTCTTAGTAGATATCAGAACAAGGAGAGATAAATCATTATTACTTGAAGCTTATCAGTAGGACCAGTCATAAATGGTACTTTTATCTCTTGGCCATTTCTGCTTTTATTCTTGAAGTGACATACAGTTTTTAGTCGTTTATATGTTATTGCATGAATGTGTGAATTAACATTTGGCACTTTTGTACGGTGGAGTCATTTATTTATGTTTGATATATGAATAAATTATTATGCGATATGCTGTTCACAACTGTTTTGCCTAACTTTTCATGCAAAGTGGTTCATCTTAATTGGTTTCCATTCTTATGATAGCTGAATGATCTTTATTACCAGTTATTGTTTGAAATCTCTTTAGATCGCATAATAGAAGAAATACAGCCCGGGTTAGCATAGATTAGATGTGCTATTTTCATTAGATTACAATAGCATAGAATTAGATTAAAGTAGCTTAGATCAGAACTCTTAGATCAGCATAATCCAACTCTGCACACACACACCCTTAGATTGGGAAACTGGTCCCATTATCCCCAGTCGGACCCGCTATACCAAACGGATAAGGAGCTGCCAACCAAGGTCCAGACCGGGTGGGTATCCCCCTTGTTGTCGACTCGATTTTCAGGGTTTCAACATACATTGGCGCTAGAAGGAGGGCCCGAACTATGAATGGCACTTAAATCAAAATTTAAATACCATTCTGAGAGTAAATCGCCCTTATCATCTCCCCTGACTTCTCCAGTATATTTAAATCCAGAATCGGAAGTCGCTCGAGTATCAATCGCTGCTGCACACCTTGATATTTCAGACCAATTTACCATTAAACCTCCTGAAGTCGAATCTCTGATTCACAAACTTCAGTGATTTTCCATTTCTCCTCAGAGGTCTGATAAATCTCAAAGCAGTGTGACTTCACAGTACAATCCTACTCATCCCCTAACGAGATTGAAAAGTGAAAAATTTGGCATCCAGCCGACTAAGTTACCTCTTCCCACCAGGAAAAGAGCAAGGAAATCACCACAAGAGTCTGACAGTGAGATTCTTTCATCTACATCACCCATTTCAACTACCTCACTGCGAAGTCAACCACCCACACCTCCATTCCAAACCATCATTCATCCGTCTACCACAATCCCTCTTCAATCATCCGCGATCATAGTATCCTCATCTTCCCAACCGCAGAGATCATCTCCTGCACTTTTCTCTACTTGCAGCTCAACGATGGCCCAATCTCCATGGAACAACCCTGGGGCAATCTTGACACCTGCACCCTTGAGCCCAATACCGGCCCATCCTGAGAAATGGCTACCTAAATTCAATCCAGAAGCAGGCATGCTAGCAGAAGAACACATAAACAATTTCATGCTTTCTATCGATCTCAACAGAGTTACTAATGAAGATGTTGTTGTTCGGCTTTTCCCCTACACACTGCAAGGAACAGCCAGGTCATGGTATTTTTCATTACCTTCCGGGTCTATCACAAGTTGGGATATCTTCCACAATCAATCCCTTATCAAGTTTGGTGATGACAGATCAACAGCAACATTAATCAATGACCTATCCAATCTCAAGGCCCAAGCTAAAGAACCTATCAAAGATTTTGATTTACGGTTCAATAAAATTCTCAACAAAATTCCTACTGCTTCCCAACCCAGCGAAGAAGTACGATGTGAATGGTATATTTGTTCTTTACCATCAAACATAGCAATCTTCATGGATAAAGCAAATAAAACGACTTTAGTTGAAAACATGACAGAGGCGATAGCAGTAGAGAAACGCGTAATAGCCCTGGAAAAGAGATCGGCTATAGAGGAACGAAAGTCTAAAAAAGTCACCTTCAAGGAAGACCCCAAGAAAAAACAAACAAAAGACCCTTTCGATTTGGAAGGATTGCAGAAAGTATTAAAGACCATGTCTAATGAGATGATTGACATAAAAAAACAAGTAGCAGAAACTTCTTTAAAAAAGCCCTACAGAACTTTTAAAAGAGGTCCTTCAACGGATACAAAACCACCTAATGCCATCTCCAATGTTGAAACTGAGGAAGAGGAAGAAGAAGAAAGTGCCACTGAAGGGCAAACCGATGACGAAGAAGTTGTGGAATTACAACGAATTTGGGATTTCATCCTCCCACAAGAAGAGGATCAAGAAATATTTCCGGTTAGCACACGAAGCAAAAATCAACTTGATCCTCCCCAAACTACCCCTAAGTAGAAGGGCGTAAGCCCTACAACAAAAGATAAAGTCGCAACAAATAAAGCAACAACTAAAGCGACTCAGTCTAGCCCAGTCCCAACAGATCAAACAACTCCATCAAAAACACTGATAGTGTCGGATGAAATGGAGTACAATATTGTTGATGACATGAAAAATACTAGGGCTAATATTACCCTTTATGAATTGAGAAAATTGAAGCATCAACAGAAGATAATGATGAAAGAATTACATGTTGTGCCTAGTGTACCTTTGCCTGCTGTTGTACTCTCTCAAGCTTCCCATAACATGGGAAGACCTCCAACTAATGCGATCAATAAGATTGATCCAAATGATATCGCCTTAATTGGAGGAAGATCAAGATCTCACACTCCCCCGTTTCTTCTCACTTACGAGATTTTCAACAAAAATGTGCACAATTGTTTGGTAGATTCCGGTGCTTCTTCGAATATTTTACCCAGATCAATATGTGCTAAGCTAAATGTTCAACCACAAAAATCCACAGTGCATATAGTTCAGCTTGATCGATCTCAAGTGGAAGTGATTGGTGAAATTAATCAAGTAACCATAAGATTGTCATCTAACCCGAAGGTATGTCAAGTTATTGACATTCTAGTGGCCGATATCCCAGAATTCTATGGATTAATTCTTAGCAGGGATTGGTCCGAGAAACTCCATGGATACTTTGCAACCGACTGGTCGCACATGTGGTTACCCTATAACGGTAAACCGAATCAGATAAAGGTTGAACGAGAATTACACCTGAAGTACATAGTAACGGAATTAGAGGGAGAAAATGAAGCAGTATCATATAACATCAGTATCATAGGCAATTACTCGGTAGATTCTTTTCTCGGTAATTTCAATGCTCACCCATCACCTTACTTAGAAAATTCAGTTTTGTCCCAAGTCGAAAATTTTTCCCAAACTGATAGTTCAAAGTGTGTTAATTTTGTAGATGAACCTGTAAATACATCTTTGTTTTGGAAATTATATTTCGATGGCTCTAAATCTAACGAAGGAGCAGGAGCAGGATGCGTTCTGATTAGTCCAGAAGGAAACAAGACCATGCTTACATGCAGACTCAAATTCAATTGCACAAACAACACAGCAGAATATGAGGCCTTGGTGCAAGGCTTATACAAAGCAATCGGGTTAAACGTCAAGTATCTTCAGGTCTTTGGAGACTCTGAGATTATCGTCAAACAGGTACGTAACACTATACATTGCCTATCAGGTCATTTAAAACACTATCAATCTTTAGTACAAGATCTGACTGAGCATTTCATAGCATTTAATATCTCTTCAATCCCGAGACTCCAAAATGCGAGTGCAGACCTTTTGGCTAACTTAGCCTCTAGGCTTATTCCCTCCGAAGATTTTAGTCCAGATAGATTCTCAATAGAATTAATCTTTAGACCATCCATCCCTGACAACATTAAAAATTGGAGAGTATTCAATGACGATCTTGATATTGTAAATTTCCTCACTTCTGAAGGATCCTACTCCAATCAGATAATTGACGAAGACCATCACGATCGACAAACACAACAAAATAGCACTGATAATGTTATACCTAAATCGGTGGTTAAGTTAGAAGACTTGTATGATTTGAAAAATCGGTTTAAAAGGTCTACCAATTCAAAGCTCTGCAATTCAACTCTGAACTACGAATTAGTAAACCTAGGAACCGATGATAAACCACAAAACATTAATCTAGGCATAGGCCTGGCCCCTAAAGAAAAACTAGCGTATATTCGTCTTTTGAGACAATATAAAAATGTTTTTGCCTGGAATTACGATGAGCTGAAGACATACGACACTTCTATCATTCAACACACTATTCCTATGATTGACAACGAAAAAACTGTCCAACAGAAACTGAGAAAGATCCACCCCAATTTAGAAAATCAGATAAAGACTGAGCTAAATAAGTTATTAAAAGCCAGAATAATTTTCCCCTGTCAGACATTCCAAATGGGTCTCCAATATGGTACCCGTTAGAAAGAAAAACAGAGATATTAGAATCTGTATCGATTTTCAGAATCTTAACAAAGCCTGTCAAAAAGACAATTTTCCTCTTCCACCTATGGAACAGATATTACAGGCAGTAGCAGGCTCAGAACTAATGTCTTTCTTGGATGGATTTTCAGGATATAATCAAGTGCTGGTGCATCCCAATGATCAGTTGAAAACCACATTCAGAACTAAATGGGGCACATACGCATATCGGAAGATGCCATTTGGTTTGATTAATGCCAGCGCTACATTTCAAAGAGCCATGGACATTGCATTTAAGGGTTTAGTCAACAAATCTGTAGTGATTTATTTGGATGATATAATAGTGTATTCCAAGAAGTGAAGCGACCATCTCAGAGATTTAAAGCAAATTTTTCAACGATGTTTAAGGTATGGGATTTCACTTAATCTGAAGAAATCTTTTTTCGCATTAACTGAAGGAAAACTTCTAGGATTCATAGTGTCAAAGTCCAGTATTCACATTGATCCTGACAGAATCAAAGAAATATCAGAAATATACCTACCTCATAATAAAAAAGCCATGCAATCTTTCCTTGGTCAAATCAATTTTGTAAAGAGATTTGTCCCAGATTTTTCACGAATTGTGTCTCCTTTGCAAACCATGATTAAAAAGAATTCAACTTTCAAATGGGGTCAAGATGAACATAAAGCATTCAACCTGATCAAACAAGCTATTATTAATGCTCCATCTTTAGCAACCCCGAATTTTTTAGAATCTTTTGTTTTATACACATTTGCCTCAGAAAAATCATATGCTGCGATTCTAACCCAAGCAAATCAAGAAAAAACAGAAGCTCCAATTGCGTTTTTTATCTCAAATCTACAAGGTGCTGAACTCAATTATTCAGACGTAGAGAAACAGGCCTATGTTGTTTTCAAAGCGGTTAAATATTTCAGACCTTTCTTACTCAAAACCCATATTAAGATCATAGTACCATTTCCAGCGATAAGAAATCTTCCAGTACAGAAGGATGTGGGCGAGAAAAGAGTGAATTGGATCACTGCTCTACAGGAATATGATCTTGAGATCAAACCAGCAAACATTGTAAGAGGTCAATGCTTCTGCAAGATGTTAGCTGGAGCATCGCAAATCCCTGAAATGTCATCCGAAGAGGTAAAAATGTATGAGGTAAGCCTGAACGATGCAGAATCATTGTATGTTGATATCATTTATTATCTTAAGAATGGGTATGCTCCATCACACCTGGATCACACTAAGAAAAGAGCTCTGAGATTGAAAGCTAAACAATATCAGCTCATAAATGATATTCTCTTTAGAAAGAATTATGATTCTGTTCTTCTTAGATGTCTTGAAAAAACTGAAGCCGAAAAAGTTTTGTAGGAACTCCACGATGGACCAGCAGGTGGACACTATGCTAGAGATGCTACTGCACATAAAATTTTACGTGCAGGATATTACTGGCCTACGCTATTCAAAGATTCACACAGTTACGTGAGGAAATGTCAAGTCTGCCAAACTACTGCTGGAAAATAAAAGAAGCCATCCCTGCCACTACAACCGGTAAACATCGAGCAACCATTCAGCCAGTGGGGCTTGGACATAATAGGTGAGATCGTTCCTCACTCTTCTAAGCAGCATAGATACATCCTCATGGCAACAGATTATTTTACTAATTGGGTAGAGGCGGTTCCTCTCAAGACAGCTAATTCTGAAAATATTATCGAATTCATAGATCAATTGATAATCACTAGGTTTGGATTGCCAACGGCTTTAATATTTGATAATGCATCATACTTTTCTGGAAATGCAATGACTGAGTTCGCACTTAAAAGGGGATTCAAAATAAAATATTTGGCCAATTACTATTCGCAAGGTAATGGGTTAGTTGAGTCAACAAATAAAAACCTAATCAGGATTATTAAAAGAACAGTTGACCAGAACCAAAAGAATTGGCATAAAGCTTTGATAAATGCTTTATGGGCAGATAGAATAACAAAAAAAGCTTCGATCGGCACTTCCCCCTTTAATTTAGTTTATGGGAAAGAAGCGGTTCTTCCAACTCACTTAGTCATTCCCTCTTTGTCTTTAATACAGTACATTGATGAAGTACCTACTTCCTCCATACAGCTAAGACAAATGGAAATAATCAAATTAGAAGAACAACGAGAAAAAGCTAAAAGAACCCATGCTCATCATCAAGCGCTAATAAAATCCTCTTTTGATTCAAACAAAATGACCAGAAAAAATTTTCAGATGGGAGATTTAGTTTTAAAATGGGATAAAGCTCATGAAGAAAAGGGCAAACATACAAAATTTCAAAAGATGTGGCTTGGTCCTTTTCAGATTGTTGAAGTCATAGGTCCATCAACGTTTGTCTTACAGGATCTAGCAGGTAGAAGGGATTCTTTGCCTATGAATGGTCAAATCCTTAAAATATATTTTCCATAGAAGATTATTCTTCTATTTTGTAGAATAGTTTCGTTTTTTCTTTTTCTTTCTTTCATAATAAAACCGGCTGTTAATGGTTACTATCGGTATTCGTGAAAAAGGCACCAATTCTCTTTCAGATTTTGAGCTTTTCGCTTGTATAAATAGAAAATTTTTGAAAATCTTATCTTTATTATTAACAGACACAGTTAAAAAACTTTAGCCTAGATACAATATTAGTTTCGACTTCAAGAAATTTGATGAAAGCAACCTTTAGCGAAGGAATTGTTTTATATCAGCACAATGAAAGGTATCAATAACAAAATAAAGATTCTCTGTAAAACTGCTATTTGCAAACTCTATTGTTGTCGCCCAGAGCTTTCTTATGGAAAACAATGATATCCTCCTTGTTAAAGAAAATCGCAGCATTCAGAGGGACAATCCAAGAAACACTATATCTCAAAGAATAAGAGGTCTCATCACGAGCCAGCTTATCATGATCACAGATATTATAACTTTGCTGACTTTGCCAAACATTGTCCATCAAAACAGGGCAATGACTCAAGATTATTGAAATCAAAAGACAAGGGGTCTCATCACGAGCCAGCTTGTTCAGCAAAAGTGTAAATCAAGTGAATGACTATGTCATAATTTGGCTACCAAACCAAGACATTGTTCTTTAAGAATAAAAAAGGAAAAAGTGTCAAAATGGATTTTTCTTTGAGGGTTGTAGATAACCTTAAACAGGATAAAGGATCATTGTTGGGTAACAGGTAACCCTGTCGAGGCTATGGACGCCTGCTGGCAGCAGAGGCTCTACCTACGGCAAACGAGCATATTTTAAGGCTAGCACACAGAGAAGACTTTATTTTATCTTTACATGACCTAGTAATGGCTGATGTAGATACAAAGACAAGCCTGAGGAAGCAAACAATTAGAAAAGAAAGAAGTTGAAACAAAATATCATTGATAGAATAAGGCATAATATACTCTATATGTCCATAAAAAAGTTTAAATTTATGAAAATTTTTCTGTTTTGGAAGTTTAAAGAATTTAATAGAAAAGCAAAGATAACTGGTTCTTCCAAGTGAATCGCCATTGTTGTGACCACCAACAACCCCCCTCCTTCTTTAGTATTAGCAATAACTCTAAAGAAGTGGGGACCCTTAGTAATAAAAAATCCAAAAAGATTTTATAAAAAAAATTTGTATTATACTCCTCAAAGATACATCGCACAGAGAAGAGTCAAGCATTCCTTTATGAGCACATTAAAACAACTGCGAAGAAGCGGCGCGAAATTCATCACATCGCATACATTGAGAGGCACCCATAAATGACTAATCTTAAGAAAATCTCCGATGGCCGATATGCGATATCGCATATCGCAACGTCGCATAAGCAGCACACGAATAACTTGGCAATCTGCGATGCCGCGATCAATGCGATCTGCGATCTGCGATGTCGTGCTATTGCGATAAAGGCGATCTGCGATAACTGCGATATGCGATCAATGCAATCTGCGAATCGCAGAAATCACCCATCGCAAATTTTCCTCGGCTCAGCACCCAAGAAAAGTTGTCCCTAAACCAAAAATTGAGCGCACGGCTTAAAGAAAATTAATGAATGTACGCCAAGGTATTCATGAAGGACAGTTTTGTGTTTTTCAAAGAGTCAGTTCACTGTGGGTGTCATGATTTTACACATTCATAGAACTTGAAGCTTTCATGTCAAAATTTATTATCATTACTTTTTCCTTTGCGTGAAATGCAAGAAACATCTAAGGAAAAAGGGGAAAGCGCCAATGCTCGAAGAACAGAGAAGAGATGCTCTCATACACGGATGCCGCATACAACAGAAACGCAGATTTCAGAGTGTTACTGAACAGATACTGATATAAATAGGCGATTCGACACTCAAGGTCAAGAAACTCACAAAAGCAGCATGTTTGCAAAATTCTGAAGCTCATGCCCGGTAAAGGAAAAAGCGCTAAAGGCGGAAAATGCACCAGAAAGGCCTGGATCAAAGAACGAAGGCAGTTTTTGATGCGCGATTAGTGCCTAGCGCTAATTGTGCATCGCTAAGAAAATTGTTCAAAAAGCAAAGTCCCTAACTTGCTTAGTCATCCACGAGTCCGGAAAGCCTAGATAGCAAAAGCAGAGGCAGCTAAGAGGAATCTGGGTTGTTACCAAGCATACACGCAGTAAATTCGCTCAACCAGAAGATAATTCTCAAAAATATCTTCTAGTTTACTAAAAAGAGGTGCCAGCACTTGTCATTTCTATTTTCATAGTTCAAACAAAAGCAGAAGACGACCAGCCGACTCTTCCCAGGCAAATGTTGCATACTCACAGCACTAAGGAGCAAATGCAGAAATAGTTAGAAATTAGATTCAATTTTTAGAAATAAGTTTACTTAGATAAAGGGCAGTCATTTTGAACCGTATCCGAAATTTATGTAATTAAGTTGTTTAGTTAGCAGTATTTAAACCCTTCTCATGCATTTAGAGAAGGGTCCGGAAATTTGTCAAAAGCTTGTCCTCAGAACATGCACTTCTGCACCCTCAGAGGAGGTTTTGATGAATGAATGGATCAAGGTTTATTATTTTTTGCATTTGATGTCTGCTACTGATGTTGCACTTCTGTACTCTTAGTAGATATCAGAACAAGGAGAGATAAATCATTATTACTTGAAGCTTATGAGTAGGACCAATCATAAATGGTACTTTTATCTCTTGGCCATTTCTGCTTATATTCTTGAAGTGATATACAGTTTTTAGTTGTTTATATGTTATTGCATGAATGTGTGAATTACCATTTGGCACTTTTGTATGGTGGAGTCATTTATTTATGTTTGATATATGAATAACTTATTATGCGATATGTTGTTCACAACTGTTTTGCCTAACTTTTTATGCAAAGCGGTTCATCTTAATTGATTTCCATTCTTATGATAGCTGAATGATCTTTATTACCAGTTATTGTTTGAAATCTCTTTAGATCACATAATAGAAGAAATACACCCCGGGTTAGCATAGATCAGATGTGTTGTTTTCATTAGATTACAATAGCATAGAATTAGATTAAAGTAGTTTAGATCAGAACTCTTAGATCAGCATAATCCAACTCTGCACACACACACCCTTAGATTGGGAAACTGGTCCCATTATCCCCAGTCGGACCCGCTATACCAAACGGATAAGGAGCTGCCAAACAAGGTCCGGACCGGGTGGGTATCCCCCTTGTTGTCGACCCGATTTTCGGGGCTTCAACACTACCCTATGCACCTCACAATTCCCTCAGCACACCCAATATGTTAGGAAAATTGGTCATAGTTCCTTGGAACTATGATTGACCAAGTAGCTACATTATGTCCATATTGATCAACGGAGACCATAATACATTTATGAATACCATACTAGGCATTACTATCTACATTTATTTCCTCGGCTAGTTCATCTAGGAAAAGAAGTGTCACATCCTTTATTAGGGAAACATTTGCAAAGTAATCAACCACACTAATTAGTCAATTTACACATAATATTATTGTGACAACCAAGCCTAGCTCACCAATAACCAAAATAGTTGGTATATAAAGATATCCTATGATAAATAAATAGTATATAAAAATATATTATATTTATATTATTTATTAATTATTATTTAGTGGTGTTTATCTTATATATATTTATATTATTATATTGACTTCCCCTTTAGAAATGTTTTTTCCTCAAATCATATTTATGGAAGGGATTGATGTCTTTTTCTTTGGTTGTTGATGTCTTCACATCATTGTAGTGTTGGGATAAGGCTAGGCTTAAGTTAGGGTTTTGGATTTTCCTAGTTTGTTATCTACTTGGATAGTAAGAATGAACACTATGGGGTAAATGGACATTACAACCATGTACATCCTTCAACATGGTTACTCTTCTTCCATTTATTTGTTATGAAATATCTCTACTCTATTTGCAATGCTTTTTTATGTTGCAAGAATTCATCATAATAGAAACCAAAATAATGTTGGAAATATTATTGTCAAAGACAAGGGGAGACTACATGTGTCCAAGATAAAGATTGGAAAATGAAGATTGTTGGAAATATTATTTTTCGACTTTTGAAGCCCAATTTGGATACCTCTATTTGAAGGAATTTTTAATCTAATTTCATAGCTCAAGTTGGATCATACGATATATGGTTGGAAATCTTATTCCAAGACCTTTTCAATGGTATATGGCACTCCGTCTAACTCCATAGGAATGAGTAAATATGAAATATTTCGCTAGCATGACCCAACCAAAGTACAAGCAGGCCGACTCAACCAATTTCACAAGTCAACCCCATAAGTGAATGTAAAAACACTATAAATAAAGGGCATATTATTCCATTTGAAGATTATCCAAGTAATATAAATAAAGGACATATGATTCCATTTGAAGACCATCCAAGCAAGAAGATATTTCGGGTCGTAAGAGTAGCTAAGGAATAATTTTTAGTGTGATTCCTGAAGTCTATAGGTAGAAACAAAAATGTGATTTATAGGGTGAACAAGCCATCTTGGAAATTTTGTTATAACCTTGCTTCTAGAATGTTTCAAACCATGAAACTTCGACGTGGTAGAGAGGATACATTCATGTACCTATGGTTAAAATTTCAAATATTGGTTTGTTATGGTTTTGGATATATGTTATGACGAAGTTAGGCTTCCTGAATGCTCCCGAAATATATTTCAAACAAGTCAACTTGGTACTTGTTAGTATCGGTATCTTCATCCCTCCATCAGTGATAAAAATTTCTCTTTTTGCACGCATATTAGGTGTCTCATCCGATCAGCTGCACTCCATTAGGTCATGGATCATCTAATGGTAGTGGTTCTTTGTCAATTCCCCTCATGCTTTTCATCTGCTAGTCTATTTTCACGTGTACAAGTCATCTGTTGTCATTTTTATTTCATTCCATTTGCAGAAGTCATTTTAGGGTTTTTAGGTCTCATTAGGTCTAGGGTTTACCACCATGATATTCAAAATCTTAATAAGAGGCCAACAATCACATGAGGATGTTCAATAAGTTCATAAAATCACAAAATTTACTGATGATTTGCTCCATAAAGGGTTTTTACCTCAAAACTCTATTTTGAGGTGAAAACAGATTTTTTTCATTTAATGTACAAATTTTATGTAATTTTATTGTTTTCATATGTAATAAAGCATCACCTGCAGCCCTGGTTTACCTTGCCAAAATCCAACACTCTAGCTCCTATAAAAGTGACAAGAAAATCCAAGCATGAGTCCATAAAATGACAAAGAAAGAACCAAATTGCAAAAAACTGGGTTTTTAAAAGCAAAGTGAAAAGGAACTTTAGAAAGTGGGTTTTTCTGAATGAAAAATTAAAGTCAAGTTGTATATAAAGGGATCCTTAGTGTTTGGAAACCTCATTTTGTGAAAAAGAAAGAAAGAAAGAGGAAAAATTGTGTTTAAGGAGAGAAAGGTGAAAGTTGCAGCAAATTTCAAGTGTTCTCACCGGCGCAATGCACCTAGGCACCGGCAAGAAGCACCAGGTGCAAGATTTGCAAAGAGTTTTCAGCGGGTGATATGCATTTGCCAGGCACTACACACTTGGGCATTGGCACGGTGCACCTGTCAGCCAAGCTAAAAATTCATGCCATCAATTTTCTAAGGCTCCAAATTTGCAAATACCATCCCTTCAAGTAAGTAAACCCTCCCATTTGCCATAGCAAGAGATTTTGTCATCCTTGATGGTGTTTTGAATGGTGAAAAATCAAACCCTAAGTTGCTTCACAGTTGTCTTGCAAAACTATCTAGGGTTTTGTTATTCTTGCCGTTTTTACTCCCTTGTATAATTTTCCCATATCCCATCCCTCCACTAAATTTCCCTAAATTTTCTTCCCTTCTCCCTCTCCCATTAACACTCATCATACCCCCTATCCCCAAACCCTAGGCCTTACACCTAATTCTCACTATTCCCCAAACCTTAATATTCATTTCCAAAACCCTACCATTCCCTAAAAAACCCTACAGCCAGCATCAAAACCCTTTGCATTTATATTATCATTCAACCCATCAAATCCCAAAGAAGAAAACATCAGTCACCTATTCTTGAGAAAATCTCTTCATACTCATCATTTTACACTATGCATTTGCAAATATGGAAATAGATTCAGCTTATGAAAGGGATGAGGAGACTGTGAGTGATTCCTCCCAAGAGATTCATGCACCAAGAAAACTACATAAGGGGGGAAAACACATCCGGGAGGAGCCCACCACACTCACATAGTTACTAGCTTGCCCTCTTGCAGTAACATGCTTTAAACATCAGTCTTGTTACTAGTTTTGTGAGATGGTGGAGAGGGTGAAATACCACCATGAACTTGCTAGGCTATTTGTCCTTCATCTTCATAATGGACAGGTGAAACTAGCAGGTGTCTTCTTCACTTTGACACCTAAAACTATAGCTGTAGCAATAGGTATTCCAAATGTGGGTGAACAGTGGAACAAAGGACAACTTGTGGGCAAAGAGCATTATGAGCCTTATGTCAAGGCTAGTTATCAAAAGCAAATCAATAGGGTCTTTCCTTTCAGATACCTACAGGACACATATGCTCCACTCATGAAACTCATTATCAAATACTTCACCTGTGAAGGGAGGTTTTCTTGCTTGTACACTTATCATGTTAGATTATTGATGCATTTCACTAGAGTGAGGATGATGAACTTCCCCTACTTCATATGCAGAAATATTGAGAAAATGGCTACATTGGTGCAAAGGAAACCTCTTCCTCAATAGTTCAATAGCATTTATCATTTTTCATTGATCAATATTGTTGTGTTGCATCAGCTGAGCTTGTTGAACATTTCATTGGATACCTTCATTTCACATGAGGTTTTCAAAAGCCCTCAAGTGACCCCACCAATGTGTCCAGAGGAAGGAGGGCCTTCAAATCAGCAAGAGGTTCATGAGACTCAAACTATAGGTGTGCCAGTATGTGTCACTTATGAAAAGGGCACAAGGAGACTATTTGCAGCTGCCAAACGAGTATTATCTCCACCTAGGGTGGAAGGGGTCTCGTTTCCTTCACCAGACCACATGTAAATGTTATCTTCACCTGGGGTGAAAGGGGCTTTTCCTTCTTCTTCAATAGTACAGGTACATGATAAAGGGCAGCAACCATTGCATGATGAAGGGCCTTCTGAAGGTCAGGAGAGAGACTTTGTTTTGATTGAGGAGGAGGATACTGATTTGATCTCCCAAAATTCAAGGCTCAAGGAGGTCATTAGAGAAAAAGAAGCTGACATCCATGCCTTATACCTCAACCTTGAGAGGGCTAAGTGGATCATTAACTACCTTGAGAAACAAAACAAGCAATTGGAGGATAAACAAACAATCATGGAACTGCAAACCATAAGAGAAAACAAGCAAGCAGCCAAAAGAAAGAAAGTCAAATTTACACCACTTGAGCAAGAAATCAATGTTGACTGAGAATCATAGCTAGAGAGGGCAAATACTCACTTGGAAAAGCTGCTTGAGAAAGCCAACAAGGAGAAAAAGATGTTGCGCCGCGTGGCTTATCACTATTTGGCACGAAACAAAATTTGTAAAGCAAGGATAAGAAGCCTAAAAGCCAAATTAAGGAGAAATTTGAGGAGCATGAAAGAGAAAGATAAGCTCAAAATCTTGGCTGAAGCTTCATTGGCCTAGCATAGCACCTAACATAGATCACTCATGCCAAATTTCAAGAAATTTGATGAACTTTTTGGCTTTTTTTGAATTTTTCAAGGAAAAAACTAGTTTTTCCGGCCCACCTAGCGCTTGCTTTTGATAGGGACCTCCATTTGAAGAAAATTGGCATTTTTGGATTCCTCGTGAAAATTTGTTCATGATCAGAAATTAATAGGAAATTTTGACAAGTTTTGGACCTCGAAAAGAGCCAAAAACACCTAAAAATGCCTTTTTCTGCCACTTTTTGGCCACACAGGAAGCAGTCTTGGGAGATTGCAATTTTGGAGGGGCAATGGACTCTAAACCAAAAAATTCAAGTTGTTCCAGAAAGTAGACTCATAGGGCTTTCCAACGAGCTATCTTGCACCTGATTTGGACCTTAGGAAGCTTTCCAAAATCAACTTGGAAAAATCACTACGCACAACAAAAATGGCGCTACGCACAGGATGAAAAAGTCCCAATTTTGCTCAAAAACTCTATTTTTCGCCTAGTTTTCTTCTAGTTTGAATTTTTCTCTCTTATGGTAAAATTCATGATGTGACATGATTTAAATTGATGTACTATGATGTAAAAATGATAAAATTTGACTTGATGAGGTAGATACATCAGTTGTAGGTGGTTTGAATTGAATGAATCAGTTTCCTAGGTTTTAGAGGCAAGTTGTTCCACTGCCTATTTTTGTGTTCCTAGATTAGATATAGTTGAAACCACCCCTCTTCTCATGGATTCAACCCCTGATGGATATCTTAGGTGGTTTGGAGGTCTATATCATGTATTTTCTTAGTCATTTGTCACGGTTGGACTCTTGTGAATGCTTTGAGCATTATTGTACATTCATTTTGTAGTTTGGCAAGGAAATAGACCAGGGTTTGCAGCATTTTGTGGGATTCTTGTGGCAAGGTGATTTAGTATTGTTTTTACTTCTGCGATTCAAGTTATCATGTGTTTATGTGTGCCATTATCTCTCTCTTTTCCCCTTAACTAAATGAATCAAGTATAAAGGTGGAAACCATTTATATTGCAGTGCTCTACCTTAGGGTTTGTTTAGATTTACATGTTTTCTACTGTTTGAAGAGGACTTATGACACTTCCATGCCCTCTCTAACTCCTCACCAGTCTTAAGACTCTCCATTTCACCTAATTCAAGATACTAAAGCACTTGCCTACCTCGCCCCACAGAACCCTCTGCAAAACTAAGTTCATTCCCCGGACCCAAAACTGCCTTTCACATCAGATCCAGTAAACTACCATAAAACTCAATCAAACTCCTCTAAGCACATACCTAGCCTAAAATTAGTCTTTATATCAGTCATCTCAAACTTTATTTGCCTTATTTTCTTGAGATTGACAAGGAGAGAGCCCTCTCCTGACCTAGTAAGGCTAGCTACCAGGTTAAGCGTGGTTTGATGTTACCCTAGACCCGCCTTTCTCAGCCTGAGGTAGATTTAGACCTCTAACATATTGGCGACTCCACTGAGGAAGAAAAGTTGGTTTGTTTGTTATTGTTGTTGCTTATAAACTACAGACAGAGCCTGAAGTTAGCCAAGTAACCTTCGAACTGCTCTTTCTCTGCAAGTGCATAAGTAGATGAATGTTGCTTCAGTCAATCTTCGGTTTAGTTTATGAACTGAACATCTGACTTGAAAATGTTGAAAACTATTGCTCCAGTGCATTAGAAAATTCTAGACTTTTGGATGATGAGTTTAGAATTAAGTAGGCTGACAAGTTTATAATGTCAATTTGATTTTTGGGAATAATTCAACACACTGGCTTCCAGACGATACATCGGAGCCAATCCTGATCCTGATCCTCCTCCCGCGTATGAAAACCCAAATCTCATTCCAAGAATTCTCCGGCAATCAAGTTCTGTGATACCGGTTTTTAGATCTTATTCGTGTCCAGTTGTTTTTGAATACCTTGAAGATCTTGAGTTTGATGAACATTTTGATCTATCGTTGTTTGAAACTAAATCTGAAAGTGTAGTTGGTGCTACTGTTCTAAATCCGGAGTTTGTCAAAGAGCTTGAAACTGAAAAGGAAAATAGATCAATTGAAGATTACATTTTGAATCTTCAAACTTCCATTATGGCTACAAATATTCCCAAGTTCTTAGAATCTGCATCTACTACTCTTGGCTCATCTGCTATTGTATCTAGTTCAGAAATTCCTACTGAAAATCCTATTATCCCCACCATTCCGTGCAACCCACCATATCTTATCAAAGACCCGCTGTCTCTTCTCCTCCATCAACCCCTTCAACACCTCAAACATCTCACATTTATTCCCCTCCTTCTACACCTCATACACCCATTACATCGGTTGCTATTGTTGTTCTGACTCCTCCTACATCCCTAATGCCAGTTTCAAATCCACCTAGAGCAATGGCTACCCGATATGCACCTCTCGTTTTTCCACAGAACTTGGATGTTATGGCTATTGATTACCAAAGAAAAATTCCATTGTTTGATGGTACTCAAGGTATCATAGCAAAAAAGCATGTTGATAGGATGAACGATTTCTTTGACCTTCATGAGATAGATGAAGAAAATGTGACCATGAGATTATTTGTGTAAACTTTTGGAGGCTAAGTGCGAAAGTGGTTCAGAGCATTGCCGGCTGGGAATATCAATTCATTGGTGGTTCTTCATAGACAATTTTTGGATCGTTGGGAGGTAAAGAAAAATCCACTCAAAAGTCTTTCTGAGTATGAAAACATAAAGAGGAATGTTGGTGAAAGTGTCCAGGATTACTGTGTTAGATGCAATATTGTTTATAATGCAATTCCAGTTGATATAAAGCCACCGATGGGGTTGGCTTTGATTAAATTTCCCGAGGGTTTCGATCCTGACATGGCATATCAATTAAGAGAAAGAGACCCAGCCACATTGGAGGATATGCAGAAAATTGTTGTGAGTGTGGAGGCAAATCTGCTAGCTAAGAGAGCTAGAACAAAGACCAAGAAGAAAGTGACCATAAAGGAGGAAGCTTCTTCCTTATATCACTTGCTTCACAAGATTGAAAAGATGTTTGATAGACTCACTATTGCAGACAAGCCCAAGACATAGATCAGAAATCCAAACTTTTGTGGTCAGCAGCAACCACAGTTCAAAATTAAACAACGGGAGCAAAGAGCACAAGACCAAGCAGCACAACAGCAAGTTAAAACACCATTGTAGCAGAATTTTGTACATGGTCCGGAATCAGATGATGATGAGAATATAATAGGAGAAGAGAATCACTTCTTTACACTTGATGGTTTGCCAATCTATATCACGGAGGATGAGGAGTATTTAGAAAGCCCAGTTGTACAAAAAGATGAAGATTTTATCTTAGCAAATGAAACAGTCCTAGAAGAAGAATTTGATGAATATCAAAGGGGATACATGAATGCATTGAAAACCCAGAAAAGATAGTATTCACTCAGGAGCAGGGATGTACCAATCAATCCAATTCAAAAGTAGAAGGAAGCAACACCATCAAAGAATGCTTCTCCAAATGTGCAGAAAAAAGGAAAGGAGGCAGCAAACCCTACTTCCAGCAAAGCACAATCAGCAAATGACAAGTCAAATCAGCCAAGTGCTGCAAAGGAGAAGACTGAAAAGAAGGATGCTTTGCTCAAAGAGGTAGAGAAAACTACAACCTTTAGCTTAGAAAATGAGATTGCTAAGTTAAAAGTATCAA
The DNA here is from genome assembly GCA_031772625.1 of Pinus tabuliformis. Lineage (NCBI taxonomy): Eukaryota > Viridiplantae > Streptophyta > Pinopsida > Pinales > Pinaceae > Pinus > Pinus tabuliformis. The sequence goes on along the minus strand of CM062809.1, from coordinate 217,268,351 downwards.
TACTTTTGACTGAATTAATGAAGAATAGCAGCTATAAAGGTCAAGTGTCAAAGATTTTGGATATAGATCCCTTGTATGATATGGTTAATGTGGAAGATGACCAACTCGAGCTTATCTTTGGTCCGACTTTAGAAGGTCAATCTAAGGATAATGATGTAGTTCCTTTTTACATTAGCCTTAGATTGCATGATTATGTCTTGCACAATGCCATGTTTGATTCAGAAGCGTCTCACAACTTGATGCTGAAGGAAATTATGGAAAAATTGGGTTTGGACATCACTCAAAAATATCATGATATTTATTCCTTTGATTCTGGTACGGTCAGATGTATTGAACTCATTAAGGATTTGGTTGTGACTTTAGATCAGATCCCAGCAAAGAATGTTCTCGTGGATGTGGTTGTGGCCGACATTCCCCCTAGATTTGGCATGCTTTTATCTAGATTGTGGGGCGCAAAACTCAAAGGGACATTGCAGCTAGATTTCTCCTATGCCACTATTCTCGTCTTTGGTCAGTTGAGGAAATTATATCGGGAGAAAAAGATGAAGTATTGAGGAAATTATATCGGGAGAAAAAGATGAAGTATATGATCACAAGCAAGGAGTAACCTTTGAATCATCCAATAAATTATATACATACAGATTTAGAATCTTTTGTTCTTTATTCTGATAGTGGTTTCAATGATGTAAATAGTCAATTAGTTGAAGTGGAAGATATTCCAGAAATAACAGAAAATTTCATAGTCGTACTTGATCAAGAGAGACAAAGGCTTGACAGTACCACTGAATAGTCAATATTCCTCCATCAGCAGAAAATGGATGGATAGTAGCCAAAGGTAGAAGAGCAAGCAGAATTTCAGCACTTGGAGGATGAAGCTGGTTTGTGGAGTATGGACTTTGATGGAGCAGTAGGTAAGGATGGTGCAGGAATTGGTATTGGATGCGCAGCCCTATTTTCCTGCCAAATAAAGTCCCGAGTAATGTAAGAGTTTGTTCATATAAATTGGGTTCTGATTGTTCCAATAATGAAGCTAAGTATGAGGCTCTAATTGTTGGTTTGAAAATCCTTAAGAAGTTGAATGCAAAGAGAATTTCAGTTTATGGCGACTCCGAATTAGTAATCAAACAAGTCAAGGGTGAATACCAAGCCAAACATCCTCGAATGCGGGCTTATCAGAATGCAGTTTTAGATATTCTGAAATTTTTCCCAGATTATACTTTGGCATGTGTCCCTCGTGTACAAAATGTTATTGCAGATTCCCTTGATACAGTTGCAAGCAACTTGAAAATCCTGATGAATTCAAAAAATAAGTTTGAAATTCATGTGAAACATCATCCGACTATCCCTGATAATCAAAGATATTGGCAGGTGTTTCAGGATGACAAAGAGATTGAAGAATTTTTGCAAAATGAAGGAAAATATAAAGACACTTCTATCGATGGTGAGCAAGATGATGGCGAAATAGACATGGAGGTAAATCAGATGGAAGTTTTGCAGCTGAAGGACAATGTCATTCCTAAAGGCCTAATACCTTTAATTGTTTGATCAAGATGATGTAGCCCGGAAACCAAGCTTGGTGCCGACCGAGAAGGGAGTTGAGGATGTGAATATTGGAACAACAAAAAATCAAAAGATGGTGAAGTTTTCAAAGGCTTTACCTCCTCAGGTAAAAGAAAAATACATTAGTTTATTGTCTTCATTTTTTGATGTATTTTCATGGGACTATACAGATTTGAAGGAGTACGACAAAAGTATAATTCAGCATATCATTCTGATCAAGCCAAACCAAAATCCATTCCGCCAGAAGTTGAGATGGATAAATCTGAAGTTGCTGCCATCAATAGAAAAAGAGATGAATCGATTGTACAAGGCTGGTATAATCGTTCCGATTAGATTTTCAGATTTGATTTCTAATTTGGTGCCCTTGCGGAAAAAGACAAGCGAGATTAGATTTTGCATTGATTTCATAAATTTGAATAAGGTGTCCTTGAAAGATAATTATCCATTTCCAAAGATGGACCACATACTCCAAAGAGTAGTTGGAGCATTTCGTATGTCATTACTTGATGGGTATTCCAGCTACAATCAAATTTTGGTCCATGAGGATGATAGGGATAAAACAACATTCACCACTCCATGGGGGACACTCCATTATGCTAAGATGTTGTTCAGATTAAAGAATGTTGGGTGCAACATTTCAGTGCACCATGGACATCGCCTTCGCAAATGAAAAAGATGTATTTTTAGTTGTGTATCTTGATGATTTGACTGTCTTTTCAAATTTAAATGAGGAGCATCTTTACCATCTGAAAATTGTCTTTCAGCGTTGCAGAAAATATGGCATATCTCTCAATCCCAAAAAGAGCTTGTTTGCCATGGACGAGGGAAAGCTTCTCAGTCACATAATATCCAAGGAAGGCATCCACATTGATCCTGCTCGAGTGGAAGCTATTCAGAAAATTGATTTTCCTCGTAGTAAGAAAGAGATCCAAGCATTTAATGGTAAGATGAACTTCTTACGTCGTTTTGTGCCAAATCTAGCTGAACACTTGAGGGAGATTACAAATATGTTGAAGAAGGATAGTGTGGTCAAGTGGACTGAAGAAGCCATGAAGTCTTTCAACCTGGTAAAGTTAGCTCTTTCTTCAGCCCCGATTCTAATAAGCCCGGATTATTCCCAGGATTTCATATTGTTTTCATTCGCTTATGATCATACTATGGTAGTAGTGCTAATGCAGAAAAGAGACCAGCTTGAAAAGCTAGTTGCCTTTTTCAGGACAATAAGAGACGCAGCCTTAAAATATAACACTATTGCGAAGCAAGCTCTTGCCTTGGTAAAAGCTTTGAAATACTTCCGGGTATATATTCTGCACTCTCGTATTCTTGCTTATGTCCTTAACGCAACCGTCAAAGATGTTTTGGTACAAACAGATATAGAAGGGAGACGAGGCAAATGGATCGCAGATTTGTCAGAATATGACTTAGAGATAAAGCCAACAAAACTAATCTAGGGCCAGGGTCTAGCAAAATTAATGGCAGAGTCTAATTTGCATGCCTTGGACATAAATCTGATTACTGCTACATCCGAAGAAGATGAAGATGGTTTTCTTGTTCAGGTATCTGAAATTTTTCTCCATTATCCTTGGTATTTCGATATTGTATATGTGTTTCAGCACCTTTCACTGCCACCAGAGATGGCCAAAAATAAAGGTAGAACTCTGAAACTAAAGGCTGCCAAATTTTGTATTTTGAACCATGCACTTTATTGGAAAGATCCCGGAGGTATTTTGCTGAATTGTTTGGTTGAGGAGGAAGCAAAACAGTTCTTGGATGATTTTCACAAAGGAGATTATGGAGGTCACCTATTTTGGAAGACGATGGCTAACAAAATTTTGAGAGGGGGTATTATTGGCCTATCCTCTTTGCTGATGTGTATAAAATTGTCACAAGCTGTCATGAATGCCAGATTTTTCAGGGAAGGAGAAAGTTGAAGCCTTTACCTCTCAAGCCAGTGGAAGTTAGTGCTCCATTTCAGCAGTGGGTCCTAGAATTTATTGGTGAGATTCATCCTACCTCTTCAGCTCAGCACAAGTGGATCCTAATAGCGACATATTATTTCACAAAATGGATTGAGGTGATTCCCACTCGATAGGCCACCGACTTGGTAATAATTTAGTTTCTTGAAAACAATATTTTGTCACATTTTGGTTGTCCTAACAAGTTTATTACAGATAATGCAGCAGCTTTCAAGTCCAAAAGGATGATTGGATTTTGTAATAAATACAACATTACCTTGGGACATTCTACTGCATACTATCTGTAAGGTAACAGATTGGCGGAATCTTCAAACAAATCATTGGTCAACATCATTAAAAAGCTGCTGGTAACGAACAAAAAGAGTTAGCATAAGAAATTGGTCAATGCACTATGGGTAGATAGAGTAAGTCAGAAGAAGTCAATAGTCATGTCTTCTTTCAAGATTGTATATGGTGTTGACACGGTGTTCCCGACATCTCTCACAGTCTCGGTTGTTAAACTTATACAAGAAGCTGGCAGTGAGGAAGATCATTTACAGTGAAGAATAAACCAAATGATCCATTGACAGCAGACGAGAGAGGAATTTTTTCAGAATACCTTCAGGCTGCAAGAGAGAATCAAGAAAGTCTATGATCGGAAGGCAAAGGCAGACAAATTTCAAATTGAAGACATAGTGCTAAAATGGGATGCTAGAAAGAAGGACAAAGGCAAGCATGGCAAGTTCGAGAATCTTTGGAAGGGACCTTATGAAATTGCTGCATATCGGGGTCAAAATGTTTTAGAGGGCTAGTCAATGGTTGGCCTCTAAAATGGTATTATCTCTGAGATATTTTCTACTGTCACATATGTCATTGTACATACCATTTTCCTTCTCTCATTGAAAAGTGTGTACTGATGTCATTCATTTAGTTTGGGGCCCGAAGTGAAGGCTATAAAGCTGAATGCCTGATTTCAGTTTTTGGGTTGTTTAGAGTTAGTAGTTTGAGTCTGTTTTGAGTTAGTTTACAGTCTTTATAATTGAGTCAGTTTTGAGTCAACATATTGGTTTTAGTTTGCAGAAGTTATTGTCTCCTTTTCCCAATGGAAGAAGGAACTGATCTACTTTCCAGAGATCTATGGTTCTTGGCACCTCCCAGGAGCTACCATCCCCATTGGAGCCAATGTTAGTGTCGGTATCTTCATCCCTCCATCAGTGATCAAAATTTCTCTTTTTGCACGCATAGTAGGTGTCTCATCTGATTAGCTGCACTCCATTAGGTCATGTATCATCTGATGGTAGTGGCTCTTTGTCAATTCCCCTCATGCTTTTCATCTCTTGGCCTATTTTCACATGTACAAGTCATCTGCTGTCATTTTTATTTCATTCCATTTGCAGAAGTCATTTTAGGGTTTTTAGGTCTCATTAGGTCTAGGGTTTACCACCATGATCTTCAAAAGCTCAATAAGAGGCCAACAGTCACATGAGGATGTTCAATAAGTTCATAAAATCACAAATTTTACTGATGATTTACTCCCTAAATGGTTTTTACCTCAAAACTCTGTTTTGAGGTGAAAACATGGTTTTTTAATTTAATATAGAATTTTTATGTAATTTTATTGTTTTCATATGTAATAAAGCATTATCTATAGCCTTGGGTTACCTTGCCAAACTCCAACACTCCAGCTCTTGCAAAAGAGATAAGAAAATCCAAGCATGAGTCCATCAAATGACAAAAAAAGAACCAAACTGCAAAAAACAAGGTTTTTAAAAGCAAAGTGAAAAGGAACTTTAGAAAGTGGGTTTTTTCTAAATGAAAAATTAAAGTCAAGTTGTATATAAAGGGATCCTTAGTGTTTGGAAACCTCATTTTGTGAAAAAGAATGAAAGAAAGAGGAAAAATCGCATTTGAGGAGAGAAAGGAGAAACTTGTAGCAAATTTCAAGTGTTCTCACCGGCGTGACACACCTGGGCACTGGCGCAACACACTTACCAAGCACTACGCACCGAGCACGGGATTTGCAAAGAGTTTTCAATGGGCGCTACACACCTGGGTGTTGGCGCGACGCACCTGTCAGCCAAGCTAAAAATTCATGCCATCAATTTTCTAAGGCTCCAAATTTTCAAATACCATCCCTTCAAGTAAGTAAACCCTCCCATTTGCCATAGCAAGAGATTTTGTCATCCTTGATGGTGTCTTGAATGGTGAAAAATAAAACCCTAAGTTGCTTCACAATAGTCTTGCAAAACTGTCTAGGGTTTTTTTATTCTTGTTGTTTTTACTCCCTTGCATAATTTTCCCATATCCCATCCTTCTCCACTAAATTTCCCTAATTTTCTTCCCCTTTCCCTCTCCCATTGACACTCATCATACCCCCTATCCCCAAACCCTAAGCCCTACACCTAATTCCCACTATTCCCCAAACCCTAATCTTCATTTCCAAAACCCTATCATTCCCTAAAAACCGTACATCCAACATCAAAACCCTCCTTTGCATTTATATTATTATTCAACCCATCAAATCCCAAAGAAGAAAACAACAGTCACCTATTCTTGAGAAAATCTATTCATACTCATCATTTTACACTATACATTTGCAAATTTGGAAATAGATTCAACTTTTGAAAGGGATAAGGAGATTGTGAGTGATTCCTCCCAAGAGGTTCATGCACCAAGAAAACCACATAAGGGAGGAAAACACATCCGAGAGGAAACCACCACACTCATAGAGTTACCAGCTTGCCCTCTTGCAGTAACATGCTTTAAACATCAGTCTTATTACCAGTTTTCTGAGATGGTGGAGAGGGTGAAATACCACCATGAACTTGCTAGGCTATTTGTCCTTCATCTTCATAATGGACACGTGAACTTAGCAAGTGTTTCCTTCACCTTGACACCTAAAACTATAGCTGCAGCAATAGGTATTCCAAATGTGGGTGAACAGTGGAACAAAGGACAAATTGTGGGAAAAGAGCATTATGAGCCTTATGTCATGGCTAGTTATCAAATGCAAATCAGTAGGGTCTTTCCTTTCAGATTCCTACAGGACACTTATGCTCCACTCATGAAGCTCATTATCAAATACTTCACCTGTGAAGGGAGGTTTTCTTGCTTGTACAGTTATCATGTTAGATTATTGATGCATTTCACAAGAGTGAGGATGATGAACCTCCCCTACTTCATATGCAAAAATATTGAGAAAATGGCTACATTGGTGCAAAGGAAACCTCTTCCTCAAGAGTTCAATAGCATTTATCATTTTTCATCGATCAAGATTGTTGTGTTGCATCAGTTGAGTTTGTTGAACATTTCATGGGATACCTTCATTTCACATGAGGTTTTCAAAAGCCCTCAAGTGACCCCACCAGTGTTTCTAGAGGAAGGAGGGCCTTCAAATTAGCAAGAGGTTCATGAGACTCAAACTACAGGTGTGCCAGTATTTGTCACTTATGAAAAAGGCACAAGGAGACTATTTGCAGTTGCCAAACGAGTATTATCTCCACCTAGGGTGGAATGGGTCTCATTTCCTTCACCAGACCACATGCAAATGCTATCTTCACCTGGGGTGAAAGGGGCTTTGCCTTCTTCTTCAGCAGTACAGGTATAGGATAAAGGGAAGCAACCATTGCATGATGAAGGCCATCTGAAGGTCAAGAGAGAGACTTTGTTTTGATTCAGGAGGAGGACACTGATTTGATCTCCCAAAACTCAAGGCTCAAGGAGGTCATTAGAGACAAAGAAGCTGACATCCATGCCTTATCCCTCAACCTTGAGAGGGCTAAGTGGATCATTAACTACCTTGAGCAACAAAACAAGAAATTGGAGGATAAATAAACAATCATGGAGCTGCAAACCATAAGAGAAAACAAGCAAGCAGCCAAAAGAAAGAAAGTCAAATTTACACCACTTGAGCAAGAAATCAATGCTGACTGGGAATCATGGCTATAGAGGGAACATACTCACTTGGAAAAGCTTCTTGAGAAAGCCAACAAGGAGAAAAAGATGTTGCGCCACATGGCTTATCATTATTTGGCACGCAACAAAATTTGTAAAGCAAGGATAAGAAGCCTAAAAGCCAAATTAAGGAGAACTTTGAGGAGCAAGAAAGAGCAATATAAGTTCAAAATCTTGGCTGAAGCTTCATTGACCTAGTATAGCACCTAACATAGATTACTCATGCCAAATTTCAAGCAATTTGGTGAACTTTTTGGCATTTTTTAATTTTTCAATGAAAAAACAGGTTTTTCTGGTAGGTGCATAGCGCCACCTGGCACGCTTTTGATAGGGACCTCCATTTGAAGAAAACTTGGCATTTTTGGATTCCTCATGAAAATTTATGCATGCTCAGAAATTACTAGGAAACTTTGACAAGTTTTGGACCTCCAAAAGGGCCAAAAACACCTAAAAATGCCTTTTCTGCCACTTTTTGGCCACATAAGAAGTAGTCTTGGGAGATTGAAATTTTGGAGGGGCAAATGGACTCCAAATCAAAAAATTCAAGTTGTTCCAGAAATTAGGCTCATAGGGATTTCCAACGAGCTATTCTACACCTGATTTGGACCTCGGGAAGCCTTCCAAAATCAGCTTGGAAAAAGCACTATGCACAGGAAAAATGGCGCTACGCACAAGATGAAAAAGTCCCAATTTTGCTCAAAAACTATGTTTTTCGCTTACTTTTCTTCTAGTTTTATTTTTTCTCTCTTATGGTAAAATTCATGATGTGACATGATGTAAATTGATGTACTATGATGTAAAAATGATAAAAATTGACTTGATGAGGTAGATACATCAGTTGTAGGTGGTTTTGAGTTGAATGAATAAGTTTCCTAGGTTTTAGAGACAAGCTGTTCCACTGCCTATTTTTGTATTCCTATATTAGATATGGTTGAAACCACCCCTCTTCTCATGGATTCGACCCCTGATGGACAGCTCAGGTGGTTTGGAGGTCTATATCATGTATTTTCTTAGTCATTTTTCAAGATTGGACTCTTGTGAATGCTTTGAGCATTATTGTGCATTCATTTTGCAGTTTGGCAAGGAAATAGACCAGGGTTTACAGCATTTTGTGGGATTATTGTGGCAAGGTGATTTAGTATTGTTTCTCCTTCTGTGATTCAAGTTATCATGTGTTTATGTGTGCCATTATCTCTCTCTTTTCAGCTTAACTAAATGAATCAAGTATAAAGGTGGAAACCATTGATATTGCAGTGCTCTACCTTAGGGTTTGTTTAGATTTACATGTTTTCTACTGTTTGAAGAGGACTCATGACACTTCCATGACCTCTCCAACTCCTCATCAGTTTTAAGACTCTCCATTTCACTTAATTCAAGATACTAAAGCACTTTCCTACCTTGCCCCACAAAACCCTCTGCAAAACTGAGCTCATTCCCCGGACCCAAAACTGCCTTTCACATCGGATCCAGCAAACCACCATAAAACTCAATCAAACTCCTCTGAGCACATACCTAGCCTAAAATTAGTCTTTATATCAGTCATCCCAAACTTTATTGGCCTTATTTTCCTGAGATTGACAAGAAGAGAGCCCTCTCCTGACTTGGTAGGGCTAGCTACTAGGTTAAGCGTGGTTTGATGTTACCCTAGACCTACCTTTCTCAGCCTGAGGTAGATTTAGGCCTCTAATAGTAATTTCGCTATAAATTTTCTTTTAGGATGTTTCAGAACCTAAAACTTAGAGGATAAGATATGATCTTCATGTACCCCTAATTAATATTTCTGACCTAGGTTTGTAATAATTTTGACTATATGGTTTGAGGAAGTTAGGATTCCTGAATGCTCATAAAATCTACTTCAAACATGCTAGCTTGGTATTATCACTATAAAAATCTTTTTATGATGTTCAAACTCTAAAATATGGAGGAGATAGAGAATAGATTTCATGATACTCGTGGTAGAAATTTTAGACCTTTTTTTTATAATTTCAAAGATATGAATAGAAGAATTTAATGTTCTTGAATCTTCTCAAAACATGTTTGAAACAGGCTAGCTTGGAATTTTTTCTATAAATTTATTTTTTTATATGTCTCAAGGTGTGAAATATGGAGGCGATAAAGAGATATCTAGGTAATTGTGGTACAAATTTCATACCAGATTTGCAAAATTGGATACATGACATGATGTACAAGTTCATTATTGGGGAGAAGCCAAAAGAAAAAAGTTTTAGGAGAAGTAGACATGATGAAGGAAGAAGCAACTGATACACCCAGTGAAGGTAGAAGAAACTAAAAGACCCTATGTAAGAAGAAGCAACCAACAAACTTAAGTATAAGAAACTAACAAACATTATGAAGAAGCAAGCAGACTCAGTAAAGTAGGTTGCGTTGGAGAATGTAGTAGGGAAGTTATTTAAACTTTTCTCCTAATCCTTAATAATTTCTTGTGATCTTTAGTTGGATTCTTATTATCCTTTATTTTATTCTCTTCCTCAAACAACTATTAAGAGCATAAAACATAAAGATAATAGACACAAGAAGTAGGCTCCAAGCTAGGGAAAAACCCCTCCAAGGGGAAAACCCAGAAATAACCTTTTCTCTTCTTATACAATCAGTTCAAATGAGAAAACCAAGACCCAAACACCAAATTCAAGACCTCCTTCAAGCACCAAGTCAGCCCTCCAAGAAATCCTTCCACAATCTAGTCAAATCATTTAAGGTCAAAAAGAGTCAAAACTTCCTTGAATTGCTTCAATTACAATATTTGGTCCTCCACTTCAGATTTTCAACTTCAACCTCTTGTAGAAAACAAAAACCACAACATTATTGCATGTGTCAACCTTCCAAAAGGTTCTTCCTCAATAAAATTAAGGTCTTCAAAGTCAACGAAAGTCAGACTAGGTCAAATTAGAGTTTCAGTCCTTTACTCAAGTCTACAACTCATCCTGCAACTTTTGGTCATGTAACTTGCCCAAAAGACCCTAATCTTCACACATGTGAACAAATTTCGTCCAAATTTGAAATCTTCCATCTTCGATCTATATGTGTCTTCCTTCCCTTAAATTTCGCTCTTGAATTTCTTCTTTTCTACTACAAATCAAACTTATTGGATTACAGATTGAGTGTATTTCAAATGAGGTCAAAATTGCTTCTATATATACACATTTGTGGAGGTCGTATAACCTCTTCTAGGCCAACTTGTCACTGGCAAGGCCAACTTGTGTTTGGTATTTTTTACTTTCTAGACACAAAATAAATTATTTTTCATGTTACAACTTACCCAAATGGTTCTTATACAAATATTATTGACTTTCTTTACCCATGACAAATATTATTATGACATGACAAACCCTAGAAGCGTGAAGAACATGCTTAACCTAGTTGACCAATCAAAAGAAGCATGAAATCCATGCTTGAAAATGATATTTTCCTTTCTTCTTTTGTGTGTTACATAAGATATACATAATGACAATTATGAAGATTGAAACTAGTTACACTTTCCAACAATTTGGTGCCTACGAATATTTTCAATTGTGGGGATTGATGTCTCCTGTATATTGGTGCCTACAAATATGAAATTATAGGAGATTGGTGTCTCTCGTAAGTTGGTGCTTACAAATAAGTATAGAGGATTAATGTCCCTTGTAGGTTGGTAGCTACAAGGAATCAGAGGGGATTGGTGCCTCTTGTAGGTTGGTGCTTACAAAAAAAATAGGGGTTGGAGTCTTATATAAGTTTATGCCTGCAAATTGATGTAATAGTAGGTTGGTTCCTACAAGATCTTTCATATAAATAAGTTTTGTGGTTTTTTATCGTAACAATTTCCATGTATACATTGTAGTAGCTATTTAGCTTGTGATATTGATGTTTTATGATGTTTCACTTGTTTTAAATAAATAAAAATTGTCATTATACTTATTCACCCCCCCCCCCGCCCCCCCTCTCTCTCAATATAATTGTGAATCCAACAATTGGTATCAAAGTAGGTTCCTTCAGAAGCATTCTAACCATTGGAAGGAAGATCTCAAAGGCTACCATGGCTAGTCAAGATTGCTCTTCCACAAAGAAAGCTCCATTATTCAATGGATCAAGTTATGCTTTCTATAATGAAAGAATGAGGTATTATCTAATGGATCTTGGCTTTGATACTTGGCAATCTATAGCGGAAGGAAGGAAGGATGCTACACATAATGAAAAAGACATGAATTCCATCTTGAGTGGGATATCAAAATAAAATTATGATAAGGTGAATCATTACGGAAAAAAAAAAATGTTAGATAAGTTGCAAAGCATCCATGAGGAAGAGGGCATTCACATTGAATATGAAAGGAAGATAGAAAAGTCAACTCAAAAGAAAGCAACTTCCAAAGATTCAAAGAATACAAGAGATTTCAAAGCTTGTGATTACTCCAGCAATGTATTAGAGGCAAAAGAAATGAAATCTATATCAAGAGGAACTAGCAAAGGCAAAAACATGAATGCTCGAGTCGTTGATCATCAAAATGAAGATTCAAGTTTAGAGGAAGAAATTAAAGGTGAAGTCGATGCAAAAGAAGTGTAATTCATGAAAACAAGATCTAAAAAACACCAAGGTAAGCTATTATTCTATCATAATTGTATAAGAATAGGTCATTTTACTTTTATATGTCCACATGTAATTTTTGAAAATAGTAATGATAAATAAGAAGACAAAGATAAGATAAAATATTATGAGTTTAAAAAGGAAAGATGTGGCTCATCAGAAGAAATTAGTGGATATGCATCTAATAACAAAAAAAATGAATTCATACTGATTACCATGGAGGCTCATTACATTGAGCAAGATAAATCATATTCAAAGGAAGAAGATCTTGATCGGAAGGTAGATTTTGAGGGAGAATTTACCAACGTCTTAAAAAAAAAAGACTCAGAATAAATAATACAAAGATGAAGGATTTATTACAAAAATATGAAAAGAAATATTATGACTCTGATGAAGCATCAATTATCCTCCTCAAAACTAGAAGAGGCTAAGAAAATAGAGAATATATTGATAAGCCAATTGAAAGAAAAAGAAATAAATTATGAGAAGTTAGAACCATTTGTTGTATCCTTAAGAAAGTATCCAAAGAAGGAAAATGCTCAGTTGAATTTAAGCTTAAAGTTTGTAAAAGGGACTGAATCATTAGATAATATTCTTAGATTCTAGATATCTCCTCTTATTAAAATAGGTCTCAGATATCATGGAATTTCCAAGGGAGAATCAAGCTCAGTTTAATCAGAAGATAAATGCAAAAAAGAATGTGAAAGCTATTCTAATTTGCTCAAAAGATCTATCAATGAAAATGACAACAGGAAAGAAGGAGAGGACCAACATAAATACAATCTTAAAATGAAAGAAAACAACACCAAACAAGGAAGTGAAGACCAGTTGAGGCCCATGAATGGATTCAAAAGAATAATTTCCCCAATAAGGTATTTTACTTCTAGGTATCAAAATATATTTTATGGCTATTTCTTCTCATGTGATAATTTTGGCCATAAGGCAATAGATTGTAGAGTATATGTAAGAAATGACTATAATATATCGAGGAAAGGTTGTGTGAGTCACAATCCTAGAAGTTTTAATGAGAATGATTTCATATAACAATTCATTTTCCCCCTTGTTAGACCATGTGAATGTTTTAAGTTCAATAATTTTGGGGAAAAATCTCGTGATTGTAGAAGCAGTACATTGAGTCCTCCAAATTAAAGCAGAAGAGAAGATATTATTAGAAATAGAAATTAAAAAAAAAAAAAGTATGGAGAAGGAAGCAAGAAAAGTAGGAAGAATGTGCTCTAAATCTATATGTTCAAAACAAAGAAAGCTAATGGCATATAGAAAATGGATGTTCAAGTCATATGACATGAGATAAAATCAAATTTATCTCTCTAAAGGAAGTCAAAGAAAGCAGTGTCAGTCTTGAAAATAATAGTTCATAAACTTGATAATTGGAAAAGGCACAATCAATCTTAGTGATGGAAGGAAAAAAACTTAGAATATTCTGCTTGTTGAAAGTTTAATGCACAATCTATTGAGTGTAATTCAAATGGTTAATCAAGGGTATGATCTCACATTCCATTCTAAAGGATGTGAAATAAGAAACACAGGTCTAGGAAGATTGATAGTAAATGCAATCATGTCTCTAAACAATGTATATCTCCTCAATGAGATTAAAAGAAATAAAAACTACTATATGTGATTAATATCCCAAACAACTCATTAGTAAAAGATAACTATAAGACAAGTGAGAGAATGTAACACCTAAGGCAACATTAAGAAGTTAGGAACTTTTGAGAGTGAGTTGCAAGAGAAGGATGATGAAATGGAAAGTTTGTAGGACCCGAATTAGCAGTTGAAAGTGAAGTTAATGATGAAATTAAATTGGTAATAAAAGAAAAAGGGGGAGAGTTTCAAATAAGGAGAACCATCAGTTCAAGGGGAGAAAATCTTGGATGTCAAAATAGTTAAGTTGTAGACAAAAGGAAGCATAAGCCCAGGGGTGACAATCCAAAAAAGAAGAAGTAAAAGTAAGTTCAAGCACAAGGGGAGTAGTCTCAAGCGTAGAGCTACAAAAGAACAAATTTTACATGTAGGGATAGATAGTCACAACCTTGATAGGTGGAGCCTAAATGCGAACAAAGTAGAAGTAAGCAATCAGAAGAAGTAATTATTTTTCTAATAATATCTTAGGAGAAGAAATTGTGGCCATAAGAAAAAACAAGCATTTTCCATTGATGTCAAAGGGGGAGAGTAGGCAGACATAAGGAGAGTAGGGAAAATTTTAATGATCAAAGTTTATCTTAAAGTTTAAAAACCTTGGCGAATATTACTGGTCCCTAAAATGAAAATTGTAAAATGTCTAGTGATATTTTTGTAGAAATATTTAGATTTCCAATGATTTTATTTTACTCTATATAAAATCTTTTCGATTGTTAAGGTAAAATGATTTTGTACTATTAAATTTGGGCAAATCATTGTTAGAAACAATGGAAATTGGCGAATCTTTTTTTTTGAAAAAGAATGGAAAATTATCCCACCTATGAAGACTAGCCCCTAAATTTTTTCCTGAAGGAGAGATAATAGAAAAGGGGAGTGATTCTAATCACTAAGAGAAGTTGTAGAGAGGAGAAATTACAATCACTAGGAGAATTTGCAAACAAAGGAAGAGTTGTATACACTAAGAAAAGTTTCATATAGAAGAAGAGTTACAGATAAGGAGAATCATGAGGTCAAGGGGAGTATACCCTTGCCATTGATGTGAAAGGGGGAGAAGTTGCAGACACAAGGAAAAATGCAAACATAGGGAGTTCGTCGGCATTATTATAGAAATAATTAAGGGTTTCCATCGATGACAAAGGGGGATATTGTTGGAAATATTTTTTTCATTGATGCGAAAGACAAGGGGAGACTACATATGTCCAAGATGAAGTTTGGAAAATGAAGATTGTTGGAAATATTGTTTTTGGACTTTTGATGCCAAACTTGGATACCCTAGATTTGAAGGAATTTAATCTAATTTTATAACTCAAATTGGATCATATTTTATATGGTTGCAAATCTTATTCTGAGACCTTTTCAATGATATATGACACTCCCTCTAACTCCATAAGAATGAGCAGATATGAAATATTTCATCAAGATGGCCCAACCAAAGTACAAGTAGGTTGACCTAACCAATTTCACAAGTCAACCCCATAAGTAAACATAAAAGCACTATAAATAAAAGGAAAATGAGTCCATTTGAAGACCATCCAAGCAAGAAGAGACATGGGGTCATAAGAGTAATTGCGGAATAATTTTTGGTGTGATTATTGGAGTCTAAAGGTCGAAGCAAAAATGTGATTTATGTGATGAACAAGTCATCTTGGAATATTTGTTATAACCTTGCTTCTATAATGTTTTCAAACCATGAAACTTGGAGTCTATAGATAGAAGATCTTCATGTACCTATGATTAAAATTTCAGACCTTGTTTCACAATGGTTTTAGAGATATTCTTTGATGAAGCGAGGCTTCCTGAATGCTCATGAAATCTACTTCAAATAGGTCTGCTTGGTATTTTCTCTATAAATTTTCTTTTGGGATGTTTTGAAACTGAAAAACTTTGAGGATAAAACATAAGATCTTCATGTACTTATGATAAAAATTATAGACTTTTGTTTTCTATAGTTTTAGAGATATAGTCTAAGGAAGGTAGGTTTCCTAATTTCTCTTAAAATCTACTTCAAATAGGTCAGCTTGGTATTTTCACTATATATTTTTTTCTATGACGTTTCAGAATTTGAAATATAGAGGAGACAAAGAAGAGATCTCAAGGTACTTGTGGTAGAAATTCCTGACATGGTTCGCTATAATTTTAGAGATAGGATATGAGGAGGTTAGTGTTCTTGAATGCTCCTAAAACATACTTCAAACAGGTTAGCTTTGAATTTTTTCCATAACATTCTTTCTGAGAAGTTTTAGACTGTGAAATACGGAGGGGATAGGAAAGAGATATCTAGGTACTTATGGTAGAAGTTTCAAAACTAGATTTACAAAATTGGATATATGACATGTTGTTCAAGTTCATTCTTAAGAAGAAGCCAAAAGAAACAAGTTTTGGGAGAAGTATACCTAATGAAGAAGCAATAGGTAGACATGGTGATAGAAGAAGCAACTAGCAGACCTGTCGAAGGAAGAAGTAGCAAGCAGACTTGGTGAAAGTAGAAGTGGCTAATAGACATTGTGAAGAAGCATGTAGGCTTAGTAAAGTAGGTTGGCACCAATGAATATTTACAGCAATGGGGACTGGTGTCTCCTATAGTTTGGTGCCTACAAATCTGACAGTAGAGGGGATTGATGCCTCTTGTAGGTTGGTGCCTACAAATTTGACAATAGAGGGGATTGGTGTCTCATGTAGGTTGGTGCCTACAAAGCATAAGAGGGGATTTGTGTCCCTTTTAGGTTGGTGTTTATAAAGAAACAAAGGGGATTGGTGTCTACTATAGGTTGGTGCCTACAAAATATCAAAGGGGATTGGCATTTCATGTAGGTTGGTGCCTACAAAACAACAAATGGGATTGGTGTCTCCTGTAAGTTGGTGCCTACAGATTGATGTAATAGTAGGCTCGTTGCTAAAATATATTTCATGTAAATAAGTTTTAATGTTTTCTCCCGTAAGGGTTTCCACATATATCTTGTGGGTTTTATTTTTCCACAAGAAAAAATTGTAATTTTAATTCTTTAGAGAAAGATGCAAAATTACATTCTAAATTGACACCCCATGTGCATTATTGTTTCTTCACCAATTTTAAGAACTTGTGACCTTAATTGATCTGAAAATGAAATTACTTGTATTTGTTGTTCAAGGTATTCATTTCCATTAAATTATATGTGCAAACTGTTACTCATGTCTTGCAATTGGAACAAAGTGTTTTTGATAACTTTCTGAGTCTTAT
Organism: Pinus tabuliformis; assembly: GCA_031772625.1. Lineage (NCBI taxonomy): Eukaryota > Viridiplantae > Streptophyta > Pinopsida > Pinales > Pinaceae > Pinus > Pinus tabuliformis. The sequence goes on along the minus strand of CM062809.1, from coordinate 217,251,427 downwards.
GTGTGAAGGAGTATTATTTCAATTTATTGTTTAGCATATCAAATCTGAAAAAACAGCAAGATAAAATCACATAATATAACACAACAACTGATAAGGCAGTTCACCCCTCCTAGGCTACATCTGCCAGGTCCAAGGCCCCCAAATGGGCATTTCCTAGCTCTTATTAGATGTTCAAATTGGTTATACAGTGAAAAAAAAAGCCTAAAAAAGGAAAATAGGTTGTGGAAATGAGTTCAAAACACAGAGAATAGTAAACAATGGCTTTTGTTTCACCTCCAATGGTTAACCATAGCCCAATACAGCTCCAACACTCCTTAGGCCTTGATGGCTCTCCAAGCTTCTCTACTGAAAAAGCACCTTAAGATAAGCTCTTTTGGCTCTAAAACATGTACCATTGGCTCTGGAATGCTCATAATACCCAAAATCAAAAAAAAAATCACTCGAAAAGGATCTCCCTAGTGAAAGTTATGACTTCCAAAAGTTTTGTCCAATCTGCCCTAAGAAAACTCCACTAAACTTGGAGTAACTACAGTTAACCCCGCTAATTTTGGAAAAAGAACCTAAAAAGGTAGACTTTGCTCCAATTTTGGCCATGCGGTTTGGATGGCAATAATTTTTTATTTTTTTTCGGGGGGGGGGGGGGGGGTGTGGGGGCGGGGGGGGTAGTGGTCACATGGATCGACTACCCCACCGCTGGCAGAACCGTGGAGCCAACGGTCTAAAGACCGTGGCATATAATGGCTAGCGTAACCTCTGTCGGTTCCATGTGATAGACTTTGCATATAACTTAACCGTTTGGAGTTTGTGTTTATCCGTCGGCTTAGTCCTTTGGTTCCGCACCAGGGTTCTATTATAAGGGGGCTAGCCCCCTTTACCGCCGCCCGCACCATATTCAAAATTCAAATACATGTAAGCTCCATAGTATGTTAAGAACTACTATGTAGGTGGGTCGGTCAGGCCTATCAGCTGGTGGTCACCCAACCCGAGATTGAATCCTGTCAGCTCCATAAACTTTTTCCAATGAAAAATCTACAGTCTTGGGGCCACATGGCGGCCTCCGGGCAGGCCACGTGGCGTCCATTAATTGGTCACTGAAATCCATAGTATATCCCCTGTGCAATCCGGGGTTGACAAATGTCGATCTGTGATTGGATGAAGAAGTAATATTCCATGGAATATTTTGTGGAATATTCTTTTTTTTAATCCAAGTCAACCTAAGTCAAACTGGGCTTTTGCATGAAATTGTGAATTTTCAAACTTGAATAACTTTCACATACAGTGTCAGATTTGAGTACCGTTCACAGCTACAAGATCATATTGACGAGGCCTATCCTGTAGTTCTGGTTTCATCCAATTCTATGTAATTCAAAATTTGACCATTTTTGCCACTTATGACATGATCACCTGATCATACCTCCCAAATGGGAAGCTTTTGGACCCCAAAATCCTTCAATTACATGTTAAGAAGGTGAGGGTACAACTCCCTCATCTTTTCCACCTCCATCCACTTTACCTTACTCGGTTTGTTGCCTTTAAGACCAACCCGAACATAATCAACATTTCCCTTCCTCGAAGTGCGTTTCCTTCTGTCAGGGATAGCATCCTCTTTCAGCTCATCCAAAAATTTTGGCAAGAAATCATCTATGGATGGTAGCTGAATGTCACTTTCATGATCATCAATTAAAGGAAGTTCATACAAACGTAAATTTTCCACATTCACAACGTAATACATTTGCATATATGAAGGAAAATCTAGTTGAAAAGCATTATTTCCAACTTGTTTAAGGATCTTGAATGGACCATAACGAATAGGCTTCAACTTTTTACCTTGTCCTTGCATTCTTTCCTTAGTAATATGTAGCCATACCTCATCTCCTTCTTGAAACTTATGATCAACTCTATGTTTATCATGTCTCTCCTTGTACTTGCCTTGACTTTTTTCAAGTTGTTCTTGAACTTGCTGCTGTATGAGCTGAATTCTTTCAATGAACATGCGAGCTTTGTCAATGTCACTATGCCCATCAATGGCAACATCCTTCTCAAGAATTAAATCTAAAGGTGACTTAGGCAAATACCCAAAACAAGCTTCAAAAGGTGAAGTATTTGTAGAAGAGTGCTTGGCCCGGTTGTAAGCATGTTGAATTTAATACAAGTGCTCATCCCAAATCTTGGGATGCTTGCTGCAATAACCTCTCAAAAGATGTACAATGGTTCTGTTCACTACCTTTATTTGGCCATATGTTTTTGGATGGAAAGCAGTACCCTTCTTCAACTTGGTGTCCATCATCTTCCATAGATTGGACCAAAAGTTCCCAACAAACCTGGAATCCCTGTCACTAACAATAGAAATTAGGCAAGCCATAATGAACCCATACATGTTGAAAATATAAATCAACAGTTTGTTCAGCAGTTATAGTTTTCTTACATGGCATAAGAATACACATCTTGTTGAATCTATCAACTGCTACATAAATATAATCATGTTGCTTTCTAGATAATAGTACACCTCCTACAAAATCCATAGAAACACTTTCCCATGGTATAGAAAATATTGGCAATGGCGTATATAATCCAAGCTTCCTATTGTTAGGCTTGCTTGTAGCACATAATGAACAACATCTAATGAAACATGAAACAATATCTACCATGCGAGGCCAATAACATTACATCTGTAACTGTGCCACCGTTTTCCTTACCCCGAAATGTCCAGCAATAATAGAAGAATGAGCTTCTCTCATGATACTTATTATCTCTCCATGTGGTATACATAACTTTCCCATATGAAACAACGAATTATTATGCAAATGATAATCATTCTCCTCAACATGATTCCCTTTGTTCAAGTTAGCATACACATCCTTAAAATCAACATTTGATGCATACTGTTCTATGTAGCTCACATGTACAATATAATCATTGTTAAGTAAAGTAGTAGCACTAATAATAAGACTTGAAAGCATATCAGCAACTTTATTGAAAATACCTCTCTTGTACCTTATTACCAAGTGAAATTGTTGTAGGAAGCCCATCCATCTGAAATGTCGTGACTGTTGCAATTTACTTTGTGACTGCAAGTACTGTAAAGGATGATGGTTGGTATGAACAACTGTTTCTTTACCCATCAAATAGTGTTTCCACTTTTTGACGCTTTGTACCAATGCATACAACTCCTTATTATATGTAGGATAATTCACAACAACACCATTAAATGTCTTAGAATGAAATGCAATAGGCTTACCATGCTGTAAGAGAACTGCACCCATGGCGTAATACTAGCATCGGTATGAATCTTAAATGGCTGTCTCATGTCTGGTAATGCAAGAACTGGAGTTGAACTTATATTTTCTTCCAAAGACTCAAAAGCTTTCTATTGCTTGCCTCCCCATTGGAAAGCATGCTTCACACTTGTCACTGCATGCATAGGAGCTGCTATGGCAGAGAAGTTAGAAATAAACTTCCTCCAATACTGAGCTGCACCCAAAAAACTTCTTACCTTTGTAATGGATTTGGGAGTAGGCCAATTTACAATAGCTTCTACCTTAGAAGGATCAATTCTCAAAGCACCTCCTCCTACTATGTGTCCCAAATAAACCAAAGAAGTCTTTCCAAATTCACACTTTGACATTTTAAGAAATAATTGATTTTTCTTCAAAATATCAAGTACTTTCTTAACATGCATGACATGCTCTTCTCTAGTCTTGCTGAAAACTAAGATGTCATCTAAGTAGACAATAACGAAATCATCAAGAAAGGACGTAAGAGATCATCCATTACCTACATGAAAGTTGTAGGTGCATTGCATAAACCAAACGGCATAACAAGCCACTCAAAGAGTCCTTGTTTGGTTTTAAAGGTTGTCTTCCAAATGTCACTTTCTTCAATTCTAACTTGATGATAACCACTACGTAAGTCTAACTTAGTGAAATATTTATCATCTTTCAACTGATCTAACAAATCATCTATCCTTGGGAGTGGGTAACGATTCTTTACTGTTATTTTGTTCAATGCCCTGAAATCCACACACATGCGCCAAGTTCCATCTTTCTTTGGAATCAACACTATTAGTGACCCACATGGCGAAGTGCTTGGTGTTATGAAACCTTTGTCCAAAAATTCTTTAATTTGCTTCTTTATTTCAACATTCTCCATGATAGACATGTGGTACATGCCTATGTTAGGAAGAGGACAATCTAGATGTAAATGGATTTCATGTTGAATCTCCCTTTTAGGAGGCAAACCTGTTGGTTCCTGAAATATCTCATGATGTGCATCAACTACATCATATAAATCTGATTTAAGCTTGGAATCATAATTTTCAAATGACTCATGATTCCCATCGACCTTAGGCTTGATCATAAGCAGTACAAAACTCTTACTTGAATTAACTAGCCTTTTTACCTGTCCTGCATTTACCATCGCTATATTTGCCTTCTTGCAATGTGCCCTGACAATGTACTCCTTGCCATCTTTGAAAAGATGATATTTATTTTCATGGCGATGGAAGATCGCTTTCCTGCCAAATAAGTAAGGACTTCCCAAAACAATTCCTGATATATCAAGCGGTACTAAATCAAATTCAACTGTGTCTATAAAGTGTGCAGTAATTGTAAAGCGCAATATGCACTTTCTTGAGACTTGTAAGTTTGAATCCTTGCATATCCACCCAAGTGGATAAGGCTTTGGATGTGGAATGGTCTCAAGTTTAAGCTATTTGACCAAGTCTTTTGATATGAGATTTTCTTGTGACCCACTGTCAAACAGTGTGTCAATTTTTGTATGTTTTGAGACTACCCTCACATGGAACAATTCAATTCTTTCTTCCTCATTAGGAGCTTGTACATGACAGTTTGAAGTGCTAGTACTTGCTTTAGTTTTGTTTTCCTTTCCCTTCATACTCTTTAAACCCATGGCTGCAATTTTGGTTTCATCCCCTGAATCCTCACCTAAACCTTGAGGTGTAGTTGTAGTAGTTGTAGTTTGCTTCTTTCCTTTGTTTTTGTTAAACTGATTTCTTTTTTCAAGATTAAGTTTCCAACAATTTTTCTCTTCATCGCCTTCTTTTGAACAGTGTTTACATATCACTTTCTCACCCTCGTTTTTGATAGATGCATTCTTTTTTCCTTTTCCCTTAAAGGTTTTCTCTTTGTTTTTCCCCTTAAACGTCTTGTTTCTACCCTCATCAAAAGTGTTTTTCCCTCTAGTCTCTAAATGTGTAGCTTGTACACAAACTTCATCTAGACTAGTAAGATTGAACATAAGGATAGTATGTTTAAGGTAGCTATGCAAACCACCTATATATTTCAACAAAGTGTCTTGAATTTGTAAGTCTACCCCTAATAAGAGTGCTCTTCTCCTAAAATCTTGGGTGTAGTCTTGAACATTTTTTCCCTTTAGTTGTCTAAAGTTTTGCCAATTCATTATAGCCTTTTGTAAATGAGCAAGAGGACAAAATTGCTTCTTAATTGCGGAAATAAATTCAGCCCATGTTAAAGTAATCTTACCATGTGTCTTAATTTCATCCTTGGTCTTGGCTTCCCACCATACCAATGTTGCTCCATCCATTCTTAAGGAGGATAAATGAATCTTGGTTTCGTCATCCTGTAAGTTCTGTATCCTTAAATAAACTTCCAACTATCTTATCTAGTTGTCAAGTTTCTCTGCATTGACTTCACCGTTAAACATGGGTAATTCAAATTTAACATCTAGCTTTAAAAATGGACTTTTTCCAGAAGGTTTAAGCTTATGAGGTTGATTTACCGAGGTAGAGGATGACGATGTAGAGGAAGAGGATGACGATGGAGATGGTGGATCACCATTTCCTCCATGTCCTTTCTTTGAATTATCATCGCCTTTCTTTCCTCCTAAAGAGGCCTCTCCTTCTTTTTGATGTTTAGACCCTTCTCCAACCAACCTATCATTCCCTTACTAGTATAATATTCTTACCATCTCAGTCATGTCCAAAAAAGCTTTTCTGATTACGCATTCTTCTTCTTTTGGATCCATGTCTTCAGGAACTTCTCCTTCCCTTCCAGACATACTTGAAGCTTCTTCTAAGGCTATTGAGGGTGAATTAGAAGGTGGAGATAATGGCACCCTGGCCCTCCTTGGTTGAGGATTATCTTGTGCTCTAATTAATTGTCCTTTCCCTCTTTGAAGCTTAAGCCTGGTAAGCATTAAAACTTGCAAAACAGTCAAAAATATCTTTGCACAAAACTAATACTCAAAACTGAGCCTCTGATACCAACTGATCTGAAAATGACACTACATGTATTTGTTGTTCAAGGTATTCGTTTCCATTAAATTATATGTGCAAACTGTTACTCATGTCTTGCAATTGAAACAAAGTGTTCTTGATAACTTTCTGAGTCTTATGTGTGAAGGAGTATTATTTCAATTTACTATTTAGCATATCAAATCTGAAAAAACACAACAAGATACAATCACATAATATAGCACAGCAGCTGATAAGGTAGTTCACCCCTCCTGGGCTACATCTGTCGGGTCCAAGGCCCCCAAATGGGCATGTCCTTTCTCTTATTAGATGCTCAAATTGGTTATACAGTGAAAAGAAAGCCTAAATAGGAAAAATAAGCTGTCGAAATGAGTTCAAAACATAGAGAACAATAATGAATGGCTTGTGTTTCACCTCCAATTGTTAACCATAGCCCAATATAGCTCCAACACTCCCTAGGCCTTGATGGCTCTCCAAGCTTATCTACTGAAAAAGTACCTAAAGATGATCTATGTTGGCTCTGAAACCTATACCATTGGCTCTAGAATGCTCAGAATACCCAAAATCAAAAAATAAAAATCGCTTCAAAAGGATCTCCCTAGTGAAAGTTATGACTTCCAGAAGTTTTGTCCAATCTACCCTAAGAAAACTCCACTAAACTTGGAGTAACTGCAGTTAACCCTACTAATTTTGGCAAAAGCACCTAAAAAGGTAGACTCTGCTCTAGTTTTGGCCATGCGGTTTGGATGGCAATAAATGTTGCAGGGGGGTAGTGGTCACATGGACTGACTACCTCACCGCCGGCGGAACCGTGGAGCTAACGGTCTAAAGACCATGGCATATAATGGCTAGCGTAACCTACGCCATTTCCATGTGATAGACTCCACATATGACTTAACTGTTTGGAGATTTTGTTTATCCATCAGCTTAGTCCTTTGGTTCCACACCAGGGTTCTATTATAAGGGGGTTGGCCCCCTTTACTGCTACCCGCACCATATTCAAAATTCAAATACGCGTAAGCTCCATAGTATGTTAAGAACTACTATGTAGGCGGGCTGGTCAGGCCTATCGACTGGCGTCCACCTAACCCGGCGTCGAATCCTACCAGCTCCATAAACTTTTGCCAATGAAAAATCTGCAGTCTTCGGGCCATGTGGCGGCCTCCGGATAGGCCACGTGGTGCCCATTAATTGGCCACTGAAATCCATAGTATATCCACTGTGCAATCTGGGGTTGACAAATGTCGATCTGTGATTGGATGAAGAAGGAATATTCCATGGAATATTTTGTGGAATATTCCCAAAATATTCTATGGAATATTCTTTTATTTTTAATATTTTTTTAATCCAAGTCAACCCAAGTCAAACTGGACTTTTGCATGAAATTGTGAATTTTTAAACTTGAATAACTTTCACATACAGTGTTGGATTTGAGTGTCGTTCATGGCTACAGGATCGTATCGATGAGGCCTATCCTGTTGTTCTAGTTTCAACCAATTCTGAGCAATTCAAAATTTGAGCATTTTTTCCACTTAGGACATGATCACCTAATCATTAATCCATCTAGAGATGCTACATGGGATCATAATAGAATGTTGCCATATACCTACATGTATATCAATGATTAACTATATGTCAATAAAAAGACACATCCCAGCCAATCCCAAGATTACCCCAACATATAGATATATGCCCCTCCCATATGCAAAAATGTCTCAGAAAATACATTTGTCATATGTAAATGAAAAAAACAATTATATAGCATAAATAAAAACTTGAAAAAAATCAACTACAAGTGGCATGTTTTGAGAAAGGTATGTGGTAGTATTCATAAGAAGAGTCTTCAATTTTCTCCAGAATGTGCCACTAATCTCTAGCCATATCTAGACCTACTCTAGAAATTTTATCTACCATCTCAATTCTTTCCATTAAATATGAGAGCAAACAATGAACATGAATGAGTCTTTGAGTTGACATAATTCTTCAATAACTAGTCTTAATATGATATTCCTGCATCCTTGAACCTTATTGAACCAATTGAAAACAAGCATGGAGTCCCGATATATTTGTAACTGAGAGCACCCGTTTTCTTTGGCAAAGACTAATAAATTCTTACATGCTTATTCTTTAGCCACATTGTTTTTGATGAGACCAAAGCCCATTTTGGATTGAAAAGAGTGACAATTGACCATGTGAATAACAAAGCCTCCTCCATTCCTATTTGAATCATCATTAAAGGCACCATCAAAGAAATTCCATGACATCGATGGATCTAGGGATCATTAATAATCATCCTAAGAGGGGTAGTTCATTTTTCTTGCAGATAATGTGCCAAGATTTCCATCCCTTTAGAAACTATGCATTTAGTGTAATATTCCTAGGGAATATTTACAGTAAATAACAAAGAAAACATAGACATAAAAACCATGAAAATCAAACACATGAATCAGTCCATGAAACTACACCAAAAACTACTTTTGCTGAGCCATTTTATTATAATATGAAGAGGGTACAATGAGGTGCTGGAAAGAGTGAACCTGGGCTTACTCAAGGGAAGCTAGCTAAGCCCAAATGAATAATAAGAATTATCTCCCAAATTTGATGTGTCTCTCTCTTGGCTCTGCGCTGAAACTGCCAAGAAATATGTTGTTGGGTGTGAAGAACTGTTGTTAGAGCCTCCTCCGGTGCTTGGAAAATTCTAGGAAATTAACCTCGAGCTCTCCACCAAAAACCCACAAAAACACACAAAGGAATTGGTCAAATGTTGACCTCTGAATTTCGGCCCAAATTTCCCCTAGCTCCTCTTGTTGCTGGTTGAGTTGGGACCCCTGTTTGATCCCCCAAATCTGCCCAGAAAATTCTATAATTTTACATATGAGATCCTTGTCAAAAACCCAAAAAAGAAACCCAAAAAAGGTTTCCCTTGGTTCCAATCTTCAAAATTTGACCCTTCATAGCTTGGCCCTCCACCAAATTCGAATGAAATCTCAACAACTCAGTTCCTGAATCCTTCTCTCAAGCCTCCCCACAATCAGCTCCACCAATGACTGTGCAGTCCTAGGACAAGTCTACGTAGGCCCAATCAAAGAAATATGTCTTGCTGAGAAGGGCACTCTCAACTCCCATAAATTCTCTTCCTTCACCTGCAATTTAGACAAGGAATTTCCCAGTAATGGTTTAACCTCTAATTTCAGTACCCCACTTCACCTAAGAATTGTGTGGTTCTTCTTCTGTGTTCAAGCTAAAGCTAAGGCAAGTTGTACTACCTGAGTCTGGTCCCCCAAGTCTCCACAAAGTCATGAAAATACCTCCCTAGGATGACACTTATGGTCCATCGAAGAAGAGGGTGAGATTTCCCCTTGGAAACCTCTATTTCTAAACAACACTTGTGACTCAGCAAAACAAATAGAGCAATAATGTGTAAATGTCAAATTATCAAAAGGTGTCCAATGTTGCCTTGAACCCTATATTTATAATTGTTGCCCCACCTTTCCTTGTGGGTCCCTCATCCAAATATTTCGACCTCCTTTCCACAAAATCGATCTTTCCTCCAAGGGGTGCATATTCCATGAGGGGTGGCCCCCCATATTCCACTAATATTGAAGTTTTTGATTTCTCCTAAGTCCCATGTACCAAAAATGTCTCCAATGCCCATATTACAAAATTGTGCTATGCTTAGCGCTTCCCCAATAAACTTAGTTAATACTGTTAAATAAAAAAAATAAAAAATTGGAGATATTACAGTCCACCTCACCAAAAATTGCTTTTCCTCAAGCAATTCCTGAATAAGCATTCTCTCTGGTTTTTTATCCCCACCGTAACTGCAAAATATGCCAAGGTCCTAGATGCGCCACTGAATCATCCCTGACCTTTGCACTATCCTGTCATGAAGGAATCCCTCAATACCAGGATCCCAAGTCATCATGTCCAACATGAAGCTCCCCTTGCTCCATTCAGTACCTTGCCAGGTATATATACCATCAATGAGTAGGGAACCATGATAATGTGGAAACATGTCCAACCCCTCACGAAGTGATCCTACCAAGCAGTCCATCTCATACACTCCAAGAGTAAACTCTTGAAGGTACCACCCAATCCCTGTGAAGATAAAGTCTCGCTCACATGAGCTTCTCCAGATATCATCCTGGTGACAAACCTTCCATGCTAATGAAGTTACCCATGCCATCAATGACTCATTAAAGCCCAATGGAAGATCTGAATGATCTCCCCATGTAGTAGCCAGCTCATCCCTAAAGGTCGTTGAGCTGTGAAGTACTATGATGCTCGGGTCAATCATTGGATCCACCATCTTGTTACTACCCTGACTGACCTAAACCATGGAGTGGTAGGGAGTCCCACCCGGGTCCTAACGATGAGCCAACCCTCGAGCCCCTCTGGAAAACCATAACCCCTGCTAAACTATGCTCCCGACCATGGATGTATCCAAAAACCTAGTCAACCCTATGGTACCAACTAAATAACTAGTGCCCAAACCCATGAGAGGGATCAAATGAAAGGGTCCCCAAATACGTAGCAAGTCCATCATATGAGTGTTGCACCCTGACCAACTCATCTCGCCTCGTCCCACTGGCCCAGTCAACATATACAATCTATATATGTAACTTAAGCACTCTCCCTCCAACGTGCAAAGGTAGCCTAACAATATTGCAGGCCCCATCTACATAAGCCTGAAGAGAGCTGCTGAATTGAATTACTGCAACTCTGTTAGCTTCTTGTGCATCTATCTGCTCCACACTGATGGCAGACCCAAAAGATGACTGCCCATCCTCCTCCATCATGGACTCAACCGGAGTCTCGAGTTGCCCCACCACAGATACCTCCTCAAGCATAACATCCTCATCTAGCTCACACTTCTCAAGGTGCTCTCCATGCTGTTGTATGTAGCTATCGTCTAGGAACTTTGTCACAACTTTGGGTACCTCTGTGCCTACTGGCACCTCATCAATTGATGGTCCCATGGGTGTGTGCCCAACTGTCTCCACCAATGTGTCAATCGAGTCTACCAAAGGAAACTCCCACGAGGATGGCTCAAGTGTCACACTATGTGTATCTACGTGCTCCTCACAACCCTACGTGGCCTCAGATTCATGTTCGACCTCCTCATTAGTCTCCTGATGTCTAAAACTATCTCTCCACCAACAAAATCGCCTTCGGGTCTCATCCTCTAACTGCCCACCTCTACATGATAGTCCAACCCCTAAACTATACTTCTCCTTCTCTTGTTCATCCAAGGAGTGAGGCATGTTAGGATGGTTAGATTGACCATATGTGTGGATGTTGTGTTGTTGGGATGCGTGTATATGTATTTGGCTTCTGTGTTGGTTATGTATCAGTCATTACATCCCCTCTAAAATATGCTCGTTCTACCTCACCAATTGTTAGCTTTGCCTCATCAACTCCTCCATGATCTTGCTAGCCTCCCCACAACTGGCCAAGATCATGCTTTGATACCACTGTAATATTCCTAGGGAATCTTTACAATAAATAACAAAGCAAACATAGACATAAAAACCATGAAAATCAAACACATGAATAAGTCCATGAAATTGCGCCAAAAACTTCTTTGCTGAGCCATTTTATTATAATATGAAGAGGGTACAATGAGGTGCTGGAAAGAGTGCACTTGGGCTTGCTCAAGGCAAGATAGATAAGACCAAATGAACAATAAGAATTCCCTCCCAAATATGATGCATCTCTCTCCTGGCTCTACGCTGAAACTGCAAAGAAATATGTTGTTGGTTGTGAAGAATTGTTGCTAGGGCCTCCTCCGGTGCTTGGAAAATTCCAGGAAATTAACCCTGATTTCTCCACCAAAAACCCACAAAGGAATTGATCAAATGTTGACCTCAGAATTTCGACCCAAATTTCCCCTAGCTTCTCTTGTGACTGGCTGAGTTGGGACCCCTGCTCGACCCCTCAAATCTGCCTAGAAAAATCTACAAGTTTAGATATGAGATCCTCATCAAAAACCCAGAAAAAACCCAAAAAGGATTTCCCTTGGTTCCAACCTTCAAAATTTAACCCTTTAGTGCTTGGCCCTCCACCAAATTCGAATATTGTTACTGCGGCTGCTCCTATCAATCTATGCTCTCCAAACTACAAAAATCCTCCTCCAATGGCCCTCCAAATGAAATCCCAGCAGCTCAACTCCTAAATCTTTCTCTCAAGCCTCCCCACAATCAGCTCCACCAATGACTGCGCAGTCCTGGGACAAGTCTACGCAAGCCCAACCAAAGAAATATGTCTTGTTGTGTGTTAGCGTTCGAATTTGCCTCAGGCTGAGGAAGGCAAAACTCGAGGCAACATCAAACCAAGCTCAGCCTCGTAGCTAGCCCTACGAGGACAGGAGAGGGCTCTCTCCGGTCAATCTCGAAAAAAGGTAATCAAAGAGGCTCGAGATGACTGAATTGATGACTAATTTTAGGCTAGGTATGAAGTACAAGGACTATGGAATTTATTTTTTGAAGTTTTGTTGAATTCAAGGGAAAGGCAATTTTGGGTACGGGGATGAGGCACAGCTTTTGCAGAGGTATACTTGGGGCAAGATAGGCGATTGTTTTGATGCCTTCAAAGTGATTGAATGAATGGACCTGACAGGTGAGGAGCTAAGGAGAGAAAGGAAGTCTGAAGGATTCTCCTTAAACTGAAGAAAACATGGAAAATTAAACAAACTTAAAGGCAGAGCATAGAAAATTTATGGATTCTACCTTAACACTTCATTTGTTTAATTGCAGAAGATTAAATAAGGAAAGTGGTACACATACACAACTTACAAGTACTGAGATAAACACACCATCAACACATAAGGCCACATGAATCCCAAATAGTGCTGCAAAACCCTGGTTTATCCTTTGCCAAAATTGCAGAGAAAATATGTACAATAGTGTATCAAGCTATTACCAAGAGTCCAACCCTAAAAATGACTAAGAAAATACATAATATAGGCAAGCTAACACATTCCCTTGCCTCTAGGGGTCGAGCTCATCATCCTAAGATCTGTTTTAACCAATTCTAAATAAAGCACTACAATCTAGGCAGTCAAAACAACTTGCCTCTATAAGCTAGGAAACCAATTCATTCATTAAATTTTTGCTATTTTATGAATGAATCGTCTAGAATAGGTAAATAAGTGTCAAGTCAACATAAAGTTACATTAATTACATCAAGGAAAGTGAAAAATCCCATCACAAGTCAAAACTGGTCAAACTGGCTTCGTTTCCTGAGCTGAAGATGAAAACTTTGCAAAAAATCCTGATGCGCCGCGCGCCTGAGCCCTATGCGCCACGCGCCTTTCCACCTGCTTTTGGGGCACTTCCCGGCATCCAAATTGAGCTCAGTTTGGCTTGTTGGAAATCCCTCGATGTCTACTTTCCAACCCAAGTGGAATTTCCAATTTGATGTCCATTTGCCCCTCCAAAAGTGCATTCTCCCAAGGCTATTTCCTGTGTGTCCAAAAAGGGGCAGTGAGGTCATTTTTTGCATGTTTTTTGACCTTTTGGGGACCCAAACCTTGATGAAATGCCTTGGAAGTAGCTGAGCAGGTGTATTTCATCATGAAAAATCCAAAAATGCAAACCTTTCATGATTTGGACCTCCCAATCTTATGGGTAGTGTGCGGCGCGCTACGCGTTGAGCCAAAAAACCTGTTTTTTACACAAAAATTTCAAAATTGACAAAATTTTCCCAAAACTTGTTGAAATTTGGGCTGGGAGTCCTCAATCAAGTACTATGCTCAGCCAAAGAGGCTTCAGCCAAAATCCAAAGACGATCAAGCTCCTTTTGTCGTTTTTTCTTCTTGACCATTTTCCTCAATTTTGCCTTAAGACTCCTAATTCGCGCCTTGCAAACCAAGTTCCGAACCTTGTAATGCATAACCATGTGTTTCAATAATGCATGGTCTCTATCATCCCTTTTCAACCATTCCTCCAAGTAGATGTTGACCCTCTCAAGATTAGCCTCTCGATCCTCATTTACCTGTTGCTCTAGAGAGGTGAACTCAATTTGCCTATGTTGGGCAGCTTGGCGATTCTCACGGATGTTCTGTAGCTCTATGATCATGTGCTGGTCCTCAAGTTGTTTATTCCGCTACTCTAGATACCTGATATATTTGGTCTTCTCTGATTCTGAAGTTGTCTCATCATGAATAGTAACAAACCCGGATGGCTCACCTGAAGGTCCCTCCTCATGCTTGGGCTTCTTGCCCTTATCCTGTACCTGTGGTGCTACTGTCGAAAGCGAGGCCCCTTCCACACGAGGTGGAGATAAAATTCGTTGTGCCGATGAAGTCAAGGAGACCCCTTCCACCTCGACTGGAGCTAGTACTCGTCGTGTAGATACAAATAATGCCCTGTGACCTCGCTGATATGTCACATATGGAGGAGCACTTATATGCTCAGTCTCGGGAATGTCTGGTGGTGTGAAGGTCCTCCCTCATCATGAACTATCTCGGGAGGTGGCTGTAATGGTGCAAAGTAACCATGGGAGATGAAATCTTCCCAAGTAATGCCCTGTTGTGCCAACTGATGCATCACTACAATTTTAATCAATGCATAATGATAGATGCTCTTATGTTGATGTGCTGGGCTCTTCCTTGTACTAAAGGCACCATCCTCTCTATGTTGTGACACATGAAAAATGGAATGTTCATCATACATACCCTTGTAAAATGCATCAACAAACGGACATGGTACGCATAGAGATATGAGAATCTGCCCTCGCAACTGAAATATCGAATGATGAGTTTCATCAATGGTGCATACTCATCCCTTAGGAATCTGAAAGGAAAAACTGCAGTCAAGTGTCTTATATACCCGGGCTTAATATATGGCTCATAGTGAAATCTATCTAACTGCTGGAATTTACTCCATTCCTCCCCTACATTTGGTATCCCAGTGGCCTGAGCAATAATCTCGGGTGACAAGGTGAAATTCACTCCGGCAAGGTTTACATGACCATCCTGCAAATGTAGAACAAATAAACGGACTAGTTCCCGATGATGTTGGATTTGTGAGATCCGCTCACAGTATTCAAAACATGATTGATACCGAAAACAGTCCATTGCAAGTGGACAAGCTTGCAATTGAGTCAAAGAAGTAGGCTCCTCCCTGACATGCCGACCACCTTTGCCACCTTTGTGATACCTCCTTGGCACACTTACCTCTGGTGTAGAATCACTATCATAATCCTGCTCATAAGCTGACTCGGTCTCTAACATGTTCTTTAAAAACAAGGTAGCTCGAATATATATATGCTGATATACAACTGTGTGCAAAATTGACTGTAGACTTTTTCTTTTTCTCAAAATGTTGTGACCAAGGGGACACAAATATACAAGGGAATTGTTAGGAAAGGGGAAACATTAGGGAAATGGGGACAATGGAAATAAAACAAGGAATTTAGGGAAGGGATGGGGCATGGAAATCTTGAAGTTTAGGGTTTGGGATGAGGTAGGGTAGGGAAATATCTTTGTAGTAGAAGGGAGGGGTTAGGATTTGAGGGAGGATAGTGTAGGGTTTTATGAGGAATTATTTGGGAAAATATTAGTGAATATAGGGGGTGGAAAACAAAGGAAATAGGAAAACCTTGGCAACATTTATTTTTAAAAACCCTACAGCAATCTTGGCGTTTAAATTCTTACAACAAATTAATGGACAAGGAGGGTTTTTACACTTTGTTTTTCATGGCAAATATAGCATAATTTCTTTACATAAACCTTTCAAAACCAAGAATGAGCCGTGGATAAAAGCCTACCTGTGATTTGATGCATGAGAAGAGGTGTTTGAATGTGTTTCGGGCAAAGTCTGGGCATAAACTTCAATGCGCCACGTGCCTCACCCAACGCGCCGCGCGCTCCTGATGCGCCTCACCCGTGTAAAATAACACTGAAAATTGTCGCCTGATGCGTAGCGCGCCACTGGTGTGTCGCGCGCCCAACCTGATGTGTAGCGCGCCCTGGAAACGGCCCGATTTGCTCACAAAATCACAAAATCGCCTTAGAAAAATGCTCTTTGCTCTTGGAATGTGGAATGGGTTGCAAATGAGGAGAAATATCTTCATATAGACTCCTTGTTGATTTTTGCTTAACCCAAAACCCATTTTCTTATGTTTGGTTGTTGACACTTTTTGAAAATTAATAGGCTTTGACCTTTTTGGTTTCCCCTTTAAAATTGGTTGAAATAATGATTTTCACTGATAATTTTTTGCAGGGATAGCTCTGATATGCTCTGGCAAAGGAGACCAAGGCTGCACTTGAACGATTGAAGAACTGAAAATTTTGACAATTTTTACAAAAATGAGATGGCGATTTATCTTCAAAACGGAGTTTTCAAGAGAAGTCCTAATTCATCTGCACAATGATGAAAATTATTGAAGTGATGATCTATCAAAGACATCCCTCTGGCTTGCTGGTCTTCTAATACTTTTCAAGACAAAATTGACTCAACCCTAGACCTAAGACCTCAAAATTTAAAACATGATTGTAAGTGACCTTTGAAGACTTATTTTATTAAACAGGCCTGAACCAGTAGTGCCAAGCACGAGGGGAATGAGTGACACAACCCACTCCATCAGAGTTATGGCATGCCTAATGAAATGCAACTGATCAAAACTGATGGGACACCTAATCATGAAATGCAAAAGAGCTTTGATCTCTGACGGAGGGATAACTAGACCGACTCTAACATTGGCTCCAATGGGGATGGTAGCTCCTTGGAGATGCCAAGAACCGCAGATCTCTGTAAGAGCTAGACAGTGCCTTCATCCATTGGGCGATGGAGTCATTATTCCGACACAAAATCTTGAGAATTTTACTGAAAAACCAAAAACCGCTTTGACCAAACTAGACTCAAAAGTAGAAGATTTTGACAACTGACTTGACAAACTTAGACTAACTAACCTTCATTTTCAGAATTATAGCCTTCACCTCGGGCCCCAGACTGAAGATGATAAGTTAGTTTACATGTGCAATAGAATAAAAGTAAAATGATATGTACAATGATGATGACATGAGCAGAAAATACTCAGAAGTAGTATCTTTTTAACAGCCGACCATTAATCGGCCCTCCAGGACATTCATCTCCATTCATTTCTTTGAGGAGGAAAGCGTTTTGGCCCCGATATGCTGCAATCTTGTAAGGACCCTTCCATAAATTTTCAAATTTTCCATGCTTTCCCTTATCTTCATGTCGAGCATCCCATCTCAAAACTACTTCATCTAGCTGAAATGTGTCCACCTTTGCTCTCCGCATGGGAATTGAGTTGTATCTTCAGGGGCCCACAATTAGAGTGCATGGAGTGGACTACTCGGTAGGGCAGCTTTATGAGGATTTGGATGAAGTTTTACATTGTCAGGATGCTCTACTTATCAGCAGTAGAAAGAGGGGCTCTGATGCCTTTATCTGGCAGGATAGGGAGTGGAGTAAAGGGTGCTCCACGTTGATCAGGCTGGCTTGGGATCTTGGTATCGAGGGACTCTTTCACTATAGGATATATGGCAATCAGGGACGATCAAATGGCATATTTGGGACCCTGGTGAAGTTTGTAGCGACAATGTGGATCCACTGTCAAAGAAGGTGCTTGTTCAGGCACTACTTGAGGACAAGCAATTTTTGGTGCATTGGAGGAGCTTTCCAGATGAGGATGCTACTTGGGAGGGTGAGCACATACTTGAGCATCTAGCACTGAAGTTGCTTGGGGACAAGCAACATTTGGGAGGGGAGGACTGTCATGTCCCTTCCTAAATTAATTTGGAACAACAATAATTATTGCATTTTGGGGCCAATTTTGGAAATAGTGGATTCGATTTTTATTGGGAGATTAGACTTATGAAAAGTTATTTTGTTATGGTTAAATTACACATGGGGGCCACCCACACGAGGGAAATACGCACTCCCTAGTTCGGTTTGCTTGGAGGTGATTAAGTTTTGCATGGAGGTGGTTAAGTGAGGGCCCACGATGGAGGTAAAATTGGAGGGAAAAGTGCTCCACAAAATCTATATAAGGAAGGCAGCTCTCCTCATTTCATTCATCTTTTGGCATATCGAATTTCTTATTGGTTGCTCGAGCTACTTAGCCAAGTCACTTGTTGTTTAGCAAGAGTTCTTCAAGAGAAGAGCTCACCCTTTCTTCGGGGGACTTCGAGTGCCACCCTAGAGAGGTTTATCTTCATTCTTCTGTAGGAGGATTTCATTGTGGTTTCCAACACTTACATCTGTTTCTAGGTGGTGCGTATTTCTAGAGGACGCAGTGAAGGGAGGTCGAGTTTGTTTGTGGCATCTTGTGGAGGAGTTTTGGTCGATAGAATTTCTAGAGAGACACATAGGAGTTTTGCTGCCATTTTGGACAGTTTTGGAGTGGGAGGAGAGTGCTCCCATTTAGTGTGACTTTCGCACTTCCTGGGCAACGCAATGGCAACATTTTGTGCATACCTGGGAGGTGGAGACTCGACCATTGAGGTTGATCCTTGTTGAAAGAGATAAGGAAACAATTAGTGGAGGTGATTGCTACTTTTTTGGAGTGTTTGAGGATGATTTTGCTGGTGTATTTCCAGATAGTGTGCTTCAGCAGTTTTAGAGGGCGTAGGGCCTTTGGTGGTCGATTTTGGAAGATCAAAATTTGGCCAAACCATTTCTGGGTTTACTGGGTTTTGTGAGAGGCATTTGCGGTTAAAATTGTAGAATTTTTTGTGTGATATTTGAGTATGGAATCCTCATTCTTATAAAGGGGCGAATTCCTAGTCGCTGAGGAATTTGCACAATTTTATGGGTTCAACTTTGGCTTGGAGATAGGCCGAACCTTTTATGGATTTTCTGGTTTTTTGTCAAGGACCTTAGAAATAAATTTGTGGGATTTTTTGAGCACTGGTGGTGGGGTTTTCAGCCATATATTTGCAGTAGACAATGTAGATTTGTTGGGGCAATGCGAAGCAGTAGTTGGACAATTTTTGGGTTATCATTGCAAGCCCAGGTGTATTCCTTCCATATATTTATATTATTGCACCAGGTATAATAAAATGGCTCAACTGCTTCGATATTTCTGATTCTTTTAGGTGTTTACTAAATTGTTTTAAAAAATTTTGTGGTGCAAATTTGCTATTTGCTTGCATGTCATTGTTTATCCTATTTTAGAACATTACAGTGAATTCCAGATTCATGACTTGC
This sequence comes from Pinus tabuliformis, assembly GCA_031772625.1. Taxonomy (NCBI): domain Eukaryota; kingdom Viridiplantae; phylum Streptophyta; class Pinopsida; order Pinales; family Pinaceae; genus Pinus; species Pinus tabuliformis. The sequence goes on along the minus strand of CM062809.1, from coordinate 217,232,017 downwards.
AGGGGAAGTGACTACATCATTTCCATACCAGCGGAGTGATCCACCAGTTTTTGTTGTGGGTGTAGAGCCGAATTGTCGAACTTTGTATATGTAATTAAAGAGCTGCAATAGGGTCGTATGACAAAGATGAGCAACATTCTTTGAGGAGGCTAAATTCCAAGAATCCATCTTGTGACGACAAAGTTTCCAGATCTTAGAGTCTAAATTACTCAGCAGATTGACATGCTTTAATCTGAATTTGATTTGAGAACCAGGTACGTTGTAAATGAAACAATATTGTATTGGAGCTAGATGTTACTTGAATATTGTTGTTGTGACAAGTTCCCAGGGGATCTGATATATGCCTTAGATGTTGTTAATATTATTGTTGCAAAGAATTGAGATCTTTAAAGTTGTGTATGGTTCATATGTACGCTAGTGAGATGTCTTGCTGAGCCTTGTTGATGTCTCGTGTGATGTGTCCATATAACCACTAGGGGTTTGTGATCTAAGTGCCATGTAAGGGGGCTTGACTAAGAAGGGTGTTGAATCAAAACATACTTATGTTAGCCAACCTTTATGTGTTAGTCATCTAGGTTGGTGTGGAGTCAGCTGGCTATGTAATTATAATTCATTGTTGTGTTTGATGTCATAGTGTAGTGCATACATCTTGTTGGTCTATTTGCAGAATAAGGGATTTTTTTAAAAACCTCTTAAAACAACACAAAAATACATCAATGGACTGTAACCTAGACCAAAAATCAAAACAAAACAGTAGATCCTTCTCAGAAGGGGTCTATGCCATTCTTCAGAAAGAACAACCAAGGGATCTGCAGAAAGAGTTGGAAAATGGACGCCAAATATTTGCACTTGGAACAGATTTGAAGCACATGAGGATCACATGGAAAGTTCTTTCCAAACTTGATGAACTAGATGCCCTCCTTTCCAAAGTGAGCCAGTTAGAGGGGAAGAAATTAATTTGGGTTCTAAAAGCAATGATGCTTGCTCTCATACAACACAAGTTCTTGGAGGAACCTTGTGAAGGGGTTAGACTTCTAGTTGCATTTTGTCTCAGTAACATCATGAGACTAACTGCCCCTATAACTCCTTACAATGATGATGTTATGAGGAGAGTTTTCAGACTGGTGGTAGAAACTTTCCAGGACTTGGACAACAATGCAAGCTCTACCTTTGCAAAGAAGCTTGAGATTTTAGAGGTTATGGCTATGACTAGGACTTATGAAACCCTGTTTGATCTAGAGTGTGATGGTTTGATTTTGCAGATGTTCCAATGCTTCTTCAGCATTAAGAAACGTCATCCTAACACAGTCATAGCACACATGCAGTCAATCTTGTCATCATGTATGAAAGGTCGTGATGCCATTTGTTGGGAGTTGCAGTCTCGATTGTTGTCCGTCTGGAGGAGAGAACAATTGGTCTCCCCTACTACTTATGAGCTAGCCGGAAGGTTGGTTGAGCAAAACATTGGGCTATTCAGGAGATAGTTGACCAGGGAGGCTGTTTGGGGGATCATGCAGTAGGAATGAGTTGAGGACAAAGGGAGTTTGCTTTGTTTGCAAAGAACCTTGGGGACCTAACCACTCATGCTTGAGAGATACAAAGGAGATGGCAGAGATAGAGCAGGGAGATATTCCTTCTGTCTTTCAGGATGAGGAATCTTTTTTGGATGAGTCTGAGGGGTCATATGAGGATGCCTCTGGGGAGCACGAGCAGTGATGTGGAGTTCTTGACAACGGGCCAGATTTATATTCTAGTGTGTATGGTGAGTAGTCAGTGGACCCTATGAGAGCCATTCAGGATGATGGGTCACCAGTGATGATTCAGCAAGAGCAACTTATGGTGGAGCATGAGTCAGCTCAGGAGGATGATATGCACAGTATGCATGATGAGCCTTTTAGGGAGAGCCAGTTGGAGGTTCATATTGAGCTTATGATGGAGGAGGATAGGCGGCCACCCCTGGGGCCAGCCATTGATGAGGAGCAGACAAATGGATAGACAGCAGGCAGGGTAACAGTATTTGCTGAAACTTGTCCTCAGGAGATGCTGGAGTATGATAGGACAGTTTGGTAGGAGATTGGTGGACTGGAGGAGCATGGAGTTTCCTGTGAGGCAAGGGAGATGGAAGTGCATCCATCTTTGGGTCTACCCATTGATGAGGTGTAAACAGATGTAGTGGCAGCCAGCCAAGCTACAACTTTTTTAGGTAGCAGCCCTCTCCAGGAGTACATAGACGAGGCTTGCAGCACAGTTTGTCCACTTTTTCCCATTAGAGGGAGAGGGGCAGGATTTCATGGACATGTTTTGATTGACCAGGTAGAGCATTAGGAGTTCAGCATGGACTAACATCAGCATAGAAGACTTGTTCCTTACACCGGAGTCCATGACTTAGATTGGTCGGAGATCATGAGTTGGTATCCTTTTGATGGAGTGTCAACTGTAGCTCAGGGCACAATACAACAGGGGCACTTAGATGAGGGGGTTACTATATTTTTCAGTGGGCAATGGGATGTGGACCGACAGTTCATCATTATGTCAGTAGCACTGGCCTAGCATCAATAGAGTGGGGTTGACCTCAACCTATGCCTGAGGTTGGATTGGAGAGAGGTGATGAGTTGGTACATGGTGGATGGAGCAACATTCATGGGTGGAGTTATAGCATAGTTGGAGCCTTGGAGCCTTAATACTTGTTCTTGGTGGCATTGGGATCCAGGAGGATTTGTTGATGATAGAGTCAATCAGAGATTGGTTTGGGATCCGAGCATTGAGGGGTTCGTTCATGATGGGATGACACAGGAGCAGAGCATCACCCAATGGTTCATATGGGATCCAGGCATTGCGTCTTAGTTGCATCAGGCCACCAAATTGGTCCACAGATTTGGATTTCTTGAGGGCAAGCAATCTTGGGGCAGGAGGACTGTCATGTCCCCATATTTATTCTTCTTCATGGTACAACCAGGGTGGATTTCTAGGGTAGGGGATGGCCAGGTCAGTGGAGCAGGTTTATGCCATCAGGGGTCTCGATGGAGTTTTGAGGAGTTTTTATGTGATTTGATGGCATTTGCTTGGCATATTCAATCTTTTGCACAGTTTGCCTTTCGTTCTGTCGCATTCTGACAACTTTCAAAAATCAACATTATTATTGGGCATAACTTAATTAATTATGCTCGAGGTGGCATTTCGAGGAGATTAATTGATGGAACACCTCAGTGCAATAGCTCGTGTTTAAGTTTCTAAGTCTAATATTTAGAAACCCTCCTTGCACTTTACTGATTTATTCCTACCTACTTGTTCTGTTAATTAACAAGTTATTTACCATGTAAATACTGAAAATAAATACAAGTGCATGCTCAACACATTACAAATCATCAAATGAAGGAAACATAAACAAGCACACAAATGACACCGTTATTTTTGGACTAATGTCCTCGAAAAAACCCAATGCGGAAAAACTGATGCAGCTATATGAGGGTTTTATTATTAAGCAGCTCTTTTCTGAGTACACTAGGTGCCAAACTGGCTAACCCGACAGAGATAAAAAATTGGTAGCAGTACCTCTCTTTGAAAACAGGTATTCGGAAAGCCTGCTCCACGAAATCACTCTCCAACACAATCTGAAGCTCAGCGTCAACCCTGCTGGCCTCTGCATCAATCTACTGAGGCTCTACACAGCCTCTGTAGATCTTTGTGTCACTCCTGTAGCCTCTGCGTGGATGACACATGCCCTTCTAGCTCTGCGCGGTCTCTACTACCTCTGCGTGGCTCCCTTTGGCTCTGCGTCTGCCTCTCTCTACTTCTACACTGGTCTCTTGGCACTGTCCTTGCCTCTCTGCCTCATACTGACTGCCCCTCGCTGCAACTGATCACTAATTCTATCTCTCTTAGCAAACCTTGCACTAGAGAATAGAATGGCTGATCACTCTGGTGTATTCTCCAAGTGACCCTCAAGCCTCCTCTTACACTTTTCTCGTTGACATATAAATAACCGAGATTAAGTCCCTAATTGACAGCTAAGATTAGATCTAGCTTTATCCATGTCTTTTGGACCATTCTAACACAGTTTTATATTAATTCACATTAATATTTTAATTTCCCTAAGTTTAGACTTAGGGACTCCATTAAGAATATTAATTATTTTAATATCTCCCAAATTGTTTAGAATCTGCCCAAACCCTTTCTGGGTATTGGATATCTCATGTGTCGTAACCTCTCCACCAAATTTCGTGGCTAGAGCACATCCGATGCTACCACAAAACAACACTCCCTCTTAGCGAGGACTATGCTCTAACAATACTCCTCACTAAGTATTACCCTGATCATTCGGCATCGATTCCTGTGTTGATGCTAGGCTTGCTCCCAACATCCTCTACATTGTTGCATCCTATATTATTGCCCATAGCTCTGCCACTACCATTGATGCATCTATATGACAGCTGCCTCTGCATTCGTGCTGTTGTCCATGGCCCTGCCACTGCCACTGCTGCGTCTACACTACATCTCCTCTCATCATGCTGCATCATGCTACCCATAACACTACCACTACTAACTATTGCACTGCAACTCAGTTACTGAGAAGTAAGTAACTGATCTCCCAACTCTGACTTCTCTATCAGGTTAGATTACTCTTGATGCTAAAGGTCCATCTGCTGCTGACAAGTGCGCCCTCTTTGACCTCTGCACTGCTGCAACAACTCCCTACATCTCGCACCGTTGTACACCTCTCTATGCCATCCTCCATTGGTGCAACACTCCCGTGCCTCTTTCACTGTTGTGGCCTGCTAGCCTCGCGTTGTCCTGGGAATTCTGCACTATAGCTCTCTTTATCACTTCATCTGCGTCTGTCTCTACCCACATCCGCCAGTCCTGCTACTCCTCTTCGGGGATCCCGTACCATGGTCTAATCCAAGAGGCTGGACACCTCGAGGATCCTTCCCCTCATCACCTATAGTCCGTTTGACTACAACTCGATGTCTCCCCACTTCCGCTCAAGTGGCGTGTGTGCATTCATGGCACAGTCATTGTCTGTCTCCACTTCCTTCTCTGCCCTTGCTGGCGCTACCTTAGTCTCAGAGGCCTTTCCCTTGTTCTTCTTCCTTGGACACTGGGTCTCGTAATGACCCAGCTCCCCACAATGGAAGCATTTGATCTTGGAGAGGTCCTTCTTCTTCTGTTTCTCTTGCTTTTGCTCAGATGCTAGGGCAACATCCTCCTCCTCCTACTTGACTTTGATCCCCTTAACACTGCTTCTCGTCTTGCTTAGCGTTTTGATCTCTTCTTGGCGAAGAGCACCCACATTTCCTCCCAATGTGGAAGGGTCGCTCTGCCCAGTATACTTTGGACAAATACCTCCCAATTTTCTGAGACTGTGTTCAGGGCTATTCTCACCATCAATTCTTGATCCGGCGTGGCCCCTATGGAAGTCAGTTGATCCTAGATCTCATTCAATCGACCGAGGAAGGGGTCAATCGATTCTCCCTTCTTCATCTGGTATGACGACAACTGATTTTCTAGTAACATCCTTCTCTGCACAGAAGTATGCTGGTATAATTTCTTTAGGGCCTCCGACATCTCCTTTGTTGTTTCCTTCTCGGTAATGTGTGGTACTACATGGTCCTTAACCCCGTCAAGGATGATGCTCTTGGCCCTCGCCATTGCCTCCTCGTACTTTTTGTTATAAGCTCGGTCAACTGGGATCACTATCGTCCTCAAGGCAAAGTGCTTGACACGATTTCTATCAAGTACGAATAAGATTCTGGCCTTCCAGACTGTGAATTTTGAGGCTCCATCCAGTCTGTCTTGGTCTCTTACTCTGTGTAGTGCCATGTTTCTCTTCTACTTCCCTCCTGGAAGTTCTCAATGTGACTCCCTTTGAGCCTTGATTTCCCTCCTGGAAACCCTTCTGCCGATTTCGAGACGCCACCTACTGTGATCATCTGTGCAACTGCACCAATGATCCAGATTTCTCGGTTAGAAACCCTTGATAGCAACTCCCTCCTCCTTGGCCTTGCCTTGTTAGGTACTGTTCTGACTACAGTACCCCACCAGCTCCTCTCTACAACTTACCCACAGCCTCCTAAACCCCAGCAACCTGAAGGTAAGAGCCCCTAGGCTCTGTGCAGTCCCGATACCGGTAAACTAGCTCCCTCAGCCAACTGTGTCAGCCCTCCTAGCCTTTGCGTGAGCCTATCTTTGCCTCCTTCAACCTCTGCGCAACCTCTTCTTGGCTTGAACTTGATGATGTAGGCACTGCGTCACCCCTTCCTTGCTACTTTTCTACTATGAACAACTTTTGTCACTCGGGACAACTCTTTTCTGCTGCTGCTGCTCTCCTCTGTTGATGTCCTCAGTTATCCTATGATTTGCAACCATGCTCCAATACCATGTTTAAGTTTCTAAGTCTAACAATTAGAAACCCTCCATGCACTTTACTGATTTATTCCTACCTACTTGTTCTATTAATTACAAAATTATTTACCATGTAAATATTGAAAATAAATACAAGTGCATGCTCAACACATTACAAATCATCAACTGAAGGAAACAGAAACAAGCACACAAATGACACCATTATTTTTGGACTAATGTCCCCGGAAAAACCTAATGCGGGAAAACCAGTGCAGCTATGCGAGGGTTTTATTATTAAGCAGCTCTTTTTTGAGTACACTGGGTGCCAAATTGGCTAACCCGACATAGATAAAAATCTGGCAACAATACCTCTCTTCAGAAACAGGTACTCGGAAAGCCTACTCCACGAAATCCCTCTCCATCACAATCTGAAGCTCAACGTCAGCCCTGTTGGCCTCTACGTCAGCCTGAAACCCTCTGCGTCAGCCTACTAAGGCTCTGCGCAGCCTCTCTGGCTCTCTGCGTCACTCCTGTAGTCTCTGCGTGGATGACGCAGGCCCTTCTGGCTTTGCGCAGTCTCTACTGCCTCTGCGTGGCTCCCTCTGGCTCTGTGTCTGCCTCTCTCTGCTTTTGTGCTGGTCTCTCGGCACTGTCCCTGCCTCTCTACCTCGTACTCACTGCCCCTTGCTGCAACTGATCACTAATTCTATCTCTCTTAGCAAACCCCGCTCTAGAGAATAGAATGACTAATCACTCTGGTGTATTCTCCAAGTGACCCTCAAGCCTCCTCTTATACTTTTCTCGTTGACATATCAACGGCCAAGATTAAGTCCTTGATTGACGGCTAAGATTAGATCTAGCTTGATCCATGTCTTTTGGACCATTCTAACACAATTTTATATTAATCCACATTAATATTTTAATTTCCCTAAGTTTAGACTTAGGGACTCCATTAAAAATATTAATTATTTTAATATCTCCCAATCTATTTAAAATCTGCCCAAAACCTTTCTGGGTAAGGAAAAATAATTAATTAGAGGAAATGGGCCAAAAGTGACTTGAATAAAATAAAATAAAATAAAAGGTCACTTAAGATAAAGTCAATGGAGGAGCTTCTAGAATAATAATAAAACAATAAAATAAGATGCTTCTAGAGGCTTGGAGATCTATCCATTAGATCTATAAAAGAGGAGGAGAAGATCATTTGGAGACATCTTGGTTTTGATATTGTTTCTTGCATGAGAGGTTGAGAACCCAGTTCTCTACTCCATTGGTAGCCCCAGGATGAAAACCCTCGGGTGATTTAGAGAGATTGGGCGAGCACCCATCTCCCCTTGGTGGATTCATTCAAAATCCCCAGGTGTAGTGATTGATTTCCTGTTTCAATTTGGAGGTTGGTATCAATAATATTACACATCTTGGAGGGTCATTCTCAGCTATTGTATTGGCATATATTTCTATAATAAAGCTGGATTTTGTTGCTACATTTCTCATTGTTCCTCATGTTGTGATCTTTTAATGAGATTTTTGTGCAATTTTGGATTTATGGTTTGGGTTTTACATGGCAATCTTCTATTAAGTGCATGATAATTTTATGTGAAGTGCTTGTTCCAATTTTTTCTGATTTGGGACATTACACAACAGGGGTACATGGAAATTAGGGGCTGCTAGGCCTGATTTCTAACAAAGTTGACTAGGGTTGACTAGTATGAATTTGACCAAGTTTGATTGGTAATTAACTTGGAGTATTGGCAAAAATTTCTAGACAAATTGCTGATTTGCAAACCTTTATGAATAGTAATTTCTCCTAAATAAAAGTTGTTGGGTTTTCTCCCAAGGTTGGGTTTCCTAGGGTAAAAATATTGTCTCTGTTGTGCATGGTTGTCTTGCTATGATCTTTATTGTTTCCACTACATTCATTGTTGATATTTTATGTGTATAATTGCCCAATGTTATCAATGGCCTAAGATAAATTGATTGAATATCATTAAGTAGTAATTATCAAATTATCAAATTGTTTTCTACTACTCATCTTGTAGAAAATTCAACAATATAAATTCTACATCATAAAGAGCAAGCTCTTACCGTGGAGTTATATGCGGTATTAAAAAGAATTATCAAGAAGAAGTAAGAGGTGCACAAGAGGGGTGGAAAAAGTAGGTTGAGTAGGGTTACTCATGCCTCCATGATTGCTCCCTCCTTTACATTCATACATTTAGGATGTGGACTCCTCCTCGTTAGCTAGTCCCTTTGACCATGGCACTTGGCCATGAAGCCTTTTCCCTTCTTTCATCATATATTTACACTCACCTATTGATTGAGGGGTGGACGTTGGAATTGTCACTTCCCCTTGAGGGTTGGAAGCACCTAATAGGGTTGACCATTACACACCAATACCAAGGTAGGGAACGTCTTTATGGGAGTTGGTCTAGTTAGATATCGAAGGTGATCCTTTTTTGATGTATTAATATGCCCTTAACATTAAGTTTGCTCTGCTTAGATGGATATATGATTTCAGCGTCTAATGGATGGTTGCTTTCCCTTGAGTTCATGTTGTTTTTGTCAGGTGGTCCATAGCAGCCCATGCCTCGAGAGTACCCAATTCCATAGGTACCTAGGCCCTTTTAGAGAGATATGTGGCTTAGAAAATGCAAGAGTTGAGCCTCCTAATAACATAAGAAGATGTTACATGTCCCAGAGTATCCTCAATACCTAGGACGTTGGTCTTTGACCTAACATAGATGATTCTTCATAATGACACCATTGGACCCGTCTGCCCCCGGGATGACCTTGAAACAACTCGATGGGAAGGACTTAATTCATAGTCCAGATGATTATGGTCTCCATTTAGAGACTAGGGAGGGCTTGTTGCACTTGGAGAAGCCCTGACGTTAGAGAAAGGAAGCCTCATTTTAATAGTTGGAGACCCATGGAGATGACATGTTGGCACCCTAGTTGGACTTTGGACCCCAAAGGAGGATTTGAGGGCATTTCCTCAAGTTTTCGATGATCCAAGCACTTTAAAACTTTTTCACACCTCATCATACCATGACATAGCATTTGGAGCCCTAAAAGGGCATGATGTCAACTTTTCTAAAGGCTACGACTCACATGTGTGGGCAATTATGATTTATTTTGTCACCTAGCTAGTGGGCTGGCTTGTACCCAATGTTATATTATGTCAAACTTTTTTTAGGGGCTTCATTAGTCAAAAATGAGTTGAGGTAGACCTTATATAAATAGAAGTCACCTCATTTGTCTTTTCATCATCACTTGTGGATCAATTCAGCCTCTTTGAGAGATTTTGGCCTAGCTAAAATAGGCTTGTATCTTATGGAGATGTGATATTTTGTGGAGTATTTTCTTATGGAGATATTCTCTTGATTTGAAGACATCATTTTGGAATAATAAAGGATTGGTTCATGCATTTTGTTGTAAGTATTCCATGTTGTTAAATATCTTTATGGCTATTGCATGGAAAGAATATTAGGGTTTCTATGTGCTAGTTTTTATTGAATATTTTTCTATGAAATCTTGGCAAAGCATTGTATGCATTACCCTTTAAGATTTTCATGGAAATCCCTTGAGTGATCCTTCATATTAAGCTCTTCTCAATGACTTTATTCCCTCATAAAATGATAGTTATGGTATGAAAACTAGGGTTTTTTAATTATCCCTTACTCCATTCTAGTGTTTTGATTTTTCATAAGTAGATCTCCCTCTAGACACCATCACCCAAGATCAAGCATTGACTTTTATACATAGGTGATCACACCATAAAAAATTTCCCAAAACCTAAATTTCTCTCTCTTTTCTAATTTTTCGGCCCTTTAAGGCAAGCCACTAGGCTAGCATTAGAGTTGAAATTCAACTAGGGTGGATGCATTGGCATGGGGAGGGATTTTGCATGTGGTTGGTAACTCATTGGCTCAAAATCACTCTTCTCCTGTGGTAAATTCCTCCATTTTAGGTTTGACGTCACAAGCCCTAGGCAAATTTTCCTAGACAAACCCTAATCTAGCCCTAGGCTTCAACTTGGGGATTCTTGAAGGCTTGTTCCAAAATTGATCATATTCATCTAATCAAGCCTTTTCTTGGCCTTGTGTATCTTGGTAAGCCTATTCTCATTACATATTCACTAAACCCTAGGTCACTTGTGCCCTAGATAAGTCTTTGGAGGGCACACTATGCCCTGTCCTTGCTAGTTTGAGCCTTGTTTTTATGTTGAGTGTCTCTCCTGAACCTATCCTTATCACCTCCGAGTCTTGAACTTAGAATATCCATTATGTGACCTACATAGGGAAGCCTCCCTTGTGTTGAAAATCCACCAAAGAGTAGGAGGTGGTGGTTGTGGTGACACTGGGCCACACCTCATACTGTTGTCACTTGGAAGTTGGTCTAACTCTAGTCTTGTGAGCTCCCCTCACAAGAACTACTAGATTTTGAGGCAATGAGCACAAAGGAAAAAAGTAATAGATAATTCCAACCTGACGGTATATTACAACAGGGTATGACAATATATACCTATATTGTAGCTTTTTCCAATATTGACAACTTAAAACCATACACTAATTATTATGAAAATTTATTAGTGTATATTAATAATGTGTTATGCCTTTTTCGTTATATAAAAATGTCTCGTCTTACTTGTAGATGGACATCATTATGTCCTTTGATTGCATATGAATATCTATTGGTGCATATTAATAATGTGTTACACTTTTTGGGTATATAACAGTGTCTCGTCTTGTTACATGGATAACATTGTCCTCTTTTGATTGCAAACATGTTGGCTATCTATATCTCGTGTTGTTGTTACCTATTTTTGGGTATATAATAGTGTCTCATCTTCCTTGTTACATGGATAGCATTGTCTTCTTTTGAGTGCATACATGTTGGCTATCTATATCTCATGTAGTTGTTATCATTTTTGGGTCTATAACAATGTCTCATCTTCCTTGTTACATGGGCAACATTGTCTTCTTTTGGTTGCACACATGTTGGTTATCTATATTTTATTTAGTGGTTGATTGATATGATTTGCAACAAGGCGATGGATGATTTTATTAATGCAGCAAAATATATGGACATGCATGTTCGCTGTAGTGATGATGATACTCTCCAGAAACTATTTATGGTTGTTCGGATTGAAGTATGAACTGAATTTTGATCCAAAAATCTTGAAGCAAGAGCCAGCAAAGTTTTGGAAGAGGCACCCGGCTTTGGTCAAAGTTGGTTTGTCAGAATTTTATCTATTTTCATTTCAGTTTTTTTATTGCAGGGAATTATTACGCTTTCATATATCCTACTTTCAACTTATCAACCTTGTTTTATGTACACAGTTGGAGTTATTGTTGTTACCACAGTTAATTTGTGAATCGACAACTTTTCCCTCTGGTCTGCAGGCTAACTTTGGACGTGTGTTCCAACTTGGTCTCCACCTACTTGAACAAGTTATGCAGGTGATTCTGAAGTTTATGATATGACTTGCTAGTTTTTATATTGTATACTCATGTTGTGGAGTTATGTTTACTGCTTGCTCTGGTTCATCACATAATGTAATTCAATGAAATAGTATTAGAACAAAATGCAATTATACAGCTCAACTTTACAACAATTTAGATCAATCATCTTCTTTCATCATTTGGAGGTTTATTTCCTGACAAAGAATACATGTACAAAATTCCTTTTCTAGTTACTATGTGCCTTAAATGATAGCTAGGAGGCTGCTAGATTTGATATAATTTTCCATGCAATTAGTTAAATTTGCCGAGGGGGCAAATCATTTTCTCTTTTCATTGTGCAAAAGAAAGAAGCACACTAAGGAAAATAAACAAAAATGAAAAGAATGATGAAATTCATTTTCACAAGTATGCAATGGTAACTAGTATTTGATATGAACAACGAACATTTTTGTTCAAATATTCAAAGTTTACATATATCCTTAAACAGATAGTGATAACTTATAAGGGGGGACTTGGGTCATTTTGATGTTACTGTAACACTTGATGGAAATTGTGATCAAACCCAACTTTTGGAAGTCAATTAATGTATTTTACTGTTAGTCATGGATTGATTGAATAAATTGACTGGTCAACTAAGGGGTTTTCAGTGGTCAGATTAGACCGACTAAGGTGATCCCAACTAGGTGACTGCAGTCCACTGGGCACAGAATAATCCGAGAAATACCAATTGTGTAACCGCTTTGGGTGATCAATGTTGATTGAATCAACCTTATTGTAAGGGTGATTCATTACATGCTCAAGTATACCATTAAATAGATGATCATTTGGATTGATCTGTGTGGTGAAGAATGGTGAAAAATATAGTGTTATTATGATGTCTATTCTATGCTAATGCTATAATGGTGTTTCTCAACACTGATTATGCTACTTGGATCTATTTTATAACTCTTCAAGGCACCTGTGAATTCTAACATGGTATTAAAGCTTTGGTTTTTAAATCCTAGTTTGGTTTTAGTCAATGCAAGGTGTTTAGAGGCTGTCACAACACATAAAGACTTTGGATGCAAATATTTGCAACGGATTGTCTCAGGGTTGCGAGGGAGCTCCCAACCCCCCACGTCCCCGCTCTGAATTCGCGCTCCTATCGGGAGCACTTCGGGAGTGCGCTCCTGAAATCGCTCCCGAAGAGGGAGCGATTTCAGGAGCGCGCTCCCTACAAAAAAAACGCTCACTGGTTTTTTGGGAGAGTTTAGTCTTTTTTGCAAAAAAAAATTGCAGTAACATTCCAAATGCAATTTCTTTTCAATGAAACAAATAAGTTTTGAGTGGGGCAGCCCAATCATCAAGCCTATGGCCCTAGTATTGAGATGTGATTCATGGTAATGTTAAGATCTTCATTTTCATCATTTTACTTATATTTTTAACATTACCATGAAATGACTCGGGATGTTTGAGATTGGTTCCGACCTCATTGGATTTCATATGGAGAAAGTAGAATTTTAGATCTCATTAAAAATCCAGCAGACTTATCAGTTTTTCAGGATTTAGGATTGGGGGGATTGCCATGTTTCCATTGGATTTTTTCATGTATTAGGGTATGGAACTCATATTTAATCAAGAGCACCAATCCCTCTATGTACCTTGATGTTAGTGACATTGGTTGTCAAACTCCTCTATCATGACCCTCCTAAAAATGTACGCATCACTCAAACAAAATCTTGACTTGACATGCTATGCTTTTTCTATCTTATGTTAATGCTTAGAGGGTGATCTTAATAACAAAGATCCCTATATAGATCCAGAGGTAATGACAAAGATACCTCTAGATATTAATGCTTGGAGGATGATATTAATGACAAAGATCCTGATTTTCCAACAAGACTAAAAAATTAGACATTTCTCGTGGTGGCAAGAGGCCCAAGCATAAGCAATAGATATTAGATTTACTTGTCTTTTCTAGTTTCTAGTCATTTTTATAACTGTTGACTTTTTCATATTTATTATGATATTTTTTGTAAACAATATATGACAATTTAAGTTTGAAGTTTGAAGTTGGCAATTATAACTCATTAGTAATGAATTAAGAATATGATGCTTCGTGAAAGTTGAAAGTTGTTTCATTTCATTTCATTTTATAACATTTCATGTTAGATATTATTTGTTGTAATGGTTACACTTAGCTTACAAGTACAACTTTGGTGATCAATGATGATAAATGTTATATATTGAATTCTGAAAGCTTGAAACTTTAAGATTGATGAATCATGAGACTCAATATGTTGTATGTTACTATGTTACTAACTTGTGGACATGGTTGATGAAGATTATAACTTCTAGATGATTGTTGTTATATGGTTCAATCTATGTTTTTTTATGTTTTTTATATCTAATTCATCTTTCCACGTGATTTTGTTGACATATATGCATCATATATATATATATATATATATATATATATATATATATATATATATATATATATATATATATATATATATATATATATATATATATATATATATATATATATATATATATATATATATATATATATATATATATATATATATATATATATATAAAAAATCGCTCCCAAACCAGGAGCTTTTGAAAATGTCGCTCCCACTCCCAAGTAACCTTGGATTGACTTGTTTAGACTTGCAATTTTTTTAGCTCAAGGTTTTGCATAAATGATATAGGTTCAAAGCAAGAGCTTTTGGTGCTCGCCAAGCACAACTATGACATGTGGACCCAAGACATGGAGACTTTGTTGAAGAGAAAATCATTATGGTAGTCCATAAACACTATTATTCTTGATCCTAAAGTTGAACATGATAATATCATGGTTAATGGGAGCAAGGATGAATCTACAGTTATCATGGTGACCTGCATCGGATGGGAGATTTAGTTATGTTCCTGTGGAACCAACTGTCTAGACGAAGTTTAGAAGAAGTTGTTTGACAAGGTTGATGAAAATAAGGTCATGCAACTTGAAAGAGTTGATATCCTATGAACCTTTGTTTCTCAGTAGGACTTGTTATTTCAATATGATTGGGGATTATATAGCTAGATTAAAGGAGTTATAGTTGAAGTTGGGTGAATGTGGGAAGGAATTCCCAAAGAAGGCCATTTGATATAATTGATTATGATGAATCTAAAAACACCATCTAAATTTTTTGTTCCACAATTTTGGGAAAATTGGGCTTCAAGAAAAGAGGATAGTAGGGATTATATCTTTTCCTCTCTTTTCTCTTTGTTGATTAGGGCACAAAATATTTTTTTGATGAACGAAAGCATGGCAATAAGTAGCAGTTTTTTTTTGTTGATTGAAAATGTCAAAAAATTATAGAAAGGGGTTGAGATGGTAATTAGGAAATTGGCCATGGTGCAGATGTTGATAATGATTGTGAAGATAAAATTGATGGAAGAAAGCATGAAGGTGATAGTCAACAATAGATCGATAAATTCAAGAATAACAAGCCATGTTATTACTATAGAAAGTCAAAACACTTTGAGAAGGTTTGTAGGAAGAAGGCTTGTGACGTTGAGGAGAATATTAAGAGGCTTGAAGGTGGACATTCAACTAACTAATCAACCAGTAAGAAACGTGCTCTCGCTAGAAATAATGATAGTAATCATACCTTTTTCTTAGTTTCTCTCAAGCATTACATTCCCATATGGGTAGTCTTCTCTATTCACATTGCATGGCTAAGGATGCTTCTTTGTTTTCTTCCATACGTGAAGCTAAAAAAAAAAGATATTTAATGCATATGACCATGTATTTATTGTTACTGGTAGCGGTAGGGTTGATTGTGAGAATGTTGAGATCATTGATGTTTATCATGTACCTGTTATGAGTGCAATTCTACGAGTCGCACAACAACTCACCCAAACAGGCAAGTTGAATCGTGGCTAGAAAAATTTGTTGTAAAGGATATTAACAAAAATTTTGAGCTTGTTTCTATGGGTATTCCTGATCCCAAAGACATGGTGTATATGATTTATGATTTTAAGGGTGCAAAGAAGGGGACTAGGTATTTTTAACTTTGCACTTATAGCTAGTGCTAATGATAGAAGTAAAATTTGGCATAGAAGATCAAGACATTTGAGCTTCAAGAGTATAAAGTTGATGTTTAAGTTTAATATGGTTCATTGACTCACTAGAATGGTTCTCCAAAAGGTGTATGTGAAGGATGTGTTATTGGTATGAATCACCAAGAAAAGTTTGAGCAAGGAAAGTCTCGGAGGGCAAAGACACTATTACAAATGGTAAGACATATCACCTAGGGAAATCCCACCAAGGCAAAGTGCACAACCACAACATATAACATCATCTAACCACATCAACATCATATGAAAGGGGACAATCGAAATGGTAACCCATCCAATCATCAATTATGTCCTCACCATTTATGTGATACAAAAGGACCATGTAGATTACCCCTCCTAATGACAAACCATCACCATAACATCAACACACCTAGTCACTAAGAAACCTCAAGATTCAAGAATCATCATGAAACATGTACCTGCTAGCTCGATCATCACCTAAACCCTTGGTGGGCTAGACTCATCAACCAAGAATGAGGTGTATTAGATTCAAGATAAGGAAGTATACCCCAAACCACACCATAATGAGATAGCATGCTCCAAAACCATAAAATATGCAACCAAGGTGTGATCAATGAGGTAAGCACATGTAAGATGACCACCATGCTAGTAAGCATAATCATCTATCCAAGGTGAAGGGAGGCTCCCCTAGGCCAAAGACCTCCAATGCAAAGGAAAAGAGCTCAATGAAGGTGTATCTCTCCCAAGTAAATCCAAAATCTCCAAGGAAACAACAATAAATTTCCATCAATGTGATGAAATCACAATAGGGAACTTCATATACTATGAGGTGTAACAATACAAAATGTTACAACAAAATCTAGCACCCAAAAGTCATGTAATGTCCCAAGCATCAAGGGGATGACCTTGTGCAACTCAAGAAAACTACCATTTGTCACCTTAGTAGCTTATCCTATCTCTGGTTGGCTCTTTTCCAACTTAAGAGGAGTTTCCCTAAAGAAAGGATTGCTAAGGCTAACTCTTCACAAAATCATGTTGCGCCCCCACTCTACAGCCTTAGCTATCTTATCTTTAGGTAAACCTCCCTTAAGTTGGAGAAGAGGCTAATTAAAGAGAGAGGAAGAGCTACTGAGTTGACACTGGGTAGCCTTCCCTAGTTTCACAAGACTAGCCCATTGATGCTTGGGACTTTATATCATTTTGTGGTGCTAAACTTTGTTGTAATAGACACAACTAGGGATTTTGCACAATGAACATTGTATAGTGAATGAACCTTCCTTAGATTGTGCAAAGTATTTTCTAGAATTCATTGATGATGTTTCCAAGTTTTCTTGCGTTTATTTCCCGAACAATAAAGATATGGCTTTTGAAAATTCAAATAATTTATGGCATTATCTGAAGAACAATGTGGTCAAGCAATGAAATGTTTGATGTCTAATAATGAAGGATAATGTGTGAGTAATTGCTTTTAAGGATAGAAATTTTTAGAATGATATCTCATAACAAAGAACAACACGTTACACACTCCTATAGAATGGTGTTGTTGAGAGGAAGAACATAACCTTGATTAAGACGGGTAGATATTTACTTCAAGAAAAAATAACATCAACTATGTTTTGGGAAAAGATGTTAGGTTTTGGTAGCAACAAATAGGTGTTCTAGTCTCTATGGTGTCTAAGAGGCTAAGGAACACATGAGCATAATTATCTCCAAGACCCAGAAAAAGTTTCCAAGGAAAATGCTTTAATTAGATTAATTAGCTAGTTATTAATTATTTTCGTAAGTTTAACTTTGGAAAACTGAGGTAAATTGATTTTACTCTATATATTCTAGAAAAGTCACTTGTTGGGGTCAAGATGACCTAGCCATCGATTGTGTATCATGTTCGCTGGTTGCTCAACGAGAGATTAGAAGAGCAAGTTGATGGTTCAGCTAGAGACACATCAAGAAGTTTGAATTACCCAGTTGCAGTGATTAGCAAGGGCATAGTTTGAGCAAGGGAGACACTGGGAAAAGGGTTTCAAGTTTCAATAGAGAAGATTGAGGAGAAAATTTCCAGAGGAATTTTCTCAGTGATTTTTATTTCCAGTGTGAGGAAGGATATTGATTTCATCAACAGAAGGGGAGGCCAAATTCAGGAGTGCAAGTAGCTAGTTAGCCAGCGCAAGTGACAGAGAGGAGCTCGTTTTCGTTTTCAAGTGTTCGATCTATTACCTAGAGGTAGTGCGAGTTGGTCAGAAAAAGTGTTTAAGGTAGTTTTACTTGCACTTTTTTTCCTAAAGGTAGTGCTAATTTCTGGAGTAGCAAGTGTGAGTTGCAGAGCTAGTGTAAGTTGCTCGGAGAAGTGCGAGTTGCACAAGAAGGCCGAACACACCTGCAGAGGAAGACTTTTGTGTTTCCAGATCATTTTTGTGAAGAAAAATATTTGCCAGAGCTTTGCCAGTGAGAGGCAAGCAGATTGTAATTATCAATTTTCGCTGAAGAATAATAATAAAACCCTCATCTGCAGAACAGGCTTTCCCCACACTCGGGTTTTTCTAGGGACAATTGGTCCAAAAATATTGGTGTCAATTATTTGTGTGTGCATTATTTCTCAATTCCTGTTATTATTTGTGAAGATTGTTGTAATGATTTAATCGTTATTTGTTATAATTAAAATTCTGAAGAAAAAAAATCTCCAGTAGATAAAAGATTAAATTCCAATTGTTGCAATTAAGGAAATTTCACATGATATCACATAAGATCAGAGCAAAAGGTTTGTAGGAGAAAATCAGCGTGGGGCACAAGAAGAGAATAACCGAGGGTTTATAACCTAGTTTATTTTTTCTCTAGATTTATTTGATTTTTGCTAATTTCTAGAGATGGCCGCAATAGGTTTGAGAGATCAGGACAGATTGGATGGAGCTTCCAACTTTAGTGTTTGGAAAGCTAGAATGACATTCCAAATGGATGAGGATGGACTGAAGGAGTATGTGGAGAATGTTATTGCCATACCAACAAATCCACAACAAATGGCCAACTATAAAAATGAGAATGCCAAAGCTAAGAGAATTATCCTTGATGGAGTCAAGGACCATATTGTTCTGCATATTGCAGAGAAGGACACAATGAAGCAGATGTGGGACATGATTGTCAATTTGTACTAGAATCCTATAGAAAATAGGAAGTTGATTCAATGAAAAAAGTTGAGGACCATCAAGATGCATAAGGGTGGTGACATTGTATCCTATTTCACCAAGGTTCAACTATCTAGAGATGAATTGGCTGCAATAGGAGACAAGCCAAGTGATGACGAGCTAATGCGAATAACACTGAATAGGTTTCCCAAGGAATGGAGCATGTTCGTCCAAGTGATTTCTAGGAGAGATACACTTCCAGGATGGGATTACTTATGGAGTGACTTCCCTTAGGAGGAGCTTAGGTTCAGCTTGGTCAATGGCACTAGTAGTAGTAGTGGCAAGACTCGAAAGGTGGAGCAGGAAAACATAGATCTAACAGGAAAAGGGAAGGCGAAGAAGGGTTCTAGCAAAGGATCAGGCTCAAAAGGAGGAAAAAAGAAAAAAATACTTGTGTAAAATCAAGTGTTTCGGCTATAATCAACATGGTCACTATATCAGTCAATGTCCTAACCGAAAGAAGGGAGAAAAGAAGTGGAAGCAGACAACAACTTCAACGGATATTAAGGGTTTGTCTTCAAGGTTGGAGGATGAATTTGCTCTCATAGATTACCTCTCTAGCTCTACGTCCACATGAGTCTGGTATATCAACAATGGACCGTCAACACATACAATGGGGGTTAGAGACTATTTCTCCAATTATAGGGAGGAGGAGATGGACTACAAGATGCAAATAGGAAACAAGAATAAGGGCACTCCAGTTGGGAGAGGTATCATGAGAATGCAGAGGGAGTTAGACAAGAGCACCAATGTTACATATGTGTTACATGTGCCAGGTGGTGAGCCTTGGTATTGCACCAAGAGTGTTGCAACTCCCAAAGGTTCCTCAACTCTATTTATCAACCCGGGGTTCGTATGAACTTCGAGGTTGTCATGTCCCTTCCCAAAAGAATTTGTAACAGGCTGTCTCTACACAATTTTTCCAAGGAAAAGGACCCAAGCAGTTTTGACTTAGGGACTTAGGAGAAATACAACCATATTATTTTGCTAGTGGAAGGTGGGGGCCACCCACGTGGGAAAGCATACTAGGAAATTCAAATTGCTTGGAGGGAATTTTTATAGCTGTTGGAGGGGCCCACAGGAGGCAAAGGGAGGCCCACGAAGTCATAATGAGGAAGATCTCCTCACTTGGTCATTCATTCACTCTTGCATATCGAAAATCACTTGACTGTTTGCTCGAGCTGCTTAGCTGAGTCAATTGGCTATTCAGCCACGAATCTCTCAAGCGGGAGATTCACCCTTACCTTTAGGGGACTACGAGTGCCACCCTAGGAAGGTATTTCCATAGCATCTTGAGGAGTACCAGGAGGTATTTATAGCTAGTCCATTTAGTCATTATCCAGAATTGCGTATTTCTGGGCCAACAAATAGAGAACACGCAGTTGAGAGGAGAGCTTCATTGGGCCAGCCATTAGCCGGAGAAACCAAGAGATTCGAAGGAAATCATTGGGAAACCACTCAGGAGGAGTTTTGGAGCAAGAGAGTGTAGCAAAAATGTAGTTCAAATTCCATTCTTGGAGGACAGTGCAGAGGGCCAGTCTGGCAACACGTGGGTCTTGAGGGGAAGAGCTACAGCCCGAATCACAATTGGGAAGGAACGAAATTCATAGGAGGGATCATCCCAGTGATTTGGGGTAGCTTTTGGGAGGTTTCCCAACTTCACTAAGGTAGGCCAAGTTTTATAGTTGCAACAGAGGTTGGGCTCCTTGGGAGTCGAATTTCAGAAGTCTGAACTAGACCAAACCCTTCCTAGGTTTTGGTGGGTTTTGGTTGAGGATCCAAGAACTGAAATATTACAATTTTTTGATCATGGGAAGCAGTGATTCCAGCAAACAACACAGTTTCTAGGCAGCGCAGATCAGTTTTGGTGCAGCAGTTGGGCAGCGTTCAGATCAACATTTTCTCACCTAGGTTTTGTCACGCTTGTCCTTAGAGACAAGCCCAAGTGCACCATTCTATTTATCATTGTATTTTCCCTTGAAGATTTAATAAAATAGCTCAGCAATTCTCTATTTCCAGTGTTTTCATGGGTTCCTGATGTGTATTTCGTTTTTCTGATTGCTGGACTGTTTTCTTGCTTTGTTTATCACTTAATTTCCTGTTTAGGAACATTACAGAGGTGACAGTGATATATACACAGTAGATGGAATTATACTCATGCCTCCATTAACTAGGACATTTGATCAATAGTGATCCAAGACCATTCTTCTATTGAATTAGGGGGAAATTAACTACTGAAAGTGCAATTCAGAAGCTAGCTCTAATGTTAAAGGTAAATGTTTTTCAAACCCTAACTTGTAGATGCTACCAAGTTGTAAATGCTACTGAATCAATTCATGAAAGAACACAAGAGCTATACTACCTGCAGAAAGGAAACTACACTATTTTTCAATCAACCATCTAGCTATCAAATTCACTTGTAAATAGGAAATTATCCTACCAAATCATAACTCAAGATTTCATGCATCATCTATCTAATTCACACTTGCATATAAATCAATGTTCTACTTGTGCTAAATTTGTGATAAATAAGCTAATGTTATTCTATCTTGCAGTGAAGGAAAAAGGATGGTTGGAATGGCCTAGGTGTTGGCCTTGATCATGGAGTCCAAGATGGGGTCAACCTACTACTAAACTAAGTCAAACGTGCAACATAGGTCAAAACAAGGGTTAAAACAGGTTGCTACAGGCATTCTATAGGAACCCTGTATTGCTACAGGAAGGTTGCTGAGAGGGTTTGGAAGGTAGGAATGATGAGATCAAGGGATGGAAAGGTGGATGGAGGTTGTGGTAGATGGATGAAAGGTGGCCAACACCCCTAGCCAAGCTCAACACCTCAGGAAGGCCTGTTTTGGACTAAGAGGGCTTCTCATGGTGACCTAAGAGAAGGAGCTCAAGAACAACATTTGGGATTCATCAAAGAGGGTGAAGAAGTCCTGGATGGAGATGGTGAAAGGCCCCTTTCCTGCAAATCCAACAGTCCTGCAACATCACATGCACATGCTCTCTTATCATTTACAAAATAACATAACCAATGGTGGAAAAGATGAGTTGAATTTAAACACTATCTAATTTATGCCAAAAACTTTGATCTAGGAAATGAATCAACTTCTAAGCTACAACAAACATATGCAAAACAAGATAACTAATAGAGACCTTATTCCAAGAAATGAGAGAGTTGAGATAGAGGCAGCAATCACATGCTTTTTGAGGAATTATATTCTAATAAAATGCAGAAAACTAACAAACATTCTAAGCTAAAAAGAAATACCAATACATAAGAGGGACCTAAGCCACTAGGGTTGGGCCCAAACCCAAGATCCTCAGCCCTCTGAAACTAACTCAGTGATGGATCAATAAGAAACTTCTCATTATCATTGCATCAATGTCAAATACATCACATAATAAGTCAAAAATAACAGTATCAAGTGCTTGAGCTCAATAGCCTCTTAGCTAAAAACAAAGTTCGAATCCTAATGAGCTCTTTGGCATGTTTATTTATACAAGAGGGTAGCTACCAACAACTCCCTAGAAAATAGGGATGTTTGTCTCCCAAAACTCGAGAAAGGTGGATCTAGATCTCCTTGAACTGCACTTGCTTGGCTACCAATGACCTCGAGCTGATGAGAGAGAAAGTGGTGATTTTGGCTGATTGAGGGAGTTAAGGAGGTGGACAACCTCCTAGAATCTCTCCCTACTGTCTACTCCAAGCTCCTGCATTGAAATCATCTCAAAATTGCTCCATTTCCTGCATTTAAACCATATTAGGCCACATGACATAGCAAAACATATTTTACCCCTCTCACAAAGCATAATATAACAAAAATTGTAAATAAATGTGAGAAATAGATAGTTCTAAAACTTGAGGACGGCATTATGACCCTTATGATATACCTATTGACGAGCCTCATCACCAAGTTTAGACATGAACCAGATTTTAGTTTTTGCACTACAGGATAATGGGTACAATGGCTACTCCATGGAGTAGAAGGTGTACATCAAACACCAGAGTTGGAAGAAAGTCAAACAAATTAGGGTTCGAAGCAACAAATTATACAAGTTCCAGTTCGATTCTCCAAAGGCACTGATTAGCAGTTGTAGTAGCAGCAGCATAGATCTGGGAGAACTATGGCCTAGGAGGATGGGACATCTACGTCATGGAGCACTTAGGTTGCTTAGGGAGGCCGTGACAAGAGTTACATAATTAAGCATGGAACATGACACTGTATGCAGAGGGTGCATACTTGGGAAGTTCGCAAAAACATCATTCCCAAGGAGTGACAATAGAGCCAATGGTGTGCTTCAGTTAATACACTCAGATATTTGTGGCTCATTGTCTACAAGATTTCTTAGGGGTTATGAGTGTTTCATGAAGTGCATCGATGACTTCTGCAAGAAAACCTAGATCTATTTTTTGAAGCAGAAGGACAAGGTCTTCAGACACTTCCAAGAGTTTAAGGCTCTTGTGGAGAACTTGATAGGTAAAAATGTCAAGGTGCTTCAAACAAACAATGGAGGCGAGTGTACAGATAAGGCCTTCACAAAATTCTATGCAAAGGAGGGCATTAGGAGAGAGTGGACAACTCCATACAACCTGTTGTCCACTAAAGTTGCACATGGAAAAATTTTGACGACTCCATGCCCAAGGACGTGTCAGAGGCTTCAATGTACCATCAGAGTTCTTATTTTCATCAAAGCTCTTAAACTCTAGCTTCTTCTTCACATTTTCTTCTTCAGTCCTCAGATTCCGCAACCCTACAAAAATATGGTATAAATGTCACTAGCATGATGAATAAAGCCATGTAACAGGTCTATTGCACACATTTTGTCAAAATGCCAAGGAAGCAAAAGTACCAATTTTTTTCAACAAGATCGGATCATCTATCAACAATTTATGTGTCGTTTTAAACCCATTCTGCAATTTTTGTGATGTAAATGATGCTATAAGATCGTGAATATATGTAACAACCTAGATAAGACTATTATTTGGCGATATTTTCGTCCTAGGAGGTTTTTTGTCTCACTGATTCATTTGTGTTTCTAAACACGGATGGTCGGTTGAGTTTTCCCTCCAACTTCACCCCAAAGCTAGGGTGGAATTCTTCGTCAAAGTCTTAGGTAAGTCCTAGTGTTCTAGTGGAGCCTTATGTAAAAGTGATTTGGGAATAGTTTAAGCTAATTGGCTAAATTATTTTATTACAAATAACTTGGTCTACTAGATCATATTGTGTCGTATCTTGTGTATGTTTTTGAGGGTCTAAGCTGAACGAGTATCCCCCCTTTGAGGATTGAAATTGTAAATCTTATGTAAAAAATATTTTAATGCATGGTCCCTCATACTTAGACACCATGGTTAAAATATAAGAGGGTGGAAAAAATAATTAATCCCCTCATGTGTCAACTAATTAAATTTTCTAGCAAAATTAAATTAAAATCCTAAGCTAGAAATTTAATTAATTATAATCAAAATTAAATGTCTTAGGAAAATTAAATTCTCCAAGTGAAAAAATCATGGCTATTAAAGGGTTAATTTTTAGATGTCTTCCACCAAGGGAATATTGGATATTTAAAGAAAAAATGAACCCTTGGGCCTTAGTGGTTAAATCAAAGTCAAATTTTTGAGGAAATTAGCTCAAAATAATTAATGTTGAGTTAATAAAAATGGAATTAAATGATAACTTTGAAAATTCCTTAAAAACAAAAAATTCTTCAACGGCTAAGATTAAAAAATGATCAAGTATTTTTCGACAACCAAGATTATTTTGACAAGGATGAAAGAAACTAGTTGTTATTTTCACTTGGAGGATTTATCTATAAATTAGAGTCATTTGAGTTTCTAGCCATCTGATTTCTAGCTAAGAAATTGCTGCTGGATCATTTGTGTAAACTATTGTCCCGCTAGGAACTATTTTTTCTATCATAATAAAGACTTTGGGGTGCAACTCAAGGTGTCCATATATATGATTATTTTGAGATAAATACATAGTGTTTGCAGGTACTTCAGTCCTTGGTATCTATTGGGTCCTACTTTTGTTATCCTTTTGGTACCCTATTCTACTATTTCCACTACAACCTACCATATTTTACCCTTTTTGACACCTAGAAACCACTCTATAATTGGCTAAACTGTGTTATTTTATAATGGAGGTAAGAATCACAATAAAGATTGTTTTTACATATCTTTGGTTAGTCTAAGTAGATGATTAAACGAATTTATATTTCTTGACTCATTATTGACTGATTTATTGATAGGTTTCTTAAACATAAGGATGGCAACTTGCATACATTGACATGTCATCAGTGACCTAGCATCCAACATCTAGCTCGAGAAACATATTGGACAACCATTCAGTACTTAGTTTCGTACTCTATTTGATACTCTACTCCAGGTTTGGTACCAGTCAATTGGTGGCATCCCAAAGATAGCTTCTTTTGTTCGTGAGCGTGGTGTTAACTTCCTTAGCGTAATGATATTATCACAATTGAAAAACGCAGATATGATATGGATGAGTGATCTTTGGAATTTGGCTTAGCTCATTTAAGCCCAGATCACCCATGTATTTACTTTTCTAAGTCATTTCATTGTAACTATCTTCAAGCCGTAAACTCTTTAAGAAGGCCCAACATTAGTATGAGAGGTTACATGGAATAAACCAGTGATCGGGAGATTGTGACTGAAGCACCATATAACTCTGTTTTGTTTTAAGTTTGGAATGCTTGGACTTATGTTTGATCGAAGACTTCAATATATAATCAATTTTGGCTTTCATATTCGTGGGTTCATGTCCTTTTAATCTATGAGTTATTGAGTTAGATTAGCTTGTCTCAGATCGTGGCCAGGGCCCACCAGAGACCTCAGCGAAGTTCTGTACCAATGTTGGTTAGGTAGAAAGTGTGTTTTCGAATTTGCTTTGATAATACTGTACTTGAAGTCGTTGTTTCTTTTCTTTAGTAATTTTCAAAAAAAATGTACTTAAGACTGTAATTAAGTTACATTTGAAATCTCTCATAGATCTGAATGATATGATAACTATAGATGTTATTTTTGAATTTTATGAGCTCTTAAATCCTTTCCACAAGAATTATTTTCATTTAGGTTTCTTTTTATTGATCTCAAATACTGATGAGTTTGAAAAGTAGGTTCCAGCTTAGAACGAATTTCAGAGGAACGAGTTTCCCACAGTCTTAGAATAAACCTTGTGATCTAAATGAAACAGTTTGATTGCATGTGGATCTATAATCTTTGATAAGAAATCCTTGTAGTTAATGTTAAACATCTTTGAATTTTCGTGAAGATTAAGTAGAACAATGTGCCATTCATTTTATTAAGAAACAATGTGCCATTTACTCCATCTCTTAGCCAATTTCGAATAAGATTTGTTGCATTAGGAAGCTATGTGTTGTTCGTTTAATTTCTCAGTTAATTTTGAATGGATTTATCGAAATAGGAAGCTGTGTGAATGATTTCAAAGTTTAATAGCATTGTTGGGTTTACTTTTCGATTTCTAGCTTGACCCTGGGGTTAGTTTTGTGTAAAGATTTCTGAGTAGAACAAATTGTTAAATTGGATTGTGAGCATGGTTTACGATAATTGTTGAGTTTATTTTTGAATGAATCTTTAATTAGTTGCATAGCTATTAAAAATAAATTAGTAATTTGAATTGTGTGTGTGTGAAATTGAGAAGTATAATAGGTTTCTTCACTTCAGAAAACTTTAGTGTAACGATTTTAAATTAGGAACAAAGTTTGGCTATTCGGTACTTAAATTCGTACTAAGAAAGCATAGGAAAATCAATTTAGATATGAATTGTAATTCCTTGTAACTCGAAGCTTATGAACTCCAGTTTGACAATTCTAAATTTAGGGAATTAAACGACATATAAAAACCCTAACATTTTTGGCGTCGTTGCTGGCGAGTTTTTTTTTAATAGGTTTATGTGTGTGATAAGGATTTTGCAGGGAAATCAGAGGGCAGAGAGTGTACGGTAAGACATGAGTGAAGAGCCACATATCCACTATGGTGGGGTTGCTCCAAAGTCTGATTGTCTTTAGTAAATTTTTGTAGTGCTTTTTCTCTTTCTTATGCGCAAAAGTAGAGGTAGACCTAGAGATAGTAAGGGGAGATTTATTCAAAGTACAAAATCACTTTCATAATTATTTGGTCCTATAAAAACACCCCCAACTAACCTTGTTAATTGTTACACAGGTATCAGAGAGGAGGGAGAAATCTCTACAACAAAAGTGGCCTCAGAAAAGAAAGCATCACATCAAGAGGGGGCAGTACAACTTCAAGATATACTACAACAAGGATAGACTATATTAGGAGTTGTTGTAGGAAAAGAAGTTGTGGTAGTCTCACAAGTTGAGTTAGTAGTAGGAGGACCTCGAAGGGACTTGGGACCCGAGAATATTAGATTCCATCCGGTCAAATATTCTTCCAGCTGGAATACCATACCAAAGTTTACTTCTGAACCACTTGCAGGGATGGTTAATAGAGGAGGAGGTGAGGAGAACAAAAATAATGACAGAAATAATGGTGGGGCCAACATTGGAGATAATGATAGAATCAATACTTTACTCGGTGGGAATAATGACCGAAGAGATGGGCCAAGAGGGGGCCCTGAGGAGAATGAGGAGGAATCAGAGACTACCTTCGGATTTCCAATTCTGGATATTACCAGAAACACTACTATGGAAAACATACCTTTGGCATCTCTTCCACTTTTCCATGGTACATCCTCTAAAGACCCTGATTATTTTCTGTTTGAATTTGATATTCTTTGCAAAAGTTACAATTATTATGATGATGCACATAAACTCAAACGATTTCCTTCTACCCTAAAATATTCAGCTCTGAGGTGGTTTATGAGCTTGGGAGAACATACTATTTACTCATGGGATGATATGAAGTCTGTTTTCCTTAAGAAATATCAAGATTACTGTAAAATTAGAGATATTAATGATATTTTTAGGATGTAGCAGATGGAAGATGAGAGCTTGGAAGAATACCTTGAAAGGTTTTTTTATAATTATCATAAATCCCGAATAGGTAATCTAGATGAAAGGACCTTTAGGACTATTTTTCTAAAAGGGTTAAGGGAAGAGTGCATTGAAACATTAAATTTCTTGAGTTCCGGTGATATCTATAGGAAACCTTTTGTTGAAATAGCTTAACTATGTAGAACTTATTCTAGAAGCCAAGCTAAGGTAGGCAAAAGGATTCAAGACAACCCAAGGGATTATGTGTCTAGGAATTCTAAACCGGTGTAGGGTGGTGTCACTCGAACTGAACTAGGGAACCTCTTAGAAAATTTTAAAATAGATATCCTGAATACTATTAGTGATCAGTTGGATACTCTGAAAATTAAGAGGAAACAAGAGGAAGAGAAGGTTTCTTTGGCTATTTTCTATCCTAAATGCAGACGAAAACATGTTGAGAGGGAATGCCCCATAAATGTAGTAGAAGTTTGTGGAATTTTCACCCATGAGCACCCCACTGACCAGTGCCCTTCTCTACTGGGATTACAAGCTATTTATAAGGGAGGGGATGAAACAAGTGAGCTTCCCCAATCATCTAGGAAACCATCATGGAGGACACCAAACAATAGCCCTTACCAAGATCCTAACATACAGGGTTTCCCCCATTATCAACCATGGAACTCTTAGCCATCTTATTCTCCATGGCCTACTCAACCACCTTAGAGTTCACCTTGGAACCAAGGGTGGAGGGGGAATCCTTATGGAAATACCTTTTAGTCCCAAGCCCAAGCACCTTCGTACCCTCAGTATCAACCACAATATCCACCCTATATGCCTTATGCATCGAATATACCTCAATTCTAGCAAGGGTATAACCCACCTTATCCCCAACAATATGCATTACCATTACCACCTCTGTTACAACAACCACAACCCTTGCCCCTACGTCAAAATACCAACCCATCTTCACAGTGTTGAGAAATTTAAAGCATCATGAATTAGGTGATTTCTCTTCATTAGTAACTGCTTGTGAGTGTTTTTACTTCATTAACTTAGCATCTTATCTTTACTTAAGTTATTAGTGTTCTTCTTCATCAAACAACTACCAATGCATGAACATAAATAGACAAGAGACACAGAATGTAGGCTATGAGTCAGGGCTAAAACCTCTCACTCTTTGAGAGGAAAACCCCCACAAATTCTCTTTATAGAGATTCCAATTGATGAATACCAAGACTAAAACCTTTGACCTATTAGCCACTCCAAGACCAAGACACTAGTTCTCTATTCTTCTTCTTGACTCCTCTTCCTCTTCAACCTTCTTCAAACTGAGATCATCTCTTCAACAAACTGTATATATACTAGGCATGGCACTGAACCATGTCAATGTAATGTCACCAAAATATGACCATTGCAGCAACATCGAAACGCAATGATACATCACTGAGGAATATCTCCTTCAGAGTATCGAATTGTGGCCTCTATATACCACCGAACTGTGGTTTCTTGACCAACCTATGATCTACTACTATGGCACTGAGATTCTCCTTCTGAAATCTGAACTATTGTTCCTTTACTTGTCACTACCACTGTGATCTGAATTACATAGGTGAACAGAACTTCTTGAATTCTCACCAAACTTTGTTTCTCTGTTTAGAGCACTGAAACTTCTACTCTAAAACAGACATCCAAATCTCAAAGATAATCTGCACTTCTTACTATTCCTATACACCTGAAATCTCAGTGACATCCGAACTTGACTTCTTGTGGAGATCCGAACTTGTTGACTGTAGTTGACATCTGAAAATCTAAGAGGAATTCGAACTCTGAACTGTGTGTAATGCGAAGTGTCTTCACGCCTATATATAGTTGTTTTCCCATCAATATAAGCCGACTTTACATTTCAAATAGATGTGTCTCCATATAAGGTGAGTCGACATGAGTTTCCTTTTTGTTTTGAGGCTGACTTCAAGAGCAGGACTAGTGCTTGTCGTTGGAGGGCTTCTAGACATTTTCATAGACTCATATACATTGTTATATCCCCAAGAAGGGTTCTTCATACATGACATTGACTTTTTGACTTTAATGAAAAATCATAAGGCTCTCAATGGGAGCCTTCTAAATAAAATCTCTTGCTCATGAAACCCATGAAGCAAGCATTACAAATAATTTTATTTTATTCTTTTCATCATTTACAAAAGTCATAATTACATGTCATTATGAAGACCAAACCTAGTTACACTTCTCAATACTCCCTCTTAACTAGGGAGGTATTCATAATGGTACTTGGTCATTCTCAATCTGAAGAATTTCTCATGAGAAGAATCAGATTGGTAACTCATCTGTCTAGCATCATATCAACCATCATTGTCACATAGTAAGGCCTTGACTAACAACTCTATCCACGTGATCAGAGCACAATGCTAACGAGACCAATGATTCATAGACACCATAATCATTGTCTCTCAAGGTACATACTCTACTTGGGTGTTCACAGAGTATGACCTATTTTGGACTATTCTTATCTTGGATTGCCAGTCCTCAAAGAATATCGGTCCACGACTACTCTTATCTTGGATGCCCTATATCATCCTCAAAGAGTATTGAATTCCAGATGATTACCCAATCCTCCATTCTATCTTCCCAGGTGAAGACCAAAATGATGTTTCTATCTCTCCCTCTCAATTAGGGAGGACATATCAATTCCAATAATGGAATGTACTCATTCCTATAGAAGGAATGTACCTAAGCTCCCTCTTGGCTTATGAATTTCCAAGTCTCTTCCAGGTAAGAAACTAGTTTTCAAGCTCCCTCTTAATTAGGGACCTATAACAATTCCTCAACCAGTTGCTTGAAGAGCTCCTTCCTTCGACGCCATGAATTTTTTTGTCAAGGAGTCGTCATCTTTTGTGGCTTCTTCATAGGGCACAGACCATCCATCACTTTCATTTATGGGTCAGTCATGTCATCATCAGAAAGTGATCCATAAGTCTTCATCTGGCTTTGCTTCATGTCATGTGACCTTCTTCATGCCATATTTTCTTCAGAAGTATCTTACATCCTTCTACATGGTCCTCTTGGAAGTTATCCACAGTTCTTCCCTTTGGCAGTCCTGCATAAACCCATCTAGATATTTGTTCAAAAATAAGAAATAAACACTTAAATCAAAATTACCTTTGCGATGGTCTTTCATCATGACATCTTCCTATAGGTATCAGCATCTTTCATACATGTTGACATATCTCCCAAAGATATCCATTGTCAAGGGTCTCTATCTTTTCCAAACTTCCATCAGAGTCTTCATATCTTTACAGGAGATTTCCTAATCCAATCTTCTTGGTCTTCCGGATGTTGATTGCCTTTACCATGGTTGCATATCTCATGATCTCTTCCTTCCTTTTTGAACACATTTCATTCCTAGAAGCTTCCATTCATAGTTCCTCAATTGTAGTCAACCGCCTCATACTTCATATTTAATATTCCTACTGGAAAATTTGCAGTGATAACAAAGACGTAATAAATTTCAAAAACAAAATGTACTCAGCAATTAACACATAGACAGAAATTTCTCATCAAACACCCCACTGGCTCATTTTCATTAATAAATATGCTGGAGTACAATAGAAGATGGATGAGGTGCACCTGGGCTTGCACAAGGCAAGCTACAAGCCTTAGGTGATCAACACAAAGTGCCCAGCTGCTGTAGAATTGCAGCTCTCCAAGAAGCTGCGATGTCCCTCCAAATTTGCATTATTGGCTGACTTTGAACTCTGTTTTTCCCCCTCAAAACAACCCATAAATTTTTACAAATTTAGGAGTGTACTCCTTGCCAAAAACCTAGAAAGGGTTTTCCCTGGTTTTGACCCACCAATTTCGACCTCCTAGAGCTTGGCCCTCCTCCAACACTAGGAATTTGCACCTGTAGTTGTAATTGTTGTCTTCTGCTCCCAAAATGCCAAGAATCCTCCCAAATCAGCCTCCCAACAATTCCCCCACAACCCAGCTCCTCAATCCTCTGGGTAAGACTCCCTCCACACAACCCACTCTAATGACTGCGCAGTCCTGGGTGATGATGGCGCAGTCCCTTCAACCAGAAACTCGTCATGAGTGCTTGGCTCCTCCTCCTGCTGTGATATCACTCCTCTATGATGAAAACTTGATGAGAATGCCTCCAGCAACACTTCACCTCCAAATCCCGACTCTGTAGCTCCACCCAAACACGCAGTCGCTCCCACTACACCCCTGTTGCTCCCACTACGTCCTTGCTGAACTGAGGCAGCATAATTCTCTGAAAGGGGTCTCTCTCTTGGTCTCCAACTACAAAGGAAATCCCTCCTAGGGTGGCACTCAAGGTCCACCGAAGGAAAGGGTTTAGCTTCACTCCTTGGGAATCTCTGGTGCTAAACAACACGTTGTAGCCTAGCTGAATAGCCAAAGCAACAATTTCTCAATTTGGCAAAAGGCCCCAAATGTTTCTCTTCTCCTTCTATTTATGCTTGCTCCCTTGGGCCCTGCGTGGGTCCTGTTGTCACACAAAGTGTCTAGGCACCGCAACAATCTTCAGAGTAAGGGTTGTCACTCTAATCCTTATTCCGTTTAGAGTCTCACCTAGACAAGTCAAGTGGGGTAGTCCCTAAGGTGAATGAATGAGGATAGCCTGTGGAACACAGGCTCTCAAAGACTTAAAGATGAACAACTTGATAAATGTAAACAAGTCATGATTAACCAAAATGGATAGATCTTAATAAAATAAGACACAACCACAAGATAAAAATGATTTTAGAACAGTGCCTTAATATTCAATTAACCATACCCCGGATGCGGGTGATCTGTAATGCATTAACTATGATGGGACAGAGGAGGGCGCAGCATGGAAGGCACCTGTCCAGCATGCTCGGCGGACAGAATATCAGGTGGGAGGTTATGAACCCACAGGTGGTAAACATTATGGTTGTTTGTTTGTTTGGTCTCGGCATTAAATCGCTGTCTAGTTTCACCTGCACTGGAGGATTTCTGCTTGCAACGATCTTGATTGCCATAGTAATGGCGGGTGAGGAACGAGGGGGTGGCACTCGCGTATTTAATAGCTTCAGCTTCAGCAACATGCTACTGTGTTTGAGTCTGCTTGGGATGATTCAGAGTTTTGATACAGATTGGGCTTGGGGGGGTCATGCTCCGGCTGTTGTCTTCGGATTGTGCCTGAGGCAGGGCTCACGGTGCGTAATTTCCCCTCAGCTGTTGGCCGCATCCCCTGTGGTGTTCGTGGAATTCTCATTGTTGGTCGTGGAATTTCCACTGAAGGAGATTTCAACTTTGTTGTTCATGCTTTTCTGTCCGCGATGTCGAGACCCCGCTAGCGCATGCTCAGCGCAGAGGCTTCGGCCGGGGCAACCCTTCGCGCCCTTCTGATGGGTTTAGCTCCATGGGGCAAGCTCCTCCTCCTCTGGGAACAGAGAGCATTCTGAGACCAAGTCAATACCTGGACCCAAACTCTCCAGACTCCTCCAATTCGCCGTCCTTTGGCTCAGCTATATTCTCGTTCAATTGTTCTCTCAATCGCCCTCGGATTACGGCTCATGTCTCTGTTCTCTTCTTAGAAGAAGCCCAAGAAGAGGGCGAGCCTAGTGCCCCTTTGCCTCACACTAAGGAAGATCAAAATCCCAACTCTCTGAGGCCTTCTACTGATATGCAACACGGGACATCTTAGCCAGCCAGCGCCGTCAATATAGTGCCAGTTGCTCTTGTTCAGCCGGACAGGCAAGAACCAGAAGAGGGATGGTGCAGGATTGTGGAGGAGCCACCCGACGAGTAAACTTGTGTTTCAGTTGTCCATCAGTTTTTGAAGCCCAGTGGAAAGGAGGAAAAGGTTATTTTTGGCTCTGTTTGTCAAACTTTCTCTATGTTCTTGTGTCGGGTCTATTGTCTAGTTTCTGTTGTGTCGGGTCTATTGTCAAGTTGTTGTTGTTTGTATCTCTCTTATTCCCCTGCGTGGGATATCTCATCCAAACTCCCAATTTTTGACTTAGTCATGCTCAAACGGCCTATCTCTCAGGCATGATGGCTTTCTTTGCTCAATCGATGTAACAGTACTCTTTTTTGTAAATAATAGATTAATCATACTTAGCAAAAAAAAAATATTCAATTAACCATAAACTAAATGAAAACAAGTTATCCAGAGCAATTTATAAATATGATGAAAGCGACGATCATGAACGATTAATTGTAAAATGCTCAAAACTTTAGCATGCAAGATATTCTAGAAATTAAATACCATGAAGAATTATGAAACTTAAAGGCTAAGAAATATATATTCTAGATTTTAAATGATTTTCTTCAATAACCCAGATCTAGAAAAAATTATCTTTCTCCTATAGTCAATCTTTAGATATGATTCTGAAACATTAATCGTGTTTGACAATAGAGAAATCAATACCACAAAATTCTACACTTAACACAAAAAGACACCAAGGAACTTTAGATTAGAATTTTAATTATCCCTTAGGCTGAAAATAATGTCCCAACAAAATGATATTGAGGCTAGATCTTACCCTCCAAGGTCTAGATCTAGCTTCAACCAAAATTTCTCCTTCAGATCTGTAACTACAAAAAAAAGAAAAGCAAAACACCGAGAACAATATATACAATGATAAAAAGAAAACCTAGAAACCCAATTAAATAATTACAAAATTTAAAAACTGCAAGCTCTAATCAGCCAGATCTACCATTATGCCACACATAAATTAAATGATTAAATTTTAAAGGAGGTGCTAACTTGAAACTCTTCGTGTATCACCAATAAAATCTTATGATAAGCCCGAATCTAATTTAGCCGAGCTTTTCAGAAAACATGGATTGGGAGTTGGTTGGTCCAACTGAACACTTCCCCTAACACCCGAGAATCTAAAATCAAGATTTCCTTGCAAAACTCAATCCAGCCATAAAAAATAGAGTGAGAAAATAATAATCAAATTCAAACAAATAGAGATACCTGCTATTACGTTCAAAATTTAAATTATCATTCAAACCCCAATGACTGAGCAAGATACCTATACTCAAATCACTCTTCAGAAGTTATCATTAATTGCTTTAGAAAAAATTATGCATGAAAATAAAACATCTTACAGTATTCCCATGAAGAGTGACGCCAACAAAATTTAACCCCAAAGCCTTTCTTTATTATCCAAAAAAAAAAAAATTACATCAGAGCTTCTTGTTAAGCACACAACTCAAAATTCGGATATATCAACTGGAAAATGACCTTCTATTTAAAGATAAATTCTCCAACAACTAATTCGAGTGATCCTCTTCAAAGCAATCTCGACCGTTGATGAAGATTACAATTTATTTTAATCTCATCCATCGAAATATTTAAATATTTGGGGAAATTCAAATTTTTTAATTAACTCAAACAAAAAAAAACATTGAGTTAATTTCCCCAAAATTTTGACTTTGACTTAACCCCTAGGGATCAAAGGTTAAAATTTAGCAAAATAATTAATTTACCTTAGTCTTGAGACCGTTTAAAATTTCATTTTTAAGGACCAATGAATTTTGCCTTTGGAGAATTTAAATTTACCTAGGACCTAGAATTAATTAATTTTTTGGCTTAGAATTTTAATTAATTTTTTACCAGAAAAATTAATTAATTAACCTATGAGGGGATAAATTATTTTTCCAATCCTTAAG
Source organism: Pinus tabuliformis (assembly GCA_031772625.1). Classification (NCBI taxonomy): domain Eukaryota; kingdom Viridiplantae; phylum Streptophyta; class Pinopsida; order Pinales; family Pinaceae; genus Pinus; species Pinus tabuliformis. The sequence continues at coordinate 217,196,298 of CM062809.1, read as the reverse complement.
ATCATGATTTCCATATTTTTTACATCATAAGGGGGAAAACCCATTTGTAATAGACCCTCGCATACTACCCATTTCTGCGACACAAATATAATCCAACAGACCAAGTAATTTGTAATAAAATAACCTAACCAAATAGTTAGGATTATTCCCAAATTACTTTTACATAGACTTGATCTAGAACACTAGGACTCGCCTAAGATCCTAGCAACAAAATCCATTCCAGCTTTGGGGTAAAACTGGAGGAAAACTCTTCCGACCATCCGAGAATGGATCGGTAGACAAAAAACCTCCCAAAATAGAGATCGTCATTAGAAAAGTAGGTTTACCTATGTCGTTACATACATGACACGGATCTGTTGAGATTATTTACATTATACACATGGAGAAAGGCTTTACATAACATCTTGGAAGTCAAGTTGATGATGATAGTTGGACGACATGGACACATTGATCAAATGTTATCCCTTTTGTGAAAGAAGGGGGTGCACTGTTATGGGTCACTGACACATAGTGGTCAATAGGTCCCATCAAATATTTAGACCCCAACTTAGGAATTTTGAGTTGCCTCCAACGGGTGTGTATTTTTGGTGGGTGAGTGGTCCCCACAATCCACTAAAGACATATCGACCGCCTTTTCTCCTAAGTTCTTCCACCAAAAACGCATTAAGCTAAAAATAACAAAATTTCCAAAATTGTTTTCCTCTCCTTGGGATGACAATTAGGAAGGGACATTATAGTCCTCCCCTCCCGGATGTTGCTTGTCTCCAAGAAATTGTAAAACTGGATATTGCAAGATTTGTTCACTCTCCCATGTGGCATCCTCTTCTGGCAAATCCTTCCATTTGATCAGGTACTCCTTGATCACCCTGTTTCTCAACCTCCTCTCCCGGGTCTCCAATATGGTCTCAGGTGTCAAAACTAAGTGCCCCTCATCATCCAAAGGAGGCAACTCAGTTGCTTCTGTAACATGTTGCCCCAATGCCTTTTTCAGGCATGAGACGTGGAACACATTGTGAATCCGGCTCTTCGTAGGTAGCTCTAGCTCATAGGCCACCTCTCCAACCTTCTGAACCACCTTATACGACCCATAAAATCGGGGTCGAAGCTTCTCTGCTCCCTTTTGCTTGAGCGAAGATTGCCTGTATGGCTGCAAGCATAGGTAGACCATGTCTCCTACCTCAAAGTGTCTCTCCACCCTGTGCTTATCAATGTATACTTTTTGTTGATTCTAGGCCACCTATAAGTTGTTCTTGAGAGCTCGGAGAATCTCCTGGCTCTCTTGAACCCAATCCTTTACCCCTGGGTCCCTGCAATCTCCAGACACCATGTTAGAAAAAGAAAGTCCATCATACCCATAAAATGCTCGGAAAGGAGACATACCAATGGACATATGATAAGTTTTTTTGTAGTAAAACTCCCTGAGATGTGACCACTTGACCTGTGCTCTATGTTTCCCAGTAACATAGTTGCGCAGGTACCCTTCCAACCGTTTGTTCACAATCTCTATTTTCCCATCGGTGTGGAGGTGATAACTAGTGTTGGGTGTAAGCTCTATCCCCACTAACCAGAACAACTCCTGCCAAAAATCCCTCATAAATATGTTTCCCTGTCACTCACAATGGCCTTGGGGAGACCATGCAGCCGGAAAACCTCCCGAAAGAATAACTCGGCCACCTGGGAAGCTGAAGATCTTGATGAAATAGCAAAGAAGTGGGAAAACTTGGTCAATTTGTCAACCACCACATAGATGCAGTCTCGCCCCTACGCAGCTGGTAGCTCGGTGATGAAGTCCATGGATACGCTCTCCCACTTCCTCTTTGGAATGGGAAGCGACTATAGCAAACCGTTTGGGTGGGTCAGTTCCACCTTGTTCCTCTGGCAGTCCACGCACACCCTCACATGCCTCAACACATCTGCCTTGAGCCCCCGCCAAGGGAATCTCTCCTTAATAGCACAGTATGTCTTGAGGAAGCCTGGGTGTATTGCTAGGGGGGGAATCATGGGCTTCTTGCATGATCCTCTCCTTCAACTAAGATCCAAGTACCAAATAGATATGGTCCTTATAGTAAATCACATCACCCTGAACTAGTCATCCCTGGGTGTGCGATCCAAAATATCGCAAGCCTGCATGTCCTTGGAGTACTCAACCAATAATTGAGCCTTCCAATCCTATGTGACATCCATCAAAGACAATGTTGCTGGTCTCCTAGAGAGGGCATCGACTACCACATTGTGTTTACCCTTCACATACTCAATCTCAAAATCGTAAGCCTGGAGCTTACTCACCCATTTTTGTTGCCTCTCCTCTAATGACTATTGCTCAAGGAGGAATCGAATACTGTTGTGATTAGTCTTCACTTTGAACCGGTTTCCCACTAGATACTGTCTGAATTTTTCCAGTGCATGCATCACTACCAACATCTCCTTGCCATACACGGAGTACAACTGCTCATTTCCTACTCTCAAACGCAATAGGATGCCGCCCTGTGTCAAAACGACCCCAACCCCTTCACCAGAGGCATCACACTCCAGCAAAAAGGGTCGTGTGAAATCTGGCAAGGCTAAAACCAGGCAGTTGCTCATGACCCTCTTGAGGTGCTCAAAAGCCTCCTCTGCCACCTACCTCCACTCAAAAGTTCCCTTCTCTGTCAAATCCGTGAGAGGTGGTGCAAGTTATGAGAACCCTCTCACAAATGTCTTGTAAAACGTACAATGCCCAGGAACCCCCTCAACTTCGTCACGTTCTTGGGTGTGGGCTAATCCAGTATAGCTCGAATCTTCTCCTGGTGCATCTTCACTCCATCTTCCCCAATCGCATGCCCCAGGGACAACATCTTCGTTACTCCAAACTCACAGTTGGACAACTTCATATAGAGTTGTTGCTCCTTAAGTATGTGAAGCACTTCCTCCAAGTGTTGAAGGTGCTCCTCCCATGTCCTGTTGTAAATGAGTATGTCATCAAAGAAAACCAGGACAAAGCACCTCAGCTACCCACGGAACACGTGGTTCATACAAGACTGGAAAGTAGCTGGAGCATTGGTTAGCCCAAAGGGCATCACCAAGAACTCAAAATGTCCATAGTGGCAGCGAAAAGCAGTCTTCAGAATGTCCTGCTCCCTCATGTGAATCTGGTGATACCCCGAATGCAGATCTATCTTAGAGAAGTATTTAGCTCCCTTAAGCTCGTCCATCAACTCATCGATGCGTGGAATGGGATATATGTTCTTCAACGTCTTCTTATTGAGAGATCAGTAGTCAACACACATGTGCAACATCCCATCTTTATTTTTCACCAACACCACGGAAAAAGAAAATGGACTCGAGCTAGGTCTGATATGTCGCAATCTCAACAACTCCTGAATGGCCCACTCTATCTCATCCTAATAGGCCTTTGGGTGCCTATAAGGGGTGGTGATGACTGCGTTCACCCCCTCCTCCCGCTCGATGGTGTGCTTAAATCCATAGTTTGGTAGTCTACCCGGTGGAACATCCCCAAAAAACCCCTTGTGCCTCTCCAATAAGGCTAGTATATCTGGATGTGTCGCCTGTGCCCGCGTCCCCGACTCAAAAATCCACAACTCAAGTGCCCACTCCACATCCCCATGTTGAAAATCAGCCTCCATCCAGTGGGCTGAAACTCTTTGAGGGGGATAAGGGTGCATTCCCCTTAGTACTACTGGCTTCCCATCCGGCCCCTTGAACTCCATCTCTAGCTTCTACCAATCAATAGTGACCTTCCCTAATGCATACAACCACTAGACACCCAACACCACATTGGTGTCTGGGACATCAACCACGAAGAAATGGTCAGTGAGTGAGTAGTTCGATATCTTCAAGGTCAGCCCGAGGACATACTTAGTACACTACATGGTCCGGTCTTCGGATACCAAAACTGAGAACCCCTCAAATGTAGTTGTCTGGATGCCCCTACGCTCCACCATCTAGGCATCAATGAAATTGTGGGTGGCCCCACTGTCAACCAGGACTGACACACGTTTTCCCTGTACAATTCCCCTAATCCTTGAGTGTCAAATACTTCGACACACCCCGAAGTGAAGCAAGGAATCCCCCAATTGGGGCAAACGACCCTCCTCTAGGTGGTGGTGGTGGTCCTCCTGATGATGGTCCTCCCTCATCTCCTGGCTCCTCTACTACCTCGACCTCCTCCTCTTCAGGCTCACTATTTGAGAACACCTCAATGAAATGGGCTTTGCACTTGTGCCCCGGTGCCCAAGGCTCCTGGCACGTGAAAACACGACCTCCTCCTCCTGAGGTCCCTCCAAGTGTCATCATTCAATTGGCTACGTCCTTCATCTCTCTGTGGTGGCGTCGCATCTCTGTTCCCCTATGGGGTTGTGGATCTTGTGGGAACAAAGGCCTGGTTCTTGGGCATTACATCAATCATGTCCCAGGTCATAGAAATGGCATCCTGTAGTGATGTGGACTTGTAAACCCTCACCCAGCCACGCAAAGGCTCAACAAGCCCCTCCACAAACAGCATGATCATCCGTACCTCCGAAATATCTGTCACCAGCACTGCGAGTCTATGGAACTTCATAATGTAGACCTCCGGGCTGCCAGTCTGTCTCAAGTGGGCCAACTCTCTGAAGTGTAGCTCCAGATCCTTCCTCTCAAATCTCTCCAACAATCTCCTAGTGAACTCTGTATAAGTGGTGATGTGAAGGTGCCCCAATGTGATCAGTCTGTGATACCACCACTCTTGTGCATCCCCTTCCAAGTGAAGGGTGGCGAAACGTATGGCATCAACTTCCCTCATGGGATTCAAGTGAAAATATGTATCAAGTTTTTGGATCCATGCCCTTGTTGAGCTCTTCGCTGACCCATCGAACTTTAGAAGTGTGACCTTCCATGCTAGCTTCAACACATCTTTGTTGGATGCTCCTTCCCTATAGTGGCTTCTAGCCCCAGCAGTGCACCTCTCCTTGAGGTGGATATACTCTCCAAAGGACATCGTCCTCTTGATCCGGCCATCCAACCCCTCATACTCATCAATGCTTCATGCAACAGAATGTACCAAGTTCGCAACCGGGTTCGGCTCTCTCTCTGGCTCAACCTCCTCCATGAAATGAGGCATTGTGGGGTGACCAGCTTGCCCACATTGTGGGGTGTGTGGAAGCTGATAGGTATGATTGCATCCTCCTACTCTGGAACCCCCATCACCTTGAGGTTCTCCCTCCGGTCTTCCACCCATTTACAAGCCCATCACCTGCTGCATCATGTCCATCATCAGTTTCCCTTGCCTCATCATCTGCTAGTTTGTCCTTAGCAACTCTTCTAAGACCTGGTTTGTGTTCCTCTGCCTGGGCTGCTCATTCTCTTCTTGGTTGTCCATTCCGCCTCTATTATTTTCAGTTCAGTGTCTAAAAATGGGTATGGGCCCTCTTCTCTACCTCATCCCCTGCCTCTTACTCTACCATGACCTCTCTAGAAAACCAATCCTTGGTATCTCGGTGGCATCACCCGCTCTTGTTCCCCACCCTGGCCAAGAGAATGCACTGATACCACTGTAATTATCCTACTGGAAAATTGCAATGATAAGAAAGACATGTAATAAATTTCAAAAAGAAAATGTACTCAACAATTTACACATAGACAAAAATTTCTCATCAAACACCCCATTGGCTCATTTTCATTAATAAATATGTTGGAGTACAATAGAATATGGATGAGGTGCACTTGGGCTTGCACAAGGAAAGCTACAAGCCTCAGGTGATCAACACAAAGTGCCTAGTTGTTGTAGAATTGCAATTCTCCAGGAAGTTACGTTGTCCCTCCAAATCTGCATTGTTGCCTGACTTTGAACTTTGTTTTCCCCCTCAAAACAACCCAGAAATTTCTACAAATTTAGAAGTGTAGTCCTTGCCAAAAACCCAGAAAGGGTTTTCCCTAGTTTTGACCCACCAATTTCGACCTCCTAGAGCTTGGTCCTCCTCCAACACTAGGAATCTGCGCCTATCACTGTAACTATTGTCTTATACTCCCAAAATGCCAAGAATCCTCCCAAATCAGCTTCCCAACAATTCCCTCATTACCTATCTCCTCAATCCTCCAGGTAAGACTCCCTCCACACAACCCACTCTAATGATTACATAATCCTGGGTGATGATGGCATAGTCCCTTCAACCAGAAACTTGTCCTAAGTGCTTGACTCCTCCTCCTACTGTGATATCACTCCTCTATGATGAAAACTCGATGAGAATGCCTCTAGCAACACTTCACCTCCAAATCCTGACTCTACAACTCCACCCAAACACAGTCTCTCCCATTGCATCCCTACTTCTCCCACTGCGTCCTTGCTGAACCAAGGTAGCGTAATTCTCTGAAAGGGGTCTCTCTCTTGGTCTCCAACTGCAAAGGAAAGCCCTCCTAGGGTGGCACTCGAGGTCCACTGAAGGAAAGGGATGAGCTTCACTCCTTGGGAAGCTCTGGTGCTAAACAACACGTTGTAGCTTAGTTGAACAACCAAAGCAACAATGAATTCTCAATTTGACAAAAGGCCCCAAATGTTGCTCCTCTCCTTCTATTTATGCTTGCTCCCTTGGGCCCCACGTGGGTCCCATCAAATATTTCAACCCCCAACTTAGGAAAATCAAGCTGCCTCCAAGGGGTGCATATTTTTGGTGGGTGAGTGGTCCCCACAATCCACTAAAGGAATATCGAGCCCCTTTTCTCCTAAGTTCTTCCACCAAAAATGCATTAAGCCAAAAATAACAAAATTGCCAAAATTGTTTTGCCTTTCCTTGGGAGAACAATTAGGAAGGGAGATTACATCATATGAGGATATATTATGTTGATTTCATCTAGTGTGACCCATGCCTTCCATAAACCTTTAATAGGAGGAGATTCCTTTTCTCTAATCATGCCTCTCTATATAGAGCAGTGATCCAAGTTACTTGCAACCATACAACATGACTTATAAAATCGAATATAAGCATACATACCTCATTTACCTTTAGGTCATCTAGGCTTCTTTCAACGACTTCCTTGATTGAAAAGACCTTCAACCCCTTGATCTACTTCATCTCTTATGTCATCATACCATTATCCCATGAATTCCATAAGTTTGGAGTTCCTGATGAAACACTTGCTTCCTCTCTAGATCGGTGGACCCTCCAATGAGGATTCCATGCAAGAATCTTCAGGATCTCACATATCCTTATCCAGAAGATGTTTCCTTTTGACTTATGTATGATGAGACTTGTCCTGGATGACTTCTTCCTTGATATTTTAATGAGGTCACCAAGAGCTATACGCTTCATAGTTGACTATCAGACATCCTTCATGTTTCCTATGGTGATGTCACGAGCTTGCTCTTCTAATGTTTTTCCTCTTCCTTGGACTTCCTTCTTTCAGATTTCTCCATTTCATCAGTGAAATGGACTTCTTCTCTATCTTTCATGTTATGGCCCTTAAGATGAAATGGACTTCTTCTCTATATTTCATGTTATGGCCCTTCTTAAGCTTAGGACAATCTTTCTTGTATAGAATTGATTCTTAGCTATGTTTTTCGGTAAATGTCTAAATACTTTTTGCCCTCAACCTATCTTCCTCTATCTTGCATATAAAACACAAGTTTTTGAATGGGATAGCCTTCTTATCCTCATAGACATTTGTCACCTTGTTCATCAGTTAGTGCATTTAGAACAATGATGATTATGTCCTTATCATCTCTTCTAGATCTTGAAGTTGAGATCTTATGAAGATATCCCTTCATCCTTTGATACCTACAATTTTGTGTAGATCAGAGCTAAGTGATATGATCTTTCTTTATCGCATCTTCAAAGAATAGTTCTACAAATTTATCATATATATCTCTTCAATGTCTCCAATACTGCTATATGGGGGGACCTTTCATAAGAATCCCTTTCCATGTATTCAGACGAGACCTTTTCATAGATCTATTCAATGACTTCACTTTCTTCGAGGACTACGTCTATCCTCCTCTTCCATGCAAGGAATTTCGATGACCCAACCAGTTTATTGGTTTCTTTGAAAAACAAAGTCATTTCACCAAATTTGGTTATAGAATGAAAGATACTTACTTGACAAATACTTGACAAGTGAAGATGAAATATTCAACTTGATCACTTTGATGGTGGTTGAAGAAGATGTATTAGTGCTCCTTTTGGATGATCTTCTTCCAAATGAAAAGCCCTTCTTCAATAAAGGAGATTGCTCCTTTTATGATATCAACACCTTTAGATCTAACTTCCCTTGTTGATGGTGATTGACGAGGATGTTTTGATGCTTCCTCAAATGATATTCTTCGAAGATGAGGAGGAGATCCTTGTTGCAATGATAGGGAGCTTGCCTTATAGCTTTTGATAATGCCTTCTCACCTTTAAGATACTTCGACTCCTTTGGTAGTGAATGAGTGCAAATCAGAAATGCTTCTAGGGTTTCGACTTTCTCCAAGATGATGTGATCTTTGTCTTTAACGTACTTCAAGCTACCTTACCTTGTAGATAACATGATGAGGGTCTTTGTGGTATTTTGATGATGACTATAAGATCCAACAGTTTTGTTGTTGTAAACTTCTAGCTGCTTTGATTTGTAGATCTATTTGCCTTGAGTAGGAATATGGCTTTGGCCTTGATTGATGATCCCAAGACTTATTCTGAAGTAGACCTTCTTCTTTGATCTAGGGTTTGATCTTTCGCTTTGATATCCTTCAACTTGTTTTGATGCCATTCTTGAAACTTGATCCATGAGTCTCTTTGATTGCATGCCCTTTTTCTTGACTTTGACACCTTAGCTCTAATACCATGTTGAGAAATCTAGGGCCTCATGAATTAGAAGATTTCTCTTCATTAGTAATTGCTTGTGAGTGTTTTTACTTCATTAACTTAGGATCTTATCTTTGCTTAAGTTATTAGTGTTCTTCTTCATCAAACATCTACCAATGCACGAACATAAATAGACAAGAGACACCTAATGTAGGAAATAATTAGACCATCAAAGTAATTAGCCAAATGTCAAAAATGATATCTGGACTACCACCAAAATACGATGATCTAGGGAACCCAGTGGTAACCTTAGGGATAAATGGAACTTTTTTGCCTAACACTCTTGTAGATCTGAGGGCAACCATCAATGCAATGACTGTTGATACTATGACATTATTGCAATTAAAAGAGATAAGACCCACACCCATTGTGTTGGAATTAGCAAATAAGTCCATCGTCAAACCTATTGGGGTCCTAGAAGATGTGGTGGTAACAGTAGCTTCCTGGGAATATCCGATTGATTTTATAGTAATTTCTCCAAAAACTACCAAACCAGGACACCCAATAGTCTTAGGTCGACCCTGGCTAGCTACTGTTGATGTTGTCATTGGGTGCAGAAATGGGGAAATGACTATCTCTAATGGGTCACAAATTCAAAAGTTGACTATCTTTCCACCTGCCCAATTAGTTGGAGAAGTGCCTCTTTGGTTGGAAAATCCTTATGGGGAAGAAGATTGTATGCTTCCTTTGCTGACTTTAGAACAATCAAGAGGGCTTCAAGAACAATTAGAAGAACATGTTTTGCAACAATTCTTATTTGATATAAGTTGTATAGAATATCATGTTTCTTTTAGTGGCTACCATCATGTTTTCAACAATGAATTTCAGGAAACTTGTTATCCTGTTGTGTTTGCATCATTCACCATTGTAGCCTTAGAAGAAAATAGAGAACCAAGCGCCCAACCTATTGAAATCAGTTCTGGAAAAACATTGTATGTTGGTACAGATTTAAGTACATAATAGAGACAACAAGTAGTAGAAATGATCCAAAAACAGTCCAGGGCATTTGCTTGGGATTATTTAGATATGAAAGGAATTCATCCTGATACCTGCATACATCACATTTATACTAATGAAAAAATCAAGCCTGTAAGACAACCACAAAGATGAATGAATCCAACCCTCAAAGAAATTGTCAAAGATGAACTACAAAAACTTTTGAGTGCAAATTTTATATACCCCATCTCTAACAGTAAGTGGATATCTCCTTTAGTGGTGGTTCCCAAGAAGAATGGGAAATGGAGGATTTGTGTTGATTATAGGGAGTTGAACAAAGCCATCTTGAGGGAATATTTTCCTCTGCCTTTTATTGACCAGGTGCTTGATACTTTATCAAGGAAAAAGTATTTCTTCTTCTTGGATGGGTACAACAGTTACAATCAGATCCAAATAGCCCCAAAAGACCAAGAGAAGACTACTTTTACCTGCCCGTGGGGTACCTATGCTTACAGAGTTCTTCCATTTGGCTTGTGTAAGGTTCCAACTACCTTTTAGAGGGATGTGTTAGCTATTTTTGCTGATCTGATACATGACTATGTGGAAGTCTATATGGATGACTTCACAGTGTATGGCAATGATTTCTAGTAGGCTCTGGAAAACTTAGAAAAAGTTTTGATTCATTGTCAGGAAACTCATCTAGCTCTCAGTAATGAGAAATGCAAAATGATGCAAACTGAGGGAATCGTTCTGGGTCACCATGTGTCACAAACATGGATAAAAGTTAACCCGACAAAAATTGAGGTAATTTCACGAATCTCAGTCCCAACATAAAGAGGTAAGAATTTTTTTGGGACATGCAGGGTATTATAGGAGATTCATTGAAAATTTTACTAAAATTGTTGCACCTATGTTTAAATTAATCGCTAAAGATGCTGATTTTTTATGGGATACTTGTCAAAATACTGTTTAGGTACTGAAAGACGGATTGTCGACTACTCTAGTGTTGAGAGGGCCTAATTGGTCTCTTCCTTTTCACATTTATACCAATGCATCAGATACAACCCTTGGAGTTGTGTTAGGACAAAGGGAGAATCACATTTCGTATGTTATTTATTTCGTTAGCAAAAATCTCTCACATGCAGAATTAAATTACACTGTTACCGAAAAGGAATTACTAGCAGTAGTCCATGCTATCAACAAATTTAGGCACTATATTACTGGTTACGAAACTTTTGTCCATACTAATCATTCAGCTATTATATTCCTTATGAATAAACCAATTACAAATGGAAGAATTACTAGATGGCTACTTTTACTTCAAGAATTTAATATTACTGTGATTGACAGGCCTAGACGGGATAATTCAGTTGTAGATTTCTTGTCCAGAATGAATGTTTCACAGGACATTGCTCCAGTTCCAGACGACTTTCCTGATGAGAACTTGTTTTCTATTTCCACTTATACTCCTTGGTTTGCTGATGTGGCTAACTATTTGGTAACAAGCAAGTTGCCACAAAATCTGTCCACCAGGGAGAAACATAATATTGTGCAGCAGAGTGCCAACTATTCTTGGATAAAAGGAGACCTATACTACACCAGACCTAATCTTATCATGAGGAGGTGTGTACGGGAAGATGAAATGTATGATGTCTTAAAGGCTTGCCACAGTGAACCCTGTGGTGGACATTTTGCAAATAAAATAACAACCTACAAGTTGCTACATGTGGGTTATTATTGGCCCACTCTTTCAAGGATGCCAAGAAGTTTGTCTCCAATTGTGATGCTTGTTAAAAGGACGGGAATGCTTGTTCCAAGTGACGAGATGCCTCTTCAAACTCAGGTATCGATAGAACCCTTTAAAAAGTGGGCATTAGATTTTGTAGGGCCTATTTCTCCTATGTCCAAAAAGAAGAGGTATATATTAGTTTGTACTGATTATGTGACAAAGTGGGTGGAAGCTAAGGCTTTATATTCTACCACCAAGAAGGTTGTTGTAGATTTCCTTTTTGAAGCCATATTAACTCGGTTTAGGGTTCATAGAGAGATTTTCACCAATCAGGGGACACAATTTACTTCCAAACTGTAAAGGCTATTATTGAACAATATCAAATTAAGCACTGGAAATCTACCCCATACCACCCTCAGGCAAATGGATAGGTCGAATCTACTAACAAAGTCTTAGAGTCCATTCTCACTAAAACAGTTCAACTACACCATGGAGACTGGGCTGATAGGTTGCCAAAAGAATTATGGGCTTATCGAATAACATGGAGAAATGTGACAGGATATACTCCCTATGAGTTAGTGTATGGGAAGCAAGTGTTGCTCCCCATCGAATTTCAGGTAAGAACATTTCAAACTGCTGCTCAACTAGGGATGGATCTAAATGAAGCTCAGAAACAAAGAGTACTTCAGCTGAATGAACTTGATGAAATCAGACAGGATGCCTTCCAAAGAACTATGTTGGTACAGGACCAAAGAGCTCGATGGCATGATAAGTATATCAAGAAGAAAGTCTTCCAACCAGGAGACTGGGCACTATTGTATGATAACAAGTTTAAACACTTCAAAGGGAAATTTTCAACTAGATGGTTGGGACCCTATGAAGTAGAGGAAGTTTTTGATAATGGCTTAGTCAAGATTAAGACCATTTATGATGATCAAACTTCATTTGTGGTAAATGGCCACAGACTAAAAATCTACCACCGCCCGCTCTCCCGACAGGAATTTTTCCAAGATGTGATGCAAGATCCATAAATGGAGCTAATTCATAAAGGGGATCCAACTCTTGCTGGTTCTTCAAATTAATTTTTTTTTATTATTTTAATATATGTATATATATACATAGTATAAATAACAATGAGTTGATTCTTGTTTTCCTCCACAGCTCATGTTGATCAGTGGTTGTCAATGATGTCAGCCCAAGTAGCACCAGGGGCTACCTAGATCTTGGATGGAAATTTTGACTTGAAAGCTTACTCTATTCTGAGTCAAGGATCTTCTAGATGGATTCTACTTGTCGATATGTTTCCGCTGATATATGGCACGCCACGTAATTCTTCACGGTTTGAGAGATATTCGTGTTTGAAGTTAGTAACCCCAGTTAGTGGGATAAAACCCTATGGGGTTGTGGCATGGCACTCATAATTGGTTGTGGTCATTGAATAGTAAATAATTAATAATGTTTTTTTTCCTAAAATCCCTCCAACGTTCACTTGTTGAGGACCCTCTCAACTCAAGACATTCATATAAATAGTGACCCTCATATCCTCCTCTAGTAGGGATTTTGTGGCTTCAAACAGATCATCATGAAATGTTTGCTATAACTTTTTTTTATGTGAAGCTTAAGAATATGAAATTAAAACCCATTTGAGCCAAAATCTTGATGAAGTTCATGACCGAATTTCAGATCTTGGTTCGCTATCTTTTAGGAGATATGATCTAAGGAAGTTAGGGTTTTTGCAGGCTCCCGAATTCCATGTCAAACAGGTGAAGTTGGGAAAATCGTCATAACTTTCTCTCTGAGCATTGGATTCCAATTTCATAAATAGTGACAGAAATAGGACGGTTTGTAGTTTGTTGGGAATCGTTTTCAGGGCCAAAGGTCGCAATAGTGACACATGACACTTTGTACAATTTCACTCTACTAAACAAGGCTATAATCAAGTCATCGTGGGAGATTGGGCATAACTCTTTCTTGAAGAATCCAATCTTGATCAGACCTATGGGGTTGGAATGAGGAATCGGAGGGCTATCATAGGACAAAATTTCAGACCCTGGAGATCCAAAAATGCATAGATACAACAGATTCAATATTGAGCTCCTAGAAGGCAAGAAAAAAGCATGCATTCAAGGATCACTGCAGTAAGGACCACACATCAATAGTCAAGGGTAAGTATCCTACATCAAGGTATGTATGATTAGTGTTTACATTTGAATTTTGAGTATCATCTTTGACATATGTTTTTGCAGGACAACGTAAGTATATACAGTGTCTCGGTTATATCTCTATGTCTATATATGTCACAATTAGTTTTTCGGATGTCCTATTCTTGATACAACACATTGTATGCTACATATTCTTGATGCTACACCAAGTTTGCTAAATCTATATGATGTTGTAAGTTCATGTTACTTGTCTTGTCATAGTTGATAGAATGGTCTCTATTGTTGTACTTAGAACTTGGTCCATCACAAGTCTAAGGTTTGTCATCAGTTTTTATTGTATATATCTTTAGCTCAATTTTCGATATAGTCTTGCATAGAGTCCAGGCATATATCAAGAGTGGGAATCTTTGCTACTGTTGCAGAAATTCAACAACAAAAGTGACAAGCACACTTCAGGTATGCATTATAATTTTTAATTTGCATTTATTCATTATTACGCACTTACATGTGTTTTGCAAGCAGAGGTAAGTTGAAGGGTATTTTGTTTTGTTTTGGGATTGGTTTCGCCGGGCAAATTTTACATGCAGGTAGAAGAAGATTCAAGTACAACTTCAAGCAAGAATTCAAGAGCAAAAGTATCAAATCAAAAGCATTGCAACGGGACATCCTTTGAAGACATGACAACCATCTGTATATCGTGAAGAAGTGTCAAGGCCAAGAGTCATCATAGTAAAGTTGTAAAAGAGTCATTTGTAAAAGTGTCATCATTGGAAGAGTCATTATTGTAAAAGAGTCAATCTGCCTAGAGTCAAAAAGGCATTATTGGGAGGTATAGGAGTCTCTGTTGGGATGATGTCATGGTTGGGTTGCAGGTCATAGTGTGATTGGTTGTTCGGTCAAAATCATTGTAAATCATATTGTATCATGGATCGCTGTCCCTTGTACGGGAATCCACACTCTTGTCTCATTTCAGACATTATAGGGTGGTAGGGAGGTGCTAGGTTGGTGAATGAAGTCACCTATAGGTTGGAGCCTGTGAACACTTCAGGGTGGTAGGTTGGTCTAGGTTGGGCATTGGGGCATCCTTCCAGTGGGAGCTGGAGAAGAATGTTTTTCTAGAATTCTAGGAAGTTGTTGCTTTCATTTCGGTTGGGGCTGAAGATTAAAGAATTTATTAGAAAAGCATTCAGTGGTTTTTACTGAAGGGGGTTTTCCACCTAAAATTCTTGTGTCTACTGTGTTCTTTTATTTACTGTTATTATTGCATAAACATTAATAATAATTGAAGATTAACTAATTCTCTGAAAATATTTAAAAGTGTTAATTGCTAAGGAATATTGATTCACCCCCCCTCAATATTTCCAACAATTGGTATCAGAGGTTGGTTCCTTCAATAGCAGTCTAACAACTGGAAGGAGATCATGGAGTATACCAAGAATAGAGTTCTTTTGTTCAATGGAAATAACTATGCATTTTGGAGTGGAATAATGTAGTTTCATTTGCTAGCGCATGGATACGAAGTATGGGAAATCGTTGACAAAGGCTTCACACAGACCCAAGATGAACAAGGTAAGAAAAATATGGTATATGATGAAAAGGCTAAAGATCTTATTATCAATGGGCTTATAAAATCTGTTTATCTTAAGGTATTGAGTTTCAAAACTGCTAAAGAGGTATGGGGCAAGCTTGAAAATATATATGCAGGTGACTCAAAGGTCAAAGAAACAAAGCTTCAATTTTTTAGGGAAAAATTTGAGCAACTCAAAATGAGGGAAGATAAAGATATTGTTGCATACTTTCAGCATGTTTATGAAACAACAAATACATTGGAAGGTTTGGGAGAACCTGTTGAAACGAAAATTGTTGTCTGAAAGATCCTCAAAACCTTGCCAACAAGATTTAACCCTAAGGTATCTGTCTTGGAAGAGATCGAATCTGACCAATCTCAGCATAAATGAATTGCATGGAATTCTTATGAAATATGAAATGAGGATTGAAGAAGAGGATGACGCATCTCACTTAGAAACAACATTTTCTGCATCCAAGAAGAATGGTAAGGACAAACAGACTTAGAAAGCAAAAACTTGCAGTTGTAAGGATGAAGAAAAGAAAGAAGAGGAAGAAGAACTCTCAGATAAAGAATTCGCCTATTTCACGCGGAAAATGAGAACAGGTACAGGAAAATTCAAGGGTAAACTTCCCTTAATATGTTTTGATTGTGGTGATGTTGGGCATTTTGCAGTCAAATGTCCTCACAAAAATGAGGTTGTTACGAATGGAAAGAAAGGTCCTAGGAAGTTCAACAAGCAAGCAAGAAGAAATAGTTTAAGAAAAGTTCTTCTCCAAAGAAGATAGTTCCTCATCCGAAGAAGATAGTGATAATGAAGAAGAATTCAACGGAAGAGTATTGTTTATGGCCAAGCACAATAAGCAAGAGGCACCTGACGAAGAAGAAGAAATGACTGAGGTTGAATTTCAAAATGAAGTGATAAGGGTTATCAAAGACATCAAAGCCGAGAAGAAGCATGTCAACACTCTTGAAGATGATTTGAAGACAGAAAGAGAACAAGTCCTCAACCTTAAAATCAAGGTTGAAGAATACAAGCGAATTGAAGAATCTCTCAGGAAAGAATTAAAGGAAAACAACAAGGAAAGAGAAGCATTGGAAGCTGAAATAGTTGCTCTACGAAAGGAAGTAAAAAATGGAAAAACATTTCAAAACTACGCCAATAGTTCAAAGACTTTGGATGAACTCATCAGCAACCAACGATCATACAACGACAAGACTGGTCTTGGTTACAAAGAAAAATTCGAAAAGAAGTTGAGTCCTTCTATGAAAATTAAAGAAGATGGATATGCAAAATCTACCAAGCAAATAGATCTCTCAGCTAAATCAAGAGATCAAGACTCGAAGGAAGAACCTTGAAAAACAATTCCTCGAAGAAGATTTCTTCCCAAGTACCAACCTATCTTTTATGGTCCTTGTTATTGATGTGGAAGGTTTGGACATAGAGTTGCAGAATGTCGCATGTATGTTTGGAATGAATATAATTCCAAGATATCCTTCATAAATGGATATACCATAACTCAACATAATATCAACAAATTTGATCATTTGAGAGATGATGTCAAATGTTACAAATTTAACAATATTGGACATATGGGTAGGGATTGTGAAGTTCCAGATATGTACAATCATTATCTGTAAAACCCTATAAGCAAGTTTGTAAGATCACGAGACAGGTTCCACGATGATTTTGTCAGAAGAGAATACGTGCTAGATGGGCCAAACATTGAATGTTTCAAATGCCATAATTATGGCCATAGCACTCACGGTTGCAGATATCAGATGGAATCACCTATGGACAACATTGAATGCTTCAAGTGTCATAACTATGGGCACATGGCTCGAGATTGTAGGAATAAGAAGGTTTGTAAAAGGAAACAGGTATAGGAAGACAAAGCAGATAACAAGGTTTCAACAGTTATGCTTTCAGGATTTGTAAAAGCAAAAGGTCATGAGGAATTAGAAGTTGCTTCAAATAATGACTCAAGTCAATATGGCCTGTTAGGTGACTCACTATTTTGAACAATCTGGCTTGTTGACTCCTTAATGTTTGTAGAGGAGGAGTCTATGCAACAATATATGGCACAAGTCTACGATTGACAGGAAAGTAGTTTTAACAAGATGGTTGTTTCATTACAAGTTCAGGGGGAGAAAAATAGTTGAAGGATTACAGGTTACCAAGAACAAGGTAAGATTAGTCTGCAAAGGATATGCACAGTTTAAAGGAATCGATTTTGAAGAAACATTTACTCTCGTTGCTAGAATGGAAGCTATCGGGATGTTTCTCGCTTATGCTTGCTCGAGAAAAATCAAGGTCTACCAAATGGATGTTAAGTTAGCTTTTCTAAATGGTGAATTGGAGGAAGAAGTTTACATTAACAACCCGAAGGTTTTATGCCCTCTGACAAAGAAGACTATGTATGCAGATTAAGGAAGGCTCTATATGGTCTCAAGCAAAGTGGATTGAGATAGCCTAACAATTATTGAAGTATATGTGGATGATATAATATTTGGAAGCAGTGATGACAGATTAAGTAAAGACTTTGCCACAAAAATGCAAAGTGAGTTTGAAATGTCTATGATTGGCGAACTGAAATACTTTTTAGGGCTTTAGATTTCTCAGTAGGATAAAGGAATATTCATATATCAAACCAAGTACATCAAAGAAATGCTCAAGAAATTCCAGAGGGAAGATTGCAAGCCAGTCGTTACCCCCATGGTAACATGTTGCAAGTTAAGCTTAGAAAAGTTGTCAAAGGATGTGGACCAAAGGTTGTATAGATCCATAATTGGTAGTCTCTTATATGTGATAGCTTCCCAGCCTGATGTGATGTAGGCAGTTGGACAAGTAGCAAGATTCCAAACAGTACCAAAAGAATCTCATATTATTTCCATCAAAAGAATTCTTCGGTATCTTAATGGCACAACGGAATATGGTCTATGGTATCCCAAAGGAAATGATTTGGTCATCCAAACTTATACAGATGCAGATTGGGCAGGAAGTGTTGATGATCGTAAGAGTACCAGTGGAGCAGCATTCTATCTAGGCGGTTGTCTTGTTTCATGGTTAAGTAAAAAGCAGTCTTCAATCTTGTTATCCACAATAGAAGCAGAATATGTCGCGACAACAGCTTGTTGTACTCAAGTTCTTTGGATGAAGCAAACTTTTCAAGATATTCAAGTCAAGTTTGATGAGCCTATTCCCATATTTTCTGATAACACCAGTGCCATCAGTATTTCCAAGAATCCTATGATGCATTCCAAAACGAAGCACATTCCGATTAAATATCATTTCGTTAGAGAGCAGGTCGCTAAAAAGAATATCAAGCTTGAATATGTTGGCACAAAATAACAAATTTCTAACATCTTTACCAAACCATTACCTCGTGAATCATTTGAGTATCTTCACCAAAAGCTTGGGATTCTCCCAAGTTTTCATTAGAATCTTTCTCTTATCTACTCAAGTAGAAAGGGGGAGTGGAGGTGTGTACAGGTTCGTAGGATGGCTGTTTGTCAGGGGGAGTTACCCTTTGCCATTGATGACAAAGGGGGAGAGAAGGTAGTAGGAATAGGTGTCATGATCGTAGGGGGAGTACTTGTGTTGTCATCGATGCAAAAGGGGGAGATTGTTGATCAGTGGTTGTCATTGATGTCAACCCAAGTAGCAACAGGGGCTACCCAAATCTTGGATGGACATTTTGACTTGAAAAATTAATCTATTCTGAGTCAAGAATATTCTATATGGATTCTACTCATTGATGTGTTTCCGTTGATATATGGCACGCCACATAATTCTTCACGATTTGAGAGATATTCATGTTTGAAGTTAGTAACCCCAGTTAATGGGCTAAAACCCTATGGGGTTGTGGCATGGCACCCATAATTGGTTGTGGTCATTGAATAGTAATTAATTAATAATGTTTTTTTCATAAAATCCCTCCAATTTTCACTTGTTGAGGACCCTCTCAACTCAAGACATTCATATAAATAGTGACCCTCATATCCTCCTTTAGTATGGATTTTGTGGCTTCAAACAGGTCATCGTGGAATTTTCGCTATAACTTGTTTTCTGTGAAGCTTCAGAAGTTGAAATTAAAACCCATTTGAGGCGAAATCTTGATGAACCTCCTGACCGAATTTCAGAACTTGGTTCACTATATTTTCTAAGATATGATCTGAGGAAGTTAGGATTTTTGCAGGCTCCCGAATTCCATGTCAAACAGGTGACGTTGGGAAAATAGTCATAACTTTCTCTCTGGGCATTGGATTCCAATTTCATAAATAATGACAGAAAGAGGACAGATTGTAGTTTGTTGGGTATTATTTTCAGGGCCGAAGGTCACAACAGTGACACATGGCACTTTGTACAAGTTCGCTCTATTGAACAAGGCTATAGTCAAGTCATCGTGGGAGATTGGGCATAACTCTTTCTTGAAGAATCCAATCTTGATCAGACCTGTGGGGTTGGAAAGAGGACTCAGAGGGCTATCATAGGACGAAATTTCAGAGCCTGGAGATCCGAAATTACATACATACAACATATTCAATATCGAGCTCCTAGAAGGCAAGAAAAAGCATGCATTCAAGGATCACTACAGTAAGGACCACACATCAATAGTCAAGGGTAAGTATCCTACAACAAGGTATGTATGATTAGTGTTTACATTTGAATTTTTAGTATCATCTCTGACATATTTTTTTGTAGGACAACGTAAGTATATACAGTGTCTCGGTTATATCTCTATGTCTCTATATGTCACAATTAGTTTTTCAAATGTCCTATTCTTGATACTACACATTTTATGCTACATATTCTTGATGCTACACTAAGTTTGCTAAATCTATATGATGTTGTATGTTCATGTTACTTGTCTTGTCATAGTTGATAGAATGGTCTCTGTTGTTGTACTTAGAACTTAGTCCATCACAAGTCTAGGGTTTGTCATCAGTTTTTATTGTATATATCTTTAGGTCAGTTTTGGATATAGTCTTGCATAGAGTATAGGCCTATATTAGGAGTGGAAGTCTTTGTCTACTGCTACAACAATTCAACAACAAAAGTGACAAGCACAGTTCAGTTACGCATTGTAATTTTTAATTTGTATTTATTCATTATTATGCACTTACATGTGTTTTGCTGGCAGAGGTAAGTTGAAGGGTATTTTGTTATGTTTTGGGATTAGTTTCACCAGGCAAATTTTGCATGCAACTAGAAGAAGATTCAAGTACAACTTCAAGCAAGAATTCAAGAGTAGAAGTATCAAATCAAAGGAAGCATTGTTGCGGGACATCCTTTGAAGACATGAAAACCATCCATATATTGTGAAGAAGTGTCAAGGCCACGAGTCATCATTGTAAAGTTGTAAAAGAATCCTTTGTAAAAGTGTCAACATTGGAAGAGTCATTATTGTAAAAGATTGAACCTGCCTAGAGTCAAAAAGACATTATTGGGAGGTACAGGAGTCTCTGTTGGGATGATGTCATGGTTGGGTTGCAAGTCATAATGTGATTGGGTGTTCAGTCAAAATCATTGTAAATCATATTGTATCGTGGATCGTTGTCCCTGGTACGAGAATCCACACTCTTGTCTCATTTCAGTGATTATAGGGTGGCAAGGAGGTGCTAGGTTGGTGCATGAAGTCACCTACAGGTTGGAGCCTGTGAACACTTCAGGGTGGTAGGTTGGTTTAGGATGTTGGGGCATCCATTCAGTGGACTACTGAAGAAACTAGGGCGTTGGGGCATCCTTCCAGTGGGAGCTGGAGAAGAACGCTTTTCAAGAATTCTAGGAAGTTATTGCTTTCATTTCAGTTGGGGCTGAAGATTAAAGAATTTATTAGAAAAGAGTTCGGTGGTTTTTGACCTGGAGGGGGTTTTCCACCTAAAATTCTTGTGTCTGTTGTGTTCTTTTATTTACTGTTATTACTGCATAAACATTAATAACAATTGAAGATTAATTAATGCTCTCAAAAGATTTAAAAGTGTTAATTGCTAAGGAATATTGATTCACCCCCCCAGTATTTCTAACAACTCGGATAGAATAAAGAGGAAATCTGTCAAGGCTAGGTTTATTCCTTTATCCGGACTTGACAGATTAATTACGGAAAAGGATATTTTGGAGTTTACTTTGAACATTTCAGACTCTCTAAAATTGAATGTTCCAAGCATTGACTGACCCAGGCTCGTTAATATTAATGGGACAGTGGTAGTTAGGAATCTTCCAAGTACAGAATTATTCTTTTCTAGCCTTGGCATAATAATTACGGAAAATAAACTCCCTGGAGTCTACTTTGGGTTCTTCAGACTCTCCAAAACTAAATACTCCGAGCATTTGCTAACTCAAACTCGTTAAAATTTATGAGAAGGTAGTGGATAGGGATTTGTTGAGTATAGACTTATTCTTTTCCGGTCTTAGCCAAATCATTACGGGAAAGAAGCCCCTTAGAGTCTTCTTTTGTGCATTTCAGACTCTCAAAAATTGAAATTCCCCCCAAGCAATGACCATTCCAAGCCTAGGAAAAATCCATGGATTGGTGGCACCAGTGTTGATCTACGGAAACAACAGTTAGACTTCAGTTGCAATTCTTAAAGTTGGCTTATATTAATCTTTAAGCTCATATGGGAAGACTTCTATTTTAATTTTCCAATATAGTCACAATCGCTCACTGTTTTCATGACTTGATGAGAAAATTCAGAGCTCTTGTACTTAATTCAATACTTATCACAAACTGAAAGTTTAAGGTACGGAATAAAATTTTGTATTTGAGAATGTGAATATCAAGTCAAGGAAATGTTAAGTGGTAACAACTTCGGCTCAACAACATTAAGATTGATGGAGGTATCAAAATTACAAGTTTTTAGTTTATTCATGATTAAAGTAGCAACCTTCTTGTAATGGAATCAATGAATGGTAAAGACACTCAGTTGATGATCAAGGTGTCATATCCTTTATCATTTTTTAACTCCTAGACATCATTACACAATCAATCAAGGTATGAATGAGTTTTTGTTTATTTAGATTAATACATAGAATGTGAATAATAGGACTTAATTGTTGATCTGCCTCCATTTATTTAAATTATGTGCATGTCCCTTCCATATAATACCGAAATCTAATTGGTGTCAGATTGTCTTATCCAATCACTCATTTCACTCATTCCTTTTCATTATGATACATTTGTCTAGTACCTATTATATCACTGCAAGCGACTAGCCTATAACATAATTTAAAAAAATGCATAGCCGCTCTTTCGAACCAACCCGAGTCTATTTGAAATCCCAAAAATCAAGGAATAGTCTATCTCGACAATCTTGCTAAATTCAATGGTTAATTAACTTGTGATTCTCTACATCCCCTCCTCGGCCTTTGACATTGCTTCATCGTCGGCATGGGGGCCAACAGGCATGAACCTACCTTTGCCCAATTTTGTCTTAGCCCTGAATATGCATCCTGCAAGAGTCAATTTGAGGAAAAAGGGTGGATAGACTTCCTCCAAAAGTTTTAGGGATACAATGACAAGGTTTCCATGGCATTCACACGGAGCTTCGACGAGAAAGTAGCAGAGGTCGGGAATTTGAGGATTAAGGTCACAAAAAAATTGATAAGTAAGGCAATAGGGTTGCCTTTGACCGACGAAAGATACTTCAAAGGAGGACCACTTGAATGGGATGATTGTGCCAAATTTCTTACTCGCATACAAAACTATCAACTGGTTGAAAGGGGTTCTGAGGAGTTGTATAGAAGAGGAGTGGTGGCCACTTATTACTACATTGCAAAGGTTCGTCACTTGTGAGGGAAGGTATGCAACTGTCTTTCTCTACCACATTAGGCTTCTTCTACATTTCATGGATGGGCAAGAGGTCAATTTTCCATTTTTCCTTCATTAAAGTTTGTACAAAGTTGCCCAAGGCATTCAATCTATTGCTAAAAATGCTAAAACTAGTCTAAAGATGTTGGTTATTTATGAACTGGGTTGACGAAAAAAGACATGGGAGGATTTTTTCACTGAGAATTTTCCGAGGGTGGAAAATCAAACCAAAAGCCAACAACGAATTATTAGCCCTCATTCTAAAAAGCTAGACCTAGAGAACAAGGCCCCTACTGACTCTGTTTCCAAACAGGACAAGGGCTCTGATAGAATCCCGATATCAGCAAAATCAGAGTGAAGCTCGGTGAATCCCCTGGAGAATCCTAGATTTACAAACCCTAGTTCTTCTATTAAGAAAGGATCCTTAGCCTCAAAGGGAAAGAAATGTAAAGAAGATAGTGAACAGAAAAAGGAACCTATGACCAAAGATGTAGCAGCCGAAAAACTCCAACATAGTAATCAAAAGAAACCTTGGGTGGAGGTCATGAAGCTGGTTGCCTTGCCAACAGAAGAACAACTTGGAAAGGCCAAAACGATCCATAAGAAAGGGAAGAGGAAGCTCTTTTGAGAAAAGGAGGAAGCGGCACCAACACCGACTCCACCATTGCAAGAAACCCTAAAAGCCTCTGAAACTCCGATCGCACCATAGAGTTGGCGGAATACAAAGAGTATGACTCGACAACAATATGCACCTTCAAGTACTCAAACCCTCAAGCTCGTCACTGTTTTCTCTTCCATAGAACTAGAAGTGAAAAGCCCCTCTCGGGCATGTGAAGAAACAGAGAAAGCAGAAAACATTTCACCTGAGGAGGAAGGGTCAGTTGACAATTTCCAAGATCTTTTAAATGACCCTCCACAACATTAACGATATGATATGGAACCTGTTAGTGTCAGTCTTTCCAGCCTTCCTCCGGTGATAAAATATGCTCTTACAAAGTGATTTTGAAGTGTCAAGGTCAAATTTTGTCATTTCAGTGAGTCTTCAAGCAAAATTTGGTCACTAGGCATTAGGTCTAGGGTTTGCTTTCACACTTTTCAAAGTTGTCCAGATGTCAGTCCATGTCATCATTCAGCTGAGCCTATCATCATTCAGAGGGTTGCTATCATCATATTAGGTTCCATTGGGTCATGTTACACCTTATTCATGCTTCAGTTGTGCCTAGGCAAGGTCATTTCCCTCTCCTAGGGTTTTGAAGGCAATTTCTCTTGGATGGTCAAATCACCGGCAAAACTTGTTTCTTGATGTTCATACACCTTCCCCTATCCTTAAAGTACCTTATCAAACACTTCCCATCCCTTAGATCCGCCAAATTCCTCATTTTTGCACAAACCCTAGTTTCTAGCTACAACTTGGCAATTTTCTAGGTTGGGCCTGTGTTTTGCCCTTTTGGACCCCTTCCCCTCACTCAATCTCTGAGATTCCACTTTCCCCTACTTCCTAACATCCCTCCCTACTTCCAAAAATTTCCCCAAGAATTTAGAAGCCCCCTATTCCCTTCATTTCGCTCCATTTCGACAAAATTCCTTGTTTCACACATCGGGACAAGTCGCACTCAAATGATGTTCCAGAGCAATAAAAGATGAATTTTGGAAAACTGACAGAGATTTTTGTCCACAACATGCCAAGGAAGAAAAACCTTCTTCAATTTTTGCACAGGTGTCATGGTTTTAAAGAAATGTCAAAAATACCGGCGAGAACGAAGGTGCTCCAAGGACCGTTGGCCAAAGCACAAAAACGAAGGAAAACACTCGATCCACTCCAAATTTTGGCCAAAGCCTTTTTGACTGAGCATGGTACTTGATTGGGGACTCCCAGCCCAAATTTCAAGAAATTTGGAGAAAATTTTGTCATTTGTGAATTTTTTGTGCCATTTACAGGTTTTCTCCATTAACGGGTCTCACCCCCCGCACGACCCTTCATCATGGCAACTCCATTTGACAAAAACTCAGCATTTCCAGATTTTTCATGCAAAGTTACATATGCTCATGGATGGACTTGAGATTTGGTGAAGTTTTGGGCCTCCAGAAAGTCAAAAAACTAGTAAAAATTGACTTTCTGCCACTTTTTTGAATTGCAGAAAGCAGTCTTGGGATATTTGAGTTTTGACAGGGAAAATGAACTCCAAATTCAGAAATTCTAGTTGGGTTGGAAAGTAGACTCACATACCTTTCCAAAAAGCCCACTTTTGCTCAATTTGGACACCTGAAAGTGCCCCAAAAGTGGCTCCAAAGGCGCGCGACCCGTCAGGCAGGGGCGCGCGACCCGTCAGGCAGATTTTTCCAAAAATGCACTGTACAGCTCAGAAAAGCGCAGTTTGACCCAGTTTGACTTTTTGGGGTGAATTGTGATCCTCTTTGATGTAATTATTGTACTTTTTAGACACTTTTACTCTTATGTAACATTTCTAGAAGATTCATTCATGAAAAGGGTAAATATTAAATGAATGAATTGGTTTCCTAGCTTATAGAGGCAAGTTGTTTTGACTGCCTAGTTTGTAGTGCTTAGTTTAGAAGTGGTTGAAACAGCTCCTAGGATAGTGAGCTCGACCCATGGAGGCAGGGAAAGAGGTTAGATCATCTATATTATGTACTTTCTTGCTCATTTTCATGGTTGGACTCTTGAGGGAGAAGCTATCATTGTATTATTCACTGTATCTCTGCAATTTTTGGCTAAGGAAGACCAGGGTTTTGCAGTCCTCTTTGGGATTCTTGTGGACTCATGTGTTTATGGTGTGTTTCTCAATGTACTTGTAAGCTTGTTATGCGATTCACTTCCTTTCTTTTACTTCTGCACATTAAACAAATGAAGTGTTAAAGTAAGAATTCATGCCTGCCATGCTCTGCTTTTAAGTTTGTTTAATTTCAATGTTTTCTACTGTCTAAAGAGAATTCAAAGTTATTGTTTGCTCTCTTTAACTCTTCATCTTTCTTTCCTGACCATCCACCTCAGTTAAAGGCATCAACACTGTCTCCTACCTCGCCCCAAGGAACCCCCTGCAGAAACTGTGTCCAATCTCTGCACCCAAAATTGCCCTCTCCTCAATTTGCCACCAAAAAACCCAAAAAACCCCAAATCAAACTCTTTGATCAGTTTACTAGCCTAATATCAGTGTTACCTTATTGGTCATCTCATCTATTGAAGATTTTACGAGATAGACCGGAGAGAGCCTTCTCCTGCCCCGTAGGGCTAGCTACAAGGCTAAATGGTTTGATGTTGCCTTGAGGTTTACCTTTCTCAGCCTGAGGTGAAATTTCAAGCGCTAACATACTGGCGACCATACTGGGGAAGAACAAACTTGTTTGTGGGTTGATGTGTTTGTTTCATAAGTCTTAGACGGAGCCTGAAGTTATGCCAGGTAGCCTTCGAAAACGCTCTTGTTTTACATCAGCGTTAGTAGATAAACGCTGCTTCAGTCAATCTCTGTGAGCTTGTGAATACAACACTTCATTCGCATTTTACCCCAGTACATGTATCAAGTTCAGATCTGATTGTTGATAGTGGACAACGATCAGACACTTGCAAGGCTGAAATCATTCACTAGCGACTCCTTCACTGAAAACTCCAGAGATCAATGCTTCATGGTGACTTCACTGCAGAGAGATCAGTAGCTGTGAGATTTTCAAGATGGATCGAATCACAAGAAGATATGCTCCCTTGAGCCGAGATCACATTCCACGTTTTCCGAATAAAATTCCAAAGGTAGATTGGTCAAGGAATCTGCCTATATTTAATGATGATGGTAAGAAGGATGCTGCTTTACATCTAGTTAGATTTCATATGCATATTCACAAGTTGAAGGTGGATTTTCCTGAAGATTGCTTGATGAAGATATTCTTGGCCACTCTGGAAGGTGAAGCCCAATCATGGTATGAAATTTTGCCGCCTTCTTGTATTTACTGTTTAAAGGATTTTGATGCTATGTTCATTGAAAGATATAAGGACTCTTATCCATCATTGAATTTAGTTCAAGACTGTTGCAAGCATGCCTATAGTTTTATTGAAAGCCTTGAGAAGTTTTATGAAGATGATAATTTCATGGATGAAGAGATCATGGAAGCCCTGTATGAAAAGCCGTTTCAGCAGCACATAGAAATCTTAGAGGATACTTGTCAAGATCAGTAGGTTGAAGATGGCCATATGGTTGTAATTGATGAAAGAGAAGAGCTTGTTTCAGATCTGCCCACAGAAGAAGACAGCGTGCAGGGTAGCCAAGATTTAATTTTAGAATGTAATGCAGTCAACTCAGCTATTTCAGATCAAAATTCAGATCATGGTGACCAAGAATACCTTGTGTTGAATCCTATAAAGAAGAACTCGACTGTTGCGATCAGCTGGCATGAAGAAAACGAAGTTACAAATCTAAGTGCTCCCACCTCACCGGAACTAGATCTTCATGAGGAGGTCATTCAGTCAGCTCATGAACAACAAGGTGAGATCTTTGCTCAAGCAAGTGAAAAAGTTTTTCTGCATGAATTTGTGGTAGACGATATAAATGATCATCTTGTGCTTCAAGGACCATCTGAATTTTCTTCTCTTATGATTGATGAATGTAATAAGGAACATGATAACCTGGCCCTCATGTCATATACAAATGACCTACAGCACATTTACACCACAGAAGATCAAAACATTCAGGATTTCCTTTCAGATTCTTCATATGTTTCATGTGCTGAAATTTCTTTCCAAGAAGAGATCTGCTCATCCATTTGTTCAGAGTTTTTTGAAGCCCATGAGCGTACTTTTACTGAAGCACATGATGAAGGTAGATCAAAATTTGAAATAAAGGATTACTTCTTCTTTCAGCAGAAGGTGGCAATGGCAAATCTTCATGTTTTTCACGATCCTCTAGCAAGTTTGTTGCAGCCAGCAGTGACAGTGTTTATTGCGATGTTCAGTGATGAAGCAGATCATGGTCAACTATGGTTTTGGAGCCCAGTTACCAGTATCTATTGTTGATCATGAGATCTGATCAAGAGAATCAATCAAGAAGCCATCTTCTTGATTGGTTGCATTGGCATTATGATATAGTTTGATGGTAGGATGTCTTGTAAGAAACATAGGCGGTTATGTACTGCCATCAAGTTTTAAATTTTAAGTTCAGGTCTTGAGTTAGTTTGTTAGAGTCAAGTTTTTCCATCATTTCAATTTGTCATCGAGTCGGTTTGAGTCAAGTTTCAGTTAATTTTCAGTCACTTTTTAGTCAAGTTTTCATTCAATAAATGTGTCAAAGGTTTTGTGTTCTCCGTTCAAAATAATGACTCCATTGCCCAATGATTGTAAGGCACTGGTCTGCTCTCCCAGAGGTCTAAGGTTCTTGGCACCTCCAAGGAGCTACCATCCCCATTGGAGCCAATGTTAGTGTCAGTCTTTCCAGCCTTCCTCCAGTGATCAAATATGCTCTTACAAAGTGATTTTGAAGTGTCAAGGTCAAATTTTTTCATTTCAGTGAGTCTTCAAGCAAAATTTGGTCACTAGGCATTAGGTCTAGGGTTTGCTTTCACACTTTTCAAAGTTGTCCAAATGTCAGTCCATGTCATCATTCAGCTGAGCCTATCATCATTCAGAGGGTTGCTATCATCATATTAGGTTCCATTGGGTCATGTTACACCTTATTCATGCTTCAGTTGTGCCTAGGCAAGGTCATTTCCCTCTCCTAGGGTTTTGAAGGCAATTTCTCTTGGATGGTCAAATCACTGGAAAAACTTGTTTCCTGATGTTCATACACCTTCCCCTATCCTTAAAGTACCTTATCAAACACTTCCCATCCCTTAGATCCGCCAAATTCCTCATTTTTGCACAAACCCTAGTTTCTAGCTACAACCTGGCAATTTTCTAGGTTGGGCCTGTGTTTTTCCCTTTTGGACCCCTTCCCCTCACTCAATCTCTGAGATTCCACTTTCCCCTGCTTCCTAACATCCCTCCCTACTTCCAAAAATTTCCCCAAGAATTTAGAAGCCCCCTATTCCCTTCATTTCGCTCCATTTCGACAAAATTCCTTGTTTCACACATCGGGACAAGTCGCACTCAAATGATGTTCCAGAGCAATAAAAGATGAATTTTGGAAAACTGACAGAGGTTTTTGTCCACAACATTCCAAGGAAGAAAAACCTCCTTCACTTTTTGCACAGGTGTCATGGTTTTAAAGAAATGTCAAAAATACCGGCGAGAACGAAAGTGCTCCAAGGACGGTTGGCCAAAGCACAAAAACGAAGGAAAACACCCGATCCACTCCAAATTTTGGCCAAAGCCTCTTTGACTGAGCATGGTACTTGATTGGGGTTGTGAATTTTTTGTGCCATTTACAGGTTTTCTCCATTAACGGGTCTCACCCCCCGCGCGACCCTTCATCATGGCAACTCCATTTGACAAAAACTCAGCATTTCCAGATTTGTCATGCAAAGTTACATATGCTCATGGATGGACTTGAGATTTGGTGAAGTTTTGGGCCTCCAGAAAGTCAAAAAACTAGTAAAAATTGACTTTCTGCCACTTTTTTGAATTGCAGAAAGCAGTCTTGGGAGATTTGAGTTTTGATAGGGCAAATGAACTCCAAATTTAGAAATTCTAGTTGGGTTGGAAAGTAGACTCACAGACCTTTCCAACAAGCCCACTTTTTCTCAATTTGGACACCTGCAAGTGCCCCAAAAGTGGCTTCAAAGGCGCGTGACCCGTCAGGCAGGGGCGCGCGACCCGTCAGGCAGATTTTTCCAAAAATGCACTGTACAGCTCAGAAAAGCGCAGTTTGACCCAGTTTGACTTTTTGGGGTGAATTGTGATCCTCTTTGATGTAATTATTGTACTTTTTAGACACTTTTACTCTTATGTAACATTTCTAGAAGATTCATTCATGAAAAGGGTAAATATTAAATGAATGAATTGGTTTCCTAGCTTATAGAGGCAAGTTGTTTTGACTGCCTAGTTTGTAGTGCTTAGTTTAGAAGTGGTTGAAACAGCTCCTAGGATAGTGAGCTCGACCCATGGAGGCAGGGAAAGAGGTTAGATCATCTATATTATGTACTTTCTTGCTCATTTTCATGGTTGGACTCTTGAGGGAGAAGCTATCATTGTATTATTCACTGTATCTCTGCAATTTTTGGCTAAGGAAGACCAGGGTTTTGCAGTCCTCTTTGGGATTCTTGTGGACTCATGTGTTTATGGTGTGTTTCTCAATGTACTTGTAAGCTTGTTATGTGATTCATTTCCTTTCTTTTACTTCTGCACATTAAACAAATGAAGTGTTAAAGTAAGAATTCATGCCTGCCATGCTCTGCTTTTAAGTTTGTTTAGTTTCAATGTTTTCTACTGTCTAAAGAGAATTCAAAGTTATCGTTTGCTCTCTTTAGCTCTTCATCTTTCTTTCCTGACCATCCACCTCAGTTAAAGGCATCAACACTCTCTCCTACCTCGCCCCAAGGAACCCCCTGCAGAAACTATGTCCAATCCCTGCACCCAAAATTGCCCTCTCCTCAATTTTCCACCAAAAAACCCCAAATCAAACTCTTTGATCAGTTTACTAGCGTAATATCAGTGTTACCTTATTGGTCATCTCATCTATTGAAGATTTTACGAGATAGACCGGAAAGAGTCTTCTCCTGCCCCGTAGGGCTAGCTACGAGGCTAAATGGTTTGATGTTGCCTTGAGGTTTACCTTTCTCAACCTGAGGTGAAATTTCAAGCGCTAACAGAACCAGTAACCGGGAAACAAGGAGCTAAAACTATGGTAAACCAAACACAGAAAAGATCAACTCAGAGAGGGAGTAGTTCGCGGAAGCAAACCTTGCCTACTGAGGACACCTCTATTTGTGAGGAAGAAAACTTGCAATTGCAAGTAAGTTTCAGAAGAAAAATTCATAACTCAGAGAGAGGTCTCATAAATACAAAACTTTGTTTCATCATGTTCGAAAGGAAAATGAGATATATCGAAATTTTTATCACTTAGAGGAAACCTGGTTGCGGGAGAACCAACCTCTTTTAGGTTGAAAGCTGGCCCTTCAACCCGGAGTGGGATCTCTCCTTAAAACACAACTACTCTAGGTCATTGTAGTAGTAGGTTTCACAATTGAGTTGTATGGCCAAATTTAATTCATAGGATGAAATTTGGTTGGGTTGTATATGAAACACACCATTGGGCATGGAGTCTAGTTTTAACAAATGATGCTACAGATCTAATGAGCATGACACAAAAAGCATGGTAGCAATAACTCCTTTGATAATTTGAGGAATTTGAAAGAAGAGAACTAAAGAAAACAATATTATAACTGATAGAAGCAACATGTATTAATGACTGAGAAATAATGAAACCAGAGCATAAAAAATCCCAATTTCAGATACTAAAGTTTCCAAACATGAAGAAGACTTTTCGTAAACAGAGAAATAATGGACAAGGAACCACAACACATGAGTTTTCTACAAATTCTCATCAAACTGTAATATATATTTAAGATCTACTCAAATACACTAGAGTGCTAATGTTTTTACAATAAAAGCCAACCAGTTTCCTTTCTTCAGAAATTGTCTTTATAGACATTACAAACTAACTAAAAACGAGTCTCTAGCAAAGCTTAATTACAAAATCTAAAAATAATAACGTATTTTATCAAATACATGCATATAGAAGACTTCCTAATCTTATTTGCATCTAAAGATCATGTTGTTTCTAGATTCATGGTTGGAGTTAAGGATCAGCGAGTCGAATTTGGTGAGGTGGCATCCAAGTCAACAATTGTCCATGATCTTTTTCCTCACAAATCTTGAAAAATAGGGTCCAGTGATCCCTTTGAAAATCCAAAACCATGATAGTTGTTAGAAAATTGAGAGAGGTTTTCCTAAATGGGTATGTTATAAACAAAAACCCCTTTCGGTTTCATAAATTCATTTTCATTTGTCTGGGATATGATTTTGAAAAAAATTACTAAAACAAGATTGCAAAATCCTGAAAAACAACCTTTCGTATATCCCTTAGAATATTTTAAACTGTAACACCTATTAGAAAACTGAGAGAGTTTTTTCTAAATGGGTCCGTTGTGGACAAAAACATCTTTCAGTTTCGTAAAATTTGTTCTCATTTGTCTAGAAAGTGTGCCCGAAATTACTGTTGTGTATAGGAAAAACACAGTTTTTAAGTGACCATTTTTACAGAAAAAACGTTGATAAGCCCGTTTTCAGCGTATTTTTTCAGAAAACATTATCGGGACATTAAAGCATTGATAGCCCCGTTATCGATGATTTCCCTGTTTATTACAACTAAAATAATAACACTGAAACTGTCAACATTTTCTGCAGAAGAAGAAGAAGAAGTTTATGTGATAACAAAAACCAAAATCTCGCTTTGGTATCCAAGAACAATGCACTAGTCTTGAAAGCTAAATGGCTTCTTAGTTGAACAAAGTAAACTTTGGAATGAGAACTGATATGGTTACCCGTTTTTTTGAGGTAGCAAAAAAATCATCCAATTTTGAAAAACGTTGATTCAGTGTAAACGATAAAAATTTGAAAAAACAAATTAAAAAAACAAAAAAATAAATAAATTAAAATACAAAATTAAAAATATAAAAAATAAATAAATAATTTACAAACAAACTTTATTAAAACAAAAAAAATAAAACATTTTAAATAATTTAAAAACAAACTAAAAAGCTATTAAAATAAAATTAAAAAGCTTTAAAAAAACATAAAAGTTTTTTTTTTTTTTATTTTTTAAAGGTTTGTTCATAATTTTTTTTTTTAAGATTTTAGTGGAATCCTTTAATAATTTTTTTTTAATTTGTAATTTTTTTTAGGTTTATTATAATTCTTTTATGTTTTTAGTTTAATTTTAATATTTTTTTATTTTTTCATTTGTTTTTTTATTTTTATTTTTAAATTATTTAAAACATTTTAATATTTTTTGGTTAACTCTCAAGGTTTTGTTTTAAATCAAGTTTGCTTTTATTTTATTTCTTTATATTTTTAGTTTTTTTTAAATGGATTTTTAAAAAAATTGTATCTTTATTTATTTATTTTTATAGTTTTTTTAATTTTTTTTTTTTTTTTCAATTTTTTTTTTTTAATGGTTTACAAGATAACTTTTTTAGTTTTTTAATTCGTTTCTTTTATGGGTTAATTTTTATTTTCTTTTTTAACATTTTTATGACTGATTTTTTTTTAATATATATATTTTTATTTACTTTTTGTTATTATTTTTTTCCATTGTTTTAATTTTTGTTTTTATTTTTAAATTTATGTTTTTATTATTCTTTTGAAATTTTAATTTTTTCAGAGTCATGTTAAAATCTTTTACGCCATTATTCCAAAATGTTGAAAATTTATCCCGACCAAAAAAAAAAACCAGAGTTATTTCAACATCAACACATTTCGTTTTCAGGGTGTTTTTTGCACAAAAAATTGGTTTTCATTGTCATTTTTAAAACATGTTGAAAATTTACCCTAGAAAAAAAAAAAAAGTGTTATTCCGGCATCAACACTTTTCATTTTCGAGATGATTTTTCATGTTTTTGGGAGATTTTTTTGGCTAGAGTTTTCTTTTTGAGTTTATAGTTCCAATTTCAAAGTTTACATTGTTGTTGGAAGGTGAGACAACTAAATCCCATCAAAAGACTTACTGTTCACGAGCGAGCCTGAAGGTTTCGACAACAGTCAATGTAGAAAAACCATGCTTTGGAAGTATTAGTCAACACAATGGGAATCTAAAAACAGGGTTGGCCCAATTTTGATGACTAGTCAATTTTGAAGAGGACAATTGCATGAGGGCATGCATTCCCTTTGGCATCGGGAGATGTTGGGCCCTACTTTTTTTATCCTTTTGATACCCGATTCTACTATTTCCGCTACAACCTACCATATTGTACCCTTGTTGACACCTAGAAACCACTCTATAATTGGTTAATCTCTGTTATTTTATAATGGAGGTAAGAATCACAATAAATATTGTTTTTACATATCTTTGGTTAGTCTAAGTAGATGATTAAACGAGTTTATATTTCTTGACTCACTGTTGATTAATTTATTGATAGGGTTCTTAAACATAAGGATGACAACTTGCATACATTGACAAGTCAGCAGTGACCTATCATCCAACATCCAGCTCGAGAAACATATTGGACAACCATTCGGTATTTAGTTCCGTACTCTATTCGGTACTCTACTCTAGGTTTGGTACCAGTCAACTGGTGGCATCTCGAAGATAGCTTCTTTTGTTCGTGAGCATGGTGTTAACTTCCTCAGCCTAAAGATAGTGTCACAGATGGAACAACACATATATGATATGGATGAGTGATCTTTGGAATTTGGCTTAGCTCAATTAAGCCTAGATCACCCATGTATTTACTTTTCTAAGTCATTTCGTTGTAACTATCTTCAGGCTATAAACTCTTTAAGAAGGCCCAACATTAGTATGAGAGGTTACACAGAATAAACCAGTGATCGGGAGATTGTGACTGAAGCACCATATAACTCTGTTTTATTTTAAGTTTGGAACGCTTGGACTTATGTTTGATTGAAGACTTTAATATATAATTGATTTTGGCTTTCATATTCGTGGATTCATGTCCTTTTAATCTGTGAGTTATTGAGTTAGATTAGCTTGTCTCAGGTCATGGCAAGGGCCCACCACAGACCTCAGCCAAGTTCTGTATCAATCTTGGTTAGGTAGAAAGTGTGTTTTCGAATTCGCTTTGATAATACTATACTTAAAGTCATTGCTTCTTTTCTTTAGTAATTTTCAGAATTTTTGTACTTAAGACTGTAATTGAGTTACATTTGAAATCTCTTGTAGATCTGAATGCTATGATAGCTATTAGATGCTTGTTTTGAATTGTGTGAGTTTGTAAATCCTTTCCACAAGAATTATTTTCATTCATAGGTTTCTTTTTGTTGATCTCAAATACTGATAAGTTTGAAAAGTAGGTTCCAGCTTAGAATGGATTTCCGAGGAACAAGTTTCCCACAGTCTTAGAATAAATCCTTTGATCTAAATGAAACAGTTTGATTGTCTGTGGATCTATAATCTTTGATAAGAAATCCTTGTAGTTAATGTTCAACACGTTTGAATTTTCATGAAGATTAAGTAGAAATAGTGTGCCATTCATTTTATTAAGAAACAGTGTGCCATTTACTCCATCTCTTAGCCAATTTTGAATAAGATTTGTTGCATTAGGAAGCTGTGTGTTGTTCGTTTAATTGCTCGGTTAATTTTGAATCGATTTATCGAAATAGGAAGCTGTGTGAATGAGTTCGAAGTTTAATAGCATTGATGGGTTTAATTTTTGATTTCTAGCTTGACCGTGGGGTTAGTTTTGTGTAAAGATTTATGAGTAGAACAAATTGTTAAATTGGATTGTGAGCATGGTTTACGATAATTGTTGAGTTTATTTTTGGATGAATATTTAATTAGTTGCATAGTTATTAAAAATAATTTAGTAATTTTTATTGTGTGTATGTGAAATGTGAAAATTCCTCAACTGGAATTCCTACTGCAATAACTAATGATATTACTCCTATTTGTTAAATTCCTTTAAACAAATTACCTATAGTTTTCTATAGAAAATATCATAATACATACACTGCAGTCTTCACATAATTAAATATTATGTTGAAACAATAGATTGAGCAAGAAAAAAAATACGACACAATAGACACCGTTATTTTTGGATAAAATTCCCTAGAAAAACCCAATGCGGGAAAACCGGTGCAATAGATCTAAGGGTTTATTATTATTAAGCAGTATCAAATTATGAATACGTCTTTGAATACCTCAAGGGTTATTCAATTATAGAGAGAAATACTCGCAAAAATATTTGTGAGATTATCTCACACAATCACTGAAAAAAATCTCGACTGATTAGGACACTGGATGAGGTGCTTTTGGCAGGCCCTATGCTGCGTCTATGCAGTCCTCACGTAGTCCCTGCATCAACCTCTCTAGGCACTGCGTCACCCAGCTTGATGATTGATTTTATTCCAAGAGTCTCTGCTCTCAACCTCCCAGTCTCACACCCCGAATTTCGACTTCTGAAACTGACTCTTCCCAGCAAAATCTTGGACTCTCTCTCACCCTTTGCGATGCCTCTGCGTGGCCCTTCATGGCCCTGCGTCAGCCTCTGCGTGAGCACCGTTGGATCACTCTCTGTCTCTCTCTATTGATGATTCTCTGGCTGAGAAAACCTCTCTCTCTCTCCAGATGCTATCCATGCCCCTCAAATGCAAGAAATCTCCTCGATCAAAACTTCTCTTGAGAACTTCTCACTTCAGAAATTCTATCTCTTGATCTCTTGGTGTGTTTTCCAAATGACCCTCAAGCGCCCTTAAATAATATTCGCGTTGACACTCAACAACCTAGATTAAAAGCTAATCAATGGCTAAGATCATTTTAGCTTGACCCTTGTCTTCTTCTAGAAGTTACACCCACAATTAGATTAATACCCATTAATAATTTTAATTTCCTAAGTTTAGACTTAGGGTCCCATTTAAAAATATTAATTATTTTAATAAAATTGTCTCTGGGTCGAATTTCCCAAAACACTTTTTGGGTTCTTTTGAATACATGTGCTCAAGCCTCCCTGCAAAATTTCAGGCCTAGAGCACATCCGATGCTACCCCAAATCAACATGAAATTGAGAAATATAATAGGTTTCTTCACTTCAGAAAAATTTAGTGTAACGATTTTAAATTAGGAATAGAGTTTGTCTATTCGCTACTTAAATCCGTACTAAGCAAGCATAGGAAAATAAATTCAGATCTAAATCGTCATGCGTTGTA
This sequence comes from Pinus tabuliformis, assembly GCA_031772625.1. NCBI lineage: Eukaryota > Viridiplantae > Streptophyta > Pinopsida > Pinales > Pinaceae > Pinus > Pinus tabuliformis. The sequence goes on along the minus strand of CM062809.1, from coordinate 217,159,473 downwards.
ACTCGAAGATTACAAAGTCTAGTTTGACAATTCTAAATTTAGGGAATTAAACGACATATCAAGACCCTAACAGTCTCCAAGTTCAAAAATTGTGGGAAAGGATCATTTTTCTTAGATCCTGAATATTTATGTGGGTGATTAAATCTTCGTTAAGGCTATAGTGTGCATGGGGTTTCTGAAGCTTTTTTAGCCATTTATCAAAGAAAAAAGCCATAAAATTTTTATTTCTCTACAAAAAAGCATATCTTTACCTGTCTTGTTGACCTATATCTTTACATGGAAGAGTTTGGTCATCTCCTTCTCTTTGTGTTGCTAAAGGATACTCATATTCACCCCCTTCTACATTGATGTAAAAATAATTTTCTCATCCACATCTAAGCTACTTCCCACTTGGTTACTTGAATCTATGGACATGCTATTTTTTCTTTTTCCTATTCTTCTTCAAGTTCTTTGGATCGAGTTCTAGATGTTGTTTCCAACACTTCTCCTATGTGTAACCATAAATGTTATAATGGTTGTTGGGATCTTAGCACTGGTGTGGTGTGGTTGCTATCCATTTTTCGTTCTCCACTTTCCACTTCTTCTTCCCTTATTTGGAAACTTCCTAGTGTTCCTTATTCTTTGAACCACATAATTTCCCTTTCTTTTTACCTATATTTTCTAGGTTTTGTGCCTGTACAGAAGTCTCATTCACCGTTATGGGGTTGAAAAACATCACTTGCTTTCGTAGATAGTTATGTAGACCCCATATATACTTGAGGAGTAGATAGGGGTTCTTGGAAGACATACCCAACATTATTGTTATCTTCATGAATTTTTTGGTGTACTTCTATACACTCTCCCCGTGTTTTTGCTTGAAGTAATGCCACTGGATCCATTGGTCCTATACATTCCTAATATGGTCGAATTGAGACTTTATGAGATTTTTGAAATCATCCCACTTATTTATTGGGGGATCCCCCTCTAGCCTCAAGATTTATGTGTGGCTTTCCCACCAAGTCAGAGCATGGAACTCTAATTTGAAACGAGTGAAATAAATTTTATGTTCCTCCTCTATGTGGTGGATACTAAAATAAACCTATAACTACTACAACTAATGATTTAATTTAAAAGCATCAATTTCACCTTGATATGGATTGATGTCAACCTTCACTTCCATATTAAACAAGGACTATGAATGGTTCATGACACTTGAACTAGGTTGTTCTTTTTTTATTTCTTTCTTAGAATCCTGCTCTGGTTCTTCTCGATCCCCTAATTTTCTCTCTATTCTATCCTTTGAGTTAGAACCTTCATATTCTCCAATTCCAAGATTTTTCGCTAGAGTTTCCATAAGGAGGTTTATATTTTAGCTGATATCTACAATTACTCTTCCATCCATGCAAATCTCCCCTTTGTCGGATCTTGAGGGTTATTAAAACTACATTCATTGATCATGGTTGGGGTTTTATGAATTTCTTCTTAAACTGGTTTGATCCCCTCCAACTGCCCACAATATACCTAAATAAAGTCACTCTAATACCAATATGATCCATAAACTACCATGGCTATTCCACTGGACAGTTCATCATAACATAACTAATTAAAGTATACTAAAACCTGCAATTTATACTATGAGGGTTGTTTTTCCTTAGATTTTCTAGATTTATTAAATTACTATTTTTTTCTTATGCATGCAATATATAAATGTACAAAATATAGAACAAATAAAACAATTAGTCACAGACCACAATAACACCAAGATATGACAAGAGAAGATCTTTCAAGAGAAAACCCAACTGGAAGGTGAGGTTGCTTTGCTCCCTCTTTTGCTAAATGGAAATGGTGCAAATGTGAAGGAGTTAGACCTATGGCCCATTGGCTAATGCGAAGCACAAACTCTCTCTCTCTCTCTCTTTCACTCCCTCTTTCCACTCTTAGCTACTATGCTCTACTATGGCACAAAATGCATTAGAATAGAATCAAACCCCCTTTTCTTCCTAGTGTCCAATTTATAGCACAATTCAATAGCCAATCGAGGTTTAAATTTGACCCATTCAACCCTCAATATGAATTACAACTCAACCCTTCTAGAGTATTCTTCATAGTTACCATGTGGCTATCTCCTTTTCCAGGAGTAGCAAGGGTTGATATTGCATCCTCTCAAATTATGGTGGTCAATCACAATAGGTCAACTTTCGGGAAGCATAAATTTTTCTTTCGAAAAGATTCTTACATTGTTGGTAAGGTATTCAAAGTGTAGAATAGTGCTATGGGGTGCACTTAAGTGACAAAGTTTTACCGCCAAAAAACATTGTTTAAGGCTTCAAGTCAACTCAAGAAGATTTTTGATCCCAATTCTCCAAACTAAATCTCACCACTGAAACTACTCTTGTAAGTTGATTTCTCTAATTTTTCCATCCTAAAAGGATGAATATGGATGACAAACAACATGATGATTCAATTTGGATCAGTCACTATGTCTCCATGGAAAATAGGTAGGAGGGGTCGACTAGGTGATAGGTGACCTTATGGCTCTTGATTCCAACAATCTCCTAAGGAGGTCATCAATATTTTCTAGGGGTAGACCCCCTTGCACATCAAGGAACGAATTTCCATTGTAGATACTAAAATTTGAACTGATAAGAGGTCTATGCATGATTGGGACATAGATGAGGATGTTGGCAAATGGATACCATACATAGGAAATTCAAGAGCTAGAGACACGAAGTACTAGAATAATTTGGAACTATATTGACATATCAAGAAAACAATAGGCAAAATATCATATCCACACATTTACACATTAGAAAAAACATTTTTTTGTAGCATTCCACAATCACAAATGACTCACTATGATTTACTCACATACCCTTGGATAAAGTAAATATATATAAAAGTAATGTTAGTTAGTTTTATTATCATGCTCCTGTTATAATATAAATGTAATTATCATAAATTATTTAATTCCTACAATATAACCATATGGTCATTAACTATGATGCATCATTATATAACTAATTATAAATGTACATATATCAATTATTTAAAAAATTACTTTAGCCATGTGGGTCCTTATCTTAGAAGGGGTCCAAAGTCAAGTCCATTCGTAATCATACTCATATTTTTCACAACAAAAACAAAAAACCCTCATATATTATATATATACTTAATATATGATATATATACTATATTAAGTATAAAGGAAGTTGATATGAAATGGTGAAAACTTTCATACTAATTACCAAAGAACAATCGAAGAAGTTGGTGACACTCCTTCCTATTAGCCAGTGATTCCATTTATCTTCTCAAAACCAAGGGATTATACACATGACTAATATGTAGGGTACTCTTACTCATTCACAAGTGATATCGAGGTTTCATACAATTCCATGAACATGGTCTATAACCACAAGGACTATCCATTGTAATTGTAATATCAATTAATCAAGAGGTATGACATTGAGCAATTCCACTTGCCAATTCTCATCATTGTTAAAAGGTAACCTTGCTCTCATACAATACCCATTACTTAGTACTTTATATGTGGGTTCAAATTGTTTTAAACTTAGTATTTTATATGTGGGTTCAAACTACTATAGAAGCGAGGGCTCAGTCTGATTTTGTGATACACATTTCCTCAATCACTCTGATGTTAATTTGTTATTGTAAATCCTAATCTTGACATTACAAGGGTATAATTTAACCTAACTTAGATTTGTTAACTAACTAAGGTCTAAATATTCACATGGCCATACTATTGTCAACTTCCTTCTAGAATTTATGTGCTAAGAAACCCCTTACAACATTAAAATTTCCACTTCTATTTACAATGCCCACATTAATTACCAAAAATAAGAATGAGATTGCTCTAGCAGTCTAATTTAAACATATATTAGTCTTGATTAATTTGTAAGTTGTTAAGTGATGGTCACACTTAATACTCTTAACCCTTAATCCATAAAATTTTCACTCAAATGTTATAACCTAACTAGCTTGTAGTCTACCCAAGTGCTAGATCTTGATTTCCTTCAAAATCATTTCAATTTAAGATAATTGTTCACTGATGTGTAACTCAAAATTTTACAAGCGACTAAAAAATTTCCCACATGCTTACCACCACCATGATGGCAATTTTAATTAAAACATAAAGGGTTGCACTCCAATTATAATTTTGGATATGCTTTTGGTTTATGGAGTCTCGACAATCGAGATGTAGATTTGTTGATGAGGATAACTAGGTGAAGAGAGAGATAATTAAGTATAAATTCTTATATTTTAATCAATTGTTAACTAAATAATTACCTGCTTGCTACCACTCAACAAGTGAGTGTGCACACTTGGTAGTTGGAATCATAGGCAGTTCACCATGTGTGAGGACACAACTAGAATGACAATTGAGTATCCAATGCATGACAATGTTACTGCAGTTAGTGATAGTACAAAGTCACAGTTCCATTGTTAGTCCAATGGATGTTTCCTTGTCGATATGTTGTGCAACTCATAATGATTAGGGTTCCAAAAGCTATAGTTATAATACCACCAACTGAACTAGTGTGCTAGCGATAGATAATGTGATCACGCTATTGTAATTTCATTAAGAAGAGGCCTTTGTCACAATATATTGAAGTACATAATGAAGAGTTAATATCATTATTCAACAACCAAAATTCAATATAGTTTCAGAAAATTTTAAGATGCCAGGATCTCTATTTGTAGAATTTATGGTCTATCGAAAAGAATCACTAACATAGCTTATCAACCATTGAGGGTTCCTCAAATTTGTTGTCATATCATATTCCACCCATGCACTCATCTAATTTGTGGCAACTAAACATAAAATGATGAGAAAGCTTGGTGATGATCATGTGGTGTCCCTGCTCAACATTGTAAATTGACAAGTGGTGGTATTGAAACAAATGTTGAGATACTTAAAAAGTAATGTGTTGTTTTACTTTCAATATTTGGGTTTTGGAATGGTTGTTTATATAGTAATGTTTACTAGGACCATATATATATGTAAAATTTGATTTCCAATTTCAAAGTGATTATGTCAAGGTTCATGTTAACATTTTTTTTTTTATCAGGTAAGAGTAGGACCTTCTATTAATCAAGTTAAAAATACATAAATTACAAGCTGCAGCCCCGTGAGAGTTCAACCGGCAGCTGTGCAAACAAAAGCCGAACCACGCAACCAAAACTGTGCACAGTCCAAACAAAACAACCTGGGAGTTACCTCCGTTTACAATGGACAGCAGGCAAACAGAAGATCATTTGGTCATGTTGTCTAGTGCTGAAAGAAAACGAGCCTCCAGAAGAAGCTTCAAGTGAGGGTCCACCAGACTTTCAACCAGGAAGATCAACAAGAAACTTTAAAGAGCAAGTAGAGCCGCGCACCGTCCGAGTCGACCTGTCAGTATCCACTGGGCCTGCTCAGACCCACAACCACAACACCAACCACGGCCCACAATAACAACCACAACTGCGGGCCCACAACAACCCACACCAAACCATTCTTACGGACCTGACGTAAACTTTATTCCCGCCCTCTAAACTTTTTTCGGGTCCGAGACCCAAGCTAACTTGCACGATCAACCATACACCGTTGATCTCCCGCCGATGATCCAATGGTGTACAAAGATATCGGGTGGACAAGTCGCACGAGGGATAACCATTTGATACGAGTGGTATTCTCTCACCTCTCCCTACTACGTGTTGCCCGATGAGTGGAATCGGGGCCTTCCTCCAAAAAACCCGATACCACTTAGATCCCGCCCGATAAACCTCTTGTGGTTTTGGAAAACTATGCCTTGCGGAATAACTACCGTGCTCTTTCACCAAGTAGTTGCCGTTGATCAAGCGCATCGGACGGTTCTTGTGCCGTCCTTCCAAAATCACAGTTGAACCAAAAACACCATCAACCTTTCCACCTAAAGATCTGTTCCATAGACGACCCAGTCTGTAGTACATCCATAGTAGGTCCGAGGGAGTATTGAGCTGTGGACTGTGACCCACCCCCCATGAGGGTGGACAATTTAGGGTACCCTGTCCTCCCTCCTGTCTTCTGTACCATCTTATTCCTTCCTGTGAATCCATAGCTCTATGTCTTTGTCCACCTAACAGAGACAGTCCTCCAATAGCTTGCCTGGGGGTACAAGATCCCAATCAAACCGAGAATCCCTATCCATGTTGGTGACCCCCTCATTCACCAAGCGATCCGCTAACATGTTAGCTTTCCTCTTCACATGGACAAAGCCGACTGTTTTTAAGGTTTGCAGGTGGGATTGGATTCGGTGAAAGACTTGCAAAAGCCTCCAGTGCTTTGAAACTTTGTTTGGAGAAGTACCATTACAGATTTTCTGGGCCGCTCTGATAATCAATTCCGAATCTGCTTCTATGATGACATTGTGCACATTAGAAACTAACAAAATTTCCAAGCCTTGTTCTAGTGCCATAAGCTCTGCCATGTTGTTAGTAGCCTTGCCCAAGTGGCCATGGAAGATTTTCTTTATTTGACCCTTTTCATCTCTTATAACCCCTCCAAAGCCAGCTAACCCTGGATTGCCTTTAGAAGCTCCGTCTATATTAACCTTTAGGAAGCCATGCAGAGGAGGCTGCCAAATATTAATATTTGCACTAATTTGGCTTACCCCCTTGGTTAAGCCCTAAGGGTTTATGGACTGTAGACCCAACTGCATAAGAATGCTCACCTCTTGGGGCAGAGGAGGATCCTTAGGAAGATTCCTTAGTAGGCTTCTTATTGTATCTTTGAGTTGCCTCAATATTTGAGCAATTATGCATTTGGGCTCTCTTGCTTTGTCTTTGAAGATCCGATTATTGCGCTCTTTCCAAACATTCCAAATAACAAAGCCTGGTACCAGAATCCAGGCTTTGTTAATGATTTCATTCCCTGAGAAATTTACCTGCCAGTTCTTCAAGGTATTGGAAATGTTGAGACTATCCCTGTCTGTTTGCCTAAAGATTGAGGCTACCCAGTCCCATACATTTGATGTGAAAGGACAGAGGTTGAGAAGGTGATCCATTGTCTCCTCTTGAGAGCCACAAAGATAGCATTGGGAGGGGCCAATAAAGCCTTTTTTTTTAGATTCTCCCAAGTTAAGATTTTCCTTTGATGCACTAACTAGATAAATAACTTTATTTTCATCCAGTGGGGGCTTTGCCATAGTTTCTTCCAGACTAGAACAAGATTCGTATAGTTAAATCTTGTTACTTCCTGTTTGGCTTCTTTGAGGTTAAAGTTACCTTCGGGGTTCTTTCCCCATCTTAGTTGGTCAGGTAAGGAGGAAACTAGAATCCTTCTGTGCTCTAGCTCCTAGGCGAGAGTTCTTGCCAGGGCCTTCAAAGGACTATCATCATTGTAGCCTAGATCCTTCCAATTCCTCCATTTTTCATTATCCCCATCCTGGTCCCAGAAATCTTTAACCATAATCAGCCCTTTATTATCTGTGTCTCTCTTGAGAGCTGCTAAACCATCCTTATATAGGATGGGTTCCTGTTGCCAATTGTCCTCCCAAAATCTTGCTAGGTTCCCTGCTCAAATTTCCCAGAAGTTGTGTTGCTAAACAATGCTTTTATTCTCCCATGCCAGATTCCAAATATGGGAGCCCCTGATTTGCCCTAACATTCTAATGTGATCCTTTTCCTGCCAATACTTGGCATATTTTTGTTTCCACAGCTTAGCCCATGGAGCTGTTGCTTCCTTAATCCATCTCCACCAAAGTTTGGCTCCCGAAACTCTACTAAGGGTTTCAGGGTCATGAAGCCCCAAGCCACCATGGTTTTTGGGCTTGCATATCTTGTCCCAGGCTACTAAGGCCCACTTCTTTTTTTCCTCACCTCTGCCCCACAGGAAATCCCTTTGTATACTCCTGATCTGTTGCATAATGCCTTTAGGAGCCGGAAGAGCTGAGAACATGAATATGGGAATAGCCTGCAAGACCGCTTGTGTGAGCACCAGGCGTCCTGCCAAATTTAGTGACCTGTGTGTCCATTTCCTGACCTTGTCTTGAAGTTTGTTGATTGTTGGCTCCCACACACTCTTGCTAAAAGGTTTATCAGTAAGAGGTATGCCCAGATACTTGGAAGGTAGTTGTTCCCTTTGAAACCCAAGAATTCTGGTAATATTCCTCTGAATAGCAATATTGGTATTAAAGAAAAAAACTTTGGATTTGTTGAGGCTTACCTCTGTGCCTGCTGCCAAAGCAAAGTCATTCAAGATATGTTTGATCTCTCTGGCTTCCCTGACTGTGGGTATACCCTGTAGCATCGTATCATCCACAAATTGCTGATGAGTGTTCGCTTCTCCATCTTCGGTGAGTTTGATGCCTTGGATACGTCCTTCAGCATTTGCCACTTTGAATGCTCTACCTAGCCCTTCCATCATGAGAACGAAGAGGAAAGGTGAGAGTGGATCTCCCTATCTGAGACCTCTAGATGGAATGAAGGTTCTTGATGGAGCTCCATTGAGCAGTATAGAGAAACTGGTCATGGTAACCAGTGCCATAACCCATCTTATCCAATTTTGGTCGAATCCATAGGCCCTTAGAATTGCTCTTATATAAGACCAACTTAGTTTGTCATAGGCTTTCGCTAGGTCCAACTGAATGATCATACCCGATTGTTTGTTGCTTTTGAGAGAGTGTACCACCTCATGTGCTTGTATGATGTTGTTGAGGATTTTTCTTCCTTCCACGTAGCCCGTTTGCTCCTCCGAGATTAGAGATGGTAGAAGGGGCTTGAGTCTATTGGCTATGACTTTGGAAATGATTTTGTACACCACATTACATAAGGCTATGGGTCTGAAACCATCCGGAGTCATGGCATTCTCCTGTTTTGGGATCAAAGTTATGAAGGAAGCATTAAGAGCCTTTAGAACCTTTTTAGATTTTCTTGAGTCTTCCACAACCTCAAGGATATCCTGTTTGACTGTTTCCCAACAGGGTTTGAAGAAGTCCACATTGAACCCATCCGGGCCTGGGGCTTTTCCATTTTGCATTTCATTGATCACTCCGCTAACTTCCTCTTCTGACACTGGCCTGTTGAGATTGTGGTTATCTTCTCTGGTGACCAGTTGAGGGATGTATTGAGTAAATTGTTCAATGAACCTGGATCTATCCTCCAAGGGTTCCTCTGCTATATTGAGGAAGTGTTGTACAAGGATTGATTCCATATCGTTGTGAGAGACAAGCTCTATTCCCTGAGAATATTTAAGCTTGGTGATTCTGTTATGTGCCCTGTGAGCCATGGTGGATTTATGAAAAAAATTGTATTCCTTTCCCCCTCCCTAATCCACTGTATCCTTGATTTCTGCCGCCAGAAAATTTCCTCTTGCAAGCATCGCTCTTCCCATTCTTCCTGCAAAGAGTTTGTAAGCTTTAGCCGCTCCTCGGTAAAACCATCTGTGATGTTTATCTGATTAATCTCCTGTAGCCTCTACTCCACTTCTTTTTTGGCTCTAAAGATATCCCCAAATTCCTTTTTGTTCCACTCTTTAAGCTTGGATTTGATGTATTTGAGTCTCTGATGGAGCATGAACATTTTAGTGCCTTGGATGTTCATATCTTCTCTCCACCATTTCCCAATATTACTGATGAATTCAGGGTGAGTTAGCCAGGCATTTTCAAACCTGAAAGGTTTGTTCCTAGGCGTGCCCATAAATGTGGCTTCCAGCTGTACAGGCCAGTGATCTGATCCTCCAAAGGGCAGAATAGAAGCTTTTATGGCTGGGCCTGTGAGAAGGAGATCCTCTGAAATAATAAATCTATCTAGTTTGGAAGCAACTTGAGCAGCTCCTCCCCTCTTGTTGTTCCAGGTGAAGGTTCCATTTATTGTTTCAGTGTCCACTAGCCCCATGTTCATTATAAAATTCTGGAAAGCCAAGGAATCTCTTCCTAGCTGTCTAGTACCTCCTTTTTTTTTCGAGAGAGATCTTATCATATTGAAATCTCCTGCAACAATCCATGGCAAATTGGGGTATCTAGCTCTGAGATCCTCAAGGGAGATGAGAAGCTTGAGTTTGTCTGCTTGCTTTTGCGGTCCATAAACATTTGTTATCATGTAGACTTCCTTATCCCCTATAGGTTGACAAACCATAGAAGCATCCAGGATCCCAAATTTCTGTGGATCCCACAGCGTGAGAATCCCCCCCACCGAGTTGTTTGCTTTAACCTCTAAGTACTCATATCTGATTAGCCACTTATTATGAATTTCTCTAATCTTTTCCATCGAACATTTTGTCTCCTAAATAAAGATCATATCGGGTTTTTCTTCCTTAATTCTATGACTGAGAGTCCTTTGTTTCCTTTTATTTCCTATGCCTCTGATATTCCAAGTTGTGAGCTTCATTAAGAAATATTAGTAAAGGAGTAGCTGGTAAGATCTTTCATCTTACCTGAGTTAATCAATAGTTTCCCACATTCATTGAGCAACTCATTCTGTCTTTTCCTTCCTCTTTTCCTTCCTGAGTTCTTTGACGATTGTGCCTGTACATTTTCCATTGTTATGACTCCACTATGCTCTTGATTTTCATGATTTATTTTGACTCCAGCTCCCTTTGCTTGTGATCTCCATAGAAAGAGCTGTTGAACCCTATCATAGTCCTCCCTTGGCAGGGAGTCCACTCCTATAGTCGTCCCTTGTTCCAGAAATTTTTCTAGATCTAGATTTTCTTTATCTAGAATCTCCTGGAGTTCAAATTCCTCCGTTCCCACTTCACTTGGAGTCATCTCCTGGTCCTTACTTATCTCCATGCAGCTCGGTTGGTCATCCTTTTGCTGGTTCTCGACCATGATATCCTCCATGTCGTCTTCCTTCTCCTTTTCATTGATTATGTTCTCCATATCCTAGATTATTTCCTTGCTCCCCTCTTCTTCCTCTAAGATTTTGAACCGATTGTGTCTTGACTGTCTATCCTCATTCATCTTCTTTTGTGGATGTTTACCGCCTTTCCCTCTGCTCTCGACCTTGGTGAAACCCTCTTGATTCTTATCTTCAGTAGTTTTCGCATTTCCTTCCCTGTTGTTTGCTGGGAAGTCTCTGAATAGATGCCCATGTTCATGACATTTTCGGCACCTAAATGGGATGTGCTCATAGTCCACAGTTTGCACCCATTCTTCATCATACACCTCCAGAATTATTGCTTCCGGAAGAGCTCCAGATAAGTCCATTTCCACACAAATCCGGGCAAAGGAGGTGTATTTTCCTTTCAGAGTTGCCTCTAAGATCTTTAGGAAATGCCCCAGCTTATTGCCTATTGTTTTCAGAGATTCTAGTAGCCAATAATCCAGAGGAAGAGAGTACAGTCTAATCCATACTGGTACCGATGTGAAGGTTTCACGCTCCAGGACAAAGTTCATCTTCCATGGCCGCATGTAGAGTCCTGCCGCAGCATAGAAATATGGACCTCCTTCAAACACTCTGTCCTTATCCTCTAGGCTCATGAACACCACTGTAAAGAAGCCCTTAGACCCCAGATGTAGGTGTATTTCCCCCTTAGGCTTCCAATGACTCCTTATCCAGATATGTAGCACCCTCTCCGTTGGCCATAGCCCCATAAACTTGCAAATGATCGCATGTTCCGTCATATGATCCCTATGTGCTTGAAGCGCAGGATCACTCAATATGACCTGTGGAATGGTACTTGATTTGGGTTTGCAGACCCCCGTTGTCCTTATGGAAGGATGTTTTCCATGGCTTCCTGCATTCTCCTCCTCTCTGTTTGTTTCCGGTTTATCCCCTTCTTGTTCCTGAAGTCCATTTCTTTCCAATGTTCCTTTGCCTTTTGCTTCTGCTGCCTTTTCCAGAGGTTTTTTAAAGTGTTGCTTTCCTGCTTCCTTATTCTTGCCTGTAACTACCTGACTGTAGGAGGGAGCAACGCTCCCCCCTGCACGTCCCGCCATGCTTCCCACAGTTCAAACCCTAGCACCCCTTCAACCCTACCTCTGACTTCTTTGTGCTCCCTAATTTCCAATCATAAATAACCTCATGTTAACATTTTATCCTAAGGAACACCTCTCGAATGTTCTACAAATTCAAAGAATTTCGCATGATTGTTCCTTCGATTTGTGGTCTATTAATGGAGTCCTTGATTTTGAAGAGAATTTGAAAATTGATAGCAACTTGATATATATACAGTTCAATTTGTAGGTAGAAAGACTTGATTCACCCCCTTGGGTTGGATAAATTTTATAAGGCGATATAAATGTTCCTATTCTATCACTTGCTTCAGAGCTATGAATTCTTGAATTGCTTGTAGGAATCGACCAAAATAAAACCCATGGTTAATTGTTGCCACTTTGTATTTCCATTGGCGCACTACAATATATTGGTTAATATGAGGAAATGGGTGTATTTGTCCTTTTTATTTTTGTTCATACCTCTGTAGGTAATCCTAATCACGAATAGTCTCTTATGTAATGCATACACAACACATTTACTATATTATTACATTGTCAACAAAGTTTAATAATGACATGGTGAGGTGATGAAATGGCCCACCAAATTCTAGTTCAATATAGAGTGGGGATCAATTGTTCACTACATTACTATCATTGTATACCACTACAGTTTCACATAATTTATTTTGACTATAATTTTACTTGAACTCATAGGTAATTACCTTCGTGCCGATGCCTATGGATTTATGAGATATTTACTATTATATTCTTAACCAAAGCTCCAAGTACAACTTCTCATGACAAAATCAGTTAATTCGTGAAAGTTCATATATGTATATATAAACATATGTTTGACAAGATATATGTAAGAGGAAGAATATTATAGCATATCATATTAGCGATAATCCCAACATGAACTAGCTGGTTCAAGCATAATCCTTAATAATCTAGACACTTTCAGCTAACCATTAAATCAAGAAATTTACAAGCATAACATTCATTAAAACTTCAACCTAACCTACTAGATTCATATAAGTACTGGAAAATAACTAGAACCATTTTAACTAGAAACTCAACAACTTTAGCATAAGAGTTGAATATTAGCATAATGTTTCACAATTTTATAACATCTTAACATAATATTTACAAAGATCTCCACCAAGTTTTGTCACAAACAACGAATATTAAACAATATATTTCAGATCTCAACTTTTACAGATAAGGTTATTATAACGTGAGAAGTATTACAAAATTATTAATTTACAAGAATCTCAACATAACTGAGAAATATTTTAAACCAAGGAAATTGAATTAAGAACTCTGATTGTTGAATTCCCCATGTTTCCTTGACGTAGTCCCCATGTACTTGGAATTCTTGTGATCTGACCAACTTCACCAACCCATTTGTTGACCTCCCAGTCTTTCCTTTGGGTACTCTTCATCCCCATGAACCCTCGAGCTACAATGGGGCTACACAAGAGATGAACACACTCGCAATGTGGATGTGAGCTCTCAAACTCAAGAGGTTCTCACCCAATGGAAACTTTACACACAACAAACTCACAATTAGATCTCTAATAGTCACTCAAAAGAAAAATAGCATTAGAATATCCATCTAGCATAAAGGTGCATCCATAGGTTAGTTTCTCTTAGCTTTCTCTCCATTGTATAGAAGGTTTTGCTAGTGCCACTTGGATTTTCATATAAAAGTTTGTTTATTAACCAATACAAGTGTCAAAATTTTATTAGGGCTCTCATGTTTTTTTTTCTTACTTTCTATTAAAATATTGTTTTCCCTCTCCTACAAATGTTTCTTAGTTGTCCCTTGATCCCAATTTAGACTCCCTATTTTGGTGCACTGGTGTTTAATCAACCGGAGTCAACATGCATGTATCATATTCTTGTTCCCAACTACCCCTTGCTTTTTCTCAATTAAATATTAGTTTAAGATTTTGATTTATGCATTAACCACATGGAGATTCTCCCCATTTTTAAATTAGTCACGCAAACTTCCCCATCCCCCCACCCCTCCTCTCCCCCACATTTTTCTATAAATATGTATCACCCATTTAATTATTCTTATTTTCTAGTTTATAATTCATTCCTCCCCTATATCTTAGAATATTTTAAATGTTCAAAGTTTTGATCTTGTTAAGGGAAATTCCCCGCGTGTGAGGGCGATTAGAGGGAATATTTTAGCTATCTTTAAGTTTAGCTCTAGAAGTATATCATTATTTCCAATCTCTCGAACTTTAACCTTTTGATTAATATTTAATTAAACTACCTATTTTATTGGTTCCATTTCTTTTGGTGTTTTAATTCACCAACATGGCCATGAATTTCCTTCAATCTCCTAGTGTCAAGGGTGTCAGGTTGGTTGTGGCCTTCAAAAACTTCCTCATGGAGTTCCAAGGGTGCCACACTGCTTGCTATTTAGACATTTGTCACTATAAGAGGGGAACATGGGCATGATGATGGAGGCATCATTAATTAGAAATAAATAACCCCAATAGTTAGGTCAATCAATTAAACAATGTTCCTAAGGCATGTTCTTGATGGGGATGCCATAGGTCATAGCAGGGAAAATTTTAAGGATGTAATTTTTTATTCAAATTTAGAAATATTGGCAAATCTTACTAGTCTCTATATGAAAAATGTAAAATGTTTGGTGATAATTTTTAAATATCCAAATTTCTAATGATTTTATATTCATTATATAATTTTGGTGATTTTTAAGATAAAATATTTTTATTCTATAAAATTTGGGCAAATTAATCATGGAAAAAAGGAAAATTGTCTAATTTTTTTTTTAAGCATGGAGAATTAGCTTGCTTGTGAATATTAACCCCTAAAATTTTCCTTGGTCATAGGTTCAAATCCAGTTGAGCCCCTTGGGGTTGTTAACCACTAATATCATTTATGGTTGAGATACCCTCCATCAAAATATTCTATTGAAGAAGGGGAATCACACAAAGCTTTCTTTGGAGAAAAATTTAGAAATTGGCGGTTTCACAAAATTTAACCATATATCAAATCAAATGATGCATTTTGCAAAATGAAATTAACTGTATATAGAGAAAGTGATTAGATAATGTATCACATTTATTTACAATGTGTTATGTCCTTATACTACTAGTGTAACCCCTTATTGTTATTAGTACAACCCCCTTATTATATTGTTGTGCCCATGTAGTCCCCATATTGTTATTATTGTGCCCTTACATTATCATTGTTATGTCGACTCTGATTATATTATGACCCCTTAGACTCCTATATATAGAAAGGAGGTCTTGTCATTTGTATCATGAAAGAATTGTTCATTTGTGTAATGTAAAGGAGGTTGCCCCCTCGAAGAGGCTTATTTCTAAGGCATTCATCTATCTTTTCTATCTTTTTGTGAGTTGGTTTCATAACATTTGGTATCAGAGCTTTGGATTCTAGGGTTTTGCTGCTCCAAACAGGTCATCGTGGTATTTTCGCTATACCTTTGTTTCTTTGAGGTTTCAGAAGCTAAAAGAAAAAACCATTTGACAAGAAATATTGTTGAACCGTGCTTCCGAATTTTAGACCTTGTCTCGCTATATTTTCGGAGATATGATATGAGGAAGTTGGGTTTTCGCAAGCTCCAGAATTTCATCTAAAACAGGTCATCATGGTATTTTCGCTATAACCTTTTCGCTACGAAGTTTCAAAATATAACGAAAAATCCCATTTGAGAAGAAATATTTCTGAATCTCGGGTCCGAATTTCAAATCTTGTCTCGCTATATTTTCGGATATATGATCTGAGGAAGTTAGAGTTTTTGCAGATTCCCGAATTACATCCTAAATAGGCGACCTTGGGAAAATCGTCATAACTTTCTCTCTGAGAAACAAATTGAAATTTCGTAAGAAGTTACAGAAAGAGGACGGGTTGTAGCTTGTTGTGCATAGTTTTCAGATCCGAAGGTCGAAACAGTGACATGTGGCACATCGTACAAGTTCGCTCTACTGAAACATTATATAATCAGGTCATCTCAGGAGATTGGGCATAACACTTTCTTGGAGAATCAGATTCTGATCAGACTTGTGGGGTTAGAAAGAGGACTCAGAGGGCTATTGCAGGAGACAATTTCAGATCTTTGAGATCTAAAAGTCTAGAGTTACAGTCATTTCAATATCAAGCTCCTGAAATCAAGAAAAGGTGATATGAGGAAGTTTGATGGTAAGGATCCGTTAAAGTGGATACTACAGATGGAGAAATATTTTGATCTACATGGTGTACCATTGTTACAAAAGGTATGTATTACATCTAATTATTTAGAACCGAATCAATTTTTATGGTATAAAGGGCTTCGTTCTCATAAACCACTTATCACGTAGTCAATTTTCATGGAGGAAATGATAGCACATTATGAAGATACAAAGAGAAACACCTTCTTTAGCCAATTGATAAATCTCAAACAAAAGGGTTAAATGGCAGAGCACATTGAGGACTTTCAAAAATTGAGTATAAGGGTAAATGACATTCCATAGAATCAAAGGATTGATGTCTTGATAGGTACTTTAAAGGATAACATTCAACATGAGGTTCGTCTTTGGGAATCTGATTCATTGGAGAAGGCATTCAGGTGGGCAAGAAAAATTGAAAGCGAAATTATGGAAATAAGGAATCCCACCACTCATGACTATAATTATGGAATTGTTTCTTCTCCTAGCCTTCCACAACCTACAAGGGTGACACCACAACAATTGGAAGAAAAAAGAGAAAAAGGGCTTTGTTACAATTCTGATAACAAACGCACTAAAGGTCATAAGTGTGTTGAGAAGAAATTATTTTACATGGAGTATGAAGAGGAGGAAGAAAAGGATCAAGAAACATCAAAAGGAGAGGATATACGCAAGACCCAACCCCAGAGAAAGAAGAAATGAATCTGACCATATCTTGTAAAGCATTGGCAAGAATTACCACTCCTCAAACTCTCAAGATAGAAGGACATATCAAGGAGAAAAAGGTTCAAGAAGTGAAAGATCACATCAAGAAAGAAGAAATGAATCCAACCATATCTTGTAATGCATTGGCTGGAATTACCACTCCTCAAACTATCAAGATAGAAGGACATATCAAGAAGAAAAATGTTCAAGAAGTGAAAGATCACATCGAGCATCAAGAAATGAATCCGACCATATCTTGTAAAGCATTGGAAGAAATTACCACTCCTCAAACTCTCAATATAGAAGGACATATCAAGAAGAAAAAGGTTCAAGCAGTGAAAGATCACATTGAGCATCAACAACAAGTTCTCCAAATTTTAAAGGATAATGCCACTTTGGTGGAGAATCAAATGAAACAACAGGTAGATCAACATCGCAGTGAAAAAAGTTTCGATGTAGGTGATTGGCTATTTTTATGGCTACATCTCAAGCAAGCTATTTATGAGAAGGAAATGTTGGCAATACTACATGCACTTAATAATTGGCGACCTTACCGAATGGGAAGACACTTCAAGGTAAAAATGGACCATGATAGTCTGAAATACTTTTTAGAACAAATATTATCTTTAGAAGAACAGAAAAAATGGGTCACAAATATGTTGGGTTGTGACTTTGACATCATCTACAGAAAAGGGAAGAAATTTTTTGTTGCAGATGCACTCTCAAGAAAGGATGAGGACGTGGAAGCATTGTTTTGTGCTATTTCTATTATCCAACCAGATTGGATAAACAAAGCAAGGGATGAATGGAAGAAGGACGAAGAAGTGTGGCCACACATTCAAAAGTTGCAGAAGATCCCAATTCAAACAATATTGCTAGAACTTGAAGAGGAAGGAAAAATCATATTGGAACCTGGAGTAGTCAGAGAAACAAGAACCCGATAGCTACGAAATCGATAAATTTTAGAGTATCTCATCAAGTGGAAGAACTTACCCGCTGAAGATTCCACATGGAGGACAAGAATTTTATACAGAAGCATGAAGAACTACTCAAGCGTTGAGGACAACACTTTTTGAAGGAGAGGGGCATGTTAGGTCCCTATACTACTAGTGTAACCCCTTATTGTTATTAGTACAACCCCCTTATTATATTGTTGTGCCCATGTAGTCCCCATATTGTTATTATTGTGCCTCATAGAAGCCCGCTATTGTTATTATTGTGCCCTTACATTATTATTGTTATGTCGGCTCTGATTATATTATGACCCCTTAGACTCCTATATATAGAAAGGAGGTCTTGTCATTTGTATCATCGAAGAATTGTTCATTTGTGTAATGTAAAGGAGGTTACCCCCTCGAAGAGGCTTATTTCTAAGGCGTTCATCTATCTTTTCTATCTTTTTGTGAGTTGGTTTCATAACAGAATGTGATAAAATAAAACTATGTATCAAATAATAAATGTAACAAAACATATTTTGACATATATCAAATTAATATGTAATAATAAAAGTAAAAACTAGTAGATTTCCAATAATATTTATGCCATAGCATAGGTATAAAAAATGAATATCTACAAAATATCAATCTATGTCAAATATTGAAGTATCACGTTGTATTGTCCATAGAAATTATATTGAAACCATGTTTGTTATCACTAATATTGAGAACACTACTACTAGAAACAACAATACTAGTACCAACCACCTCCTAACCACCACACTCAACAATGTTACATATCAAGGTATTGCAACTACCCTCAACACCACAAGCTAATGACACACCTCCACTACCCTAAGAATGATCACCAACCTCAACAACATAACTTGGAAAACATATGCATACTCTTGTTAATTGCATAGTATTGTATTCTACTACCCTACACACCTCACAATTACTTAGGCACACCCATAATAATTCAAAAATGTCTTCACGTCTCATGGAACCTCTGTGAGAGTCAACCCATTGGTCATATTTTATTGAATCTAAAATTGATTATGTAGTTACCCTGTGTTTGTATTGAAACAAAAACCAGAATGCATTTACCATTACCATCTGAGGCATCGATATCATTTAACTTGTTAGTTACATCATTTAGGATAAGAACTAAGAAAAAAATTGCTAAGTAATCCACCACCCTAATTAGTCAATTTACACATATTCTTATTAAATACATCATGCACATTAAACAAAGTATGCAAAAATTTATCTTAACTAAAAAGTACTTAATTATATTTACCTTTCTTAGTAGTTGGATCACCATAAAGAAATGGGAGGTTCTCAACTTCGCATTGACAAATGCCTACATAGTGATATAACACAACTCCTAGCTCAATCTTGTCTAGACCATATCATATCACTCATAGTTTAATCAACTCCTTAGCATAGTATAATTAGTTACCCTATGTTGGACATCATCATACCCCAAGTGTGCATATGCATAATGGCCAATGAATAGTTGAGCAGGCAATTATATGTAGGTCAAGTGGATGGAAACCTCTCCAAAAATACATAACACAAATACAATCATTATGACAATCTATCCCTCTCTACACCTCTTGTTATCACATAAAATGTGATCACTTGGCCAAAATTGATAAGATCACCAAAATACACTTTATTAGTATGGTTTTCCCACATTAAAAACCACTTTCACATAAAAAAAACTTATGAAAATAACCTAAATAACCAATTTTCCTTAGTTATTTTCATCATATTTTTTTTTTTTTTTTTTCTTTTTTATCTAGAAGAATAAGCAACTCGGCGAGTTTCGTACCTTCCTAACATAGGGTTGATTCCTACCACTACCGTTATAACCTCTAGGTGGCTATGCACACCCTTCTGCAGACACGAGTTAATCTGCGGGATTGAACCTCAAATCTCATAGTTTATATAATACTTCATAACACGGGCATTACTAATTGAGCTACTCCTCACGGGTTACTTTCATCAATTTTATTTATTTATGTGAAAATAACCCAAAAATACAATTAATTTATGCCAATTTCACCCATTTGATCCATTCACATGGAACTAATTCAATAAATCAATTATTATGAGTTGTTTCATTAATTAACTTGAGAAATCATTTTTCTTGAGTTAGTTTCCCATAATAAAGGTCATAAGCCACCATTTTGACTTTCTACTATCATATTTAATCAATAAAAAACAAAATAACAATAAAAAATTAATAGGGTTAGATATTGATTTGATCCAATAATCATTTTTTATTATTTGGACCATATCAAATATAACCATTATTTAACTATAAATATGAGAAGTTTTCTCCCTCATTTGACATGACCGTTTCACCGTCCAACTTATGATTATCTGTGAGACTCATACACCTTGAGTTCTCATACCACCATTGCCATTTTTTTTTCCAGAGATAGGTACTTATTTTCAGGTATAGGATTCATAAAGGACCCTCCCAAGGAGGAGGTTGAAGGAGAAGCCAATTATTTTTAAGATCTCCCCACAAGTGTCAAAATCTTTCCTTTGATAATAAAATTGGGCTTTTTTATTTTATTATTTGTCTCTTGTATTTCTGTTTTTGCTTTTGCAATTTCTTTATTTCATATTTACAAGTAATACAAGTAATTTAACACATGTAATCCAAGGTTTTTACTCCACTTAATTATTGTTCAATTGTGCAATAAATGTAGTACAATATCCCAAAAACCAATGTTTGTCCATAATTGAGGAAAATGAACAATGTTGTGAGAATAAGACTAACATCTTATACCTCTTGATGATAAAATTAGAGAATGTTAAGATTACCCCCTTCATCTAGAAGTGTTGTATGTGGGGAATTACAAGATTGACACACTTAAGGAATATGTCATTTACATCTCCATGGGAGCATGATCAAGACCATTAGGGGAATTGGGATAATGCATTATCTTATTACATAAGTGAGAAATTAAATATGTTTCATAATCTATTAGGGAAAGCTAATTTTCCATCTCCAACTTCAATGCCTTTGGAACATGATCCCAACATTTTATCAATTATCTCATGAATTTGTTTTTTACCTTCAGTTATCTAACAACTTGATAATATTTTAGGAGGCCAACATCCTTAGGACATAATGCATAAAATATGTAATTGAGATAATTTAATCTTGATTCCCATACATGTAACAAAAAGTCTAATGCTAGTTGATAGAAAATGGAATTGTAGATTAGATGATTATTATTTTAATAATAATTTTAATTAATATAAATAACATGCATTATTTATAGGGAAAACACTAATGGTCCATAATGATCTACAAAAAAATTGCACATTGGTGTTCTATAATCATTTTAATACAATATGGTGCATTGGTGCTCTCAAACTAAATAGGTGTAGTAATGCTCTTATTTCAATCGAAGGCTCTGCTACAATACATAACCAAGAATTTAAAATGCTAGTGGTGTTTCCCATGGATTGGCCACATTATGGTCATAAAACTCATGTATTTAGAAGAGAACTACTAATGTGGAGGTGTGTTCAAATAATATTGAGATTAGCACTAATGAACATATTCCATCCTCATTATGGAAAACAATGACTTCTATTCTAGATAGACTATGTGTTAGAAGCCATTTATATTTCTTTATTACGTGTTTTCTATCAATAGTAGTTAAAGAACCTCAAGAAAAAGGATATGCCTCATGCATCCATTTATGAAATTATTTATAATTTTAGTAGAATTAATGTTAGATGGTTTATATATTGAAGGTATTGTTAATGCAAGGACAATTTAAGTGTTTCATTTAGTTAAATGATTAGTACTGGGAGCACTACCACTGGTAACAACAATACTAGTACCAATTAGTTGCTAACCACCACCCTCAACAAGGTCACTATATCTATCCTCAACACAATCACCTATTGACAAATCACCACTAACCTAAGCAGTACCACCACTAGCCTCAATATCTCAACTTGGCACCACATATGCATCCTCTTGTCAATGACAGTCTTACGTTCTAGTACCCTATGCACCTCACAATCCCCAAGGTGCATTCGATATGTTAGAAAAGTATTTTCATTTCTTATGGAATATCCATGAGAATCAACCCATTGGTCACATTTTCTTGAAACTAAAATTGACCAAGTAACTATCTTATGTCCATATTAATCAATAGATACCATAATACATTTATGAATACCATACTAGGCACCAATATTCACATTTATCTCCTCAACTAGCTCATATGGGACAAGAAGTGGCACATCTCCTATTAGGGAAACCTTTTCAAATCAATTAGGCACACTAATTAGTTAATTTACACATAATTTTATTGGGACAACCAAACCTAGCTCACTAATAAACAAAATAGTTGGTATATAAAGATATCCATTTAAGATACACACACACACACACACACACACATATATATATATATATCTATATTTTTTGATCAATAAAATGATATGATCAGATTTTAGGCATTGTATATATACCTAAACAGAAGTACACTTTCATTAAGAGTAATGTCATTTTATTGTTACTAATGAGTATTCATTAATTATTATTTAATGATATGAACATCTTATACATATTTATATATGTTATATTGCCTTCTTCTTTAGAAATGTTTTGTTCTCAAAGCATATTTATAAAAGGGTTTGATGTTTTTTCTTGGGCTTGTAATGTCTTCACATTATTGTAGTGTGGGGCTAAGACTAGGCTTAAGTTAGGGGTTTGAATTTTCTTTACTAGTTTGTTATCTACTTGGATAGTAGGAATGAACACTATGGGGTAAATGAACATTATAACCTTGTAGATACTTCTACATGGTTACTCTTCCTTTTCTTTATTATGCAATATCTCTACTCCTCTTGCAATGCTTTGAATAGGAACCAAAATAATCCCTTTCTCCTTTGGGGGCAAGGGCTAGACTTAAATTAGGGTTTTCTATTCTCCCCACTATTGTTATCAAATTGGTTATTTTTATATTTCTAGCTCCACATACATGAGTAACATGGGGCTAACATAAATTCCACATGACATTAAATTGGATACAGTGGTAATCAATCTGTTAAGAGCATAACTTTCATATACACACTATGATTGTGATACCTTTTTTGTCAAAAATCTCTTAATGAACCCTACAAAATAGAAGCAATGCATTCCCACTATGTTCAACCACAAAAATGCTAACAAGGGTCACCACAACCCATTGACACAAGGGAAGACATGTATGTGGATGTGACAGACTTGTAAATATGAAGTCAGTTTCTAGTGACAATATATTGTTTTCTACATTCACTATAGTTGGTACATATACAATAAGGAAGAGTTAGTGTATAGGATGATGTGTGTGGATGTGGCAATGCCCATATACAAGTACTTCAACTCCTTTTACTTTGCTTATTTTTATGTCGCACCAAATACTTCAACTCCTTTTACTTTGCTTATTTTTATGCCGCACCACATGATTTCACATATCAATACCACTGACAAAACAAATATAATATCTCTTTTAAATGGTTTAGATCCTACGTTATTAAATTTTTACATCAATAATTTCTATTTTTTTTTTTTATATAATATTTCTAATTTTATATTAATATTCAATAATAAATTTATAATATTTTAATAATAACCATTCAAACAAAAAAGAGAGCAATTTGAAGTTTGATGTTAAAATTAACCATTTTGGTTATGAAATATAATTAATTTTTTTTTTTTTTCTTTCAAAACTTATATTGTCAAATACACCTAAATATGTCAACGTTATTCAGTAAGGTTCGGCTGCGCTGCTTCAACCCTAGCCGCGCCCGACTGATCCCACCCTCCTTCATGCGATCATTCCCCCATGGAGCTTGGAGGTGGCCCTGCGGCCCTTCCTCCCTTGCCTCCGAAGCTCGAAGCCTTCAGAACTCTAGTAGCTGCTGCAGGGAAACGCCAGACCACAAGCTCGCAGCAAAAGTTCGTGAAAAAACTGGACAACATCCCCACGGTGACCTTGCCTGTGGAGGAAACCTGCAGAACAGCCTGAAACTAGCAGAAAGAGGCCTTATTGGCCAGTTTACTGGACTGTGGCCATCCCCGAAAGCAGTAGAAGAATGGGTTAAAAGAAACTGGATACCAGTGGTTAATGAAGGAATAAAGAGTCACTTTGTAGGCAAAGGGTTCTTCATTTTCGTGTTTGATAACGCAAAGGACAGAAGCCTGATCTTCAGAAATGGGCCATACTTCATGGGTCCCCAAGGCCTCTACTTGAACAAATGGTCCCCAGATTTTGATCCAGCACAAGATGTGCCCACGACAGTCCTTGTTTGGGTGTGTCTCCCGCACCTTCCCCTTCATTGCTGGAGCCAGAACTCGCTACAATCCATCGGCAATGCCCTAGGAAGATACATAGATCAGGCACCGAGGAAGGATCAATTCTCCTGTGCCTGAATCTGTGTAGAGGTTGACCTGGAAATCGGGCTACCATAAGCAATCAAACTATCGGTGGCAGATTGGACTCATATCCAAGAGCTCGACTACGAACAGTTGCCCTTCAAATGTCGACACTGTCACGAGTACGGGCACTTCGCAAGATATTGCAAAAAGAGAAATGAGGAGGTATTAGAGAAAGAAAAGGGCGAACAATGGAAACAAGCAAAGAAAACAACAAGCAGCAGGCAGAACAACAAAAATAAAGCTAAAGAGACAGAGAATAAAGTAGGACATGAAAGTGCAAGCAATCAAAACACTGGAAGCAGAGATACAATCAGCATCGAGGGGGACAAAAACCCCTTTGAATCTCTTAAGCCACCTCCAGATCCTCCAGAAACAGAGCGAGAAGATCCACCTCAGCTGGAGAACAACGACACCTTAGAGCCAGGTAATAACCCAATCCCAACCCCAAGTAATACTTCTTCCCCTTCTTATGCAGATATAATCAAACAAAAGAAGAAAAACATAGAGAATATGGGCTCATCAGATGATGAAACATTTGAAAGGCCAACAAAAAAGGTTGGAAGAAGAACAAACAGGGAAACCAGGGAAGAAGAGTCAGAAAGGCAAAAAACCCTTGGCAATTAAGCTACCATAGAGATGACACTTGGGAGGAATACCAGGCCAAGGGCCCCCAAGGGAGGAGGGTCTACCTCAATAAGTGGTAAATGATGCAGTTGGTCTCTTGGAACTGCAGGGGTTTGGGGAATCCCACTAAGGCAGAAACTATAAAAGATCTATTGAAAATGGAACCCACAGACATCCTCATGCTCCAAGAAACAAAGGTAGAAGGGGAGATCCTTCTAAATACCAGTAACACCAAATGGAAATTCGACTCTGGAAAGGTTGTCAGTGCAAGAGGCACGGCTAGAGGAATAGGAGCATTATGGGCAAAAAACTCCTTTTCTCTAGAAAGATCCTTCGAGACCCAGCATTGGATATTTATTGAACTGCACCACATAGCAAGAAATCTCAACCTAGCCTTGTTTATTATGTATGTTCCTGTTCACTACGAGGAAAAGAAAGAGTGCTGGAAGACACTCTCGGAGTTTCTAGACCATATCAACCCCAGGAACATAGTTATAGGAGGCGACCTGAATATAATTCTTGATCCTAAAGAGAAGAGAGGAGGGACTTACTCAAGAGACCCTTTTCTTACCACAATGGAGAATATGATATTACAGAGGGATTTAGTAGATTTCAAGCCAGTCAAAGGAAAATACACTTGGACCAACAACAGAACAGGAGAAAATCATATCGCAGCAAGGCTGGACAGATTCCTCATCAACAGCTCTAAAATGATGGGGAAAAGAATTGTCATCAATAAGATTCTTCCAAAGCCCATCTCGGATCACAAACCTGTTCTCCTCTGCCTGAAAGATGAAGAAGACCTAGGCCCTCTCCCCTTTCGCTTCAGTCCTCTCTGGGCGGAAAGAGAAGGGTTCTTTGAAACAGTTCAAACAGCATGGACAACAGAAGTTTCAGGTTCCCCAAGCTATGTGTGGGAGAAAAAAATGAAAAATGCAAAGAAGGCCCTAAAAGAATGGATAAAGAAATCTATGAAAACCCCCACCAGCCAGAGGAAAGAGGCTGTCACCCAGCTGGAAGAAATGCAATTTGATTTGGAAGAGAAAGATATTTACCCCATGGATTTAGACCAAGAAAAATCTGCACAAAGGAAAACATATTGTTCCTTCAGAAGCGAGGAAGAGTATTGGCGCCTAAAGTCCCGCAGCTTGTGGCTTAAAGCTAGGGACAGAAACACCACATATTTCCATAGACAATACATCGCTCGACTTACCCGAAACCACATAGCAGAAATCACCACATCTAATGGACAGGTATGCAAAGGATTTGCCCAAATAAAGGAAGTTGCTGTGAAACATTTCCAGACTCTCCTTACAGCAGAAAAGGATGGGAGTGAGGAAGATATATCAGAGTTCCTCGCAAATATACCAAAGCTAATCAGCGCGGAGGATAATGAAAACCTTACGAGCTCAGTTACAGAAGAAGAGGTATCCAACATTGTCTAGTCTATGGAGCCAGACAAAGCGCCAGGATCTGATGGATTCTCAATCCACTTTTATAGAATCTGTTGGGAGTTAATCAAACCTGATCTCCTCAGAATGATACGTGGATTTATGAGAAAGGCAAGGATCGGGGGCGGAATTAACTCAACCTTTCTCGCTTTAATACCTAAGGAAACAAATCCAGGATCATTGGACAGATACAGGCCGATTTCACTGTGCAATGCATCCTACAAGATAGTGGCCAAACTTCTGGCGAGCAGAATCAAGCCTCTCCTGCAAAAGCTCATTTCTCTAGCCCAATGGGGATTTGTGAAAGGAAGACACATCCTGGACAACATTATCCAAGTCCAAGAAGCCCTGCACTCGAGCCATTCACGCAAAGAACAAGGTATGCTTATAAAACTGGATATCTGTAATGCTTTTGATAGAGTTAACCGCTCCTTTCTGTACAGGGTCCTTTCAACCTTTGGATTTAATCAGGACTTAATAAATTTAATCAAAGCTTGCCTAGAGAAGATCTAGATAGCTCCAATGGTAAATGGGAGACTAGCAGATTTCTTTTTAGCCACCAGGGGATTGAGGCAGCGTTGTCCCCTGTCTCCATTTCTTTACATCCTGATGGCAGATTCCCTGAGCAGAAAATTGATCATGGAAAAAAAAATGGTAACCTCCTTGGAATCAGAATCGTGAAAGAAATCGACCCAATGAACCACGCGCTGTTCGTTGATGACTCACTGTTGCTTGGGGGCGCATCTCCACGAATTGCGAACTCCTTCAGAATCATACTAAAAAAATACTGCAACATCTCTGGAGCGTTAATCAACGAAAGGAAAAGCACTGTCTACGGATGGAATACAGAGCAGCAAGCTATCAATAGAATTGCCAGCGACCTGGGCTTCAACGGATACGCAGATTGGGACAAATTCAAATACTTGGGTCTCCCAATAACAATGGGATCCAACAGGAATCATCTGTGGGAAGAGGTGATATCAAAATTTAAGAAAAATATCGCAGGGTGGGGGGGCTATTGGCTTACCACAGGAGGTAAACTCACACTCATTAGATCGGTCCTCTCGGCATTGCCAATGTTTCAGGCCTCCTTAATGCTGGCCCCAAAGCAAATCTCAGACCAAATCTCCAGCCTCATGCGAAATTTCCTGTGGAATGGCGGGCGAGGAAATGATAACAGGTTCCATCTAATTAAATGGGAAACAGCGAAAAGACCTATAGAGGAAGGCGACCTCCAAATCTGAGACCCCCTACAAGCAAACATAGTGTTGGGTTGTAAATTACTGTGGCAATTTCTTGCTGAGCCCAATCATCCAGTCAGCCAGATATTAAAATACAAATACCTCAAACACCAGTCAATCAGATCCTTCATCCCGGAGAAAGCTCCAAAAGGAACGCAAGCCTGGAAGCTATGCAGCAAAGGCATCGAATTCTTCAGAACTCACCTGTACAAAATTCCTGGGAACGGCAAAAACACTCTGCTATGGAAAGACAGAGTCATGGGCCACCCTCCTCTGAAAGAAAACAGTGAAATCGCAGAGATAAGAACATGGCTACAATCAAAAGGAATTCGAAAGATCGAAGACATCTCTGGCTGGGATAACAAAGGAGAATGGCAACGCTGGAATTTTCCCAAGGCACCAACGCATCTAATCCCTCAGCTACACGCCCTTAAAGAGGCAATTTCAGACTTCGCTCCAGTTCATAAAGATGAAGAAGATACCTGGGGATGGGGAAAGACGGGGGTGTACACAACAAGACAAGGATACCTGCAGATGCAAAGCAAAAAGGATTCGCCTCATCTGAAAGAAGTGTGGAAGAAGGTTTGGGACAGTTTTAGCATTCCCAAGATCAATTTCTTCTTCTGGACTCTGTTCCACAACAAAATCCTGACCGGAGAAAACCTGTGTAAGAGGAACATAGTAGGCCCCCATCGATGTGTTCTATGCAAAAACGCACTGGAAACTTCAGATCATATGTTTATTAATTGTGAGTATGCTAAGAAGGCCTGGTCTATCTTTCTGACCGGACTAAATCTGAGACCCTCAGCTCACTGTTCGATTGCAGATATGTTCTCCACTTGGAAAGCCAATTATTCTCACAATATCGCTGGCAAATCTCTATGGTATAAGGTATGGATTGCTGCCCCAAAATATGTATGCTGGAAGCTATGGCTAGCTCGGAACGAAATCATCTTCAACCAAAATGAAATACCAGCAGAAAAAGTGGCAGAACAGGCAAAGAAGCTCCTTTTAGAAACCCTGAACCATTCTTCAGTCAAAGATGACAACTCCCTTCAAACAGAGGAAAGGGCATGGCTGGATGACTTCTCTTACAATACCAGACCTTTAGCAATCACTCGGCCAACCCATAAGGAAAGATGGCAGATTCGAGAATCCGAGGATAGATTTCAGCAGTGGTGGAAATCCCAGGGCAAGTGCACTATCTTCTTTGACGGTGCCTCAAAAGGCAATCCAGGCATATCAGGAGCAGGAGGGGTAATCTTCTATCCGAACGGGGAGAAAGAAGTTTTCAGTTGGGGACTAGGAACGAAAACCAACAATCAGGCTGAAGTTCTTAGTCTCTTAAAAGCTTGCCAATTAGCTAGAAAAGAAAGCCAAAGAGAAATCCTTATTTTTGGGGATTCAAAATTGCTGATAAAGTCATTAATAAGAAAGAAACGGTTTAAGGATCCAGCGTTAGACAAACAGCTCTCAAGAGTGAGCAGAATCCTGAAGGACTTCTCCTCGGTGCAAACATTTCACATACTCAGAGATCTAAACAAGGAAGCGGACAGATTGGCAAACACAGGATGCACTCAACAAAGTGGAATGATCAGCATAAACGCAGGTGCTTTGAAAACGACAATTATCCCTTAACCGGGAGAGGAGCTCATGTAAAATCCATGAATTGTAATATGGTTGATTAGGCTTTGCCCAACGTGGAATTTTTAATAAAACACAACCGTTTCACCACAACCGTTTCAGTTAAAAAAAAAAATACACCTAAATATGTCATTAATCATAAAATAATTAAAAATTTTAACATCATAAAAGAATAATAAATTAATTTCTAAATAAAAACAAAACATAAAATTATAACTTGAATTATGTAAATTACATAATATTAATCATTTATCACATATTTGTAAATATGTGACCATCAATATAATTAATATAAATCTATTTTAATAAATTTATTAAATAAACAAAAAAACAAAAACACTAATATACAAATTCTATAATTTTTTTTATTTAAATGAGTTTTAATATAATTACACATAAATACCCTACATATTCATTTTTCATAAAATACAATTTATTTATTTTTAATTTTTCCAATCCAACTGTTTAAAAAAGAAACCCAACGGGACCAAAAGAGCACCTACAATCTACCTGGCCAGCTTGTCATCACCATATGCTTGCAATTATGGGGGTCTTGTACCTCTCTAAATAGGAATGCACTGCTGCACAGTTAAACACGCGACCCCTCTTGGTATTGCTGCCTTTTATTTATATGTACCCCACCCAGAGGAAGCCCATGATATACCATTTTTTTTCTTTCTCAATTATATTTATTCCATTTTAAGGCACGACCCCCTAACCCCAGTCCCAACCGACCACTGTCCTCGTAGCAAACGAATGCGGTTTGGCAGTTGTTGGATTGCAGGTTGCAGCGGGTGCATTAAGGATGTTGAACAGGTTGATGTTGGGGATGAGAGTGGAGGTACGGAGTAATGAGGATAGGTATCGCAGTGCTTGGCTGGAAGGAGTGATCATGGCTGTATATGTGCCACCTGGGCGAGGGCGTCGTTACAAGATACGTTACGACCCTGACAATTTTGAACTCCTCTCTGACAACGGACAACCGTTGACAGAAGAAGATGTGTCAGCCACCCAAGTGAGGCCCATTCCTCCCTCTTTCTCAGAGAAACATTCTTACTCTGTTGGGGATGTAGTTGAATTTTATGACAAAGGTTGCTGGTGGCTGGGCACTGTCATCCGAGTCTTGCACGCGGCGAAGTATTTCTTAATCCATAATCCTCACACTGGCCTCTATAACGAATTTTCTCTCTCCCAACTACGCGATGCTAAACTATGGTCCAAAAGAAGATGGTCTCTGTTATACTCACAGGTAACACTTTTACTGCAATTCTATTTTTTTTTTTTCATTTTTTCTTTTTGTTTGTTTGTTATTAATTTCAATTTATCAGTGATGTTCTTCATATAATATGGAGTTCCAGTTAGAGTAATTGAATGGTAATAAATTTCATGGATTTCATAGAATATTGAGTTCCAGTTAGAGTTATTACTTTGTTTGTAGCCAAATTCATACAAAAAGAAGTTGTTCTTCCATATATAATAGAGGTTAATTAATGGACTTTATATTTACTCTCTTAATTGTGTTTGAAAAATTATTTTAAAAGAGAATGATTAAAAGAGTCTGCGTATTCAATATCGTTCGTACTCTTTGTTCATAAGTAATTTTGTAAACCTAGGATTCAAAGCATAATGGGGCAGATTTAATGGGACTAGATTGAGTACATTATTATTATTGTATTATTTTTTTTTTTTATATTCCGGCGGAATCGGTAGCTGGGCCGTCTTGGTGATATTGGGTAGATTCCTGTCTGCTGCCACCATATCCTCCAGGTGCAACCGCACAGCCCCTCTTGGTACGTGAGTAAATTAAGGTTTGAACCTGTGACGTGCTCAAGGGCACGGTGGGCACGGACGCATCAGCAATGGGTTCCCTGGTGAACATGCGCACCCTGGCGGCTGGGCAAGGTTGAGTACATTATCTGGTGCACTCATTATGATTGCAATGAATAAACTGGTATAACTTTTCCGTGTCTAATAAATATGGAGTGCGGAGTTACATTTGAATACTGAGTTTGACTAAGTCAAAATCAAAATCAACAATCATTTGTTTTTCCAACTTAGGTTGGAAATCCAAAAACCTTGAAATCTCTAAAATATAAAAACTCTTGTTCGAAGTTGAATTAGGGTTAAAAATGATAGGGATGTTGTCCATTTATACAGATTTGAGATTCATTTATCCATGACATGAATGAGCTCTTACATTTAATAATTTCCAAGAAATTGTTTTAAAGAGGAGGTGATTAAAGAGTTTAAATTTTTGTTTTTTTCTTAGTTTATCGAATTTAGGGTTCAAACCATAACCTCATACTTATTGTGCAATTGGGAGGTCCAACACATCATCTATTGCATGAATGAACTGGTGTAGACTGTTTCCATGCCTAATGATCATGAAGTGAAAAGTTAGGTTTGAACCTTAAGTTTTAGCATGTAAAAATTAAAATCAATGCCCATTTACATTTCCAGAGCAAATTTCAAAACTTTTGGAAAATTTTGAAATCTCTAATACTTTTTTGTTTGGAGTTAAATTAGGGCTCTAAAAGATGATAGTATTATTGTCCATTCGTACAGATCTGAAACTTCGTTGTATCCATCTGCATGCACTATACATCGTTGTATCTATCTGCATGCACTATACAAGTAGGGTTGGTTAAGCTTACTACATTGCAGATGGGTTTATATTTTCACATCCCTGCTTGTGTGTAAACATTAATCCTTGCCCTGTAAGATTAATGTAATTCACTTTAATAATTTTTACAATGTAGGAGAGAGAATGTATGAGGGATGGATAATTGAATTACAGAATTTTAACCCACTAATTTTTTTTCCTAGTTTTAGGAGTTTTGTCTGAAAACTTTGTATTATTATGTTTCATAGTGAACTTGGGAAGACTTTTAGTCCTTCCATGATAGAATGGCTAATGTATTATTTCTCTTTCTTGTAGCAATCGGGTGATGTCATCTATGATGGAAATTGTCCCATGGTTCAAAACAGTGAGCAAACTTCTGTAGCATCATCTCCTGGAGATATGCAAACTGATGTGCAATCCCAACAGCATCCTGAACAAGAAGTAAACAAGCAGAGAAGACAATGTAGCTTGATAGGAACGAGGATAACACTGAAAGAATGCTCAAATTTTCTCAATGCTAAGGAAGTTGTCAAAGATTCAAGAACGCCCAAGTTTTCTAATCATGAAAATGGATTAAAGAGTGTTGAAGCCGTGTCTCAGAGAAGTAATTTGCTTGCCCCTCATTTGAAAGGACTCAAAAGACTATATGTCCATGATGACAGAAGAGATAGAACATTCAGTGACATTCAAAATGGAAAATGCAATAATGTCAAACGGTTTAAGCATAGCAATCCAGCAGAAGTCATGGAGCAAAGGACAAAAACACATGAGATGGATTTACAGGTATATCGTTCTGTGTTAAAGGTCCTTTATGCTCAGAATCCGACTTCCTTAAGCCTGAAAGATCATTGCTTGCTGACCAACCTCCGTATTGAATTGCATATTACCAGCGATGAAAATATAAAAGAGTTGAAAAGAGTCATTTCTCAGCCCTAATGTCAGATGTTCACGTCTTGTAAAAATGTATTCTATGAATAGATCAACCACAGGGAGCCAAAACATTCATAGGCCTCTAGTTGGTTAATAATAAAACTGGGTACTTCTCAGAATTGGAAGCTTTGTTTGGCTCTTATTTGATATGATTTCAAGATGTCAACTATTCAGTCGAACTTTTTTGCTGTTACTGAAGGAACGGAGTGGAGATGTACATTTACATGACAATACTTGAAGTATACCAATAGCCTTATTATGGAAGTCAGATCTAAATAAGAGAATATTTATGACCTTAATTGGGCTTTCGCTGAATTGGATAGAACCAAGGATGCTAACTTGGTTAAGAATCTATGGACATTGAAAAGATGATTGGATTGCTTCATGTGACTTCATTTACAGACGGAACCCTATCAAACAAAATTCGGGTTGCTTGATCCACATTCCTAATTACCTAGTTTATTTTCCTTTCCATATGTATTTTCATTGAAAAAAAAATGGAAACTTAGAATGAAGTCCCGTGTTCACTTATTGATATCTGATTTGCTTCTTTTGACGGACTTCTTTATTGACTCTTCAATAACTACTTATGTCTTTGCACTTGTTGTAATGTGTGACGGGAAAGGAGAGCGACAAACAATACATTTTTCCCCTTCCATATTATCTTAAATAACTTTGAACATCCCTATACTAAACATTGAGACTTTAGGCAAGCTCAATGCATGTGGAGTCCAATCTGTCTGCTGCAAGTTTATTGGGAGAATTAAGAGCAGTTTCTTTGTAAACCTTTTGAAGCTCTAACGACCAATTGATTCTCTCCATTTACCACTAGCTTTGTTGTGGCAGCTGACAACATTTATTCAGTGTAATCTCTATTGAAGGTATTTGGCTGGAGATGCCTATTTGAATTTATTCAGTCATTTTCAAACCATATCACAATGTTGTATTCATTTCTCATGTTAATAGATTGTTAGTGCAGTGTCTTTAAATAGCTGCACATGCAGCTATATATTTATATCGATTATAAAAGGGAGTTTTATTCATTGACAAAGGAGCCTTACATGGTTACGTTGTTTATGGAATCATCATTTCTCCTAGGTATATAAACACACCGTGTTTTGTCATGTTTTTGCAACTCCTGGTTTCTCTGAGTGGACAAGAACTTTCCACAATTATTTCAAAGGTTTAGTTACAAACTTAGCATGTATGGTAACTGTTCTCTTGGTAATTTTCACTCCAAAGCTTTGTTTATATTACTAAGGCATTTTGTTTGTTTAATTGTCAATACTTTTCTTATTCTAGGTGCACGTCTTCCAAATTAAAATTTTCCAAGGATGCTTTTCCAACTCTAGTCTAAATTCGGTGTGTTAGAATTTCTTATGATGAATTCTCAGAGGAGTATAAAGTAGTTTTGGTCTACATTTCAAAATCTGAATATGTGCCACTACAGAGAGTTGAATAACTTTACAGTAAGTGTAGGCAGAGGATTTTAGATGAGAAGAAGAAAAGGAAGTTGTGGATAAATAGTGTGTTGTGTAATAAAGATGAGATACTATTTATGGTAGACGTGTCAACTTTAGTGGGAAGAGGACAAACTCTGTTCTTGGATTCGAGTGTTACAAAGCATATCTTCTTGATGGAGAGTGGTTTCTGACATATGATACCTCTCGCCAATGCAAGTATGCTTTCTTGAGGGATGATGGAAGCAATAGGGATCATCCCTCAATAGGGTTGTAGGGACAGGCCCCATAATGGTTTAAGTTTCAAGTAAGGCTTGTAAGAGAATTAATGCTGTGCTGCATGTGCCTAAGCTTGAAAAATACTTTCTTTAAGAACAATTTGTAGATTTTGGATTTAAAATTGAGTTTAATACTGATATTTGTGTTGTAGCATATGCTTGGCGACAACGAGTTGTATAAGGAACACAATAAAATACCTTTTACATACTTGTACATACTTATCACTGTAATTATGTTCCCATAAAAGTTCATGCTAGTCTCAACAAGTTGGTTACGTAAAGTGAAGTTGTGCAGTGTAGACTGGGCAAGTAGCAGAGATGAGGGGGAGAAACTTGGTTACGTGTGGGATGTGGATTCATCAGAAATTTCGCAGTTGTGTGAAAATTAATTGTATGGGAAACATCACTAGGACAATTTCTTAAAGATACCATGATCTTTTTAAAGAATTTTTGAACTGAATCACACAAAGAGCCACATATGTCAACCACTGCAAACTGTATAACATGGTGGTGTAATGTACTTTGTTACATACATTGACGATGCATCTAACATAATTCCAATTGCTTTTGTTAAGAATAAATGAGAAGTTTTAGATTCATTAAAAATACTCCCAGCTTTGGCTGAGAATTCGATAGGGAAATCTCTTAGGAAACTTAGGTGTGACAATGGCAGTGAATATTTGTCTACATTATTCACTAAGTTCTACATTATTCACTAAGTGATAAGGGCCAAAAATGGAGCAATATGAGTAAATCTAAAATATATATTGTGGAGTGTAAAGGAGAAAAACTTGCTAAAAAAATGCAAGATGATATTTTCATTAACTTTAGGCTTGCATGTACACTTGAAACAGAAATGTGCACTTTCTTGAAAGGACAAAGAGACTTTACACATGAAGGCCTCTCTTCGAAGAATGACACTATAAGTTACCGTCAAGAGTCTCTAAGCAAGCTACAAATCTAAGGTGCCATATAGATGTAAGAATAACAAAACACCAGATGTCAACTTCTATAGAGCATCTAATTAAGGACAGATCACTACATGACAAACTGCAAAATCACACACTTAAGATCTACAATACAATTCATGAAGAGAACTCAAAGTGCTTACCGTAGAATCCTTGGTTAACATGAAATTGTCCTCAGTTTTTTTTATAAATAGGGAAGCCACTACTCAAATGTGTATTGTAAGATAAACTTAGCCTGGGAAGACATGCTTGTCTTTCGATAGACTAGATGTATTGCAGTCTATCTATTTTTGGTGTTCCTTGTCTTGTTATGTAGCACCATGTCTTCTGGAAGGGGAGGTTGGAAATATGGAATAATATCTTGTAGGTGCACAACTTGTACCTTGTGTTTGAAAAATATTATTTGATGTTGCTAACATAAACCATATAATGAATGTTGTGATAAGATGGTAGGTTGAGATAGAAGGCATACTGTTAGGCCCTTAGGATGATTGCACACACGTGCCTAGGACGACATTGAGATGGACAGCGTGGTGAGTTACCGATTGCAAGAAATGTGATGTTTATGCAACATTTGGGTGTTTTTGCCTATAGTCGAGATGAGCTCACCATTGTGTGAGTCAGGCACCGACGAGATATGTTGGGCATTGATGAGATGAGTTGAGCACCAACAAAATGAGTGCACCTCACAGTGGACTGAGACAAGAGACGAGTGCGCCATGAGTAGATGCCCCACTTTGCACAATACCGAAATATGGGACCACATGACCAAGACGCATATAACTGAAGAGCAAGATGGTGGACTAAAATGAGTGTCGTATGACTCATAACTTTATGACAAGGCTAGTGAAGAGTGTCATAGGTCCGAATGGAGCTTGGGAAGCAGGTTCGAGCCAAGTGCAAGTTTTTCACATGTTAAAAAATGTAGTGCGAAAGGCTCAATTTGACTTTAGCCTTAGTCAAATTGAGTAAATCAAATTTCCACATCAGCAGGACAACTTGGAGGCAGTTAACTAGTGTGACATGGCTCTTGTCACTTAGTTAGCTCAGTAAATTCGAGTTAGAGGGCTTGGAGTTCAGTTATGCATGTGTGATTACTAAATTTTAGCAATATAGTTCAGTTATTTTCAGTTGTATTCAGTTAACTGACCTCTAACTATTGATAGAGTTAGTTGAAGGTCAGTTGTGCAGTGGGACAACAGTCTAACTCAGAGATCTGTCAGTTAACTGATTAATTAAGCCCAAAATAGCTAATGCATGCAAGGAATTCAAATTCCTTAGCTGAAGTGGAGATGACAAGGTAGTGTAACATCAATTGTAGACTAGTTTGAGTGAATAGGTGTTGCATGAGTCATAGATCAATCCTTGGGAATTGCGCAAGAAAATAGGAGGAAATTCCTATCTTAATTTACTCAGGAATTGCGTAAGGAAATAGGAGGTTGGAGGAGCAAATAATTGGCTAAGTGTTGGCCAGAGTTTGTCATTCAGCAGAGAGAACAATTATTCTTTTGTAAGTTGTGCTCAGAGTTGGAGCAAGCAATTGTAATAGTTTCTCTGTTCAACTGATTTATGCAAAAAAGCTTGAGGGTTTTCCCAGTTGGGTTCCCATAGAAATCATTGTGTACCTGTGGTTTTGCTTGTTGCATGTCTATGCATGTTGTTCTAAATTATGATTTCCAATCCACAAATCAATGAGTAGAATTATGTCTCTTGTTTTTCAGTTTGAAATCTTGAGCAGTTGCAATGTCTATCAAATTTCTACAGCACAAGTCCAAGGTTACATGTCTGTGGGTTTGGCTTGCCACCTGACAAGTGGATAGATTGGGTAAGACTCACCTTAGGGGTGACTTGAGTATCTTTTGAGGGTTGGTTTTGTGTTGTTTCTTGGAGAGGTTGGGTAGGGGAGTGACTTGAGCCTTCTCCATATTGTTGTAACAAAAGCATTCTATATAAAAGTTTATAATTGAAGCACTTATAAAACATTTGGAGGTTACGACCGTCCACCCCATATGTTTGTGTGATGTTACATGGTTATATGGATGAGTTATATATGATGCACAATTGAATGACTAGATGTTAATTGTGATGTGGTACATATGATTTTGGTTACTTGTATTTCCACTACAAGAATTAACTAAACACATAATAAGTACAAAAAAGAGGCATATTCCAGGTGAAGTACTTGCAAGTTGGTCATGCCATAGTGGGGGAAACAAGCTGGTGCTGCACCCTCAGAGGTCATGGTTCACCTTGACTCGTGGGAATGCTCGGGGCACCCATATGGTCTAATTGTTGGAAATACTGAGACAGGGGGTGAATTAGTATTTTACTTCAATTAGTTAATTTTAAATTTATAGAGCTTTAAATATGATTGGCATCAAATCAAAACATAAATCAACATCACATCACATCACATCACATGAACAATACATAAGAAATTTTTAGGTGGAAACCCTTCGAGGAGAAAAACCACCGAACGTTTTCTAATATAGTTGATGAGTACAATATTTTATCAGCTCCAATTGAAGGGAAGTTCCAATTTCCTAGTACTCTATTAGAAAAGCATTTTGTGGTTTTATCAACTCCAACTGGAAGGATGCTCCAACACCCTAGTTTTATCAGCTCCAACTGTATGGATGCTCCAACATTCTGCAAGCTCCAACTTGCCCTAGCACCACCCTGCCACCCTGAAGTATTTTCAGGCTCCAACCTAAGGGAGACTTCACTCATCGCCTTGCACCACCCAACCACCTTGAAAATAATAGATTGAATAATAAAATGCGGGCTCCCGTACCAGGGACAATGACCCACTTACAATGATATACAAAATCCTATTAATATCTATCAATACATGTTCAGATCAAAGATTGTTTGAGTGATATTTTAGTCAACAACTTCTATCAAACTGTCAATGTATCACACTTCAAATTTTCCTTTTGAAAATTGCTAAAACTCTGCTATTATTCTTTTGTCCAAATTCTTGTCTTAATTGTTTCAAATGTAGGTTGAACAATTAACTAGGATAATATTTTGGATCATACTGTAGATTTCATGAAAAGGTCAACATAAGACTGTTGTGCCTTTTCTACCTTTGCTTGCTTCAGAATTTGACGAGTGATTTTCCTTTGAAAGTGGTCTTAACCTCTCCTTCAAATAGCTACTCGACAAGCCTCAATACAAGTCTGACTTGGGCCTTTGACTATGGTCAGACACCTGTTACTTCTGCTTTAGCTTTTGTCCTTGACAAGTATTAGGTTGCTGTGTCAAACACTGCCCTTAAAACAAACTTTAAATATAGCTTTAAGCTCTAACAAACCTTTCTCCATGGTCTTAGACGCGCAACCTCCTTTCCTAGCCAAAACAAGCCTTCTTTTCTTGATTGGAAACACTTTAATTTACTCATAAAGAAACCTTGGCTTGGGTTACAAAATACTTTTTAGCATGCCCAAAAGTCACCCTTATACTGAGCGCTAGCCTAGCTGCAGTGGGACCAAAAATTAGGTCAAAAATATCCACAAAACCTTGTTGAGATTAGTAGTTTGGGAGGTACTCCAAACCCTAGGGGACAGGGTTGTGGAGGAATTGGCACTACAAAAGGGTCTTGTGGGCTAAGAACCCAAGATGTGGGCTTTGCACCCAAGCTTGTGGGTGTGAAACCAAGAAGAATTTTGATGACATGGTACTTGGAGATAGAAGAGCACCCTTAGAGGAGCAAGGGGTCACTCCAAGCCCCAAGAGAGCCCATGTAGATTGTGAGACATTAATTGTTATATGTTTGTGTGGGCTAATCGTCCTAAAGAATCAAGTCGGGCTCACTTGAAGAGACCCTTTGGAAGGGTTGGACATTAAACCTAAGGAAGCATATCAATATGGAGAGGAGCCCCATTTGTGCATCCAATCATCACACTTCTTTCTCATGTGAAGCCAGGCAAAGGAATTCACGATTACAAGAATTCACGTGTGATTGCAAGAATTCATGATTACAAGAATTCGCGTTGTATTGTAGGAATTCACATGTGATTGCAGGAATTTGCGGTTACAAGAATTCACGTGTGATTGCAAGAATTCGCAATTATAGGAATTCACAGTGTGATTGTAGGAATTCGTATGTGATTGCAGGAATTCAAAATTATAGGAATTTGCGTGTGATTGCAAGAATTCATGATTACATGAATTTGTGTGTGATTGTAGGAATTCGTGATTATAGGAATTCATAGTGTGATTGCAAGAATTCATGATTGTAGAGCCAAAGAGAAGTCTTGCTCAGATCTTAGGTGTTTTGGAGAGCAGATGTGGATGTCTTCAAGGAGGGAAGGTGTAGGATTGTGGTCCTAGTTTAGGATAGGTTTGAAGGACACCTTGCGACTGTTTGGAGGGCAGAAAGTAGGTGTTCTGTTGAGCCCTAAGTGCAGATCTTGAAGGACTACAGGTCTGCTAGAAGAGACAAAAGGTTGATGCTCAGGTACTGATCTTTGGAGGACCAAAAGAAGGCAGCCAAGAGAGCAGTGATTCAACCCTAAGTTGACAGTTGAGAAGGACGTTTGACAATCATAGCGGGCAATCCTCCATGCCTTAAGTTTGCCTCATTGGAGTAGCACAAGAAGGCAATAGTGGGAAGAAGTTCTAAAGAATTGAGGAGCAACAATGGGCAGTTTAGGAGTTCACAAACAGAGTTGTGAACAACTCGCAGAAAGACCCTATGTGTTGATTTTTTGACGGCTAATGGTCAACTAGAGGGCGAATTGGAGCCGTGTTCGGTGACCTAAAGGAGAAAGATCCATTGATAGAGGCAGAGCTACAAATTGGGAGCAGAAGGACCAACAGATGTGTTCAGGGTACGACTAAGTGAAGCTCTGATGGTGCATTACATCAACTAGTAGGTCAGTTGTATCTTGTTCAGGGTAGATTGGTTGTCATAGTTGTTGACACCAAACCCTAGTTTGTATTCTTGTATCAGTGATTGTATGAGGGCCATGATCCTTGGTATGGGAGCCATAGACTATTGTATTATAAATTGATAATATAACGAAGTTTGGTTATTGAAAAATTCTAAAAAGTTGTCTATTTGTGCACGTGTTGATTTAATGTTGTATTTGTTCTGCTGTGCAAAGTAGTTTGTTGTGGAATTTGAGTTGGTAGTGTCAGAGATTCTATGACCCTAACCTAGATTCTCCAGTGCCGTGGAAAAACAAAAAACCAGTCAAAAAGGGATGCCGAAATCTGCTACAGGACAGGCTTTAAAAGGATTGAATAATGTCTCAAGAAGATGCCTAAAAAAGCTATAGGAAACTTTTGGATTAGGACCAATAGAGCCTCAGACTAACATTCAAACTGCCTCAATAAATGACCTCAACCTCAGCGAACGAATAACAACTGACTCAAACTCCAATGCAACTCCACTTGGTCTTCAAAAAAGGTCTAAAAGCATCTGAAGAGTGTCATAGGAGGGATGAGATGGGACTTAGGAGCCCTGCTTTAGAGGTCCAAAATTTGGCCTCAGAGGCAGCCTAATACCCTTAGCGAGGTGCCTCAAACAGGGCCTCAGGAAGGTTGATATTAGGCCTGTTGAACAACTACAGGACATCCTTTAAAAGGATTGAATAATGTCTCAAGAAGATGCCTAAAAAAGCTATAGGAAACTTTTGGATTAGGACCAATAGAGCCTCAGACTAACATTCAAACTGCCTCAATAAATGACCTCAATCTCAGTGAACGAATAACAACTGACTCAAACTCCAATGCAACTCCACTTGGTCTTCAACAAAGGTCTAAAAGCATCTGAGGAGTGTCATAGGAGGGATGAGATGGGACTTAGGAGCCCTGCTTTAGAGGTCCAAAATTTGGCCTCAGAGGCAGCCTAATACCCTCAGCGAGGTGCCTCAGACAGGGCCTCGGGAAGGTTGATATTAGGCCTGTTGAACAAGAAAAAATGATCACAAAATTGTAACCTTTAACCAACGAAGAACCACCATAAAAAGATAAAACAATAAACCCAATAACCATTGATAATTTGACCTTCTCTTCAGATTGGCATGACAGTCCTTGGTCTTACATAGATCAGACAAAGTTTCCAAAAGATAATGCGTTAGATTGATGATTTGAAGAGGAACTGAGCCTTCTTATTTATACATAATGAGGGGGCTTCTAGAGGGGCTGACTAGCCCAGTAAGCCATGGAACTGACCTCAATAATTGCAAAATTTAAAAGGATAAATTCAATATTTTAATGATCTGACCTGATCTCCAATTCTGGAATTATTTTCACAAATAAAATTACTTTTAAGTGGTCGTCGAGATCCTCCTTTGGAAGCTGATTTGGGCTAGAAAACTCCTCATTTGGAGGGCTGATACGACCCTCACAATTAATCAATTTTTCTTGAACATAAATGTCAATATTTGACAATTCAAGGGGTTGCCTTTAGCTTCTCATTTTTGGGGCACCTTGACCACATTATGGGGCTCCAACTTTGACAAGGCATATCTCCTCAACCATGAGGAGTTATGTGGTGTGACACCTATTATTAGAATCGACAAGATGAGAACAACCAACTGATGATGATATTACTAACAATTTCACATTCCTCCTATCCATTTACTTCAACAAATGCGAGGCTTCATCTGGCTTCTACTTGGGTTGACATCAATGACAACCAATTTCCAACAATCTCCCCTTTTGGCATTGATGGGAACACACGTGCTCCCCTTGCGATTGTTTCTACCCCTATCTCCATGCTTCTAATCGTCCTCTCCTGTTTTCTCTCCCCCTTTGACATCAATGTCAAAGGGTGTCTCCCCTTGACAAGATATCGTCCTTTGTCTTCTTGTAATATGCCTTTCTCCCCCTGTTTGCTTGGCTTGATGAAATGTATATCAATGGGAACGTAGAAGCACCCCAAACTTCTGTCGAAGATACTCAAATGTCTCTCGTGGTAGAGGCTTGGTGAAGATGTCAACTATTTGTTCCTTTGTCCCAATGTACTCTACCTTGATATTCTTCTCTGCAACTTGTTCCTGAATAAAGTGGTATTTGATAGGAATGTGTTTGCTTTTTGAATATGTGACATGATTCATGGAGAGACTTATGGCGCTGGTGTTGTCACAAAATATTAGAATGGGCTCATCATACTTCACTTGAATATCTTGTAGAGTTTGCTTCATCCAGAGGACCTGAGTACAACATGCTACTGTTGTTATATATTCTACTTTTGCTGTGGACAAGGATATTGAAGATTTATTCTTGCTCAATCATGATACGATACAATCACGCAAGTAGAAGGCTGCTCCACTAGTGCTTTTTTGCTCATCAACACTACCTGCCCAAGCTGCATTTGTATAGGTTGTCATAGTCAACTTATTCCCTTTTGGATACCACAACCCAAATTTGTTGTTCCTTTAAGATATATGAAGATCCTTTTCATTGTGATAACATGAGATTCTTTTGGTGCTGCTTGGAATCTTGCCACTTGTCCAACTACCTACATCACATCTAGTCTCGAATCTGTCACATACAATAGGCTTCCAATCATTGATCTATAGAACCTCTGGTCTATTTCCTTTGATTTATCATCCTTTCTTAACTTGCAATCGACCGTCATGGGAGTGCTAATAGGTTTACAGTCTTCCATTAAAAATTTCTTCATCATTTCCTTGATGTATTTGGTTTGAGAATTGAATATGCCATCATCTTCCTAAGATATCTAGAGTCCCAAGAAGAAGGTCAATTCTCCAAGTAAGAACATCTCAAACTCACTTTGCATATCTTCGACAAACTTCTTACTCAACCTGTCATCGTTGCTTCCAAAGATGATGTCATCCACATATACTTCAATGGTAGTCAAGCTATGTTGTTCAACCTTTATAGATGGATTGCTATCGACACTTCCCTTTTTGAATCCTTGTTGTAAATACCTGTGCAGTCATGCATACTAGGCTCTAGGAGCTTGCTTAAGACCGTATAGAGCTTTCTTCATTCTACATATATAGACTTCTTTTTCCATTAGCAGAAATCCTTCAAACTTCTCTGTGTAGAATTCTTCTTCCAACTCTACATTTAGAAAGGCTGATTTTACGTCCAACTAGTACACCTTAATCCTTCTCGAGCAAGGATAGGCCAAGAACATTCTAATTGTTTCCATCCTGGCAACAAGTGCAAATGTTTCTTCAAAATCTATCCCTTCAACTTGCGCATATCCTGTACATACCAGTCTTGCCTTGTTCCTGGTAACTTGTCCATCTTCGTTCAAATTGTTCCTGAAGACCCATTTTGTGCCAATGACATTTTTGTCCCTAGGTCTTGGAACCAATTCCCATGTTTCATTCTTTTCAATCTGATCCAGTTCTTCTTCCATGGCTTTGATCTAGTGTTCATCATGGCTAGCTTCTTCAAAGCTGCTAGGCTCAATTGTGGATAGCAGTGCAAGATGTCCTTGTTCTGGCATGTGCACCTATTGTCTTCTTTTGTTTTCTATTCCTGCATTCATATTTCCAATGATCTACTTTGATGAATGATTCTTCTAATGCCATGATTTAGGTGCTTTAGTATGTGCCTACTGATTATGTTCTGTTTCTTCCTGGTTGACAATTGGCTCTTCTTCTAATTGTTCTTCTTCTTTTATTCTTTCTTCTTGCTCTGGTTCTTCTATTTCTTGCTCCTTTGAAGATGTGCTTCCCTGCTTTGTCTTTTTCCCATGCATTTCATCAACTGTTACATTTATGCTTTCCACTATCTTGTTGAGTCTTAGATTATAGCATTTGTATACCTTACTTTTGCTTGAGTATCCAACAAGTATACCTTCATCTACCCGAGAGTCAAGTTTTCCAATATTTTTATCTTCCCTTTTTATATAGCATTTGCTTCCAAAGACTCTAAAGTGCTTGAATTTTACAAGTCTCCCTCTCCATAGTTTAGATGGAGTCTTGTTGTTCTTACTTCTGAGCATTCCTCTGTTGAGAATATGAACGACTATTTCCACTGCTTGTACCCAAAAGATATTACTTAGTTTGGAGTCATTTAACATAGTTTTAGCCATTTCCTCTACCGTTTTTTTCTTTCTTTCAGCGACTCCATTTTGCTGAGGTGTCCTGGTTGCCGTGGATTATCTTTTTATTCCATGATTTTCACAAAAGTGTTGGAATTCTTTAGACGTGAATTCTCCTCCATTATCTGATCTTAAGCACTTGATTTTCAAATCAGTCTCATTTTCAACCCCAAAAGATATTACTTAGTTTGGAGTCATTCAACATGGTTTTAGCCATTTCCTCTACCGTTTTTTTCTTTCTTTCAGCGACTCCATTTTGCTGATGTGTCCTGGTTGCCATGGATTATCTTTTTATTCCATGTTTTTCACAAAAGTGTTGAAATTCTTTAGACGTGAATTCTCCTCCATTATCTGATCTTAAGCACTTGATTTTCAAA
Organism: Pinus tabuliformis; assembly: GCA_031772625.1. NCBI lineage: Eukaryota > Viridiplantae > Streptophyta > Pinopsida > Pinales > Pinaceae > Pinus > Pinus tabuliformis. The sequence goes on along the minus strand of CM062809.1, from coordinate 217,114,632 downwards.
TCAGTCTCATTTTCAACCATCTCTTTGTAAATCCTGAAGCATTCAAATGCTTTTGACTTTTTCTTTAGGAAACATATCGCTGTCATCCTGGTGTAATTGTTGATAAGCAACATGAAGTATTGTTCACCATCCAATCCTTTAGTTCTCATCATGTGTACTAATTCCAATGGCCTTGAAGTGGAGTGTTCCTTGGTTCTGAATTCAACCCTTGTTTGTTTTCCATGTCGATAATGCTTACATATGGTGCTTGTTGGTTTCAAGATTTCTGGCATATCCCTTACTGCTTCCTTTTTGCTGATTTTGACCAGATTGTCGAAGTGCATGTGACCCATTCTCTTGTGCCAAAGCCAACTTTCATCTTCCTTCACCAAACAACAACTTTCCTTTCCAATTTCATCTAAGATGTATATATTATTTGGAGTCCTTGATGTTATTCCCACTAATCTACCTACTTTTTTCCTTCTTATTTTGTATTTCTTTAAGTCAAACAGAGGCGTGTGCCTTTGGTCAAAAATTTGACTCACACTTAGTAGGTTATGGTTCATATTTTCAATGAGCAAAATATTTTCTGCCATGGCATCCTTGCTTTCGAGCTTGATTGTACCCTTTCCTAAAATCTTGGCTGAGCCATCATTTCCAAACGAAATTGTTCCATCCCTTTCTTTTTGCAAGGTTACAAATTTGTCTCTATCCCCCGTCATGTGTGTTGAACAACTACTGTCGACATACCATCCACCTTTTTTGCTTTGGGATCATAAAGCAATTGCATAGTTTTCAACCTTCTTCTTCTAGATTCTTGAAGGTTCTTTTGGAGGGTTGTTGAACCCTTGCTTTGGCTCCTTTGGAGGAATGATCAACCTGCAATCCTTTGCTATGTGTCCAAAATTGTTGCACTTGTAACATTCTACTTCATTACTTAACAATCCAAAGTTGTTATAGTTTTGGTTATAATCTTCATGATGCCTTTTAAGATAGTCACTCTTAGAATAACTTCCATAGTTGCTTCTGTTTCTAGTGTAAGCATTACAATTTACAACTTTGTGCCCAAAATTGTTGCAGGAGTAACACACACTAAGAAAGATGGTTTGATACCTGAGAGTGGGGGATCTTCTAGGTGGTGCAACTCTCCAAAAACCTTCTTCTTGAGTTTTCTCCATTGCTGGTTGCTGATTTCACGTTCTCCTACTTGACTAATCCTGAACCTTCTCTTTTGAGGGCATGCATTCCTCTTTCTTGATAGGGTCCTTTATGATACCTACATAGCTCTTCTGTTCAACTTATTTACCTGTTGTCTTGGAGCTTGATCCCTTTTCAACAGAGGTTGGCCTGTATCCTAACCTAGATTTGTTGTCACATGTGTTAATTTTTCTTAGGGCTATATTGTTCTTTGCTTTGATAATTGCATTTCTTCATTTACACATTAAATTCACCCCACAACATCATAACATTATTCAATGACATATGCAACTATGTAGAAAGAACAATATCATCATCAATGCAGTGGAACATAAAGGAACAATAGAAGAAAAACATTCACACATAGAGACACTAGGATTGGTCAGAGACCAGGGCAAAACCCACTACGGGGAAAACCCTTTCAAATTCTTCTTCTTATTAGATTGTCATTGAATGATTCAACAAAAGAGAGTACAATGATCCATATCTTCATCCATACAACTATCCAACAAAAATCAACTAAACAATATCCATGAGATGAACCCAACCATGCTCATACTCAAAACCTTGATTCAGAAGCCTGTAATGAACTGTCACTGTTTGCGGTCAACTGTTGAACATTGCGGTCAACGAGCGAAAACTTCGGTCAAAAAAAAAAATACAACTTTAGGTCTGAGTGGCAAGGAGGAATTCGGCATGCGAGCGACTGGGAGCTTTCAGTCGCTCCCTTGAGCCTGCAAGCCAACGACTAGTCGAATCTGTCCTTTGGAAAGCCTGCGACTGAGAGACAAAACCCTAGAAAAATACATGTGAGCTTCGGACCATGCAATTTCACCTTCGAGCGAACCCATTTCTCCACGAACCTGCCTCAGACCTGTGCAAGCCAAAAACAAGAAAGAGAATAGAAGAATGATCCATGATAATGTCCAAATGAGGCAGAGGTCACTTGTATGTATAGCCTTCCAAGGTTGACCAATTTGCTTTAGGGCCAACTTGATCAAATATGCACATGTGGGCTTTTAATTCAAAAATATATTTTCCCTTGTCCAAATTTGATGTTCTTTAGGTCGATTTTGGTCGTCTCGAGAAGAGGAATTTCATGCAATCGTCATCTCCATCAAATGAGCTGTCCAAAGTGGAATTTGGCCCTAGTTGCCAATTTTAAAAACATGACCTTTGATTCCTGATAATTTCATCCAACATTTTAGTGTTGTTTACAAACTTCTGTTGGATATTTTTCTTTTGTGCCTCCTTTCTTAGAGAGACTATTTCTGCTTCCAAACTTTCCTTTATCTTGGCATTTTCTTGCAACTGTTTTTTGAGTGTTTCTTCAATTCTCCTGGCTTCTTCTAATTGAACTTTTAGGATGATGATGATCTTTTTTTATTCTTCAGGTTTCTTGTTAAAATTTTTAGAGTGTTATTTAGCTCGTTCAGCGCCTTTTCCAGCACCTTTACATTTTTTCTTTCTATTTTTAGATCTTTTAAATTGTTGGCGAATCCTCTTTCTATGTCTACTTCTTCTTCAACTTCCTTCAACTTCTAAGTCACTATCGCTGGCACTTTCATCATCAGATGAAGAATTATCTTCTTTTGAATAGAGATTTTTCTTGCTGATTTCACCTTTACCTTGCTTCTTTTTCTTTTTTCTGATTTTTCTTTTTGTTAGGAGCTTCTTCTTCATCATTGTCTGAACACTTTGCATAGGGACATTTTGAAGCAAAATGACCAATTCTACCACAATTAAAGCCATTTCAAGGGAAGCTTACCTTTGTACTTGTCGGTTCCTTTCTTCAGCTTCCTCATGAAATTGGCTATTTTTTTCATCCCAATCTAAGTTGCAACTGCAACTGGAACTTGGCTTTGACTACTGCTTATTCTTTCTTGTCTACTTTGATTCTTTGAATGTTGCTTCTCTTGTGGATGGGTTTTCTTGTTTAATCCCCATTTTGTAAGCTGTAAGAGTTCCATGTAACTCGTCCATAATGACACTATCTACCTCTAATCTTTCTTCTAGAACAAAGACTTTAGAATCAAATCTCTCCCGAGAGATCTTAGTACCTTTCGAACAACTATTTTGCTATCCACTGGTTCTCCCAAACCTTCCAAAGCATTTACAATCTCATCTACACGGAGGAAGTAAGTTGCAATATTTTCGTCTTCCTTCATTTTCAATTGTTCAAATTGCCCTCTGAAAATACGAAGCTTAGCCTCTTTGGCTTTCTAATCTCCTTCATATATACTTTGAAGCTTATCCCAAACTTATTTAGTAGATTTTCAACTCATCACTTTAACATAAATTGGACCTATTAAGCCACTTAAGATAACATTCTTAGCTTTTGCATTACTTTCATAAATTTTCTTACCGACTTCATCTATTGGAGGAGTAGGAGGTTTGGTGTACCCACTTACTACAAAGTGCCAAACGTCAAATCCTTGAGCTTGCACATACGTTTTCATCCTTCCACTCCAAAATGCATAATTTTGTCCATTAAACAGTGGAATTCCATTCTTGGTGCAATCCATGATCTCCCTTCCAATGGTTAGACTACGTGTGAGGGAACCTGCTCTGATACCAATTGTTGCAAATACTGAGAAGGGAGTGAATCAATATTTCACTTCAATTAGTTAATTTTAAATTTACAAAGCATTAAATATCATTGGCATCAGATCAAAACATAAATCAACATCACATCACAAGAACAATACATAAGAAATTTTTAGGTGGAAACTATTCCATGAGAAAAATAACCGAACGCTTTCTAATATAATTGATGAGTACAATGTTTTATTAGCTCCAACTGAAAAGACGTTCCAACTTGCTAGTACTCTATTAGAAAAGCATTATATTTTATCATGAAGCTCCAATTCCTAAAAGGATGCTCCAACACCCTGGTTTTATTAGCTCCAACTGGAAGGATGCTCCAACACCTTGCAAGCTCCAACTTGCCCTAGCATCACTCTACCACTTTGAAGTATTTTCAGGCTCCAACCTGAGGGAGACTTCACTCTCTGCTTTGCACCACCCAACCACCTTGAAAATAATAGATTGAAGAATAGAATGTGGGATCCCATACCAGGGAAAATGACCCACTTACAGATTGTTTTCTATGATATTTTAGTGGATAACTTCTGTCAAACTGCCAATGTATCACATTTCAAATATGCATTTTGAAAACTGTTGAAAGTCTGCCATTATTCTGCTTGATACTAATTATTCGAAATACTGAGAAGGGGGTGAATCAATATTTCACTTCAATTAGTTAATTTTAAATTTATAGAGCATTAAATACCATTGGCATGAAATCAAAACATAAATCAACATCACATCACAAGAACAATACATCAAAATTTTTTAGGTGGAAACCATTCCACGAAAAAAACCACCGAACGCTTTCTAATATATTTGATGAGTACAATGTTTTATTAGAGTACTTGCAGCTAGATGATCCACCTTCCTTCAAGAAGAATGCTAGATGGGAGAGAGAACTAATTGGAGCAATAGGTGGAGAACATTGGCATGATGCTATCCGAAGACCATTATAGGGCTGCTGGCTGGCTGGTGTCAAATGAGGAGAATTTTTTTCACCTATGGGTTATCCAGTTTTGGTGGGTAATAGGACCTTCTGATTGTCCTAATCCTTTCTTGAAAGAGCTTACTTACTTTTTTATGGTCCAACAACATGAGACTTTTCCAAATCGATACATAGGAGTGATTCTTCTCCATCTTCTCCTCAAGAACATCAATGATTACTCTCTTCTCTGTGTTGAAATTTGGGTAGCTTTGGGATGAATTTCCACAAAAGGGAAACCCTAAGACCCCAAGAAAAAGCCCAACGTGCCCCAAAGGAAGAATTCAATTTGTCAAAAGGAAATTGTTATTAATTATGCTTGGCATTTCTCTCTCCATTATTCAATGTAACATAAATCAAATTTGGGCAAGAAAAATATATATATTAAATATTATTGTGAGAAGATTTGAATTCAAGTATTCCTTCCAAATCTAATAAGTCAGCCTCAAATAAAGGGCCTCATTGGGCACCCTATTAATGGTATAAGAAGAGAGTCGTGGAGCTCTTTCGGATACATCATCATGTTCTCTTCTAATCTGGGTGGCTAGCTTATCAAGAAAAAGGCTTGACATACTTTATATGATCCATATGGTTATTTCTGAAGTTTGTTGATATTTTGATATGGCTCGAATATCATCCTTAGAGGTTCACATAAATTCCCCTGCCTCATATTGTGTCTTTTGTGGTGGTTCGTAGCGATCTATGGCTTGAATTTGTAATTGCTGTAACTCGCACAGTGAAGTGACTTCACATCTATCAATGGATCGCTATATTCTGTAAGTAGTTTCTGTGGCATCACACTAGTTATTTGGCACCATATTTGTGTATATGGCATTGTATCAACTATGTGACACCATATCTATATATGTGGCATCACACCAATTATATATGGCATTGTATTAGCTATGTGACACCTTATCTTTATATGTGCCATCGCACCAATTATATATGGCATCGTATCATTTGTGTGATATCATATCTGTGTATGTGGCATCACACCAATTATATATGGCATTGTATCAATTATGTGACATCATAACTGTATATGTAGCATTGCACCAGTTGTATAGAATCATATCTGTGGCATCGTTTGGTATGTATGGCATCACATATCTGTGAGGTTCATTTTCTTTTATACAATGGTCTACTCACTTGGTGTTTGCCATTCTCTATGGTCGCATTATAATATATGGACAGTGACCTAAACATGAGACAGTGAATATTTGTCATGACAGTAGGATGAAGATATTAAAATGACCCTTTTGATATGACTATAACCTTATACGAGCAAAGTTAATTTTTATGACTATAACCCTAGATATGGTAGTAACCTAAGTATCAGTCATTCTGTGACCTAATAATTAATGAGACTATGATAGTAGTAGGTCAATGATCAAGAGACAATGACATATAATCTAAGAACAATGTTTGACAATGGCTTTGAGTTTAACATGGCAGTGGACATTGGTATCAATGTATTTATAACAGTGATCAGTGGTAGTATATGACAATGATATGACAACTCTTTGGACTTGCTTTGTTGCTTCATTTAGTTCACAAACAAAGTTGTGAACTAACTTAGATCGGCCCTAGCAAGGCATGATATAATGATGTCTCTATCTATGGATGTACTTTGTATCTCACCTGAACAATTAATGAATCTGCAATACAAGAAGAAGAATTGAATTTTGGGTTTTCCCCCTTGTGGGGTTTTGCCCTAGTCTCCTATCAAATCTTGGTGTCTATTATGTATGCTTTTTTTTTGTTGTTTCTTTATGTTTTGATGCATTAATGAAGTTATTGCTCTTTCTACATAATTGCTAAAGATGTTATGGGGTGAATTCAATATATAAATGATGAAATATTTGTGAATGCAATTATCTAAAGCAAAGAACAATCCTTCCCTAAGAAAATTAGCATGGTGTCAAAGCTGGGTTGAAGGAAAGTCTTTAAGGTCACCCCTGTTAAGACACCCTCGATGGATTTTCGGATCAAGCAAAAGAAAGAGGTGAAGATGTTGGAGACCTAAAATAATGCTAAGGTTTGAAGGAAACCCTAAGAAACCTTGTTCTAGCAATATAAATTAGGGTTTGGTGCATAACATGAGATTAGGGTTTGGGAGAAATCCTTGACGGATATCATAAGGTTAGGGTTTGGGAGAAACCCTTGGATTGTGTTTGAAGAAGGGCCTAGATATGATGAAGGCTTGAGTTCTACAGTGTTGAAACCCTTGCATGATCAGTGAAAAGTTGTTCCAACACCTATGACAGATTTAATATAACCCTAGATGGAATAATGATATGTTGCAGTAATCATATTATTGATAGTTAGGCCTAGTTGCTGATGAAGTTGAGTGAGAATATTGAAGGTGCTCAGTTGAGGCATCTCTTCTTTCGTTGTTGATGACTGTGATATATGGTTGATGATCTGTGGTACCCCATGGTAAAGAAGAAAGATTAAGGACTTGGAATGAGATACAACTGATGCTCTAAAGATTGCATTTTTCTAATGGAGACAACATTGACATACGGTTGATGAATAGTAGTGACTCTTGGAAGCTGAATCAAGAGGGAGCCAACCACTTCCTTCAATCTTTATTAAAGATAAGTACCTTCTAAACTTATGTTATTTCCTTATGACATTGCTCTTGTTTAGATTTATTGTTTTAGATTATTTCTTATCCTTCTGGAAAGAATACTTGAGTATTTGAATGCGTCTAACATCCTGATGAAGATGTGATAAGTAGGTCCTTCTTGAGGATCTTTTGGATGCTAAGTGGTGCAGGGAAAGAGAGCTAGTGTAGGAAGAGGAAGTTGATGCAATAAGATGAAGAAGTTGTTAATTTGGTAGCTCAGGGACAAATTCCCTCCATTGGACAATCTTCCTCATCAAGGAAGACCCCTTCTAGCCCTTGGAAGAATTTAATTTGGTTAAGGAAAAATATATTTTTAATATGGAAACCCACATGTGCACAAAAGGACAGGTTGACCCAAAAGAGAAATTAGACACCCTTGGATGGCTATAAATACAAGTCAAGTGACCTTCATTTAGAGACAATCATCAAGCATTCTTTTTGTTAATTTTGACAACAATGTATGTTCTATGCTTAAGAGAAGTTTACTTCAATTTATTTATCAACTCAATATCAATATCCAGTTTAGCAATCACATCAGCATGATAGTAAAATGTAGATAGAACATAAACATAAACAGTAGAAGACAAGCCAAGACAAGAGGACACAAGATGTGGCACCAGCTAGGGAAAAATCCCAATGTGGGGAAACCCTTGATCAATTCTTCTTATATTCTTCAATAGTTCAGCGGAGAGAGAGATAGTACAAATTACAAATCTGATAATTTATGATAGCAACAAGAAGCCCTAACCAGAAAATTCAACGCTGGTCAAATAGGGCAGAATTCTTCCTCTAAGTAGCTCGGTTAAACCAAGCAACTTCAGCCTCCAACAATGAGCCCAATTAGCCCAAAACAGTCCGAAAAAGTCCAGTCAAAGGCTAGTCAACGAAAGTCAAACTGCAGCCAGATCTAGTGCAATCAATGCTGGTCAAATGGGAGGTCAAATCACCTCAATTTCAGTGCCCAAATCTGCAGCTTTCCAAGGAGAAGTTCCTCACCCAAATCCGCAGTTAAGAGGAGGTCAACGCTGGTCAACGCAGCCTAAGAAACAACCTCTGCAATTTGGTCAAATTGGTCAACACAGTCAAACAGAAAATGTCCTCCTTCCTTCGCACGTGTGAGAGATAGCTGCCTACATTAGCGTATGCAATCAAGTGAGGAGAGAGATATGAGTGAAGATTTGATGATGATAAAATGAATTAAGGTCTCCTCCTTTTATATGCAACGTTGACGATGAGCTGGGGGTTTGAATGCCTGTTTTTCTTGGTGGCCGATCTTGACAATTTGTCCATTATATAAATAAATTCATATCTTTATTTTTACATGTCGGAATCGGATGATCTTTAAATCAATCCTACACCTCTCGGAGAGAGGAATCCAAGAAAAATATCAAATGTCATAAATAAGATGACCCATGTGGAGTTTGGCCATAGTTGCCAATTTTAACAGTCCCTCTCAACTAGGGAGAACTCCATCTGCCAGTCGGTACTCTCTGCCATCAATGCACTGCTCTGCACTACGCTTCTCTGCTCTGCTGAACTATGAAGAAGAAGAAGAAGTGATCGAGAATGTATCATACCATTCTCTACTGACCCAAAGTCAGTCCCAGATAAAAGAGTGTCTGATAGTTCCAATTGATCCCAGATCAATATCGGTCATCCTAGCATAGGGAGTACAGTAGTACACGATGCGTCCATCGGTAGTTCTATGGTCCCTATCCTCATTTCCCTACTCATTGGCAAGATGAGAGGTACTTCCCATGAGTCCCAGACTGCATGGGTAGGATGTCTCAGCAAGAGAAGGATGAACCACTCATCCTGCCTACATTTCTCCACGGGGTATCATAGGGGAAGGCTGAACCACTAACCTTGTACACAACAAACCATTAGGGGAAAGCTAAATCGCTCACCCTATGGTTGCTCATCGCTCCAAGAAGTACCCCAAGCCCCCCGGAGCTCCTAGAGCTCAAAGTCCATATCATACAAGACCCTCAGAAGAGGGTCTCTCCACGACTCCAATTCGTTCTCGGAAGACTAAGAACTTGACCTTCCCCAGAGGCTTTGTCAGAATATCGACAACCTGCTCATCAGTTCCAATGTGATGGAGCCTTATTGCTCCTCGTTGTACCATATCCTAGATAAAGTGGTACTTGATATCTATGTGCTTGGAGCAATCATGAATTACGGGATTCTATGATAATCAGATTCCACTCTGGTTGTCGCAGAGGATCACGGTGGTATCCATCACATGTCCAAACAGCTCACTGAAGAGCTTCCGCAACCAGACAGCTTCACAGGAGGCCATACTAGCAGCTATGTATTCGGCCTCAATCGTGCTCAAGGAAATCAACTTCTGCTTCCTGCTCATCGAGGATATCGAAGCAAAACCCAAATAAAAACAACACCCAGAAGTGCTCTTGCGATCCACCACACTACCGGCCCAATCAGCATTAGAATAATCATGCAGCTTCACATCTCCGACAGTGTATCTCAGTCCATGAGTGATTGTGCCCCAAAGATATCTCAAAAGATTCTTGACACCAATCCAATGTATATGATGAGGCTTAACCATATATTGGCTCAACGTATTAACTGCAAAACATATGTCCAGACGGGAGTTCACCAAGAACATCAACGCTCCTATGAGTTGACGATACTCAGAAGCATTTCCCAATTTAGGTCCGATAGCACTACCACATAACTTCTTGAAGTTAAGTTCTATCGGGGTAGTCACAGGCTTGCAGCCCACCATCCCAAATATTTCCAATACCTTCACAACATACTTTCCTTGAGATAGGAAAATTTCTCCTGTTTTTTGCTAGACCTCCAACCCTAGGAAGTAGTGCATCAGTCCTAGGTCCTTCATCTAAAATTCAAAAGCCAACGCCCTCTTACATTTGTGAATGAGAGGGTCTGCACCTGTTAGAAAGAGGTTGTCCACATAAAGTACCAGTATGAGAGGTTTATCATTTTCAACCTTAAAGTGAAGGTTCGGATCGGTTTCACTTCTAGTGAATCTCAGCTTCATCAGATAGCTATGAATCCTCTCATACCAAGCCCAGGGTGCTTGCTTGAAGCCATAGAGAGCTTTCTTCAACCTGCATACATGAGATTCCCGGTCATGAACCTCAAATCCCTTGGGTTGTTCCACATAGACTTCCTCTTTGATCGAGCCATGCAAGAAAGCGGTCTTGAAATCCATTTGATGTAGGTTCCATCCTTGCGAGGCAACAAGGGCTATGATTAAGCGGATGGTGGTGTATTGGGCAACAGGTGCAAATATCTCACTATAATCTACACCTTCCTTTTGAGAGAAGCATCGAGCAACAAAGCAGGCCTTGAACTTTTCTGCACTTCCATCATCTCTATGCTTGATTTTGTAGAGCCACTTAGAGGTGACAACTGATTTGTCCTGGGGTCTAAGGAACACATCCCAGACATCATTCTTCATAATAGACTCATATTCTTCATTCATAGCATCCTTCCATAGTTGTTGCTTCACAACTTCTTCAAACGATGAAGGCTCATTTTGAATGATAGTGCTCATGAGTGTCAAGTATCCTTGATACCTATTCGGCTTCTTGCTCTCACAAAAAGTCCCCCTTGGTGCAATATGTCTCTCGGCATCTTTGAGAGTCTCCCAAAGCCATGAGGGCCTCCTCTTGGAGGAGGAGGGCTCTTGGGAGGAGGATCAATAGGATCCATAGGTTCATCAACATCAGGTATCGATTTGTCCTTTTTTTCACCCTGTATTCTGGTGTCAGCTTCTTTGTCCTTCCTTGGGATAGGAAGGTTGTTGATCTTGCTGAGGGCCATATCTTCATCAAAGGTGACATCATGACTTATCTCAACTTCCCTTTGACCAGCCACATAAATTCTATAGCCCTTAGAATTTTCGCTATAGCCCACAAAGATTCCTTTCTTCCCAAATGCACCCAATTTGCTTCTTTTCTCTTTCGGCACATGAAAATATACGGGACTTCCAAAAATTCTAAAATGAGAGACATCGGGTTTCTTACCAGTGAACATTTCTTTGGGAGTCTTGGAGTCCAATGCTTGATGAGGGCATCGATTTTGAACATACACGGCGGTATTTGCAGCTTCGGCCCATAGGAACTTCGAAAGCCCTTGATCATGAAGCATGGCACGAATAGCTTCTACAATAGTATGATTCTTCCTTTCAGCCACACCATTTTGCTAAGGAGTGTATGGTGTTGTAGTCTCCCTCTTAATGCCAACTTCTCTGCAATAATCATGGAATTCATTTGATTCGTACTCAGTCCCATTATCAATCCTCAATATCTTGATTCTCTTCTCAGATTGATTTTCGATCTTGGCTTTGAAGTGATGGAACCAAGTGAACACTTCATCCTTCTTTTTCAAGAAGTAGATCCAGGTCTTGCGAGAATAGTCATCCGTAAAGGTGAGATAATATAAGTATCCTCCCAAAGAGTTTACGGGCATCATACCAGATATGTCGGAGTGGATCAATTGCAATATATCTGTGGTCTTGCTATTACTTGAGGGGAGTGATCCCTTGTAAGTTTTCCTTCGATACATCCTTGACATACACCTTCATGCTTTACTTTGAACTCGGGAATCCCTATCACCATTTGTCTCACATCGAGAAGAGCCTTATAATGAAGATAGGCAAACCTCCGGTCCCATAGTTCAGATTGTAGATATGTGTCGCAAGACATGGCTCCCAATGGACTTCCTCCAACTTGGTACAAAGTGTCAACCCTGAACACAAGAGTAAAAGCATCTTTAAAATTCCTTTTCCAAACACGTACCTTTCCGTCGAGGAATGCCACCTTGTATCCTTTGTCTTCCATTGCCGAAATGGACACCAGGTTCTTCTTGAGATCAGGTATATATAGAACTTCTTGTAAATGAATTGTGTTACCTTGATTCAATTGAAAGGTAACATTCCCTACTACCTTCATGGGACGGGTGGCATCGTCTCCGAGGATAATCTCCAATTTTGTTTCCTTCTCTATTAGATTAGAGAGAGCTTTCTTGTATCCAGTGAAGTGCTTTGAGGCACCACTATCAATTAGCCAATTCCCCAAAGTGTCTGGTGAGGAGGTAGTGGAGAGGGCCGATATAAGATAGTATTCCTTTTGCTTATTGTTAACAACATTTGATTCTTCACACCTAGAGTTCCTTGTTTTCTTGGAAGTTGACCATTTCCTTGATGTCCCACATTCGTTTTTCCTTTGCCATTGTACTTGCCATTCCTTTGATTGTTGTTATTGAAGTTGCCCTTGGAATGATTGTGATCATCATCATGTGATGTGTCCCTTCTATTTGGACACTCCCTTGCATGGTGGCCAAACTTATTGCAAACAAAGCGCTTGCCCTTCCTTCCACCCTTAGATCCAGGCTTTCCATTGAAATGACCTTTAGACCCTGCATTATTTCTCCTTTTGGCATGAGCAGAGAAAGCAGTTGGGTTGCTTCTATTAGTAGGCATTTCTTGCTCCACCATTCTTGTTTCTTCTTGAATGCATCTCGACATCAATTCTTCAAACCCTGGAATTCGTCATTATCGAGAATAGTGGTTCTAAATATATACCACTCGGGATGGAGTCCTCCAAGGGTAGTGATAGTAAGTTCCCTGTCAGGAATGACCTCTTCAATCTAAAGTAGATCATTCTTGATCTCAGTGATCCTTAAGAAGTAGGATTGAATATCCTTGTCCTTGCCCTTCTTAATATCCTTCAATTTATTTTTGAGAAATAAAATTTGATTTGCATCACTAACCTTGAACATGCTTACCAACCTATCGTAGCTCTCCTTGGAGGTGTACAAATCGGAGATGTAGGCCCCCAAACGCCTGTCAATGGAATCTTTGATAATCTTCTTTTCTTTGAATTCAGCCTTATTGTACTTGGTCTTCACAGCAGCCGGTGCATTTGAAGGAGGCTCAAGGATTTTACCCTTCACATAATCCAACACTTCTTGTTCTTCCAAGGTTAGATCGAGAGACATCTTCCATCCATGGTAGTCAGACTTTTCACGGAGCTTGTCTTCAGTCCCGAAGTGGGATGAGGAACCCGTTGAGCCTTTTGTCCTTGTCCAACTGTCTTCGATGATTGCTCTTTCACTCTTGCTTGGGCTTTGTCTTCACCTCAGCTCTGAAACCATGTTAATTTTAGACAACAATGGTATGTTCTATGCTTAAGAGCAGTTTACTTCAATTTCTTTATTAGCTCAATATCAATATCCAATTTAGCAATCACATCAACATGATAGTAAAATGCAGATAGAACATAAATATAAACAGTAGAAGACAAGCCAAGACAAGAGGACACAAGATGTGGCACCAGCCAGGGACAAACCCCAATGTGGGGAAACCCTTGATCAATTCTTCTTATATTCTTCAATAGTTCAGCAAAGAGAGAGAATAGTAGAAATTACAAATTTGATAATTTATGAAAGCAGCAAGAAGCCCTAATAAAAAAAGTCAATGCTAGTCAAACAGGGAAGAATTCTTCATCTAAGAAGCTCTGTCAAACCCAGTCAACTTTGGCCTCCAACAGCAAGCCCAATTAGCCCAAAACAGTCCAACCAAAGGCTGGTTCAACGAAATTCAAACTGTGGCCAGATCTAGGGTAGTCAACGCTGGTCAAATGGGAGGTCAAATCACCTTGATTTCAGTGCCCAGATCTGCAACCTGCCAAGGAGAAGTTCCTCACCCAAATCCGTAGTCAAGAGGAGGTCAACGCTGGTCAATGCAGCCCAAGAAACAACCTCTGCAATTTGGTCAAATTGGTCAATGCAGTCAAACAGAAAATGTCCTCCTTCCTTCGCACGTGTGAGAGATGGTTGCGCAGATTAGCATACCCAATCAAGTGAGGAGAGAGAGATGAGTGAATATGAGATGATGATACAATGACTTAAGGTCTCCTCCTTTTATATGCAACGTTGAGGATGAGCTGGGGGTTTGAATGCCTGTTTTGCTTGCTGGCTGACCTTGACAATTTGTCCATAATATAAATAAATTCATATCTTTATTTTTACAAGTCGGAATCGGATGATCTTTAGATCAATCCTACACCACTCGGAGAGAGGAATCCAAGAAAAATATCAGTTGTCATAAATAAGATGACCCATGTGGGGTTTGGCCCTAGTTGCCAATTTTAACACTTTTTTTCTCTTCTTTGACTTTGGCTCCCATAGGTTTGAAGTTGGTTCACGGAAGTTCGTTCGCACAGTTTCAAAATTGCTCTTTCTACATAATTGCTAAAGATGTTATGGGGTGAATTCAATATATAAATGATGAAATGTTTGTGAATGCAATTATCTAAAGCAAAGAACAATCCTTCCCTAAGAAAATTAGCAGCTGGGTTGAAGGAAAGTCTTTAAGGTCACCCCTATTAAGACACCTTCGATGGATTTTTGGATCAAGCAAAAGAAAAAGGTGAAGATTTTGGAGACCTAAAATAATGCTAAGGTTTGAAGGAAACCCTAAGCAACCTTGTTCTAGCAATATAAATTAGGGTTTGGTGAATAAAAGGAGATTAGGGTTTGGGAGAAATCCTTGACGGATATCATAAGGTTAGGTTTTTGGAGAAACCCTTGGATTGTGTTTGAAGAAGGGCCTAGATATGATAAAGGCTTGAGTTCTACAGTCTTGAAACCCTTGCATGATCAGTGAAAAGTTGTTTTTACACCTATGATAGATTTAGTATAACCCTAGATGGAACAATGACATGTTGGAGTAATCATATTTTTGATAGTTAGGCCTAGTTGCTGATGAAGTCGAGTGAGAATATTGAAGGTGCTCAGTTGAGGCATCTCTTCTTTCGTTGTTGATGACTGTGATATATGGTTGATGAGCTGTAGTACCCCGTGGGAAAGAAGAAAGATTAAGGACTTGGAATGAGATACAACTGATGCTCTAAAGATTGCATTTTTCTAATAGAGACAACATTGACATATGGTTGATGAATAATAGTGACTCTTGGAAGCTGAATCAAGAGGGAGCTGACCACTTTCTTCAATCTTTATCAAAGATAAGTACCTTCTAAACTTATGTTATTTCCTTATGACATTGCTTTTGTTTAGATTTATTGTTTTAGTTTATTGCTTATCCTTCTGGAATGAATACTTGAGTATTTGAATGCTTCTAACATCCTGATGAAGATGTGATAAGTAGGGCCTTCGTGAGGATCTTATGGATGCTAAGTGGTGCAGGAAAAGAGAGCTAGTTTAGGATGAGGAAGTTGATGCAATAAGATGAAGAAGTTGTTAATTTGGTAGCTCAGGGAAAAATTCCCTCCATTGGATAGTCTTCCTCATTAAGGAAGACCCCTTCTAGCCCTTGGAAGAATTTAATTTGGTTAAGGAAAAATATCTTTTTAAGATGGAAACCCACATGTGCACAAAAGGACAAGTTGACCCAAAAGAGAAATTAGACACCCTTGGATGGCTATAAATACAAGACAAGTGACCTTCATTTAGAGACAATCATCAAGCATTCTTTTTTTTCTCTTCCTTGACTTTGGCTTGCACAGGGTTGAAGTTGGTTCACAGAAGTTCGTTCGCACAGGTCCGAAATTGCAGGGTCCGAAGCTCTCACATGTGATTAGGGTTTTTGGTTCACAATTGCAGGGTTGACACAAAATATTTTTGGCTGTAGTCGCATGCACACAAGCCTCTGCGTGCGGCTAGAATGTTTTAGCTGCACGTATATCTCTCCCTCCGTGTGGTTTGAAACTAGGGTTTCATTTGACAATTGACGACAAATTTCGTCAGTTGACCATAGATGTTGAAAGTTGACTGCAAGATTTTGAATCATGATTTTGATTAGTATTATTGCTGGGTTCATTTTTGGAATATTGTTTAGTTGGTTTTATTGTATAGTCTTGTGAATGAAGAAATGGATCATTGTACTCTCTCTTTGCTAAAACATTCAATGATAATCTAATAAGAAGAAGAATTTGAAAGGGTTTTCCCCCTTGTGGGGTTTTTCCTTGGTCTCCGATCGATCCTGGTGTCCCTATGTGTGAATGCTTTTCTTCTATTGTTCCTTTATGTTCCACTGCATTAATGATGATATCGTTCTTTCTGTGTAGTTGCATATGTTGTTAATGATGTTATAATGCTGTGGGGTGAATTAAATATGTAAATGATGAAATGCAATTATCTAAAGAAAAGAACAATATAGCTCTAAGAAAAAATTAACATGGTATCAAAGCGAGGTTGAAGAAAAGTCATTGACATCACCCTTGAGAAGACACCTTTGATGGAAGCAAGAGAAGATGGAGGAGACCTAAAAGAATGCTAGGGTTTGAAGGAAACCCTAGGCAATTTGGTTATTAGGGTTTGATGGATTACATGAGGTTAGGGTTTGGAAGAAACCCTGGGATAAGATAAAGGCTTGAGTTTTGCAGTTTTGAAACCCTAGCATGATCAATGAGAAGTTGTTCTAGCACTTGTGACAGATTTAAGCGTAACCCTAGTTGGGCTAACCTCAATTAGGCCTGGTTGCTGATGAAGTTGATGGAAACATTGAAGGCAACATTGTTACATGGATAATGGACAATAATAACTCTTGAAGAAAGAGCTGATCTCCTCTCAAAGTATAAGTACCTTTTAGATTTATGTTACTTCTTTGTGATTCTATTCTTGTTTTGACTTATTGTTTTGATTATTTCTTATACTTCCTGAATGAATTGTTGAGCATATTTATACTTCTAACCTCTAGATGAGATGCAAAAAGCAAATCCTTCTTGAGGATCATCTAATGTGCAGGAAAAGAGAGCTAGTGCAAGAAGAGAAGAGTTGGTGCTGGAAAAGGAAAGAAGTTACGGAGGAAAATTTTTGAAAGTTTTCAAAGTAGCATCCGGAAATTACAATATGCAAGTACTATCACTGTCAATGACAAATAAGTGTTACACGTTGCACAAATATATGAATACTACAAGGTATGTATAGTATATTGATTTAGCTGCAAGATTGGATGGCAAGTTAAGCCCTAAGGTATGTCAAGAATATTACCTTCATAAATGACTCATGCATGCATATGAAAGTAAGTTTGATTTCTGGCACATGTGATATATTGGTGCTCTTGATATTTGGCAAGTATTTTACATTTTAGACATGATGGATTTCCTGAAGCAGGCTAGATACATTGATTTTGATATATGGAAACTTGATACTATTGATAATGCTTGTGATAAGCATGGTAACCTTGATGATAAAAGTGTAACAATAAGATTGATATTTAGGATCTTCTTGTTGAACTTTGGTTAGGTTTTGATAAGCTTAGTAATTTTGACAAGTGGTAAAATTGGATGCCCTAATTGATGGTTGAATAATATGATAAAGAAGTGATGTTGTGATTATAATCCTTGAAGTATGAAGATACACTTATATGACACTAACCTTTGATGAATATTTGATGATATGTTCATTTGTGATGATGAAGCAACGAATGATAATTTTTTATGACTATGATGAACATATGTTTGAAAAACTAATATAGTTGTGAATTTGTGATCTGACGGTTTTGTTGATGCATAACAATATTATGATAGACAGGTTGATGTCTTGAATGATGATTGAAGAGGCTTTCCATTCAAAGGGAGAAACTCCATTATTATTTGCATAAATAAATTGAAGACTGTTGATTGTTGAAGCAAGGTTTTTGGACATGAATTGATGATCATCTGATGTTGTTAGTTTTTAGCAAGTTTTGGTCTGAGTAAAGAGGGTTTCTCCTAGTTCAAGCCCCATCCATTGGGAGAAAGGATCAAGGGTGCAACTATAGGCCTTGCAATTGCACGAAAGAAGGCCTATGGGTGCGACTGAGCCTGAAGGATACAAAAAATGAAATCTTATGCATGAAACCAGGAGCGCATAAGAAGTATGATAGTCATACAGTCATGAAGTGCATGATAGAAAGTTCTATGGACAAAAAAAGAGCAGAAATATCTACATAATGTTTGACTTGTTGCAGGGATCAAAATGAAGGTTGTTTGATAGCAAGACCTCTTTAGAAAATGTGAAGTGACCTACCTTTTGGAATCTACTCTTGTGTTGCAGGGCTGGAAAATCATCACTAATATAATCTTGAGGAGAATTTCATAATTGACATGATTACTGTCTTATGTAGAGATCTTTATGTTGTAGAGAATGTGAATGTCTTAACTCATCTTGTGTTTGCAGGGGTCTATAGTATGCATATCATTATGTTAGTTGTCTTGATTTGATCATTGGAGCTAATATGACAATAAATGGTTGCTCCTCAATATGCAGTATTTTCTATCACAGAGATTTCAAAATGAGTGGATGGCAAAAACTTATATGAATTGTTCTTGGTGTATGCATTTACATTTATAAAAAAAAATGATTCATATTATGATCACGTGGACGGTTTGATGAAGTTTGGCTTGATATTGCTTGGTAAATGACAATTGTTGTTATGACAATGGATAAGGATGTAACCTGGCACTTGAGTGTGAAGTCTACTTTGAAGAGTTTGACAATGATATTTTCTATGGCTTTGATATTAACCTGGTTTAGCATTTAAGGCTTGATAAGAAGAGTTGGATTGAAAAGTTTAATATTGATATTGGAAGAAATTTTCATGGCTTTGATATTAGTTTTGACATTTAAGGCTTGATAAGCAGACTTGGTTAATTTGATTGCACAGTATTGATTTGTTTGAGGCTGAGTATATTGGTTTGGTTAGTATTATGTTTGTAGAAAGAATTGTATGGTTTGAAGCAAGCTTCTCGAGCCTGGTATGTCCACATTGACAATTACCTGGTAAAGCTTGGAAGATGTGCCGATTCGAACCTCTACTTCAAAGTGGTCCAAGGTATGCCTTTGATTTTGGTTTTATATGTTGACAATCTATTCTTGGCAGGTAACGAGCCTCTGATGATCAAAGTAAGAGGGAGTTGGCCTTTGAGATCGAGATGGAAGACCTTGGCATGATGCACTACCTTCTGGGTTTAAAAGTTTGGAAAAGGAAAATATGACATGAAGCTAGTGGAAAGATTTGGAAAGACGGAATGCAAATCCTTGGACACCCCGATGGAATTGAATTATGTATAGAAGTTGTTTGGACCTGCCTTGACAGACTCCTCTAAGTACTGGTAGTTGATTGAGGCATTGATGTTCCTTAAGAATACTCGTCTGATATATGCTTTGCAGTAAACACCCCGCGTACAAATTGAGTTGTTGCCAAGTACATTTTGAAATAATCTACATGAGTCTATCAATCTTGGTCTGAAACATTCTACTGGAGATGTACAATTGCATGAATACACTGATGCTGACTAGGGTAGATACGTTATTGATAAAAATAACACATTTGGGTGCTGCTGTATGTTGGGATCTGCCATGACATCTTGGATGAGTAGGAAGTAGAAGTTCGTAGCTTTACGCATGAACGAGGTTGAATACATTGTTGCTAGCATGGCTATCTGAGCGACAGTTTGGAAGCTCTTTAGAGAGTTGTTTGAGCAGGTTTTGGATATGACAGTGATATCTTGTGACAATAAGAGTTGGATCTGATTGTCAAAGAAACCTGTTCATATAGCTAGGATAGAAATATCCTAATAGATTGGGACATTGCTGCTGTATGAGACAAGCTTAGGCTTGTGGTTGCTGCCTCCGTGAGAGGGAGGATGAATAAGGTATCCTTTTTATGATATTTATTTGTTCTAACATGATATTTGATTTGATGTTTTGTATGAACAGGAAAACAAAAGACTGTTGCTCGAAAGAACTACATAAAGCAGTATGATTGAACTCTTCAGTGAGCTATTTAAGCCATTACTGGATATTAGCACGTTGATATGTTTTTGATTTACAAAGAGCAGGATGGATTAATGGATGTGATCCCTCTAAGGGTCTGAGGCTCAGGTTGATTGAGGACACTGAGGTAACTCTTCCCCCCTTTCTGACATCCCAGGGTGATGGATTGAGATGAAGAGCTCCTGGGGTTGAGAATCTATGAACAATAGAGTATTTCCCTTATCTGTCACCCATAGAGTGGAAGACGTATGCTCCCATATCTTGGGCTAGCAGAGTATACCCCAGTTGGAATCATACCCACAAGTCAGGCTTGTTGGGATTGTTCCTCTTAATGGGTTGAGGAGGCTTGGGGGAGTGTGATCCTTACCTTTGGTAAGTCAGGTATCTCACCCAAGCTTGATTATGATGCAGTTGTTCTACCACATGACTTTTGAGGGTCATTGTTGGGAAGATTATTAAGCAATAGGATGGATGAGATATTATATCTCGCTTATTTCTCGACATAGGGTGGAAGACGTATGCTCCCCTATGGGGTGACTTGGGGTGAGAGTGTCCCGCAGAACCTTGACCACTGAAGTGTACCCAAATATTTTTTTGAAGACGCCCAAGGATGTATCAAAGGCTTCATGTACCATTAGAGTTCACTATATCATCACAGTTTTTCAACACTACTTCTTTTTCTCTTCTTCTTTTGTTGTACTTAGATTCCACAAGCCTTGCAGGGATGATGTAAAGTGATGCTAGTATGATGAGTTGAGTCATCTAATAGGTCTAGGTAACCTGGGACCTTATCATCAAGTGAGTTTACTCTAGGAGGTCCTCTTCACTTTGTTAATTATTATATCCTTACAGGGACTTAATAATTAATTGAGTTTTTCCTCCAAGCATAACCCCAAAGCTGGAGTATGGCTCGAAGATGAGGCCTTGGGTGAGTCCTATTGTCTAGAGTCATTGTATGTTACCATACTAGATCACTTGTAAAATTTCGTAAAATTTGATTAGGTCTAGGAGTCATTTTTTTTTTAATTTTTAAAATTTTCCTCACGGCGGAAATTTGAATAAAATCTGAATGTATAATGTAATAAGTGATGTCTAGAGAAATTTTTATGGGGTATGTGTCTCAAAATTACACCTCTCACCCTCAACTTTTTACTATGACACACTTTGAGGGGTAAAAAATAAGTTCTATACCCTTAAAACCCACTTTTCCTAAGTTTAGTGGGAAATTTGGCAATAAATTAAACCATAAATAAATTAAACGGAGAAAAATAAATATCTCCATGTGACAAAATAACATGGAAATGACTTGGAAATTATCTCAAGCCAAAGGAATGAGTTAAAAGACAAGTGGAGGATGATTTGGCACCTTGCACCATAAATACATGGCCCACTCAAGGAAATCGAATTTATGTCATTAATGAGGAATCTGCTTACTTGGAAAATCAAATTTCTTGGAGTAAATGCACATGTGGGGAGCATCTAGACTCTAGAAGATATTTAATGAGATTTTCTTAGGAGTTTGTCTCCACATAGACTCCTCATTTTCTACACTTGGCACATCATCAACTACCATGAGTTTGGTCAAGGAGGGCCTACGCATTCCTTGAGGAGATCTACGCATGGCTTGGAGGAGACAAGTTTGGAGAGGTGTCACTTGATGGCTTGATTATTGGGAGTTGACTCCCTCTCTTTCACACTCGGAGAATTCGATTTTGCTTGAGGAAATCTTGATGCCACCTATGGAATTCGATTTGTTGGAGTCCTCACACTTGAGTTCGATTTCCTCCCTTGGGATCTTCTACATGGCCATTTGTCACTTGGTTGCTACATTGGTATTTTCTCCCATTTCTCTATATAATAAAGCTTTGTGCTCTCATTTTGTATCATTGTTACAAACTATTGTACTTGGGAAGCTCTGCTCTTATGTACACTTGTTCTCAATTACAAGAAAAGGCTCTGGGGTTCATTCATGAGCTGTTGTTCCATTTGAGTATGATGATTGGATGGCTATTGGTATAATTTTTTTTGCTCATGATTTGATCTATTTTATTTCCATATGCTCATGTAGATTTGTTAATGTAAAGCTATCTTGCATTGTCAATTAGTTTAGAAGTATGCTCTAGGTGTAGAAATCTCTAGTAATTTTCCAATAAATTTCTAGAGTTTTCTTATTATTTGCTTATTTGTTAGATCTATATGGGAATAATGTTTAATTGAAGTGTTGTAGAAGAAAATTTTTATTGGGATCAAATATCAAGCATGAGGGGAAGTCTTTGGAGAGGCCAACCCACTCTTGCACATTCTCCAAGGAGCTCCCATTGGTTCTTTGAGTCTCCATAGTTTTATCTTATAAAGTGGTTGTTGCAAGGGTTTTCTTGGACATAACTTGTATACAAGCAAAATATTTCTAAATTTAAACCTCTTTAAAAAATTGTGCTTTCATTTTATTTAACTATTTAAGAGCATTTCACAAACTAGGCAAGTGATGGAGTTCACTCCCATCACTTGATTTCGTCTTGTACAATATCTTGTATCATACTTGTTCATTTTATATGATCTCTCTACACTAATTTTGTTTTGGTTTTGCAACTCATAGTTGGAGCTTTGAAAACAAGTGCCTTGAGGAGAGACCATTGAAATTCTAACTATTTTGCTTATAGGACCTCTCAAACATTCAAGATTCATTCTAAGGAGGTTGTGGACACTAGAAGGAGCTGTAAAGAAGGCTAGGCCATGGGCATTATTAGAGCTTGTAATTTTCTTATTTTAGGACTTCATTGGCCTTTGAGGCTACTATAGTTTGGAAGGATTTTTTAGCTCTTATCTTGTAGAAATCTCTTTCATCTTTTGGGCAGCCCTCTAAGAGGCTTTTACACCATTGTAACAAGTAAATAAAATATTTATTTTTCTTGTGGAAGCTTGGGTTTTACCCAAGACATCATTTCTCCTTATTTAAAAGGAGAATTTTTTGTGGGTGGATTAACTCTGCGCTTCAATCTTTCCATTTGCATATTTTAAAATTAAGACAACCTCACTTTCACACTTTGCTTTTCTAAGTTAGATTTTGCTACAAGTTTTCATTTAATGCTTTGCATTCTATTTTTGCTTTGAAAGTACAAGTTGACATTTTAGAGCAACTCATTTCTTACATGCAAGTATTTCAATTTGTGCAGCAAGTTTAATTTAGTTGTTTAACATTTTCTCTCTTAACAATTTTCTTCACAATAGGTTCACTGATGATTTTGCTCATTTATTTTCAAAGCACAGTTTACAAGCAAGCATTCACCCTTAGCTTCATCTCATTTTCAATTGCTATAAGTTTATTGTTTATTTTCTTGGAGCGATTTACAATTTCATTTATTTATGAAGCTTATGTTTATATGTCTTGTACAAGTTTGAGAATAAATTTTCAATCTATATCATTGTGAACATATTTCTACTTATTTGAGGCGATTCCTTTTTTGCAAACCACTAATAAACTTACTTGCATTTTAGTTAGGCATTTTAGCATAGTTTGCATTTTAACTCAATTAACCTCCAAGCGTAAGCTTGGCTGATAGACATCAAAGACATTCCTGGAAAATTCTTCCAATTAGTACAAAGTAAGGTAAGGGTGTGTAACCCTACAGTTATGGAGGTGGCTTGTCCCCTTATAAGAACGAAGACACACATTGGCTAGTAAGACTGAGGGGAAGGGTATCATTAACGACACCATCGTGTCCTCAACCTCTCTTTCTAATTGTCATTCCAATTTTTACCCTTTGTCAAGAGTTCAAAAGGAAGATCTCTCACTTAGAGTAGACATTTAGCTTAAAATTAACCAAGATAATTGCATCTAACCTTAGTTAAGTGCATTTCATCTTAATTCTATTTACTTTTCAAGCTATTTTACTTGCAATTTATTTATATGCTTGTCATGATGAAAACGTCTTGAATAGATCATTTTTAAATATCTCATTGAGAAAGTACCACATCTTTCATGTGGCAAGTGAAGTTTTAGCTTATTTGATTTTGCAAGTTATTTTATATTGCTTTTTTACATGCTTTAGAATTGTGAATGATTATACTTTGAAAACTTTTCTTTGAGAGCGATTTTAAGTCTTGCAAGTGATATTATATTTTTTCTAACATCTATTTAATTGACAAGATTACTTGTGTTTCACTTTGAAACATTTCATTTTTAGAGAGTATTATTTATTTTGAAGCAATATTGAAGACACTGGTCTTATATGCTTATCTTTGATTTATGTGTTGATGGTTATTGAAGTATATTTCATTTTATATTGCTCATTATCTTTTTTGAAATTTGATCATAATCTTCAAGTAATCCAATTGATTTTACCATTTCCTAGAAACCTCACATCACTTCTAACATAGCTTTTCTTTTAGGAACCACCCTCCTTAGCTTACGTAGGAGAGAGCTTAAATGGAGAGAGTTGGGAATAGGTGATAGCCCCATCTCTTGATTTTGCCACCAACCACACCTTATGGGGTTAAGTGATTTTCTCACTAATTTAGGTGTGTGTGCAAGGCGACAACAACATTCTTTTGTCACTGTTGTCAGGGACAAGTCCTCTTGTAACTGGGAAATCAACTAACTTTTGGTTTAAGCATATTGGACTATTAGGATTATATTCTTGCGCAAGTGACGACCCCATGAATGATATATATATATATATATATATATATATATAAGTGATGACTTGGGGTGAGAGTGTCCCGCAGGACCTTGATCACTGAAGTGTACCCAAATATTTTTTTGAAGACGCCCAAGGATGTATCAAAGGCTTCATGTACCATTAGAGTTCACAATATCATCATAGTTTTTCAACACTACTTCTTTTTCTCATCTTCTTCTGTTGTATTTAGATTCCACAAGCCCTGCAGGGATGATGTAAAGTGATGCTAGTATGATGAGTTGAGTCATATAATAGGTCTAGGTAACCTGGGACCTTATCATCAGTGAGTTTACTCTGGGAGGTCCTTTTCACTTTGTTAATTATTATATCCTTACAGGGACTTAATAATTAATTGAGTTTTTCCTCCAAGCATAACCCCAAAGCCGGAGTACGGCTTGAAAATGAGGCTTTGGATGAGTCATATTTTCTAGAGTCATTGTATGTTACCATACTAAATCACTTGTAAAATTTCGTAGAATTTGATTAGTCTAGGCGTCATTTTTTTTTTTTTTTTTAAAATTTTCCTCAGGGCGGAAATTTGAATAAAATCTGAATGTATAATGTAATAAGTGATGTCTAGAGAAATTTTTATGGGGTATGTGTCTCAAAATTACATCTCTCACTCTTAACTTTTTACTATGATACACTTTGAGGGGTAAAAAAATAAGTTCTAAACCCTTAAAACCCACTTTTCCTAAGTTTAGTGGGAAATTTGACAATAAATTAAACCATAAATAAATTAAACGGAGAAAAATAAACATCTCCATGTGACAAAATGACATGGAAATGACTTGGAAATTATCTCAAGCCAAAGGAATGAGTCAAAAGACAAGTGGAGGATGATTTGGCACCTTGCATCATAAATACATGGCCCACTCAAGGAAATCGAATTTATGTCATTCATGAGGAAGCTGCTTACTTGGAAAATCGAATTTCTTGTAGTAAATGCACATGTGGGGAATATCTACACTCTAGAAGATATTTGTTGAGATTTTCTTAGGAGTTTGTCTCCACATAGACTCCTCATTTTCTACACTTGGCACATCATCATCTACCACGAGTTTGGTCAAGGAGGGCCTACGCATTCCTTGAGCAGATCTACGCATGGCTTGGAGGAGACAAGTTTGGAGAGGTGTCACTTGATGGCTTGATTATTGGGAGTTAACTCCCTCTCTTTCACACTCAGAGAATTCGATTTTTCTTGAGGGAATCTTGATGCCACCTATGGAATTCGATTTGTTGGAGTCCTCACACTTGGAGTTCGATTTCCTCCCTTGGGATCTTCTTCATGGCCATTTTTCACTTGGTTGCTACATTGAGATTTTCTCTCATTTCTCTATATAATAAAGCTTTGTGCTCTCATTTTGTATCATTGTTACAAACTGTTGTGCTTGGGGAAGCTCTGCTCTTGTGTACACTTGTTTTCAATTGCAATAAAAGACTCTGGGGTTCATTCATGAGTTGTTGTTCCATTTGAGTATGATGATTGGATGGCTATTGGTATAATTTCTTTTGCTCATTCTTTGATCTATTTTATTTCCATATGCTCATGTAGATTTGTTAATGTAAAGCTATCTTGCATTGTCAATTAATTTAGAAGTATGCTCTAGGTGTAGAAATCTCTAGTAATTTTCCAATAAATTTCTAGAGTTTTCTTATCATTTGCTTATTGGTTAGATCTATATGGGAATAATGTTTAATTGAAGTGTTGTAGAAGACAATTTTTATTGGGATCAAATATCAAGCATGAGGGGAAGTCTTTGGAGAGGTCAACCCATTCTTACACATTCTCCAAGAGCTCTCATTGGTTCTTTGAGTCTCCATAGTTTTATCTTATAAAGTGGTTGTTGCAAGGGTTTTCTTGGACTTAACTTGTATACAAGCAAAATATTTCTAAATTTAAATCTCTTTAAAAAATTGTGCTTTCATTTTATTTAACTATTTAAGAGCATTTTGCAAACTAGGCAAGTGATGGGGTTCACTCCTATCACTTGATTTCGTCTTGTACACTATCTTGTATCATACTTGTTCATTTTATATGATCTCTATACACTAATTTTGTCTTGGTTTTGCAACTCATAGTTGGAGTTTTGAAAACAAGTGCCTTGAGGAGAGACCATTGAAATTCTAATTATTTTTCTTATAGGACCTCTCAAACATTCAAGATTCATTCTAAAGAGGTTGTGGACACTAGAAGGCGCTGTAAAGAAGGCTAGGCCATGGGCATTACTAGAGCTTGTAATTTTTTTATTTTAGGACTTCATTGGCCTTTGAGGCTACTATAGTTTGGAGGGATTTTTTAGCTCTTAGCTTGTAGAAATCTCTTTCATCTTTTGGGCAGCCCTCTAAGAGGCTTTTACACCATTGTAACAAGTAAATAAAATATTTATTTTTCTTGTGGAAGCTTGGGTTTTACCCAAGACATCATTTCTCCTTATTTAAAAGGAGAATTTTTTGTGGGTGGATTAACTCTGTGCTTCAATCTTTCCATTTGCATATTTTAAAATTAAGACAACCTCACTTTCACATTTTGCTTTTCTAAGTTAGATTTTGCTACAAGTTTTCATTTGATGCTTTGTATTCTATTTTTGCTTTGAAAGTACAAGTTGACATTTTAGAGAAACTCATTTCTTACATGCAAGTATTTCAATTTGTGTAGCAAGTTTAATTTAGTTGTTTAACATTTTCTTTCTTAACAATTTTCTTCACAATAGGTTCACTGATGGTTTTGCTCATTTATTTTCAAAGCACAGTTTACAAGCAAGCATTCACCCTTAGCTTCATCACATTTTCAATTGCTATAAGTTTATTGTTTATTTTCTTGGAGCGATTTACAATTTCATTTATTTATGAAGCTTATGTTTATATGTCTTGTACAATTTTGAGAACAAATTTTCAATCTATATCATTGTGAACATATTTCTATTTATTTGAGGCGTTTCCTTTCTTGCAAAGCACTAATAAACTTACTTGCATTTCAGTTAGGCATTTTAGCATAGTTTGCATTTTAACTCAATTAACCTCCAAACATAAGCTTGGCTGATAGACATCAAAGACATTCATGGAAAATTCTTCCAATTAGTACAAAGTAAGGTAAGGGTGTGTGACCCTGCAGTTATGGAGGTGGCTTGTCCCCTTATAGGAATGAAGGCACACATTGACTAGTAAGATTGAGGGGAAGGGTATCATTAACGACACCATCGTGTCCTCAACCCCTCTTTCTTATAGTCATCCCAATTTTTACCCTTTGTCAAGAGTTCAAAAGGAAGATCTCTCACTTAGAGTAGACATTTAGCTTAAACTTAACCAAGATAATTGCATCTAACCTTAGTTAAGTGCATTTCATCTTAATTCTCTTTACTTTTCAAGCTAGTTTACTTGCAATTTATTTATATGCTTATCATGATAAAAATGTTTTGAATAGATCATTTTTAAATATCTCATTGAGAAAGTACCATGTCTTTCATTTGGCAAGTGAAGTTTTAGCTTATTTGATTTTGCAAGTTACTTTATATTGCTTTTTTACATGCTTTAGAATTGTGAATGATTATACTTCGAAACATTTCTTTGAGAGCGATTTTAAGTCTTGCAAGTGATATTATATTTTTTCTAACATCTATTTAATTGACAAGATTACTTGTGTTTCACTTTGAAACATTTCATTTTTAGAGAGTATTATTTATTTTGAACCAATATTTAAGACACTGGTCTTATATGCTTATCTCTGATTTATGTGTTGATGGTTATTGAAGTATATTTCATTTTATATTGCTCATGATATTTGTTGAAATTTGTTCATAATCTCCAAGTAATCCAATTGACTTTAATATTTCCTAGAAACCTCACATCACTTCTAACATAGCTTTTCTTTTAGGGACCACCCTCCTTAGCTTACGTAGGAGAGAGCTTAAATGGAGAGAGTTGGGAATAGGTGATAGCCCCATCTCTTGATTTTGCCACCAACCACATCTTATGGGGTTAAGGGATTTTTTCACTAACTTAAGTGTGTGTGCAAGGTGACAACAACATTCTTTTGTCGCCGTTGTCGGGGACAAGTCCTCTTGTACCTAGGAAATCAACTAACTTTTGGTTTAAGCATATTGGACTTTTAGGATTATATTCTTGCGCAAGTGATGACTCCATGAAGCATAAAAACTATTACTGAAGTATGAAAACCAATAGCTTGAAGACTTAATATGTTAAAATACAGGAGGTATTTAATAATATATATATATATATATATATATATATATATATATATATAAGTGATGACTTGGTGTGAGAGTGTCCCGCAGGACCTTGATCACTGAAGTGTACCCAAATATTTTTTTGAAGATGCCAAAGGATGTATCGAAGGCTTCATGTACCATTAAAGTTCACTATATCATCATAGTTTTTGAACACTACTTTTTCTCATCTTCTTCTGTTGTACTTAGATTCCACAAGCCCTGCAGGGATGATGAAAAGTGATGTTAGTATGATGAGTTGAGTCATCTAATAGGTCTAGGTAACCGGGGACGTTATCATTAAGTGAGTTTACTTTGGGAGGTCTTTTTCACTTTGTTAACTATTATATCCTTACAGGGACTTAATAATTAATTGAGTTTTTCCTCCAAGCATAACCCCAAAGCTGGAGTACGGCTTGAAAATGAGGCTTTGGGTGAGTCCTATTGTCTAGAGTCATTGTATGTTACCATACTAGATCACTTGTAAAATTTCGTAGAATTTGAGTAGGTCTAGGAGTCATTTTTTTTAATTTTTAAAATTTTCCTTAGGGCAGAAATTTGAATAAAATCTGAATGTATAATGTAATAAGTGATGTCTAGAGAAACTTTTATGGGGTATGTGTCTCAAAATTACACCTCTCACCCTCAACTTTTTACTATGACACACTTTGAGGGGTAAAAAATAAGTTCTAG
Source organism: Pinus tabuliformis (assembly GCA_031772625.1). Classification (NCBI taxonomy): domain Eukaryota; kingdom Viridiplantae; phylum Streptophyta; class Pinopsida; order Pinales; family Pinaceae; genus Pinus; species Pinus tabuliformis. The sequence continues at coordinate 217,084,878 of CM062809.1, read as the reverse complement.
ACTCTTAAAACCCATTTTTCCTAAGTTTAGTGGGAAATTTGGCAATAAATTAAACCATAAATAAATTAAACGGAGAAAAATAAATATCTCCATGTGACAAAATGACATGGAAATGACTTGGAAATTATCTCAAGCCAAAGGAATGAGTCAACAAACAAGTGGAGGATGATTTGGCACTTTGCATCATAAATACATGGTCCACTCAAGGAAATTGAATTTATGTCATTAATGAAGAAGTTGCTTACTTGGAAAATCGAATTTCTTGGAGTAAATGCACATGTGGGGAATATCTATACTCTAGAAGATATTTGATGAGATTTTCTTAGGAGTTTGTCTCCACATAGACTCCTCATTTTCTACACTTGGCACATCATCATCTACCACGAGTTTGGTCAAGGAGGGCCTATGCATTCCTTGAGGAGATCTACGCATGGCTTGGAGGAGACAAGTTTGGAGAGGTGTCACTTGATGGCTTGATTATTGGGAGTTGACTTCCTCTCTTTCACACTCGGAGAATTTGATTTTTCTTGAGAGAATCTTGATGCCACCTATGGAATTCGATTTGTTGGAGTCCTCACACTTGGAGTTCGATTTCCTCCCTTGGGATCTTCTTCATGGCCATTTGTCACTTGGTTGCTACATTGAGATTTTTTTCCATTTCTCTATATAATAAAGCTTTGTGCTCTCATTTTGTATCATTGTTACAAACTATTGTGCTTGGGGAAGCTCTGCTCTTATGTACACTTGTTCTCAATTGCAATAAAAGACTCTAGGGTTCATTCATTAGTTGTTGTTCTATTTGAGTATGATGATTGGATGGCTATTGGTATAATTTCTTTTTCTTATGCTTTGATCTATTTTATTTCCATATGCTCATGTAGATTTGTTAATATAAAGCTATCTTTCATTGTCAATTAATTTAGAAGTATGCTCTAGGTGTAGAAATCTCTAGTAATTTTCCAATAAATTTTTAGAGTTTTCTTATCATTTGCTTATTTGTTAGATCTTATGGGACTAATGTTTAATTGAAGTGTTGTAGAAGAAAATTTTTATTGGGATCAAATATCAAGCATGAGGGGAAGTTTTTGGAGAGGCCAACCCACTCTTGTACATTCTCCAAGTAGCTCTCATTGGTTCTTTGAGTCTCCATAGTTTTATCTTATAAAGTGGTTGTTGCAAGGGTTTTCTTGGACTTAACTTGTCTACAAGCAAAATATTTTTAAATTTAAATCTCTTTAAAAAATTGTGCTTTCATGTTATTTAACTACTTAAGAGCATTTTGCAAACTAGGCAAGTGATGGAGTTCACTCCCATCACTTGATTTCGTCTTGTACACTATCTTGTGTCATACTTGTTCATTTTATGTGATCTCTCTACACGAATTTTGTCTTGGTTTTGCAACTCATAGTTGGAGTTTTGACAACAAGTGCCTTGAGGAGAGACCATTGAAATTCTAACTATTTTGCTTATAGGACCTCTCAAACATTCAAGATTCATTCTAAGGAGGTTGTGGACATTAGAAGGAGCTGTAAAGAAGGCTAGGCCATGGGCATTATTAGAGCTTGTAATTTTCTTATTTTAGGACTTCATTGGCCTTTGAGGCTACTATAGTTTGGAGGGATTTTCTAGCTCTTATCTTGTAGAAATCTCTTTCATCTTTTGGGCAGCCCTCTAAGAGGCTTTTACACCATTGTAACAAGTAAATAAAATATTTATTTTTCTTGTGGAAGCTTGGGTTTTACCCAAGACATCATTTCTCCTTATTTAAAAGGAAAATTTTTTGTCGGTGGATTAACTTTGTGTTTCAATCTTTCCATTTGCACATTTTAAAATTAAGACAACCTCACTTTCACACTTTGCTTTTCTAAGTTAGATTTTGCTACAAGTTTTCATTTGATGCTATGCATTTTATTTTTGCTTTGAAAGTACAAGTTGACATTTTAGAACAACTCATTTCTTACATGCAAGTATTTCAATTTGTGTAGTAAGTTTAATTTAGTTGTTTAACATTTTCTCTCTTAACAATTTGCTTCACAATAGGTTCACTAATGGTTTTGCTCATTTATTTTCAAAGCACACTTTACAAGCAAGCATTCACCCTTAGTTTCATCTCGTTTTAAATTGCTATAAGTTTATTGTTTATTTTCTTGGAGCAATTTACAATTTCATTTATTTATGAAGCTTATGTTTATATGTCTTGTACAATTTTGAGAACAAATTTTCAATCTATATCATTGTGAACATATTTCTACTTATTTGAGGCGATTCATTTCTTGCAAAGCACTAATAAACTTACTTGCATTTCAGTTAGGCATTTTAGCGTAGTTTGCATTTTAACTCAATTAACCTCCAAGCATAAGCTTGGCTGATAGACATCAAAGACATTCCTGGAAAATTCTTCCAATTAGTACAAAGTAAGGAAAATTCTTCCAATTAGTACAAAGTAAGGTAAGGGTGTGTGACCCTGCAGTTATGGAGGTGGCTTGTCCCCTTATAGGAACGAAGGCACACATTGGCTAGTAAGACTGAGGATAAGGGTATCATTAACGACACCGTGTCCTCAACCCCTCTTTCTTTAGTCATCCCAATTTTTACCCTTTGTCAAGAGTTCAAAAGGAAGATCTCTCACTTAGAGTAGACATTTAGCTTAAAATTAACCAAGATAATTGCATCTAACCTTAGTTAAGTGCATTTCATCTTAATTCTCTTTACTTTTCAAGCTATTTTACTTGCAATTTATTTATATGCTTGTCATGATGAAAATGTCTTGAATAGATCATTTTTAAATATCTCATTGAGAAAGTACCATATCTTTCATTTGGCAAGTGAAGTTTTAGCTTATTTGATTTTGCAAGTTATTTTATATTGCTTTTTTACATGCTTTAGAATTGTGAATGATTATACTTTGAAAACTTTTCTTTGAGATCGATTTTAAGTCTTGCAAGCGATATTATAATTTTTCTAACATCTATTTGATTGACAAGATTACTTGTGTTTCACTTTGAAACATTCCATTTTTAGAGAGTATTATTTATATTGAAGTAATATTGAAGACACTGGTCTTATCTGCTTATCTTTGATTTATGTGTTGATGGTTATTGAAGTATATTTCATTTTATATTGCTCATCATATTTGTTGAAATTTGTTCATAATCTTCAAGTAATCCAATTGACTTTAACATTTCCTAGAAACCTCACGTCACTTCTAACTTAACTTTTCTTTTAGGGACCACCCTCCTTAGCTTACGTAGGAGAGAGCTTAAATGGAGAGAGTTGGGAATAGGTGATAGCCCCATCTCTTGATTTTGCCACCAACCACACCTTATGGGGTTAAGGGATTTTCTCACTAATTTACGTGTGTGTGCAAGGTGACAATAACATTCTTTTGGCGCCGTTGTCGGGGACAAGTCCTCTTGTACCTGGGAAATCAAGTAACTTTTGGTTTAAGCATATTGGACTTTTAGGATTATATTCTTGTGCAAGTGACAACTCCATGAAGCATAAAAACTATTACTGAAGTATGAAAACCGATAGCTTGAAGACTTAATATGTTAAAATACATGAGGTATTTAATAATAATAATATTATATATATATATACAAGTGATGAATGTTACAATGAGGACCTGCATTTATATACCTAAGCAAGTGTCGTTTCGTGAATGGACATGTGTTTTAGACATGCCTTTTCTCTTAACTTAATGACTATTTAACCTAATTAATATTTGAATATTTAATATTTACATTTATTTTATTTATTTACTTGTTATGAATTATATTCATAACATAGCCCCTTACTTCAGAAGCTTTGTCCTTAAAGCTATATTGCTGGTAATTGTCTTTGCTGTTGTCATCTTGGCATATGGAAGGTGGAAGGTCTCTGTCACTGGTGGCTCGCTAGTAACTCTATTTTGAGTCCAAGGTTGTCTTTTTTTTTTGAAATAATAATTTAATTAATTAAAATATATTAATTAAATTAAATTATAATTATAATATATTAGCTATAAATATGACCTTATATAATAGTTATAAATATACCGCTATATATATTTTAAAATAATAATATATATTTTTATATATATATATATATATATATCTATAATTTAATTATATATATATAATAATAATAATAATTATATATATATAACTTTATATATGTATTATATATATAACTTTTTATATGTTAACCCCTTTTATTTTTCCCACAGCACGTCCACCGTTAATTACCGTTAATTATCCAAGGTCGTTTTGTCTGCGTAGGCTAAGTTCGATCCTGTTATGAAACCAGCTCAAGAAAAGATAGAAAAGATAAATCCACGCCTTAGAATTCAGCCTCTTCGAGGGGGCAACCTCCTTTACATTACATAAATGAACAATTCTTGGATGATCCAAATGAAAATACCTCCTTTCTATATATAGGAGTCTAAGTGGTCCCAATACAATCAAAGCCTACATAACAATAATATCGTAGGGCACAACAATAACAATAGTGGGCTTCTATGTGGCACAATAGTAACAATATGGGCACTACATGGGTACATCAATATAATAAGTGGGTTGTATTAATAACAATAAGGGGTTACACTAGTAGTATAGGGGCCTAACATGCCCCTCTCCTTCAAAAAGCGTTGTCCTCAACGCTTGAGTAGTTCTTGATGCTTCTGTATAAGATTCTTGTCCTCCCATGTGGAATATTCAGCGGGTAAGTTCTTCCACTTGATGAGATACTCTGAAATTGATCGATTTCGTAGCTGTCGGGTTCTTGTTTCTGTGACTGCTCCTGGTTCCAATATGATTTTTCTTTCCTCTTCAATTTCTGGCAATATTGTTTGAATTGGGATCTTTTGCAACTTTTGAATAAGTGGCCATACTTCTTCGTACTTCTTCCATTCATCCCTTGCTTCGTTTATCCAATCTGGTTGGATAATATAAATAGCACAAAACAATGCTTCCACATCCTCATCCTTGAAGAGTCTTCCCATTCGGTAAGGTCGCCATTTTTTAAGTGCATGTAGTATTGCCAACATTTCCTTCTCATAAATAGCTTGCTTGAGATGTAGCAGTAAAAATACCCAATCACCTACATCAAAGCATTTTTCACTACGATGTTGATCTACCTGTTGTTTCGTTTGATTTTGCACTGAAGTGGCGTTATCCTTTAAAAGTTGGAGAACTTGTTGTTGATGCTCGATGTGATCCTTCACTGCTTGAACCTTTTTCTTCTTGATATGTCCTTCTATCTCTAGAGTTTGAGGAGTGGTAATTTCTTCCAATCCTTTACAAGATGTGGTCGGATTCATTTCTTGATGCTCGATGTGATCTTTCACTACTTGAACATTTTTCTTCTTTATATGTCCTTCTATCTTGATAGTTTGAGGAGTGGTAATTTCGAACAATGAATTACAAGATATGGTTGGATTCATTTCTTCTTTCTCGATGTGATCTTTCACTTCTTGCACCTTTTTCTTCTTGATATGTCCTTCTATCTTGAGAGTTTGAGGAGTGGTAATTCTTGCCAATGCTTTACAAGATATCGTCTGATTCATTTCTTCTTTCTCTGGGGTGGGGTCCTGGCGTATATCTTTTTCTTTTGTTGTTTCTTGATCCTTTTCTTCCTCCTCTTCATATTCTATGTAAAATAATTTCTTCTCAGCACACTTATGAACTTTAGTGCATTTTCTATCACAATTGTAACAAAGCCCTTTTTCTCTTTTTTCTTCCAATTGTTGTGGTGTAACCCTTGTAGGTTGTGGAAGGCTAGGAGAAACAACACTTCCATCTTTATAGTTGTGAGGCGTACACTTCCTGGTTTCCATAATTTTGCTTTCCACTATGTCACAAAGCCCTTTTACTCTTTCCAATTGTTGTGGTGTTGCTCTAAAGAAGGTGTTGCTCTTTGTATCCTCATAATGTGCTATCATTTCCTCCGTGAAAATTGACCATGTAACAAGTTGTTTACGAGAACAAAGCCCTTTATACCATAAAAATTGATCTGGTTCTAAATATGAAGATGCAATACATACCTTTTGTAACAGTTGTACACCATGTAGATCAAAATATTGCTCCATCTGAAGTATCCAATTTACCGGATCCTTGCCATCAAACTTCCTCATCTTGCTTTTTCTTGACTTTAGGAGCTCGACCTTGAAACGACTGTAACTCTGTACTTTTGGATCTTTAAGTTTTGGAATTGTGACCTGTAGTAGCCCTCTGTGTCCTCTTTCCAATGCCACCAGTCTGATCCAAATTGGATTCTCCAAGAAAAAGTTATGTGAAATCTCCCACAGTGACTTGCTTTTAGACTAGTTCAGTAGAGCGAACTTGTACGACGTGCCACGAGTCACTGCTTCAACCTTTGACTCTGAAAAATATATAAACAGAAACTACAGTCCGTTCTCTTTCTGTACCTTCTTACGAAATTTCAATCCGATGCTCAGAAAGAAAGTTATGACGATTTTCCCCAGGTCACCTGTTTTGAGTGTAATTCAGGAGTCTTCAAAAAGACCAACTTCCGCAGATCATATCTCCGAAAATATCACGCGAAAAGATCTGAAATTTGGACCCAAGGTTCAGCGCCAATTCTTCTCAAATGGGTTTTTTTTGCGACTTCTGAAACGTCACAGAAAAAAAGTTATAGCGAAAATGCCACGATGACCTGTTTGGAGCAGCGAAACCCTAGAATCCAAAGCTCTGATACCAAATGTTATGAAACCAGCTCAAGAAAAGATAGAAAAGATAAATCCACGCCTTAGAATTCAGCCTCTTCGAGGGGGCAACCTCCTTTACATTACATAAATGAACAATTCTTGGATGATCCAAATGAAAATACCTCCTTTCTATATATAGGAGTCTAAGTGGTCCCAATACAATCAAAGCCTACATAACAATAATATCGTAGGGCACAACAATAACAATAGTGGGCTTCTATGTGGCACAATAGTAACAATATGGGCACTACATGGGTACATCAATATAATAAGTGGGTTGTACTAATAACAATAAGGGGTTACACTAGTAGTATAGGGGCCTAACAAATCCACGATAATAAACGCCGGAAAGCTGGAAAGACATGACTTTATATGATATATTTAAAAAAAAAATTCCACCGCACGTCCGTCCATATATATATATCGAGCTATCATGAAACTATATAGTTTTATGTATAATCCATGGGCGTCACGCCTGACTGTCATGTTGTTTGACCAAGAATCACGCTCTTTGACGAGGGTCACATTGTTTGGCAGCGGCCCTGCCTGTTGACTTGCGGCAACACAAAACGACTAACGGTTGGCAGCGATCCTCGACAACGGACAAAGATTTGTAGCAGTCCTCGACAACGGAATGTGGGAGCAGTCCAGGTCAGCTGGCAAAAGGGCGTTGATAGGGCATTGAAGCGGATGTCCCACGCTGGATGGAGGCGCCGAGAACAACGAGGAAGCTGGACGGAGGCGCGACGAATAGTGAGGAAGGATGCAGTAAATGAGCCGTCAGGTTGGGAAAGGGGAAGAGCGAAATAGTTCACGATTTCATCGCATTTCGATGAATTTCCACACAGACCGCACCGGTTATAATTATTATCGTTGTTAATATATAGTTCGTTATAATTATTATCGTTGTTAATATATAGTTTATGATTTATAACTATAAGGGAATAGGCAGAAGGAATGTTGTTGCCTTCTCCAAAGCCACGGTTCCATACGCTCACTGAATCCTCGCTAATAGATGCCATGTAATTTCCTTTTGCATCCCAACAAACAGAGTGCACAGGCTTTGTATGTCTCTATAAAGAATGCAAGCAAGTTCCAGTCTCGACATCAAATATTGACACAACATTCTCAGCTGCTGCAACAAGGTACTTGCCAGATCTCTGACTTAGTACCAAGTTCATCTCGGTTTTGATGTCCCGTGTGACTACAGGAATTTGCTGGTTACGAGCCTGAACCTGCTGAAGAGAAACTACCATATTACCTGTTGTATTATGTAAAACTTGCCTAGAAGGTTGCCCTGGTGTGGTTGTTGACTTCACTATATTTGTCTCATTTGCATCCAATAAACTTGGTTGATGATCAAGCTGGTCCACACTGAAAGATTTTTCTGGTACATGAGAATTGGCATCTTCAACATCTAGCGTGTGCCCATGAGATCTTTGCCGATTTATCATCTCAGGAATCACTGAGCCAAAAGTGAAGCCCACAGGACACTCACTCTGATTAGCAACACCACAAATACGCTGCTCCTTTTCAGGTCCAATCAAGAAAGGTAATTGTGATGTGCGAATATATGATCCAATAGCCCCAGATGAAGAAGGTGAGGCATCACAACTTGTCCAACCTGAGGAATAGTCATTATGCATGTCCATCCTATGACTTGATTGAGGAGAAACCAGAAGTGTACATGGAGGAAACACAAAAGATGAAAGAGAGTTCTGCATAAAACCACTAGAATGTGAAGCAGTGGAACCTTGAGAGGGACTTGCCATTGCCAGAGTGTTAGCACTCGAGACCGAAAGAGGAACATGCCTAGCGTAAATACTCTTATTCTTTCCAACAACAACGATTTTGTATGATGGAGGCACCTGTGAACTTTGAGGCAACAACATGCTATTTGAAGCTATAGAATCTCCAACTTCTAGTCTTCCTGATGCACTGACAGACCGTGACAACAATGGAACAGTTTGAATGGATACAATAGGAACAACAGGTCTTGGGCCTGCAGGTATCAATAGAGCACTTGATGGCCTTGATATGCCTTCATCATAATATTGAACATTATAATCATCTACTGCTTCATCTTCTTTCGTTTCTTCATTGTCGTTATCATCTTCCTTACTATCGATTTCCTTTCGACATGCTTTAACTTCTGCACATGATTTTTCTAGTCGCTGAAATACTTCTTGAACTTTATTAAACTGCTCAACGCATTCTGGATGTGAATGTAATGGCACATTATGCGGCGAACAACATTCAAAGACCTGCATGATTATATTGTGCGCCATGGATCTGATACCATTGAAGCATAAAAACTATTACTAAAGTATGAAAACCGATAGCTTGAAGACTTAATATGTTAAAATACACTAGGTATATATATATATATATATATATATATATATATATATATATATATATATATATATATATAAGTGATGAATGTTACAATGAGGACCCGCATTTATATACCTAAGAAGGTGTCCTTTCGTGAATGGACATGTCTTTTAGACATGCCTTTTCACTTAACTTAATGACTATTTAACCTAATTGATAGCTGATTATTTAATATTTACATTTATTTTATTTATTTACTTGTTATGAATTATATTCATATCACTCCACTTAATTCAAATTCTGCAAGAGTTTCTACTAGTAGCATTCAAGTGGTCTAGTTAGCCCCACTCTTGAGCTTGAAAGGGTTTTTAGAGCGAGGTTAAATAGACTCTCTCATAGTAGACTTCTTGCTAATCTTGGGCAAGAGGCTATTTCTGATATCCATTTGTTTTTTCAAGTACAAGTAGAGCCTAACATCATGAATGATCTTTTTGCTCCTTGTAATTTTGCTAACATAAATGGCTATCCTAACAATATCCCTAATAAGGCTATTGAAAAGTTGCATTCTTTTCAAGGTAACAATGCCATTAGTGCTACATCACATGTTAAGAATTTCAATGTTTGTATTTTCAAGTGCTGTAACACTGCTAACCATAGGGATGTAAAGATGAGGCTCTTTGTCCTCTCTTTAGAAGATGATGCTCTTGATTGGTTCACTGAGCAACCTGTTAACTCTTAGGACTCCTTGCAAGCTATCATCAATGCTTTTATGGGAAAATTTGGAGAGAATAAAGAGAATAGGCACTTAATCAATGCTATTAACAATATGAAGAAAAATGATAATGAAACCATGTAGGAATTTAATAAGAGATTTAATGATTTGGTGAAAAGAAGAAAAATGATAATGAAACCATGGAGGAATTTAATAAGAGATTTAATGATTTGGTGAAAAGCATGCCTGTTACTGTTAAGCCTCCTGATGAGTTTCTTTTGTGCTCATATTTGGATGCTTTTGGTGTTGACACTGCCTATGAGTTAAGAAGAAAAGAGTCTGCAAATTTGGGTGTAGCTCAAACTGAAGCCTTGAAGATGGAAAGGGCTAGAGAGGAATAAAGAAAATAAGGAATTCCTAGTTTCAATAAAGGGCCATCAAAGTCCAATGACTCTAAAGGGGGCCAAAGCAGAAAATGCACATGATCCTATCAAAGAATTAACCCAGCTCACTAAGACTATGGAAGCAAATCACACTATTCAAATGAATGCCATCCAAAATAGATTGGTGGCCATGGAAAGGAATCAAGATGGGAGATTCCAAAATCGAGGAAATGATAGATGGCAAAAGAAGGGACCTCCCAATGAGCATAGGCCACCAAATCCACTTGAGTCTACTAATTTAGTTGATGATTCAATCCCTTATTGTAGACCTTGTGAGGAAATGCATGATGAAGTCACTTGTCCTTATGTGAGAAGGATTTTAGGAGAAACGACTGGGTCAAGTGAGAAAATAAATGTCCTTGGCAAGGAACATGATTTGTCCATGGAGAATTGGATGGGAGTTGTGGAGAATAGCCAAAAGATAAATAAGAAGTCCCCATCCTCCCATAATGTGAATAACTTTGAAGAGTTCGATAGGATCACTGAATTATATGAGGAAAAGCCTTCATCAAATCAAATTTTAGAGATAGCCAAAGATAAAGAAAGGGAAAGGAACAAGGAAAAAAATCAAAATAGCCCTAAATTTTCACTCCACCTACACTTGGTTTAAATATTGACTTGGGACGAAGGATAAACAATGCAAAGATTTTAGTACCTGTGACTGAAATCCTAAAGATTCCCTCCCAAAGGTTTAAGTTGTTGAAAGCCATTGATGCACCTCATGTGAAAGAAATGTCAAATTTTGCTAAGGATGGATGTGCAGATGCCGCTATTATTTTGCAAAGTGATATGTGTAGAGGTAACAAGGACCATCAACCTTTCTTTATTACATTATTGGTTAATGGGTTACTTTTGCATAATTGTATGTTTGATTCTAGGGCATCATCTTGTGTCATGACCAAGGAGGTCATGAATCAGTTGAACTTGAGGATTTCTAGACCTTACCACAACATTGGTGCTATGGATTAAAAAATTATTGAAATTTGTGGTTTGGTAAAGTATCTTCAAGTCCACTTGGAAGTACACCGGGATATTATGATTACCATGGATATTGTGGTGATTGATGTGTGTCATGTTCCTTTTTTTGGTTTCCCTTACAGCGTGGTCAAGATGGACTTCGAGGGTTGGAGGCAGCTAGGTCATAGGAGTTGGTTTACTCTATCAGCAGGCCCAAGGGATTTTGGAGGGGTTTTGAGGAGTTTCTATGAGGTCCGATGGCATCCGCTTGGTATATTCCATCATTCGCACAGTTTGCCTTTCGTTCTGGTGCATTCTGACAACTTAAAAAAAACAGAGTTATTAATGGGCTTAACTCAATTAATTACGCTTAAGGTGGCATTCCAGGAGGAATACTTGACAAAACACCTTAGTGTAATAACTTGTTGGAACCAGAAAGATAAGATATACAAGATGGGATGGTCAAAAGGGAGTTTTAGTGGCCTGAGGAGGCATGGTGGCCAATTTATCATTTTCCCACATTAAAAAGATATTTTAATTGAGGGAAATGTGCTCAATGATTAAAATAATAATAAAATAGGAGCTTCTAGAGGGGTCCATCAGATCTATAAAATAGGAGGAGGAGGCCATTAGAGGACATCTTGTATTTTATCTTTCTTATTGTATGAGAGGTTGAGAACCCAGTTCTCTACTTCATTGGTAGCCCAAGGACGGAAACCCTCAGGTGATTCAGTGAGATTGGGCGAGTCCCATCTCCCCTTGGTGAATTCATCTAGAATTCACAGGAGAGCTCAACTATGCTTGCTTTCATACAACACAAGTTCTTGAGGGAATTCACAGGAGAGCTCAGCTATGCTTGCTTTCATACAACACAAGTTCTTGGGGGAATTCATAGGAGAGCTCAGCTATGCTTGCTTTCATGGATCACAGAAGCCTAAATTAAACATCACAGAAGCCTAAATTCAACAGTTAGTTTCCATCTCATCTATTTTATTGTATTAGCATGTAAACCCCAGTTTCTATTATAATAAAAGTTGAGATTATTTCTGTTCATTGTATAATGGAATTTCATGCACTCTTTTGTTATATTTTACATGGCAATCTTCTATTAATTGAATGGTGATTTTATGGAGAAATTTTGGTTGAGTTAGATTTCTGCAAAATTAGCCAAATATCCCGTTTGGGATATTACAGTGGTATCAGAGCTGGTCTTGCTGCTAGCTTGAGGGTTTATTGTAGATCAACTTTAGAGAAGCCAAATACCCAGTTCGTGTAACGGATTGAGAAGTTATTAATGGCCTCAAAAAATTTTCCCCATTAAGTATCTGACATATTTTTTGTCGAATTGTCTTTGGTTCAATAATTATTCGACAAATTGAAAAATTGAGAAGGAATTAGAAACTGAAGCATAAGACACATTTTGATTATTCTAGAAGGGGTTGTGAGCAATTTTTATTTTAATTGGAGATGTTTAGCCAAAGTTTCCTTTTGCCGAGCTAAAAATTATTTGGAACTGAAGCCATTTACGTGAGTCAAGTTGAGTTGTGTAATTTGGTGGCGGTGGCTTCCTTTCATTCATGGAACATCAGATTCTAAAGAACGCTATCAATGATTGGGTGTGATACCTGCGCAACAATTAAACCAGATTTAGAGCAATCGCATAGCGGAGAGGCCGTAAAGGCCAAATATTTCAATCAATTTGAAATCTAGTGATGACACAATCAATGGTTGAATCAACTGCTAGCAAGGGGGATGTGTTTCATTCGATCGTGGGCATTAAGCTATTGTGTACAAGCCGAAATTATTTACAGGTGGCCGAGGACATCAACATCATTTTCAGAAGGGTTGAAAATAATCTTTGAATCTTTGGTTCATGGTTTTTCCTAAGAATGAGAGCAAGATTTTTCTAAGCATTTGGTGGCTGTGAGGACGTGTTACCTGGCTGGTAAGCAATTGACCACCAGCGCGAGGATGCATCCAACCTGAGCAGACGCATCGTGCTGTGCAATTAGTCAACAATGTAAACTGGATATAATTGCATATTGATCAACATTGAAACCATCGGGAGTATGGTACAATCCACCACTGAGTTGGGGAGTGTGCATCGAAACTTTCTAGTGACCATAAATAGCATCCATTAATTTTCGGGACAGGTCGTGCACAGTTGGACGCAAGGGGTAACGACTGGCCCACAACTGAGAACCCAGCCGAGCCGCCGACTTGCCATTAGAAGGGAGGAAGTTACCATTATCAAAGGGGAGATAGACTCATCCAATTATGAAAAGAAAATGTACAGTTCCAGGACTTCATGACTGTGTTCATAATGCCCTGCCGATTATATTTCTCTGTTGTTAGAAGAAGACGCACTGCCATTAGTCCTGTGGCGAGTCATCTTTGTTTATGCTGACGGTGTCCATTTCAAGGTATGAGACTTGAGATTAAAGGAGGGACGAGCTGCACCTCACTGCTGGACATGTAAAGTATCCATGGCTTTAGTAGAAGTTGAAGGCTGAGGAGTGAAGGATTCAAATTCCTGTAGACATTCCTCCAGGGCCTGAACATTTAATTGAAGATTCACTCTTGTAGCTCCAACAATTTGTTACAGAACCTTCATCAAATTCTTGGCCACAACACTTTATACTTTGAGGGTCAAATCATTTCACCAATATCTAATTGGAGGTTGAAATCATTACTGAAGGGAGCAGATCATTGGATAGAGTTGGAATATCACACTGTATCTGTGGTAGTTTCTTAAACCCAAAGATCTCATTTTGGGTCTATCATCTCTAGAAGTTGATCTCTAAAGCAACCTTTTTGAACTTCTTGGAGTAGAGGAGATATATCAGACGCTGAAGTTCAATTTTGTGGTCAGTATTATAGCAGATTCATTGTTTTAAAGATAGAGTTGTCGTAAAAGGGCTAAACTGATTTGAAGTGTTGCAATGAGTTCTCACTTCCTTCATCAGTTGGAGCGATTTCGAGGTGTTATTTCCCATTAAATTTTGCATACCAAGTGTTTGTAGAAAAGTGCTAAAAGAAAATTTCAAATACTCTTGGAAACATTTGCTTGATGTTGCTTGGTATATTACAGTTAGTTGTTTGAAACTTAGCATGGAACATTATAGTATATTGTTCTGAGACAAAGTGTGTTATATTGCTGCCATTCGCATGCTTGATCCTATATGCTGTTGATATGCTCTGAAATCCTTGTAATAATTGAGTGAATAGGCCAAAACATGGATCAAACCTTTATAAACTCTCTTAATAAACCAACAACAACAAACAACAAATCCTTCTCAAAGGAGTTCTATGCCATTCTTGAGAGAGAACAGCCAAAGGATGTGCAGGAGGGGCAGAAAATAGGGAACAAAATATTTTCACTTGGGACAAATTTGAAGCACACGAGGTTCGCATGGATAGTCCTTTTCAAACTCGATGAACTAGATGCACTCCTTTCCGAAGTGAACCAGTTAGAAGGGAAGAAACTAATTTAGGCCCTAAAACCAGCTATGCTTGTTTTCATACAACACAAGTTCTTGTGGGAACTTTGTGAAGGGGCCAGACTTCCAGTTGCATCCTATCTCAGTAACATTATGAGGTTGACCGCACCTATACCGCCTTACAATGATGATTTTATGAAGAAAGTTTTCAGTTTGATAGTAGAGACCTTCAGGACTTTGATAACACTGTGGGTGTTACCTTTGGGCAAAAGCTTTGGATTTTGGAAGATATGGCCAAACTCCGAACCTATGACATCATGTTTGATCTAGAGTGTGATGACCTGATTCTTCAAATGTTCCAATTCTTTTTTAGCATTAAGAAACATCATCTAGACACGGTCAAAGCACACATGCAGTCCATCTTGTCTTCAATTATGGGAGATCGTGATGCCATCTGCAAGAAGTTATAGTCTAAGTTGTTGGCCATTTGGAGAGAGGAACAGATGGTCTCGCCCGTTGCTTATGAGCTAGCCAAAAGGTTGGTTGAGCAGAATATTAGATTGTTCTGGAGACAGTTGACTAGGGAGGAGCTGCTCAGGATTGGTGGACCATGTAGCAAGAATGAGTTAAGGAGGAAGGGTCTTTGCTTCACCTGCAAGGAACCTTGGGGACTTGACCACTCATGCAGGATTGACACAAAGGAGATGGCAGAGGTAGATTAGGAGGAGGTTCCCTCTGACTTTCCGACTAAGGATTCTTCTTTTTTAGTTGAGTCCATGGGTTCTTATGGGGATGTCTCTGAGGAGCACGAGCAATCATGTGGAGTTGATGACAATAGCCCAAAAATGCATCCATGTGGGGTAGAGGAGTATGATGAGTAGCCGATCGTTCCCATGAGGAAGGAGATCAAGGAGCATATGAGTGACTATTGTTTCAACAAAGAGATCACGTAGAGGAGCATGAGTCAGATGATACGAAGTGTGTGAGATGGGCCATTTTTGGAGAGTCAGCTAGTGGCTCATGTTGAGCCCATGATGGAGGATGAGCAGACACCCTTGGGGCCAACCATTGGTGAGGAGCAGGCAGATGTGCAGGCAGCCACCGGCAAAGTAGCATTTACCGATATTGGTCATCAGGAAGCGTTGGGACCTGACAGGACAATTTTGTAGGTGACGAGTGGACCGGTGGAGCTTGGAGTTTTCAGTCAGATGAGGGAGGCTCTTTTGGATACATTGATGCATCCATCTTCAGGTCTTCGCACTGACAAGGTGCAGGTAGAGGCAATGGCAGCGAGCAAAGCTGTGTATTTCCAGGCAACAACCCTCTCCAGGAGTTCATAGACAGAGCGTGTAGCATGGGTTGCCCACTTATAGGGAGAGAGGCAGCGATTCTTAGACATATCTGGTTGATTGGTTGGGAAAATTTGCATGAGTTGAGCATGGCGCAACCCAATGGACTCGTGCCATATATAGGTACACATGCATCTAATCCTCCCCACGGGATGGATTAGCGAGAGATCATGAGTTGGTATCCTATTGATGGAGCGATGTTTTTACTCAGGGACATAGTACATCAGGAGCCCTTAAATGTAAGGCATATTGCATGTTTCAGTTAGCAGAGGGATGTAGGCCAACAATGCATCAACATACCATTTGCACTAGGCTGGTATCAACATAGTGGGGTTGACATTGGTCTGTGCCAAGGGTTGGATTGGCGATAGGTGATGAGTTGTTATTCTATTGTTGGAGTAACATTTATGGCCAGAGATAGAGCTGAGTTAGAGCCATAGGATATGGGTAGATATGACTGGTTAGAGTAGCTTTGGGATCCAGGCGGATCTATTTATAGCAGGATGAGCGAGAGATTTGTATAGGATCCGGGCATTGAGGGGTCCATTCATTTTGGGGTGACATAGAGGCATAGCATCACCCAGTGTTTTGTATGGGATCCAGGCATTGGGCCACTAGAATGGTCCATAGGTTTGGAATGCTTGAGGGCAAGAAATCTTGGGGTAGGAAGATTTGTCATGTTCCTTTTTTTGGTTTCCCTTACGACATGGTCAGGATGGACTTCCAGGGTTGGAGGCAGCTAGGTCACAGGAGTTGGTTTACTTTATTAGTAGGACTAGGGGCTTTTGGAGGGTTTTGATGAGGTTCTATGAGGTTTGATCGCATTCTCTTGGCATATTCCATCACCCGCACAATTTGTCTTTCGTTACGGCGCATTCCGACAAGTTTCAAAAAATAAAGTTATTAATGGGTGTCACTCAATTAATGACACTTAAGGTGGCATTTTGGGAGGAATACTTGACATAACGCCTTATTGTAATAGCTCGTTGGAACCAGAGTGAGAATATATACAGGATGGAATGGTTAGAATGGAGTTTCAATGGCCCGAGGAGGCATGGTGACCAATTTATCATTTTCCCACATTGAAAAGATATTTTAATTGAGGGAAATGTGCTCAATGACTAAAATAATAATAAAATAGGAGCTTCTAGAGGGGTCCATCAGATCTATAAAATAGGAGTAGGAGGCCATTAGAGGACTTATTGGATTGATCTTTCTTATTGTATGAGGTTGAGAACCCAATTCTCTACTTCATTGGTAGCCCCAGGACGGAAACCCTTGGGTTATTCAGTGAGATTCGGCGAGTACCCATCTCCCCTTGGTGAATTCATCTAGAATTCACAGGAGAGCTCAGCGTGACATTTCAGTTCAGGTTTGGAGGGCCAACACAACATTGGAGCAAATTCTTGAGCCCAGTTTCCATCTCTACTATTTTATTGTATCAACATGTAAACCCCAGTTTCTATTATAATAAAAGTTGATATTATTTAATGGTGATTTAATGGAGAAATTTTGGTTGAGTTAGATTTATGCAAAATTAGCCAAATATCCCATTTGGGATATTACAATGTGCCTGATGCTTGGGGAATGTTATTGTCTAGAAAGTGGGGAGATGGTATAGGGGGTAGTTTGCAAATGGATTTAAGTTAAGCTACCATCGCTAATAGTGAGGGCACCATGGTTAGGTTGGATAAGGAATTGGAGAGAAAGTATCATGTGGAGAATTCTAAGAAGCGTTATAATGAAATTGTGTATGAATCTGATAACTTGGGAAATTATGCTACCTTGGCTAACTCTATTGTTCCTTTGGACAAGGAGGTGGAAAGTGAAAAGGATTGGATTTGGCTTGTGAACTTTGATGGTGCCCATTCAAAGTTTGGTAAGGGTACTGGAGTTGTCCTCACCTCCCCCCTTGGGCATATATTCAAGTTTTCCTATAGATTGGAATTTGATGCAACTAACAATGTAACAAAATATGAAGCTTTATTTTTGCGTCTAGAGTTGGCAAAGAACTTGAAAATTAAGATGCTTAGTATCAAGGGGGGTTATGATTTAGTCATTCTTCAAGTAAAGAATCAATTTGCTTGTAAGAATGATAGATTGAAGAAGTATCGTAATGTTTTTTAGGATAATATGGAGTATTTTGATGCATTAGATCTTCAAACGATTCCAAGAGGAGGAAATAAAGAAGTTGATGAGATGGTTGTTGCTGCATATACTTTATATCTTAAATTTTAGGTATGTTCTATGCTGATAGAAAATTTACTTCAATTTTCCATATTAGCTCAATATCAATTCCAGATTAGCAATCACATTTAGCATGATAGTAAAATGCAGATAGAACATAAGCATAAATCATAGAAGACAAGCCAAGACAAGAGGACACAAGATGTGGCGCCAGCCAGGGACAAACCCCAATGTGAGGAAACCCTTGATCAATTCTTCTTATATGTTCTTCAATAGTTCAACAGAGAGAGAGATAGTACATATGCATCAAAAGTCAACATTTTGACTTATCTAAATAAGAGCAGAGATCTTCTCTAAGAAGATGGCACATGAAGTAGCTGATCTGATCTCAGGTGAAGGCATACTACTTCAACTGATCCTCCAAGGTGACTCCATCACCATGCAACACCCGTCACTGTGCTGCACCCAATCATTGAGCTGCTCTCCAACACTATGCTTCTCCCATCACTGAGCACTACCACATCATCATGTTGTACTCATCATCAACAAGTTGTTGCAATGGATCGTGCTGCTGCTATATCTACATGCCCATCATTACCAAGCTGTACCATTGTGCAACACTGTACTGCATCCATGCTGCCCACACTAGTCACTGCATTTATCTTTCTGCATCCATCCAAGTATGATGCATCTAAACATATTGTCAATACAATCATGCTGATGTTGACAATACAACCGTGCAGTATCTTATTATATCATGCGTTGCACCATACTATGCTGCACCATACTGTCTATTGTGTTGCACCTAAACATACTATCAATACAACCATGCTGATGTTGACAATACAACCAAGCTGTTGTTGACAACACAACCAAGCTGCATATTATTCCATCATGTGCTGCACCATACTGTGCATTGTGCTGCACCTAAACATGCTTTCATATCAAACTTCAGTCCTCTATGCTGCTGGCTATGGCCTGTGGCCTAGCCCAGCAACAAGACAACCCAACTATCTTTACTGTAGAACAACAATGACTTCCTATTAGCCTTATTGCTGCACAGTCATCTTTCCTTACAAGGTCTAATGGTTGATAGGATCCCCTCCAACTACGGCCAAGATGGCCTCCTTGAGAGATGAGACTAGGGTGTCATCTTGCCTGTGTCAAGGCCTCTCCATGGATTGCGTTTAGGCAACATCTGGTCTTCTCTTTGACAACGAGGACTGCGAGAAACTCTTCTCATTATCTGTGGTTGGGTTAAGATTATGGTCCTCCCAATAGGACTGTGGCTAGGGCTTGCACTCACAACAGTTAGGTCACACGAAAAACGCTCCTTAAACTACGGCCTAGAACAACGTATTAGGGATCTCTTTTATGGCCTAGATAAGGCAACGTGTACAGCGTTAAGGTCTTCACCATGACTGCGTTTAGGTCTTCACCATGATTGCATTTAGGTCTGCATTTAGGGCAACTTCATCATGACTGTGTTGAGGGCTATTGCAACCAGCATATCCTAGTCACTTGTTTGACTGCGTCCTAGATCTAGGGCATGTGTAGAGCTAGGGCATGGTCTTTTAGGAGCTGCGTAGATCCTTCTTACCCATGGCAGCATCTAGGGCAGTGCTTCTTAGGGCAGCATATTTCTTCGGATATCTCCTCCCACCAAAACCGAAAGACAAGTGGAGAGGAAGAGATCACAAGAAGAGTGTGTGTAAATGACTAGCAAGCCGCCTCTTTTTAAACTAAAACGTTGAGAATAAGTGGGGGCAATTTGGTTGCTGGTCGACCTTGACGAATTGTCCCATAACATAAATAAATTCATATCTCCATGAATACATGTTGGAATCAGATGTTCTTTAGATCAATCCTACACCTCTTGACGTGAGGAATCCAACAAAAATATTAGTTGCTATGAATAAGTATACCCATATGGAGTTTGGTACTAGTTGCAAATTTTAACACTGCCTCTCAACCATTGTTTTAAGAAACGACCGTTTCGAAACCGAAACGACCGGGTTGATCCGAGCCAATACCTTTTTCTATGACCCGGCCTTTGGAACGGTTCGACTGGCCGAGTCAGCCATGACTTGGCCGAGTCATTGAATGACTCGGCCGAGTCATGGCTGACTCGGCCAACTCGGCTGTTTCCGTTATGACTCGGCCGAGTCACAAAAAAGCGCCCAGCATCATGTCAAACTGCGATTTAATAAAATTTTAATGGATTTTTAAATTGTTTTTTGGTTGGTTTGGACTCCAAGAAGTTATAAATTTTCATGGTAATGTTAAATTCTTAAAGTAAAAGGATGATGAAAATGAATATTAAGGAGAATGTCACTTTTACTTAAATTTTTAACATTACCATGAAATGACTCAGGATGTTTGAGAGTGGTTTCGGCCTCATTGGATTTCATATGGAGAAAGTAGAATTTTAGATTTCATTCAAAACCCAACAGACTTATCAGTTTTTCAGGGTTTCAGGATTGGAGGATTGCAATGTTTCCATTGAATTTTGTCATGTATTAGGGTATGGATTCTGGAAGTCGTATTTAATCAAGAGCATCAATCCCTCTACGTACCTTGATGTTAGTGACATTGGTTGTGGAACTCCTCTGGGATTCGCTCCCAAACCAAGAGCTTCTCAAAATGTCGCTCCCGCTCCCGTTTTCGCTCTTGCTCCCCACTTTCACTCCTGCTCCCAAGTAACACTGATCCAGATGATGTTGGCAACTCTAGCAGTAGCCAGTAGTACTGGTCACAGAGTTTTGTTGTAGAGGCCATTTATAGCCTCCTTGGTTATGTGTTTTTGTTTTGATCTCTATATCATCATCGTGTATGTATTGGACAATGTACTGGGTGCCATTTTGATATAATGGATATATTCATGAGCCTACTTTGATCATATGTTGTCTTCTATCTATATTCTAATGCTGTGTGTTTGGAAACATGAATGAAAATCTTTAAAATTATGTGTTTTTATAAAAAATAAATATTTAATGTATTTTTTACAAGGATCGAGTCATTGAAATCGAGCCGGCCGAGTCGATACCGAGTCAGAGTCGGAGTCGGAGTCAACCCTCGGCTGAGTCGGAGTTGGAGTCGGAGTTTTAAAACATTGCTCTCAACTAGGGAGAACTCCATCTGTTGATCCATCTACCAATTGTACTATCTTTGCCATCAGTGCCCTGCACTACTCTGGTCTGCTCTGCTGAACTATGAAGAAGAAGAAATGATCGATAATGTATCATACCATCCTCTATTGACCCGAAGTCAGTCCCATATAAAAGATAGTGTCTCATACCACTCTTACTGATCCGAAATCAGTTCCAAATAAAGAGAGTGTATCATACCACTCTTACTGATCCAAAATCAGTTCCAAATAAAGAGAGTGAGTGACATCACTCTTACTGACCCAAAGTCAGTTCGAAAAGAGAGAGTTATATCACTCTTACTGACCCGAAGTCAACTCTAATTGATCCCAGATCAATATCATCCTAGCATAGGGAGTACGACAGTGACATGATGCGTCCATCAGTAATACTATGGTCCCTATCCTCATTTCCCTGCTCATTGGCTAGATGAGAGGTACTTCCCATGAGTCCCAGACTGCATCGGTAGGATGTCTCGGCAGGAGAAGGTTAAACTACTCATCCTGCCTACATGTCGCCAAGGGTATCCCTGGGGAAGGTTGAACAACTCACCCTATGACTGTGTCTCAGCAGGAGAAGGATGAACCACTCATCCTTCCTACATAGCAAACCACTAGGGGAAGGATGAACCACTCACCCTATGGTTGCTCATCGCTCCAAGATGTACCCCCAAGCCCTCGAAGCTCCCAGAGCTCAATGTCCATATCATACATGACCCTTAGGAGAGAGTCTCTCCATGACTCCTAGTCGTTCTCGGAAAATCACAAATTTGACCTTTCCCAGGGGCTTTGACAAAATTTCGGCGACCTGCACATCAGTCCCAATGCGATGTAGCCTTCTTGCTCCTCGATGTAATATATCCCAAATAAAGTGGTACCTGATGTCTATATGCTTGGAGCAATCATAGAACACGAGATTCCTCAACAATCGAATCCCCCTCTGGTTGTCACAAAAGATCACGATGGTATCCAGCATGTGTCCAAACAGCTCACTGAAGAGCTTCCTCAACCAGGCAGCTTCACATGAGGTCATACTCGAAACAATGTATTCGGCCTCAGCGGTGCTCAAAGCAACCAAATTTTGCTTCCTGCTCATCTAGGATACCAAATAAGAACCCAAAGAGAACAACACCCAAAAGTGCTCTTGCGATCCTCCACACTGCTTGCCTAATCAGCATCAGAATAATCATGCAACTTCACATTTCCAGCAGTGTATCTCAATCCATGAGAGATTGTGCCCTGAAGATATCTCAAATGATTCTTGGCACCAATCCAGTGAGGCTCAACCATATATGAGCTCAACATGCTAACTGCAAAACATATATCCGGACAGGAGTTCACCAAGAACATCAATGCTAGAATGAGTTTATGAAACTCAAAGGCATTTCCCAAATCAGGTTCGGCATCACTACCACATAACTTCTGAAAGTTAAGCTCCATCGAGGTAGTCACGAGTTTGCAGTTTACCATTCCAAATTCGGAATCCAACTCCCTCTTACTTTTGCAAATGAGAGGGTCTGCACTTGTTAGAAAAGTGGTCTTCCTCATAAGGTGTCAGTATGAGAGGTCTATCATCCACAACCTTCAAGCAATGGTTTGGATCGGCTTCACTCTTAGTGAATCTCAGGTTCATCAGATAACTATCAATCCTCTCATATCAAGCCCAAGGTGTTAGCTCTAAATCATAGAGAGCTTTCTTCAACCTACATACATGAGATTCCTGATCATGAATCTCAAACCCCTCTGGTTGTTCCAAACTTGTGGACTTGCTACATGAGGGGAATGGTCCCTTTGTAATATTTTCCTTCAGTACATATCGGACATATACCTTCATGCTCTTCTTGAATTCAGGGATCCTTGTCACCATCTGACTCACATCATGTAATATCCCTTATCAGGATTATTCCTCAAACATAAGAAAACTCCAACCAGAGATGGACTGTGAGGGCATTTACCAGATATGTCGCCTCTGAAAAGAGGACGAGATTTGGAGGCTACCTGGCATCATCATCAATTTGTACTCGTCCTAGATTCCCCTTCGGAGGGGGAATCCTCACATCCTTCCCCTTAGGCTGAAAAGCCTGTCACTGGGGGTAAGGTGTCCGGGTCCTGGGTAAGACACCCTGTAAGTCCCGGGTCCTGCTAATAGCATCTTGAAGGGTGGTTGGTCTAGCGGATCTAACTAGACCCCGAAGTGGCTCTGCTAACCCCTCAATGTACATGTAGATCCTCTGTGTCGCGGATAGATCTGGCACCATCACTGAAACCCTCAAGAAATCTGAAATGTAGGTCTCTGGGCTCCCAGTCTATTTGAGCCTCGTCAGCTCCACAAAGTGTTGTTTCGGATTCCTCCGGTCAAACCTCTCCATCAATCTCTTGGTGAATTCAGCATATGTCGTCATTGTGGAGTGTCTGAGTGTAACCATCCCATGGAACCACCAATCCTGGGCCTCACCATCCAAATGTAATGTCACCACCTTGATGGCCTCCGTCTCTGACATTTGGTTAAGCTGGAAGTAAATGTCCAGCTTCTCCACCCAAGACTTTGCCGAACTGTTTGATTAACCATCAAACGTAGGTAAGTGGAATCTACTAGCTGCACGGTGGGTGTCACCATCATGATAATGCCGGTACCCTCTGTGATAGCCGCGGGGTCTACTATCCCGTTGGAGCTGAACAAAGTCTCTAAATGAGAGAGCCTCCCTGAACTCCTGCCCATAGGCCTGGTATTCTGCAAAATAATCGCACATATGATTGGGCTCTGCCTCTTGTTGGGCTCCGGCCCCTGTGTCTGCTCCTAAGAAAGTGGGCATGGTAGAGCGTGTAGGGGCATGTGAGGCCACCTGCTAAGTAGTATGACGCTGCTCTGGAAAATGGTGGGATGCACCCGATCCCTCACCAACTTGGAAAACCCATGGGCTCTCACGCTGTCTAACCTCTACTGCCGTGAATCTCTGCCCCATCACCTCAATCTGCCTCGATAGATCCTGTACTGATTTGAGGAGCATGTCCGCAAATCTCTTCCCATCATCATCTGCCATCGGATTCTCCTGCTCTGTGTCCACCACAGGCTCCTCTTGTCCTGCGTCCACCACAGGCTCCTCCTGTTCGGCATCCACCACCAGAACACAGTCTTCCTCTCCATAGGTGTTCTCCAACCTATGCCCAGCTTCTCTGTATCTCCTACCTTTGTAACATATATAGGGCTTTTCCCCTGGTGTCATAGATTGCTAGCTCCACAGGCTAAGCCAGATCTATGCTCTGATAGCACTGTAATATCCCTTATCAGGAATATTCCTTAAACACAAGCAAACTCCAACCAGAGATGGACTGGGAGGGCATTTACCAGATGTGTCGCCTCTGAAAAGAGGACGAGATCTGGAGGCTACCTGGCCCTTTCCAGACTCTGTCTAAGAGTATAGGAGAAAACACACAAGTGGTATAGTAGCCAAGAAGCTCAAAGAGATAAAAATAACAATGGTGCAACATACAACGATATAACCATAAGCAGATACTCAAGAAATGCAAAGAGAAATGCTAAGCCATTTTATTATACTGAGTAATAGAATGAGTACAAGAGGTGATCAGAAAGAGGGCACCTTGACTTACACAAGGCAAGTGAAGAAATACACTCAGAATAGCAAAGGAATGGCCTCTCTCTGAACTGCGTCCAAGCTACTGGAGAGTTGCCATGCTACTGTTGCTGCTAGAAATCAAATGAGGATTTGGGGCTGTTCCCCTCCTCAGTAAATGCTGAAACTCTGGAATCGGACTCTACTCAAGAAACCCAGAAAAACCCAGAAAGCTTTTCTGAAATGGCCGACCCCTGAAAATCGCCCCCTTGAGGACCCACACAATCCCTCAAGGCTCTACGCTGCTACTGAAATAAACTCACCACAACTCTGCCTGAAACTCAGCAAAAACCCTCCAATATGCAAGCGTTGATCCCCTGCTCAACCTCCCAACACAAATCCCCCTGCAAAACCTCAATCTAGAACTCCTGCCAGAAAGCACTGCATCATCCCTCTCAAGACTGCACAGTCATCTAAGATGCTCAATCCTCCTGCCGAAAATGCTGATGAAACTACTGCAAAAATACTGACGGAAATACCTTGCCCGAGCAGGCACTCGAAGTCCCCTGGGGCTAAGGGTGAGATCTCTGAACGGAGACACTCAATGCATTAAACAGTGCTGCAGACTAGCTAAACAGCCAACGTGCTCTAAGTCGAAGTGACCAGCTCAAATGCACATAATCGAATGCCAAAATGAGGAGGATCCTCTCTCCTTTATAGCATTGGCCTCTCTCGATCCCAAGGCTCACCTCCTCCAACGTAGCTTTCCTCTTGCCACGTGTTTCTCACCATCTGCGCAGTCACTCCATGTGTCTACGTGGGCCCCTTCTCTACGTGGTTCTTTGGCCCCCCTTGGCTCACCTTTTAAGTTACAACGTTGTGCTACTAGGGAGTGTCTTTATTCATGAAGTGAGTATGTCCCCCTCTCCTCACCTTTTTATTTATAGACAGCTATACAAGGCAAAATTGAGCAAAATCGAATATTCCACGTGGTGCTGGTGAAGAAGAAGGACGACACCTTGAGGATGTGCATTGACTACAGGGCCCTGAATAAGAAGACCCTGAAGAACAGATACCCCATACCCAGGATCGATGAGTTGATGGACGAGTTGAGAGGAGCACGGTTCTTCTCAAAGATTGATTTGAGATCTGGGTACCATCAAATTCGCGTGATGGAGTAGGACATTCCCAAGACCGCCTTCCGGTGTCACTATGGGCACTTTGAGTTTTTGGTGATGCCCTTCGGGCTAACCAACACCCTAGCTACATTCTAGTCTTGCATGAATCACATCTTCCGCAGTCACTTAAGGAAGTTTGTGTTGGTGTTCTTTGATGATATCCTCATTTACAGCAGGACTTGGGAGGAGCATCTCCAACACATTGAGACAGTATTGCGCATCTTGGAGGAGCAACAGTTCTATGCCAAGCTCTCCAAATGTGAGTTCGGGTTGACGGAGATGTTATACTTGGGACACATCATAGGAGTAGATGGAGTGAGGGTCCATGAGGAGAAGATCATGGCCATCAGAGATTGGCCAGAGCCGAGAAACGTGACGAAACTTCGAGGATTCGTTGGCATTTGTACTTACTACCTGAAGTTCGTCAAGGGTTTCTCACAGCTAGTTGCACCCTTGAAAGATTTGACGAGAAAGGGGGCATTCAGTTGGTTGGATACAACACAGTGAGCCTTCGATAGGCTCAAGGAGGTTATGAGCAGCTGCCCAGTGCTTGTGTTTCCGGATTTCACGCAGCCATTTCTTTTGGAGTGTGATGCATCGGGAGAGGGAATTGGCGTAGTGTTGATGAAGGAGGTCACCCTATAGTCTTTGAGAGTCGGAAGCTCCTTCCTCACGAGAGGTTGTATTCTATATACGACAAGGAGATGTTGGCCATCGTGCATGCATTGGCTAAGTACTGGTAGTATTTGGTGGGTAACAGGCTCAGGGTGAGGACTGATCACAACAACCTCAAGTTCTTTTTGGAGCAGAAGCAGCTACAGGAGAGGCAACAAAAGTGGATCAACAAGATCCAAGCATATGACTTTGACAGAGTATGTCAAGGGTAAGAACAACGTGGTAGCAGATGCCCTTTCACGTAGGCCAGCCACATTGTCCCTTATGAGCTTGGACGCAGACTGGAGGGCTCGACTCTTAGTAGAGTACTCCAAGGATAGATTTGCATGTGAGGTTCTGGATGGGCAGGTGGTGGATGACAGGTACAGGGTGGTCGTTGAGATCATCTATTACAAGGACAGGATCTTCTTGACTGAGGGGTCTCAGCTCAAGAAGAAGATACTTTAGGCGTCACATGATTCACCATTGGCAGGTCATCAGAGGTTTACCAAAACCTACAGGGCCATTAGAGAGAGGTTCTCATGGAAGGGCCCCAAGGAGGACGTACTCCATCATGTCTGGGGGTGCGATGTTTGCCAGAGGAACAAGGGGGAGATGAACCATCTAGCAGGACTATTGCAGCCTCTTCCCATCCCAGAGGGGAAATGAGAGTGTATGTCGATGGACTTCATCACAGGGTTGCCCATGGTACAGGGAAGGACTGCATCTTTGTCGTCGTTGATCGGTTGACAAAGTACTCACACTTTTTCACCATATCTGCACACTACATAGCAATGCAGGTGGTTGAGCTGTTCTTCAGAGAGATTTTCAGGTTACATGGTCTTCCCAAGACCATCACCAGTGACAGGGACAACCGTTTCATGGGTAGATTTTGGTAGGAGCTTTTCCGGTTGGTGGGGATGGAGTTGACACCGAGTACCAATTATCACCCACAAATGGACAGGCAGATAGAGATAATTAACAAGTGGCTTGAAGGCTACTTGAGTAACTATGTCAATGGGCAGCAGAGGGCATGGCTGAAGTGGTTGCATCTGGGGGAGTACTGCTACAACACTACACATCACATGTCCATCGGTATGTCACCATTCTATGCTTTGTATGGATATCATCCTTTATCTTTTGCTGACGTCATGTTTGGTGCTAGCAAGGCTTTGAGAACCAAGATTTGGATCCAAGAGAGTCGGATATTCTCCAAGCTCTCAAGGATAATATGGCTACAACGTAGAACCAACAGAAGTTGTATGCTGACAGGGGTCAGGGGGAGAGACAGTTTGAGGTAGGGGACTTGGTCTACCTGCGATTACAGCCATACCGACAGTTGTCACTGAAGCAGAAGGGGGCTGAGAAGCTCAAGCCCCGCTTTTATGGGCCATACAGGGTGATACGCAGGATTGGACAGGTTGCATATGAGTTGGAGCTGCCCCAAGGCAGCAAGATTCATAACATTTTTCATGTATCATGCTTGAAGAAGGCATTGGGGCAGCATGTGACAGTGACAGATGAGCTACCACCCACGGATGATGAGGGGCATTTGGTATTACAGCCAGAGGCTATTATTAATACCAAGGAGAGGCGGCTGCAGAGCAGGACAGTCCAGGAATTTTTGGTGAGGTGGAAGAATTTACCAGATGAGGATGCCACTTGGGAGAGTGAGAAGATCTTGCAGCATCCATCACTTCAGTTGCTTGAGGACAAGCAACATTTTGCCGGGGGAGACTGTAATATTCCTAATTAGCCATGGCTAATTGGAATATTCGATTTTGCTCAATTTTTCCTTGTATAACTGTTTATAAATAAAAAGGTGAGGAGAGGGGGACATACTCACTTCATGAATAAAGACACTTCCTAATAGCACAATGTTGTAACTTAAAAGGTGAGCCAAGGGGGACCAAAGAACCACGTAGAGGAGGGGCCCATGTAGACACATGGAGTGACTGCGCAGATGGTGAGAAACACGTGGCAAGAGGAAAGCTACGTTGGAGGAGGTGAGCCTTGGGATCGAGAGAGGCCAATGATATAAAGGAGAGAGGAGCCTCCTCATTTTGGCATTCGATTATGTGCATTTGAGCTGGTCACTTTGACTTAGAGCACGCTCGCTGTTTAACTAGTCTGCAGCACTGTTTAGTGCATTGAGTGTCTCCGTTCGGAAATCTCACCCTTAGCCCCGGGGGACTTCGAGTTTTTGCTCGGTCAAGGTATTTCCGTCAGTATTTTTGCAGTAGTTTCATCATCATTTTTGGCAGGAGGATTGAACATCTTAGATGACTGCACAGTCTTGAGAGGGATGACGCAGTTCTTTCTGGCAGGAGTTCTGGATTGAGGTTTTGTAGGGGGATTTGTGCTTGGGAGGTTGAGCAAGGGATCAGCCCTTGCATATTGGAGGGTTTTTGCTGAGTTTCAGGCAGAGTTGTGGTGAGTTTATTTCAATAGCAACACAGAGCCTTGAGGGATTGCATGGGTCCTCAAGGGGGCGATTTTCAGGGGTCGGCCATTTCAGAAAAGCTTTCTGGGTTTTTTGGGTTTCTTGAGTAGAGTCCGATTCCAGAGTTTCAACATTTTCTGAGGAGGGGAACAACCCCAAATCCTCATTTGATTTCTAGCAGCAGTAGCAGCACGACAAATCTCCAACAACTTGGATGCAGTTCAGAGAGAGGCCATTCCTTTGCTATTCTGAGTGTATTTCTTCACTTGCCTTCTGCAAGTCGAGGTGCCATCTTTCTGATCACCTCCTGTACTCATTCTATTACTTAGTATAATAAAATGGCTTAGCATTTCTCTCTGCATTTCTTGAGTATCTGCTTATGGTTATATTGTTATATGTTGCACCATTGTTATTTTTATCTCTTTGAGCTTCCCGACTACTATACCACTTGTGTGTTTTATCCTATACTCTTAGACAGAGTCTGGAAAGGGCTAGGTAGCCTCCAGATCTCGTCCTCTTTTCAGAGGCGACATATCTAGTAAATGCCCTCCTAGTCCATCTCCGGTTGGAGTTTGCTTGTGTTTGAGGAATATTCTTGATAAGGGATATTACACATTAGGTAGGGCCCCATAATAAGCAGACCTTCGGTGCTATAGAAGAGATGTATCAATTGACATGGTCCCCAATGGACTTCCTTTCCATCGATGAATGCCACCTTGAAACCTTTGATTTCCATTGCCGAAATGGGTGCCAGGTTGTTCTTGAGATTAGGTACATAAAGAACTTCTTGTAAATGAATCGTGGTACACTCATTCAACTGAGGGGTAATATTCCCTACACCCTTTCTGGGATCGGTGGCATTGACTCCAAGTATAATCCCCACGATTGTTTCCATCTCTACCAAATTAGAGAGAGCTTCCTTCTATCCGATGAAGTGTCTTGAAGCACTACAATCAATAAGACTGATTCCCAAAGAGTCTGGAGGAGCAGTGGAGAGGGCCAATATAAGATAACACTCCTTTAGATTATCAGAAACAACATTTGATTCTTCATACCTAGGGTTCCTTGATTTCTTTGAAGAGTCGGCCATTTCCTTGATGACCTGCATTACCTATCATTCCTCCGATCATTGAAGATGTCCTTGGAATGATTGTTATCATCATCAAGTGATGCATCCCTACCATTCGGACACTACTTTGCATAATGGCCAAACTTATTGCAAGCAAGGCATCTGCCTTTCCTTCCACCCTTAGATCTGGACTTCCCATTGAAGTGATCTTTAGGTAGGCCATTAGATGCCTCCACTGCGCCTCTTGGATAATATTCTCTGCTTCGACTTCACCCTTGGTGAATTTGAAGTGGGATGAGGAACCCATTGAGCCTTTTTGTCCTTTCCAACTGTCTTCGGTGATTTCTCTTTCACTCTTGCTTGGGATTTGTCTTCACCTCAACGCTGATACCATGTTAAATTTTAGGTATGTTCTATGCTGATAGCAAATTTACTTCAATTTTCCATATTAGCTCAATATCAATTCCATATTAGCAATCACATTTAGCATGATAGTAAAATGCAGATAGAACATAAAGATAAATCGTAGAAGACAAGCCAAGACAAGAGGACACAAGATGTGGCGCCAGCCAGGCACAAACCCCAATATGGGGAAACCCTTGATCAATTCTTCTTATATGTTCTTCAATAGTTCAATAGAGAGAGAGATAGTACATATGCATCAGAAGTCAACATTTTGACTTATTTAAATAAGAGCAGAGATCTTCTCTAAGAAGATGGAACATGAGGCAGCTGATTTGATCTCAAGTGGAGGCATACTGCTTCAACTGATCCTCCAAGGTGACTCCATCACCATGCAGCACGAGTCACTGTGCTGCACCTCATCATCACGCTGCACCCATCACTGTGCCGCACCCAATCACTGAGCTGCTCTTTATCACTATGCTTCTCCCATCATTGAGCAGTACCACATCATCATGTCGTACTCATCATCAACAAGTTGCTGCAATGCATCGTGCTGCTGCTATATCTACATGCCCATCATTACCATGTTATACCATTGTGCAGCACTGTATTGCATCCATGCTGCCCACACCAGTCACTGCATTTATCTTTCTGCATCTATCCAAGTATGCTGCATCTAAACATACTGTCAATACAATCATGCTGATGTTTACAATACAACCATGCAGTATCTTATTACACCATGAGCTGCACGATACTGTGCTGCACCATACTGTCCATTTTGCTGCACCTAAACACACTGTCAATACAATTATGCTGATGTTGACAATGCAACCAAGCTGCTGTTGACAATACAACCAAGTTGCATCTTATTACATCATGTGTTGCACCATATTGTCCATTGTGCTGCACCTAAACATGCTGTCATATCAAACTTCAGTCTTCTATGCTGCTGGCTATGGCCTGCGGCCTAGCCCAGCAGCAAGACAACCTAGCTATCTTTATTCTAGAACGACAATGATTTCCTATCAGCATTATTGCATTATCATCTTTCCTTACAGCGTCTAATGGCTGATAGGATCCTCTCCAACTACGACCAAGATGGCCTCCTTGAGAGTTGAGACTAGGGTGTCTTCTTGCTTGTGTCAAGGCCTCTCGATGGACTGCGTTTAGGCAATGTCTGGTCTTCTCTTTGACAGCTAGGATTGCGGGCAACTCTTCTCATTCTTTGTGGCTAGGTTAAGATTATGGTCCTCCCAATAGGACTGTGGCTAGGGCTTGCACTCATAGCAGTTAGGGCACATGAAAAACCCTCCTTAAACTGCGGCCTAGAACAACGTATTAGGAATCTCTTTTAGGGCCTAGATAAGGCAGTGTGTACAATGTTTAGGTCTTCACCATGATTGCGTTTAGGTCTTCACCATGACTACATTTAGGTCTGCGTTTAGGTCTTCATCTTGACTGCATTTAGGGAAGTTTCATCATGAATGCGTTGAGGGCTATTGCAACTAGCATATCCTAGTCACCTGTTTGACTGCGTCCTAGATCTAGGGCATGCGTAGAGCTAGGGCATCATCTGCTAGGACCTGCGTAGATCCTTCTTACCCATGGCAACATCTAGGGCAACTCTTCTTAGGGTAGCATATTTCTTAGAATCTCTCCTCCCACCGAAACCCAAAGACAAGTGGAGAGGAAGAGATCACAAGAAGAGTGTGTGTAAATGACTAGCAAGCCACCTCCTTTTAGACTAAAACGTTGAGCACAAGTGGGGGCAATTTTGTTGCTGGTTGACCTTAATGAATTGTCCCATGACACAAATAAATTCATATCTCCATGAATACATGTCGGAATCGGATGATCTTTAGATCAATCCTACACCTCTCGACGAGAGGAATCCAAGAAAAATATCAACTGTCATGAATAAGTAGACCCACATGGAGTTTGGCCCTAGTTGCCAATTTTAACACTCCCTCTCAACTAGGGAGGACTCCATCTGTTGATCCATCTGCTAGATTGTACTATCTTTGCCATCAGTGCCCTGCACTACTCTGGTCTGCTCTGCTGAACTATGAAAAAGAAGAAATGACTAAGAATGTATCATACCATCCTCTACTGACCCAAAGCCAGTGCCATATAAAAGAGATTGTCTTATACCACTCTTACTGATCTGAAATTAGTTCCAAATAAAGAGTGTATCATACTACTCTTACTGATCCGAAATCAGTTCCAAATAAAGAGAGTGTCTCATACCACTCTTACTGATCTGAAATCAGTTCCAAATAAAGAGAGTGTATCATACCACTCTTACTGATCCGAAATCAGTTCCAAATAAAGAGAGTGAGTTATATCACTCTTACGGACTCGAAGTCGGTTCGAAAAGAGAGTGAGTTATATCTCTCTTACTTACCCGATGTCAGTTCCAATTGATCCCAGATCAATATCATCCTAGCATAGGGAGTACGGTAGTACACGATGCGTCCATCGGTACTACTATGGTCCCTATCCTCATTTCCCTGCTCATTGGCCAAATGAGAGGTACTTCCGTGAGTCCCATACTGCATGTGTAGGATGTCTCGGCAGGAGAAGGATGAACCACTCATTCTGCCTACATGTCTCCAGGGGTATCCCTGGGGAAGGCTGAACCACTCACCCTATGACTGTGTCTCAACAGGAGAAGATGAACCACTCATCTTGCCTACATAACAAACCACTAGGGGAAGGATGAACCACTCACCCTATGGTTGCTCATCGCTCCAAGATGTACCCCCAAGCCCCCGAAGCTCCTAGAGCTCAATGTCCATATCATATAGGACCCTTATGAGAGAGTCTCTCCATGACTCCCAGTTGTTCTTGGAAAGTCACAAATTTGACCTTTCGCAGGGGCTCCGACAGAATGTCTGGGACCTGCACATTAGTCCCAATGCAATGAAGCCTTCTTGCTCCTCAATGTGATATATCCTAGATAAAGTGGTACCTGATGTCTATATGCGTGGAGCGATCATAGAACACGGGATTCCTCAATAATCGAATCCCCCTTTGGTTGTCACAGAAGATCACGATGGTATCTAGAATGTGTCCAAACAGCTCACTGAAGAGCTTCCTCAACTAGGCAGCTTCACGAGGTCATACTTGAAACAATGTATTCGGCCTCAGCAGTGCTCAAAGAAACCAAATTCTGCTTCCTACTCATCCAGGATATCAAAGCAAAACCCAAAGAGAACCAACACCCAAAAGTGCTCTTGCGATCCTCGACACTGCCTCCCTAATCAGCATCAGAATAATCATGCATCTTCACATTTCCAACAGTGTATCTCAATCCATGAGAGATTGTTCCCTGAAGACATCTCAAATAATTCTTGGCACAAATCCAGTGAGGCTCAACCATATATGAGCTCAACATGCTAACTGCAAAACATATATCTGGACGGGAGTTCACCAAGAACATCAATGCTAGAATGAGTTTATGAAACTCAGAGGCATTTCCCAAATCAGGTCCGACATCACTACCACATAACTTCTGAAAGTTAAGCTCCATTGAGGTAGTCACGGGCTTGCAGTTTACCATTCCAAATCCGGAATCCAACTCCCTCTTACTTTTGCAAATGAGAGGGTCTGCACCTGTCAGAAAGAGGTCGTCCTCATAAGGTGCCAGTATGAGAGGTCTATCATCCACAACCTTCAAGCAATGGTTTGGATCGGCTTCACTCCTAGTGAATCTCAGCTTCATCAGATAGCTATCAATCCTCTCATATCAAGCCCGAGGTGTTAGCTCTAAATCATAGAGAGCTTTCTTCAACCTGCATACATGAGATTCCTGATCATGAATCTCAAACCCCTCGGGTTGTTCCAAACTTGTGGACTTGCTACATGAGGGGAATGGTCCCCTTGTAAGATTTTCCTTCGATACATCTCGGACATGTACCTTCATGCTCTTCTTGAATTCAGGAATCCTTGTCACCATTTGACTCACATCAAATAGGGCCCCATAATAAGCAGACCTTCAGTGATATAGAAGAGAAGTATCAATTGACATGGTCCCCAATGGACTTCCTTTCCATCGATGAATGCCACCTTGAAACCTTTGATTTCCATTGCCGAAATGGACCCCAGGTTCTTCTTGAGATCAGGTACATAAATAACTTCTTGTAAATGAATTGTGTTACCCTCATTCAATCGAGGGGTAACATTCCCTACACCCTTTCCGGGATCGGTGGCATTGACTCCAAGTATAATCCCTACTATTGTTTCCATCTCTACCAAATTAGAGAGAGCTTCCTTCTATCCGATGAAGTGCCTTGAAGCACTACAATCAATAAGCCAGATTCCCAAAGAGTCTGGAGGAGTAGTGGAGAGGGCCAATATAAGATAACACTCCTTTAGCTTATCAAAAACAACATATGATTCTTCATACCTAGGGTTCCTTGCTTTCCTTGGAAAGTCGTCCATTTCCTTGATGACCTGCATTACCTATCATTCCTCCGATCATTGAAGATGTCCTTGGAATGATTGTTATCATCATCAAGTGATGTGTCCCTACCATTCGAACACTCCTTCGCATAATGGCTGAACTTAATGCAAGCAAGGCATCTGTGTTTCCTTCCACCCTTAGATGCAGACTTCCCATTGAAGTGGTCTTTAGGTAGGCCATCAGATTCTTCCATTGCGCCACTCGGATAATATTCTTTGCTTCGACTGCACCCTTGGTGAATTTGAAGAGGGATGAGGACCCATTGAGCCTTTTTGTCCTTTCCAACTTTCTTCAGTGCTTTCTCTTTCGCTCTTGCTTGGGCTTTGTCTTCACCTCAACTTTGATACCATGTTAAATTTTAGGTATGTTCTAGGCTGATAGCAAATTTACTTCAATTTTCCATATTAGCTCAATATCAATTCTAGATTAGCAATCACATTTAGCATGATAGTAAAATGCAGATAGAACATAAACGTAAATAGCAGAAGACAAGCCAAGGCAAGAGGACACAAGATGTGGCGCCAGCGAGGGAAAAACCCTAATGTGGGGAAACCCTTGATCAATTCTTCTTATATGTTCTTCAATAGTTCAACAGAGAGAGAGATAGTACATATGCATTAGAAGTCAACATTTTGACTTATCTAAATAAGAGTAGAGATCTTCTCTAAGAAGATGGCACATGAGGCAGCTGATCTGATCTCAAGTGAAGGCATACTGCTTCATTTGATCGTCCAAGGTGACTCCATCACCATGCAACACCCTTCACTGTGCTGCACCTCATCATCATGCTGCACCTGTCACTGTGCTGCACCCAATCACTGAGCTTCTCTTTATCACTATGCTTCTTCCATCACTGAGCAGTACCACATCATCATGTTTTACTCATCATCAACAAGCTGCTGCAATGCATCGTGCTGCTGCTATATCTACATGCCCATCATTACCATGTTGTACCATTGTGTAGCACTGTACTGCATCCATGCTGCCCACACCAGTCACTGCATTTATCATGCTGCATCCATCCAAGTGTGTTGCATCTAAACATACTATCAATACAATCATGCTGATGTTGACAATACAACCATGTAGTATCTTATTACACCATGTGCTGCACCATATTGTGCTGCACCAGACTATCCATTGTGCTGCACCTAAACATACTGTCAATACAACCATGTTGATGTTGACAATACAACCACGTTGTTGTTGAAAATGCAACCAAGCTGCATCTTATTACATCATGTGCTGCACCATACTGTCCATTGTGCTGCACCTAAACATGTTGTCATATCAAACTTCAGTCCTCTATGTTGCTAGCTATGGCCTACGGCCTAGCCCTGCAGCAAGACAACCCAACTATCTTCACTCTAGAATAGCAATGACTTCCTATCAGCCTTATTGCTGCACAATCATCTTCCCTTACAACGTCTAATGGTTGAGAGGATCCTCTCCAACTGCGGCTAAGATGGCCTCCTTGAGAGCTGAGACTAGGGTGTCTTGTTGCCTGTGTCAAGGCCTCTCCATGGACTGTGTTTAGGCACCGTTTGGTCTTCTCTTTGATAGCTAAGACTGCGGCCAAATCTTCTCATTCTCTGCGGCTGGGTTAAGATTATGGTCCTCCCAATAGGACTGCGGCTAGGGCTTGCACTCACAGCAGTTAGGGCACATGAAAAACCCTCCTTAAACTGCGGCCTAGAACAATGTATTCGTGATCTCTTTTAGGGCGTAGATAAGGAAACGTGTACAACGTTAAGGTATTCACCATGACTGTGTTTAGGTCTTCACCATGACTGCATTGAGGTCTGCGTTTAGGTATTCACCTTGACTGCGTTTAGGGCAACTTCATCATGACTGCATTGAGGGCTATTTTAACTAGCATATCCTAGTCACCTGTTTGACTGCGTCCTAGATCTAGGGCATGCATAGAGCTAGGGCATCATCTTCTAAGAGCTACTTAGATCCTTCTTACCCATGGCAGCATCTAGGGCATCTCTTCTTAGGGCAGCGTATTTCTTAGGATCTCTCCTCCCACCAAAACCCAAAGACAAGTGGAGAGGAAGAGATCACAAGAAGAGTGTGTGTAAAGGACTAGCAAGCCACCTCTTTTTATACTAAAACGTCGAGCATAAGTGGGGGCAATTTGGTTGTTGGTTGACCTTGACGAATTGTCCCATAACACAAATAAATTCATATCTTCATGAATATATGTTGAAATCAGATGATCTTTAGATCAATCCTACTCCTCTCGACGAGAGGAATACAAGAAAAATATCATTTGCGATGAACAAGTAGAACCACATGGAGTTTGGCCCTAGTTTCCAATTTTAACATTATAGCTTGGGGAGAACTTGGTGGATGATAAGATTAAGAGGGAAACTATTTTTATACCATCTATCCCTGATAATATTGAGCATTGGCAAGTCTTTAATGATGAAAGCCAAGTGATTTGTTTTTTGAATAATATGGAAATTTTTTTTGATTTTAAAGTTGGCTACGAAGAAGAGTGTTGCAACTATGAGGAGTGTAGTGCAGTGTCAAACCCCAT
Source organism: Pinus tabuliformis (assembly GCA_031772625.1). Classification (NCBI taxonomy): domain Eukaryota; kingdom Viridiplantae; phylum Streptophyta; class Pinopsida; order Pinales; family Pinaceae; genus Pinus; species Pinus tabuliformis. The sequence goes on along the minus strand of CM062809.1, from coordinate 217,047,268 downwards.
CCTAGGGATTATGTAGCCATGGAGAAAATGTTTGATAAGTATGATGTTGTAAAGAGGAAATATGATAAAAAACTTGACCCAGGGGAGTTCATTGAAGTAAACATTGGGACCCCTCATGATCCAAAGATGATTAAAATAGGGAAGGGTTCCATCGAGGAGGAAAGGAAAAAGTTAATATATTTACTTCAAGAATATAGGGATGTTTTGGCGTTTTCATATGAGGAGTTAAAAGGATATAGGGAGGATGTTATGGAACATATTATCCCTCTTAAGGATGAGAGTGTCAGACCCTTTAGGCAAAAACTTAGGCAAATAAATCCTAAGTTAGCCTACTTGGTGCAAAAGGAGTTTCAAAAGATGCTCCAAGCTGGAATCATAGCTCACACTAGGAATTCCACATGGTGTTCAAACTTGGTTATTGTGAGAAAGAAGAATGGATCAATCAGGTTATTTGTGGATTTTCAAACTCTTAATTTAGCTTGTAAAAAGAACAATTACCCTTTACCTAATATGGAAACTTTATTGCAAAGGGTAACAAGATCTGGAATGATGTCTTTATTAGATGGAATTTTTTAGGTTATAACCAAGTCATGGTGGAGAAGGAAGATAATCATGAGACAACATTCACCACACCATGGGGTACTTTTGAATATTTAAGGATGCCTTTTGGATTAACTAATGCTGGAACAACTTTTCAAAGGGTCATGGATTATGCTTTTAAGGGTCTAATTGGGAAGTTCATTGAGATTTATCAAGATGACTTGACTGTTTTTTCTAAAGATGGAATTTCTCATGTGGGCCATCTAAGGAAAATCTTTGATAGGTGTAGAGAGTATGGAATATCATTGAATCTTGCTAAATCTGTTTTTGGGGTGACTGAAGGGAAGTTGCTTGGTCATATCATTTCCAAGGATGGGATCAAAATTGACCCTGAGAGAGTTGAGACAATACAAAATACTCCTTTGCCTCACAATGTTAAGTCCCTTCAATCCTTTTTAGGGAAGATCAACTTCCTTAGAAGATTCATTTCAAATTATGCTAAAATTGCTAAAGCCATTGAAATCCTTTTAAAGAAATATGCTAAGTTTGTTTGGGGGGATGAAGAAAGGAAAGGTTTTCAGGAAATTAAGGATTCCATTGCTAGAGCACCTGTTCTTGTGAGCCTTGATTATTTACAGAAATTTTTGATTTTATCTTTTGCATCTAAAGATACTATTGGTGGAGTGTTGCTTCAAAAGAACAAAGAAGGGTATGTACTATGAGAAACCTGTTGCTTTTCTGAGTGGATCCCTTCAAGGACCTAAGCTAAAGTATAGCACCATGGAGAAGTAGGCTTATGCCTTAGTCAAGTCCTTAAACAATATAGAGTTTATGTGGGATATTCTAGAATTATTGCGTTTGTCCCCCACTCTACTATGAAAGACATTTTAACTCAAACTGATTACTTAGGAATCAAGGCTGGGTGGGTCTCAAAGATTCAAGAATATGATTTAGATATTAGACCTACCAAGCTAGTAAAGGACCAAGGGTTGGCCAAAATCTTGATTGAGGGGAATGAGAGAGTGTTAGGATTGATTTGTCAAAATGATTTGGAATCAACTTCATCAAAACTTCAAAGGTTAAGCCAACTTGAATGGTATAAAGACATTATTTATTATTTGCAAAATTTGTCATGTCCTAGCCATCTAGTTGGTCATAAAAGAAGAGCATTAAGGCTAAGAGAAACTAAGTATTGCATTATGAAGGATGGTTTGGGTTTGAGAAATTCTGAGGGGGTGATACTTAGATGTGTTGATGAAGTTGAAGGCAAAAAGCTTCTCATTGAGTTTCACTTAGGATTTTGTGGAGGGCATTATGCTGCTAAGTCTACTACCCATAAGATCCTGAGAGATGGTTATTATTGGCCTTCAATTTTCGCTGATGTGCACAAGTATGTTAGAGGTTGCCAAGCTTGTCAACTTTTCACTAGGAAGTTTGCCTCTTTAGCCTGTGGTCGCGGAAGCTCCCTTCCAACATTGGGGGCTTGACTTTATAGGGAAATTTAATAAAAAATCAAGTAATGGCTACTCATGGATTTTAATTGCTACTGATTATTTTATTAAATTGGTAGAAGCCATCCATACGAAACACGCCACCGACAAAATAGTGATGGATTTTCTTGAAGATAAAATTATCACTCATTTCGTGTCCCTGCCAAGATCACAACTGTCAATGCCAAAGCTTTTAGCTCTGCTGAATTCTCATCTTTTTGCTTTAAGTATGGTATTGCCTTATCCCATTCGTCAAACTACTATCGTTAGGGTAATGGTCTAGCTGAGTCTAGCAATAAAAATTTGATCACCATCATCAAGAAGATAGTAGGGGATAACAAAATTAAATATGCATTGTGCGTTGATAGGATTACAAACAAGAGTTCAACAGGAAAGAGTCCGTTTGAGTTAGTTTATGGCTTAGATGTCACCCTTCCTATGCACTTGAGGCTACCAGCTTACCAACTTCTACAAAGCTTTACATTTGAGAAAGATGTTGTGCCAAATAGAATTGACAAAATTGTAGAATTGGATGAAATTAGGAGAAATTGTTGCAAAAATCAATCGAAGGTTAAAAGAAATTTTGAAAAATCATCTAGGAGTAGGATTTTTTCTAACGGTGATATGGTTTTGTTATGGGATCGTAGGAATGAAAAGCCAAGTGACCATGGTAAGTTTGATAGTTTGTGGCTTAGATCGTATATTATTAGAGAAGTAGTTGGACGAAATTCGTACCATTTGAGAATCTTAGACGGAGAATCACTTGAGCTACTTGTTAATGGCCAACTGCTCAAGTTGTTCTATAAAGAGAATATTTGATGCCATGGGGCATCTCTGTATTGTATTTCTAATCTTATGCTTTGTCATTTTTGTTTCATGTATAAATTGTCATTTATGCTCTTAGAATAAATTTCCATTCATGTACTTCTTCATTTATGTATTTGATTTTATGTGATGTTTTGAACAGACACTACCAATATATGTCTTTTGTTGTTGGATGCAGATTCCAGGTTCTTGCAGACTATCACTTCCTATCTAGCATACATTCCCATGTGGTGTCAAATGTTGACTTCTTAAGTGTACCCAAAGATTCTTTTGAAGACTCCATGCCCAAGGATGTATCAAAGATTTTATGTACCATCAAAGTTCACTTTATCATCAGAGTTTTTGAACTCTACTTGTTCTCATCTTCTTTTGTTGTACTTAGATTCCACAAGCCCTGTAGGGATGATGTAAAGTGATGCTAGTATGATGAGTTGAGTCATGTAACATGCCTAGGTAACCTGGGACCTTGTCATCAACTGAGTTTACTCTGAGAGTTTTTTTTGTCACTTTGTTAATTATTATATCCTTACGAGGATTTAATAATTAATTGTGTTTTTTTCTTCAAGCATAACCCCAGAGACAGAGTACGGCTTGAAGACGAGGCCTTGTGTGAGTCCTAGTGTCTAGAGTAATCATATATTACCATACTAGATCACTCGTAAAATTTCGTGGAATTTGATTAGGTCTAGGAGTCATTTTTAATTTTTTTTTTTGTAACTTTCCCGCAAGGCGGAAATTTGAATGTATAATGTAATAACTTATAAGTGATGTCTAGAGAAGTTGGATGGGGTATGTGTGCTCAAAATGATACCTCACCCTAAAGTTTCTACTATTGCACACTTTGAGGGGTAAAAAAAAGCTCTAGACCCTCAAAACCCACTTTTCTTAAGTTTGGTGGGAAGTCTGGCAATAAATTAAATGGAGAAAAATTAATAGTTCCATGTGACAAAATGACATGGAAATAAATTGGAAATTATCTCAAGTCAAAGGAATGGGTCAAAGGACAAGTGGAGGATGATTTGGCACCTTGCATCATAAATACATGACCCACTCAGAAATCAAATTTCTGGCATTAATGAGGAAGCTACTTAAATTGAATTTCTTGGAGTAAATGCACATGTGGGGAATATTTATAGGATATTTGATGAGATTTTCTTGGGAGTTCGTCTCCACATAGACTCCTAATTTTCTACACTTGGCACATCATCATCTACCATGAGTTTGCTCAAGGAGGGCCTATGCATTCCTTGAGGAGATCTACGCATGGCTTGGAGGAGACAAGTTTGGAGAGGTATCACTTGATGGCTTGATTGTTGGGAGTTAACTCCCTCTCTTTCACACTTGGCCTTGCTCAACTTCACACTTAGAGAATTTGATTTTGCTTGAGGGAATCTTGATGCCACCTATAGAATTCGATTTGTTGGAGTCCTCACACTTGGAATTCGATTTCCTCCCTTTGGGATTTTCTTCATGGAAATTTGTCACTTGGTTGCTACATTGGGATTTTCTCCCATTTATCTATATAATAGAGCTTTGTGCTCTCATTTTGTATCATTGTTACGAGCTATTGTGCTTGGGGAAGCTTTGCTCTTATGTACACTTGTTCTTGATTGCAATAAAAGACTTTGGGGTTCATTCATGAGTTGTTGTTCCATTTGAGTATGATGATTGGATGACTATTGGTATAATTTCTTTTGCTCATACTTTGGTCTATTTTATTTCCATATGCTCTTGTAGATTTGTTAATGTAAAGCTATTTTGTATTGGAAAATGGTTTAGAAGTATGCTCTAGGTGTAAAAATCTCTAGTTATTTTCTAATAAATCTCTAGATTTTTTTTATCATTGTTTATTTGCTAGATTTGTATGGGACTAATGTTTGATTGAAGTGTAGAGAAGAAAAATCTTATTGGAATCAAATATCAAGCATGAGGAGAAGTCTTTGGAGAGACCAATCCACTCTTGACACATTTTCCAAGAAGCTCTCATTGGTTCTTTGAGCCTTTATAGTTTTATCTTATAAAGTGGTTGTTGTAGGGATTTTTTTGGACATAGCTTGTATACAAGTAAAATATTTATAAATTTAAATCTTTTGAAAAAATTGTGCTTTCGTTGATTTTATTTAACTATTTAAGAGCATTTTCCAAACTAGGCAAGTGATGCGGTTCACTCCCATCACTTGATTTGGTTTTGTACACTGTTTTGTATCATACTTGTTCATTTTATATGCTCTCTCTGCACCAATTTTGTCTTGGTTTTGCAGCCCATAATTGGAGTTTTGACAACAAGTGCCTTGAGAAAAGACCATTGAAACTCAAACTATTTTGCTTGTAGGACCTCTCAAGCATTCAAGATTCATTCTAAGGAGGCCCTGGACACTAGGAGGAGCTATAAAGAAGGATAGACAGTGGGCCCTATTGGAGCTTGTAATTTTCTGATTTTAGGACTTCATTGATCCTTGAGGTTACCATAGTTTGGAGGTATTTTCTAGCTCTCATCTTGTACAAATCTCCTCCATCTTTTGGGAAGCCCTCTAAGAGGCTTTTACACCATTGTAACAAGTAAATAAAATATCTCTTTTTCTTGTGGGAGCTTGGGTTTTACCCAAGGCATCTTTTCTCCTTATTTAAAAGGAGGATTTTGTGTGGGTGGATTAACTTTGTGCTTCAATTTTTCCATTTGCATATTTAAAAATTAACACAACCTCACTCTTACACTTTGCTTTTATAAGTTGAATTTTGCTACATGTTTTCATTTGGTGCTTTGAAAGTACAAGTTGGCATTTTAGAGCAACTCATTTCTTACATGCAAGTATTTCAATTTGTGTAGAAAGTTAAATATTTTTGTTTAACATTTGCTCTCTTTACAATATGCCTCACAATAGGCTCATTGGTGGTTTTGCTCATTTATTTTCAAAGCACACTTTACAAGCAAGCATTCACTCTTTGCTTCATCTCATTTTCAATTGCTATAAGTTTATTGTTTATTTACTTGGAGCAATTTACATTTTCATTTACTTATGAAGCTTCATATGTATTGTACAATTTTGAGAGCAATTTTTTAAGTTATATCATTGTGAGCATATTTCCACTTATTTGAGGCGATTCCTTTCTTGCAAAGCACTAATAAACTTACTTGCATTTCATATAGCCATTTTATCATAATTTACATTTTAATTCAATTAACCCCCAAGCATAAGCTTGGTTGATAGACATCATAAGACAAAGACTTTCTTGGAAAATTCTTCCAACTAGTATGAAGTAAGGTAAGGGTGTGTGACCCTGCATTTATGGAGGTGGCTTGTTCCCTTGTAGGAATGAAGGCACACACTGGCTAGCAAGGTTGAGGGGAAGGGTATCGTTAACAACACCTTCGTGTCCTCAGTCCCTCTTACTTATAGTCACCCCAATTTTTACCCTTTGGCAATAGTTCAAAGGGAAGATCTCTCACTTAGAGTAGGCGTTTAGCTTAAAATTAACCAAGATAATTGCATCTAACTTTAGTTAAGTGTATTTCATCTTAATTCACTTTACTTTTCAAGCTATTTTACTTGCAATTTACTTATATGCTTGTCATGATAAAAATGTCTTGAATTGATCATTTTGAGATATCCCATTGGACAAGTACCATATCTTTCGTTTGGCAAGTGAAGTTTTAGCTTATTTCAGTTTGCAAGTTATTTTATATTGCTTCTTTACGTGCTTTAGAATTGTGAATGGTTATACTTTGAAAATATTTCTTTGAGAGCAATTTCAAATCTTGCAAGTGATATAATGTTTTTTGTAACATCTATTTGATTGACAGGATTGTTTGTGTTTCACTTTGAAACATTTCATTTTTAGAGCTAGTATTATTTATTTTGAAGCAATATTGAAGGCACTGGTCTTATATGCTTATCTTTGATTTATGTGTCTATGGTTATTGAAGTATATTTCATTTTATATTGCTCATCATATTTGTTGAAATTTGGTCATATTTTTCAAGTAATCCAATTGACTTCAACATCTCCTAAAAATGTCACATTACTTCTAACTTAGCTTTTCATTTAGGGACCATCCCCCTTAACTTACTTAGGAAAGAATTGGGAATAGGTGACAGCCCCATCCCTTGATTTTGCCACCAACCCCACCTTGTGTGTGCAAGGCGGCAACAATAGGACCTTCCCCACCGTCATAGACATGAGTTGAGAGTGTCCCATATGACCTTCCTCATTGTCATTTGATTTCGGATTGAGATAGTCTCCCCGATGTGGTTCCACGTTGAGCAGAGCTCCCTGATGTTGTTCTGGATTGAGGTAAGCTCTTCGATAGTACTGAGGGTGGTAACTTGGGCTCCCCTCCAATGCCAAATTCTTCTTCTTTTAGATTTGAGAGTGTTCAACATATGAGCAGAGATGAGCAAGATGAGAACGTATAAGCAAAGATGAACAAAGATAAGCAGGGATGAGTAGATATGAGCAGCGGTGAGCACATATGAGCAAAGACTAAGAAAGATAAGCATGGATGAGCAGGTATGAGTAGAGATGAGAAAATGTGACATTTGTGGACGAGATATTTGTGATGGGACATATTTTGAAGTTTGTAATTTCTCCCTAGTTGTGAGGGTGTGTTAATTTGGTAGCTCAGGGACAAATTCCCTCCATTGGACAATATTCCTCATCAAGGAAGGGGTCAAAGGACAAGTGGAGGATGATTTGGCACCTTGCATCATAAATACATGACCCACTCAGAAATCAAATTTCTGGCATTAATGAGGAAGCTACTTACTTGGAAAATTGAATTTCTTGGAGTAAATGCACATGTGGGGAATATTTATAGGATATTTGATGAGATTTTCTTGGGAGTTCGTCTCCACATAGACTCCTAATTTTCTACACTTGGCACATCATCATCTACCATGAGTTTGCTCATGGAGGGCCTATGCATTCCTTGAGGAGATCTACGCATGGCTTGGAGGAGACAAGTTTGGAGAGGTATCACTTGATGGCTTGATTGTTGGGAGTTAACTCCCTCTCTTTCACACTTGGCCTTGCTCAACTTCACACTTAGAGAATTTGATTTTGCTTGAGGGAATCTTGATGCCACCTATAGAATTCGATTTGTTGGAGTCCTCACACTTGGAATTCGATTTCCTCCCTTTGGGATTTTCTTCATGGAAATTTGTCACTTGGTTGCTACATTGGGATTTTCTCCCATTTATCTATATAATAGAGCTTTGTGCTCTCATTTTGTATCATTGTTACGAGCTATTGTGCTTGGGGAAGCTTTGCTCTTATGTACACTTGTTCTCGATTGCAATAAAAGACTTTGGGGTTCATTCATGAGTTGTTGTTCCATTTGAGTATGATGATTGGATGACTATTGGTATAATTTCTTTTGCTCATACTTTGATCTATTTTATTTCCATATGCTCTTGTAGATTTGTTAATGTAAAGCTATTTTGTATTGGAAAATGGTTTAGAAGTATGCTCTAGGTGTAAAAATATCTAGTTATTTTCCAATAAATCTCTAGAATTTTTTTATCATTGTTTATTTGCTAGATTTGTATGGGACTAATGTTTGATTGAAGTGTATAGAAGAAAGATCTTATTGGAATCAAATATCAAGCATGAGGAGAAGTCTTTGGAGAGACCAATCCACTCTTGACACATTTTCCAAGAAGCTCTCATTGGTTCTTTGAGCCTTTATAGTTTTATCTTATAAAGTGGTTGTTGTAGGGATTTTTTTGGACATAGCTTGTATACAAGTAAAATATTTCTAAATTTAAATATTTTGAAAAAATTGTGCTTTCGTTGATTTTATTTAACTATTTAAGAGCATTTTCCAAACTAGGCAAGTGATGCGGTTCACTCCCATCACTTGATTTGGTTTTGTACACTGTTTTGTATCATACTTGTTCATTTTATATGCTCTCTCTACACCAATTTTGTCTTGGTTTTGCAGCCCATAATTGGAGTTTTGACAACAAGTGCCTTGAGAAAAGACCATTGAAACTCAAACTATTTTGCTTGTAGGACCTCTCAAGCATTCAAGATTCATTCTAAGGAGGCCCTGGACATTAGGAGGAGCTATAAAGAAGGATAGACAGTGGGCCCTATTGGAGCTTGTAATTTTCTGATTTTAGGACTTCATTGATCCTTGAGGTTACCATAGTTTGGAGGTATTTTCTAGCTTTCATCTTGTACAAATCTCCTCCATCTTTTGGGCAGCCCTCTAAGAGGCTTTTACACCATTGTAACAAGTAAATAAAATATCTCTTTTTCTTGTGGGAGCTTGGGTTTTACCCAAGGCATCTTTTCTCCTTATTTAAAAGGAGGATTTTGTGTGGGTGGATTAACTTTGTGCTTCAATTTTTCCATTTGCATATTTAAAAATTAACACAACCTCACTCTTACACTTTGCTTTTATAAGTTGAATTTTGCTACATGTTTTCATTTGGTGCTTTGAAAGTACAAGTTGGCATTTTAGAGCAACTCATTTCTTACATGCAAGTATTTCAATTTGTGTAGAAAGTTAAATATTTTTGTTTAACATTTGCTCTCTTTACAATATGCCTCACAATAGGCTCATTGGTGGTTTTGCTCATTTATTTTCAAAGCACACTTTACAAGCAAGCATTCACTCTTTCCTTCATCTCATTTTCAATTGCTATAAGTTTATTGTTTATTTACTTGGAGCAATTTACATTTTCATTTACTTATGAAGCTTCATATGTATTGTACAATTTTGAGAGCAATTTTTCAAGTTATATCATTGTGAGCATATTTCCACTTATTTGAGGCGATTCCTTTCTTGTAAAGCACTAAAAACTTACTTGCATTTCATATAGCCATTTTATCATAATTTACATTTTAATTAAATTAACCCCCAAGCATAAGCTTGGTTGATAGACATCATAAGGCAAAGACTTTCTTGGAAAATTCTTCCAACTAGTATGAAGTAAGGTAAGGGTGTGTGACCCTGCATTTATGGAGGTGGCTTGTTCCCTTGTAGGAACGAAGGCACACACTGGCTAGCAAGGTTGAGGGGAAGGGTATCGTTAACAACACCTTCGTGTCCTCAGTCCCTCTTACTTATAGTCACCCCAATTTTTACCCTTTGGCAATATTTCAAAGGGAAGATCTCTCACTTAGAGTAGGCGTTTAGCTTAAAATTAACCAAGATAATTTCATCTAACTTTAGTTAAGTGTATTTCATCTTAATTCACTTTACTTTTCAAGCTATTTTACTTGCAATTTACTTATATGCTTGTCATGATAAAAATGTCTTGAATTGATCATTTTGAGATATCCCATTGGACAAGTACCATATCTTTCGTTTGGCAAGTGAAGTTTTAGCTTATTTCAGTTTGCAAGTTATTTTATATTGCTTCTTTACGTGCTTTAGAATTGTGAATGGTTATACTTTGAAAATATTTCTTTGAGAGCAATTTCAAATCTTGCAAGTGATATAATGTTTTTTGTAACATCTATTTGATTGACAGGATTGTTTGTGTTTCACTTTGAAACATTTCATTTTTAGAGCTAGTATTATTTATTTTGAAGCAATATTGAAGGCACTGGTCTTATATGCTTATCTTTGATTTATGTGTCGATGGTTATTGAAGTATATTTCATTTTATATTGCTCATCATATTTGTTGAAATTTGGTCATATTTTTCAAGTAATCCAATTGACTTCAACATCTCCTAAAAATGTCACATTACTTCTAACTTAGCTTTTCATTTAGGGACCATCCCCCTTAACTTACTTAGGAAAGAATTGGGAATAGGTGACAGCCCCATCCCTTGATTTTGCCACCAACCCCACCTTGTGTGTGCAAGGCGGCAACAATAGGACCTTCCCCACTGTCATAGACATGAGGTGAGAGTGTCCCATACGACCTTCCTCATTGTCATTTGATTCCGGGTTGAGATAGTCTCCCCGATGTGGTTCCACGTTGAGCAGAGCTCCCTGATGTTGTTCTGGATTGAGGTAAGCTCTTCGATAGTACTGAGGGTGGTAACTTGGGCTCCCCTCCAATGCCAAATTCTTCTTCTTTTAGATTCGAGAGTGTTCAACATATGAGCAGAGATGAGCAAGATGAGAACGTATAAGCAAAGATGAACAAAGATAACCAGGGATGAGTAGATATGAGCAGCGTTGAGCACATATGAGCAAAGACTAAGAAAGATAAGCATGGATGAGCAGGTATGAGTAGAGATGAGAAAATGTGACATTTGTGGACGAGATATTTGTGATGGGACATATTTTGAAGTTTGTAATTTCTCCCTAGTTGTGAGGGTGTGTTAATTTGGTAGCTCAGGGACAAATTCCCTCCATTGGACAATATTCCTCATCAAGGAAGACTCCTTTTAGCCCTTGAAAGAATTTAATTTGGTTAAGGAAAAATATATTTTCAATATGGAAACCCACATGTGCACAAAAGGACAGGTCAGCTTAGAAGAGAAATTGGACACCCTTGGATGGCTATGAATACGAGTCAAGTGACCCTTGTTTAGAGACAATCATCAAGAATTCTTCTTTTCTCTTCTTTGACTTTGGCTTGCACAGGTCTGAAGTTGGTTTGCAAAAATTCGTTTACACAGGTTTGAAATTGCAGGATTTGAAGCTCGCATGTGTGATTAGGGTTTTTAGTTCGCAGCCACATGGTTGACACAAGGTATTTTTAGTTGCAGCCGCACACATGCAAGCCTCTGCGTGCGACTAGAACACTTTTGTTGCATGCATCTCTCCCTCCATGCAGCTAGAAACTAGGGTTTCATTTGACAGTTACCGCAGATTTCATTAATTGACTGTAGATTTTGACTGTTGATTGTAGGCTTCTGAATCATGATTTTGATTAGTATTTTTGCTGGGTTCATCTTTGGGATATTGTTTGGTTGGTTTTAGTGGATAGTCTTGTGATTTAAGAAATGGATCATTGTACTCTCTCTTTGTTGAAACATTCAATGACAATCTAATAAGAAGAAGAATTTGAAAGGTTTTTTTCCCCTTGTGGGGTTTTGCCCTGGTCTCTGACCAATCTTGGTGTCTTTATGTGTGAATTCCTTTCTTCTATTGTCCCTTTATGTTTCATTGCATTGATGATGATATTATTCTTTTTGTATAATTGCATATGTTGCTAATGATTTTATGATGCTGTGGGGTGAATTAAATATGTAAATGATGAAATACAATTATCTAAAGTAAAGAACAATATGTTGATTTCTGTAGCATTGGATGTGCTCTAGCCCCGAGATTTTGCAGAGAGACTAAGGCACATGCATTCTCCAATGCCCATAAGTCGTTTGGGAAAATTCCACCTAGAGATGATTTAATTAAAATAATTAATTTTTTAAATGGTTCCCTAAGTCTAAACTTAGGAAATCTGGTTAATTAAAGGGTATTAATTAAATCTGGTGTGAATCTTCTAGAAGAAGACAAGGATCAACTCCCAATTAATCTTAGCCGTTGATTATGTTTTAATCTTTGCCGTTGGTGCTCCAACGAGAGATTATAAGGAGTTTGATGGGCACTTGGAGAATACACTTGTGCAGTTCGATTTTATTGGGAAGTCGATTTCCTGTGTAGCAGTTGTGAGTTGCCGGAAGTGATTTAGTAAAGTCGAAGCAGTGAGAGAGGGGCAGGGATAGTAGACCAGAGGAGATTTTCTAGTTTCGGGGAGTGCAAGGCAGAGAAGGCAGAGAGAGGTTCAGAGAGGCAGCGCAGTGCCACGCAAAGGCAACACAATGCTTCAGAGGGAGTCCAAAATTCTATTGAGGAGCAGTCAAGATCTAGTGCTAGAAGCCAGGGTGTGAGACCGGAGGGCCAGAGGGTCAAGTTTCCAGCCAACAGAAGATCAGAGGAGGAGGTGACGCAGTCCCTAGAGGTTGTGACACATATCTGCGTAGGCTGACGCAGAGGTTGCGTAGAGGCAGCGTGGGGCTAGCCATCCAAAGCCTGAATCAGATTCGGATCGCCAGTGATAGTGTGAGATTTTTTTCACTACCTCTTTGCCAGTTTATTCTCTGTATCAAATTGCCAATTTGGGCATCTAATGATTTGTACTCAGATTAGTACTGCATAATAATAAAACCTTCAGTTGCTGCACTGGTTTTCTCACATTGGGTTTTTCTGGGGACGTTTTTCCAAAAACAACAGTCTAATTGCATGTGTGTTTATTTCTCTCTAGTGTAGTGTTTGGTTTCCGCAATATTGTATTTGTGAAGGCTGCAATGTATTAGTTTCGATATTTACCGTAGGATGCAATAAATAATTTGTTCAGTTTATTTAACAAATAGAAGAAACTTAATCAGTTGCTGTAGTAGGATTCGGGGTTTTCGAATTTTCACATGGTATCGGAGCACATATTGTAAGCCGGAGATCTCAGAGCAGAAAGGAAGAAGGAGGTTCAAATTTCTGCCTTGGTAGCAGTTCAAAACCCCAAAGGCAGTGCAGTCCTTGGGCCAAGGAGGTTGAGTTTTGAGGAAAGATCGATTGCTCTGAGTGAGTTGACAAAGAAATTTGATTTTCTAGATCAAAGCTTTCTAGAGGCAGAAGGGAGTAATGTATTTTTCCTTGCACAACAGATATTCAGCTAGGATGCAGTTATTTTGCAGCAATTGCTAGCAGAATAGCGTCAGAAGGAGAGAAAAGCACACATTGAGGGAATTCCTTTCTCAGAGGACTTTACGCCAAGAAGTTCAAAATTTTCCTAGCAAAGCAACAGTAATTGTGTACGAGATTTATCACTCTAGAAGGGAGTGTGAATAGCTGGGCAGCAGCTGCGCAGAGGAGAAGAGGAAGCAGTTTGAATTTTTTAGGAGAGATGGCATTAGCTGGGTTGAGAGATCAAGATCGGTTGGACAGAGCCTCCAACTATGTGATCTGGAAGGCTAGGATTTCCTGCCTTCTAGATGAGCATGATCTCAAAACTTATGTTGATAGTGTGGTAGTTGTACCTGCCGATGCAGATCCGCTCAAGAAGTACAAGAAGGAGATGGCGAGAGCTAAGAGGTTTATTCTCGATGGGGTTCGAGATCATGTGGTATCTCACATAGCTGGCAAAGATACTGCCCGACAGATGTGGGAGGCATTAGCTATGCTATACGAAGGATCTTTCGAGCAACGAAAGACATACCTTGAGGAGAAGCTGAGATGCACGAGGATGTAGAAAGGGGAGCGTGTAGACCCCTTCCTTACTAGGCTTCAGGTTGTCCGAGATCAACTGGCTTTAGTTGGATTAGCACCCCAACCTACAGAGTTTGTATGATTAGCGCTGAATAACGTTTTTAAAGATTGGCAAGTTTTCGTCCAGAGTGTCCTGGTGTTGACGGTGCTGGACCTGCCAACATGTCAGGGGATCTCCCTGGTAAGAAGTCCCAATTAGACCTTAGACCGTTTGGTGTAGGAGTCCCAGCAGTGGGTCGTATAACAATGCCTTAACCGCAATTTCACACAGAGGCAAGTAAGATAACTCTGTTAGTAGCAAGGGTGTGACCGTTGCGGTGAGTCAAGGAAGGTGCATGAGAGATTCTAACACATTTGGGTTGAGATGAGTGCGCCCCTTGACAACCTGTAACAGTGCTCGGATGGGAAGGGAACACACGAGCGAAGATGCATCACAAGATGGAAAGCAAGTCAGCTGGCAATCCAAAGTGATGGTTAAACCAATCAACACATTTTAGAAAGATTCATACATGCTCATACATAACAGTCCATACATGCGTGCGTAAGAAAGAAAATACATATGCCATTTATAGTAAACAAGACAGTTGGAATACAATACAACATATGCATGAAATGTGCTGGCTCTTATTATATAAAGAAGTGTAAGTTCCAGTCATACAATACATCCATGTACATCCACTAGCCCCAACAGTGGAGCATTACAGCCACATCCACTTGCTCCTCCAAAGAGATGTACTAGCTCTGTGTAGTGGAGAAGCCAAGGCATGTTACAATATTGTCCAAGCTCTTTCCAAGATAGTCTTATCGGAAGCTTGGCTGACCGAAAAGCCTTCACAATGAGTTATGAGGTTCTATTTATAGCAAAGGGTGGGGTGACCCTTGACATTCCCCTTTGTGACAGTTCATCTACCCTCATGACTCTTCATCTACTCTATGACTGTTACATCCAACTATTGACACTTGAACTTGCACTTGACATGACGTTACATTACATTGCACATGTGCTCATGTGAGATGAAATGGCTTGAGCAAGCCATGCAAGACATCACTGACACTTGGTCTGTTGTGATGAGACCAACTCTTTGACATGCTTGTGATGGCGAAGGTGGTGAGCTGATGCCAGGGTTGGTCGTCCGTGATGGTGTGCATGCACCCCATGGTGACATCTTGCTGAAGCGAACTCTTGCCTTTGTTGCATGTGCATTGGTATGGCTCCTTCATCCAACTTGTCTGCTAACATGCACATGGTCTTCTTGGGTGTGGTTGAACCAGCAACACACTGATGCATAGTGTCCGTGCTGATCTTCAAGTGTGTGCTCCTAGTCATGCGCATCAACTTGCCGAATTACATGTTCATCTCTAGTTGGACTTGATTCTTGTCTTCACCTTGGTGAGTGTGTTGAATGGGTTGGATCACATGCGTGTGCACAATGACATGCACGCTGCTGAATCCCTTGCATGCGATCAACAACAATACTCACCATGTCTGCTTCGTGCCAGCTGCTGGGATGGATCTTTAACATGTACGGGTGCAGTTTCATCCATAAGTGCATGTTGCACCCACTACTATTCTTGTTCTTGCTACAACTCATTCGTTTGTCTGTGCAGTGTCACGTTCTTCCCTGAGTTGCTGCTTCAACACATGAAACTCCTTCTTCGTTCCATTCTATGTCTTCGTGTGATCTTCTTGTCGCGTTGTTACCTCATAGCCTGAGTCTCCAAAGTTATTTTCATCATCAGTGGATCTGCTTGAGCTCACAACTTTGTTTCGCCTCTGTGTTGCCAACAACCTTCCTCTTGCATTCATTGCATTCGTTGCATTCATTGCATTCCGTATGTTGCCTTCAACTGCTGTTCATGATGTTGCTCGTTGTGATGCTGTTGTTGTCATATCTTGATGTCCTTGTCTACGAACAACTTGATGTCTTCGTGAGTAGGCAAGCTCATAGACATTTGATTGACTGCACCTCCAAGTGTGCTCTGGATGGTGTCTTTGACTCTGCTCTCTTGGAAACCATTGTACCTACAATGCTGAGAGGCAAATGAACCCCTGTAATACCTAGAGACATGGCAACACACATGGCAAGCAATCTGTCAGTCGAAAACCAAAATGAACTTGGGAACTGACTTGCAACATACCTGTGTGACTGATCATGAAGGTTGTGCAATTTCGGTCGGGAGGTCAGGAGACTGACTGCCAATACTGCATAAGGCACAGTCTGGGCTGCTGTGAGACTGACTGACTGCTGGAACTACGCAATGCACAGTCCATTCTCGCTGCTGACTGCTGGAATTGCGCAATGCGCAATCTTAGCTGGCGATAACTGCAGGCTCAGTGACTGCATTGCGCAATTTTCTAGGCCAATAGTCACTGTCCCTCAAAAATGCACAAAACAGTCCTAGAGGACAGTGCCTGGGTAGAAATCCGCATTTCCTGAGAGGAAGACAGAGCCTTCCCTCTCAGGATTGCGCAATGCTGTCTTGGTGAGGCTCTTGGTGAGGCAGAGTCTGGGCCAAGGCTGCCCAGACTTGCCGACGGGCAATTGAAAGCAAATGTGGAAGTGAATGCATGGTGACACTAAGTGTGAGCATAAGTGAATGATCATGCATGCAAATAGTGAATGACATATTCAAAAAACAGAACAACATGCATGTGGGTGAGGCGAGTCGCCGAATTGACGACCTTTCGTGAAAAACAATTTCATGCATGCAACAACAATGAGATGTTGACAAAAACTAAAATGGTGCTAGTACAAGCTAGTATGTATCAAAATGGCAGCAAACGCTCACTGAAATCAAGCAGACAATGTTCATACGAAGTGAAACACAAAAAGCGCCAGAAATGCAACAAAAGTCATGGAAAAGCCGCTGAGCTGAATGTGCTGATAGCTCCTAGATGTGATGTGGGATGTCAGAGTTGCAAGGTTGATGTGAGGAATGACTCTGCGGCGTCCTATTGATGAGTTTTGATAACAGCGAGGTTGTGACGTGCATGCCACAAATCTAGGGAAAGCGACACTTGATGGGAGGTTTCTGAAACGATTCTTACATGTAACCTCCATCTGCTAAAAATAGATCCCTGAAACAAGGGATGCTTTTGCATGCTGCCTTAGGAGAAGCAGCCCATGCATGCAAGTCAATTTTGCTCGGTCCTGGGTTTAAGGTCTTGTTCCAAGATGGGAATGCAAGACTCAGGCACATAGGCTCTAAGTCTGATGGGATTGTACTCACAGTTAGAGAGCATGGTCTCTATAGGTTGACGAGCAAGCTTGTGGATCATGGAAAGAAGTAGGTGGAGCAGGTGCAGGTTCCAGAGAAGTAGGAGTAGGTGCAGGCTTCAGCGGAGCAGGTACAAGTTCCTGAGAAGAAGGTACACCTTCCTGAGAAGAAGGTCTAGGTTCCAGAGACTCAGAGGGAGTCAAGTTCGAGAGGGAGCTTACAGATTCAGAGGGAAACTCTATAATCCAAGAAGAGAGTGTGGTCAGTGGGGAGCAAGGGTGCTCCTACAACTGCCAAGAAGGAATCATTGAGAGAGTGGAAGACATTACAGGATTAGAAGAAGAAGTAGGGTGCTTCCTATGGTGATAGCGATGCTTTCGAGAATGGTGTAGTTCACCGTATCGAGATTGTTGTGATTGTGAGTACCAGGAGTTGGGAAAATGTTGCAAGCAGTGATGACAATGACGAGTTACTTCCTAGTCTTGGAAGTACCTCCCTCGCTAAGAGGGAGTGTTGATTTGTGGAGCTTGGGAAGTACTCGAAGCCCTAGGGTTCAGGGTTTGGAGGGAAAAGCACCACAAGGGTCACTTGTGGGCTTGGAACCCAAGTATGGGGTTTTCCACCCAATCGTGTTTGGGGAAATTCCGAGAGCAAATTTCTACATGTTATGGAATGAGACGATAGAGGGAGGAAGGGAGAATCCAACGCTTCGAGAATTGTCGAATTCTAAGTTGTAGAAGTGGAGAAACGTATGTTTGGAGTTGACAAGTAATTATTGGTTTTCAAGTCATGTAAGCTTGAAGTAAATTAGTCCAATAGATGTTTCTCTTCATCTATTCGTTGGAGCCCCACTTTTGGCTATAAATAGAGGGTGATGTGATCTGTTGAGAGCATCCATTTGTTCAACGTCTCTTCTAGAGAAAGACTCAGTGGAGAGGAGGATCTCAAGCCTAGCCACAACAAAGGAGGGGTTTTGAACAGGGTGAGGAGAAGGGTCTGAAGTCTGTACTAGAGGCCGAGTAAGCTAAGGTACATGGGTCTATTTTTGGGCTAAAACTTTGCTGTCTCAAGGATGAAGAAGGCTTGCTGTTGGGTCGAGTATAGGAGCAATATGCTGATGTTTAAAGACTGTTTGGGTAACATTTGGAGGCTATTTGTTACAGGAGGAGGGTTGTTGTGCTAGGTCGCAGGCCATAACACACAGCTGGGTCTGCGTTAAGGGTGTAAAGAGGTGACAAGTCTCTTAAGGAGGCAATGTGGGTGTAGAGGAAGCCTTCCAAGTTGGGTTGTAGCCCTTAAAGGGCTTGTTTTTTTACTATTAAGTGGAGTTAGGGATGCAGCACATGCCCTATCCAGGACTATCACAAACAACAAAGTCAAACATAGTTTACAACAATGTTTTGTGGAGGAACGTTGGGTCAAGAGGTGACTGGTTTGGATCAGATTGACTAGCAGCCTGTGGGAGCCAATTTGGAGGCGAGATTGGGTGATTGTGTGTCTTCATTAGTGTAGATTTCGCAGTGATTGGATTGGGTGCCATTGATCTGATTGGAGGGCAGTGTATTGGTTACCCAAAGTAGCCCTAGAGTAGCATACAAGAAGGACGTTGTTTGGTGCATGATTGGGTGAAGTATTGCAGTCTTATGAGTAGCTCTTTGATGGATGAAAGAGGCTACTAGAAGGTAGATTGGAGCTTGGGAATTAGGCCTACCCAAAGAGCAGATTTATGAGCCCGTGTATTTGCAGTAGAAGTGACATGCAACATTGTTAGGTGGCAGCCCTCCTAGAGTCTTGATGTGTTGTCCTTTGAAGGATTAAGGGACAACTAGTGAGTAGTACGGGAGTGAAGGACTGGTAGGACAAGATACGACATAGAATTTGCAGCAAGTTTTTCATTGTATCTTGTATACCATAGATTGTTGTATTATTTAGTTTTGGTTTAATATAACAAAGATTGGTGATTGTACATTATTGTACAATTTTGTTAAAAGTGTGTATATTTGTGCATATGTGATTTACTGCTTTATATTTCCGCTGTGCAAAGTAGTTTATGGTTGAGATTCTTGGTTTGGTAGTGTCAGTGATTTTAAGACTCTAACCTAGACCTAAGGTCATGGAAATTCAACAGCTATGGCATAGGAGATTGGGGCATCTCAACTTTGATCACATCATCAAACTCAACAAGAAAAGAGAAGTCAGAGATCTACCAACAATAAAGAAGCCTCAAAACACTATTTGCAAGTCATGCAAATGGGTAAAGAAACACGGACATCATTCAAATTCAAAGATAATCTATCAAGTAGTAAGCCTTTGTAGCTAGTTCATATGGATTTATGTGGGCCTTCCAGAACAAAAGCACTAGGAGGAGAACAATATTTCATGCTGGTAATCGATGACTATTCGAGATTGACTTGGGTGGCATTTCTCATAAATAAGTTAGAAGCATTTGAGAAATTTAAAACATTCAAGGCATTGGCAGAAAATCAAACAGGGTGCAAGATAAAGTGCATAAGGTCAGACAAAGGAGGTGAATTTACATCAGATGAGTTTGCATACTTGTGTAATGAATTTGGGATAAAACAACAATATACTATTGCAGACACACCGCAATAGAATGGAGTTGCAGAGAGACAAAACAGAGTTGTTCAACAAATAGCCAAAGCCATGATGCAAGAAAGAAACATTGCTCAAACCTATTGGGCAGAAGCGGTGCATACAACAGTACATATTCTCAATAAGGCACATCTCAGACCAAACTGTGATAAGACACCATATAAACTGTGGCACAGGAAACCAACATCAATCAAGCATTTTAAAGTATTCAGGAGTAAATGTTATATCAAAAATAATGATGAAAAGCTAGGAAAGTTTGATGCTCGATCTGATGAAGGAATATTTTTTGGATATTCGTCAAAAAGTAAGGGATACAGATGTTATAATAAAAGATTGCATAAGATTGTGGAATGCATAGATGTAAAGGTTGACAAAGAGCTACCCAATAAGAACAAGAGCACAGGTTTTATCAATCCTCCAGATCATCATCATCATATCAGTAAAGAGAATGAAGTACAAGATGAAGAATTAGAAGATACAGAGACTCATTCAAAAGGACCCTCAAGACACACTCAAAAGAATCATCCTGAAAATCAAATTATTGGAGATAAAAGTGAAGGAGTACAAACAAGGAGGCAACTAGCAGAAAAATCTGAGCAAGTTCATATAGTTATGTTGTCACAAATAGAGCCAAAGAACTTTGAAGAGGCAAGTAAAGACAAAAGTTGGATAGATGCTATGAATGAGGAGTTAGACCAAATTGAGAAGAACGAGACTTGGGAACTAACACCAAGACCTGTCGAAAAGAATGTCATTAGCACAAAATGGGTATTCAAAAATAAGATGAATGAACAGGGTCAAGTTGTTAGAAACAAAGCTAGACTAGTCTGTAAGGGTCACTCACAAGTGGAAGGTCTTGATTATGAAGAGACTTTTGCACTAGTCGCAAGAATGTGATTAGCACAAAATAGGTATTCAAAAATAAGATGAATGAACAGGGTCAAGTTGTTAGAAACAAAGCTAGACTAGTGTGTAAGGGTTACTCACAAGTGGAAGGTCTTGATTATGAAGAGACTTTTGCACTAGTCGCGAGACTGGAGGCAATCAGGATGTTTTTGGCCTTTGCATGCTACAATGATTTCAAGGTGTACCAAATGGACGTGAAGTCTTCCTTCCTAAATGGTGATCTTGAGGAAGAAGTCTATATGGAACAACCTAAAGGTTTTTCATTATCAGATAAGCCTAACTATGTCTGCAGGTTAAAGAAAGCACTATATGGTCTTAAACAAGCACCATGAGCGTGGTACTCTAGACTGGACAAGTACCTTCAAAAATAGGGTTTCAAGAGAGGAGGAGCTGATAGTAATCTGTACATAAAGGCTGATGGAGATGAATTACTGATTATAGTTGTGTATGTGGATGATATTATGTTTGGCAGCAATAAATATCATCTAGTAGAATGGTTTGCTGAAGAGATGAAGACCGAGTTCAAAATGTCAATGATTGGAGAACTTACCTTCTACCTAGGGCTCCAAATCCTACAAAAGCCTGGAGGCATATTCATTTCTCAAGAGAAATACCTAAGAGATATGTTGAAAAGGTTCCAAATGGAAGATTGTAAACTTGTCTCAACCCCCATGACTACTGGATGTAAGCTATGTGTAAATGATGAATCCCCTGATGTGGATCAAAAGCTTTACAAATCTATGATAAGAAGTCTGTTATACCTAATAGCTTCTCAACCAGATATAATGTTGGTAGTCAGATTAGTAGCAATATATCAATCAACACCCAAACAAAGTCATTTGTTAGCAACAAAAAGGATATTCAGGTACTTGAAAGGGACTATAGGCTATGGACTATGGTATCTGAAAGGTAAGGACTTTACATTGACAACATACACATATGTGGATTGGGCCAGCTGTGTGGATGACAAAAAAAGTACAAGCGATGGTGCATTCTACCTAGGAGAGTCTTTGGTGGCATGGCTAAGCAAAAAACAAACATCAATTTCTCTATCTACAACAGAAGCTGAATACATAGCAGCTGCAGCCTATTGCACACAAGTGTTGTGGATGAAGCAAACACTTTAGGATATGAAGGTAAATTTCAGTGAGCCTATCTCTATCAAATGCGACAATACAAGTGCAATAAGCATTTCGAAAAATCCTGTGCTTCATTCAAAGACTAAACATATCCCTATAAAGTACCACTTTCTCATAGAACAAGTGGCTAAGAAAATAGTGAAGATGGAGTACATACCCACAAGAGAACATATAACAGACATATTTACAAAGCCTCTTGCTAAAGAACCATTTGAGTATCTGAGAAACAAGCTAGGGATAGTGCCTGCAGGTGCTTCTCATTGATGTAACTTCAAAAGAAGAGTCTAAAACTTGAAATTGAATGCACCATCTAAGGGGGAGACTATAGGAGCAGGAAGAAGTAAAGAAGAGGAATATGAAGCATATGATTTTGTCAAGAATTTGAAGCCACTAAGAAGCAACAAGAACAAAGGGATCATAAAGTTGCGAGTTCAAGGCATTTTCTTCATGAGTAAGTGACATCAATCAAGTGTACCATTCAAAAGTTCAGTCTTTAAAGCAAGGTTTTATAGAAAAATGTACACGTGTATGTCCTGTATATAAGCATGTAAATATATAGACAAAGCATGTTGGGACCATTTGAATTTTCTAAAAAAATCCTTCATTCTCTGATTGTTTATATGGAATACATTGATGTACATTATGATGATCCATGTATTAACTGGAAATTGATCTATGAAATCCCGAGATCCATTCTAATGTATTTACATGAAAGCAAAAGCAAAAGATTACCATCAAGTGGAGGAACAAATTCTATTCTATTCAAATATATATACATGCAACCAGAAGCAAAGAGACCTCTATGGAAGTAAAATGGCTCTTAAATCCAAAGGACATCAAGTAATTAAGCTGCAATGCTAAATTCAAAGTTTCAGATATCTTCAAACATGTATGCTATTATCAAGCCAAGAGGAGCAGATTTTATTGATCTTTGTGGCAAGTTTACAAGAAGTCTTCATCATGTAGAATCGTGAGATCGACATATGAACCACACTATTTACAAGTTGCACACACATGAAGAAATCTAGCTCAATAAAAGATCAAGAGAAAATTACTGCAAAAGATCATTTTATGCATAGATCTCCGTGTGATTGCAAAGAACAACTACTGAAGAAAATTGTGAAATTGCTTCTACAATTAGAAGGCCATGGGTGATTGAAACACTGTGCTTCACTCAATTGCATCACTAGGATTTCTCCAAATCCTTCAGCTTCATTATTATGGCCGTAAAGATTTGGGTAATATTAATGCTACAGGATCAAAGTGAAATTATGGAGGAAATTCTTCAAAGCATCAACATCTGAGTTGAGGAAGAACAAATTCCTACATCTGAAAGAGTAAATGAAGAGTCAGTAACATTACAAAAGAAGAAATGGAATTATATAAAGAGAGCATTCTCCATATCTATACAAGATATAGAAAATAAACCTCATACATCTCATAGCAAACAAATGAACATACATTTAAATCTATTGTACTGTCAAATCTATTCTCTACTGTCATTGAGATGCAATTTCTGGGCATTCAACTCTAAGAAAATATCGAGAACAATAAATTGTTGAATAAGAGGCTACCAGTGCATGCCATTGAAAAGGGCATCACTAAGCATTGATCATTTGCCTGCACTAAAAATCTTCAAAGAAAAAAAACGGGGAAAGATACATAAAAGTTCAAGAATTTTGAGAAAGTAAGCATAAAAGAAAAAAATGGCATCCATCAAAGAGAACCAAGTGCTCAAAATGATTTCTATATATCATGATAAGGTACGAATAGTGGCAAGGAAGGTAACACAAGGACAAAGAAGAGTAACGTTTAATTGCAATTATGAATGTCAAAATTTGACTGGAGTCGAAATGTCAAGGATAAAAAGACAGGCCCATACATAGTATTGACAGCTAATGGATTGGAGCAGCGTTAAAATTCTTTGAGATATCATGAAATCTCCTGAGACAATGGAATAATAATGCGTAGGGGAATAATTATGTGCAACAGAATAATAATGTACAGTGGAAAAATTATATGCAACGTCAATATATCCATGGCAACATTTTTATTGGGGAAGTTTTATTTGATTCCTTCAGTGTTAATTACCTCAGAGTAGCATTAGTGGTTATTATTGTTCAAATGGCATTATTATCATTATCAAACGTTCGATGGCATTATCAAGGGTTCATTGACATTATTATTATCACTGCACAATAGCCTTATTGATGCACAATAGGTATTCAGAGAATATATCTGTGCCAAGCAAGATGTAATATTCACTAATATAATTATCACTGCTTAAATTATTATTATCACTGCATAAGAGGATTATTGCTGCATTTATTTGAGTATTATCGCCATGCAATAAAATATTGTTCAATGGAGTATCATCCCCAACATTAATGGAGTATTATGTTATCACCATTATATACCAACAAAAATATGTATTGGCATCCACTCCAGCGATTTCCAAGTGATAAATTATCAAGAACATTGTTTGGCACAACACTAATTCATGGTATTAATGCTAACCAATTACAACATTAACACAGCAACATTATAATATTCTAAGCAATCATGCTATATATTCCAAGCATTCATTACAATATTAGCACAACAACATTATATATGGAGCAGCATAGGGTATATATTCCAAGCATTCATGGTATTTACACAGCGTATGGATACATAGCATATTATAACCATATCATAAAAGAAAATCATAACACAACATATGGTATTATGGTAGCA
This sequence comes from Pinus tabuliformis, assembly GCA_031772625.1. Lineage (NCBI taxonomy): Eukaryota > Viridiplantae > Streptophyta > Pinopsida > Pinales > Pinaceae > Pinus > Pinus tabuliformis. The sequence continues at coordinate 217,022,632 of CM062809.1, read as the reverse complement.
TATTCCAAGCATTCATGGTATTAACACACCATATGGATATGTAGCATATTATAAACATATTATAATGCAGATAATGCAGCATATGGATACACAATATATTATAACAAAGCGTTATATATGGAGCAGCATATGGTATATACATTGGCTACGTAGCATATGGAGCAACACAAATAAGTGTTGGAACAAAGGGTTGGAGTATTGGAACAAAACGATTAGAATAAAACGTTGGAGCATTGATGGAGCGTTGACACAAAGTGTTGGAGTATTGGAACAAAGTGTTGGCACAAAACGTTGATGGTAGTGTTGATAAAAGGCATTGGAACAAAGTGTTAATGGCATGACAAAAGCGTGAGACCAAGCATTGATGAACCAAGCATGAGTTTGTAGTGAGGCATTGATAGAATCACACAATTTTTTTTAAGGTTTTGTGCCCTAGCAGCCTCAAGACTGTATTGTTAATATTGTGTTGGTAGCAGCGTCTTGATAACACCGATTTGGTAGCAGTATTACAAGGCACGATTGAGTTGATTCTGCAATAAGTTAATATTGCAAACAAAGTTCGGTAGCAGTGTTGGGCTGATTCGACAAGGAGTTAATATTACAAACAAATTTTGGTAGCAACCTTGAGTTGATTCTGGTAGCAGTACTACAAGGCAACATTGAGCTAAAATTACAAGCAACTTGGTATTAATATTGCAAGCAACATTGTAACAAGCATACACATCTATACAAACAAGCAAGCGCAAGAAAATACATAATATCTCCATATGGAAAACCTTCACTACATCGCTACCTGGTGCAGGGTATAATGGAGCTATCACACTCATATTATTTATTTATAATTAGTTGTTTCTCTTGCCAAAAGTCTATCACACTCATGTGTGTTCAATATTATGGAGCAATGCATTACTTATTAATTTATTGGAATGCAATGTATTATCTGTCTCTTGCAAAAAGTTATTGGAATGCAAGCAACATATTATTTCTCTTAATTATTATTTGAAGCAATATTATTCATACAATGGACAACAATGGCATCCCTATTGGAATTTAGAATTTGGGATTTCAACAAAGTGTCTGCAGCCTATTGACATATGGAATTTGGAATTTCGACAAAGTGGTATCATATTCACACAATTTAAATGGAGCAGCGCTTGAAAGGAACAATTTTGGTATTTTAGTGGAGTAGCATTAACAATATTGGCACATCTGAAGAAACATTGCCAGAATTAAATGATGGATGGACATTGCCAGAATTAAAAGATAAATGGACAAGCATTTAGGGTTTTGTATATTATATGCAGTAATGCACCATATTATTTACAGTAAACTAACTAGCTACATTCATTAATATTTATACTATCTAAGGCATGATAATGCTTATTGATATTCATGCAAGGAGTGCTTTCATTAATAGAAGAATGTATTGAAAGGAATAATGGAGTGTATGGTGAACAATGAAGAGTAGCGTTGGGCCTTGTACCTTAACATTTGCAGATTTTAACAAAATCCATGAATTAGGGTTTATATCTTTCAAAAGTTTACTTCTTGAAGTAGCTCTTATAAAATTATTTGCAGCAATTTCGATTGTGAATTTGCAAGAGAAAAGGTTTTTAGTTTTCCCCTGCCATTGATGTCAAAGGGGGAGGTCATAGTGGAATTTATTTTTCTCTAAGGGCAGACAAAATCATAATGTTGCCATCAATGCAAAAGGGGGAGAATGTTGGTAATATTGGCATTGAAGTCATTAACCACATTGGTGATATATCATGCTGAATATTGAATGTTGGATTGGTGAGATGAATGTTAAATGTTGGATTGGTGAGCCTGAATGAAAAAGGTTGAAAGTGATGTGAAGTGCAAAGGCTGAAAATTAAATGTGAAGTGGAAAGGCTGAAAGTTAGATGTGAAGTGAAAAGGTTGAATGAAAGTTAAATGTGAAGTGGAAAGGCTGAAAATTAAATGTGAAGTGAAAAGGTTGAATGTGAAGGTTGAACATTGTTAAAATGGGACATTACAAAAGCTTAAATAAATATATATTTTACTGAACAGAAAATGTAGACAATAAAAAATCTGATTTGTCTCTTGTAATCATTACTAACTGAGCTGTTTTAATTCAGCTTTATTTAATATTACAATTTTTTTTAGAACTGAAAGTGAAGAGACAAGCTTGTGAGCAGTTTTTGGAAGTCTAAGAGACAATGCTTCATTTCATATTCTTGCAAAGAATACAAACAGCCAATATGACTTCCTTATAAAATATACAATGTGGAATGGTAAAAGGACTTTCTTAGAAGAGAAACAATCTGCATAAGAAAGTTGATGAGCAACAAGGGAAGATATACAAAGTGAAAAAAAGAAGCAGTGCAACAGTAAACTTGAAAACAAAACTAAAAATGAGGTAACCAATTTTTGTGACTTGATGTTGTGATTGACAGATTTCTGTCTCTTTCTATGTTGTAGCTTAAAAAAGAACAAGTTGTAGCCTGTTGAGGTAGGAGCCTCCTGTGGGTTGTAGCATGTAGAAAACTCATGGGAGTTGGAGCTTCCTTTGAGGTATGAGCTTCTTGTAGGTTGGATTCTACAAAAATCTAATGAAATAAAGAGTAGCAGCTTGCCTTCACATCACTTTCAGCCTAAAATTCGTGGTTTTCTCCCTTCGGGGTTTCCACTTATATCTGGTGTCTTCATGTGTTTGTTCTTGAATGTTGTGTGAATGTTTTTGAATTCTTGATAAATAAATCTGCAAATTTATCTCTTTGACACCTACAAAAAGAATTCAATAATAATTGAGCACAAACATAAACCATTAGCTGAATAAGAAGAAAATTAAATTGAGCAAAGGTAACGAATCTTGAATTATTGATTCACCCCCCTCGGTAATTCCCAATCATAAATATCAAGGCTAAGTATGAATACTAATGTGAAGATAGGTCTTGTGCGGAGTGATGAAGTTTTGATTTGGGAAAATGGGCCTCCACACAAGTTTTGAAAATTAACTAGGTATGGGGTATTTACAACTTTAACCATGAGGAGTTGAAACATAGATGGGTCAACAGAAGCTTAATACAAAGATGATATGCGTGGATTCCTCTATTTTGTTTTTATTTTTATTTTATATCTTTTCATTTATTCAATATGGGATGACAATGAGATGGACAGGTAGACTTTGGGGGCAAAAAATTCAGATGCCTGATGAATTTTACTAAGGAGCCAAACTAATCTGATACTTGTAGTGGACCCAAGGACAAAAGTAACAGATAATTCTAGCCTGATGATATATTACAACAGAGGATGAAAATACATACCTATATCGTAGCGTTTCCTAATAGTGACAACTGAAAGCCATACACTAGTTATTATGAGCATCTATTAGTGTATATAAATAATGTGTTACCCCTTTTTGGGTACATAACAGTGCCTTGTCTTACTTGATAGATGGGCATCATTGTCTTCGTTTGATTGCATAGGAATATCTCTTGGTGGATATTAATAATGTGTTACACTTTTTGGGTATATATCATTTTCTCGTCGTGTTACTTGGACAACATCTTCTTTTGAATGCATACATGTTGGCTATCAATATCTCGCGTAGTTGTTACCCATTTTGCAGTATATAGCAATGTCTCACCTTCCTTGTTACTTGAACAACATTGTCTTTGTTTGATTGCTTACATGTTGGCTATATATATCTCATGTAGTTGTTACACATTTTTGGGTATATAACAATGTCTCATCTTCCTTGTTACATGAACAACATTGTCTTCTTTTGATTGCATATATGGTGGCTCTCTATATTTTATTTAGTTGTTCATTGATATGATTTACAGGAAGGTGGTGGATGTTTTTATTAAGGAAGCAGAATATATGGACATGCCTGTTCGCTGTAGTGATGATGATCTGCCTCTCCAGAAACTCTTTATGGCTGTTCCGACTCCGGAGTGAACTAAATTTTGATCCAAAAGGGAAGCAAGAGCAAGCAAAGTTTTGGAAGAGGCAACCCAGCCTTGGTGTAAGTTAGTCAAAATTTTATCTGTTATCAATTCAGTCTTTTTTATCGCAGGGAGTTGTTATACTTTCGTATATCCTACTTTTAACTTATCAACCATGTTCTCTGTGAACAGGCAGAGTTATTGTTGCGAGCACAGTTGACTTGTGAATCGACAGCTTTGCCCTCTGGTATGCAGTCTGACTTTAGGCCGTGTTGAAACTTGCCTCCCGCCTACTTGAAGAAAGGTGATTATGAAGTTTATGATATGACTTGCTACTTTTTATATTTTATCCTCATGCCATGAAGTTATGTTTACTGCTTGATCTGGTTCATACATAACTATAATGTAGTGAAACGGTATTAGAACAGAATGCAATTATACAGCTAAACTTTACAACAATTTAGGTCAATCGTCGTCTTTCAACATTAGAGTTTTGTTGCTGACAGAAGAATACCTGTAGAAAATTCCTTTGATAGTTATTGTGTCTTCAATGATAGCTAGTAGGCTTGATATAATTTGCCATGCCATCGGTTAAATTTTCCTAGTGGCGAAATGGTTTCTCTTTTCAGTGTGCAAAAGAAAGAAGCACACTAGGTAAACATAAACGAGAATGACAAGAATGATGAAATTCATTTTCTCAAAAGAAAGAAGCACACCAAGTAAACATCAACTAGAATGACAAGAATGATGAAATTAATTTTCACAAGCATGTAATGGTAACTGCTATTTGACATTAACAATGAACATGTTTGTTCAAATATTCAACATTTTCATATATCCTTAAACATATACTAAAGAGATAAGGGGCGACTCGTGTTAATTTGATGTTAATGTAAAGCTTGTTGGAGATTGTGATCAAACACAAATTTTATAAATTAATTGATGTATTTTGCTGTAAGTGCATGGATTTATTGAATAAATTGACTGCTGAAGGAGGGGTTTTTACTTGTCAGATAAGACCGACTAAAGTGATCTCAACTGGGAGACTGCATTCCACTGGGCACATAATAATCTAGGAAATACTAATTGTGTAACCACTTTGGGTGATCAAAGTTTATTGAATCAGCCTTAGTGTAAGGGAGATTGATTACACACTCGAGTATACTATAAATAGACGATCACTTGGATTGATCTATGTGGTTGGGGATGGTGAAAAATATAGTGTTATTATGATGTATATCATGTGCTAGTGCTATAATATTGTTTCATAACACTGATTCGCTACTTGGATCTGTTTTATACTTCTGCAATGCTCCTCCAAATCTAAGTTGCATGAAATGGGGAAACGGGTACAAGTTTCCGAAACGAGCACTGGTACGAAACGTGACCTCCCCAAATTTTGGAAAGGGAGAAACACATATATATATATATATATATATATATATATATATTAGGACATTTAAGAAATATGTGCAATCATAAAGCATATATGATACATTCTAATTTATTACATTATGATTAAATTTTCAATTGTCAATGCATAAACTATAAGTCTCTAAATTTACGTCACATTTACTCATGAATGATCACATAATGAAAAACGCAATATCAAAAATCAGCCATGAGAAATTTCTAATTTCTTGTCTCGTGCTTGATTGGGAGTCTCCTCCTACATAGTCAAACGACCTTAGTGCTCTTGATTAAATACAAGTTCCATACCTTAGTACCCTACGTGCTCTTGATTATTGGGAGTCTCCCTTGCATAGGGGGCTTGGTTCTCTTGATTAAATACAAGTTCCATACCCTAGTACATGACAAAATCCAATGGAAACATTGTAATCCCCCCAATCCTAAAATCCTAAAAAAACAGACAAGTCTGCTGGATTTTGAATGAGATCTAAAATTCTACTTTCTCCATATGAAATCCAATGATGACGAAACCACTCTCAAACATCCTGAGTCATTTCATGATAATGTTAAAAATTTAAGTAAAAGGATGAAAATGAAAAATGAAGGAAAATGTCACTTTGAACATTAGTCTGCCCCACTCAAAAAATCCTCTTTTTTATAACTTGAGAGGCATCTAGAAGCATCCAGAAGATATTTTAGTCGCCCAATAAAAAATTAGAAGCGAAAACATAAACAAAAATACAAGAAAAAGTCAAGTTAGAAGAGGAAACTCCATCGTATGCCCTGAAAATGCATTTCCGGCCGTATTGGCCACGTTTCCTCCTCGATAAACGCGCCAGTACGGCCGGAAACGAGTTTCCAGGCCGTACGGTATGAGTTTCCTCGTTTCCGTTTCGTTTCCGGCCGGAAACGGACCCTTCTCCAACGTTTCCTGCAAGTTAGCTCCAAATTGTACTAAAGCTTTGGTTTTAAAGTTCTAGCTTGTTTTAGTCATTGAAAGGTGTTTGGACACTGTCACAACACATGAAGACTCTGGATGCAAATATTTGCAAAGGATTGACTTGTTTATACTTGCAAATTGTAATATTCCGAATGGAAAATTTGACTATAAATGAACTTAAACAACAAAATATTCGCAAATAAACACACAACCAACAATGTTGGTGCACAAATAAACGCCAATAAATCACTGGGCCATTTTATCAATCCACTGGAAAGAGTACATCAACATGAGGGAATAGTGGAACCTAGGCTTGCCAAGCAAGCGGAGTAAAACCTAGAAGAGGATCTTTGACCAAAATGATGCATGACCCTGGCAATGATGTAGATGGCCCGGTGAGAAGACTGTTGCAAACCAGCTACTGCAAACTGCTCTCTCCAAAACTCCAATGAAGCACCGTGAGATTTCTAAGTGAAATCTCCTCAAGAGTGTTGGGTTTTCGTCCAACACCCACTTGCAAACCTAAGGGTTTCTGTCCTGGGGCTATAGAAGCTGGGAACTAGGTTCTCCAAACCTCATCAATAGAAAATATCAACAATCCAAGTTGTCCCCAAATGGTCTCCTCCTCTTTTTATAGATCTAATGGACCCCTCTAGAGGTCTTTATTTTATTATTATTTTAAATCACTAGCACTTTTTCCCTCATATATATATATATATATATATATATATTTTTTTTTTTTCTATATATCTTTGGGAAAATGGTAAATCGTCCACCATTCCTCCTCAAGCCATCGAAAGTCCCTTACAACCATCTCATCCTATAGATCTTTGGGAAAATGGTAAATCGTCCACCATTCCTCCTCAAGCCATCAAAAGTCCCTTCCTACCATCTCATCCTATAGATCTTTTCGTTCTGGTTCCAACAAGCTATTACACTAATGTGTTCTGTCATGTATTCCTCCTGGAATCTCAACTTAAGCATAATTAATTGTGTTAGGCTCCATAATAACCCTATGTTTTGAAAGTTGTCGAAATGAAATGGAACAAAAGGCAAGTTGTGCAAATGATCGAATATGCCAAGCAACTGCCATCAGATCCCAAAGAAACTCCTCAAAACCCCATAAAGCCCCTCTAGAATCTCCTGGGCTCACAGATGGAGTAAACCTACTCCTTTGACCTAGCTGCCTCCAACCATGGAAGTCCATCCTAACCACGCCATAAGGGAAACCAAAAAAGGGAATATGACAAATCCTCCTGCCCCAAGATTGCTTTCCCTCAAGCAATCTATATCTATCGACCAACCTCATGGTCCTATGCAGCTGGAAACCAATACCTAGATCCCATACAAACCACTGGGTGATACCATGCCCCCGTGCCACCCAACCATGAATGAATCCCTTAATGCCTGGATCCCAGACTAAACTCTGACTCATCTTGCCATCAATAGATCCTCCTGGATCCCAATGCCACCATGGCCAATCATCAACACCCCTATCCTATGGCTCCAATTGAGCCCTGTCTCTGGCTGTAGATGTTGCTCCATCAATCGAATACTAGTTCATTACTTCTCTCCAATCCAACTCTTGACACAAATCGATGCCAATGCTACTCTGCTGATGCTAGGTTGGAATGTTGAAGAGTTGTTGACCTGCATCCCACTTCCAACTAAAACATGCAGTATCCCTTACATCTAAGGGCTCCTATTGCACTATGCCCCTGACTATAAATACCACTTCATCAGTAGGGTACCAACTCATGATCTCTCGCCAATCTAGCTCGTAGGAAGAATCTAATGCATGGACACCTGTGTTTAGAACAAGTCTACTAGGCGGATGTTGGTCCATGCTCAACTCCTGTCACTCCGACTAATCAACCAACAAGGAAAACTTTACCCCTCTTTCTCAGAAGAATAAAGGTGGGCAAATGGTGTCACAAGCCCTATACATGTACTCCTCGGGAGGGGTGCCTCCAGTATATACTGCAACCCATCTGGCTGCCACTGCACCTATTTGCGCCTCATCAATGGGTAGACCCACAGATGGATGCACCACCATCTCTAGAATATCCCCACTCATCTGACTAGAAACTCTTTGCCCTTCTAATCTACCAATCTCCCACAAAGCTACCCTATTAGGCTCTAGCACCTCTTGATGACAAGTGTTGACAACCCCCCTGTCTACTTGTGCATCTGTCTACTCCTCACCAATGGTTTGCCTAAAGGACAACTGCTAATCCTCCTCCATCATGGCCTCAATATGAGCCATTAGCTGACCCTCCACAGATGGACCATCACACACACTTTGCATATCATCCACTTTATTTGACTCATCCACCACCATAAGCTGCTCATGTTGAATCACCACGGGTGACTCATCTCCCTCAATGTCTCTCATTGGGTCTATCGACTGCTTATCATACACCTCTATCAAACGTGGTTGCACATATGGGTTGCTGTCAACACCACCACCTCTCGGCTCATGATCCACAGAGATATCCTCATAAAAACCCATGGACTCTACTATAGATGGAGAATCCTCATCTGGAAAGTCAGAAGGAATCTCCACCTGATCTCCCTTTGTCATCTCCTCAATGCTACTCAAGCATGAGTGGTTAGGTCCCCAAGTTTCCTTGCAAATGAAGCAAAGACCCTTCCTTTTCAGCTCATTCCTGCTACGTGTTTGGATCTTTGTATCTTGCATCGTCATCAACTCCTCCTAGGTTTTCTGCCTTCTAAAGAATCTCATGTTTTGCTCAACCACCCCTTTGGCTAGCTCATAAGCAGATGGTGACTCATCTCCCTCAATGTCTCTCATTGGGTCTATCGATTGCTTATCATACACCTCTATCAAACATGGTTGCACATATGGGTTGCTGTCAACACCACCACCTCTCTGCTCATGCTCCTTAGAGGTATCCTCATAAAAGCCCATGGACTCTACTATAGATGGAGAATCCTCATCTGGAAAGTCAGAAGGAATCTCCACCTGATCTCCCTTTGTCATCTCCTCAATGCTACTCAAGCATGAGTGGTTAGGCCCCCAAGTTTCCTTGCAAATGAAGCAAAGACCCACCCTTCTCAACTCATTCCTACTACATGTTTGGATCTTTGTATCTTGCATCATCGTCAACTCCTCCTAGGTTTGCTACCTTCTAATGAATCTCATGTTTTGCTCAACCACTCCTTTGGCTAGCTCATAGGCAGCTGGTGAGGCAACCTATGTCTTCCTCCGAATGGCAAACAATTTTGCTCGCAATTGTTTGCGAATGACATCTCCTTCAAATAGCAATGAAGATAAGATATCTTGCATGTTGGCTTTTACCTCCTCGGGGTGATGCTCTCTGATGTTGGTGAAGAAGAATTGGCACATCTAAAGGATCATATCATCCTGTTCTAGGTCAAGCATGACTACCTAGGATCTGATTTTGGCCATGGTGTCTAGGATTATGAGCCTTCTATCAAAGTTTGGGCTCTGGTTGTCATGTAGTCCTAAATAGCATTCTACAACCAATTGAAAGACCCCCTTCATGATGTCATCATTATAGGGAGGAAAGGGTGCTACTATCCTCAAAATATCATTGAAACAAGATGCAATGATAAGCTTGGTTTTTCCGGATGCTCCAAGAATCTGGCTTGTACCAATGCAAGCATAGTTGGTTCTAGAGCCCAATTTAAACTCCAATCAAATTAACCCACCTCGGAAAGATAGGATTCTAGCTCTTCCAATGTGGGGTCATCTCCTGATCTTCCAATGTTTAGATCTGACCCAAGTATGATGTGAAAATTCTATCACTGCAGTAACTGATTTACTTTTCCTACTAATTCCACCATAAGTTATTCATGAAATCACTTCAATAAACATTAAAATAAATACTATTGCAGATATCACACCGTAATACAGAAACAAACATATGTAGAAGAATCAACACATTGACATAGATATTTTGGACTAATGTCCCCAGAAAAACCCAATGTGTGAAAACCGGTGCAACAAGGGAGGATTTTATTATTTAGTAGTTTTCTAGTACAATAGGGTGCCAAACTGGCTTACCCACAGATAGACAGATTCTCCAACACTTCTTCTGAACCCAGCGTTAGCCTAGCTGATCCTCTGCGTGGCCTGAAACCCTTTGCGTCAGCCTGTTGAGACTATGTGTAGCTTCTCTGGCATTCTGTGTCACTCCTATAGCCTCTGTGTAGATGACGCAGGTCCTGCTGGCTTTGCGTAGTCTCTGCAACCTCTACGTGGCTCCCTCTGGCCCTACATCTGCCTTTTCTACCTCTGCACTGAACTCCTGTCTCTATTCCGTACTTGCTACCTCTTGATTGCTCACTAGACCACTGGTTCAATTTCTCAGCTAACCCTGCTCTAGAAATTGAACTGTCTGGTCTCCCTCAGTGTGTTCTCCAAGTGACCCTCGAGCCTCTTCTTATACTTTTTTTGTTGAAAAATCAACGACTGAGATTAAGTTCCTAATAAACGACTAAGATTAGATCTGGCTTGATCCATGACTTTTGGACCATTCTAACACAATTTTATATTAATTCACATTAATATTTTATTTTCCCTAAGTTTAGACTTAGGGATTACATTAAAAATATTAATTATTTTAATATCTCCCATACTGTTTAAAATCTGCTCAAACCCTTTCTGGGTATTAGAGATCTCATGTGCCTTAGCCTCTCCACCAAGTTTCGTGGCTAGAGCACATCCGATGCTACCCCAAATCAACACTCCCTCTTAGTGATGACTATGCTCTGGTAATACTCCTCACTGAGCATCACCCTGATCATCCGGCATCAGTTCCTGTGTTGATGCTAAGCCTTCCTGCCCAACATCCTCTGCACCGCTGTATCATGTACTGCTGCCCATGGCTCTGCCACTGCTACTGCCATTGCTGCATCTGTACGAAAAATCGCTCTGCATATGTGCTGCTGCTGGTCCTTTCTCCCAACACTACATCTGCACTGCAACTCCCTCTTCATTCGTGCTGCTAACACACTCATTTCTACTTCTGAAAGGGTTTCTTTACCATCCCCAGCTTTTCCCTAAAGTAGTCAAATTTGACTTTCCAAGGGCCTTGGTGAGGACATCTGCCACCTATTCTCCTGTAGTAGTGTAGCTCAACTGTACAACTCCTCGTTGGACACAGTCTCTAACAAAGTGACACTGGATATCAATATGCTTCGACCTATCATGAAATACTGGATTCTCAGAGAGTTTGATGCAACTCTGATTATCGCACATGATCCTGATCACCTCCATATTTCTTTTGAATAGTTTCACCAACAGTTTTCTAAGCCATATGGCCTTACATGAAGCTGTGCTTGCTGCCACATATTTTGCCTCAGATGAGCTCAGAGCCACGGACTTTTGTTTCCTACTGCACCAGGAGGTCATTCCTAATCCAATGTTGAAACAATACCCAGAGGTACTTTTCCGATCCATTGAACTTCCTGCCCAATCTGCATCAGTGAATCCCCACTCAACCTGATATCCTTCCCCTTGGTGTATAAGAGCCCATAATCAACTATTCCCTGTAAATACCTGAGAATGTGTTTGGCTCTTGCCCAGCATGCCTTCTTTGGTTCCACCATGAACTGACTGAGGTTGTTGACAGCGTAGCAAATATTTGGCCTAGTATTGACCAGATACATCAGGGACCCTATGTGTTGCCGATATAGGGTGGGATCGACATCCTTGACTTCTGATGCGTCAATCTTCTTCCAGTTGGTGATCATTGGTGTAGCCATAGGTCTACAGTCTCCCATCCCGAATCTTTTTAGGATTTCTATAGCATACCTCCCTTGCCCAAGGAAGATTTCTCCTTTCTACTGCCAAAATTCCAACCCTAGGAAGTAGTGCATTCATGTCGGATCCTTCATATCGAACTCTGTGGCTAGATTCTTCTTGCAGTCCTCAATGAGTTTGGATGATCTTGTCAGAAAGAGATCATCCACATATAATACTAAGATAAGCGACTTGTTCTCTACGACCAGATAGTAGAGATTTGGATCCACGTCACTCTTGACAAACCCCATCTTCTGCAAGTAGCCATCTATTCGACCATACCATGCTCTCGGTGCCTGCTTCAGCCCATACAAGGCTTTCTTCAGTCTGCATACATGAGACTTCTTCTCATGAGTTTCAAAGCCCTCTGGTTGTTCAATGTATACCTCTTCTTCTATTACCCCGTTCAGAAATGTCGTCTTGACATCCATCTGATGGATCTCCCATCCCATCTGGGCTGCAAGAGATATCACGGTCCTAATAGATGTATACCTAGCTACCGGGGCGAAGGTTTCCTCATAGTCAATCCCTTCCTTTTGAGCATACCCCTTAGCCACAAACCTGGCCTTGTATTTCTCAACACTGCCGTTCGCAACATATTTGATCTTGTAGATCCATCTCGAACCTACCACAGATTTGTCTTGAGGTCTTGACACCACCTCCTAGACATCGTTCACCATTATGGAGTTATACTCCTCTACCATCGCATCTAGCTAGACCTGATGCTGAGCTGCCTCCTTGAAGCTGGCAGGCTCTCCATCCTGAGCTACTAACGCCTGATATCTGTCTGGTTGTTTTCGCTCGCTCTTACTGTTCCTTGGCTCACTGATGAAGTTCTCTGCATCAGGCAGAATCTGACGAAGTTCCCTACTAGTTCTTCCTCTACCAGTAGGTGCTTCTGTTCTTTCCTCCTCCTCATCCTGAGAATCTTCTTGACTTGAGGAAGAATTCTTCACTTCTGTTGGTTGAAGAGGCATGACCAACGGGTCCTCTTTTGACTGCTCCTCGGAAGGCATTTCGCGAGATCTTTTGAAAGCTCTGTCCGACATGAACTTTACATCTCGTCGTACTACTACCTTCCTGATTCCTGGAAGATAGATTCTGTATGCCTTAGCGTTCTCGCTATATCCCACCAGATATCCCTTTTCCGCAGTATGATCTAGCTTCTTCCTCTTTTCTTCAGGTATGCAGCAATATGCTAAACTCCCAAATATCCTGAAATGACTGACTTCAGGCATCTTCCCAATGAAGACTTTCTTTGGAGTAATCTTGCCCAATGCCCGATGAGGAGTCCTATTCTGAACATAGACAGTTGTGTTGCATGCTTCCGCCCACAATAATTTTGGCATATCCTGATCATACAGCATGGCCCTAGCTGCTTCTACAATAGTTCTGTTCTTTCTTTCTGCTACCCCATTCTGCTCCGGATTGTAGGGAGTTGTCCACTCTTTTCTGATGCCCTCCTTAGCGCAATAATCAGTAAAGTCCTTATCGACATACTCTCCACCATTATCTGAGCGCAAAACTTTTATTTTCTTCCCAGTCAGATTTTCCACCATAGCCTTGAACTCCTTGAATCGACAGAAAACCTCATCCTTGGTTTTCAGAAAATAAATCCAAGTTTTCCTTGAGTGGTCATCAATGAAGGTAAGGAAATACTCGGCACCACTGAGAGCTTTGACGGACATAGGTCCGCAGATATTTGAGTGTATCAATCCTAGTACACTCTTGGCCCTGTGTTTGCTCCTAGGAAATGTTGCCTTGGCATACTTTCCTAGAGCGCATCCTCTGCATACATCATCTCGTTCTGTACCCAGATCTGGAACTCCTATTACAGTGCTCTTGAGAATTATCAGAGCTCCATGGTGCAAGTGACCCATCCTTCTATGCCATAGTTCGTTCAAGTCCTTGTCCCCATGACTGCCTATTAGTGCCATTGGTGATTCTAGTTGTAATCTATACAACCAATTACTTTTAATCCCGATCTGCACTTTCTTTTTCTAGCTCGGGTGTTTGACGTATACCTTCTCCTTGATGAAGTAAACGTCATAGCCCTTGCCTTGTAGTTGTGACATGGAAAGTAAGTTCATCCCCAATCCTGGCACATGCAGCACATTTGTGGCACGGAACCGCTCTCTTGATTTTGTCTGAAAAACTATGGTACCCTTCCCTACTGGAGTACACTTTGCCTTGTTCCCCATGGTGATCTGAAAGTTCATCTTCTCTTCTCGATATTCTGAGAAACACTCCTTGATTCCCGTCATATGCCACGAGGCTCCACTGTCTATATACCATACTTCTGATGATGCAGCACTAGTCATGCACACCACTTCTTCTTCTAGCCTGGAAGCCAACATAGAGAAATCGAAATCTCTTTCTCTTGTGCAATCTTCTGAAAATCTGCGTGAGTCCCCTGAGGTGGATGCCTCTGCATCGTGGTCTTGACCCATAACTGATTTTCCCTTTCTGTCTCTGATTACTTGCTCTGATACCATGTGAAAATTCTATCACTGCAGTAACTGATTTAATTTTCCAACTTATTCCACCATAAATTATTCATGAAATCATTTCAATAAACATTAAAATAAATACTGCTGCAGATATCACACCGTAATACAGAAACAAACATATGCACAGGAATCAACACATTGACACAGATATTTTGGACTAATGTCCCCGGAAAAACCCAATGTGGGAAAACCGGTGCAGCAAAGGAGGATTTTATTATTCAGCAGTTTTCTAGTACAACAGGGTGCCAAACTGGGTTACCCACAGATAGACAAATTATCTAGCACTTATTTTGAACCCACCGTCAGCCCTGCTAATCCTCTCCGTGGCTTGAAACCCTCTGTGTCAGCTTGTTGAGACTCTGCGCAACCTCTTTGGCCTTTTGCGTCACTCCTGCAGCCTCTGCGTGGATGACGCGAGCCCTGCTGGCTCTGCGCAGTCTCTGCGTGGCTCCCTCTGGCCTTACGTCTTCCTTTTCTACCTCTTCACTGAATTCCTGTCTCTTTGTTACGTACTTGTTGCCTCCTAATTGCTCACAAGACAACTGGTTCAATTTCTCAGCTAACCCCGCTCTAGAAATTGAACTAACTGGTCTCCCTCAATGTGTTCTCCAAGTGACCCTCAAGCCTCCTCTTATACTTTTCTTATTGACAAATCAACGACCGAGATTAAGTCCCTAACAAACGGCTAAGATTATACTTGGCTTGATCCATGACTTTTGGACCATTCTAACACAGTTTCTTATTAATTCGCATTAATATTTTATTTTCCCTAAGTTTAGACTTAGGGATTACATTAAAAATATTAATTATTTTAATATCTCCCAAACTATTTAGAATCTACCCAAACCCTTTTTGGGTATTGGAGATCTCACGTGTCATAGCCTCTCCACCAAGTTTCGTGGCTAGAGCACATTCGATGCTACCCCAAATCAACATATGAAAAACCAATTCCCCACTTCTTTCTCCTCTTGTAAATTCCTCGGATGATTTTGTTGGAGCATATTACGCACTTTCCTAGAGAAGGGTTTGTTGTTATGTTTGGGTGCATGGTGTTTTATGGAACCAACTTATGCTTTGTTCAATATTTTCAATTTATTTAGGAGTTGTGTGAGTTCCTTCATTGTTTAGCCCAATCATGACACAAGGTTACTATTTTTTTTGAGTTTGTTGTATTTCTCAGTGAAGTGTTTTGACAAACAGTTTCAGGACAAACTGCTGTAGATGTAATATTAATTTCCTCCTTAAAATGTGATACACAGTAGTAAAGAAATGGGAAACCGACCTCCTTCAAATCACTGCTTAATTTATTGAGCAAAGCATATATAAATATCAGTCCATAATGAGGACAATATGTCATTTAGAGCAAGCAGAGGACCTGGTTTTGTTGAGCAGCCCAATGTGCCTCCAGATTGGGAGAAAATGCATCAGCAAAGTAGGATGACCCTGAGCAGAGATACATACACCAATTTATCATCCATATACACTCCCAAACATGCCCAAAAAGCAAGATGGAGGAGCAACGTCCAATCCAAGCATACACTAGCTCAAACAATATGGAACTCGTGGTCCCCCTTCATCCCGTACAACCTCTGTTGAGAAATCTGGGTGCAACAAGTGTAGTTGATTTCTCTTCTTTTATAATTGTTTGTGGTGCATTTTTACTTGTCTTATTTAGCTTCTTATTTCATTTGATTATTATTATTATGCTCTTCATCAAACAACTACCAAACCATAAAGAACAATAAGACAAAGGACATAAGATATAGGTGATCAGCCAGGGCCAAAACGTCTCCAATCTGAGAAGAAAACTCACGAGAAATATTCTTTTTTATAAAATCTTCAATTGACGAATTCCAAGACCTAAACCCTTGAAAAGGACTTGTAGTCAAAGACAACTCCAAGGCCATGTCCAATTTATTTCTTGTAGAAGTTTCTTCTCAACAATGTCAACCCAAGTCAAACCTATCCTTTAAGCCTTCAAACGTGTAATGATGACAACAACTTTGACCCTTTAAGTCTGCAATTCTTGACCTGTATGCAACTATTGCAATTCATGCACTTGTGAGTGGATTATGGTTAGAATGATCTCTTATTCCCTTCGCTTGGTGTTCTCCCTTCTCTTCATCAATTCGACCTTCAGATAAGTTTATAAGGAGCCCACACTTCGACTGTAATTTGTGATCTTTCTGCAATTGTATGAAGCCCTAATTTCCCTGCACGTGTGGAAGAGATTAACCCACAAAATAGACCCACAAGTGCTTCCTTCTTCTTCCTTCTATTTCTCCTTATCTTCGCTTGAATTTAGACTTCCTTTTTCTTCCTTGATCGAACTCTTTCTTGCTTGATTTATTGTCTCCTTGACATAGGCCGAGGTCTCCTTTATATGGACATTTCGCCCCATTCATTAGGCTGACCTATGGCTGTCTCCATGGCGACTTGTTGCTTCATGAGGCCGACTTGAGGCTTGCTTATTTGACAAGGTCTTGGAGGGTCTTTTGGCTCAAATACATTTTATTTTACAATATGTGATATGCCCAAATGGGTCTTCAATACATAACAATGACTCATTTGACTTGTAGACCAAATGTCAATCCCTAGAAGCTCTCAATGGGAGCTTGAACTAAACTAAAATTCCTTGTACATGAAACCCATGCCTTAGACATAACAAGAATAAATTTATTTTTCTTCTTTACATCAATTACATAAAATCATTATGAAGATCGAAACTAGTTACACATTTCAACACTCCCTCTTAACTAGGGAGGTATTCATAATCCACACAAGGTTCTTGGGCATTCTCAATCTGAAGAATTCTCATAAGAAGAGTCAGATTAGTAACCCATCTATTTAGCATCATATCAACCAACATTGTCACATAGCAAGGCCTTGACTAACAACTCTATCTCTCCGCAAGATCAAAGCACAATGCTAGTGAGACCAATGATTTATAAACACCTTCATCATTGTCTCTCAAGGAACATACCCCACCCGGGTGTTCACAGGGAATATCCTCCCAGGACTATTCTTATCTTGGATTCCCAGTCTTCAAATAATACCAATCCTTTATGACTACTCTTATCTTGGATGCCCTACCACATCCTCAAACTGTGTCGGATGCAGGATGTTTACCCAATCCTCCATTCTTTCTTTCCAAGTGAAGACAAGAATGATGTGTCTATCTCTCCCTCTCAACTTAGGGAGGATATACCCATTCCTATGAAGGAATGTACCCAAGCTCCCTCTCAACCAGGGACTTGTCCAAGCTCCCTCTTAGCTAGGGACTTGCTTCCAAGTTTCTTAATCAGAAACTTGCTTCTAGGCTCCCTCTTAACTAGGGACCTGTTTTCAGTAGCAACTATTTCTTCTTTGGTGGAGATCATGGGACCTTCAGCTGCTTGTAGAGCTCCTCCATTTGATGTCATGAATTTCATTTTCAATATTATGGAGCCTTCATCTTTTGGAACTTCTTTGTAGGGCATAAACCATCCATCACTTTCCTTCTCGAATTATGTCAATCATGTCATCCTTTCTTTCATTGGAAAGTGATCCATTAGACTATATCTGGCTTTTCATCATACAACTACCTTTTCTACATCATGTATCCTTTAGGATATTTCATCCTTCTGTATGAGTACCAATTGTAGATGAAATCCACACCTCTCTTTTGGTAGCCCTATATTAGCCTATCCAGATATTGTTCAAAAATAAAAAATGAACATCAAATAAAAAATTACCTTTTGTGATGGCCCTTTATAATGACATCTCCTTGTATCAACACCCTACATACATTTTGATAAATCTCCAAGATATTCAATGTCAAGGGTCTTCTTTCTTTACCAAGGTCTTCATACCTTTCCCATGGAGATATCATGGCTAATTCTTCTAGTTATTGGATGTTGATTTTCTTTTCTAAGTGACCATAGTTGCATCTTCCATGATCTCTTCTTTCTTTCTTCACATATTGCTCTCCAGGAACTTCTATCCATAGTTCCTTCATCCTTGTCAACCACCTCATATTCCATATGAGGACATATTATGTTGATTTCATCTAGACAATATGTGACCCATGCCTTCATGCATTCTTCCAATGAAAGAGATCCCTTTCCTTTGATCATACTCATGAGGTAGAGTATCTATCCTTGTTATCTGCAACTATATGATGACATGACCTATCTTATCAAACATATGCATACATACCTCTTTCCTTCTTTTGGTCATCTAGACTTCCTTCAACAACTTCTTTTGATTGAGAGTACTTCAACCAACTCGACATGCTGCATTCCTTTGTTATCATACCATCATTCTTTCAAATAATGAATCCCATCCAAGGTGGAATTCTTTAGCGAGACACTTGCTTCTTCTAAGAGATGAACCTTCTAATGAAGATTCCAATGAAGGATCTTGATTATCCTCATTTGCAAATGCTCCTTTCCAGTGATGTATGATGATTTTTATACTAGATGACTTTCTTCTACTCATAAGTACTACTTATTCTTTCAATGAGGTTTGCAAGAGCTACTTCTTTCTAATGATGACTGTCATAGAATTCTACTTCAGTTATCTTTCAAGCTTCTTATGCTGATGTCACGAGCTCTTGCTTCAATGGTATGTAATAATGATGCCATCTCCTAAATGATGCATCCTATCATAATGCTTTTCTTCTTGACTGTCATGGTGGAGGCCTTTTTCACCCTTCTCTCCATCTTGCTGAGATCCAGACATCCATGGTTATACAAATTCCTTCTTCCATCATGTTTCTTAGAATAAAGGTTTAGCTCATCCATCTTTACTTCTTATACCTGTAATATTTATCGACAAGAATCCCAAGCAAAGTATACGATACCAAAACATGATGCCAAGATTTCTAACGTTTTCATGCAATCAAGAGGTCATCCTAGGGCTTCTAATGTTCAAACCCTAGATCAAATTCTATGCCCTCCTTACGTCATGCTAGGTTTTCTCCCTTCCCTGGATTTCTAACAAACACTGGAATCATATTTTCAACCATAAAACATAAAATATATACCATACATACCTTATGGTTACTTACCTTTGTTGTGATGACTGGAAATTATGGACGCCATCTTCATTGATGTGAGTTATTCTTCATTGTACTTGTATGTTCCTTCATTCAAGTATATGATTGCCACAGGGCCCTTGTTCGATGTCCCTACTGCTTCACATGTATTTACACAAAACTGATAGTTACAACTGCAACAATGTTTCTATTGATGGTACAGTACCAACATTTGCTTGATGACTTAGACTGCTTTAGGTTTGCTTCCTTAGTTCTTTCAAGCTTCTTCACAGTGAATGGATCTCTTCCAAAAGTTAGATCCTTCTATGGTCTTCTTTTTTATTGATCAATTTTTCAAAGAACAAATATATGAGCTTGGTGACTGCATTTTTTTGTGCCACAGGGACTCGGTCACCATAGGAGTGAACTTGTAAATTAGAGTGGAGTAGATTTGTCACAAGGACATATCTTGGAGATACGATTTATGTTATCATAGAGATGGAGGGAACTTATGTGTGCCTAGAAGAGGATCTGATCTTCAGGAACTAATCTTGACTGTGCTTCCTTTTAGAATTTCCTTTATCACTTTTTGCTAGGAGACTTCAACCCTTGAATGAGGAAAACAATTGTACTTACTTCAGAGTATCAGTTTTGTAGTTGCTACTGTAGAGTTGAATTCCCAAAAGCTCATTTTCTTTGTCAACAGATTTTGACCTTTTGGTGATGGAAGGATTAGGTCTTCATCCTCCTAGGTGAACATACCTATATGTATGCATGCCTTTATGGAATATAGCCCAAAATTTTGTTCCACCTTGTAGTGAATTCGTCTTTTAAAAGATCTTTATGGTTAGACTTCTTCACTGCCTCTATAATGGATCTAATAACATAATTGAGCCCATAATTTGATCAAGTCTGCTTGGAGATGTCTTTGAACTCGACCCTTGAGTAGCTCTTCTTAAGGATTCAATGTTCTTCTTGATGTCTTGTCCTTTCGTTGATCCTTCTTTTATTGCTTCAATCCTTGAGTGTCCTTTACTAAGCTTCCTTTCCTTTCCTTGTCTTGTTACCTTAGCTCTGATACCATGTTAAGAAATCTGGGGGAAACAAGTGTAGGTGATTTCTCTTCTTTGATAATTGTTTGTGGTGTATTTTTACTTTTCTTGTTTAGCTTCTTCTTTCATTTGATTATTATTATTATGCATAAGACAAAGTACACAAGATATAGGCAATCATCCAGGGCCAAAACCTCTCCAATATTATAGGAAAACCCAAGAGAAATCTTCTTCTTATAGAAGCTTCAATTGACAAATTCCAAGACCTAGACCCTTGACAACGACTTCCAGTCAAAGACATGTCCAAGACCAAGTCCAATTTATTTCTTTTAGAAGTTTCTTCTCACAATGTCAACCCAAGTCAAACTTGTCCTTTAAGCCTTCAGACTTGTAATGATGACTGCAACTTCGGCCCTCTAAGTTTGCAATTCTCGACCTGTCTGCAACTATTGCAATTCTCGCACGTGTGAGTGGATTATGGTTAGAATGATCTCTTATTCCCTTCGCTTGGTGGTCTCCCTTCTATTCATTAATTTAGCTTTCAGATAAGTTTATAAGGAGCCCAAACATTTGTGATCTTTCTGCAATTGTATGAAGCCCTAATTGCATCACACGTGTGGAAGAGAATAACCCAGAAAACAGACCCACAAGTGCTTTGATCTTCTTCCTTCTATTTCTCCTTATCTTCACTTGAATTTAGATTTCCTTTTTCTACCTTGATCGAACTCTTTCTTGCTTGATTTATTGTCTCCTTGAGATAGACTGAGGTCTCCTTTATATAGGCATTTTGTCCCGTTCATTAGGACGACTTGTGGTTGTCTCCAGGCCGACTTGTTGTTTCATGAGGCTGACTTGATGCTTGCTTCTTTGACAAGGTCTTGGAGGGTCTTTTGACTCTATTTGACTCAAATAAATTTTCTTTTACAATATGTGATATGCCCAAATGGGTCTTCAATACATGACAATGACTCATTTGACTTGTAGACCAAATGTCAGGCCCTAGAAGCTCTCAATGGGAGCTTGAACTAAAATAAAATTCCTTGAGCATGAAATCCATGCCTCAAACATAACAAGAATTTTATTTTTCTTCTTTACATCAATTACATAAAATCATGATTACATGTGTCATTATAAAGACCGAACCTAGTTACACATTTCAACACCTTCAATGCAAGAGGTATAAGAATCAACCTTAGCCAAGAAGGATATCACATCCTGTGGAATATTTTGTCAATGACAGACTTGAATTTTAGAACATAGCATTTTTGTGCATGAAATATGTATGCATATATACTATCTTCTCCAACACACTTTCCAGAATCAGCTCAACACATGTTACTAAGCCGACACTTGTTTTTCCTTGGAAACTTCTATCTAGGTTCCAATATACTCGTCCAGTTCTTATTTACAGTAGATGGTGATCACTCAACTACAAGTATGAGATGCTTAGCTACAGGTACAATCTCACACTTAACACACACATGAAGCTAACCAAACACACTCCAAAACACAAGCTAAAAAATGCACCAGATCCAAAAAAAATTGCATTTCAACTTTTCTTCGGGTCAATCTATGCCCCACTTGTCACATACGCACTGCCTTGGCATACTTGACTGAAGTCGAATCACACCAACCACATATAGTCAACCAGATAACATTGATTGATGCACCTCGGGTTACACCTTCTATATGAAGATTTCATGAGACAATGTGCACATACCTTGCGTCCAATACAAATTGCAATGCATGTGATTACATACTATTGGCCCCTGCATTTGTACAACGATCAACACATGTTCTCCTCCACGAGCTGGTGACTCACACCAGTTGACTAATTTCCAATTGGCAGCGAGACCTTGGCTTCAACTTAGATCCGATTGCGTTGACCAATTTCACCACTAATTTCTCTACTTTTAATCCACGTGCACCACTCGGTTCCCGCACAAGATTTCAGGTTTACCCACCCATATTGTCATTGACCTGCGACAGGCAGCTTGGTTACCATAACGATGAGTTCATTTGCCTACACAGTCAGTGCTCAATCATCAAAATTCTATCATATGCACTGTGACTAACCCCAACCATAGAGTCAGTCCCTTTAACAACCTGATTTGGCCACATTAAGCTCGGCCTAGTTCGCTCTATAGAACAGGAGCATAACTTGCACAACTCCACACACAACAATCTCGACCCCATAATCGACCCCCATTGTTGGTTGGATTTGGTTTAGCATGAATAATTAATTTCTCCTTGGAACTTTAATTTTCAATGTGGCCAAAAAATTTAATTCAAGAGTCTGCTCCTTTAATTAACTTCGCTATAATTCTTGAGCCAAAATAATATTTCCCTTGAATAAATAATTCCAAGTAATGAATTTTGGCTGCTTTTCAATTTCAAAATGATATTTGATTAAATACGCCCCTTGAAAAAATTATAATCTTTGATTCTCTAATTTGTCGCACAATTGGGTATTTGTCGATCAATTATTAAGGATGTGACAATTTGGTAAATGGATCAACTCAAGGTGTTCTTTAGCAGTGATCTAGCTTCTCTGACAAAAGAATTTGGCACATTCAAAAAAATCATCAAATTGATCTGCGATTAAAACCCTCAGGTTGGCAGGAACACCAACTCTGACACCACTATAATATTCCTAATGGAAAATTTGAGAGTAGATACCAGAAATGAACTTAAACAACAAAATAATCACAAATGAACACACAACTAGCAATTTTGGTGCACAAATAAATGCCAATAAATCACTGAGTCATTTTATTAATCCACTGGAAAGAGTACATCAACATGAGGGAATAGTGGAACCTAGGCTTGCCAAGCAAGTGGATCAAAACCCAGAAGAGGATCTCTGACCAAAATGATGCATGACCTTGGCAATGATATAGATGGCCTGGTGAGAAGACTGTTGCAAACCTGCTACCACAGACTGCTCTCTCCAAAACTCCAATGAAGCACCGTGAAATTTTTGAGTGAAATCTCCTCAAGAGTGTTGGGTTTTCGTTCCACACCCACTAGCAAACCCGAGGGTTTCTGTCGTGGGCTATAGAAGTTGGGAACTAGGTTCTCCAAACCTCATCAACACAAAATATCAACAATCCAAGCTGTCCCCAAATGGTCTCCTCCTCTTCTTTTTATAGATCTGATGGACCCCTCTAGAAGCCTTTATTTTATTATTATTTTAAGTCACTGGTACCTTTTCCCTCCTTTTATTTTAATTAAAATACCTTTTTAATTTGGGAAAATGGTAAATCGGCCACCATTCCAAGCCATCGAAAGTCCCTTCCCACCATCTCATCCTGTAGATCTTTTCATTCTGGTTCCAACGAGCTATTACGCTAAGGTGTTCTGTCAAGTATTCTCCCTGGAATGCCATCGTAAGCCTAATTAATTGAGTTAGACTCCATAATAACCTTGTTTTCTAAAAGTTGTCGGAATGCAACAGAACAAAAGGCAAGTTGTGCAGATGATGGAATATGCCAAGTGAATGCCATCAGATCCCAAAGAAACTCCTCAAAACACCATAAAGCCCCTCTAGAAGTTCCTAGGCCCGTGGTTGGAGTAAAACATCCTCCTGTGACCTAACTGCCTCCAACCATGGAAGTCCATCTTGACCACGCCATAAGGAAAAGCAGAAAAAGGAACATGACACAAGTTTTCAACTCAAGGTTTTGCAGAAGGGATATAGGTTCAAAGCAAGATCTTGGGGTGCTCAACAAGTACAGCTATGGAATGTGGCACAAGACATGGAGACTTTGCTCAAGAGCAAAATCATTATGGCAATTCATAATGATCGTTTTCTTGATACTAAAGATGAACATGACAAGATCATGGTTAATGAGAAGAAGGATGAATCTATAGTTGTCATGGTAACTACATTGCAAGGGAGATTTGGTTCCATTCCAATGGAATCAACTGTCTAGAAAATTTTTGGAAGAAATTGTTTGACATTGTTGATGAAAATAAGGTCATGCAACCTCATTGAATCACCCGACGGTTTCTGTCCTGGGGCTACAAATGAAGTAGAGAATCGGGTTCTCAAACCTCTCATACAAGAATAAGATCAAAACTAAGATGTCCCCTAATGGCCTCCTCTTCCTCTTTTTATAAATCTGATGGACCCCTCTAGAACCTCCTATTTTATTATTATTTTAATCATGGATCAATTTTCCCTCTTTTATTTCAATTAAAATATTCTTTTTAATTTGTGAAAATGGTAAATTGGCCACCATACTCTCTCCGGCCACTGAAAGCCACTTCTTCGCATCCCATCCTTAGATTTTCTCGTTCCGGTTCCAACGAGCTATTATACTAAGGTGTTCCATCAATTAATCCTCCCGGAACGCCACCTTGAGCATAATTAATTACATTAGGCCCCATAATAATGCAATTTTCTGAAAATTGTTGGAATGCAACTAAACGAAAGGAAAACTATGCAGGTGATGGAATACGCCGAACGAATGCCATCGAATCCCATAAAAAATCCTCAAAACTCCCTTGGAACCCCTAATGACATAAATCTGCTCCCATGATCTGGCCATCCCGTTCCCTGAAA
Source organism: Pinus tabuliformis (assembly GCA_031772625.1). NCBI lineage: Eukaryota > Viridiplantae > Streptophyta > Pinopsida > Pinales > Pinaceae > Pinus > Pinus tabuliformis. The sequence goes on along the minus strand of CM062809.1, from coordinate 216,997,413 downwards.
ATCCACCCTGGCTGTACTATGGAGGAAAATAAAAATAGGGATATTACAAATCCTCCCGCACCAAGATTGCTTGCCCTCAAGCAATCCACACTTGTCCACTGTAGAGGCATTTGCAAACTGATACCAGGATCCCAGATGAACCATTGGTCCATGTCGTGCCTCCAACTAATCCAAACATGACCGGAACCCTCAATACTTGGATCCCATGCCCATCTCTGCCTCAACATGTTACTAGTAGACCCACCTATATGCTAATGCCACCATGGCCAAGCATCGACCAAGTCCCATGGCTCGGATTGTGTTCTGTTTCCGGCTATAACTGTTGCTCTAAAGCGAATACCAACTCATCACCTCTCTCTAATCCAACCTCTAGCATAGGCCGAGATGAACCCCACTCTGTTGATGCTGGGCTAGTGCTATTGGAATACTGATGAACTGTCAGTCCACATCCCACTTCCCACTGAAACATGTAGTAACCCTCTCATCTAAGGGCTCTTACTGTATTGTGCCCTAGACTAAGAATGATACTCCATCAATTGGATACCAACTCATGATCTCCAGCCAATCTAAAGCATGGACACCTGTGTATGGAACAAGTATACTATGCTGATGTTGGTCCAAGCTCAACTCATGCTGCTCTGCCTAGTCAATCAGCAATATCCACCGAGAGATCCCTGCTTCTCTCCCTATAATGGGTACACGTGGCCAAATTGTGTTGCATGTCCTTACTATGTACTCTTGGAGAGGGTTGGTTCCTGGAAACATTGTAGCTTTTCTGACTACCAATGCACCTCTTTGCACCTCATCAGTGGGTAAGCCCAAATATGGATGCACCACCATCTCGAGAATATCCTCTCTCATATGTCCGGAAACTCCATGCTCCTAATCTACCAACTATCCTGTCATACTCCAACACCCTCGGACGACAAGTGTCTGCTAGTACTACAATCCTGCTCACTGTCTGTGCATCTGTTTGCTCCCCATCAATGGTTGGTCCATAAGATGGATGCTCATCCTCCTCTATCATGGGCTCAACATGAACCTCCAATTGGCTCTCCACAAAAGGCTCATCATGCATACTGCTCATATCATCCCCCTCAGCTGACTCATGCTCCACCATACGCTGCTCATGCTGAATCGTCACTGGTGGCTCATCACCTGGAATGTCCCCCATAGGCTCCACTAGTTGTTCACCACACACATAGGAATATGAATTTGACCTGTTTTCTACAACTCCACATGACTGCTCATGCCCCCCATAGGATCCTTGTATTCCTCCATGGACTCATCCAAAGAAGAATCCTCATCCCGAAAGTCGGGAGGAATCTCCTTCTGCTCTACCCCTGTCATCTCCTTGGTGGCACTCAAGCATGAGTGTTCAGGTCCCCAAGGTTCATTGTAGATAAAGCAAAGACCCCTCCTTCGCAACTCATTTTTGTTGCATGGTCCACCAATCCTGAGCAGCTCCTCCCTGGTCAATTGCATCCTGAGCATTTATAAGTTTTGCTCCACCAACCTTGCGGCTAGTTCATAGTGAAGAATGTAACTAGGTTCATCTTCATAAATGTATTTGAGTCATTATGTAATGTACTTGTCAAAATAATGAAAAAGAAATTTCTTATTATTATAATGACTTATTAAATGATGCGTTTCATGCTTAGGTCATATTTTATTAGTCAAAGTCCCCATTGTGGACTCCTAGGATTTATATTGAGTCATTTTACATTTTATGAACCCTTCTTGGGGATTTAAATCATGCAAAAAGATTTATTATTGAGTCAATTTAGGTATTTAACACCTCCACACCAAGTCGGCCTAAAACAAGGCAATTAGACCTCACCTAAAGCCTATATATACAAGTAGTTCAAATTCATTTGAAAGTATCTCTCTCACAAGTTCGATATCCAAGAGAAGGAGGCAGAAAAGTTCGAAATTCCAAGAAGAACAAGAAGAAGAAGTGATGGAAGGATAAAGGTCGAAGTTTTTGGGTATCTCTTTCTCTCTCTTGTGCGAAGTTACTGGGCCAATTGATGGATCAAATTTCTATTGTTGGAAGGGTCGAAATTGTGAGAGTGCCTTCACAAATCCATGCCTACAAATTTTCTCTCGAAGTAGCCAAATCGCGTTGGTATCCTCAAATGATGTCAAACTCTATCAGTAAAATTTTGGCCTGAATTGCAATAAAACCCTCAGGCTCGTAGGAGAACCAACTTTGATACCAATGTAATATCCCAAACGGGAAAAAATTGCAGATTCTCGGAATTTAACTCAATCAAAATTATCCACATAAAATTTCCATCTATTTTTAATAGAACATTGCCATGTAAAAATATCATCCATAAAATACGACAAATAACAGGAACAATCTCATTTTTATTATAATAGATAAATTGGGGTTACATGCATATACAACCAAAATAAATGAGATGAAAGGTTGGCCTCCAAGATAATCTGATGCACTGCACCGACCCTCCAAAATGACATGAACAACATTGCTAAGCTCTCCTGTGAATCCTAGATGAATTCACCAAGGGAAGGTTGGTACTCGCCCAACCTCACTGAATCACTAGAGGGTTTCTGTCCTGGGGCTACAAATGAAGTAGAGAATTGGGTTTTCAAACCTCTCATACAAGAAGAAGATCAAATCCAAGATGTCCCCTAATGGCTTGCTCCTCCTCTTTTTATAAATTTGATGAACCCTTCTAGCACCTCCTATTTTATTATTATTTTAATCATGGAGCACTTTTCCCTCCTTTATTTCAATTAAAATATTCTTTTTAATGTGGGAAAACGGTAAATTTGCCACCATACTCTCCAGCTACTGAAAGCCACTTCTTCGCATACCCATCTTATAAATCTTTTCGTTTTGGTTCCAACGAGCTATTACACTGAGGTGCTCTGTCAATTGATCCTCCTGGAATACCACCTTGAGCATAATTAATTAAGTTAGGCCCCATAATAATGCAATTTTTTTGAAAGTTGTCGGAATGCAACGAAACGAAAGAAAAACTGTGCGGGTTTTGGAATATTCCAAGAAAATGCCATTGGATCCCATATAAACTCCTCAAAACTCCCTCGAAACCCCTGATGACATAAACCTGCTCCCATGATCTGGCGATCCCGTGCCCTGGAAATCCACCTTGGCTATACTATGGAGGAAAATAAAAATGGGGATATGACATAACACTAGCTCCTCTAGGCCTAACATTTCCCTCTCCTAGCCTCGTTGCCTCACATCTATATTTGATTTGGGTTATCATTTTTTTTTTCTTTGCTATTACTTGGTGTTTGCAGAGGTTTTGGACTAAAATTTGGGCGAGCAAGTTGCTCACCTTCTAGGCCTAAAGGCCTATTGGTTTGCTTCCTAAACCCCTCATCCTATCTATGTTTTGCTAGCAACCTTCAACCATTTGTTTATAGTGGTATAATACTCGTCTAAGTGGCATAAAAATAATTGTAAGTCACCTGACATATTGCTAGGTCTCTGATGACTGTCATCTTGGTTTGAAGAGAAAAATAAGGTCTGATCTAGCATAACAGTGATGTCTAAAAGATTTCCAAACTCATTAAGCATTTGTTTCTTGGTTTCCCTTACATCTTTGGTTACATTTTTGTGTGTTGGCAAAGAATTTTAATAGGGCTGCCTTTTAGGCTTCCCTTGGTTGCCTCCTTCATCTCATTTGCACTCTCGCATGCTTGCACTCATAGGCATTCTCATCTAAAGTTCTCTCATTTAAACAAGAGAAAGAGACAAGTAGGTGGGACTGTTTTGACACATTTGGCATAAGATTAGCTACTATTGTCATAATTATCTTACGACTGTCATAAAAGTTTACTATTGCTCATGTGATGTCATTCAAACTTAAGTTGCATAAGCTTCCTAACATTAGTTAATGCTCTATTGATAATCTTATTGTGAAAAGGATTGTTTAAAGAGATTGATAAATTGGTTAAATTGGTTAAGAATATTAACACATTGTCTTCCTTTTGAGTTCCATAATCTAGGAGATTATTATCTTGCACTAAGTAACTCACTCATATAAGCACTTGAATAATCAATCTCAAGAGTTCAATGGTTGATATTGTTTGAGTTGGTATCTTAAAGGACTTGGGCATATTAGAGTTTAATCACATATTACTTTCGGCAATCTAGTTGTTTACTTAACATCTAATTTAACAAATTGTCTATCTCCTGAGCAATTGTTAATTGTCATCATTTTCATTCATTGTCTATAAAGAACTTTGGCTAATTATTTTGACTAATATCTGTTGATTTTTGTAGCTTGGGAGGTACTCCAAGCCTTGAGGATTGAGGGTTTCGAGGAAGGAGCTCCACAAGTGGCATTGTGAGCTTGGAACCCAAGCTTGGGGTTTTGCACCCATCATGATTTGGGCCAAAACCATGGACACATTTCGACATGTGATGGATGAGGATGCTAGCTCTCATCGAGATGAATCTGACGCAAAGAAGATCATCCGATTCTGAGTTGTAGAAATGGAGTTATGGATTTTTGAAGTTAATATATGTGGTTGTGGATTAATTTGGGAGAAAAGAGTAGGTCGGCTTGAATCCAAATTAGAGTTGTTGACACCACATGTAGCTCGCATGTTTGTGTATAAATATGAGGTGAGTGAGGATCATTTCAACACATCCACTTTTGGGCAACACAAGCATAAGCAAAAGCTCATTGTAGGAGAAAAAATTTGACATAGGCAACTTGTAGCACTTTGTCACCTTTTCATCACGTGCCTCTTTACCTTTTCCAATGCTAGCTCTTCTCTTCCTGCATTAAGCATGATCCTCAAGAAGGATCCACTTATCATATTTCATCAATGAGTTATAAGCATCCAAATACTCAAATATACATGTATGAAGTATAAGTAATAATCAAAACAATAATTCTAAAAAAAGTAAGGATATAAAGAAGCATCATAAATAGGAAATAACTTATCTTCAATGAAAGGTGATCCTCGCCCTCTTGAACCAACCTTCAAGAGCCATCACGTCTATTGTCCATATGACAACGTTGCTTTCGCTATTTCAATCAACTTTATCAACGACCAGGGCTAGTAGGGAATATCCCATCTAGGGCTCCATCAAATCTATCACAAGTTCACAAGTTCTTGAGCATCTTCACATTGTGTTAAGTTATGGTATGTTCTATGCTTATAGCAGTTTACTTATTTTTCTTATTATATTCCACATATTAGCAATCACATGTAGATAAAGTAAAGTGCAGATAGAACATTAAACGATCGATAGAAAACAAGCCAAGACAAGAGACACAAGATGTGGCAGCTAGCCAGGGACGAACCCCACAATGTGTGGGGAATCCCTTTGATCAAATCTCTTTTTATCTTCAATAATTCAGCAGAGAGAAATAGTACAAAAAATCTGATTCATATAAGTAGTGGCAAACCCTAGATTAGCAGCATCAGCGTTAGCGGCTTCATCATCAAACTAGGGCAGATGATATCTCACAAACCGACCGTCGGATCGGCTTGATTCCACCACCAAAAGTTGTTGCTTTCAGAGGAGGTTCAGATGAACCTACAACACAATTCAGATGAGGAGATCTTCTAGTCCTTGCAAGTCAAACTTTACTTCTGCAGTTGCAACGTCAGTTTCAGTAGCTTTCGGCTTCACATGTGTGAGGGAGAGACCCTTTTCTACACAGTAGAGAAGAGACTCTTTTCTGCGCAGTAGAGAGAGATGTGATGAGATGAGTGAGTCCAAATGAGGAAAAGTCCTCCTATATTTATACACAATGTTGGTGTTTGAATAGATGTGACTGTTGGGCTTCAGAGCCTACATGCGTTGCAGGTCGGCTTGATAATAATTCCATAATCAAAATAAATTCATATCTGCATGAATACTTATTGGAATCGGATGATCTTTATATCAATCCTACACCTCTCGATGAGAGGAATCTAATAAAAATATTATCAGCTATGAATAAGATGACCCACATGAAGTTTTGCCCTAGTTGCCAATTTTAACACTCCCTCTCAACTAGGGAGAACTGCATCTGCAATCTGTCTATCGGTTGTTACTATTCATCCATCAAATGCACTGCCCTGTACAACCCATCCCTTGCCTTGCTCTGCTCTATTCTTCCTGTTTTGCTTTGTCTTGTTCTGCCCTGTACTGATCTATATTGTTCTGCTCCGTTCTTCTCTGCTCTTGCATTATTTTGTTCTGCTCTGCTTTTGTCTGAATTATGAAGAAAAAGAAATGATCGAGGATGTATCATACTGACTCAAAGTCAGTCTCAGAGTATGTACCATTGGTCCCAGACCAGTCTCAACCAACCTGAAGTCAGTGTCATAGTGAGTACAACTCCACTGGTCCTAGACCAGTATCATCCTCCACTGACTCAAATTCAGTCTCAAAGTGCGTACCACTAGTCCCAGACCAGTCTCAACTGACCTGAAGTCAGCTTCATAGTAAGTACCACTCCTACCACTGGTCCGAGACCAGTATCGCAGTCTTAGAGAGTGTACCACTGGTCCCAGACCAGTCTCAACCGACCCAAAGTCAACGTCATACTATCTACCACTCTCACTGGTCCCAAACCAGTATTGCGCTGACACGAAGTCAGTCTCAGAGTATGTACCACTGGTCCCAGACCAGTGTCAACTGACCCGAAGTTAGTGTGATAGTATGGTACAACTCCTACCACTGGTCCCAGACTAGTATCATTGATCCCAGATCAATGGAGGTCATCCTAGCAAAGGGGGTATGGTAGATACAATGATGTGTCAATCGGTACTAGTATGGTCCCTAACTTCATTTCCCTGCTCATTGATCAGATGAGAGGTACTTCCCATGAGTCCCAGACTGCATGGGTAGGATGCCTCGACAGGAGAACTAATCAATCTTGTCCTCACAGGAGAACACATCAATCTTGCTACAATTTCCATGGAGAACACATCAATCCAGGCCGCCATGGAGAACACATCAATCTAGGCCTCACAGGAGAACACAACAATCCTGCTACAATTGCCATGGAGAACACATCAATCCAGGCCTCACATGAGAACACATCAATCCTGCTACACAGGAGAGCGAATCATCTTGTTCCATAAGAGAGCGAATCATCTTGTCCCACAAGAGAGTGAATCATCTTGTTTCAGTGCGCACCACCAAGGGAGGGTGAGTCACCCTGTGGTCGTATGTTGCTCCAGTAAGAACCGCAAGCCCTCAGAGCTCCCAGAGCTCAGTGTATGCAACATGCAGGACCCTTATACAAGGGTTTCTCGATGACTCCAAGTTGTTTGGGAAAATCACAGATTAGATCTTTCCTCGGGGCTTTGACAAGGTGTATCGACCTGTACATCATCTTAATGCGATGGAGCCTCCTTGCTCATCGACTTACCATATCCCAGATGATGTCTATTTGTTGGAGCAATCGACGAATTCAGGATTCCTCAATAATCGAATTCCACCTCTGGTTGTTACAGAGAATCATAGTGGTATGTGTTCAAACAGCTCACTGAAGAGCTTCCCCAACCAGGCAGCCTCACAGTAGGCGGTGCTCAAAGCCACTGACTTTTGCTTTCTGCTCATCCAGGATATCGAAGTAGATCCCAAGGTGAAACAACACCCGAAAGTTCTCTTACGGTCCACCACACTGCCTGCCCAATCAGCATAAGTATATCCAAGTAGTCTCACATCTTCGGCAGTGTATCTTAACCCATTAGTAATTGTGCCACGAAAATATCTTAGAAGATTCTTGGCATCAATCCAGTGAGGCTCAACCAAATATGAGCTCGCAATGCTAACTGCAAAACATATGTTCGGACCGGGGTTCACCAAGAACATTAATGCGAATGAGTTTATGAAACTCAGAGGAATTTCCCAAATCTGGCCTAACATTACTAATATATAACTTCTTAAAGTTAAGATCCTCGAGGTAGTCATAGGCTTGCAGTCCACCATACCAAATCTTTTCAGAATCTTCCCCACATATTTTCCTTGAGATAGGAAAATTTTCCTTGGCTTCTGCCACACTTCAAGTCCTTGGTTCTTCATTTCAAATACAAAAGCCAACTCCCTCTTACATTTGTGAATGAGAGGCTCTGCACCTGTTAGAAAGAGGTCATCCACATACAACACCAGTATGAGAGGCTTGTCATCTTCAACCTTAAAGTAAAGGTTAGGATCGGCTTCACTCCTAGTGAATCGTAGCATCATCAAGTAGCTATTGATCCTCTCATACCATGCTCGGGGTACTTGCTTCAGCCCATAGAGAGCCTTCTTCAACCTGCATACATGAGATTTTCGATCATAAATCTCAAATCCTTCGGGTTTCTCCACGTAGACCTCTTCTTTGATCGAACCATGCAAGAACGCGGTCTTGACATCCATTTGATGTAGGTTCCATCCTTGTGAATCCACAAGGGCTATGATCAAGCAGATGGTTTTATATCTGGCAACAGGTGCAAATATCACATCATAGTTTATACCTTCCTTCTGGGAGAAACCACGAGCAACAAAACAAGCCTTATACTATGCTGTACTTCCTTCTGCTGCAACTTTATCTTGTAAAGCCATTTTAAAGTAACAATTGTCTTGTCCCGGGGTATGGGAACTACTTCCCAGACATCATTCTCCATAATGGTCATAGCATCCTTCCATACTTGATGCTTGACGACATCTGAGAATGATGAAGGCTCATTTTGTATGATTGTGCTCATACTGGTTAGGTATCCATGATACCTGTTGGGTTTCTTACTTTCATAGAAGGTTCCTCGGGGTGTAGTATTTCCTTCAGCATCATCAAGTAGCCACTTAAGCCATGAAGGCCTCTTCCTGGAAGAGGAAGGCTCAGGTGGATAAATAGGATCCATCGGTTCTTCCACATCAGGTATTGTTACATCATCTACCCATAGAGACAACTTCCACAATCGTACGGTGCCACACCATTCTTCTCTGGACTATGTGGTGTAGTAGTCTCCCTCTTAATGCCAGCCTTAGATATGCCTGAGTGAACCAACTGTAATATATCAGAGGTCTTGCTTAGGCTTGAGGGGAATGGTCCCCTTTTGAGCTTTCCTTCGGCACATCCTGGACATACACCTTCTTTCTCTACTCGGAATTCGAGCATCCCTGTCACCATTTGTCTTACACCAAGTAGAGCTTTATAATGAAGGGGGGCAAACCTCTGATGCCAATGTTCGGACTAAAGAGATGTGTCATAAGACATGACGCCTAGTGGACTTCCACTGACCTGATATAAAGAATCAACTCGAAACCCAAGAGTGAAAGCATCTTTAACATTATTTTTCCATATACGTACCTTGCCATTGCTGAAGGTTACCTTGTAGCCTTTGTCTTCCATTGTCGAGATGGATACTAGGTTCTTTTTGAGATCAGGTACATATAATACATCTTGAAAGTGAATCGTATTACCTTGATTCAATTTGAGAGAAACATTACCTACACCTTTCACGGGGTATTTCATGTCATCTCCAAGGAAAATTTCCAGGTTAGTTTCTTTCTCTAGCAGATTATTGAGTACTTCTTTGTAACCAGTTAAGTGTCTTAAGGCACCACTATCAATGAGTCAAATTCCCATTGAGTCCAAAGGAGCGGAGGTAGATAGAGCAGCTGGTAGATAATATTCAGCCTACTTATTGTCAACAATGTTAGATTCATACCTGGAATTTCTAGCCTTCTTGAATGGTTGCCCTCTTCCTTGATTTCCAACATTCCTTTTACCTTTGCCATTGAATTTTCCATTCCTTCGATTACCATGAGAGGGATTTTGATCATCGTCACAGTGAGAGAACTTTCTATCAAGACATTCCCTTGCAGAGTGACCTGCTTTATTGCAAATGAAACATCGTCCTTTTCTTCCACCCTTAGGTCCAGCCTTTCTTTTCGATTTAGGCCCAGAATTATTTCTTTTCTTAGCATGAGAAGAAAAAGCAGCAGGAGGACCTTTAGGTATGGGCATTTCTTGCTCTTCTACCCTTGTTTCTTCTTGAATGCATCTAGCCATTAATTCCTCGAAACCAGGAATCACATTATTGTTCAGAAGAGTAGTCCTGAACACGTACCACTCGGATGGTAATCTTCCAAGAGTTGTGAGTGCCATTTCTCTGTCAGTAATAGTCTCCCCAACAGATAGGAGATCGTTCTTGATCTTGGTGATTCTTAAGAAGTATGCTTGCATACTCTCATCTTTTCCCTTCTTGATTTCCCTCGGCTTATTTCTAAGAAACAAAACTTGATTTGCATCATTAACTTTAAATAAACTCACCAGTCTATCGTAGATTTCCTTGGAGGTGTCTAGTTCAGAGATGTAGGCCACCAAGCGCCTGTCAATAGAGTCCCGGATGATTTTCTTCGCTTTAATTTCTCCGTTCTTCCATTTGTTCTAGGTAGTAGGAGGTGCATTTGATGGAGGCTCAACAATATTGCCTCTCACATGATCCAACACTCCTTGATCCTCAAGGGTTAGATCGATAGACATCTTCCATCTGTGATAGTCAACTTTCTCACGGAGCTTGTATTTGGCAGGAAAGAGTGTTGAGGACCCCATCATTCTTTTAGGATAGCCTTGCTAATCTTCTCTTCGGTGATTGCTCTTGCTCCTGCTCGGGCTTTGTCATCACCTCAACTCTGAAACCATGTCAAGTTATGGTATGTTCTATGCTTATAAAAGTTTACTTATTTATTTATTTATTATATTCCACAAATTAGCAATCACATGCACATAAAGTAAAGTGCAGATAGAACATTAAACGATCGACAGAAAAAAATCCAAGACAAGAGACACAAGATGTGGCGGCTAGCTAGGGACAAACCCCACAATGTGTGGGGAAACCCTTTGATCAAATCTTTTTTTATCTTCAATAATTCAACAGAGAGAAATAGTACAATAAATCTGATTCATATAAGTAGTAGCAAACCCTAGATCAGCAACACCAGTATTAGCGACTTTATCATCAAACTAGGGCAAATGATATCTCACAAACCGACCGTCGGATCGGCTTGATTCCACCACCAAAAGTTGCGCCTTTCAGAGGAGGTTCAGATGAACCTACAACGCAGTTCAGATGAGGAGATCTTCTAGTCCACGTAGGTAAAACTTTACTTCTGCAGTCGCAGCTTTAGTTTCAGCAGCTTCCGGCTTCACATGTGTAAGGGAGAGACCCTTTTCTGCACAGTAGAGAAGAGACTTTTTTTTGCGCAGTAGAGAGAGAGAGAGATGTGATGAGATGAGTGAGTCCAAATGAGGAAAAATCCTCCTGTATTTATACACAATATTGGTGTTTGAATAGATGCGACTGTTGGGCTTCATGAGTTGTAGGTCGACTTGATAATAATTCCATAATCAAAATAAATTCATATCTCCACGAATACTTATCGGAATGATCTTTATATCAATCCTACACCTCTCGACGAATGGAATCTAATAAAAATATTATCAACCATGAATAAGATGACCCACATGAAGTTTTGCCCTAGTTTTCAATTTTAACACATTGACTATGCTACGTTTCATATCTCAAATATTTTCCATAAACCAGGGTTTCCCTCAAACACAAACTTCATAATATCCATCAAACCCTAATACAAAAATTGCCTAAGGTTTTTTTCAAACCCTATAATTATTTTAGGTCTCCTCGATCTTCTCTTGCTTCCATCAAAGGTGTCTTCATGGGAGTAATCTTCATGACTTTTCTTCAGCCCAACTCTCATACCTTGCTAATGTTTTATAGGGATATATTGTTCTTTGCTTTGATAATTGCATTTCTTCATTAACACATTAAGTTCACCCCATAACATCATAACATTATTCAGATTTACATCATTATTCAGTAACATATGCAACTATATAGAAATAACAATATAATCATCATCAATGCAGTGGAACATAAAGGAACAATAGAAGAAAAGCATTAACACATAGAGGCACCAGGATTAGTCAGAGACCAGGGAAAAATCCACTATGGGGAAAACCCTTTCAAATTATTCTTCTTATTAGATCGTGATCAAATGATTCAACAAAAGAGAGTACAATGACTCATATCTTCATCTATGCAACTATTCAACAAAACAACTACAACATCCATGGAATGAACCCAACAATGCTTATACTCAAAACCCTAATTCGGAAACCTATAATGAACGGTCATTGTCTGCGGTTAACTGTCGAACATTGTGGTCACATAGCAAAATATTCAGAAGAATGAGATTTCATCTTTTAGGTTCAGTCACACGGAGGAGGTGTTATGTGAGTGCCTATAGCTTCCCAGTGTCTCCCTTAAGCTTGGCATGTGTGTGAGTCAGGTCAGATCTGGACTGTAGAAACCCTAACTCCCAGTCATATGGATGGAGAGTTGTTTGTGTGACTGGAAGGCTCTAGTCACACGGATGAGATTCTGTGTGAGTGACTGTGGTCTACTTCATCCTGTGTTGTGCTTACGATTGTGGCCCAAAACCCTAAAACTCATATGCGAGCTTCAGACCCTATAATTTCACCTCAAAGTGAACTTGTTCCTTAGCGGACGTACCTCAGACCTGTGCGAACGAAAAAATGAGATAGAAGAGTATCTCATGATTGTGTCCAAATGAGGTAGAGGTCATTTGTATTATTACCTTCCAAGGGTGTTCACTTTACTTTGGGTTAAACCTTGACAAATGTGCACATGTGGGCTTTTCTTCATAAGTACACTCTACGTTATCTGATTTGAGTGATCTTTAGGTCGATTTTGTTCCTCTCAAAAAGAGGATTTATATGCAATCATTATCTCCATCAAGTGAGTTTTCCAAAGTGGAATTTGACCGCAATTGCATATTTTAACAATCATTAGCTTGGAAACAATGGTTGAAATATTGATAGTTATGATTTGGTATGAAGCAATCTCACAATAAATGGATGGAGCCTGCATGACTTATTCTCGCTGTATGTATTTTCATCTAGTGACTTACATTATGATCATGAGGATGACCTGATGAAGTTTGGATTTATATTGCTTGGTAGCTGACAACTTGTTGGCATGATAAAGTCATAATTTGATATTTGGATGCGAGCTCTACTTGTCACTTGGTCCAAAGAATTTGTTACAGTGATATTGATGATTTTGATATTAGTTCTGATTTGGCATCTAAACTTTGATAAGATGACTTAGTTGATTTTATTGCACAATATTGACTTATGTAAAGCTAAGAATATTGGTTTAGTAAAGTGTTATGTTTGTAGAAATTGTATGAAGCAAGCTCCTCGAGTTGGGTATGTCTGCATTGACAGTTACCTGGTGAAGCCAAGAAGATGTGTTGATCCAAAACTATACTTCAAAAGGGGTCCAAGGTATGTCTTTGATTTTGTTTTTTATATATACTGATGATCTACTCTTGACAGGTAATGAGCCTCTGATGATCGAAGTAAGAAGGAGATGGCCTCTGAAGTTTGAAATGAAGAATCACGGCATGATGTATCTCTTCTTGAAGTTTGAAAAGTAAATATGCATTGGAAATCTATTGACGAATTTTTGGAAAAAGGAAATGTAAATCCTTGGACACTCCCATTAAATTTCAAGAAGTTGTGAAGAAATATTGTTGAACTTGGCTTGGCAACCGGCAATTGATTGATGTTCCAACACCCATTCATATATATATATATATATATATATATATATATATATATATATGTTGTGCATTACCTGAGTGAATTCATGATTGAGCCACTTCATACACATTGAATTTCCACCAAGCACCCTTCGAAATATTGCATGGGGTGATCTATCTTTGACATTCTTCCTATGATATGTGATTGCATGGAAGTATTGATGATGTTTGGATCACTATTGATGAGCACATTTGGGTGCTACCTTAGTATGAGATCTACCATGATGTGTTGAATAAGAAGTATGTAGCTTTAAGCATGACCGAGGTTAAGTACGATGGTTGCTAGCATGACTAGCTATGAAGCAGGATGAAGAATCTTTTTGGAGAGATGTTTAAGCACGTTTTGGATATGACATGGATACATTATGATGACAAAGAGTGGTAACTGATCGACAAAGAATCTCGTATATAGTTAGAAATGAGATACCTTCATTGAGACAGTGTTGTTGTACGAAACAAGGTTAGGCTTGTAGTTGACACCTCCTCGAGAGGGAGGATGACTATGATATCCTTTTTGTGATATGTATATTTTGTTCTAATATGATATTTGATTTGATTTCCTATATGAACAAGAGACAACTACTATTGAGACATGATGATTACCAGATATGAGCATGATGATGTGTTTTTTTATCTACAGAGAACATTGTTGATCGAGGACACTGAGCCATCTCTTCCTCCCCTGTTTGAGCTCCCACGGTGTGGAATTGAGATAGAGGGCTCCTAGGGTTGAGGGATCTCTAGACAATAAGGTATCACCCCTATCTGTTACACATAAGGTTGGAGATGTTGCTCCCCTATCTTAGCCTTTGAAGAGTATACCCTAGTTGGCACCATACCCATAAGCCGAGCTTATTGGGATTGTCCCTCCCCATTTGGCCAAAAGGTTGAGGAAACTTGGGGGCATGTGATACTTACCTTTTGGTAAGTTAGGTATGTTGAAAATTGTAACTAGGTTCGATCTTCATAATGACATGTAATTATGATTTTATGTAATGAGATGTAAAGAAGAAAAATAAAATTATTATATTGACTTGCTTCATGCGTTTCATGAGCAAGAGATCTTGTTTTTGAGTCAAGACTCCCATTGAGAGTCTTCAGGAATTATTTTTCATCTAATCATAAAATGATAGTGTCATTTTCATGTAATGAAGTCATGTTACACTTTGTATATAGTCAAACTTGTCTATGTAAAGTATCCTCCAAGACCTTGTCATCTAACTTCTTCAAGTTGGCATACAACGATGGAAGAACATGCTAGAAGAAGTTGGCCTAACCTCTAGTGTTCATGTCAACCTAAAGGGCATGAGATGAGGTGTATATAAATCCTAACTCAGCCTCACTTGAAAGCAATCAGCTCGACTTGTATTCGATCAAGCAGAAATGTGAAGAAGAGGTGAAATAGAAGTGCGAAGAAGAGGTCAAAGAGAAGTGCGAAGAAGTGAGCAAAAGGGTTTCTTCTAGGGAAGCGAAAGAAATTTTTCTGGGGAAACAAAGAGGAAAGGTTTCTTCTGGGAAAGCGAAGGAGAGTTTTCTTCTAGACAAGCGAAGGAAAAGTTTCTTCTAGGGCAACAAAGGAAGGATTCTTCTGGGTGGTAGAGATAGATATCTAGGGACTGAGCTTCTCTAGAGAAGGCCAGTGAAAGCCTAGAGATCGAGATTCTCTAGAGGAAGTTGAGAAGGAGCATTGTGAAGAATAGAGACCGTGTTTCTCTTGAAGGAGCCGAGGAAAGTAGTTTGAGATAAAGAAGAATGTCGAAGATAGGGAAGAGGTAGAACATCAATGTTAGTGACAAGGTTCTTGGGAGGATACGAGAGTCAAGGGTCTGTGTCATGGTCTTGGTACTCATCAAGTGAAGATTTAGAAGAAAAATTTTGATCGGGTTTTCCTCTCAAGAGGTGAGAGGTTTTGGCCTTGGATGAAAAGCCTACATACTGTGTCACTTGTCTTTTATTGTGAATATTGATAATTGTCTTGATGAAAAAAACACAATAATAACATAACGAAGAAAATACTATAAGATAAGAAGTAAAAGTACATCACAAGCAATTATCAAGCAGAGAAATATTTTATCTATTCATGCCCTATATTTCTCAACATAGTATCAGAGTTTCATAATAGCCTATGTAGGCATACATACCTCATCTTTGGTAAATGTGTTAACCATATGATGACAATGAATATCTTTGGGCAATGTGTCAACTTGTATGTAGGATCTTGATACCTATAGGAAGGTGTTATGACGAAATACCATCACAAAGGTAATGTTTGATTTAAGTGTTCATTTATTTTTGAACTAATATCTAGATGGGCTTATGTAGGACTTCCAAAGGGAATATCTGTGGATGACTTCTAAGAGGACCATATTGAAGGATCTAAGTGTTAGGAGGATAAATTCCTCTTGCTGAGAAGAGCAATCTCCCTAGATCCTAAAAGGAAACTAGAAACAAACAAACAATCAAGTTAATTCCTTCCCTGAATCTATTTTTCCTTTGAATCATATGCTAACAAGGTGAGAAATGGAAATTCATACCTTATTACGACATGATTGGTGAAGATCCCTCTTTTTGCTTTAGTGTAGCTCCTCCATGCTTGAATCTAGATCTGCACACATGGAAACAATAAAGGATCAAAGGCATATGCAACATAAATAATTCAATAATTCAAACTAGTGATCAAGAAGACTAGTAAAAACATCATTTTAATGGACAAACATAAATAACATCATTCCTATGGACAAATATAAATAACATAAACCATCCATGAAATTGATCAATTAATCCATTAAACAATTAATTGAGAAGAAATGCTTGTTTGTATTAATTTCAGAAACATAAAGGAGCTACAAAACCTGTGCCTTGATGTTGTGAAGCTCCTCCCATTAATCTCAATCCTCTCCAAGAATGATAAGATCTCCAACCTGATTACTCTAGCATAAACTTACTCTCAACGTCCTCTCTCAATTCCCCCACCTATGTCTTGATTTATAGGCCAAAAGAAAGTATTTTGAGATCCTTAATCCAAGGATGAGATCCACTAAAAGAGGGATGAGGGATCTTTGAAGAATGGGAATTAGTTCCATAAAAAATGAGGTTAGGCTCGAATAAACATGAGTTCGAGGCTTTTTGTTGGGAATGATTCTCCAAACAATGCTTCTAGATATCACTTTTTATTTTTACTTTTTATTGATTAACTTGCGCATTTTTTGTTCAGACATAGAGCACGGTTCTGCACAGTTTTGCAGTGGAAGAAACTACACGTGTGTTTTTTCTTCAACAAAACCACGCAGATGCTCAAAAGCAGGGTTTTGTACGAAGAGATCTAGAAATTCCACTTTATTCAAGGTATATAAGTTGTTGACTTGGATGGTGAGAGAGCCAATTTTGATGACTATTTGTCATGGTGGCAAAATTAAGTGTAACAATAAGATCCTTCCGGAAAATATGGCATGAAAGTAGAATAACATGAAGCAAAGCCAAATGGAAATTGATGGATCAATTTCTGATGAAATCGGGACATGACTAACTCATGGATGAAAGTGATGGATGGCCTGTGCCCTACGAAAAGTTCCTGAAAGATGAAGACTCCCTGACGAAGAATAAATTTATCACATCGAGGAGTTCTTCTAGCCACCGGTTGTTCCACATGAGGAGATGTTGTAGATCCCTAGTTAAGAGGGAGCCTGAAAATAAGTTTCTTACTTGGAAGAAACTTGGAAATTCCTAAGCCAAGAGGGAGCTTAGGTACATTCCTTTTTGGTAAGAATGAGTACATTCCTTTATTTGAATATGCCCTCCCTATTTGAGAGGGAGATATAGACATGTCATTCCGGTCTTCACTTGGGAAGAAAAAATGGAGGATTGGGTAATCATTTATCATTCAATACTCTTTGAGGATGAGATAGGGAAATTAATAAAAGAGTAGTCATGGAGGATCGATGTTCTTTGAGGATTGGGGAGTTTGAGATAAGAATAGTCCTCATGGAACACACCCTGAGTACCCGAGTAGGGGATGTTCCTAGAGATACAATGACCAGGGTATCTATAAATCATTAGTCTCGCCAGCATTGAGATTATATATTGTGGAGATA
The DNA here is from genome assembly GCA_031772625.1 of Pinus tabuliformis. NCBI lineage: Eukaryota > Viridiplantae > Streptophyta > Pinopsida > Pinales > Pinaceae > Pinus > Pinus tabuliformis. The sequence continues at coordinate 216,979,680 of CM062809.1, read as the reverse complement.
AGAAGTTGTTAGTCAAGGCCTTTCTTTGTAACAATGTTGGTTGATATGATGCTATACAAATGAGTTACCAGTCTGAATTCTTCTTATGAGAAATTCTTCAGATTAAGAAAGTCCAAGTACCATTATGAATACCTCCCTAGTTAAGAGGGATTGTTGAAAAGTGTAACTAGGTATGGTATTCATAATGACATGTAATTATTATTTTATGTAATGTAATGTAATGACTTTCTTCATGGGTATCATGAGCAAGAGATTTTGTTTTTGAGTCAATACTCCCATTGAGAGTCTTTAGGAATTATTTGTCATCTAGTCATAAAATAATAGAGTCATTGTCATGTAATGAAGTCATGTTACACTTTGTATATAGTCAAACTTGTCTACGTAAAGTATCCTTCAAGACCTTGTCATCTATCCTCTTCAAGTTGGCCTACAATGATGGAAGAACATGCTAGAAGAAGTCGGCCTAACCTCTAGTGTTCATGTCTTCCTAAAGGACATGAGATGAGGTGTATATAAAGCCTAACTAGGTGTCACTTGAAAGCAATCAACTCGACTTGTATTCGATCAAGCAGAAATGTGACGAAGAGGTGAAATAGAACTACGAAGAAGAGGTCAAAGAGAAGTGTGAAGAAGTGAGCAAAAGAGTTTCTTCTATGGCAACGAAAGGGATTCTTCTGGGGCAATGAAGAGGAAAGGTTTCTTCTGGGCAAGCGAAGGAGAGGTTTCTTCTAGACAAGCAACGAAAAAGTTTCTTCTAGGGCAGAAAAGGAAGGATTCTTCTATGTGGCTGAGATAGAGATATAGGGACCGAGTTTCTCTAGAGAAGTCCAGTGAAATCCTAGAGACCAAGATTCTCTAGAGGACGCTGAGAAGGAGTAGTGTGAATAATGGAGACCAATTTTCTCTTGAAGGAGACGAGGAAAGTAGTTCGAGATAAAGAAGAAAGTTGAGGACAAGGAAGAGGTAGAACATCAAGGTTAGTGACAAGCTTCTTGGAGGATACTAGAGTCAAGGGTTAGTGTCATGGTCTTGGTACTCATCAATTGAAGATATAGAAGAAGAATTTTGATTGGGTTTTCCTCTCAAAAGGCGAGAGGTTTTGGCCCTGACTGACAAGCCTACATACTGTGTCACTTGTCCTTGTTGTGCATATTGATAATTGTCTTGATGAAAAGAACACAATAATAACATAACGAAGAAAAGACTATAAGTTAAGAAGTAAAAGTACATCACAAGCAATTATCAAGCAGATAAATATTTTATCTATTCATGCCCTAGATTTCTCAATAGCATATCTCACCCAATCTTGGATTATGATGCACGTGTTCTACCACATGACTCTTGAGGGTCATTATTGGAAAGATTGATAGGAAATAGGATGGGTTGAGATGTGCTCCCCTGTAACAGTGTTGGTGAAACTTCCATGTAATAAATGTTAAAAACAATAACCACAGATGACTGGGACACATATTCGAAGCTGAATGGTGGAAAGGACATCCTAGGGGGTGTTCATTTGGTTGTTTATGGCTAAAGAAATTGGCAAAGGAAATGGCTAAAGCATTAAAGAGGCAAAAATGTATTTTGGCACATTTATTTATGAAAATAATGGAAATTAGGAGAAAAAGTAGGTGAAAGGTCATAGGTTGCATATGAGGAGCAAAATGAAGCAAAATAATGAAAAATGAAGAAAATAGAGGCCTCATTAATAAAAAGGCTTATGAGGATCAGTGGGTAGGACTTGGTCAGTTCAGTTTTGGAGCTCTCTCAATATTCTCTCTCTCTCTCTCATACTCTTGGTTACTTATAGTTTTCTTGGAGCACTCTTGGAGGGTGTGGCATACTTGGATTCTTGGAGCAAGAAGGCAAAGGAAGCGCATGAAAGTGTAAGAAGGCATCGACATCAGCTACTACATCATATTTGCTTATGAGTATCGAGTTGCATGTATGATTTATTCACTAGTTTTGACATGCATGTGGTTTCTTAGTTGTGATCTATCATTGGCATGGAGGATTGCCTAAATTGACAATAGATTGCCTAGACTTGCCATTTCCTGGATAGCCATGGTGATTGTGCGTTTACTTTCATTGCTTTGTTTTGGTTGGTTCTCATTTTTTCATAGCTTGGGTTGAGTTACTAGTCCTAGAAGCCCTGGTTGGACAAATGCTTTGGAAACCCTTGGTGGGTTGAGTTATTAGTCCCGGAAGCCCTGGTTGGACAAACAATCTAGAAGCCCTTGGTGGTTTGAGTTACTAGTCTTGGAAGCCTTGGTTGGACAAACGCTCTAGAAGCCCTGTATAAGCTTTGGGTTGAGTTACTATTTCTGGAAGCCTTTGTTGGACAAACACTCTGGAAGCCCTAGAAGGCTTGGATGGAGACCAATCTGATGATGGTTTTTGGTGATGTTCGATCGTGAGGTGGAATCATTGTTTGATGGGTTGAAGTGGGTGGCCTTTGGAAGCCTTGGATGAGTTTTGATTGATGTGTTCTATGAGATCCCACATTCATGCTTGAAATATGGCACGGGGGTAATTGGATGAAGAGGGACTTGGCGCAGCCAATCTATGGTCGGGTGGAACGTGGTAGTCCCTTCTCCGGTTGGTTCATTGAATTTATTAATGAAAAAATTCATTCCCTTGATTTTCATGTGCAAAAGTACTGATGTATATATGGATTTTGATGGCTGATCTGTTTATTGTATTTTTGTTCCTATTATGTTGTTTATATGCACATTTATCTCGGAGGGTGTCACAGAGTGGTATCAGAGCATGGTTCAAACACTTGGACTGGATGGGCTCTATCATAGGTAAAATGAAGAACAAAGGTTAATTTTTAGACCTTTCTGTCATATCTATTATAAATTTTCTTCCGTGGAATATTAAAAGTTGAAAATTTGTCCATACTGAAGGTAAATCCCATTGATAATGTGGTAAAAATTTCAGATATTGGTTCACAATACTTTAGGGATTATGATCTAATGAAGATGACCTTCCTGAATGCACCTTTAAACAAGTCACGTTGGCATTTTTACAATAACTTTTCTTCTGTAGGCTTTCAGAAGCTGAAAAATCATCCACATTGAGGGGAAATACCAAAGATTATGTGGTAGAAATTTCAGATATTGGGTCACAATAATTTAGGAGATATGAGCAGAGGGAGTCAAGCCTTTTGAATGCTCCTAAAATCGGGTCTCAAACAGGTCACGCTGACATTTTTGTTATAACTTTTATTCTTGACACTCTCAGGCACTGAATTTTTTTCCACAATGAGAGGAAATCCTGATTATATCGTGATAAAAATTTCAGACATTTATTCGCTATATTTTAGGAGATATGACTAGTGTAAATCGAGATTTTTGGATACTCCTAGAATTGTGCATGAAATAGGATTGTGTTGGTATTTTGTTATAACTTTTCATCTATGAAATCTCAGAAGCTGAAACTTGAACCATAGTCAAGAATAATTCCACTGATCATATGGTTTAGTTTCCGTAACTTGTACTACTACAGTTTAGGATATATGCATTGAATCATTCGCTATATTAGTTTGCATGCAAAGTGTTTGATGAAATGCTTAAATGGTTCAATGATTAATTGCATACAAACTGTTTGATAAAATGCCCCAATGAGTATGTTGTTTGTGGTTGGGGATAGTATTGATGTGTAATAATATTTCTATAGTTGATATATTCTTACTTGTATGCAAATAGTTTTCTATATTAGTTTGCATGTAAAGTGTTTGAATAAATGCTTACATGCAAATGTAATAGTATAGTAGTTGTTTGTGGAAAATGTAAAAGTAAGTTAATCGTTTGAAGAAAATATTATTTTTTCTTGGATGGGATAGTATTGTAGTATGATAATATGGATGTAGCTGATCTATGCCTATTTGCATACAAATAATTTGAAGAGTTGCATGTAGGGAATTTGAAAGGTTGCATGCAAGGAATTTGAAAAGTTGCATGTAAGAGAATGGAAAAGTGGCATAGTTATTATGTTACAAATGGAGTAAGTGCAATGTTTTGAGTTAATATCATGCAAAATGTATGAGAAATAAAAATAAATTTCTTTTCAAGTGTGATGAAATTTAGTAGAGCTTTGGAGATTCCATTTCCATAATTGGACATTGGAGATCGGGCCATTATAGTAGCTTCTGTTAGGGCCTAAATCTACCTCAGGCTAAGCAAGGCAGGATCTAGGGTAACATCAAGCTATGCTTAACCTGGTAGCTAGCCCTACCAGGTCGGGAGAGGGCTCTCTCCTTGTCAATCTCAGGAAAATATGATCAATGAGGTTTGAGATGACAGATGTAAAGACTAAATTTAGGCTAGGTATATGTTCAGAGGTGTTTGATTGAATTTAAATTTTTGTTTGCTGGATCAAATGTGAAAGGCAGTTTTGGGTCTGGGGAATGGACACAGTCTTGCATAGGTCTTTATGGGGTGAGGTAGGCAAATGGTTTAGTACTTTGAAATAAATGAAATGGAGAGTCTTAAGATTGGTGAGGAGTTGGAGAGGGCATGAAAGTCTTAGGGATCCTCCTCAAAAAGTTGAAAACAGAAATAACTAAACAAACCTTAGGTAGAGCAATGCAACATCAATGAATTCTACCTTGGTCCTTGATTCATTTAGTTAAGCTAAACAGAAAGAGATGATAGCATACATAAACACATGTAAACTTGCATTACAGAAGGATGAACAATACCAAATCAAATTGCCACAAGAATCCCACAAAGTGCTGCAAACCCTGGTCTATTCGTTTGCCAAACTGCAGAGATGAATGTACAATAATGCTCAAAGCATTCACAAGAGTCCAACCTTTACAAATGATTGAAAAACTACTAGATATAGGCAACAAACAACCCATGCTAAGCTTTAGGGGTCGAATTCATGAGTTTAGGAGCTGTTTCAACAAGATCTAAACTAAGAACTGAAAAGTAGGTAGTGGAACAACTTGCCTCTAAAACCTAGGAAACTGATTCATTCAATTTCAAACTACCTTTTCATGATGTATCTACCTCCATGAGTGAAATTTTAGCATATTTACATCAAAGTCCATCAAGTTACATCAAATTACATCATGAGTTTGACTGAGTGAGAGAGAAAAGGCAAACTGAGAAAAAACTAGGCTAAAAAACAGAGTTTTTGGGCAAAAAGTCAATTTTCCATCTTGTGCGCCGTACCTCTGTCGCTGTGCGCCGCGCCTTTTGCAGCTGATTTTGGAGGCCTTCCCGTGCACCAAATTTTCTCTGACTAAACTTGTTGGAAAGATCTGTCTGTCGACTCTCCAGAACAAGTGGAATTTCTAAATTTGGTGTCCATTTGCCCCTCCAAAATTGAGTTCTCCCAACACTACTTCCTGTGTGGCCAAAAAGGGGCAGAAAGGGCATTTTTGAGGTGTTTTTGACCCTTTTGGAAGCTCAAAACATGAAAAAATTTCTTGGCCATTTGTGGGATTCATATTTTTGCTTGAGGAATCTAAAAATGTTGAGTTTTCCTTCAAAGGAGGTCCCCAGCAAAAGCGCGCGCCAGGTGGCGCGGTGCACCAGGCAGAAAAATCTGTGTTTTGCTCCAAAAATTCGAAATTGACAAAAAGTATCCCAATTTTTTTGAAATTTGGGCTGAGTGTCCCGCATCAAGTGCTATGTTGGGCTAAGGAAGCTTCAACCAAAATCTTGAGCTTGTCTTGCTCTTTCCTATTCCTCAAAGCTTTCCTCAACTTGGCCTTCAAAGTCCTAATTCTCACTTTGCAAACTTTGTTTCTTGCCAAATAGTGATAGGCCATGTGTCTCAACATCTTTTTCTCTTTGTTGTCCTTCTCCAGCGTCTTTTCCAAGTGCATGTTTGCCCTCTCAAGCCAAGATTCACGATTAGCTTCAATTTCTTGTTCAAGTGGTGTCAACTTGATTTTCTTCCTCTTGGTAGCTTGCCGGTTTTCTCTTATGTTTTGGAGCTCCATGATAGGTTGCTGATCTTCTAGCTACTTATTCCTCTGCTCTAGATAGTTGATTATCCACTTGGCTCTTTCCAAGTTGAGAGACAAGTCATGAATGTCAGCTTGCTGTTGTTGAATGATCTCCTTGAGCTTTAAGCTTTGGGAGCCCAAATCAATGTCATCATCTTGAATGAGAGTGAACTCCCTCTCTTGACCTTCAAAAGGCCCTTCATCATGTAATGGTTGTTTACCTTTGTCCTGCACCATCTTTTCTATTGATGGAAACGAGATCCTTTCCAACCCGGGTGGAGATAGTACTTGTTTTGCTGCTGTAAACAATCTTCTTGTGCCCTTTTGGTAAGTAACAAACACTGGCACACTGGTGGTTTGGGTTTCATGCACCTCTTGCTGATGTGAAGGCTCTCCTGCTTCATGGAAAACTGGTGGGGGCACTTGAAAGCTTGTGAAGACCTCATGGAAATGAAATCCTCCCATGAAACATTCAGTAAACTAAGCTGATGCAAAACCACAATCTTGATCAATGCAAAGTGATAGATGCTGTTATACTGCTGATGAGGAGGTTTCCTTTGCACTAATGTGGTCATTTTCTCAATATTCCGGCATATGAAATAGGGGATGTTCATCATCCTCACCCTAGTAAAATGCATCAACAATCTGATATGATAGGTGTATAGGCGAGAAAATCTGCCTTCATAGCTGAAATATTTGATTATGAATTTCATAAGGGGAGCATATGTGTCTTGTAGGTACTTGAAAGGGAAGACCCTACTGATATGCCTTTCAAAACCAGCCTTGATATAAGGCTCATAATGATCGCTATCCACCAGCTGTCCCTTATTCCACTGCTCACCCACATTCGGAATGCCTGTTGCTTCAGCTATAGTCTCAGGTGTCAAGGTGAATGTCACACCTGCCAAATTGACCTGGCCATTGTGAAGATGGAGCACAAAAAGTCTGGCAAGCTCATGGTGGTATTTGATTCTTTCCACCATCTCACAAAATTGGTAGCAAGATTGATGTTTGAAGCATGCTACAGTAAGAGGGCAAGTCAACAACTCAGTTAGTGTAGTGGGCTCCTCCCGGATATGTTTTCCATTCTTGTGAGGTCTCCTTGGTGCATGAATTTCTTTGGAGGAATCACTTACTGTTTCCTCATTTCTATCATAAGATGAATCTGACTCCATGTTTGCCATTGTTTTTTGATGTTTCCTAAATGAGTATGAAGAGATTTTATAGAGACAATAGGTTTTTGCTGTTAAATGACAGGGATTTGATGATTGGGACTGTGAATGAGGGGTTGGGATGTTGCTGGTAGGGCTTTTGGGAATGGCAGGATTTTGGGGAATGATGTTTAGGGTTTTGAGATATCAATTAGGGTTTGGGAGTAGTGGGTTTAGGATTAGGGTCTTTAGTTTTTAGGGATAAGGGGATGGGTGAGTGTAAATGGAAGAGGATAGGGAAAGTGATATGAGTGAAGTGTAGTGAGAGAAAAATGAAAATGGAGAATGAGAATTAGACAGCAAAAACTGTAATTTTGCAAACCCTAGGGTTTTGTTTTTTACCTCTTGAAACACCATAAACACTGATGAAAACCCTTGCAATGGGAATATGGAGATGTTTGACTTACTTGGAAAGAGGAATTTGCAAGTTTGAAGCTTTGGAGGAAAGATTTGGATGAATTCTAGGCTTTGAAGGCAGGTGCGCCGCACCCACTGACAGGTGCGCCGCGTCTCACTGGTGCGTCGCGCCAGTTATAAATTTAGTGTAAAACCTGCGCTGTATGCACCGCGCCTCGACCCAGGTGCGCCGTGCCTCGAAAAATTCTCACAGTTTGCAACAAATTCACTTCTTTGGCTCAAAAACACGATTTAGCATTTGTTTTTTCTTCTTTGGCACACAAATGAGCTCTTTGACATGAAAAAAGATTTATATACAAATGATTTTAATTTTTCACTTATGAAAACCCACTTTGTAATGTTTGGATTTCACTTGCTTTTTAAAACTTTGTTTTGGCAGTTTGACTTTCTTTTTGCCTTTGATGGACTAACGCTTTGAAATTTTGACTCTTTTGCAGGAGCTGGAGTGCAGGAGCTTGGCAGGATGACCAGGGCTGCATCTTGAAATCATTACATATAAGAAAAATGAAATTAGATGAAATCTTGTACATAAAACATAAAAAACTTTGTTTTTTCTCAAAACAGGGTTTTGTGGAAAAATCAATCATTGAACATGTGATTATTGAAATTTTTGTTGCCGAAATTTTATTTGACCTCCTCATGTGCCTGCTGACCATTATTGAGCTTTTACAAGACTTTATTGACAAAACCCTAAACCTAATGAGACCTAAAACGATAAAAATGACTTTTGCAGATGTAAAGATAAAAAATGACGGCAAATGACCTAAATGTATGAAAATGGGCCATCAGGTAAAGATCATGAGGGAAAATTGATAATATGCCACTACCATCAGATGATCCATGATCTTAATGGAATGCAGATGATTGGATGAGACACCTAATATACAATGCAACAAGAGTATTTTGATCACTGATGGAGGAATGAAGATACCGACACTAACATTGGCTCCAATGGGGATGGTAGCTCCTTGGAGGTGCCAAAAACTATAGACCTCTAGAAAGCAGACAATGCCTTCTTCCATTGGGCTATGGATTCAATAACTTCGACAAACCAAAACCAATATCTTGACTCAATTTTAGGATTGAAATCCGACACAAAACTGACTCAATTTCAAGATTGAAATTGACTGAAAACTTAACTCAAACAATCAACCAAAACTGAAATCAAACCTTTAGTTTTATAGCCTTCACTTTGGGCCTCAAACTGAATGAATGATAACAGTACACACTTGCAATGAAGGAAATAAAAAGGTATGTACAATGATACATATGACATCAGAAAACATTTCAAAGATGGTACTATTTCAGCAGCCGACCATTGATCGGCCCACCTGGACAATCTTCTCCATCCATTTATTTTAACAAGAAAGCATTTTGACCCCGATATGCAGCAATTCTGAAAGGTTCTTTCCATAGATTCTCGAACTTGCCATGCTTGCCTTTGTCTTCATTTTGAGCATCCCATTTCAGCACTATGTCTTCAATTTGAAACTTGTCCTCCTTTGCTTTTCGATCATATATTTTCTTGATTCTCTCGTGCAGCTTGAAGGTATTTTGAAAAACCTCCTCTCTAGTTTGCTATAAATGGATCATTTGATTGATTCTTCGCTGCAAATGATCTTCCTCGCTGCCAGCTTCCTGCAGAAGTTTAGCAACTGAGACTGCGAGAGATGTCAGGAACACCGTGTCAACACCATACACAATCTCGAAAGGGGACATGCCTATTGATTTTTTTTGACTTATTCTATCCGCCCATAGTGCATTGACCAATTTCTTATGTCGGCTCTTCTTGTTTGTTTCCAACAGCTTTTTGATAATATTGACCAATGATTTATTTGAGGATTTCGCCAATCCATTACCTTGTGGATAGTATGCAGTTGAGTGCCCCAAGGTAATTTGATATTTATTACAAAAATCAATCATCTTTTTAGATTTAAAAGCTGCTGCATTATCTGTAATCATCTTGTTAGGACAGCCAAAACGTGACAAAATATTGTTTTCAAGAAACTGAATTATTACCGAATCAGTGGCCTGCCGAGTGGGAATCGCCTCAATCCATTTAGTGAAATAGTCTGTCGTTGTGAGGATCCACTTATGCTATGCTGAAGAAGTAGGATGAATCTTGCCAATGAAATCTAAACTCCACCATTGAAACGGAGCACTTACTTCAACCGGTTTGAGTGCGAAGGCTGTAATTTTCTTTTACCTTGAAAAATTTGACATTTGTGGCAGCTTGTAACAATTTTGTACACATCAACAAAGAGGGTTGACCAATAATATCCCGCTCTCAAAATTTTATTGGCTGTTGTCTTCCAAAATAGATGACCTCCACAATGTCTCTTGTGAAAATCATCCGTGACCTGTTTTGCTTCTTCTTCAACCAAACAATTCAGCAAGACACCGCCTGGATCTTTCCAATAGAGTGCATTATTCATTATACAAAATTTGGTAGCCTTTAATTTCAAGGTCTTACTGTTATTCTTAGCCATTCCAGGTGGCGGTGAAAGATTTTGGAGCACATAAACAATATCCGAATACCAAGGAGAAAGAAGAAACATTTCTGATACCTGAACAAGTGAATTTTCTTCATCTTCTTCGGACATAGTAGCAATCAGATTTATGTCCAAGGCATGCAAATTAGACTCCGCCATCAGTTTGGTAAGCCCCTGTCCTTTGATAAGCTTTGTTGATTTGATCTCCACATCATATTCTAACAAAGCTGCGATCCATTTGCCTCGTCTCCCTTCCGGATCTGTTTGCACTAAGACATATTTAATAGCAGTGTTAGGGACATAAGCAAGGATGTGAGAATGTAGAATATAGACTTGAAAATCTTTCAATGCCTTTACCAAGGTAAGAGCTTGCTTTTCAATAATATTGTACTTTAAATCTGCATCCCTTATTGTTTTGTTGAAAAAAGCAATTGGTTTCTCAAACTGGTTTCTTTTCTGCATTCTGACTGCTGCCATAGTATGATCCGAAGAAAATGAAAAAAAAATAAAATCTTGGGAATAATCTGGGCTAATCAAAATTGGAGCTAAAGAAAGGGCCAACTTTACCAAATTGAAAGACTTGATGGCTTCCTCGGTCCACTTCACTAAACTATCTTTCTTTAACATGTTTGTGATTTCCCTCAAATGTTCTGCAAGATTTGGCACAAAACGACGTAAGAAATTCATCTTAGCATTGAATGCTTGGATCTCTTTTTTACTTCGTGGAAAATCAATCTTCTGAATGGCTTCCACTCGAGCTGGATTGATGTGGATGCCCTCCTTGGATATGATATGACCGAGAAGCTTGCCTTCATCCATGGCAAACAAGCTCTTCTTTGGATTGAGAGATATGCCATACTTTCTACACCGCTGAAATACAATCTTCAAATGATAAAGGTGCTCTTCATCTGAATTAGAAAAAACTATCAAATCATCAAGATAAAAAACTAAAAATACATATTTCTCATTTGCAAATGCGATATCCATAGCCCGCTGAAAAGTCGCACTAGCATTCTTCAAGCCGAAAGGCATCTTGGCATAATGGAAAGTTTCCCACGGAGTGGTGAACGCTGCTTTGTCTCTGTCATCTTCATGAACCAGAATTTGGTTATAACCAGAATACCCATCGAGTAGTGACATATGGGAAGCTCCAACTACTCTTTGAAGTATGTGGTCCATCTTGGGCAATGGATAGTTATCTTTCAAAGACACCTTATTCAGATTTCTGAAATTAATACATAATCGAATCTCACCTGTTTTCTTGCGCACGGGCACCAAATTAGAAATCCAATCTGAATCTTATGGGAACGATTATACCAGCATTGTAAAATCGATTCACTTTCTTCTCTATTGAGGGCAGTAACTTCGGATTTATCCTTCTTAGCTTCTGTCGAAATGGATTTTGATTTGGCTTGATCAAAATGATGTGCTGAATTTCCTTCTTAGCTTCTGTCGAAATGGCTTTTGATTTGGCTTGATCAAAATGATGCGCTGAATTATACTCTTATCATATGCTTTCAAATCTAAATAGTCCCATGCAAATACATCAGTAAATGAAGATAATAAACTAATGTATTTTTCCTTTACCTGTGGAGGCAACGCCTTTGATAACTTCACCATTTTTGAATTTTCTGCTGATCCAATGTTTACATCCTCTACTCCTTTCTCGGTTTGTACCAAGTTCGGTTTCCAGGCGACATAATTTTGATCAAACAACTCCTCTAAAGGTATTAGACCTTTAGGAATGACATTGTCCTTGAGCTGCAAAACTTCCATCTGATTTACTTCCATATCCGCTTCACCATCATGCCCTCCATCTATAGAAGTGTTTTTGTATTTGCCTTCATTTTGCAGAAATTCTTTGATCTCTTTATCATCTTGAAACACCTACCAATATCTTTGATTATCAGGGACAACAGGGCGATGTTTCACATGAATTTCAAACTTATTGTTTGAATTCATCGGAATTTTCAAATTACTTGCAGCTGTTGCAAGAGAATCTACAATAACATTCTGTACACGAGGGACACATGTCAAAGTGTAATCTAGAAACAATCTCAAAATATCTAACACCACATTACGATAAGCCCACATACAAGGATGCTTAGCTTGGTATTCACCTTTCACTTGCTTGATAACTAACTCAGAGTCGCCATATATTGAAATTCTTTTAGCATTTAACTTCTTAAGGATTTTCAAACCAGCAATTAAAGCCTCATATTCAGCCTCATTATTTGAACAATCAAAAGCCAATTTATACGAACAAACCCTTACATTACTTGGCACTTTGTTTGGAAGAAATGCAGGGCTGTGTATCCAAATGCCAATTCCAACACCTTCCCTACCTACTGCACCATCAAAATCCATGCTCCACAAACCAGCTTCGTCCTCCAAATGCTGAAATTCTGTTTGCTCTTCTTCTTTTGCTTGCTGTCCATCAATTTTTTGCTGCTGTCGAAAGGCTGATTGCTCAACGGTACTATCAAGCTTTTGTCTTTCTTGATCTAGTACAACTCTAAAATTTTCAGTGATCTCTGGAATATCTTCTACTTCAACTACTTGACTATTTACATCATTAAAACTATCAGAATATAGAACAAAAGATTATAAATCAGTATGTACATAATTGATTGGATGATTTAGAGGTTTCTCCTTGCTAGTGATCATGTACTTCATCTTTTTCTCCTGGAATAATTTCCTCAACTGACCAAACACGGGAATAGTAGCATAGGAGAAATCAAGCTACAATGTCCCTTTGAGTTTTGCTCTAGAACAAAAGATTCTAAATCAGTATGTACATAATGGATTGGATGATTTAGAGGTTTCTCCTTGCTAGTGATCATGTACTTCATCTTTTTCTCCCGGAATAATTTCCTCAACTGACCAAACACAGGAATAGTAACATAGGAGAAATCAAGCTGCAATGTCCCTTTGAGTTTTGCTCCCCAAGATTTGGAAAGAAGCATGCTAAATCTTGGAGGAATTATCAACCACAACTACATCCATCAAAACATTCTTCACCAGAATCTGATCTAAAGTGACAACCAAATCTTTAATAAGCCCAATGCACTTGACCCTACTAGAATCAAAGGAATATAGATCATGGTACTTGCGAGTGATATCTAAACCCAATTTTTCCATGATTTCTTTAGGCATGAGATTATGAGAGGCTCCTGAATCAAACGTGGCATTGTGCAATACATAATCATGCAATCTAAGACTGATGTAAAAAGGAGCTACATCACTATCCTCAGACTGACCTTCTAATGCTGGACCAAAGATAAGTTTGCGCTGGTCATCCTCCACATTTACCATATCAAATAATGGATCCAAATTCAAAATCTTTGACACATGACCTTTATAACTGCTATTATTCATTAATTCAGTCAAAGGAATTGACACTTTTAACTTAGCAATTTCATTTTCTAAGCTAAAGGCTGATGTTTTCTCTACCTCTTTGACTAGAGCATCCTTCTTTTCAGTCTTCTCCTTTGATACAATTGGCTGATTTGATCTTTCATTTGCTGATTGTGTTTTGCTGGTAGTAGGATCAGTTGCTTCCTTTCCCTTTCTTTGCCCTACTGGAGAATCGTTCTTTGGCGGTGTCACTTCCTTCCTCTTCTGAATTGGATTGATAGGTACCTCTCTACTCCTGAGTGAATATTGTCACTGCTGGGCTGTCAAAGCATTCATGTATCCCCTCTGATATTCATCAGATTCTTCTTCAAGAATTGTTTCGTTTGCCAAGATGAAATCTTCATCCTTTTGTACAACTGGGCTTTCTGAATACTCTTCATCTTCGGTGATATAAATGGGCAGATCATCAGGTGTAAAGAAATGATTCTCCTCACCTATTATGTTCTCATCATCATCTGATTCTGGACCATGTACAAAATTCTGCTGTAAGGGTGTCTTTACTTGTTGTTGTGCTGCTTGGTCTTGTGCTCTTTGTTCTCGTTGCTTGATTTTGAATTGTGGTTGCTGCTGACCACGAAAGTTTGGATTTCTGACTTGTGCTTCAGGATTATCAACAATTGTAAGCCTATCAAACATCTTTTTGATCTTGCGAAGAAAATGATCTGAGGAAGAAGCTTCCTCCTTTATGGTCACCTTCTTTTCGGCCTTTGCTCTAGCTCTCATGGCAAGCATATTTTCCTCAACGCTGACTGCAATTTTCTGCATGTCCTCCAATGTGGTCAGATCTCTCTCTCAATTGATATGCCATGTCAGGATCGAAGCCATCGGGAAATTTAATCAAATCCAGCACCATAGGTGGCTTTATATCAGCAGGAAATGCATTGTAAATGGTATTGAATCTAACACAATAATCTTGGACACTCTCACCAACATTCCTCTTGCTGTTTTCATATTCAGAAAGAATTTGAAGAGGATTTTTCTTTACCTCCTAGCGATCCAAGAATTGTCTTTGAAGAGCAACCAATGTAGTAATACTTGCAGCTGGCAAAGCTCTGAACCACTTCCGCACTTCGCCTCCAAAAGTTTGCACAAATAGTCTCATGGTGACATTTTCTGCATCAATCTCATGAAGGTCAAAGAAATTAGTCATCTTATCCACATGTTGTTGAGCTGTGATACTTTGGGGGGTGCCATTAAACAATGGGATTTTACTTTGGTAATCAGCAGGCATGGAATCCAAGTTTTGAGGCAACACAAGGGGTGCATATCGGACAACCATTGTTCTAGGTGGATTTGAAACTAGCCTTGGGGATGTAGGAGGAGTCGGAACACCGATAGTAGCTGAAAATGTAATTGGTGTATGAGGTGTCGAAGGAGGGGAGGAAATATGAGATGTTTGAGGTGTTGATGGGGTTGATGGGGGAGATGAGACAGGAGGTCTCTAATCTGATATAGTGGGTTGCACGGGAATGGTGGGAATGAAAGGAGGTTGGGTAGGAATTTCTGAACCAGATGCAATAGCGGATGAACCAAGAGTTGCAGATGCAGATTCTAAGAACTCGAGAATGTTTGAAGCCACAATGGAAGTTTGAAAATTCAAGATGTAACTGTCAATTGATCTAATGGCCTTTTCAGTTTCAATATCTTTAGCAAACTCTGGATTTAGGACAGCAGAACCAACAATACTTTCAGATTTAGTCTTAAACAATGATAGATCAAAATGTTTGTCAAACTCAAGATCTTCAAGATACTCAAAAACAACGGGCATGAATGAGATCTGAACACAGGAATCACAAAACTTTCTTGTCGGAGAATTCTTGGGATGAGATTTGGGTTTTCATACACAGGAGGAGGATCAAGATTAGGATTGGCCCTGGTGTATCGTCTGAAAGCCAATGTGTGGAATTATCCCCAAAAATCAAATGGACATTATAAACTTGTTCAGCCTAAAAAATTCTAAACTCATCATTCAAAGTCTAGAATTGCTTTATGATACTGGGGAAATCATTTAGATCAGATGTTCAATTTATAAACTAGACCGGAGATTGATTGTAGCCACTGTTTTGAAATTCGGCCGAATCGAATCCGAAACGACCGAGTTGATTCGAGTCATTGAAGAATTTTATGACCCGGCAGAAAAACCAGTTCGGGAGGCCGAGTCATGACTGACTCAGCCGAGTTATTGCATGACTTGGCCGAGTCAGTCATGACTCAGTCAACCCTGGTGTTTCTGCATCTACTCGGCCGAGTCATTAAATCTGGCCAGTGACCCAAAAAAAGAACAATTTTTCTAATTTTTTTTAACTTTTTAACATTTAGCTGATTGTTGGGGACTCCAAGGTGTTTTCTAAATTGGTTAAGTGCTATTTGGGGTCCAATCCCCTCTCCTAGTATTGATATGCTATTCAAATTTCATGGTAATGTTAAATTCTTAAAGTAAAATTTTTAACATTACCATGAAATGACTCAGGATGTTTGAGAGTGGTTCTGGCCTCATTGGATTTCATATGGAAAAAGTAGAATTTTAGATTTCAATCAAAATCCAGCAGACTTATCAATTTTTCAGGATTTCAGAGTTGGAGGATTACAATGTTTCCATTGAATTTTGTCATGTATTAGGGTATGGAACTCGTATTTAATTAAGAGCACCAATCCCTTTATGTACCTTGATGTTAGTGACATTGGTTGTCAAAGTCCTCTAGGATTCGCTCCCAAACCAGGAGCTTTGAAAATGTCGCTCTCGTTCTCGTTTTCTCTCTCGCTCCCCACTTTCGCTCCTGCTGCCAAGTAACATTGAGCCAGATGATGTTGGCAACTCTAGCAGTAGCTAGTAGTACTGGTCACAGACTTTTGTTGTAGAGGCCATTTATAGCCTCCTTGGTTATGTGTTTTTGTTTTGATCTCTATGTCATCATCGTGTATGTATTGGACAGTGCACTGGGTGCCATTTTGATATAATGGATATATTCATGAGCCTGTTTTGATCATATGTTGTCTTCTATCTATATTCTAATGTTGTGTGTTGGAAACATGAATGAAAATCTTTAAAATTATGTGTTTTTATAAAAAATAAATATTTAATGTATTTTTTACAATGACCAAGTCATTGAAATCGAGCTGGCCGAGTCGATACCGAGTCGGAGTCGGAGTCGGAGTTGACCCTCGGCTGAGTCGGAGTTAGAGTTGGAGTTTTAAACGTTGACTGTAGGAACATTCATCTACTTTCGCTAATGCAAAGCAAGAGAGTTTCGAAGGCTACCTAGCTAACTTCAGGCTCCGTCTGTAGTCTACAAAGCAAAACAATGATAATAAACTTTTTCTCCAGTGGAGTCGCCAATATGTTAGGGCCTAAATCTACCTCAGGCTGAGAAAGGCAGGATCTAGGGTAACATCAAACCACGCTTAACCTGGTAGCTAGCCCTACCAGGTCGAGAGAGGGCTCTCTCCTTGTCAATCTCAGGAAAATATGATCAATGAGGTTTGAGATGACTGATGTAAAGACTAATTTTAGGCTAGGTATATGCTTAGAGGAGTTTGATTGAATTTAAATTTTGGTTTGTTGGATCAAATGTGAAAGGCAGTTTTGGGTCCGGGAAATGGACACAGTCTTGCAGAGGTCTTTATGGGGCGAGGTAGGCAAATGGTTTAGTACTTTGAAATAAATGAGATGGAGAGTCTTAAAACTAGTGAGGAGTTGGAGAGGGGATGAAGGTTTTAGGGATCCTCTTCAAATAGTTGAAAACATAAATAACTAAACAAACCCTAGGTAGAGCACTACAACATCAATGAATTCTACCTTTATCCTTGATTCATTTAGTTAAGCTGAACAAAAAGAGATGATGGCATACATAAACACATGTAAACTTTCATTACAGAAGCAAGAACAATACCAAATCAAATTGCCACAAGAATCCCACAAAGTGCTGCAAACCCTGGTCTATTCGTTTGCCAAACTGCAGAGATGAATGTACACTAATGCTCAAAGCATTCATAAGAGTCCAACCTTTACAAATGACTGAAAAAATACTAGATATAGGCAACAAACAACTCATGCTAGGCTTTAGGGGTTGAATTCATGAGTTTAAGAGCTGTTTCAACAAGATCTAAACTAAGAACTAAAAAGTAGGTAGTGGAACAACTTGCCTTTAAAACCTAGGAAATTGATTCATTCAATTTCAAACTACCTTTTCATGATGTATCTACCTCCATGAGTGAAATTTTAGCATATTTACATCAAAGTCCATCAATTTACATCAAATTACATCATGAGTTCGACTGAGTGAGAGAGAAAAGTCAAACTGAGAAAAAACTAGGCGAAAAAATAGAGTTTTTGGGCAAAAAGTCAATTTTCCATCCTGTGCGCCGCGCTTCTGTCCCTGTGCACCATGCATTTTTACAGCTAATTTCGGAGGCCTTTCCGTGCACCAAATTTTCTCCAAGTAGGCTTGTTGGAAAGGTCTGTCTGACTACTTTTCAGAACAGGTGGAATTTCTAAATTTGGTGTCCATTTGCCCCTCTAAAAGTGAGTTCTCCCAACACTGCTTCCTATGTGGCCAAAAAGGTGCAGAACGGGCAATTTTGAGGTGTTTTTGACCCTTTTGGAATCTCAAAACTTGACAAAATTTTTTGGCCATTTGTGGGCATTCATATTTTTGCTTGAAGAATCCAAAAATGCTGAGTTTTCCTTCAAAGGAGGTCCCTAGCAAAAGCGCGCGCCAGGTGGCGTGGCGCACCAGGGAGAAAAATCTCTGTTTTGCTCCAAAAATTCAAAATTGACAAAAAGTATCCCAAATTTCTTGAAATTTGGGCTAAGTGTTCTGCATCAAGTGCTATGTTGGGCTAAGGAAGCCTCAGCCAAAATCTTGAGCTTGTCTTGCTCTTTCCTCTTCCTCAAAGCTTTCCTCAACTTGGCCTTCAAAGTCCTAATTCTCACTTTGCAAACTTTGTTTTTTGCCAAATAGTGATAGGCCATGTGTCTCAACATCTTTTTCTTTTTGTTGGCCTTCTCCAACATCTTTTCCAAGTGCATGTTTGCCCTCTCAAGCCAAGATTCACGATCAACTTCAATTTCTTGTTCAAGTGGTGTCAACTTGATTTTCCTCCTCTTGGTAGCTTGCCGGTTATCTCTTATGTTTTGGAGCTCCATGATAGTTTACTGATCTTCCAACTACTTATTCCTCTGCTCAAAATAGTTGATTATCCACTTGGTTCTTTTCAGGTTGAGAGACAAGTCATGAATGTCAACTTGCTATTCTTGAATGATCTCCTTGAGCTTTGAGCTTTGGGAGCCCAAATCAATGTCATCATCTTGAATGAGAGTGAACTCCCTCTCTTGACCTTCAGAAGGCCCCTCATCATGCAATAGCTGTTTAACTTTGTCTTGTACCTGCTTTGTTGTTGAAGGAAACGAGACCCCTTCCACTTAACCCGCAGTCAAGAAGAGAACAGTCTTATGTTGTTGTTATTATATGCAGTCAAGAGGTGTCATTGTTGGGGTTCCACACTGTTGTCACTAATCCGCACTTAAAACACAATCATTGCACTGAAATGGTGTTACTAGCCCACAGTTTGGAGTCTAGGCCATTTTGTAGCTTGTATAGGCTAGTCTGTAGCTCCCACAGATCCTTTTCTGAACTCCACAGCCCTATAGCGCCTTCTGGTATCAATCCACAGTCTTTATGTGTCAAATGAAGTTGCTTCTGTCAGCCCTAGAACTACACAACCTTCACACAGATCCGCAAATACATATGACTGCCTTCTACTTTCAAATCCGGGTAAGTTCATAAGGTGTGAACTTGTTCCGCCCTTGACCTTCTACTTCATCCGAATCCCTTGTCCAAAAAACAATGGTCTAACCTCTTATTTATATACCTTTTCATCCTCACAACGAACAATCACATCCTCTAGGGCAGGCTGACATGAATTGTCTTAACACAGGTCGGCTCAATAGGTAGAGAATTAATTTAATCTTTAAAAATCAATTTCTCCTAAACTATTAGGAGTTTCAGGTCATATAATAGCTCATTGGAAAGGAAAAATTATGCTCTATAAGATGGTGTAGGTCTCATGGTGAGATTCTACCTTTAAGGTGGAGAGAATGGTTATTTAAAGTGACTGATCATTTATTATACAAAAATGGAGGCAGGGCAGAATGCCTTTGTGTGTTGGGCTTCTTCATTGATTTCCTTCTTCAATATGTCACCATCATCATGTCCATGTCCTTGCCTCTATGTGGGATTCTTTGCCAATCATAATGTATCCATGTCATCTCCAAATCTTGCTCAGACGACTCTTTAAGGAGCTTCTTCATCTTGCCTCACAGCTAGCCATGCTAGCAACATCATACTCAACCTTGGTTGTGATACAAACCTCTCAACTAAGATATCATGGAAGATATCATACTAAGGCAGCGTCCAAATGTTCTCATCTCATCAATAACAATCATAATTATCATTAGTACTTCCAAGCAATCACATATCACAAGACTATCATCCCATTCAAGTATTTTTAAGGATTTTAGGCATCAACTCAATGTGAATGAAGTGGTTCAATCATGAATTGACTCAGGTTCTATGCACATCATGTATATATATGGGCAGATGTTCTAATGATTCAATCAAATGTCGGTTAGCAAGTTGACTTTAACAATATTTATTCACAACTTCTTGAAATTCAATCAGAGTGTCCAAGTAGTTTCATTTTCAAATAGCTTCATAATATATATTATCTTTTCCCAACTTTAGAAATCGATTCATTATGCCACGATTCATCATTTCAAGCTTCAGAAACCATCTCCCTCTTACTTATATCATTAGAGGCTCATTACCTGTCAATAGTAGATTATCAACATATAAAACCAAATCAAAACCAAAACCAAAACCAAAACCAAATTCATACCTTGGAATACCTCTGAAGTAGAGGTTTGGATCAACATATCTTCTTGGCTTCACCAGATAACTGTCAATTTGGACATATCTGGATCGAGGAGCTTGCTTTACACAAAGCTTTCTGCAAAAAAAAAGCACTTTCCCAAAGCAATATGCTTAGCCTTACATAAATCAATATCAATCAAATATTATCATAGTTCAGATGCCAGATCAGAAGCAATATCAAAATAATCAAAATATCACAGTATCAGATTCTTTAGACTAGGTGATAGGTAGAGCTCTCATCAAGTCATGACTTCATGCCAACAAGTTGTCATAAGAAATATCAAACCAAACTTCATCAATTCATCCTTTTGATCATAATATGTCTCTAGGTGCAAATGCATACACCAAGAATAAGTTATGCAGGTTCCATCCATTCATTGTCAAATTGCTTCACATTGAATTATAATTGTCAATACTTCAACCAATGTGCTAAGAATGAGGAGGCCAATATGAAACCATTATTGAATACCAATATTATTCATTGAAAGTCACCTTCTCACATAGCATTGTCATCACGAGAAATCATCAATCGTCAAGTCAAATAATTATTCATCAAGTAAAATACCAGGTTTGCTATCATAGAGAGATCTATAGTCCATAACATATCTCAACATCAAGAGTAATTTCAAAACTCCAAACATTGTTTGTATTAACCAACCAAATCATGTCAAACTCTTGCAGCACAAACTTTAAACATAATGAAATATCTATATGCATGTCCCGGTCACATGCAAACACAAGTTCAATCTATATATTCATATTATAGTAAACATTCAGACTTTCCAACTCATATATCTTTCCATTGTATGCTCCACATCTATAGAACTGACATCCTTCAGGTGAACATTTTTCTTTTTTTTAGTTGGTAGGTAAGCACCCATAGGGGATTTGAACCAGTGACCTATCGCAAGGAGCGCCTTAGCAGTGCACCCATTCACCGTCAATCCAAAACCCCATGGGCCCTTCAGGTGAACATTTGATTTCATGCACAAAACTTTATTTTTGTATCCATTGGTAATAGTCACACCCATAGGCCTTCGTGCGTGTAGTTGGAAGACTACAGTCACACCCTTGACCTTGCTTCCATGCGGCTGAAAGGCTATAGTCGCATATGTAAACCTTCTTTTGTGTAAATGAGGCTTAGAGTAAGGGAAAACTCTCTCTTCTCAGATCAAAACTTTGCTGTAGATTAACAATGTTAAAGATTTGTCTATTCAAGCAGATAAATCCTACTTCAATAGTAAAGGATCTACATATAATGAAAATGATAACAAGATAAGGGATCTTATGGAGAGGTTTTCCCTCTGAATGGGAATCCACTCTAGTCATCTTCATTCATGCCATCAACCTATCTATATTGCTATCATTGTCAGGCACAACCCAACTTGGCCTATTTTTTGGCAAAAACTCTGCATTTTGTGGAGCGAAGTGCGTAGTGGAGCGCATAGTAGAGTGTGAAGTGGACCACACAATGAAGAAATTGGAATATACCGCGTGGTATAAGGGCATCAGAGTGGGTTGGAGCCCATCCCTTTTGTAAAATCATGTGATAATGTAAATGATCAATGGTTTTAGTTGCTTGTTTCAGGGAGTCCATGGTATTGTAACGATGTAACCCTCGATGTAATAGTATATGTAGAGTCAAATAATAAGAAAGAAATCATCTTATCATTGAGATCCAGATCTGTATTATGGTTGAAATTTTATGATCTGTAGTTTGGGAAAATAAGGAAAGGCTCTGCAGTTGAGTGCGCAGGTGACCTGTAGCTTAGTGTGCAGGTCAAGAATCGTTTGTTATACAAGATATCTTATTATAAACAACAATTCTTATGGACGTAGCCCCACATTGGGGTCAACCATGGTAAAAATGGTGTCTTCGTGTGTATATTTTCTTGTTATCTATTGTAGCATACCAATTTATTATAGTTGCACTCTATTTCAGCATAGTGATGATTTAAGACTTATATGATATATTTAAATGATTAATGTAATGAGGCAAAGTGATATATGATTGTTAAGTGTAAGAAAACATAATAATACCACATCTTTGCATTCCTCAAGGCTGCAGAAACCTGATTCTGCATCCTCCCATAGTCACTTCAAGTGAGACTGTGATTTGCTTATAGGTCGTCGTCAAAAGGGCCAATGATTGAGGATTTTGTTGGTGTGCAGTATAGATCGAACCTAGGTCAACCCAAATCATAACCAAGAAATGGTTCTGTTGGCGGGACCAGAATCTATTTGAAAGATATGTGGATGTCACACCCGTCGAAGAAGAAAATTCAAGGTTGGCTAGAATCGAAGGAGCGAGAATTTGTTGAACAAGAGAATAAAAAACCTCGTATAACATATAAAGCTTGGTTATAGAAGTATATTTTTGTAGATCAATATGAAATTTTCTTCGCATCTTTTCCTATCTAACTGTATGAGTGGATATCAAGGTTGACTGAAAGAAATATATGTGTGGAGAACTTTCAGTGTGGACTCCTGAACCAATACAGTGACTCAAGAGCACAACTAATAGGATTTCAGGGGTTGTCGATTTCTGGATTGATAGCATCTTGGGAGGATTCATTACTAAGTTCACAATAGACTCGATTGTGTCCTACAGTGAAGCAAGATGACAATTCTTTAGAGGATCACGAGGTAAGTATTTAAAGTTCTTAAACTTTGGATTAAGATGCTTCTGTGTGAAAAGGGAGTTTTATGGATGTAGTCAGATTGCTAGTTTACTTATGTTTGGAAGAAAAGAGAATAAATATGAGCAAGATATTGGAACAACGCGAAGTGTAAAATGATATAGAATAGATACCAGAAAGAGAGGTCGTGGACAAGATCTGAAGACCTTTGTAGAGACTAAGTATAGTCTTCTTTTGAGTGAATCTGAAAGTGAAAGAGAAGATAGTCACCCTGATAAATCCTAGGTAACTTCATAGTATTCATATTCTCAGCCTAAGAGTTCATAGAAGCCAGAATCCACTAATAACCAGGGTGTTTTTGGATCTCCCCCTCCCCCTACCCTTTCTCGCCTTACCCCCCATCCCCCTCCCCTTACTCATCCCTCCCCCCCTCTAAGAAGAAATATGGTTGATGATATTAAGCTGTCTGTTTTCAAAGGAATTGGATCGAAAGATCCATAAAAAGTTTGGTTTTTATATGATGTATGGACCGCAAAGCAGATCAATGATGAAAAATATAAATAAAGCGCAGCTCATTATGACATTCTGAGATAAATAATTGACATGGTATATGAAGTATTCAAATAATCAGATCAAAATATTTGTAGATATAAAAGAAGTATTGATCAGAGAATTTAAGAAGCCGAAGTCTAAGTCACAGTGCATCACTGAGTTGAAAGAAATTAAACAGAAACCTACTAAGTTTGTTTGGGAATTTGATTAGAGATTTAAGGTATTGTTGGATCAAGTGAGCTTCAACATAGCTTCGTAGCAACATCAATAATGGTTTATAGGCGTGTTGTTATCACATATCAAACTACCATTGATGCAACAAAAGATAACAAGTCAAGTCGAAGCTCTACATATTGTGATGAAGTTGGAAGCTTCGCCAATAAGAGATACTAATGTAGGTATGCAACAGATCTAGAGTCAGCTGGCAAACCTAACCCTCCAGATAAAAGATATTAA
The DNA here is from genome assembly GCA_031772625.1 of Pinus tabuliformis. NCBI lineage: Eukaryota > Viridiplantae > Streptophyta > Pinopsida > Pinales > Pinaceae > Pinus > Pinus tabuliformis. The sequence goes on along the minus strand of CM062809.1, from coordinate 216,955,602 downwards.
GAAAAGAAGAGAAGTCAGAGAAGAAGTATGGTGTATGAATTGAAGATCAGAGGGCCATTCTAAAGAACAATGTCCTATCTTTAGGGATTACATGGCTAGTGGGGGATTGAATCCCTTAAATGTAGGATCTAGCTTGTGGTGCAAACTCCTTCAATTATTCAAAATCAATCGTAGTGCGAACTCCTTCAATGTCCACTGTTACACCTAGTAGTATTCCAAAGGGGAAGATATTTTTCTGATTTACCATCCTTAACTGAATAGTTGACCACTGTAGCTTCGGGCTTACCCGTTAACTCCCATGTATGCTTCGTTAAGACATTAGCACCAGATCCCAGATCCAGGATAACTTGATCCATCTCATATACTCCTATTTGTGCATTAAGCCTCATCTCTCTAAACTAAGGGCTCCTAAGTCCCTAAAGGTGTTGTTCCAACCCCTAAAAGAACAAGGTCAACTGATTACAGCTCCTCCTAGAAGTTCTCAATGAAAAAACACTCAGAATTGGTCAAAACTGGACCATTTCACCTGCTCCATAGGCAAAGTGCGTTGCATCCTACCTAAATACACACAGTAGGTGCGTTGCATTTCAAAAAGCCCTTCTATGGGGAGCGATGGGCGAGAAGGGACAAATGGAGAAGCATGGATCTTCCAGAAACTTCTCCTGTGACACTTGCCTCTCTGAATTTGACCAGGGATGAGTAAGAGATCATCAATCTCCAAGTGGAATCGAGAACTATCAGAGGGAAGACACTAATAAAATCACAAGCTGACTCATCTCCCTTGCAGACATCTATATATGGATCCCTCATCCCAGAGATCCGGAGGCTGGAATTTTGCATCTTGTAAGGAATTACTGTTGGTTTCTTGAGGCAACATCATAGTGTTGGGTGATCTAAGCTTTTCATGAGGTGAAGAAGGGCTCACTTGCTGAGAGGATGATGCTGGGTCAGAACGATTGGTTGTAACTCTCTTGGCTCTTTCTTGATTATCAATAAAGCTATTCAAGTTTTCCTCCATACTCTTGTGTGATTTATGTTTTATGCATTTGTATGGTCAATTTACATCTGACCCTAGATTGTTTATGATAATAGATCCATGTTTTCGTATAGTGTTATGCTGCTTTGATTCTACAGGTACTCTGTGAAGCTGGGTATACAAGAAAGCAAGTAGCAAAGGACTATCAGAAGAGAGAGGAATCGAGCAAGGAACCAAGCGCAAGACAGAGGTTGGTCTCCTTTATTCTTCTCTCATTTATCTTTCATAAAGGAAAACGAAAGTAGTTTTACTTTGTTTGTTTCTAAGGTAGCTACCAGCCTTAGTGGGATTAGCAGTTCTGCATAGACACTTTTCCCTGTAACAAAATGGCGACTCCACTGGGGAATGAATAGATTGATTGTTTATCTACATTTGTTTACTTTATAAACTTACAGATGGAGCCTGAAGTCAAGCCAGCTAGCCTTCGAACTGCATTTGCTATGCAAGTGCAAAGTAGATCAACGCTGCTTCAGTCAATCTCCGGGTTTTGTTTATGAATTAAACAATTGATTTACAAGCTTTCTAATTGCCCTCGTGGTGGCTCTAGTAACCTCCTTAGATCTACCCCTGTGATTGATTTACTGATTACCACTTGCTTGGCCAAAATCCCTGAACTGAACTGCAAACTGTGACCCGGAACCCAATCAAAGTCTCGTCCTTGGTCCAACGCACTGTCTGTTATGTGAATCTCAAATTCAGTGCACTTCTCGAGTGTAGTAGGTGCATTGCATTTCAGTTTCACTGTGTTACAGGTGCGCTGATCAGAGTAGGCATTGTTCCCAAATTTTGGTTTCTGTGTTCACTCTTTTCAGATCTAATCAGGAGTTTTGCTTCCTGTAGTCAGTATACCTTTGTTTGAAACCCCTTCCTTGTTGTTATTCTGCCTCCATTGTGCAAAGAACTGTAAATGTTTTTATGTATTTTTTGAGTCATTTTCAGTTCTCCTTTACAAAGAAGTAACGTAATTGTACTGTCGTTTCTTGATTTGAAAGTGTCGCAAGTGTCATTTTCAGTCATAGAAGAGAATTTGATTGTTCTTGATAATCGATTACCCTGTTACTATTGTATTTGATCTGAATTAGTAGTTTTTCTAGTGTCGAAAGCAAGTTCTCATTTCCAAATCGCAAAGTGTTGTCATTGTCTTCATTTTGATTTTGAAAAGAAACTTGTTAGTAATTGTCGCTTTGAAAATGTCACACAGAATCAGTCAAGAGTGTGGAAACAACCGACCTTCCTAGAAGTCTAAGACATTCTAATGACAAACAAAACAAACTGGAGCTATCCTTCTCTAAACATGCATTATGATATGAGAAATCAAGTGTTTCGTTCTTACCTTTGTCCAAACGCTGTTGTAGAAGTCCAAGCTTTGTTGATCTGGATGAGCTCCTCCTTTTCTCAAAAACCTGCAATCACCAACAGTCAAACAATTAAATAGCACCTGATTATAACATAAAACAAAGCATATTCAACATATAGACCAAGGAGTACATGAAATAACCCATAAACAACAAGTTATTGAGAAGAATGGACCAATTTGCATTAAAGGTAATCAAAAGGAACCATTACAACCTGAGCCTTGGTGTTGTGCAAGCTCCTTCCAGGGTCCACAAGAGTATTCCTCTACTTTGACAAAGCTCACCCACTTCCAAATAGAACAAGCAAAGATGGCAATCTCTCCTCACAAGCTTCTAAATGGGAGTCCTAATTCCTGCAGCATTTACCCTTAGAAAATGTATAGCTTCAACCTCTCCTCCTTCTGGCCCAATGCCTGTATTTATAGTACTCAAGAGGAGGTTAATCAGGTCCACCATCAATGGGATAATCCCCTCTTTGGGTGGGACAGCTCCCTTATTGATGGGATAAGTTCCTCTTTGATAGGAGTGCATGAACCATCTGGAGGCGCCCAATACACGTCGAACAACCTTCTAGAATGCTCTAGAAATGACCACAAGTAACTTTTTAAAAATGAAACTTGCGCATTCTAACCTTTACAGGGGGACGCACCTGTCCCTTTACATACAGAGCGTCTTTGGACGCAGCTTTTGTGAACGTTGGGAGCGTCCCCGCAGGTAAGGTTGAGAGAACCTGCGTCCCCAGAGATAAATACATTTATACAAGACTTTCTCTCTTTTTTGGAGTTTGACATGGAGAGCAGAGGCATAAGACTTGCCTAAGAGGGTAGCATGACTGTTGATTGAGCCATACTAACTGTAAATAGTCATGGTGACATTTTTTAGTGTAACAGATTGCCCCCTAAAGTGCGAAGCCTGGAATAGATTAGGGTTTGTAATATCTAGGAAGGGTGAAGCGCTTTATCATTTCAAGGATTATCCCGTGGAGAGCCTGGTCAGAACCTGCAATTTTCAACACAAAATACATGTATAAGATTATATCATCACTGAGGTAGGCATTCCCATACTCAGATCAAAACTTTAACTAACAGACTAACTACTCTGATACAGGAATGATTTTGCAGTACATCACAATCATAGACTTTTGTAGACACAGTATGGACGCAGCCATCTGTTTATGATTAGTCTACTTGGATAATGAATACAAAACTCCTCGCAGCCTGGATGGTGGAAACTAGATCCAGGGTCTTCATTTCTACTTCCCGAATTGGTACGATTCTAGCCATGCGAATAAATGAGTTGATGTCGAACATGGTAGAAACCACTTGATTACCAGTCAATGATGTAAACTGTTAACAAGCGTGAGAGAGACCACCAGTAATGTCAATGGTTCTCAAAGTACCCAGTACAATCCATGAGATGTGAATGAATGAGTTGATGTCGAACATTTCACGGAATCCTTCGATCGAAAGTCAATGATGTAAACTGACGTCAAAGGCGAGAAACCTACCATTGATGCATGCAGACTTCAAGGTACTGACGATTTCTAAGTCATCTCTCTAGATAATGTGCTGATGTCGATAGAAAGCGACCCGTTGCAGGCAAGCCCGCAACACGAAATCATTGTTCAAGTTGAAGAAATGTTGCTGTAAGGACTGACTCAGGGATGGTCAAATGGATGACAAGTATTTTGCAGATGAAAGTTTTGCTTGCAGACCTCTTGAACACATAACGACACGACAGATGGCTTGGTGACGAATAACTCAAAGTTAATCCCCGGAACCCGGTTAAAGACTTTCAAAGTGGTTTGATCAACTGTGAGGTAAAAGATTTCCCAACCCAGGTGAATGAAAAGTGTCGTGTTCAAGAGTGGTAATAAAGTTTCTTTTGAGACAAAAGGTAACAAACAGGTTCATTCTTCTCTCTTTTCCCCCACCATTTCTGGCAAGTACCTCTTTATTTTTAACAAGCTTGAGGAGGATAACATGTGCTTGATTATAAGCTCATCCTTCGGATGAGTCCAACCTAGTTTTGATTCGAACCCTAGGAAGGAGTGGTTCGTTCCTGTTTGTAATTGAACAGGTCCTTTACTGTGAAATGTTTAACGAGCCCAGTATAGGGGAAACTCGGTGTTTTTCAATTTTAGAGAGTCTGAAAAACTTAAGAAGACTCCAAGTTGAACTTTTTCGTAGATTTGTGTCCCTGAAGCCCGAAAAAGTATAAAATAATACCTGGGGGAACCGCTTGATCTTGCCACCAAGGAGTACTTTCATAATTAGTGCCACTGACCTGAAAAGTAAAAAGCGATCAAGGACACGTCATTTTATTTCCGTATCGAGTTTGAAACGACAAAAACCCGGCAATCTTTTCTGATTTTACGGTCAGAAAAGAGCTATAAGGGGACTGTCTTTTAATTCCGTTTTAACGAGCGTAAAAGAAACGCTCGGCAATCTTTTCATATTTTAGGAGTCAGAAAAGGGCTTAAAAGATGACTCTGATATTTTGTTCGTGAAAAAATGACAATTTTCCCTCTAAGTCCCTTTGTCCTGCACAAAAGCGACACATTACTCATACCTGTTTAAGATAGGCAAAAATACATCGAAAAATATCTTTCCATGGTGAAAAATGAACAAATTCATCCAAAAAACCTATAAAAAGACTTTTTACCATGTCATTTTTACCGTTTGACTGTTGAGGTTGAAAAAGGAGCTTTTGACAAGAAACTTCCCGTGGTCGCTGCGGAAAATCCGACCGTCAGAATCGAACGCCGTCTCTTCCAGGTATTTTACAACATCCTACTCTTCATTTCTATTCGATTAAAATTGTTTTTTAGGTTTTAGTTTTGTTTTTTGGGAGGGTTTAGGTTTCAAAATGCGCTCCTCGGTGGACGCAGGTGCCCTTCGGGTGACCTGCGTCCCCCGACTTTTTCCTATACAGGAAAATGGTCGGGGGACGCAGCCCACCTTCAGGCCAGCTGCGTCCCGACTCCCTGTGTTCCAAACGCGGGGTGCGTCCTCCGTGGAACGCGGAAATTGAAACCCCAATCCTCACAAATAACCATTCAAAATTCCCCAAATTAATTCTAATCATCATTTCTTGGTGTGTAGGGCACTCACCATGTTGGATTGGAGAGAAAGAGAGCACGAAGAGGTTGATGAAGCTGCAATAGAACACCAACCTTCCCTGGATGCCCTAAAAGCATGCGGGTTATACAAATACTGGGCCATACCGGGTATAAGGGCTCAGGTAAGATTCTTAGAATGGCTGGTTGAGAGATGGAACGTTCAAGAGCAATGCTTTTACATAGGAGGGCACCAGCTCGAGATAGAGCCCTCGGATGTATACTTTCTCACTGGCTTGCCAAACAGAGGTGAGCAACTCAATCTAGCCGGGACTAGGCCGGGTGGCCAATCCCTTGTTAGTCTCCGGGAAGATTGGTGCACACCTGGGGCACACCATTCGAAAGGCGTGGAGATCAAACACATCTCTCTGCGTGAACTCAAAGTTATTGCTTTCACGGTTACCAGAATTTGCGGCGCAGCCGCTTTACACATTGCTTCTGGGTCCCAAATGCGGATGGCAATTGACTGTTACCAAGGCACCATTTTCAACTAGTGTGATGCTGTGTCGGCTAATATGAAGAGCCAACTGACTAAGGCAAAGAACGGACGACTGAAAACTTTTGGATATGGGCCTTTAGTCGTGAGCTTTGCCTTAGAGAGAGTTCCGATGCTGATCCCTCAGCAACTCACTGTTGATATCTTGGGTCCTCGGGAGCCAAAGCTGGTACGATGGGTTGCGGTGATGGCCCGGCATCCTGACGAGGGCGCGGCAGTTGTTCGATTTTCTGATAGTTACTTTCACTGGTTGGAGGACCAGGTTTTCTCGATTCAGGACTTTCCGTACGCCGGAGTAGATTTTCGACATGATCCGGACATGGTTCTTCCACAGGGAGAACAATGGGATGACAGAGGTACTTTATTTTTCACAAGTTTTCAAATTATGTATTTTTTTTTGTTTTTTATATATATCGTCTCAAAACTGACAGTAAAATTTTCAAAATGCAGATGTTGGTCCACAGCGTCCAGCCAACCTCCAGCCTTTTGAGAGGAGACATCCAGCTGCACCGGTACCGGCCCCACAGGACGCGGCTGCAGAAGTACTAGCTGAGTTGGAGCATGATCTAGAGCGTCTGACGGCAGATATGCCTGAGACTACTATGGATGACATTCCTATCAGGCTTCAACACTTTGTAGTCGCAGTCCCTGGACCGTTTAGGAGATTTTTGCGTAAGGTAGCCCGTGCAGTGGTGTCGTATAGGGAGCACCACCAGTGATTGGCTAGTCACTTTGTAGACACATGTGACATTTTTGACTTTTTGTACTCTATCATTTTTGACGATCATAAGGTGTTTTTCAACCTATGATCGAAGACGATGTATATTTTTTGACACACTCCTATCTATATATATATCACTATTACCGGCTTATCTTGTTTAACATGTATGATGAAATGTTTTTAAATTTACTTGCATGATTATCGTAAATGTCTGTCCAACACTCGAGAAGCAATTGCATCTGCTAATGTATTTAAGGACCTTGGAATATGCTGATATTCAATGTAATCAAATTCACGTTCCAAGAGACGCACTCTCAAAAACAACCTTAATAACACAGGATTTCTAATGGCATAAACTCTATTAAGCTGTAATACAACAAGTTCAGAATCTAACCTCACTATCAAACGTCGAATTCCAAATGAAATAGATTCGGATAATAATTCAACCACTGCACTGTATTCTGCAATGTTATTCGTTGTTTGACCGAGGCTTACCCCATGCATAGAAACTAACTCGTCAGAGGGTGAATAGATAACCCAAGCTGCGGAAGAGATATTCCGTGTACTACGACAAGCACCATCAGCAAATCCAATGTATGTTTGGAGAGGCGTCGACATCTGTAATATCAAGAGTAAAACCAAGATAAGCCAGAATAACGACGAAAAACACACTCACTAAGCTAAGCACACTGACTAACTAACAATCATACTAGCTAGAAAGAAAACCTAACCTAACTAAAAATTCTCCATACCCACCATTTAAGCATAATACCTCTTTAGGTAAAGTCCATTTCTGGGTTTACCCAAAGAGTCCCCATCAAAATCTACCAGCTCATAAGCCCCTTTTGCTAGCTTTCGCTTTACAATATAGGGTCCATGCCACATAGGAACGAATTTTCTAGCACCTAGCTTATCGTTAGCTTGATCATATAAAAGCACTAGGTCTCCCTCCGAAAAACTTCGAGGGGTCACATTTCTATCATACTGAGCTTTCATTCGCTTCGCGTGAGTCTCGATTGCCAATGCAGCGTCACGTCGAGTCTCATCTAATTTAGCTAAGTACAATAAACGTTTCTCCTCTTCGGAAGTAGCTGGGAGTAATTCGACAGCCATTTGAAGTGATGGGATTTCACATTCAATGGGTAACACTGCTTCCAAGCCATAAACTAGCTGGAAAGGAGTGAACCCTGTTGAGGTTTTCACTGAGGTTCGGTATGCCCATAGCGCCGAAAATAACATGTTGTGCCAATTCGACCGATGAATACCAATGGTTCGTCGGATCATGATAACCAGAACTTTGTTGATAGACTCAACCAAACCGTTGGCTTGCGGATAATAAGGAGTAGAGCTGTCGTGGCGCAAACCAAGCTGGCTTGTAAGTTCAGTCATCATGGTGTTTCGAAAATGGCTCCCATGGTCAGTAATGATTGCTTGTGGGACACCAAACCTAGTTATTATATGATTGAATATGAAAACTGCAGCTGTTTTGCCGCTTGCGTCGAATGTAGGCATCGCCTCGGCCCATTTAGTGAAATAATCAACCGCGAGGATGATATACGCATGCTCCCCGGCCGAGTGAGGGTTACAAGTAATAAAGTCGATACCCCATTTGGCGAATGGACCAACGGCAATTATAGGGTGGAGAGGAGCAGGTGGTGCGCGCATCTTTCGATCAAACACTTGGCAGTTGTGGCACTTCCGGACTGCAATGATACAATCTTTAAACATAGATGGCTAGAAGTAACCAGCGCGCAACACCTTCTGAGCTGTGGCATACCCAGACATATGACCGCCACATGCTCCAGAGTGACAGTCATTCAAAACTCTCTCAGCCTCTTCGTGAGTTAGACAACGTCGAAAAACTAAGTCTGCCCCCCGGCGATAAAGTGTATCTCCAATAATTTTGTATGGCTGGGATTGAAACCGAATTTTTCGACGTTCCGCCTTTGAAGCTTCAGGCCGAAAGGTTTGGGTTTGGAGATAGATGATTATATCCCCGTACCACGGATCTACAGTATTGATAAGAAACAAAGATTTGTCCGCAATGGACTCTTCTGCCACAGTCTCTGTGTCAGTACTCGGGAAATCACACATCAATTCCGCAAAAACTAAGGATTTCTTAGACTTGGACTTCTCGAACTCCAAGTCGAACTCTTGCAGGATGACGGTCCATTTAGAGTACTTGCCCCCTAGCAGTTGTTTTGTCAAAATATAAATCATAGGGTTGCAATCCGAAATAACTGTAGTTTTACGGAGAAGAATGTAGTGACGAAAACGTTGGACAGCTTGAACGGCTGCCAGGGCCAATTTCTCCACATGCGAATATTTTAGCTCAGTGGGATTTAAGGTCCTACTAAGATAATATATCACATGCTCCGCTCCGAATTCATCTTCTTGAACTAACACCATTCCAATGGTGGAATGCGAAGCTGCGAGGTATAAGAAGTAGTCCTGGTTGTAGTTGGGAGGATGCAACAATGGTGCATGGGTCAACGCGTGTTTAAGTGCATCAAAAGATTGTTGAGCAATCTCGTCCCAAAAGAATTGTGCGTTCTGTTTCAACAACCTTGTAAAACCTTTAGTGACCTCGACGTAGTTTGGGATGAATCGGCGTAAAAAGTTCGCTTTCCCTTGCAAACTTTGGAGTTGGCGCAAACTCGAAGGAGGAGGCAATTTGATGATAGCCTCGACTTTTGAGGGATCGACGCGAATGCCGACTTTTGAAACAACAAATCCCAGCAATCGACCTGTTTCTATACAGAAAACACACTTGTGGGGATTCAAACGAATTCGATAATGCCTACACCTCATAAAGATTGCTCGTAGGTGGACAAGGTGATCAGCTCGATGTAAAGAATGAGCAGGCAAATCATCGAGATACGGTTGCACAATGTGCTTGATGTCGTGAAATGCATAAGACATCGCCCGTTGAAAAGTGGCCCCGGCATTCTTAAGCCCAAAAGGTAATTTGCAATAAGCAAATGTTCCCCATGGACAAATGAATGCCGTTTTTGGTTGGTCGGCAGGTAGAATATTGATTTGATTATAGCCCGAAAAACCATCCATAAAGGAAAACATTTCACTTCCGGCACAATCATCAATAATTTGATCGATATAAGGCGTAGGATAGTTGTCTTTTGGACAAGCTCGATTTATATCCCTATAGTCGATACAGATTCTTATTGTTCCTTGTTTCTTGTTGACCAGAACAATATTCGATACCCAATCCGTTAACGGGATCGGATAAATGAAACCTGCTTTCAACAACTTTTCGACTTCTGCTTTAATCGCAGCCGCTTTTCGAGGGTGAATCTGACGCAACCGTTGCCGGACGGGTTTAGCATCCGGGTAGGTCTTTATTTCATGAACAACAATGGCAGGATCGATTCCCGGCATTTCCTCGTAAGACCAGGCAAACACATCGCGGAATTCTTGGAATAGGGCCTTGTAAGTTTGGATTTCTTCTTCTGTACATGCGGCACCTATATGAATGTTCTCCTCAATTCCGGGCTTCACTGAAATATCAATGGGAATAGTACGAGAAATATTCCCTAAATTCAACTCTGAATCAGAATGTTTCGTTGGATCCTGAGCGTCTTTGACATATTCAGCGGTAAAGATAGATGAAAAATCATTTTCAAATGCATCATCCTTAGGTAAAAACGAAGATCTGTGATGGAGATCCTCCCATGGTAGATCGTCTACACTTAGGATTTTGCGAAGTTGTTCGTCAGATGACACGACTTCGGGAAACGCTATCCGTTCTAAGGGTGAGGTGAAAAGTGACTCTTCACCGACCACATTCATTTGGTCGACCTTGGTCGAATGAAAGTCGGTAAAAGACATGAGAGCTTCATAAGCAATTTCATATGGACTCAAGGGCATAGCATTACCGAATGAGTCTATCTCAGAGTCAGATGGGACAAACCAAGGATCATCATAAATAATGTTTTCTGATGTAATCATATGAATTGTTGCAAACGAAGGTTCTACGCTGAGTGGAGGGAGAGGAAAAGTTCCCAGTAAACCGGAATCCTTAACTAAACCTACACCAACGTCCCTATAAGGGATTGTCGTCTTACCGACATGCTGGATACTCTTTGAAGAGGCTGGGTCGGATGAAAAGTATGCCAGCTGATCAATAGTCACGATCTTACCGTTATGTGGAAATTTAATTACTCTGAAGACCGATGAAACGACCGCTGTCATAGCATATGACCAACTTCGACCCAAAAGAAGGTTGTAGTCTAGAGGGGCATCAACCACTTCCACATCCAGACTAACGGTTTTACCTTCTACCCCTATAGGCAATTCCTGTAGAATACCAAACGGACGGAACCCACGGCCATCAAAGGCCTTAAGGATGGTGGGGGATTGGTTCAACGAAGGAGAACAAAGGGATCTCCAACATTGAATCGACATAATACACGTAGAAGCTCCCTCATCAATCACAGTCCTATGAATAGGCCTGTTTTTGACTATCACTGGAATTTGGAAAGCCATTTGATGGGGGAGACGCGGCGTACTATTTTCTAGATCGAAGATCATTAGATTCGGATCCTGAACATCAATAGCTCCTATAGCCGACAAAAGCAATTTTCGTTGTGCTGGACATGATTGCAGCACTTCTAACGCCGACATTGCTGAGGGTGAAACAGCTAAGTCCTCAACAATGTTGTAATTCTGGGCTGCTCTCGCATGTGGATTGAAAGCAGACCTTCGAAGTACACCCTTGGCGGGCGGTTTAATTACTAAGTCTGGGTTAGGTTTCTCGATCTGTAGTGGATCGGAACCAGGAGCTGAGGTTGATGGATTAGAATGAGAAGATTCTGCTTCCTTACCATCAACAGGATTCTTACTACCATAATCTTGCGATCGAGTCGCAATCCTCACATGAGACATCATCAAAATGGGTTCTTCACTGGCATTCGAGGAAGAACCTATCATCTTATTCTCCTGCTCCGGAAATGGATTTTTTAATACAGCAGGAGTGGGAGAACCTTTGACTATTTTCACTACCTCGGCCCGATGAGGGCAATCTCTCGTAAAATGATCCTCTTCACAAATAAGACAAGGATATCGAGGTTTGCGCTTTTCGTCATTAGTTTCCGACTTTTCTGTTTTCTCCTTCGGAGCCTTGTCTGCTTTAGCCTTCTTCTTTCCTTTCTTCTTTCCGCCGTTTTTTGATTTGGCCGTAGATGACTCTACAGCGTGAATATCGGTGGTAAGTTCAGGAGAAGACTCTCCTGTCGGGGAATCGGGCAAAGTGATAATAGGAGTAGTTGAAGCCTTGGAAGACTTCTTCTTGCTCTTTGTATTCACGATGCCAATCATACCATCAGCGGCATGAGATCCCGAAGGAGCAGCAGCGATTTGATTCGACTTTGGAAGATCCGGAATCTTCTCGTGTAATGTACCCGACTGAGTGTAAACTAAGTCAAGGTATTGCGCCTGAGCAATGACTTGCTCCTCAGTAACTACTCCGGCCTTAGCTACATCTTCAGTAATCCTTGGTAATAATGATTTAACAAACCATTCAGCTAAGATTTGGTCTGGGATAAAAACTTTCACTAGCCTTCTTTGACGTCTCCACTCATGAATGTGATCAGAAATATACGTGGAGGTTGATTGTTTTAGTGAAGTTAATAACTCCGTACCGTTATCGTATCTGACCGGTAACTGAAAGTGAGTTAAGAACGAGGTAGCTAACTGGCTAAAATTGTAAAAAGAGGCCCGTGGTAACTCAATGTACCACTTGGCCGCGAGACCAATGAGTGTACGCTGGAAAAGACGTAGGTGGATCGAATCATCCGAGATAGAATTTGAAGCACACCAGAGGTGGTAAGTCATCACGTGATTGGACGGATCCTCTCCAGACTTACCTTCGAACTTGGGTATATCGCTGGGCAACTTATTTGGCATTGGCGGCCAGAACGGAAGATATTGAATTGGATCGTTCGTTAGGCGCGTCAAGTCTGGTAAATCCAAAGTTGCGATAAACGGTAACTGCCGGTTAGGATCTCTAAAACTCTGGGTCACAATACCGGCCCCAGGAGGAGGATATCCAGGATAACTAGGAACAGGAGTTGCATTTGGGATATTATATCCTCCTGGAAAACCAGGATTAACCGGACCGTACTGGGGTTGCTGAGGTTGTTGATAAGTGTACCCAGGATACGGTTGATACTGGTAAACCGGTTGTTGGACAGCTTGCCCAGGTTGATACTGTCCCTGGTACGGAGGTTGAACAAATTGAGGTTGAGTAGTGACAACCGTACTTATACCAGGTTGGCCTACAGGCATCTGGACCGTGGTTTGAATCGTAGATCCGGACAACGGTACAGATGTCTGAGGAGTGGTTACAGAGACAGTAGAAAGCGGAGCCGTCGATACTCTAGAAGTAAGTATGGTAGATGTGGCGGTAGTTGCAGCAGCCGTTTGAGATGGAGTACTAGGTGCAATTGGCGGCTGAGTAACTACCGAAGTTACAGAGGTTTGAACACTTGACTGGACAGGTTGCGGTTGCTGGGGTTGACCAGAAACTACAGGTTGTCCGGCTTGAGGTACCGACTGCATACTTGGCTGCAACATCTGTTGACCCTGTGAAGGATCCCACACTAACATTCCAGGGTATTGACCCATAACAGGTTGAGGATACTGAGATCCATAGCCGGATTGAGGATAGGATTGATAATTGTAAGGTGCAGTTCCCATACCTTGACCATACGATTGACCTTGAGGTGGTTGATAACCTTGATTTGAGTATTGACCTTGAGGTTGATAACCTTGAGGTAAATACGGATACTGGGGTTGCCCTTGACCTTGAGGTTGGTACCCTTGAGGTTGATACCCTTGGGGTTGATACCCTTGGGGTACATATTGAGGCTGGGGTTGACCTTGAGGTATATATTGCCCCATAGGAGCGTACTGACCTTGAGGTTGCCCCCCAGACACGAATGAAGTACCTTGAGGTTGCCCCCCAGGCATTAACGGAGGCTGCCCCCCAGGCGGTAATTGGCCACCTTGAGGTTGGGAAACGGGAACTGAACCTGACATCATGTAAATGTCTCCTACACCCAATGGTATATTACCACTGTTTCCAACTAATAACCCATGATCAACGGGTTGAGGAGATGCTCCCGCAAAGGTACCAGAAAGAGATTGATACCCAGTAGGAACAGAAGGACCGCCATGTAAAAAAGATTCAGGACTTTGTGTAAACACGGACGACTGACCAGACATATTTACAGGAGTATGAATACCTCCAGGTGGAAAAGGAGTACGAGGTGTAGAAAAACCTAGCCCAAAGTTGTCTAGATAATTGGTTAACGAAAGGTACCAAGTAGTACTTCTAGGAGGACTGTAAAAGATAGATTCACGCTCCCTTAGATCAAGGGTAATTTGATCTTCAGGATCAGAGACGCCTATTTCTTCCTCTGGAACAAGTTCTTCAATAGCAATCAAACCAACAGGAAGATTTTCGGTGATAATTCTTTCTATTCTCGGTGAATCAGGAACACTAGGAGTCGGAGTAACAGGTTTGGATATTTCTGGTTCTTCGCCTGTATCACTAGCAGACGAAAAACTACCAACAAGCTCAGAAACTGTAACAGCTTCGGGATTATAACCTGTCTCTAAACTTTGGTAATCTGGATGGACCACCAAGGAAGATTCTCCTTCTTCAGGTGAACCTACTCTACTGCCACTAGGAGGAGTTACAAGGACCTTTAAACCTTCTAAATGACTGGACTCGTCTTGAGGAGGTTCACCCCTAAGTCTACGGGATCTTCTCAACAATTCGGCCACAGAAACAACTTCAGGAGACTGGCCCCGCAGTCTACGGGACTGTCTCGGTAATTCCGCCACAGCTAAAAACTTTTAACTACTACACACGAAAACAAAATAAAATTTCAAATCAAACCACCTAAAGTCTCTAAAGAACCAAACAAATTTGAATCACACGCCTAAAGAATCTAGGGCGTCAAACCAAACACAAACAGTAGTCTTCCGGACCAAAAGCGCTAGTTGGTGATGAAGCCCAACCTCGCTGGATTCAGTACAGAAATGGCGGGTGGAACAGTTACCCCGGCAACCTGCTTAATGAATAGACTGGACCAAGTTCCTCCACTTTAACCGTCTCGAGTGAAGTGAACCCCCCAGAAAATCCAAGTGAGTATAACCGACGTCTGCTCCAGGTACAGTGGGACCTTCCCTCCACCGTCACCTCGGTAGAATCCTAAAGATAATGGTCACTAAGGTTACCAACCGCAACAAATGCACCTGGGGGAACAGTCTAAACTCCGACAGCACGCAAGGGCAGAGTAGCAAGCTCAATCCCCTTGCCGGCTCCTTGACAATAATCCAAGGTTTACCGACAAGTGACCCCTGGCTCCTCGACAATGGTTAATCCGAGGTTTACCGTTTGTAATACGTGCGTGTCTGGCGTCGTTCCCAACGAGGGGGGAATGATCCCCTCACTGGTTCGGACACGAGCTCGTGCTTCTCCTTTAAGAGGAGCTTTCCCAGAGTACAAGTGAGACAATTGGATTTATTCTATCACAAGATAAGCTACTTGTTTGGTTTTGTTGTCTTGGAGAGTTAATTACTCACCTACTCCAAGACACTAGCCTGATCTAAATTGGTGCTTCAGAGCCCTAGTAAATAAAAGTTACTATTTCAATTTTACTTTAAGCGTTACTTTTATGGTTGTTCTTTAAAGTCAAAAGGTAGTGGAAGTGAAACCAATGGTGTGTAGACTCGACTCCAACCACTACAAAGATGCACCTAAGATGATTTACGCTACTTTCCTTTTTCAATGAAATTCTTAACTAAGAGAGTTGAGAGAATGCAAATTTTAGAGAAAACAACTTCCTTAGAAAAGACAATCAAAGAAACAATTCTCTTTTTCTTTTCAAGCACACACACATGACCACTCTTTACTTGCACGAAAAACTCTTTTTCTTTCAAAACTTTCAAAGCTACTTGAAACAAGACTTTTAAAGAAGATGTTTTTGTATTTTTCTTTTAATAAAGCAAATAAATCTAATTTAACAAAAATCAATCTTAACAACTATTAAAATCTACGAAAATTCATTCACAAGCAATCTAAAAGGTAAATTTACTCTAAGCAAACTTAACGAGGCCAAAACCTACAAGGATGTTTCTAGGTTGTTTTACTTGACCAAAATCAAATCAAGGACCAGCTATTGTAGAATCAAGAGCTGATCAAAACAAAACTCAAATCTTTTTGTTCTTTTTGTAAAATGGAATTCAAGACTTAATCAACAAGCACTTTGAAATTTGACCAAAGAGACAACTCAACAGGTTGGTTGCTCACACGGGTAGACTTATGACAGATCCGACTCTCAAGAAGGTTGACCAAACCAGAGAGATCTAAGGCTTGACAACTTCCACCATTAAAGTCACTACAGGATCTACTCAAAAATCAAACCCTAGGCTTAAATTTCAATGAAATCCACTAAAACACTTAATGCTATGAAAACAAGTTCAGGTGAAGATTCTTGGCAAGGGACTAATGAATCTGGGCAGAAAAAACTAAGAAAAAACAAAATCTAAGAGCAAAAATGCAAAAAATGGAATTTTCTCAAATTTTGGCAGGGGACGCAGGCAACCCGTTAGCACAGGTGCGGGCCCGCTCTGTGCACACAGCAAAAGTGCGTCCAGGGACGCACTGTGCAGCACTCAGAGGGTGCGTCCTACTGAAAAACTCAAGAAAAAGCAAAATAAAACTAATCTTAAGCTAACCCACCCAGAGACAGAATCACAGAGCCAAAATCAGAAAAATAAACCAATTTTCTCAAAGCAAAGTTCACACAAAAGAAAAGACTCTTCTCATCAATGGATTCCCCAGCGGAGTCGCCAATTTGTCACACGGAATCAGTCAAGAGTGTGGACACAACCGACCTTCCTAGAAGTCTAAGACATTCTAATGACAAACAAAACAAACTGGAGCTATCCTTCTCTAAACATGCATTATGATATGAGAAATCAAGTGTTTCGTTCTTACCTTTGTCCAAACGCTGTTGTAGAAGTCCAAGCTTTGTTGATCTGGATGAGCTCCTCCTTTTCTCCAAAACCTGCAATCACCAACAGTCAAACAATTAAATAGCACCTGATTATAACATAAAACAAAGCATATTCAACATATAGACCAAGGAGTACATGAAATAACCCATAAACAACAAGTTATTGAGAAGAATGGACCAATTTGCATTAAAGGTAATCAAAAGGAACCATTACAACCTGAGCCTTGGTGTTGTGCAAGCTCCTTCCAGGGTCCACAAGAGTCTTCCTCTACTTTGACAAAGCTCACCCACTTCCAAATAGAACAAGCAAAGATGACAATCTCTCCTCACAAGCTTCTAAATGGGAGTCCTAATTCCTGCAGCATTTACCCTTAGAAAATGTATAGCTTCAACCTCTCCTCCTTCTGGCCCAATGCCTGTATTTATAGTACTCAAGAGGAGGTTAATCAGGTCCACCATCAATGGGATAATCCCCTCTTTGGGTGGGATAGCTCCCTTATTGATGGGATAAGTTCCTCTTTGATAGGAGTGCATGAACCATCTGGAGGCGCCCAATACACGTCGAACAACCTTCTAGAATGCTCTAGAAATGACCACAAGTAACTTTTTAAAGATGAAACTTGCGCATTCTAACCTTTACAGGGGGACGCACCTGTCCCTTTACATACAGAGCGTCTTTGGACACAGCTTTTGTGAACGTTGGGAGCGTCCCCGCAGGTAAGGTTGAGAGAACCTGCGTCCCCAGAGATAAATACATTTATACAAGACTTTCTCTCTTTTTTGGAGTTTGACATGGAGAGCAGAGGCATAAGACTTGCCTAAGAGGGTAGCATGACTGTTGATTGAGCCATACTAACTGTAAATAGTCATGGTGACATTTTTTAGTGTAACAGAAAAATAATTCAGATTTGCGCATTAGCTTTCTTTTTATCATTCACATATTAAGAAGGCTGAAAACAAATACATGCATGTGCATTTGCATTTAGAGTGTTTGATTGGTTTGATTTAGGACAGTGCATATAGTGTGTGCTCTATGCTCTTTGTTGAAAGAATACTGTCTCTCTTTCCTTAGTAGCTAGGATTTTCATTACACAAAGAAGATAAAACGACTGTTTATCATCTTAGATTGCATTTCAGGAATTGTACATCTACATCACGCGGTGAACCTAAAAGGAAAATTTCTTAAGCAAGATCAACTATAAAATAAATTTAATGAATCTAACAACGCTTTGGAATCTAACGCACAACATCTATAAGTCTAGGCTAGAGACGTATTCCGGCGTCGTAAAGCCTGGTAACTGTTGTTTTCACTGTTGGTTGGGTGATTCCTCCACTTTGAGACGATAATTGCCAGTACGGACTTGTGCTCCCACGTACCGTCGAGTATATTTTGGGAGACCACAATAGGCTTAATCTTTTATCCATAGGAAGCCGTGTCTGTCGCCCTATCGATCGCAATGCACTGAACACAGCATTCGGGAAGATTGACTGCCATACCGTAAAAAATATTCTGTAGTTTTGCGATTGGTTTGGTAATCCCTCTGTCTAGATTTCCAGAGCAGTCCCTTTCGTTCCTTTTCAGACTCCTTAACAGAAAAGGTCCATCTGAGCACTTGTCACTTCAGGCTCATTAAAAATCGAAGGCGACTAGAGTCATCTTTTGTTTTTTCTCGACTCTTTAAAATTGAAAAAACAAGTTGTGTCAAAGCGTCTAAAATTTCTTTTAAATGGAATAATCATCACCTTTCCTACGTTGGTCTTAGGTTAAGGAAAATGGAATCCACCAACCAAGGAGTTCCCCTTGAAGGAAATCCTAGTCCCTTCTCCTCTTGGGGAGATGTTGGTGCACCCCATATGGCCACATTGTCGCTTCCAAGATTGGCAATCGGCTTGCCCGTATGGCTTTTCTCAACCTCCGTTGTTCAGAACACCGGGATTCTTGAACAATCGAGTCAGCAACTAGACAATTCCAGAGTTACCCCCCAACCCTCTACTTCGTCCAATTCTTCCTCTTCTCCTTCCTCTTCGCTTGATGGGGCTGGTAAAGCCAAAAATCAAGTACCTGAGAAGAAGGAAAAGAAGAAGAGAGAGAAGAAGAAGAAGAAGGAGCCAAAGGCGAAAAGGAGTAACCAAGCATCGTCTAGCGAAAATCCACACACTGCACCGACCAGGCCTAAATCGCCATGTGTCATTTGCAAAGGAGACCACTTTCATAGAGATTGTCCTTTCATCCCTCGGATCTTAAGGGACTGGTCTCCTCGTTTACACAACCCGGTGTCGTCAACCTCTGATGATCATGTTGAAAATACACCGTCGACTAGTGAAAGTGAAGCCCTTGGACAAAAAGGAAAAAGAAAATTTCCTTGTAAACTGTGTGAAGGCGATCACACCGTACACCGTTGTCCCTTCTTAGACGAGGCTAAAAGAGTTTTGGACGATCGTCCGGTGTCACCGTTACGACTTCCTCCTGGATATAAGAAACTCTTGCCGAGTCCGTCACTAGTTGAAAATCCGGCTGACCCACCCAGGTGGTCGGTCGAAGTATCTATCACTGAAGAAAACCCATCTGAATCCATACCAGACGAAAGTTAAAAGGTCAAGGCAGCAGTTGACCCGGTCTTGCCTTCAGAGGTTCCATCTTCAGATGATACAGTCACCGAAGAGAACAAGGATGACACTGTCCAAATTCTTTTCGTAAGCAAAGACTCCGGTGAACATGGGGGCAATTTACTGATTCCTTTACAGCAGGAAGGAAGTTCGTCAGAGCCGTACTCGACCGTCTATTCGGTCCCACCTCCAAGAAACCTAGTTGTTTCCTTTGACTGGAATCTACTAGGTAGACCCCGTTTATCGGCTAGTGTACCATTCCGAATCATTGCTCAATTATATAGAATGGTTATGGCCAGTACCATCATAGATGAAGGGGCTTCTGTGAGTATCCTTTCCTCGACTGCTTGGAAAGCGCTTGGTTCGCCATCGCTTTTACCTGAGATGAGAAATCTAACAGGCTTTGACAAAGGAACCAGTCGACCGTTAGGGATCCTTCCCAATGTGCCCATAACATTGAGGGGGAAAACTGTTCACATGAACGTAATGGTAGTCCAAGGACCCTTGGATTATAATCTACTCCTTGGGCGAGACTATATTTATTGCATGGGAGCCATTGTCTCATCACTCTTTAGAGTAATGTGTTTTCCGCACGAAGGAAGAGTGGTCAAGCTCGTAGACCAGCTTTCATTCCCCGGTTCACGCATGGAAAATAGTCATATACCATCCCTGAATGGTCTTTTCACGCAAGGAATGTCTCATCAATCCCAAGTCCGTCCACCTGATGAGCGCGAGTGATTCGGGGGACATGACTGAAACCCAGGGGGTATGCACCCTGGTCTGCTTCGGTAGGAAAACTTCAGGTATAGCATAGGTTTCCGCGAAGGATATATGACTAGTCTGACACTCCTGTCCCCAATCGGAAAAGGGGGTTAGACTGGAATAAGATTCCCTCGTCCAAGTTATGTGAGTGGTGGCGTCTGCACCACTCGCCTTTGTCTATTTCGGTAGACATCGCCGAAAAAGTGTTTTGTTTGCGGTGCGAATAGAACAATCTTTGGTAACTTGAAAGAGGTAGGCCTTTTTGGCAAAACAAATGTTTTGTCTGCGAAATTGCGGGGTAACCTTGAAACTCTATGTCTCTATACCTGGGGGCATGCAAACCTTTTGGCATGCAAGCGAAGAGCGACCATTTATTTTTTAAATTTGTAGGTCCTCTAACCCTTTAAACTCGTAGGATTGGTCGTTTCCTAACTTGCATAAAGAAAGGATGTGGGGCAAAGCTTTGAAATAATGTCGTTTTTATATATGAGACATTCTTATTATATGACTGGATTAATCGAGCAGTTTTAACGCAGACTTCATGCTCGTTAAAAAATAAACATAAGCAATGAGCAAATGTTTCCCCCAGCGTTTAAGCTCATTAAAAAATGAACCAATTTCCGGTAAATAACCATCGTGAATGTAGTACTTCAGCCTTTGAAGCCTTGGTCGTGTTCTCATCATCACCTCCACTTTGTATTGGCCGATCATTCACCTCCACTTGATTGTTTACCCATTTTGAGGAACAGCTGCGAAGAGTGATTCTATTAGCCATCCTTGTAACACTGCCGTGATTGGGAAATTCCAAACCTTACCTGGAATCAGCTGCTACCCAAATTTATCACTCGTTCCTCAAAAAAAAATGAGTCTCTTTAAGCTCTTTTCAGCTGACTCGTAAAATATGAAAAGATTGCCGAGCCATTGGTCTCTCCAGCTCGTTAAAGTGACCGGAAGTGCTATTCCTCCTTTAGATTTTAATCTTTTTGGACCTGAGGGATTATTACACAAAAAGATCGAGTGCTTGTTTTTTTCGGCTCGTTAAAAGTACCGAAAATTCATCCCTTCTGTATTGTTTTATACTTTTTCGGACCTAAGGGATTAGATGACGAAAAAGGATTTTTGGAGTTTCCTTTACATCCCTTTTTAGACTCTCTAAAATTGAAAAGGACCGAGTTATCTTTGTCGTTAAACTCGTTAAAACCTAATAGCGACAAACTTGTCCATAACAGACAAGAACGAGTTTCACTATCGCTAGGCTCGTTAAAACATAGTGATGGGTTTGCCCGAAGGGCAAATTATAGAACAAGCATATGTTATCCTCCTCAAGCTTGGCAAAAATAAAGAGGTACTGGCCAGCAATGACTGGGGAAAAATTGGGAAGAAAACTTGAAGAAACTTTGTTGGTAGCAAGTCGCTCTTGAACATGACACTTTCACTCTGCATCCAAGTCGGGTTGGGTTGTTTCATTCACCAGTCACATCAACATGGTCACATCACACCATCCACATTTGGGGTTAATGCTACCAATCCATCATGTCAGTGTCGCCGATATGTTCAAGAGAAGTCACTCAGAGAATTCACCTGTGTCTCATCTGCTGCAATACATTTATGCTCCATTCATTCATGACTGCCACCCTGAACCTTATATCACCAGATCGTTTTCACCTCCATTAAAATCATTTGCTCCGTTCCGTGTCATTGATGTGGGATTCATTAAGGCCCTCCTATGACGGATCGCTTCTTGTCGACATCAGCTCATTATCCAAGAAGTCGATCTAGGAATACCCATTTCAGTACTTTGAAGCTTGCATGCCTCAATGGCAAGTTTCTTACTTCCGGCGACAGGTTTACATCAATGGCCTTCGATTGAAAGATTTTGCGTGGTGTTCGACGCCAAGTCCCTTATTCACACCACGTGAATTGTACTGCAGTACCTTGAGGATCATTATCATTATCGGTGATTCCTCTCGCGCTTGTTAACAACTTACATCATTGGCTGGTAATCAGGCGATATCTTTCCATGTTCGACTCCAGAACATCTCTCACATGGATCGACTTGTACTTTGAGTGAAGATCGAATGAGATTGAAGACCCCAGATCTAGTTTCATCCATCCGGGCTGCGATATACATTCAGGAAAATAAAGACATCAAATGTACATCATTGTTGCACAGATAATCATCCAATCTAGGGGATGATGGCTCTACCAGAATCATCAGTCTACACTCAGACGATTGTCTGTCCTATGTACATGAAAATGAATTTATAAAGCTGAGCATGGGAATGCCCGCCTCAGCTAGATCATGAAAATATTATGAAGATAATGTATTATATTGTATCTTATTACAGGTCTCCTTCCAGCTTGAAAGAACTTCAGATCCTCATGATAAATCATTTCACCCCGACATCAAAAAAGATTAATGACCTCATGCTTTAGGGGGCAACTGTTATAGACATTTTTGGGCACTGCAACCCCAAGCATAAATGTCCATAAACTAAGGGCTCCTAAGTCCCTAAAGGTGTTGTTCCAACCCCTAAAAGAACAAGGTCAACTGATTACAGCTCCTCCCAGAAGTTCTCCATGAAAAAACACTCAGAACTGGTCAAAACTGGACCATTTCACCTGCTCCATAGGCAAAGTGCATTGCATCCCACCTAAATACACACAGTAGGTGCGTTGCATTTCAAAAAGCCCTTCTATGGGGTGCGATGGGCGAGAAGGGACAAATGGCAGTGTCAATCCGCGAGGTGGAGAAGCATGGAATCTTCCAGAAACTTCTCCTGTGACACTTGCCTCTCTGAATTCGACCAGGGATGAGTAAGAGATCATCAATCTCCAAGTGGAATCAAGAACTATCAGAGGGAAGACACTAATCAAATCACAAGCTGACTCATCTCCCTTGCAGACATCTATATATGGATCCCTCATCTCAGAGATCCGGAGGCTGGAATTTTGCATCTTGTAAGGAATTGTTGTTGGTTTCTTGAGGCAACATCATAGTGTTGGGTGATCTAAGCTTTTCATGAGGTGAAGAAGGGCTCACTTGCTGAGAGGATGATGCTGGGTCAGAACGATTGGTTGTAACTCTCTTGTCTCTTTCTTGATTATCAATAAAGCTATTCAAGTTTTCCTCCATACCCTTGTGTGATTTATGTTTTATGCATTTGTATGGTCAATTTACATCTGATCCTAGATTGTTTATGATAATAGATCCATGTTCTCGTATAGCGTTATGCTGCTTTGATTCTACAGGTACTCTGTGAAGCTGGGTGTACAAGAAAGCAAGTAGCAAAGGACTATCAGAAGAGAGAGGAATCGAGCAAGGAACCAAGCGCAAGACAGAGGTTGGTCTCCTTTATTCTTCTCTCATCTATCTTTCATAAAGGAAAACGAAAGTAGTTTTACTTTGTTTTTTCTAAGGTAGCTACCAGCCTTAGTGGGATTAGCAGTTCTGCATAGATAGTTTTCCCTGTAACAGGTTCCTTGGGGTCTGCACGTATTTTTGTAACAGGTAACAGTCTTCTTAGCGATGTTGGCCTTTTGTCTTACATATCTCGCACCACAAGCTAGATCCTGCATTTAAGGGATTCAGTCCCCCACTTGCCATGTAATCCCTAAATATAGGACATTGTTCTTTAGAATGGCCCTTCGATCTTCAATTCATACACCATACTTCTTCTCTGACTTCTCCTCTTTTCTTAATATCTTTTATCTGGAGGGTTAGGTTCGTCAGCTGACTCTAGATCTGTTGCATCCCTACATTAGTATCTACTATAGGTGAACCTTCCAGCTTCATTGCAATATGTAGAGCTTCGACTTGACTTGTTATCTTTTGTTGCATCAATGGTAGTCTGATATGCAGTAACAACGCACCTATAAACCATTATTGATGTTGCTACGAAGCTATGTCGAAGTTCACTTGATCCAACAATACCTTAAATCTCTAATCAAATTCCCAAACAAACTCAGTAGGTTTCTGTTTAATTTCTTTCAACTCAGTGATGCACTGTGACTCAGACTTCGGCTTCTTAAATTCTCTGATCAATACTTCTTTAATATCTACAAATGTTTTGATTTGATTATATGAATACTTCATATACCATGTCAATTATCTATCTCAATGGATCTAACTTGTGGTGACAATATGGCTATAATTAATTTGAAGAAGAGATAGATGATATTTGGACTTGATTGGGAATTTGACAATATGGCTATAATTAATCTGAAGAAGAGACAGATGATATTTGAAGGGAATAATATGATAGTAATTTTTCCCTTTGATCCATCAGAAGGGGTAAGATATACAGAACCAGTTAGAGAAAAAAACTGTGCAACTGATATAGATAATACCTATCAAATGACAACAAAGGAACAAGATTGGGTTAACCCTACTACAGAAGGAAAGTTGACTTGGGAGCATGATAGTTCTTGTACTTCAGACTCAGAAAAAGAGTTGGAAAACTGGCAGAATAGTTGCATGAAGTATCCACTAGACGTTGTGCAAGAATTACCAAATCAGTTTGTTGTATGATATGTGAAGTATGTAATCTGCCTTCTTATGATGGCTTGGGCGACGTAAATACTTTTATTGATGATTATGAAGAAAAATTTCCATAGAATCAAAGATTGTTAGCCTTAGATATATCCCTGAAAGCTACCCCTGCTAGATGGTGGGGTGCACACAAGAAGAATATAGAAGGCTGGCAAGAATGTCAAAGATTGATGTGGATAAGGTTTGGACAGATAGATACAGAAATAGAGATAAAATATGATGGTGAAACTAATCCTAGGAAGCATATCCAGCTATGCACTACAACATGGAAGGAGATTCCACAGCAAGAATGGGTACATGGATTCATTCATACATTAGAGACAATCCCTAAGAATTAGTACTTAGAAACAAAGCTTCGACATGGTAAAATAAACTAGCTAGACATCGTTGATGACTTCATATTAACATTCAACTTTGAGGATGATTGTCCATACATAGATTTGACTCTTCAGACATTTAAGAAAAGGATATTTGAGAATGTAACCCATTGACATGGAAAAAACCTGACTGGGCCGCACATATAGAAAATGCACTATAATGTTATAACCTTACTGCAGAAGAAGAAGAAGATCCTTGCAACATCGACATAGTAGAATCAGAAGGGTACCACGAAGTAAATGGACCTGAGTTAGAGATACCACATATAAAGAAGCCATTGAAGACTAGGAAGGTGAACATAGGATCAAAGAAGGAACCTAAGTTTGCAACAATATGAGACTATTGGGATGAAGAGACAATTAATAAAGTTACAGAGTTACATCATGAATACCAAGAACTATTTTCCACCAAGTTTTCAGATATGAAGGGTATAATAGGAGTCTAGGAGTCAAGAAGATTCCCCTTAAGCCTGATGCCATTAGGAGAATTTTGAGGTATAAAATGGGTCTCTTAAGGAAATTATAAAATAATAGTGGAAATAATAAAATAAGATTAGATTACATCATAAAATTTTGGAGGGAAAAAAGAAAAAACTATTTTTTCAACTTTTTTCAACTTATCTCCCTATGTGTTTACTCAAATTTTGAGTGGCGACACCCATTGAATGAAAAATTTGATTCCTCATCTAAGAAGTACCCATGTTGCATATTTTGATGGGCCCTACTACACGAAAAATGAGAAATACATGAAAAACGTGAATGCAATCACGTTTTTTCATGTATTTCTCATTTTTCGTGTAGAATGGGTCCATCAAAAGTATGCAACATGGGTACTCCTTGGATGAGGAATTAAATTTTGCATCCAATGAGTACTCCCGCTCAAAATTTGAGTAAAATCTTAGGGAGATAAGTTGAAAATATGAGTTGAAAAAATAGTTTTATTATTTTATTATTTTTTAATCTTTTTACTTTTTTACTTCAAAAATGGTGAATCATCCCCCATGGTTGATATCATCATCTTGAATCCTATTGGTTCTTATTGTACATTTTTCTTAGGAGACCCATTTTAGACCTCAAAATTCCCCTAATGGAAGCGAGTCAAGCAAAGACCTTATGGGATGAACCCGAAGTATAAGGAGAAAGTAAAGATAGAGCTTGATAAAATGATAACAACACGAATTATTGAACCAGTAGATGAATTAGAATGGGTGAGTCTTATGGTGGTGTAAGAAAAGAAGACTCAAGAAGAGATTAGGATCTGTGTTGATCTGAGGAAGTTGAATGATGCATGTTTATATGATCCCTTCCATACTCCTTTCACAAATGAAGTGCTAGACAATGTACGAGGTCAAGAACCTTACTGATTTACAGATGGATTTTCATGTTATCATCATGTTAGGATTGCACCTGAAGATTGGCATAAGACCACATTTTCCACAAAATGGGGTTCATATTAATACACAATAATTCCATTTGGATTAAAGAATGCCCCTGCTATATTTTCTAGAGTGGTGGTTGCATCTTTTAAGGAATATATCCACAAATTTTTAGAGGTATATTTTGATGATTGGACAATATTTGGGTTGCTAATAAAACATATTAGAAGTTTAAGACTTATGCTTGACACATGTAGACAATATCAGATCTCTCTAAACCTAAATAAGTGCATATTTTGTGTACCCTTCGGCATATTGTTGGGAGATATTGTTTGCAAGAAAGGACTAATGGTGGACCGTGCTAAGATTGCTATCATTATGAACTCGCCTCCGCCTAAGACAGTTAGACAACTTCAAACTATATTGGGACATACTGGGTATTACAAGAAATTCATTAAGGGATATGGGCATATCACTACGCATATGGAGAAATTATTAAAGAAGGATGTAACTTTTCAGTGGAATGAAGAATGTCAGAAGAGCCTCGACATATTGAAAGAACAAATGGTATTTGCGTCTACACTAGTATTCCCTAATTGGAATAAGGAATTCCATGTCCATGTGGATGCCTTTTGTATAGCTTTGGGAGTAGTACTGGCACAACTTGGGACAGGAGAAATTGATCATCCTATAGATTTTGCAAGTGAAAAGTTATCTAAAGCATAAAATAATTACTACAGAATGGGAAGGACTGGCCATAGTGTATTTTTTTTCAGAAATTTAGACACTATTTGTTGGGATCACACTTTAAAATGTTTACAGATCATTTTGCACTAAAGTATTTGGTTAATAAGCCTGTCTTAGGAGGAAATATTTGTAGATAGTTACATTTATTCCAGGAATATGGCTTTGAAACCATTGTTAAACCAAGAATACTGAATGCAAGACTTGATCATCAATCAAGATTGGAAACAGGGGAAGAACCAACTAGCATAGAGGATAATCTCCCTGATGCGTAGTTATTTGCAAGAAGAGTTTCAGATGACCATTTTGTAGATATCATTCAGTTTTTGACCATAGGGATGACTCCTTTGGAATATACTACGCAACAAAAGAAGGAACTAGTGGTTAAGGCAGTTGATTTTTCATTAATAGCAGGATACTTATATAAGATGGGACTAGATGAGATACTATGCAGATGTCCCTGAACATGAAAGACAAATGATTCTAGTAGAATCTCATGGTGGTGCAGCTGGTGGACACTTGCAGGAAAAGCTACTGCGTAGAATATTTTGAGAGTGGGATTGTGGTGAAATGCACTACACAAAGATGCAAAGGAATATTATAGAGTATGTGATGTGTGTCAAAGAACAGGAAAACCTTCAAGAAGAGATGAGATGCCATTGCTACCACAAGTTACATTGTAGGTCTTTGATAAGTGGGCTATTAATTTTGTTGGACCCATCAACCCACCTGGACAGAGCACTGGTGCGAGATACATAATTACAGCAACTGGTTACTTGACAAGATGGGATGAAGCACAACCAATAAATGATTGCAACACAAAGACTGTTGCGAAGTTTATTCTTGAGTATATATTGTCTATATTTGGATGTTCAAATATTTTGATGAGTGACCAAGGTTCCCAATTCCTGAATAAAACTATTGAAGCATTGACTGAGGAATTCCAAGTTTATCATCAAAAGAGTACCCCTATCACCTTCGAGCCAATGGAATAGTAGAAGCATTCAATAAGATTTTGGAGAATTCACAAACTAAGGTATGTAATGTGAATAGAGATGGTTGGGACCTTAGAAACCCAGCAATTTTATGGGTTAATAGGACCACATGTAAAAATTTGATAGGGTAGACACCCTTCAGGTTAGTTTATGGACAAGAAGTTGTGATGGCCATGGAGTACATCATGCCTAGCTTGAGGATTGTAACTTTTACAGATATGGCAGGCCCTGATATAATGGAGGAAACGATGTCACAGTTGATTTCTTTGGAAGAAGACAGATTTATAGCAGGATTCCATCAGCATGTATGAAAAGTGAAAGAAAAGGCTTGGCATGATAGACATATTAAGAAGAAGAAGTTCTAGGAAGGATACCTTCTTCTCTTCTATGACAGTAAGTTTATGAAATTTCCAAGAAAATTCAAGATGTATTGGTTGGGCCCCTACATTATCAAGCATATTATTAATGGAGGCACAGTTCAATTAGAAAAGTTAAATGCAAAATTGATCCAAGAAAGAGTAAATGGCAGTAGGTTGAAGTTGTACAGGGACAACGCTACCCCTACAACCTCGCTGTAGAGAAGAAAGGAGAAAAGTCTTAGTGCCACCTGCTATTGAAAGTGGACACTTGACTATAAATTATGTTGCAGAGAATTTTGACATAGGGAGTTACTTCGCTATAGTCTGGATTATGTCAAAGTACATAGGAGTTGCGACGTAAGAAGGGTTGTTCGCTACAATATGGGATGCGTCGAATTTCACCGAAAAAATATGACCGTTAAAAGGGAAAATTTAATGTTAAAAAACGCGAAAAGTTGCATTTATGAGGATAGATTGACAAGATCTAAGGATAGATATGAAATTAATGAACACAATTTGAACACAATCTAGATAAAATATAAGCTAATGATGAGGTTAGAAACTCAAAATTGCTATAAAAAGACACGTCTCGCCCAAATTTGGAACTTTGCTGAATTGAGAGTTCAAGTGTTGATAGTGTGAAGAAGTTGCAAAAATTCTCGCTGTTGTATCTCGTCTGAGCATTCTTGGGAAGAAATTGTTCGTAATGTTTGTGAGAAGGGCTTATCTGGAATCATGGAAGCTGGTACGCCAGAAACAACATCAACCACCATAACATCATCATCACAAAAATAATGGAGATCTCCATGGAAGAAACTAACCAAGGAAGAGAGAAAAAAGAAGAAACAAGATAAGAAATCTATCGAACCTCAATAAGAATTCGAGCAAGTCAAAGAAAGTGAAGAAGAAGCAGAGCACCCAAAGAAGATGGAAACAGATGGCGCAACACTTTCATAGCCTCTACCACCATACATTCCGCTGAGAAAACTGAATGCTAAACTAGTGAAAGAATCAAAGGATATGAAGTTTGGCACCTTCACACCCCTATTGCCAGAGTAAGTACCATTTATCAGGGAATTACTTCGGAAAATACCGCAACTGAAGTTCGTAGACTACAACTTTAACGACAGGAAGAAATACCCATAGTTCGCACCAGACCGATATTTGAAGCAAGTAAACTACCTAGAGAGCAGAGCGACAAGATTAGAACCACAACAGTGGGCAAATGGATTGGCGCAATCAGGATTAATGAATATGTTGAACGTGTCGCACTTTCGCAGAAGTCCAGGAAGCATGGCTTGTGTGTGATATTTGCTTGTGCTAGTGTATGATGTATGCTTATGGATTGGAAATAAGATCCATATAGATCCAATGTTGATATGGATAATCACTAGATTGCCATTTCAAGGGCGGAACCTTGCAGAAGAATTCGTTGGAAAATATCAAGACTACGCCATAGCCGAAATCATGAAGAAAAAGTTTGTTCTGATAAAAAGAAAAAGGGGATATAATATAAATTCAATTAGTGACGAGGCAGTTCACTTCGCAACACACATATTGGCTGGGAAGATCATGAGAAAGTGTCGGGCTAATTAAGTCCTTGCAGCGGTAGTTTCATTAGTTGTGCAGTGTGCCAATGGGGTTCAGTACAACTGGGTCGAATACCTTTGCAAAGAATTTATGGAAGACTATCATGAGGTCTAGGAAAAAGTTACAACATTTCATTACACTTGGCCAATTTTGATTATAGCGATGTTCGCATGGAGAGAACCAGAGGATTCTCAGTTTCCTCCGGTAGCTTCAGATGTTTGTGATGTTGTGCAGTATTCCTCACTGTGGTATACCACTCAACTGTCGTGAGCAATGGAGAACTGATATTTTGTGTGCTACATCACATGGATTTGCATTTATTGGTAAACCAACACCCTCACCTGTCATCGAGCCTATATGAGAAGTATAACACTATTGCGAAGTTCAAGGTTGATTTTCACAAAGTATATATACAGGCTTGAAGGGACACAAAGAAGAAATGGCATCCTATGCCATACTTAGTGACAAAAGATGACCTCTTAGCACTAGTACAACAATGGCCAGTAGAATTGATGACTGCACCAGAGGCAGAGGCAGAGGCAAAAGATAGTGTGACAAAAGAGGACACATTGTAGCATAGTGAAGCAAGTGGAAAGGACAAATATAAGGACGAGAAGGAATCAGAGGAAGAGGAGCAACATGATGAGGGTCACCAAGATCCTCCTAAAGGAGATGAGAAGAATAAGGAGTCTGAAAGGTTAGAAACATAACAAGTTGTTGCAAAAAAAAGGAAGGCATAGGGCGAAGTTGCTACGAATATCATGAAGCAGAAGGCAGATAAGACAAAGGATATCATGGCAATGATCCTTACTGATGGGGACCTGGCGCAGATTGGGGATAGAATTCAAGAGGTGACAACAGAGTCATGGAATAAGTGGGAAGATCACTATAATGCACTTCTCATAGGTGTGCAAGAGCAGATCACATAACTTAAAATTTTGGCATAGACAGTTAGACAACCCACGTAGATAGTAGAGAGGATTGAAAAATATAGGAAATAGAGCCTACACTTGTAGCGAGGCTAGCACCAATACCCGCCGGAGCCATACATTTTGACTCTTCCAAGGTACAACCATTGGGGGAAGTTTGAGGTCTAAAATGGGCCTCCTAAGGAAATTATAAAATAATAGTGGAAATAATAAAATAAGATTAGATTACATCATCAAATTTTAGAGGAAAAAAAGAAAAAAAGAAAAAAAACTATTTTTCAACTTATCTTCATATGGGTTTACTCAAATTTCAAGTGGAAACACTCGTTGGATGCAAAATTTGATTCTTCATCCAATGAGTTACCATGTTGCATACTTTCAATGGACCTTGCTACATGAAAAATGAGAAATACATAAAAACGTGATTGCAATCGCATTTTTTCACGTATTTCTCTTTTTTCGTGTAGTAGGTTCCATTGAAAGTATGCAACATGGGTACTCCTTGGATGAGGAATCAAATTTTTCATCCAATAAGCACTCCCACTTAAAATTTGAGTAAAACCTTAGGGAGATAAGTTCAAAATACGAGTTGAAAAAGTAGTTTTATTATTTTATAATCTTTTTACATTTTAACTCCAAAAATGGTGAATCACCCTGCATGGTTGACATCATCATCTAGAATCCTATTGGTTCTTATAAATTTTATTTGGTTGTACATTTTTATTAGGAGGCCCATTTTAGACCTCAAAATTCCCCTGATGAGCAAGAAAAAGGGTGGAAGTGTGTCGATATGAACATCACAACAACACAATTGCAAAGACTACACAAGTTTCACATGGATATAATAGAATATATGAAAATGCACGAACAACGTACCTTGCAGCTGAAGATTCAGGTAGAAAAAGAGCAGGCTTCACTTTACCAAAGCTTGACCAAATGATCTAGGAGAGGGATCAAGCAGTTCAACAACAACATAAGATCAAGGAGGTGATTGAAGAAACATGAAAAGATATTTTGAACCTTGATGTTTGAGAAGAAGAGCCAGTAGAGGACAAGGTTGCGAAGCTCAACCTTGCAATGAAAGGATATAAGGAAAATATCACCGCAGTATAGTTTAAATACGAAATGCATATTAGTGAGCTGAAAATGAAGTTACATCCAACCACGCCACATGAAGTAAGAGAGCAGAGGGAGATTGACCTGAAGACCACAATGGCTAACATCTTCGCAGTAGTGGAAGACTGTGGAAAATTGTTAGATGAGAGTTTACAAATTTGGACTTCGTTTTAGGAAGATCAAAATGTGCAGAAATTATAGAAGAGATTCAGCAGAAGTAGTAACAGTGGGAAGAGATTTGAGCATCTGTGAAGACCTTACCAATCTCGTAGAAGCTTGCCAAAATCAATGAGGGAAAGGCCCTCCAGAAGAATATTGAGGAATTGAAGAAGGAAGAACAGGTTTTAACAGAGAGGACTCAGCCATGGCAGGATGAGGCTCTCCAACTATCACAGGTAGTAGATGAGAAGCTTCAAGAGCTTCGACAGAGGGAGACAATGATGGTGTAGAAGGTTGCAGAACATGTGACGAAAGCACTGCTAGAATAGGTGTGCAATGAAGAAAAGAAATTCACAGAGACTCTACAACAGTTCAACAATACTTACAACAGTATTGCAGCAAAAATTAGAGACAAAGAAGTTGAGTGACTTAGGAAAAGTCACATATGAGTGTTGGTGTGTTGTGTGCAACATAACTTGGCCTAGTTTTGGTAAAAAACTCTACATTTTGTGGAGCAAAGTGCACAGTGGAGCACGTAGCAGAGTGCAAAGTGTACCGCACAACGAACTAGTTGGAATATACCACGCGATATAAGGGCGTCGGAGTGGGTCGAAGCCCATCCTTTTTGTAAAATCACGTCATGATGTAAAGGATCAATGGTTTTAGTTTCTTCTTTTAGGGAGTCCATGGTATTTGGACCATGGTATTGTAACAATGTAACCCTCGATGTAATAGTATATATAGGGTCAAATAATAATAAGGAGACCATCTTATCATTAAGATCCATATATGTATTATGGTTGAACTTTTGTGATGTGTAGTTTGGGAAAAGAAGGAAAGGCTCTGCGGCTGAGTGTGCAAAGCCCTGAGTCTGCAGCTTCGTGCGTAGACGACCTACAACTTAATGCATAGGTCAAGAATTGTTCGCTGTACAAGATTTATTATTATAAACAACATTTATTGTGGTTGTAGCCCCACATTGGGGTGAACCACGGAAAAATTGGTGTCTTCATGTGTATATTTGCTTGTTATTTGTTGTAGCATAGCAATTTATTATAATTGTACTTTATTTCAGCACAATGATGATTTAAGACTTATATAATATGTTTAAATGATTAATGTAATGGGGTAAAGTGGCGTATGAATGTTAAGTGTAAGAAAACATAATAATACCACATCTCTGCATCCCTCAAGGCTACAAAAACCTGGTTCTGCATCTTCCCGTAGTCACTTCAGGTGAGACTACAGTCTGCTTACAAGTTGTCACCGAAAGGGCCAGTGATTGAGGGTTTTGTTGGTGTGCACTATAGATCAAACTTGGGTCAACCCAAATCATAACCAACAAATGGTTTCGACGACCTGTAAACAGATCGCGGTCTCACTTGAAGTGACTATGGGAGGATGCAGAACCAGGTTTTTGCAGCCTTGAGGGATGTAGATTTGTGCTATTATTATGTTTTCTTACACTTAACATTCATACATCACTTCGTCTCATTACATTAATCATTTAAACATATCATATAAGCCTTAAATCATCACTGTGCTGAAATAAAGTGCAACTGTAATAAACTGCTACGCTACAATAGATAACAAACAAATATACACATGAAGACACCAATTTTACTGTGGTTCACCCCAATGTGGGGCTACTTCCACAAGAACTGTTGTTTATAATAAGAAATCTTGTACAACAAATAGTTATTGACCTTCACATTCAGCTACAGACTCAGGCCTTTGCGCACTAAGCTACAGACTCAGGGCTCTATGCACTCAGCTGCAAAGCCTTTCCTTCTTTTTCCAAAGTACAAAACAAAAAAGTTCAACCATAATACAGATATGGATCTCAATGATAATATGATTTCCTTCTTATTATTTGACCCTAAATATACTATTACATTGAGGGTTACATCGTTACAATACCATGGTCCAAATACCATGGACTCCCTAAAATAAGCAGCTAAAACCATTGATCCTTTACGTTATCACCTGCTTTTACAAAAAGGAGGGGCTTCGACCAGCTCTAATGCCCTTATACCGCGTAGTATATTACAACTGCTTCACTGCATAGTCCATTGTGCACTCCATTGTCCACTTTGCTCCACAAAATGCAAAGTTTTTTCCAAAAACTAGGCCAAGTTGGGTTGTGCCCAACAATTATGCATCAACAGATATGTTAGATCATAAGGTCAGACCATATCACATATTCATCATGATTATATATGTTAGCATTATCTATGATATCATGACATCAATATTTCATTAGGGGTTAGTGTCAAATAGTTAATAGGAGCATGATCACAACATTAGTTCTTTGTCACGTAATTAAATCCATCAAGTCAAAGCATTCAATTTTATCATATGCCATAATTACAAATAAAAACATGACCATGGCCAACAAGAGATCATGGATATAAATCTCATTGTTAGACTTCTATCATCACGACTACCATGCATTTTACAAACAAATAGTGTCAAGTTACCATCTACTAGAATCAAGGTGCTAACCTTCTTTATGGGATCAAGATATCCAAAATGGTAGATGTTAGCCAAACATCAAGTATGTCACTATATTAAAGATCAACATTAAGTAGCCTCGTAGAATCAAGAAGTTCATCATGTTTAAGAAGTAAGATACTTGTTCAATACCAAGTGCACCATTTTATCATAAGAACCAAGAATCCAAATCACTTTCATATGCATGCATGAACCATTTGAGAAGGAGATATTCTCAACATACCTTAGGGCTTACCTTGCCATCCAATATTGAAATAATATACCATGCATACCTTGTAATATTCAAATACGTGTGCATATTTTCATTTGACATAGGTGGCTTGTAGCACTTTGTCATGTCTTCATCAGGTGCCTGCTTACCTTTTTCCAACTCTAGATTTTCCTTCTTGTATCTCAAATGATCCTCAATAGGGATCCACTTATCACATCTCACTAAGGAGGTTATGAACATATATATACTCAAATACACATGCAAGAAGTATAAGTAATGATCAAAACAATAATAAAATTTATAAGTCTAAACAAAAGTAAATACATAGAGCATCATAAGTCAAGAGATACGTATCTCTCAATGAGAAGTGATCCTCTCTGTCTTGAACCAGCCTTCAGGAGTCATCACTATCCATATTCCACTTGATGCCTTCACTATTTTAATCAACTTTATCAACAACCATGCCTACTAGAGACTATCCAATCTAGGGCTTCATGAAATCTATCACAAGTGCTTGAGCATCTTCACATTGATTATGCCAGGTTTCATATCTCATATCTTTGCCACAAACCAGGGTTTCTCAAACCTTAACCTCATAATATCCATCAAACCGTAATACACAAATTGCCTAAGGTTTTCTTCAAGCCCTAGAATCATTTTAGGTCTCCTCCATCTTCTCTTTCTTCCATCAAAGGTGTCTCCATGGAGGTGATATCCATGGGTTTTCTTTAGCCCAACTCTAATACCATGTTAAATTTCCATAGGGCTATATTGTTCTTTGCTTTGATAATTACATTTCTTCATTAATACATAAAGTTCACCCCATAACATGATAATATTATTTATATTTACACCATTATTCAACAACATATCCAACTATGTAGAAAAGAACAATATCATCATCATCAACAATTCAACGAAACATAGAGGAACAATAGAAGAAAATCATGCACACATAGAGACACCAGGATTGGTTGGAGACTAGGGAAAAACCCACTATGAGGAAAACCCTTGAAAATTCTTCTTAGATTTTCATCAAATGATTCAACAAAAGGGAGTACAATGATCCATATCTTCATTTATGCAACTAACGAACAAAACAACTACAACATCTATGAAATGAACCCAATAATGTCTATACTCAAAACCTTGATTCTGAAGTTTGTAATGAACTATCACTATCTGAAGTCAACTTCTGAACCCTGCGATCACTGAGCGAAATTTTCAGAATGTTGATATTTCATCTTTAAGGTCTCAGTCGCATGGAGGAGGTGACATTCGAATGACTATATTTCTCTCCATCGCTTCCTTAAGCTTGGCATGTGAGCAACTGGGGTCAAATCTGGACTGTGGAAACCCTAAACCCCCAATCACATGGATGGAGATTTTTCCATGCGACTAGAAGGCTCCAGTTGCACATATGAGCTTTTGTGCGTGCAACTACAATTGAATCCTTTCTGTTATTTGCCTGCAACTGGGGCCCAAAACCCTAAATTGGAGATGTTATCCTCAGACCCTGTAATTTCACCTCAAAGTGAACATGATCCTCTGTAGACAGGCCTCAGATCTGTGTGAGCCAAAAACCAAGATAGAAAAGTGTCTATTCATTGTGTCTAAATGAGGTAGAGGGAACTTGTATTTATAGCATTTCAAGGTGGTCCACTTTTCTTTAGGTCCGACCTTATCAAATATGCACATGTGGGATTTTCTTCATAAGTACACATTCCCTTATCTAATTTAAGTGATCTTTAGGTCGATTTTGGTCCTCTCAAAAAGAGGAATTCAATGAAATAATTATCTCCATCAGGTGAGTTGTCCAAAGTGGAATTTGACTTCATTTCCATATTTTAATACAAATATTTAAAGAGTATTGAAGAGGATTCCCCTGTATCAAGAGGCCAAGTTGTTGATTAGAACTCAGAGAATTCCAAGGAGATGTAATATACAAGTAAGTTGTTATTCCACTGTTATTGTAGAACAATAGGATAGTTATTTTCTAGCTGCTCAATTGCAAATTTTGATGAAAGATAGAGTTGTTCATCTAGTAGTAGTGAATGAGGAACTACTTTCTCAACAATAGAAGATATATATACTTCTCAAGAAGAAAATGGGTGCAACTATGGTAGAGAAGAAAACAGAATATCTCATGTGTCTATAGCAGAATCCATAGAATTAACAAGGGAGCAAGGGTGAAATAGACACTGGTTGTAAATCTGGTAGCTCTTCTAAATAATTGGAGGATCTAGATGAAAATATATATTTTAGAAGGAAACTTATATCAATTTTTGAGAAAATTGAGAAATTAAAATCCATAAATAAAAAACTGGAAGTTGAGAATATTGTATTAAAAGAGCATCTATTGAAATATCATAAGCATGAAAAGAGTTTAGAAGCTTTGGATGAGATTCGAAGCAATCAATGTCTCCCTCAAGTTGAGACAAGTTTTTATTGTGAAAGTGATTCAACGGTAGCTTTGAATTCAAGAAGACCCATCATCTTTGTAACAGTAAAAGGGCCAAACTATGTTACAATAATACAACAAGAATACAAACATGTTACTAGTCATGAAGCTAAAGGTAAGGAACCCCTTACATGGTTTTATTGTGTTGGAGTAGGACATTATGACTCTAAGTGTTTGGAGAAGAAGAAACAATAGCTTAAGAGGAGCATAAACATGTTTTAGCCACAACCATGAATTTCTCAGAAAAGTAATTCGAATAGCCACTCACAAAGAGCCTTTTTCCCTTAAGGAAAAATTTTTCAAAGGAAAAATAGATTTAGAGAAGCATCTAATGGATATGTTAGAAGAGGTTAAATTGGAAAATAAGGATAAACTCCATGTGGGTCGGCTTATTTATGGCAACTGATATTTTTATTGGATTTGTCTCGTCGAGAGGTGTAGGATTGATCTAAAGATCATTCAATTCCGATAAGTATTTATGGAGTTATGAATTTATTTGTATTATAAGACTAATTGTCAAGTTGGCCTGCATTTTATGTAGGCTCGGAAGCCCAATAGTCATGTCCATTCATCATCCACGTTTTTAGTATAAATAGAAGGAGACTTTAAGTCATTCTTCACACTTACTCTCTTGTGATCTCTCTTCATCCTGTTTTGGGTTTGATGGAGAAAAGATCCAAAAGATGATGCCCTAATTAAGCCACGTGATATGTTGTTCTTTGAGGAGGTTATACACTGGTCATACAACACATGGAGAGCACTCATATGCTGAAGCTCCACACGCAGTCAAGGGATAAATGTCAGCATTGGAACGCAGTCACATATAAATGGAATGCAGTCACATTGTTATATACGCAACAACTTCATGAATACATATACGCACAATGCAGGTGGATACACAGCCGCTCAATGAAATATACATGCACAGTAAAACATGCAGGTGGACATGCAACAACTTCATGAATGGTTATACTATGGGCATACATGTTGTTATGAATAACGCAGACATGGTATTATGGTGAACGCAGACATTAATATAACATAGTGATGCTGCTATGAATAGCCATGCATATATACACTGTTGAATAAACACAACTATGGTAATGAATACACATTGGATAGTCATGGCAATGAATACACGCTGGGCAGTCAAGGTTATATACACGCTGGGCATATACGCTGCTCATTATGGAGCATATACGCAACAACTTCATGAATACATATACGCACAATGCAGGTGGATACACAGCCGCTCAATGAAATATACATGCACAGTAAAACATGCAGGTGGACATGCAGCAACTTCATGAATGGTTATACTATGGGCATACATGTTGTTATGAATAACGCAGACATGGTATTATGGTGAACGCGGACATTAATATAACATAGTGATGCTGCTATGAATAGCCATGCATATATACACTGTTGAATAAACACAACTATGGTAATGAATACACATTGGATAGTCATGGCAATGAATACACGCTGGGCAGTCAAGGTTATATACACGCTGGGCATATACGCTGCTCATTATGGAGCATATACGCTACCCAATGTTATATATATACACGTTGTTCACATGAAGCATAACTCGGGTATTTGCCTTGAGTTGAGTAGTCGCAGTACTATGAGGGGTAGCCGCAGCAATATGATGAAACACGATATGCTGGTCTAGGATGCCACAGTCACATAGGAAGTATATACGCACTTCATGATACAGTCACGCAGGTGGAATCATACGCAGCAAAATTCATGAATATATAAACGCACAGGATTCATGGATATATATACACGCGGGAGGAATCATATGCAACAACTTCATGATAAAGGGTCTATACGCACCTTGAAGAATCACACATGTTGTTCATACGCTGTCATGGTAACTACATGATACACTGGTTCATGGAGAAACCCTATACACTGTAATATAGACCTGTAAACGCTGTAATGGAAAACTGTTAACACACAGAGACCTGTTAATGTAAAAAGAAGGATAGTTTAACAAGTCTGCCAAATACAATCTATAGCCTAGCTGCTTTGCTAGGTTGCAAGCCATAGCAAGCAGCTAAGGTTGATATCAACAGAAGCAAATTATTGCAGCATGATGAAGCAACGAGAAGGCATAGGTAGCAACATGATGGGCAGCACTATGATATCATGTGCATGGGCAGCACTATGATATCATGTGCATGGGCAGCACAATGATACATGGAGCAGAGGCAACAGCATGATGATGATGCACATTAGTTTGAGTAGCATAATGATGGATAAGATCATGAACATGGGCAGCATGATGATAATCATGATTAGTGCAGTATGCAATGGTGCAGTTAGAGGACGAAATGCAGCACGATGATCGGTGAAGGAGTCACCTTGGAGAATCAGTTGAAGCAGAATGTCTTCAACTGATCTCATCGTTATAGGAGATGATCTATGCTTAGATCTCGATAAGTCAAAGTGTTGACTTCTATTGTAAATATACTCTCTCTCTCTCTCTCTCTTTCTCTGCTGAAATTTGAAGAACATAAAAGAA
This sequence comes from Pinus tabuliformis, assembly GCA_031772625.1. Taxonomy (NCBI): domain Eukaryota; kingdom Viridiplantae; phylum Streptophyta; class Pinopsida; order Pinales; family Pinaceae; genus Pinus; species Pinus tabuliformis. Next base: position 216,915,542 of record CM062809.1, on the reverse strand, counting down.
GAATTGATCAAGGGTTTCCCCACACATTGTGGGGTTTGTCCCTTGCTAGCGCCACATCTTGTGTCCTCTTGTCTGGGCATGTCTTCTGTGATTTATATTTATGTTCTATCTGCAGTTTATCTTAATGCTGATGTGATTGCTTACTGTGAAAATTTAAATAAATTTCTCTAGCATAGAACATACCTAAAGTTAACATGGGATCAAAGCTGAGGTGAAGACAATGCCCAAGCAAGAGTGAAAGAGCAATCACCAAAGATAGTTGGGACAAGATAGAAGGATCAATGGGTTCCTCATAATTCACCTAGAGTGAAGTCGAAGCAGAGCATTTATCAGAATGACGCAGCGGAACTTCTGATAGCCTACCTAAAGATCACTTCATTGGGAAGTTCAGATGTAAGGGTGGAAGGAAAGGCAGATGTCTTGGTTATAAGTTTGGCCTTTATGCGAAGGAATGTCTGAATGGAAGAGAGCAGGTCATCAAGGACACAACCAACTCTTCAAGGAAGCAAGGAACCCCAGGAATGGAAGTCGAAGGTTTTAAGGTGGCATTCTTCGATGGAAAGGTACATGTTTGAAAATAGAATTTTCAAGGATGCTTTTGAGTTCATGGTTGTATTAAGTTACTAGAAGTCCACTGGGGACCATTGACACATAGCACCGGAAGTCTGTGAGTCAGATAGTGATAGGAAAGCCTGAATTCAAAAAAAAGAGCATGAAAATACGTGTCTAAGATGTACTGAAGGAAAATATTACAAGGGGACCATTCCCCTCATGTAGCAGGTCCACAGGTTTGAAACAACCCATGGAGTTTGAGATTCAGGAACGGAAATCTCATGTATACAGGTGGAAGAAAGCCCTCTATGGCTTGAAGCAAAATGCTCCAGGCATAGTATGAGAGGACTGATAGCTGTTTGATGAATCCGAGATTCACTAAGGAGTGAAATTGATCCAAACCATTATCTGAAGGTTGTGGATGATAGACTTCTCATATCGACACCTTATGCGGACGAACTATTTCTGACAATTGCAGATCCTCTCATTTGCAGAAGTAAGAGGGAGTTGGATTTCGAACATATGTTTTGCAGTTAGCACGGGGAGCTCATATTTGGTTGAACCTCACTGGATTGGTGCCAAGAATCTTCTGAGATTTCTTAAGGGCACAATCTCTCATGGATTGAGATACACTGTTAGAAATATGAAACTGCATGATTATTCGAATGCTGATTGGGCAGGTAGTGTGGAGGATCACTGGAGCACTTCTTAGTGTTGTTCCTCTTTGGATTCTGCTTCTAAGTAGGAAGCAGAAGTCGACTGTTATAAGCGCTACCGAGACCAAATACATATCTACGAGTATGACCTCGTATGAAGTTGCCTGGTTGTGGAAACTCTTCGGTGAGTACACATGATGAATACCACTGTGATTCTCTGTGACAACCAGAGGTAGGATTCGATTATTGAGGAATCCCGTATTCGACAATTGCTCTAGCAGATAGACATCAGATACTATCTTATCTGGGATATGGTAAGCCGATGAGCAAGGATGCTCCATCGCACTTAGATGATGTATAGGTCGCTAAAGCATTGGGGGAACGATCAAATCTATGATTTTCCCAAACGACTTGGAGTTGTCAAGAGACCCTTGTACAAGGGTCCTACATATTGCATACATTGAACTCTGGGAGATCTGGGGGCTTGCAGTTCTTACTGGAGCAACGTACGACCACAGGGTGACTCACCCTCCCCTGGTGGTGCGCACTGGGACAAGATGATTCACTCTATTGTGAGACAAGATGATTCACTCTCTTGTGGAACAGGATGATTCGCTCTCCTGTGTAGCAGGATGATTAGTTCTCTTGTGAGGCCTGGATTGATGTGTTTTCCATGGCGATTGTCGCAGGATTGATGTGTTCTCCTGTAAGGTCTAGATTGATGTGTTCTCCATGGTGATTGTGGCAAGATTGATGTGTTCTCCTGTGAGGACGGGATTGATTAAGCTCTCCTGTCGAGGCATCTTACCCATGCAGTCTGGGACTCATGGGAAGTACCTCTTATTTGATCAATGAGTAGGGAAATGAAGTTAGGGACCATAGTAGTACCGATGGATGCATCGTTGTATCTACCATACTCCCTACGCTATGATGACCTCCATTGATCTGGGATTAATGATACTGGTCTGAGACCAGTGGTAGGAGTTGTACCATACTATGACGCTGACTTCGAGTCGGTTGAGACTGGTCTGGGACCAATGGTACATACTCTAAGACTGACTTTGTGTCTGTGCAGTACTAGTCTGGGACCAGCGAGAGTGGTACATACTATGACGCTGACTTCGTGTCGGTTGAGACTGGTCTAGGACTAGTGGTACACTCTCTGAGACTGCGATACTGGTCTGGGACCAATGGTAGAAGTGGTACCCACTATGATGTTGACTTTGGGTCGGTTGAGACTGGTTTGTGACCAGTGGTACGCACTCTGAGACTGACTTCAGGTCAGTGGAGAATGGTATGAGACATTCTCAATTAAGTCTTCTTCTTCATGGTTCAACAGAGCTAAGTAGAGCAGAGCAGAGCCAGCAGAGCTGAGCAAAGCAGAGCAGAGCTAGCAGAGCTAAGCTGAGCTGGGCAGAGCAGTGCAGGGCACTGATGGCAGAGATAGTACAATCGGACTTATGGATCAACAGATGGAGTTCTCCCTAGTTGAGAGGGAGTGTTGAATTGGAAACTAGGGCCAAACTCCATGTGGGTCAACTTATTTATGGTAGCTCATATTTTTATTAGATCCCTCTTGTCAAGAGGTGTATGATTGATCTAAAGATCATCTGATTTCGATAGGTATTTATGGAGTTATGAATTTATTTGTATTATAAGACTAATTGTCAAGTTGGTCTGCATTTTATGTAGGCTCGGAAGCCCAATAGTCATGTCCATTCATCATCCACGTTTTTAGTATAAATAGAAGGAGACTCTAAGTCATTCTTCACACTTACTCTAAGCCACGTGATACGCTGTTCTTTGAGGAGGTTATACGCTGATCATATAACACATGGAGAGCACTCATACGCTGAAGCTCCACACATAGTCAAGGGATAAACGTCAGTAGTGGAACGCAGTCACATATAAATGGAATGCAGTCACATGGTTATATACGCAACAACTTCATGAATACATATACGCACAACATAGGTGATACACAACAACTCAATAAAATATACACACACAGTAAAACACACAGGTGGACACGCAACAACTTCATGAATGATTATACTATGGGCATACATGCTGTTATGAATAACGCAGACATGGCATTATGGTGAACGCAGACATTAGTATAACACAGTCATGCTGCTATGAATAGCCATGCATATATACGCTGTTGAATAAACACAACTATGGTAATGAATACACACTGGATAGTCATGGCAATGAATACATGTTGGGCAGTCAAGGTTATATACACGTTGGGCATATATGATGTTCATTATGGAGCATATACGCTGCCTAATGTTATATATATACAGGCTGTTCACATGAAGCATAACTCGGGTATTTGCTTTGAGTTGAGTAGTCGCAGTACTATGAGGGGTAGCCACAACAATATGATGAAACCATATATGTTGGTCTAGGATGCCACAGTCCCGCAGGAAGTATATACGCACTTCATGATACAGTCATGCAGGTGGATTCTGGATATACAGTCACGTAGGTGGAATCATACGCAGCAAAATTCATGAATATATAAACTCACAGGATTCATGGATATATATACATGTAGGAGGAATAATACGCAACAACTTCATGATAAAGGGTCTATACGCACCTTGAAGAATCACACACACTGTTCATACACTGTCATGGTAACTACATGATACATTGGTTCATGGAGAAACCCTATATGCTGTAATAGAGACCTGTAAACGCTGTAATGGAAAATTGTTAACGCATGGAGACCTGTTAATGCAGAAAGAAGGATATTTTAAGAAGTCTGCCGAATACGATCTATAGCCTAGCTGCTTTGCTAGGTTGCAAGCCATAGCACACAACTAAGGCTGATATCAACAGAAGCAAATTGTCGCAGCATGATGAAGCAATGAGAAGGTAGAGGCAACAACATGATGGGCAGCACTATGATATCATGTGCATGGGCAGCACAATGATACATGGAGCAGAGGCAGTAGCATGATGAAGATGCACATTAGTTTGAGTAGCATAATGATGGATAAGATCATGAACATGGGCAACATGATGATAATCATGATTAGTGCAGTATGTAGTGGTGCAGCTAGAGGACCAGATGCAACATGATGATCGGTGAAGGAGTCACCTTGGAGAATCAGTTGAAGCAAAATGTCTTCAACTGATCTTATCGTTATAGGAGATGATCTATGCTCAGATCTAGATAAGTCAAAGTTTTGACTTCTGTTGTAAATGTACTATCTCTCTCTCTCTCTTTCTCTGCTGAACTTTGAAGAACATAAAAGAAGAATTGATCAAGGGTTTCCCCACACATTGTGGGGTTTGCCCCTGGCTAGTGCCACATCTTGTGTCCTCTTGTTAGGTCCCTATAATACTAGTGTAACCCCTTATTTTTATTAGTACAACCCCCTTATTATATTTTTGTGCCCATGTAGTCCCCATATTGTTATTATTGTGCCCTTACATTATTATTGTTAAGTCGGCTCTGATTATATTATGACTCCTTAGACTCCTATATATAGAAAGGAGGTCTTGTCATTTGTAACATCCAAGAATTGTTCTTTTATGTGATGTAAAGGAGGTTGCCCCCTTGAAGAGGCTGAATTCTAAGGTGTTGATCTATCTTTTCTATCTTTTTGTGAACTGGTTCCATAACATTTGGTATCAGAGCTTTGGATTCTAGGGTTTCACTGCTCCAAATAGGTCAGCATGACATTTTCGCTATAACTCTTTTTCTGTGACGTTTTAGAACTGAACAAAAAAACCCATTTGAGACGAAATCGTGTTGAACCTCAGATCCAAATTTTAGAGTTTTTCGCTCTATATTTACGGAGATATGATCTAAGGAAGTCAGTCTTTTTGCAGACTCCTAAATTACATTCCAAATATGTGACTTGTGGAAAATCATCATAACTTTTGTTTTGAGAACCAGATTGAAATTTCGTAAGTTACAAAAAGAGGACGAACTGTAGTATCCTGTATATATTTTTTAGACTCGAAGGTCAAAACAGTGACACGTGGCACTTCATACAAGTTTTCTCTTCTGGAAAGTATATAATCAGGTTACCTTGGGAGATTGTGAATAACTCTTTCTTGGAGAATCTAAATTCAATCAGACTGGTGGCATTGGAAAGAGGACACAGAGAGCTACTGCAGGTCGCAATTTCAGAACTGGAAGAACCACAATTATAGAGTTATAGTCATTTCAAGATCGAGCTCCTAAAATAAAAAAAAGGTGATATGAGGAAGTTTGATGGCAAGGATCCGGTAAATTGGATATTTCAGATGGAGCAATATTTTGATCTATATGGTGTACCACTATTACAAAAGGTATGTATTGCATCTTCATATCTACAACTAGATCAATTTTTTTGGTATAAAGGGCTTTGTTCTCATAAAAAACTTGCTATGTGGTCAATTGAGGAAATGATAGCACATTATGAGGATACAAAGAGAAACACCACAACAATTGGAAAGAGTAAAAGGGCTTTGTGACATAGTGGAAAGTAAAATTATGGCAACAAGGAAGTCTACCCCTCACAACTATAAAGATGGAAGTGTTGTTTCTCCTAGCCTTCCACAACCTACAAGGGTGACATCACAACAATTGGAAGAAAAAAGAGAAAAAGGGATTTGTTACAATTGTGATAGCAAATGCACTAAAGGTCATAAGTGTGCTGAGAAGAAATTATTTTACATAGATTATGGAGAGGAGGAAGAAAATGATCAAGAAACATCAAAAGAAAAGGATATACACCAGGAACTAACCCTAGAGAAAGAAGAAAGGAAACCAAACATATCTTGTAAAGCATTGGCAAGAATTACCACTCCTCAAACTCTTAAGATAGAAGGACATATCAAGAAGAAAAAGGTTCAAGAAGTGAAAGATCACATCGAGAAAGAAGAAATGAATCCAACCATGTCTTGTAATGCACTGGCCAAAATTACCATTCCTCAAACTATCAGGATAGAAGGACATATCAAGAAGAAAAATGTTAAAGAAGTGAAAGATCACATTGAGCATAAAGAAATGAATCTGACCATATCTTGTAAAGCATTGGAAGAAATTACCACTCCTCAAACTCTAAAGATAGAAGGACATATCAAGAAGAAAAAGGTTCAAGTAGTGAAAGATCACATCGAGCATCAACAACAAGTTTTCCAACTTTTAAAGGATAATGCCACTTTGGTGCAGAATCGAATGAAAGAATAGGTAGATCAACATCATAGTGAAAAATGTTTTGATGTAGGTGATTGGGTATTTCTATGGCTACATCTCAAGCAAGCTATTTATGAGAAGGAAATGTTGGCAATACTACATGCACTTAAGAAATGGCGAACTTACCCAATGGGAAGACACTTCAAGGTAAAAATGGATCGTGATAGTCTTAAATACGTTTTAGAACAAATATTATCTTTAGAAGAACATAAAAAATGGGTCACAAATGTGTTGGGTTATGACTTTGACATCATCTACAGAAAAGGGAAGAAATTTTTTGTTGCAGATGCACTCTCAAGAAAGGATGAGGATGTGGAAGCATTGTTTTGTGCTATTTCTATTATCCAAACAGATTGGATAAATGAATCAAGGGATGAATGGAAGAAGGACAAAGAAGTGTGGCCACTCATTCAAAAGTTGCAGAAGATCCCAATTCAAACAATATTGCCAAAACTTGAAGAGGAAGGAAAAATCATATTGGAACCTGGAGTAGTCACAGAAACAAGAAACCAACAGCTACGAAATCGATCAATTTCAGAGTATCTCATCAAGTGGAAGAACTTACCCACTGAAGATTCCACATGGGAGGACAAGAATTTTATACAGAAGCATGAATAACTACTCAAGCGTTGAGGAAAACACTTTTTGAAGGAGATAGGCATGTTAGGTCCCTATAGTATTAGTGTAACCCCTTATTGTTATTAATACAACCCCCTTATTATATTGTTGTGCCTATGTAGTCCTCGTATTGTTATTATTGTGCCCCATAGAAGCCCACTATTGTTATTATTATGCCCTTACAAATTTATTGTTATGTCGGATCTGATTATATTATGACCCCTTAGACTCCTATATATAGAAAGGAGGTCTTTTCATCAAAGAATTGTTCATTTATGTAATGTAAAGGAGGTTGCCCCCTCGAAGAGGCTGAATTCTAAGGCGTTGATCTATCTTTTCTATCGTTTTGTGAGCTGGTTTCATAACACCTCTTGTTTTGGCATGTCTTCTGCGATTTATATTTATGTTCCATTTGCAGTTTATCTTAATGCTGATGTGATTTCTAACTGTGAAAATTTAAATAAATTTCTCTAGCATAGAACATACCTAAAGTTAATAGAAGAGGATATGGTAAGAATAATTCCCTTACCCCCTTTTTAAATAATGTTGAGTTCTACAAGTGTAAGAATTTTGGGGACTGCACAACTGCATATAGACTTGGAAAGAGAATGCCTCCTTTTCAAAACAACTTAAATAGAGACACACATCGTGTAGAGGATCGATGAGGACAATTTTGCATCAGAAATATAAGGACCATGCCAAAAGAAGTAGGAAAGTGTCAGAGACCTGAGTCTTATCAGAAAATAAATAAATCAGACTCTGAATCATATTCCTATGGTGGATCTCTCTGATAGTATTAACTATGTTCTAGTCAGTCCTCCAATGTAGTACAAGCAAAAAGTAATCACAAACAATGAGAAAGAAGCACAATAGGTGATGTGTAGGTTAGCTCTATTTGGTGACAAGAAGAAAAAGTGGTTCATATGCTCAGATTGTGGCAGAAAGTCACTCAAAAAAGTCTAGACCAAGTTATCGAAAGATGGTGTTGCCCCAATTAGGAACCAACATGCCAAGAATTGGATGAAAAAGGGAGATAATCTACTCAGGGGGGAGTAAATCCCTTGTCTCTCTTCATTTAAAAGAATAGATTGGCTTCAAGTGAAGCCAAAAATATCATATGCAAGTAACATAAGAAGATATATTTAAGTAATGCATCAAAAAGTTTAGAGTAAAACATCAATCAATTGAAAGCAGTTTGATTTGGTTGTGTATTTGAGGAAAATTTTAGTCGGCCATAATAGTAAATCTTGGAAAATTTCCTTAAGAGAACCACTCGTATCTCTCAAACTATAACGAATCTTGGAGAAATGCTAAATTTAATTAAATTGGGCCATTTTGCAAAAAAACCCATATCTTAGATTTTTTAGATTCATACTAATTTGCCCAAAAATTCTAATGCAAAATGGTTACCTCTTATCTAGCATATTTATGTGTGGGACATTTTACCATGAGTTGGATCTCAAAATCAGGATCTATGTGAGAAATTGAAGGTTGAAACTTGTGTCTGCGAGGAATAAATGAACACATGTTGGAAAGAGCACAAGTTTATGGAAGTTGCATTAACAATATGTAACAAATATGTGAAGATATCAAACATTTCTGAGAAGATCAGAGTGTAAGAGAAGATTACTAGTTGCATATTCCTAATGCCAAAGGGAGAGCATGACCATAGGGGGAGAATACTCAAATATAAATTGATATCAGTTTTATACTGCTGCTAGGGATAAGTGTGCAAGAAAGAGGTTGATGGTGTTATTGATGTTACTCAACTGATGAGTTATATATTGTTAATGTCGCCTTGTCATGTGCCAAGATTAGTGTGATTAGTTGAAGTAATTTCATGTGGCTAGACACAGAGTATGCGAGAAACAGAGTTATGTGCATTGGAACAAGTTGAGTAACCCTACAGAGATCACTCGTGTATATTTTGTATTTTTAATAGTTTGTTGCATACAGGTCAACTAAAGGAAGTAATGGAATGATTTGATTATGATTACAAGATATAACCAGCATATGGAGGTTGTGTGGTGTTGGAATTTGTATATCACGATGCACTCATGTCGGGGCGAAGTATCATTATTAAGAGTCATGTAAAGATGTGTAGAAGTCAAAATATTGAGTTACCATGTCATATTCACTTTGTAGGTTTGAGAGAGTATTTATTTATATGTTGTTGATCTTTATGCTAAGTCAAAGTTTATGGTGATATATGTATGAGTCAAAGTGTGTTGTCACTAGTTGGTATATGGTTGATAATCCCTTGTAAAAGCACATCATTTGTGTTATTCATGCATAAGAGTGATGTTTGTGTATGTTAGAGGTTATTATACATAAGTCCAAGCAAAGCAACATTATTATAATTGTAAGCCTAGTTGAGACTGAGACTAGCAGGAATTTGTGCATGAGTCCAAGTAAAGCAACACAATTATAAATGCAAGCCTAGATGAGACTTAGACCAACATGCATGAATGTTCTCTTGGCTCATTGGTACATAGGTAGCTAATATATTCACCAAACCTCTCTCAATAGATCACTTTGAGTACCTAAGGTAGAGATCACGAGTAGGACCTCTTTCACTAATTCTTCTCCAAGGGAAAGAAAGGTACTTGTCGAGGTCAGTCTAGCACTCAACATATCCAAAATAAGTTGCCAGGTCCAAAGGAATGCTAATAAGACATGGGGAGATCAGTAAGTTAGGGGGATCTCTTTTGTCATTGCTTTTAAAGGAGGAGAGAAACTATAACATTGAATTGGTTATAAGAAGGGAGAATGGCCAAACATTGGGCATGAGTTTATATCTTCTATATGATAGGTGAATGCAACTTTTCAGAAGCGCAAGGGGAGATAAATGTAACTATTTAATTTGGGGTAGTTTACTCGATTGTCATGATAAAGTTTATCTTATGTGCCATTTCTTTATTTTGTTGTTGATGATTAATAATAATGTTTTGGTGTTGCCATCAATGCCAAAGGTGGAGAATGTTAGAAGTATATTGGCATTGATGTCAAAGGAAGTGTATGGAAATGGCATTGATCAGATGGTTTTAGGTAGGTCAATGAACAAGTGAAATTGGTGTCTAAAGGGGAATTATCTTCAAATCAAAATTTGCATTATATATTTAACTCAAATTCTCTTGGAACCTCTTACATGGATAGAGCTCGAAAATATCCTTTCCAATGGTATATGGAAGTTTGAAAAAGACCTCTCGGATCAAAATTTATGAGAAAAACAAGTTCATAGGCCAAGGGTGGAAAAAGATAGTATATTCGATTGGAAGTCTAATTGAATGGTAGTTTGTTTGACTGGAATTCTGGTCGATTGGTAGTCGGTTCAACTAGTAGTTAGCTAGACATGAAGTTGGTTAGACCAGAAGTCAATTAGACAAAAGTCGATTAGACTGAATTCTATTAGGAAATTTTTTATTAAATTGAGGTCTATTGGATAGAAGTCTACAGAACAAAAGTTTATTAGGTTGAAAGTCTATTTTATCTGTCTAGACCATAAGTCTAAAATTTATCTGTCTAGACTAGAAGTCTGAAATTTATCAATCTATATGAAAAGTATGAAATTTATCATTCTAGACCAAAATTCTAAAATTTATTAAAAATCTAATAAAGAAGTCTACACCAGTTTGGTGGTATATTTGGCAATTTTTATAAATTTGGCAGTTTCCTAAATTTAAAACTATAGTTAAATTCACTGTTAAAATCTACAACTTTCCAGAGTGGTGGAAATTGACAGTTTAACTCAAAATTTCTCCTCATAATGGAAAATAAGAGATTTAGTACTATATGAACACATCAAGATGACTTGGAAGAAGTGGAATTTAAGTGAAAAATATGAATTCATGCAACTTAAAAAGTTGAACTTAACTAAAGTTCTAAACTAAAATTATCACCTCTAATTCTTTATAAGCATAATTAAAGAACCAAATTGGTTATGGTTGGTGCAATAGAATGCATATTGTAGTATGAATTAGGGGTGAATTAGAGATCATATTTGGTGTTAAGAAGATGCATAAGGATGCATATAATGTATTGGTGATATTGGTGATGATGGTGTTTTTGGTATGTGTTCAACAAAGATAAAAAAATAGTGAATTTTATTTACTGAAGGTGTTTTTATGGTGGCATAGATGTTGAGATAGGTGTTTGAGATGTGTTAAAGAGAGATAAGGAAATATTTTTGTAGCGAGAAATTATTTTTAATCTGAGTTTGAAAATAGTATGAAAGATGGATCAACATGGCCAACAAGTTGGAGCTTACATTTCAGGGGTTGTAGATCCTTCCAGTAGTGGTTGGTAAACAATCAGGTGTTAGAGCTCCTTTTAGTAGTTGTTGATAAAACTAGGGTAGTAGCTCCTTTCAGTGGTAGTTGATAATTTGGGGAGTATGAGCTTCCTTTTAGTGGTAGCTAATAAATCAAGGGTAGTAGTTCCTATTAGTGGTAACTGAAAATTTGGGGAGTGGTAGCTTCCTTTAAGTGAAACCTAAGAAACATGCAAGTAGAAGCTTGTAGGGAATTATGTAAAAGATAGTTGTAGCTTTCCTTGGGTGAAGGAATGATATAGAAAATTTGTGTCTTTACATGTTACATGTGTATGACAATGATTGTGTTGATATGTCTTTCATATATTCATTGTTTATATTCCATGAATGTTTGTCAAATAGCTTGGAAAGTTTAATTTGAAAATATTTGTATAATTTGGTTACACTATTGATTCACACACACACACACACACACCCCCCCCAACCCAAAGTAGTGTCTTGGTTTTTAACAATGTGACTAGTAAAACTGTTAAAAACTAGGACAATACTGAGAGGGGGGTGAATCATAATTGTAGGAATTTTACAACTTTATTTTAGTTGCAAAATATATTGGAAAACAATTAATACTTCAACAATTAATTTATATGATCATAGTAAGAATCAACATAAGGAACACAAGGTATCACCTAGATTCTTTAAAATGTTTCTTCAATATCTTCACAAGGCAAGTTACTACTTGTTGTTACAATGTTCTCTAGCTAGAACTAGTAGGAAGAAACTACTCCTTGATTTATTAGCTACATTTAAAAGGAGCGAGAACCCATAAGTTTATCAACTACCACTAAAAGGAGATTTCACCCCTAAGTATTTACTAGCAACTACTAGAAGGAGCTACAACCCTAGATCTACAAACTACTACTTGCTTGACCTCAAAGGTTCATCTTTCATACCAATTTTCATACTCAAATCATGAAGGCCACTTCCATACATAAACAAATAAATCTGACTCCTCAATTACTCACCAAAACCACCATACACACACCTTCAACAATCAACTAAACAATCAACCATCATCTATAACCAACACACCAACACAATTGTCCACATCTTGCAAATTCGATTATGCTTTTAAAGACTTATGAATTGATATTTTTAGTTATTTAACTTTAGTCATCTTGCACTTTAATCTTTGCATGAATCTCTTGTTTTTGTCTCTATCTTGCTTCTATCAAGTCATCTAGACATGCTCTTCAAGTCTTGAAATACTCCTCACCTGTTTAGGCTTGAAAAACTGAGCTTAACTACTTAATTTTGGATTTTTTCAGAATTTTGCAAAGCTTATATATTTCTAGAGCATCGCTAAATTTAGCAAAACCGCCAAATTTAACATCAAATTTTTCCATTCCGCCAAATACTACTACTAATGTATTCATGCTTGTTTTAAAGCTTTAGCTTTGTGCTGTTATATTTGGCATGTACACCAAATTTCAAAGCTATCGACCCATTCACACAAAAAGGCTTTAGACATGGCCCAAAACACTTAAATAAAATGCTGAGTAAACATTTCCAAATATGACTTCATTGGGCCCATTTTACCTTAAGCCTCGAGGGCTTATTTTATTCTGCAATTTCTCCATTCTCTTAGTCTTCTCTCCACAACAAACCTCATTCTAACCTTTAACTTTAGCCCCTGGCTTCATTTCCCAGTACAATTTCATAAACACCTCTCGAGTTGTTTTTCTAGGGTGATGTGTCAAGTGGGTTTGTCATTGTGCCTTTCTCATTGGCCCTATGCTCCACTCTATACATCTTCCATGTCTTAGAGCTCTGTCAGCTCGAAGGTTCTACATTGCACTAAGTTAAATCCTTCTAGGGTTTGGGGAGTGGAATAATGTATCTCTATGGGACCACTCTTGTGCATTGTGATCCAATAATATGCTAGTCGGGGTGAGTTGTATCTGAAGAACATGTCTTACAAATTCTTTATACATTACAAAAGATAAAATATAAATTATGAATATCAACCATAGCTACAAAATTCAACACTCCCTCTAAGCTAGGTAGGTATTCATAATGACTAGGAAAATGTTCTTCTTGTGGACAAATTTTTGTAAGAAAAAGTTATAACAAATAATCACCATAATTGGGTCACACCATTCGGGTCAATGTTTTGACACATGTTGAATCACCAATGGCCACACTCTTAAAAGAGTAATTTGGGGCCTTAAGCTAAATGAGCTTGATGCTCCATCACCATTCTCCCTAATTTGGGTCAAAGTGCTTGACATAGAGATAATCTACCTAATGTGAGCCACAATACTTGACATGGGAGAATGTTAGTCCATTATTTTATCTCATCAGCACTCCCTCTCAATGAGAGAGACATTCTCTTGCAACTCAGCTTGCCCAGAATTCACATGTTCAAGGTCTAGAGAAAGAAATGTGAGCTAGAGAGAGAGACAAAGATATTTTTTTTCTTATCCTTCTTGTATTTCGCTTGGATTCCCAGAAACATCTTTCTTGTGAGAGGCCAAATGGTGCCTTTATGGAGGAGGTTGAATGCCTTTATATAGTGTTCTGCCTTTTCTAATGGGTATCTCTTTTCTTTGGGACTGACTTGACATGAGGGAGGGTCGACTTGACTATTTTGGAGCCAAAAATCCAATTTTCAAATTTCAAATTTTTCTCTTTTAAATATGACATGAAGAACATGTCATATATAAATTCTTTCAAGGGCTTAATAGTCAAAATTACATGAAGAAAATGTCTTATAAATTCTGTATACATTACAAGGTCTAAAATATAAATTATGAATACCAACCATAGCTACAAAATTCAACACTCCCTCTTAGCTAGGGACATATTCATAATGACTAGGAAAATGTTCTTCTTGTGAACAAATTTCTCGAAGAAAAGGTTATAACAAATCATCACCATAATTGGGTCACATCATTCGGGTAAACATTTTGACACATGGTGAATCACCAAAGGTCACACTCTTAAAAGAGTAATTTGGGGCCTTAAGCTAAATGAGCTTGATGCTCCAGGACCATTCTTCCTAATTCAGGGCATAGATGACATAGGAATAATATCAATCCTTTGTTAGACCATTCTCCCTAATTTGGGTCAAATTACTTGACATAGAGATAATCTCCCTAATGCAGGTCACATCACAATACTTGACATGGGGAGAATGCTAGTCCATGATGTTATCTCATCAGCACTCCCTCTCAATGAGAGAGACATTCTCCACAAGTCCAATCTTGTCTATGAAGTATATAAAATTCACTTGGGACATAGACTTTGTTACAATATCTGCAATCTGCTCATCATTGTGTTAATTTTCTTAGGGCTATATTGAACTTTGCTTTAGATAATTTCATTTCATCATTTACATATTGAATTCACCCCACAACATCATAACATTATTTAGTTTTACACCATAATTCAATAACATATGCAATTATATAGAAAAGAACAATATCATTATCAATGCAATAGAACATAAAGGAACAATATAAGAAAAACATTCACACATAGAGACACCGGGATTGGCTAGAGACTAGGGAAAAATCCCACAAGGGGGGAAACCCTTTCAAATTCCTTTTCTTATTAGATTGTCATAAAATGTTCAGCAAAGAGAGAGTATAATGATCCATATCTTCAACCACAAAACTATCCAACAAAATCGAATAAACAACATCCAAGAGATGAACCCAACAATGTTGATAATAAAAACTCTGATTCAGGAGCCTAAGATCAAGTATTAATATTTGTAGTCAATTGTCAAAGTCTGTGGTCTACTGTAAAAATCAAACCCTAGTTTTCAGCGGTGTAGAGAGAATGTACGTGTGTGTGGTTGAAACTTTCCAACTGCACACATGAGCTTGCGTGCCTATGGTTGTGATAGAAAATACTTTGTATCATGCCTGTAGTTGGGAACCAAAAGCCCTAATCACACATGTTAGCTTTGAACCCTGCAATTTCGGACTTGTGTGAACCAAACTACACAAACTACCTCAAACCTGTGCTAGCCAAAACCAAAGAAAGAAGAATGAATGATGATCTCCAAATGAGGGTCACTTGACTTGTATTTATAGCCATCCAAGGGTGTCCAATTTCCTTTTGGGTTGAGCTATCCTTTTGTGCACATGTGGGTATTCATATTCAAATTATATTTTTCCTTAACCAAATTAAATTTTTCCAAGGGTTAGGAGGGGTCGTCCTTGATGAGGAAGATTTTCCAAGGGATGGAATTTTTCCCCGAGCTACCAAATTAACACTCCCTCTCAGCTAGGGCGAAATTATTGACTACAACATATGTCCCATCACATGTATCTTATCATCATCAAATGTCATCTTTGTTCATCTCTGCTCATATCTGCTCATCCCTGCTCATCTATGCTTGTCTTTGTACCTCTGCTCTTTTTTTGAACACTCGAGAATTTAAAAGAAGAAGAATTTGATATCGAAAAGGAGTCCAAGCTATCACCCTCTATTCATCGGGGAGCCACTTCTACTACCCAAAATCATCTGCTAGCAGGGAGCCCAATGCTACTACCTGGGAAACATCAGAGAGCTTTACATCAGGGAGCCCTACTCAACCTAGAACCACATCGGGGAGAACATCTCAACCTAGAATCCAATGATAATGAGGAAGGTCCTATGGAAAACTCTCACCTCATGTCTATGACTGTGGGGAAGGTCCTATGGGACACTCTCACCCCAATTCATCTCATAGGGGAGAAAACATCTTCCACCCTATGTTGAGTAATAAAAGTCATCACATAGGGGAGAAAACATCTTCCACCCTATTTTGATCAATATCTCATCCATCTTATTTCCCATTGATCTTCCAAACAATGACCCTTAAGAGTCATGTGGTAGAACACATGCATCATAAACGAGCTTGGGTAAGATACCTAACTTACCAAAGGTAAGGATCACACACCCCCAATATTTTCTCAACCTGTTGGCGAGACGGAGAGCCTTCCCAACAAGCCCAACATGTGGGTATGATTCCAACTGGAGTATACTATGCTAGACCAAAACTAGGGAGCTACATCTTCCACCCTATTGGATGACAGGTATGGGTGATACCCTATGATCTAGAGATCCCTCAACCCTAGGAGCCCTATATCTCAATTCCTTACTGGGAGCTCAAATAGGGGAGAAGAGTTGGTTCAGTATCTTCAATTAGTCCTTCTCTTTGTATATCAGAAACATATCAATGTACTCTTATTTGATACTTTCTTAAACATCATACTACCTCATACATTATCAAGAGCATCAATCCTTTGTCTCCCTGTTCATGCATGTCATCAAATCAAATATCATGTTAGAAAAAATACATATAAAAATGATACCTTATTCATCCTTCCTCTCATGGAGGCATCAACCACAAGCCTAAGCTTTTCTTATATGGCAACATTATCTCAACATATGAAGGTATATTGGTCCCTACAATATACATGATTTTCCGCCAATCAAATCCCACCTTTTTTATTGTCGTGATATATCACTATCATATCCAGAGCCTATTCAAATAGTCCTCCAAAGATATTTTTCAACCAAACTTCCCCACAGCTAGCCACGCTAGCAACAATGTACTCAACCTTGGTAGTGCTTAACGCTATGAACTTATATTTCCTGCTCATCAAAATTTCATGGTAGAAGCCAAGCTAAAACAACACCCAAATGTGTTATTTCTGTCATCATCAGTGCATCCAGGTAATCGTACATCTCGTGTAGTATATCTTATACCAAGAACGATCATCTAATGCAAATTTCTCAAACATGTGCTTGGTGGCAACCCAGTGTGTATGAAGCGGCTCACTCAAGAATTGACTTTGGTTGTTTTCTATAAAACATATATCTAGATGGGTATTCAGACAGAACATCGATGCTTCAATCAAATGTTGGTTTCCAATTCAGGCTTAACAATATTTTTGCATAACTTCTTGAGATTTAATTCCTTTGGGGTGTCCAAGGATTTGCATTCCCTCTTTTCAGAATTTCTTCAGTAGCTTCAAGATATATTTTCTTTTCCAAACTGTATCATGCCAAGTTCTTCATTGGCCAACTTCCTCTTACTTTAATCATCAAATATTTGTTACCCATCAATAATATATTGTCAATATATAAAACCAAAATCAAGGCATACCTTGGACCACATTTAAAGTAGAGGATTGAATCAACCCTTATTTCAGGCTTCACTAGGCAATTGTTAATGTAGACATACCAAGCTCGGGAACTTGTTTCAAACCTTACTATGCTTTCATAATGTTGATCAAACCAATAAGCTCATCCTCAAATAAGTTAATAATGTGCAATCAAATTAACTAAGTCATCTTGTCAAGCCTTAAACATCAAAGCCATAAAAGTTCCTTCCAATATCATTGTCAAACTCTTCAATCCAAGTGTTAGGTAGAGTTCACATCCAAATATAAGGTTACAACCTTATCATCATGGTCAAAATTCCAAAAATATACATACATACATACATACATACATATATATATATATATATTCAAGCCAAATATTGTCATATACTAGCTTAAATGATCAAGTCAAGGCAAACAAAATATTGATGTGCATCCTGTAAACACAAGATTAGCCAAAACATTCACATTCTCTATAATAAGTCAAAAATTATGTAAAAATTCCCTGATTATAACTTAATATATAATTCAAGCCAAATATATATGTAAAACTTCATATATATATATATATATATATATATATATATATATATATATATATATATATATATATATATATATATAGATAGATAGATAGATAGATAAAGTCAAGCCAAATAATGTCATATACTAGCTCAAATAAACAATTCAAGGCAAACAACATATTGATGTGCATCATGCGAACACAAGATTAGCCAAGACCTTCACATTCTCTATAATAAGTCAAACATTATGTACAACTTCCCTGCTTATATAAAATTCTAGCATCTGCTTCATGTCTATAGGATTGTCATGCACCTGGTATGTTCCTGGTCTCCTGCATAAGGATTTAGAGTTTGTATCCTACAGGCTCAATCGCACCCATAGGCCTTCTTCTGTCTGGTTGAGAGGCTCATAACCGCACCCTTAAGCCTTTCTCCTAAAATTTTAGGCTTGGACTAGGATAAACCGTCTCTACTCAGATTAGAACTTGAAAAAACCTTTTTAACAAAATCATATGGTTATTCGTGTTCAAAATCCTTCCTTTAACAGTCAAGTGACTTTTATTCATTTTCTGCAATTAATAATAGGTGTAGAGATATCATGGAGAGTTAATCCCTCTGAATGGGAAACCACTTCAATCATCATCATTCAAGGCATCAACCTCTCTATCATAATTCTCTCATGCATCAGCTAAACCATTAGATCGTGAAATTAAACTATATCAAGGTTTCAAACATATATGCATCATATTTATAGCATATTAGCGTCAACTACTTAATCATTATATATGAACATGAAATCAAACATTCATTAAGACAGTTAATAGGTGTATCATCATACTTCAAGGATCATAATCACAACATCACTTCTTTATCTCATTACTCAATCATCAAGTCGGGGCATCCATATTTACCACATTGTCAAATTTACTAAGCTTATCAAAACCTAACCAAGGTTAAGAAGATACTGAGTAACAATCTTATTATTATACTTTTATCATCAAGGTTACCATGCTTATCACAAGAATTTACAATAGTATCAAGTTACCATATATCAAAAATCAATGTTTCTAGCCAGCTTTATAAAATTAGGAAATCGATAATGTCTAATAAAATGTAAGCTACTTATCAAATATCAAGTGCACCAATATATCACATGTACCATAAATCAAACTTACTTTCATATGCATATATGATTCATTGAT
Source organism: Pinus tabuliformis (assembly GCA_031772625.1). Classification (NCBI taxonomy): domain Eukaryota; kingdom Viridiplantae; phylum Streptophyta; class Pinopsida; order Pinales; family Pinaceae; genus Pinus; species Pinus tabuliformis. Next base: position 216,896,356 of record CM062809.1, on the reverse strand, counting down.
GAAGGTGATATTCTCATCATACCTTAGGGATCAACTTGCCTTCCAATCTTGCAGCTAAATCATAACATTGAAACAATACACTATACATACCTTGTAGTATTTAGATACCTTTGCAACTTGTAGCTCTTATTTGTTATTGGAAGTTGTAGCACTTGCATATTGTAATTTCTGGATGCTACTTTGAAAAATTTCAAATACTTTCTTCAAGTACTTCTTTCCTTTTCCAACACCAGCTGCTATCTTCCTACACTAGTTTTCTTTTCCTGCACCTTAGATGATCCTCAAGAAGGATTTTCTTATCACATCTCATCTTAGAGGTTAGAAGTATTCACATACTCAAATATGCAGGAAACAATAATCAAAACAATAAGTTAAAACAAGAATAGTATCACAAATAAATAACATCATCCTAAAAGGTACTTATCTTTAATGAGAGGTGATCAAATCCCTCTTGAACCTGCCTTCAAGATTCATTACCGTCCATTACCCATTTTCAATCATTTTCATCAACAACCAATGCCTAATTGAAACTAGGCCATCTAGGGTTACACTAAATCTGACACAAGTGCTGATACATCTTCTCATTGATCATGCTAAGTTTTGAAGACTGCATAACTCAACTCTTTTTCATACTACGAGGTTTCTTCCAAACCCTAACCTCATGATATCTATCAAACCCTAATAACCAAATTGCCTAGGATTTTCTTCAAACCCTAGCATTCTTTTAGGTCTCCTCCATTTTCTCTTGCTTCCATTAATGGTGTCTTCATAGGAGTGATCTTCAATGACTTTTCTTCAGCCCAACTCTAATACCATGTTAATTTTCTTAGGTCTATATTGTTCGTTTCTTTACATAATCATGCATTTCATTATTTACATATTGAATTCACCCCACAACATCATAACGTTATTTAGTTTTACATCATTATTTAGTAACATGTGAAATTATATAGAAAGAATAATATCATTATAATTGCAACAAAACATAAAAGAACAATAGAAGATGGGTATTCACGCACAGAGACACTAGGATTTGTCAGAGACCAGGAAAAACCGTACAAGGGGGAAAGCCCTTTCAAATTCTTCTTCTTATTAGATTGTCATAAGATTTTCAAGAAAGAGAGATTACAATGATCCATATCTTCAATCACAAAACTATCCAACAAAATCAACTAAACAACATCCAAGGAATGAACCCAACAATGTTGATTATCAAAACTCTTATTCTGGAGCCTGCGATCAACTATCGAAGTCTGCGGTCTACTGTAAAAATCAAACGCTAGCTTTTAGTTGCATAGAGAGAGTGTACATGCCTATGTTTGAAACCTTCCAACTGCACTCTCATACGTTCCTACGGTTTCAACAAAAATACTTTGTACCATGCCTACGACTGGGAACCAAAAACCCTAATCACACATGTAAGATTTAGACCCTGTAATTTGGACCCGTGTGAACCAAACTCCATGAACTACCTTAGAACTATGCAAGCCAAAACCAAATAAATAAGAATGTATGATGATCTCCATATGAGGGTCACTTGACTTGTAATTATAGCCATCCAAAGGTGTTCAATTTACTTTTTGGTCAACCTATCCTTTTGTGTGCATGTGAGTTTTCATATTAAAATTATATTTTTCCTTAACCAAATTAAATTCTTCCAATGGCTAGAGGGGCCTTCCTTGATGAGGAATATTGTCAAAAGGAGGTAATTTGTACCTAGGATACTAAATTAACACAATGGAGACATATTGGAGCTTCACTGCTCCCTTCTCCACCATGTCGTGAATGAAGTGTTACTTGATCTCGATGTGCTTTGACCTGTCATGGAACACAAGATTCTTTGTTAGCATCACATAGCATTTATTATCACAATATATCAGGGTCAGCTCAAGCACATGATCAAATTGTCCCATAAGTAACTTCCAAATCCGTACTGCTTCACAACTTGCCTAGTTGGTTGCAATGTATTATGCCTTGGAAGCACTGAGTGTGATCGATGTTTGTTTCCTACTCATCCACGAAATCATAGCGGAGTATAAACTAAAGCAACATATTGATGTAATATTTCTGTCTCGAGCACTCCTACCCAATCTACATCTATATAGACCTGCAGTTGTATGTCATTATTTGAGACATATGTCAAACCAAAGTCAATTCGACCATGAACGTACCTAAACATGTGCTTTGCTGCAATCCAATGATCATGTCTTGTTTCCACCTGAAACTGGAGCGATGTGCTCACTGCAAATCAAATCTCTAAACTAGTATTAACCAAATACATCAACAAGCTAATCATCTTCTGGTACATGGATGGATCTATGAAATTAGAATCAAAGTCTCTCAAATTTCTCATATTTGTAGCCATGGGAGTCAGCATCGACTTATAATCCATAATTCCAAACTTTTGAAGGATCTTGATAACAAACTTTCCTTGACCAAGAAATATTTCACCGGACTTTTGCCATACTTCTAGCCCCAAATAGTAATGCATCATCCCAAGATCCTTCATATCGAATTCAGAATCCAACTCCCTCTTACACTAAATAATAAGATGTTCCACACCTTGAAATACATTTTTGGATCAACATCACTTTTGGAGAAACCAAGTCTTATCAGATAATTTTCAATTTGTGTATATCAGGATCTCGATGCTTTCTTAAGTCCATACACATCTTTCTTCAACCTGCAAATGTGAGACTCCCTACAATGGACCTCAAATCCTTGAGGTTTCTCTATGTACACTTATTCTTCAATCACACCATTCAGAAAGGCAGTCTTTACATCCATTGGATGCAAATTCCAACCCATAGAAGAAGAAATAATAATAGATCTAATGGTAGTATACCTATTGACCTGAGAAAAAGTCTCATCATAGTATTCTCCCTCTTTCTAAGAGAACCCTCTAGCCAAAACTATTGCCTTGTATTTGTTAATACTAACATACACTTCATGATTGATCTTATATACACATTTGGAGGACACAACTGATTTTCTTTCAGGTCTTAGCACAATCTCCTATACATCATTCTTCATAACCGATCGATATTCTTCCAACATCGCATCCTTCCAAGCTTGTTGGCTAGTTGCTTCTTCAAAAGTGGAAGGTTCAGAATCAATAATAATAGTCATAAATGCTACATAACCAGAATACCTCTTTGGTCTCTTGCTTTCCTTGAAGGTGCCACATGGTGCTACATGTCCTTCAACGTCCTGCAAAGTGGATCTCAACCAAGTTGTCCTTTTCTTGATTTCAAGAACAACAACTAGGTCCACTAGAGAGAGAGAACTTACACGTACGAGGTCTAGAGAGATAATTGCGAGCTAGAGAGAGATGTTTTTGTCCTTCTTCATCCTTCTTGTCCTTCGCTTGAATGCCCATAAACTTATTTCTTGTGAGAGGTTGAATGGTGCCTTTGTGAAGGAGGTTGAATGCCTTTATATAGTTTTTTTCCTTTGCAAATGGTTGTCTCTTCATTGAGGCCAACTTAACTTGAGGGAGGGCCAACTATACTATTTTGGAGCCAAAAATTAAATTTTTAAATTTCAATTTTTTTTTTCTTTTAAATCCAACATGAAGAACATGTCACATATAAATTATTTCAAGGGTTAAATGATCAAAATGACATGAATAACATGTATTACAAATTCTTTATACTTTACAAGGGATAAAATATAAATTATGAAGACTGACCGTAGCTACAAAATTCAACAAAGACAACATAATGAATTCATCAACATGATTACACATAGTCATCAAACGGGTCCATTACAACCATCATCATAACAAAAATAACATTAAACTAGTACATCACAATTATTATCACATCCACTAATAATAAAAGTAAAATAACTGGGTCGTCGACCTGAGGTCCTCAAAGAATAATGTATGAGCCCTACGGCTATATTAAATTTAATGTAATATCAAAGTCATAACCAAAGTGGGGCACTACATACACCCCTCTTAACTATAACATTCATCCCTAAGTCCTCAAAATAGGAAAGGAAAATGGCGACACATCTCCTCGGCATCCTCCCAAGTAGCTGAACTAGGAGTATAATTGTCCCAGTGGACTTTGTGACTCGGTCCACCAATCAATGCCTAAGTTGTACAATTTGTTGGTCCAATATGGAAACTAGCTTGGCCATCACCATATTCTTGTCCAAGACTTGTAAATGACTCAAGTCAATAGCATGCGAAGGATCTGAAATATAATGACTTAATATAAACACATGGAAGACATCATGTATACATGCTAATGATGTAAGTAAAACAAGCCTATATGCTACTAACCCTTTCTTCTCTATGATTTCAAATGGTCCCACAAACCATGGAGACAACTTCACTCCCTTCCCAAACCTTATGGAGTTCTTTTGGGTCTTACTCTAAAAAACACTCTATCTCCCACTTCATAACTTCGATCAGTCTGATGAGCATCGACATAAATTTTTTGTTTATCTTGTGAATCCTTTAGCCTCCCCTTGATAATTTTCATTTGTTCTTCCATCTCTTGTACTACTTTTGGTCCTATTAATACTCGGCCCTCTAGTTGATTCCAACTGAGAGGTATTCTACAAGGAATCCTATATAGGAACTCAAATGGTGTCATCTTGATGGAACTTTGATAAATGACATTGTAAGCAAAATTCCACCAACGGTAAAAACTATTCCCATCATTGTATCATGTCCTTGAGGATTTGATTAGTCCTCTATGTTTGACCATATATCTCAGGGTGATAAGTAGTGTTGAAGTTTAACTAAGTTCCCAAAGCTTCTGGGAAAATAGTCCAAAAACTTTTGGTAAACATCGCTCCCCTATCTGATATGATCATCCTTGGCATTTCATGTATTTTCACAATCCCATCAATGATCAGGAGCTCAGGACCAAGTGTCATAAAATGGTCAAAAATGAAAGTGCTCAGAACTAGTTGGAACTTGAATGACTGGATAGAGCTCTTCTTCTTGATTCCGGCGCTGCGAATGGTTCGAAAAATGGTCGCCGTATGAGAAAGTTATGCCAAAACCAAAATCGCCCAATAACCCTTAATTTTTGAATATTTTTCAAAAAAATATTAAAAAAAGAATATTCCGTAGAATATTCTTTGGAATATTCTATCTAAGCAACCAATCATAGGTTGCCACGTGGCAGGCCCAGAGGTCGCCACGTGGCCCAGGGTGATGTCAGCAAGGGTATGTGCATTATTTAAAATTTTGGTGGCGGTGAGGTTCGATCCAACGACCTCCGGTCTAACACTCCCATGTCTTACCGTTGGGCCAAACAGTTGGTTCATGTTTACATAGCGGACCATAGACTATTTAAATGTTAAAATGTCTTGGGCAGGAAATGAAGGGGGCCAGCCCCTAACGGCCAGCCCCCATACATATGACTACGCGCCCAAAACCGTGGGCCTAAACCACCACCGCCCGGCACGAAATCCAACTACAAACCGCCGTTCCGAATTTTTGGTCACATGCGCGAAGTTAGCCGGTGGTTATGGTAGATTTAGCGAATCTGTTGGCGGTGGCACCAAATTTGGCGGTCGCCCCATATTTAGCGGGGTTATCTGGCAGTCAGCCAGTTTTAATTGGAGCTTTTCTAGGACCAGCTGGCAGTTGGGAGTAAATGGCCATAACTTTGGCTAGGAAAGTCCTTTTTGGACGAATTTTGTTTTTGATTTTGGGTATCTTCGACCTTCTGAATCCATTGGCACAGGTTTCACAGCCATTTGAGGTCGTTTTCAGGTGATTTTGCTTCGTGGAAGTTCCAGGAGCCACCAAGGCCAAATCAGTTTGGGAGCTGCATTGGGAATTGTGCAGTCAGTGAATGTGGAATGAAGGTCATTCCTGAAGGTTTTCAGCATTCTGAATCCATTTCTACAGCTCGTTTTTCCTGTTGAGGCATTCTTCTCACTGTTTAGCTTCAGGGAAGCTTTCAGGGCCACTAGGGCCATTTCAGTGCTTGAGCTGTTTGGGGGCTATGTTCATCCATTTTTGGTGATTCAAAAGCCTATGTCTGCTATTTTCGACCTTCTGAGTCTAATGGCAGAGGTTTTAGAACCAATTGAGGTCATCTTCACCTCGAAATTCTCCATGCAAGTTTAAAGGGCCACTAGGGCCAATTGGGGAAAGTACTGTATAAGGTACAAATTCACTGTTTAGTGTTTGGGAAAGAGCATGTTTAGCTAATTCCTATCTTCTGATTTTGTATTTACAGTCAGATCTATCTTTCGAGACACTCATATTCTTGTATTAGCCTTTGTAGCATTTTTAATACAAGAGGACAAGCCTAGTTTGAGAGGTTTGGTCCAGCAGATGTAGCCCAGAGGGGGTGAATTGCTTTATCATTTTGATGTCTTTATTTGCTGAAGATGATATGCTAAACAAAACTGATATAAAGTGCTAAACAACAAATATACATAACTTGCATACACACATAATCACCTATTCAGCGACAGAAAGTTATTTGTCTTATTCCGCAAGACATCAAACTTCAAGTATGTGTATGTCAAAGACTTCTAAGTGTTTACTTTGTTATTTCTTTAGGCAGAGCCTCTAGAGGGCCAGGTAGCCTCTGGAACTCATCCTCTCTTTAGAGGTGACATGTTCGGTGAATGCCCCTACAATCTATCTTTGTATAAGAAATAAGAAGTTCTCACATTTTCAGAGGTCACTTGGAGTGTATAGCTCGCATTTGCAATTATGGGAAATGGATACCTTGCACCCTTAAACAAGTACATTCCATTTTCAGATCAATCAATGAAAACTCTGACTATCTTAGGCACCTTATATGTAGTTTTAACTGGTATAAAATGGACACTTTTGATCAACGGGTCCACCATTACAAATATAACATCATGTCTCCCTGTAGTCATCGGTAGTCCCATAATTAAATCCATAGATATAACTTCCCATTTAGAATCTAGTATCTCATGAGGTTGCAATAACCCTGCTAGATGTCTATGCTCAACTTTTACTTGTGGATAGTATAAACATTTTGCTACAAAATTTACAATGTCCTTCTTTATCCACTTCCAGAAGAATAATGGTTTTAGGTTCACCCTCATCTTCTTAAGACCAAGGTGTGCCATGTATATTTCTCGATGTTCTTTAATCAAGATCAATTGGCGTATATCTTCATTTTATTGCACATATATTATTCCATGGAATCATTGTAGTACATCACTATATAGAGAGTATTTTTCATACTTTGGGATCATCATTTAATCTTCCAATAAACTTTAAACTTTTGTTAACCTCCTTGTACTAGGTATCCTCAATTTGTAAATTGAACAAATTCTCTCTCAAGTTTCTCCTTAATGGAATCACCAAAAGTATTTGAAGCCTCCTACTTAAAGCATATAACACCATATTTGTTGTTCCCTTTATGTATGTAATATCAAAATCATATTCACTTGTTAACTCTTACCACCTTATTTGTTTGGCGTTTAAATGGTATTGTTTGAATATGTGTTGTAGTCCAAAATGATCAATCTTTAGTTCAGGATTCCTTCCTAGTAAGTAACCTCTCTAAATATTTAGGGTGTATACAATAGCTACCATTTTTAAATCATGTGTTACGTAGTTCTCCTCTTGGGTTCTAAGTTTTCTCGACACATACACTATTACTCTACCCTTTTGCATCAATACACAACCAAGTCCTTCCTTGGAGGAACCAGTGCAAACAAAAATTCTTGCTCCATATCCAACACCTTTAGGATCGGTGCATTTGTTAATGATACTTTTAACTTTCAAAATGCGTCTTCACATTTTTTATTCCAAACAAACTCTTTATTCTTTTCATTCTCTAAATGCAACATCTACATCAATTTTTTCCCCAATTTAAACATCAAATCATATAGAATAAATGATACCTTCAAGTCAAGTTTTGTGTGTGTGTGTTTTTAACTTCTTATACATCACCCAATCAACTATTTGAGTAAATCATAAGCCTTTGACAATAGCCTCTAACATTTAGAAACAATAATTTTTAATAATAATCTTATAGAGTTTCTAATTATGTCATAAGGACAACTCTTAGCAAAAAAATGCACACGTTCTTAGTTACTTACCTTTTGTTTGTGGTTAAATAGATTGCAAGATAAATGTTTAAGAAATAACATTATGAAAATTGAACTTATTTTTGCAAGAATACATTCAATATTACCAATAAATGACTATTATGAGCCTTGCTAAGGAATAAAATTATAAGGATAAAAATTTATTTAATATATTTTGACAATTCTAATAATATGACAGTGAGTTAAGTTCAACAAAAATTTTTTATTTATAACAAAATATTTTATAATCAATAATATTAAAAAATGTGCAAATGTGTACCATAAGTAGGTACATGAATAGAGATGGTTGTCCTCACTGTCGGTTTGATTGACAATTGAGTTATGATAGGTTTTCCCGCCTGTGTAAAAAAAGTAGGTGCATGAAATTTCGATATGGTGAAAGGTGTCATTAGTAAAATCTAATTTAAGGATTATGATAAACAAATAGCAAAGAAAAAATAAATTATATATATATATATATATATATATATATATATAGAGAGAGAGAGAGAGAGAGAGAGAGAGAGAGAGAGAGAGAGAGATGATTTTACATTAACTAACATTAGTAAAACATTGCTTGAATATGTACGATAAGTAGATAAATGAATTTTTTTTTTTTTTTTAACTCTTCATGGACACATTAATATTTCAACATACTGATTAGTATTGTTATTACTAACTATTAAGAGGTAGATTATTTCATATTTGATTTGCAATTTAAATATGAACAAACTCCTATTAATGCTCATAATTCTATAATTATACTATCATATAATCACCATTTTTTAAAGAAAATTTGAGTTAATATTTGATTATAAAGATATATTTCAAAATTCACAAATACATAACTTGAGAAAGATTAATTAATTTGCATCATGAATAATCATCAATTCTTTACTTAAATACCAATATTTATAGACTCCTTCAATATTCAATTATAAATATAATAAATCACTAACATACCTCCGAGGTGGGGGAATGGAACACAAAACACAATGTAGAGTTAATATGTTGCAATTTTTTTTTTCTAATTTATTATTTTTAAGTACATGATCCAAAGCACATGGAATGACCCTTTTACAAAAACAACAATTTCTTTGGGAGGAAAACATGTCTTTCATGGATTTTGAACATTGGTGGCGAATAACAACACACCCACTTTACCAACTCAATAAGCCTCCATTAACATCAAAACACAATGTCTACAAAATTTGCACAAATTTAATGAATATTTCAAATATTCAAATAGGGAATTTTTGTGGGATGTAGTCATTGGCAATCATTAATAGGAATTATTTTACACCAATAGATCATATAACATCAATGTTATCATTTGAACATTTTGATGTATAAATAGTTGTATGGCAATAACCTATTAAGTGGTAAGGATGCTCACACAACTCATAAGAGGAACAAATAGTAAATGACGTAGCACTTTGACTAACATCATATGTTGTTAGTCTTATACAAGGGCAGGTCTTTAATCAATGTTGATTTCTCTCAAGTATGACTAAGAACTATATTTTATTCTTTTTTCTAAACTTTGGAGAATTTCCATTACAAATTTAATATATGAAACATTTTTAAGGGGCTTGGGAATTAAACCTAGTCTTTTGAAAACAAAGAAAATAAATGTTAATCATTGCTGTACTAGTTGCATTTTTAAAAATGTGAATGTCATAATATCCCCTTTTATTTTGATCATATATTTTTGTGGCAAATAGGATGTCATCATGGTGAGACTTCTCATGGTTTGATCTACTATGTCTTGTACCATGTGCCTTTAAAATTTTATTTGATTCTTTCTTCTAGCACCTTATCTAAATTGTATGTCTTTAATGCTTGTCTTTCATTGTTTTTTAGACCTTTTAGGATATCTTATACATTTCAATATGTGATTTTTAACCCTCTAGTATTCCACCCTCACCTTAATCAATACTTCATATAATTTTATATCCCCTTTTATTTTGATCATAGATTTTCTTAGAAAATAGGATGTCATCATGGTGAGACTTCTCATTGTTTTATAAACTATGTCTTGTCCCAAATGCCTTTAAAATTTGATTTGATTCTTTCTTCTACCACCTTATCTAAGTTTTGTCTTTAATTCTTTCCTTTCATTGTTTTTAGGGCCTTTTAGGTTATCTTATATGTTTCAGTAATAGACTTTTAATCCTCTAGTATTCCACCCTTACCTTAATTGATATTGCATACAATTTTCAATGGGAGTAGTGTTCTATGCACTCTAGATTGACACCTTAATCATCTATTAACATTAAAATTATCTTACCTTATCATGATAAAGCTACACTTCACATGGTCAAATGCTTTCATCCTTCATTGACATTTCTCACATTCTTTCAATTGAACTTCAAATCCAATAACTTTCTACTAATGTAACTAGACCATTCTCAGTACACCATTTCCTTAATATTGAGAGCTTTCAAATTTTTAAAAAATGTATTATTTTAAGTAGATTTCACACTCGAATGGAACTCTCTAATCCAATTTATCCTTCGACAGCCAACATATTATGTTATTTTTCCTGCCAATATAACTAATTTACTTTCAATTGAACCAGATATCATATACTTTTCCCCTTTGTTCAGTTTTTTTACAAATTATGTGATCCATCTTTCACACATACAAATATTTCACTAAAAAACATTCTCCTATATTTTTTATGTCTCTTAATCCTTGAAATTGCATTTATCTTCTTTGACAACCTTAGCATAGATGCATGAAAAATTCCACCTCCAAATAAAGTCCACTCATGCAATTTATTACTCATCAAATATGCTTTGCAACCTTGTGTTTCAAAACAAACCATAAATCATGAAAATATTTGCCATGGAAAGAGAAAAACAATTGTCTTATGTTGCTTGGAGACATGGATTAGAAATTTTACTTATTGTGTATTTCCCCTTAGTGGAAACTAATTCCAAGACACCTCTATTTTTCTTGAAATATGTGATTCAACCACACTTTTTAAGAGTAATCATCAAAATTATTTGCAAAACTCAGAAAATTGTCAACAAATGTTAAATTGGCAACTAGGGCCAAACTCCATATAGGTCAGCTTATTTATGGCAGATGATATTTTTATTGGATCCTTCTCATCGAGAGGTGTAGGATTGATCCAAAGATCATCCGATTCCGATAATTATTTATGGAGATATGAATTTATTTTGGTTATGGATTTATCATCTAACCGACTAGCTACTTGAGTAGGCTCAAAAGCCCAAAAGACATGCCTATTCATCACCTATGTTTTAGTATAAATTAAAGAGGACTTGAAGTCATTTGGCATATACATTCTTCATGTGCTCTCCTCTCCACGTCTTGGGTTTTTGGAGAAGGAGAGACACTAATGAAGGATGCTCTAAATTACAGCTAGTATGATGAATCTCTATACGCTGTTCCGGAAGTGAAACCCTAAGACGTTCATGGAAACACTTCATACCATATGCATAGCATCATGCTGGCCATACAATATACACATAGATGGAAATATGCACGTACAATACTCAAGGAATATATATGTCGTCACGCAGGGCATAAGATTATTAACACGCAGAGACACATACGTTGGATCATGAATTCACAAGCACTAGATATGCTGGTCACGGATGATGCTGTACATACACGCTAACATGGTGTATATATATATATATTATATATATATATATATATATATATATATATATATATACACGTTGGGCAACTCAGACCTACCGCAGGACATAATGAAGAATCAGTCATGCTGGGCATATCCATTATTATATTATTGACGCAGATATATATATATATATATATATATATACGCTTCATGCTAGACTGTCATATATATGGAACGACAGACAGTTAGGACACAGAGATATTATATGGAACACAGATAAATATATATAACACGCAGTGATGACAATATATAACACGCACATCAATGCCCTACTCTACACGTAGTCATGACAATATAATATACCACGCAGGGTAGCCGCAGTAACGTTAAGGGTATATGATGTGTATGGAAGTCAAGGCAGCAAATAAGTATTGAACACAGTCAAGGCAGCAAGGTAAGGAACACATTGGAACACAGTCATATACTTCATGATGGAATGCAGTCATATATATATGTTGTGTATGGAATACAGGACAGTCATATCCCTAATTCACACAGTTACGGAAAACAACGAGATTGTGTGGAGTATTGTGTGGAACTATAACCTAGCTGCTTTGCTAGGCTGCAAGCCATAGCAAGCAGCTAAGGCTGATATGTATATGACCTCCATTATGAAGCAACAAAAGGGTATTATGAGCAGCACGATGAGCTACATAATGGGTAGTAGTATGAGCAGCATGATGCATGAGCAAGCAGCTAAGGATGATATCAACAAAGGAAAATTGTTGCAACATGATGAACCAATGAGAAGGCAGAGGCAACAACATGGTGAGCAGCACTATGAGATCATGTGCAAGGGTACATTAGCAGGGGCAGCGGCATGATGATGATGCTCATTAGTTTGAGCAGCATTATGATGGATAAGATCATGGACATGGATAGCAACATGGTGCAATATGCAGTGGTGAAACTAGAGGACCAGATGCAGCACAATGATAGGTATCAGTTGAAGCAGAATGTCTTCAACTGATCTCATCGTTATAGGAGATGATATATTCTCAGATCTAGACAAGTCAAAGTGTTCACTTCTGTTGTAAATGTGCTATCTCTCTCTCTCTCTCTCTCTCTCTCTCTCTCTCTCTCTCTTTCTCTGCTGAACTTTGAAGATAAAAGAAGATTTGATCAAAGGGTTTCCCCACACATTGTGGGGTTTGTCCCTGGCTTGCGCCACATCTTGTGTCCTCTTGTCTTGGCTTGTCTTCTGCGATTTATATTTATGTTCTATTTGCAGTTTACTTTATGCTGATGTGATTGCTAATATGGAAAAGAAATTAAATAAATTGCTCTAGCATAGAACATACCTAAAATTAACATGGGATCAAAGTTGAGGTGAAGAAAATTCCCAAGAAAGAGTGAAATAACAATCACTGAAGACAGTTGGGACAAGACAGAAGGATCAATGGGTTCCTCATAATTCACCTAGAGTGAAGTTGAAGTAGAGAATGTTATCAGAATGACGTAGCGGAAGTTTTTGATGGCATACCTTAAGACCACTTCATTGGGAATTTCAGATCTAAGGGTGGATGGAAAGGTAGATGTCTTGGTTATGAGTTCGACCCTTATGCGAAGGAGTGTTCGAATGATAGAGATTCAGGTCATCAAAGACACGACCGACTCTTCAAGGAAGCAAGGAACCCAACGCTTCAAGGCACTTAATCGGATAGAAGGGTGCACTCTCTAATTTGGTAGAGAGGGAAACAATCGTGGGATTACACTTGGAGCCAATGCCACCTATCCTGAAAAGGGAATGGAAGTCAAAGGTTTTATGGTGGCATTCGTCAATGAAAAGGTACGTGTTTGAAAATTGAATTTTCGAAGATGTTCTTAAGTTCAGGGTTGTATCAAGTTGCAGGAAGTCCACTGGGGACCATGTCCATTGACACAACACCGGAGGTTTATGAGTCAGATGGTGACAGAGATGCCTGAATTCAAAAAGAGCATGAAGGTACATGTCTGAGATGTATCGAAGGAAAATCTTACAAGGGGACCATTTCCCTCATGTAGCAAGTCCACAGGTGTGGAAAAACCCGTGGAGTTTGAGATTGATGATCAGGAATCTCAGGTATGTTGGTGGAAGAAAGTCCTTTATGGCTTGAAGCAAGACACCCCGAGCATAGTATGAGAGGATCAACAGCTGTCTGATGAAGCTAAGATTCACTAGGAGTGAAATCTATCCAAACAATCTAAAGGTTGTGGATGACAGACCTCTCATACCGGCACCTATGTTTGATAGGTGCAAACCCTCTCAGTTGTAGAAGACAGAGGGAGTTGGATTCCGGACGTGGAATGATAAACTGCAATCTTATGACTACCTCGAGGATCGTAAGTTATATGGTAGTGATGCCGGACCAAATTTGGGAATGCCTATGGGTTTCATAAACTCATTCGCATTGATGTTCTTGGTGAACCTCCGTCCGGACATATGTTTTGCAGTTAGCATGGTGAGCTCATATCTTGTTGAGCCTCACTAGATTGGTGCCAAGAATCTTTTGAGATATCTTCAGGGCACAATCTCTCATGGATTACGAAAATATGAAATTGCATTATTATTCGAATGTTGAATGGGCAGGCAGCGTGAAGGATCACTAGAGCACTTTTCAGTGCTGGTTCTCTTTGGATTTTGTTTCGATGCAGGAAGCAGAAGTCGACCGCTATAAGCACCGCCAAGACCAAATACATGGCTATGAGTATGATCTCATATGAAGCTGCATGGTTGCAGAAGCTCTTAAGTGAGATGTTTTTCTCTGTGACAACCAGAGGTGGGATTCAATTATTAAGGAATCCCGTATTCAACAATTGCTCCAGCAGACAGACATCAGATACTGCCTTATCTGGGATTTGGAAGTCAATGAGCAAGGAGGCTCCATTGCACTGAGATGATGTACAGGTCGCTAAAGCCCCGGGGGAAAGGTCAAATTTATGGTTTTCCTGAATGACTTGGAATCATCAAGAAACCTTTGTAAAAGGGTCCTGCATGTTGCATACATTGAGCTTTGGGATCTCTGGGGGGCTTGCAGTTCTTACTGGAGCAACATACGACCATAGGGTGACTCACCCTCCCCTGGTGGTGCGCACTAGAACAAGATGATTTGCTCTCTTGTGGGACAAGATGATTCTCTCTCTTGTGGAACACGATGATTCGCTCTCCTGTGTAGCAGGATTGATGTGTTCTCCTGTGAGGCCTGGATTGATGTGTTCTCCATGGAAATTGTAGCAAGATTGATATGTTCTCCTGTCAGGCCTGGATTGATGTGTTCTCCATGGCAACTTGGATTGATGTGTTCTCCTGTGAGGACAGGATTGATTAGGTTCTCCTATCGAGGCATCCTACCCATGCAATCTGGGACTCATGGGAAGTACCTCTCATTTGATCAATGAGCAGGAAATGAAGTTAGGGACCATAGTAGTACCGATGGACGCATCATTGTATCTACTGTACTCCCTACGCTAGGATGTCCTCCATTGATCTGGGATTAATGATACTGGTCTGGGACTAGTGGTAGGAGTTGTGTCATACTATGAAACTGACTTCGGGTCGGATGAGACTAGTCTAGGACCAGTGGTACATACTCTGAGATTGACTTTGTGTCAGTGCAGGGCTGGTCTGGGACTAGTGAGAGTGGTACATACTATGACGCTAACTTTGGATCGGTTGAGACTGGTCTGGGACTAGTGGTACATACTCTGAGACTGACTTCGTGTTAGTGCAGGACTGGCTGGGACCAGTGAGAGTGGTACATACTATGATGCTGACTTCGGGTCGATTGAGACAGGTCTGGGACCAGTGTTACCCTCTCTAAGCCTACGATATTTGTCTGGGACCAGTGGTAGGAGTTGTACCATACTATGATGCTGACTTCAGGTCGGTTAAGACTAGTCTGGGACTAGTGGTACATACTCTAAGACTGACTTTGTGTCAGTGCAGTACTGGTCTAGGACCAGTACTATGATGCTGACTTTGGGTAGGATGAGACTGGTTTGGGACCAGTGGTACACTCTCTGAGACTGCGATACTGGTCTAGGACTAGTGGTAGGAGTGGTACCCACAATGACGTTGACTTTGGGTCGGTTGAGACTGGTCTGGGACCAATGGTATGCACTTTGAGATTGACTTCGGGTCAGTGGAGAATGTTATGAGACATTCTCAATCAATTCTTCTTCTTCATGGTTCAGCAGAGCTGAGCTGAGCAGAGCTAGCAAAGCCAGCAGAGATGAGGTGAGTAGAGCTAGCAAAGCCAGCAAAGCTCTGGATTTATCATCTAGCCGACCAGCTACTTGAGTAGGCTCAAAAGCCCAAAAGACATGCCTATTCATCACCTATGTTTTAGTATAAATTAAAGAGGACTTGAAGTCATTTGGCATATACGTTCTTCATGTGCTCTCCTCTCCATGTCTTGGGTTTTTGGAGAAGGAGAGACACTAATGAAGGATGCCCTAAGATGATGCCCTAAATTATAGCTAGTATGATGAATCTCTATACGATGTTCCGAAAGTGAAACCCTAAGACGTTCATGGAAACACTTCATACCATACGCATAGCATCACGCTGGCCATATAATATACGCATAGATGGAAATATGCACGTACAACACTCAAGGAATATATATGTCATCACGCAGGGCATAAGATTATTAACACGCAGAGACACATACGTTGGATCATGAATTCGTAGGCACTAGATACGCTGGTCACTAATGATGCTGTACATACATGCTAACATGGTGTGTGTGTGTATATATATATATATATATATATATATATCTATATATATATATATATATATATATATATATATATATATATATATATATATATATATATATATATCATTATATATGCTGGGCAACTCAGACCTAGCCGTAGGACATAATGAAGAATCAGTCACGCTGGGCATATCCATTATTATATTATGGACACATATGCATATATATATATATATATATATACGCTTCACGCTAGGCTATCATATATACGGCACGACAGACAGTCAGGATGCAGTCATATTATGGGATGCAGAGATATTATATGGAACGCAAATAAACATATATAACATGCAGTGATGACAATATATAACACGCACAACAATGCCCTACTCTACACACAGTCATGACAATATAATACACCACGCAGGGTAGCCGCAGTAACGTTTAGGGTATACGTTGTGTATGGAATTCAAGGCAGCAAATAAGTATTGAACGCAGTCAAGGCAACAAGGTAAGGAACACATTGGAACGCAATCATATACTTCATGATGGAACACAGTCATATATATATGTTGTGTATGGAATACAGGACAATCATATCCCTAATTCACACAACTAATACGAAAAACAACAAGACTGTGTGGAACTATAGCCTAGCTGCTTTGCTAGGATGCAAGCCATAGCAAGCAGCTAAGGCTGATATGTAGTGACCTCCATTATGAAGCAACATAAGGGTATTATGAGAAGCATGATGAGTTGCATAATGGGCAGTAGTATGAGTAGCATGATGCATGAGCAAGCAGCTAAGGCTCATATCAACAAAGGCAGCAACATGGTGAGTAGCACTATGAGATCATGTGCAAGGGTACACATTAGTAGGGGCAGTAGCATGATGATGATGCTCATTAGTTTGAGCAGCATTATGATGGATAAGATCATGGACATGGACAACAGCATGGTGCAGTATGCAGTGGTGCAACTAGAGGACCAGATGCAGCATGATGATAGGTATCAGTTGAAGCAGAATGTTTTCAACTGATCTCATCGTTATAGGAGATGATCTATGCTCAGATCTAGACAAGTCAAAGTGTTGACTTCTGTTGTAAATGTACTATCTCTCTCTCTCTCTTTCTCTGCTGAACTTTGAAGATAAAAGAAGATTTGACCAAAGGGATTCCCCACACATTGTGGGGTTTGTCCCTGGCTTGCGCTACATCTTTTGTCCTGTTGTCTTGGCTTGTCTTCTGCGATTTATATTTATGTTCTATTTTCAGTTTACTTTATGCTGATGTGATTGCTAATATGGAAAAGAAATTAAATAAATTGCTCTACCATAGAACATACCTAAAATTAACAACAAATACCCAAATAAATTAAAAACTAATTACCATGTAAGAAAATAGAAAAAACCAAGTAGTACATCTTTGAATCTCTATCCCCATAAACAATTCACTATATATACATTATATAGTGAAAGACTCAAAGAGGATTTCTACATTGAGATATGAATTCATAAGGGACACTCACACCTATCGGGGTCCAAATAGAAACCTATCCAAAATAGTAAAATCGTACGTAAAAAAATATTCATTAGGATGATACTAATTGATAAGATAATAAGCACAACATGCAATCAATTTGGCAATTGATCTATATGAAAATAAACATCAGTGAATGAAAGGAACATTAAGAATGGAGCATTCACCAAGATTCAAACAACTTACTAGTAGATATTATATTGATAACATCAATTATTTTTTCCCAATGTGCCGAAAATTTGTGAGATTTTAGGTAGCCAAAAAATTGGCTTGAATTTTTTTTTATTTCTTTCTAAAACACCGTGATGTTTCCCAAAATTTTGTGCCATGACCCAAGGAATTTCCAGGTCAAGGAACCCATGGGAGTTTTACTAGTTTTGATTTTCTGTTTGCTCATTTGTGTTTCTTGGTTGTTGGAGAAGGAGGGATTGTAGTCATCCTTAGTGATTGTGGATATATTTAAATAGCCATCATCATCACCATCAAGGAGTTTTTAGTGGAGCAAGGGTTCAATTTTAGTTGCCAACAGGTGTTGAATCCTCCATTCACAGGTTAGAGGAGGAACAATGGGAGGAAAAGGAGTGAGAGGAGGATATGATAGCATCAACACCACCTTATAAATAGATCAATGAGCATAGTTTTACACCCATCATTCATGGTTAGACATTTGGTTCATGGTCAGGGTCTTCTGCTGTTAGGGCACAAGCCTAGCAAACATCCCATGAAAGTGAGAGAGAGCATTGATATTATATAGATATCTTTTTTTCTTTTTTCATTGTACTTCTACCTCATGATGATGAGATATAATTATATATATGATGCCATTTTGTATTGGTTCTACACTTTTGAGTCCTTGGTTGGACAGTGGTCAACGTTCAGGATTCAATATCAACTTTGATGTATCATTTTCTATTTGGCATCCACATCATGTATATAAGTCATTTATCCATATTTATATGTTAATGAGTTTATATAATGTTTTTGTTGCTTTATATGTTTAAAATTTTGAAAAAAGAAGAATATATTTTGTAATTTTTAATGTTTTCCATAGTTTGTTGATTTTTGCTGATTTTTTTGCCAATGTTTTTTAGGAGATGCTCTTTGGACCCTTGCTGATTTTTTCGATGCCAATGTTATTAAAATTGGTAAATAATCATCCTCAAGGTCCTGTAATGGGAGTTGAAATTTCTAACTAGGTTTGGTCTTCATAATGACATATGTAATCATGATTTGATGTATTTGATGTAATGAGAAAAATAAATTTATTATTTTTATTCTTGAGTCATGGGTTTCATGCTCAAGGGAAATTTATTTTTAGGTCAAACACCCATTCGGTGCTTCTAGGAAATGTCATTGAGTCTACAAGTCAACTGAGTCATTTTCATGTAGGAAATACCCTTTTGGGAATGTTACATATCGTAAAGAAAAATTATTTGAGTCAAAATAGAGACAAAGACCCTCCAATTCATTGTCAAACAAGTAACAAAAAGTCGACCTAAAGATAACAATTCATGCCCCTCAAAAGCCTATATATAAGAAGGAACTCGGCCTCATTTGGAAACACACTCAAGCAAGTTCGATTTCATCAAGATAGAAGTTGGAAAAGGACAAAAAATAAGAAGAAGAGCAATATTAAAGTTTTTGGGCCTCTCCCTCTCTTGTGTTATGGTTTCTATAGTTGTTGGGAAATTCAAAGTGTTGGATGATTGTTGGGGTTGAAATTGCAGAAGAAACTACTGGGTCAAAGTTTCAGAAGAAACTGTTGGGTCAAAATTGCAGAAGAATCTATTGGTTCGAATTTCCAGAAGAAACTATTGGATCGAAATTGCAAAAGATTATGTTGGGTTGAAGTCCTAGAAGAAATCGTTGGGGTCGAAGTTGCTGAAGAAGTTACTGAGGTCGAAGTTGTTGGAAGGAACACTCATTAAAGAGGAAAGGTTTGACTTTGTCTTGTAGGGGTCTTGGTCAAGGGTCATAGGTCTTGGAATTCGTTAATTGAAGTTCTATAAGAAGAGAATAATTCTTGTGGGTTTTCCTCTTAGTTGGAGAGGTTTTGGAACTAGTTGATCGCCTATACCTTGTGTCCTCTTGTCTTATTGTTCTTTATGGTTTCGTAGTTATTTGAAGAAAAGAACATTAAACATAATCAAGAAAAAGAAGAAGTGAATTAAGTTAAGTAAAAATACATCACAAGCAGATATCAAAGTAAGAGAAATCACCTAACTTACTGCCCCTAGATTTCTCAACATGGTATCAAAGCTAAGGTGACCACATCCAGGAAAGGAAGCTTAAAGAAAGATACTCAAGGGTCGAAGCACAAGAAGACCATCTAGGAAACATCAAGAGCATCAAACATCAAGAAGGACTACCCCTCTCATCATCCCGAATAAAGTAATTAAGAGCATCAAAGAAGAGCTCAAAACCTTAGCTCATTAAAATAAGGGTTGTTCAATTGAAGCATTCTTGGAAAGTTTACAATCTTCATCATAAAGGAAAGAAGACCTCAAGGACCCAACATCCAAAGAAAGACCCTACATTTGAAGTACCTTGGGAAGGCCATCACATTTTACACTATCATCTGAAGAAGCAAGAAGAGGCGTTATCATTATCATCAAGGAATCAAGGTGATCTCCCTCTCTTTGAGCCAACGATCACTTTTTAAGGAAGACATATTCAATAAGAATACATCTTCTATTATCAACATCATCATCAAAATCAAGAAGGCATCAATTTGAAGATATTGTCATCAAGGAGTATCTTCACAAGTAAGTATCTTTATATATATGTCTGAATCTATTAAAATGACTTCATTTTGCAAGGAGAGCAAAAAATTGGTTGGGTCATCAAACTTACTTGCATGGAAGAAGAGGACATACTTGATCCTCATATAAAATGAATTCGTTGGACATGTTAAGGGTTCAATCATTAAACCTCCAAAGGAATGAGCTCAAGCTTTAGCCAAGTATATGAAAGGGGCGATAAGGGCTCAAAGGATCCTTATAGAATCCATAAAGGATCCCCTCATACCTTATGTCAAAAAGTTGGAGACATCAAAATAAATCTACAAGAAGTTAGTAGAATTTTTCTTCATAAGCATCACTACCGAAGTCATATATTTAAGAACTAAGCTATACGAGATGAAGATATCAAAGGAAGAGGGAATAACCTCATACTTTATGAGGCTGCCAAAAATACGAGATCAACTACAAGAATTTGGGGAAATAATGTCTAATAAAGAGATGACCACAATTGTGCTCAATGCACTACCTAATGAATGAGAAAAGTTTGTATCAAGCATCTGGAAAGAAGGAAGAAACCCAATTCAGTGAACTTTGTTCATTATGTAAGATTGAAGAAATCGGGTTAAAAGAAAAGAGTGATGTGGGACTAGATGAACAAGTTCAAGAATTTGCTGCCATGGCTAAGAGAAAAGGAAAGTTTGGGAAATATGGTTCTTAGAAAAAGAAGGATATGTCAAAGATCCAATGTTATGGCTGTCAGGAATATGGACATTACAAGAGAGATTGTTTGAAATTCAAGAAGGACAATGAGAGGAAAGAAATAAATGAAGCTCATATCATTGAAGAAGTGGAAGAACTTGATGAGAAGAAGTCCAAAGGGATAGATCTTCACTATTAGGGTTTCTCTAGTGCATAGCAAGGAAAGGTAGGAGGTGAAGAGACCTCCACCATGGAAGTCAAAATGAGAAGTATTATGACTAGATGCATCTTAGTAAAATATGACATCATATTAGAATCATGTCACTGAAGCGAGAGCTCATGACATCTTTAGAGAAGCTTGAACGAATGGTTGAAGAAGAAGCCTACATGGATGTAGCAGTCATCATTAAAATAAAGTAGCTCTTGGTAACCTGATTGAAATAATATATAGTGCATATGGTTGAAAGAAATTCATCTAGCATGATAGAAGGAATTCATCATACATCATCATCATGAGAAAGGAGCTTCTGTCGAATGAGGATAATCTAGATCCTCCATTGGAATATTCATTAGAAGGTTCACCTCTACTTGGAAGAAGCAAGTGTCTCGTTGATCATTCCACCTTGTGTGGGATACATTGTTTAGAAGGATGATGGTATGGTGGCAAGCAAGTGCAGCAGGTCAAGATAATTGAAGTACTTTCAATCAAGGAAAGGTAGTTTTTGAAGAAATTCTAGATGACCAAAAGAAGAAAAGAGGTATGTATGCATGTATTTGATAGATTAAGTCATGTCATCATATAGTTGCAGAAAGCATGATTGAATATGAGCATGATGGAAAAAGAAGAATCTCTTCTTGATACATAAAGGTATACACCTTGAACTAGTTCACATATTGATAACATGAATAATATGTCCTCATATGGAATATGAGGTGCTTGACAAGATGAAAGAACTATGTTCCTGGGGTACAATATGTGAGGAAAAGAAGAAGGGTTCTTGGAAAATTTACAACTATGGTCACATAAGATAAGGAATCAACATTTGATGACTAGAAGAATTTGGTATGGCATCTCCATGAGGAAGGTATGAAGACCTTGATAAATTCTGAAAAGGAAGAAGACCCTTGACATTGGAAATATTGGAGATATGTTTATGAAAGTGCAGGATGTTGATGTTGCACGAAGCAGATGTCATGATGAAAGGGCATCATAAAAGGTAACTTTGATTTGACGTTAATTTTTATTTATTTATTTTTGAACAACATCTGGATGGGTTGATACAGGGCTACCGAAAGAGAATTGTAAATGTCACCTGTTAGGGTCCTATAATTTATAGGATCTCAAGGTATTTGAATATTGTGTCTTAGGAATCTTATATTGTAAATACTTGTCAATCTGCCAATGATTTCCAAATAAAAGAGAAATAGAATTAAAAATGAAAAGAGGGTATAAATAAAAAAGAGGAAAAACAAAATATTGAAAAAGAATGAAAAATAGAACCCGGTCAAAATAAAAACAAAAAGAATAATATTGGAAGTGTTGCAAGTATAAATGCCACTACTGATAGATAATTTTCTTTATCATTGTTAAATAAAGTTTGTGTGCAACTTGTTCAAAATGCCACAATCACTGGCTATTTGATTAATCATACAATGTAATCATGGTTAAATAGGTTTAAATTTCTATAAATTAGGTTAGAGAATAAAGATTTGCCAAATAGCTTAATCTTGGTAAATCAGTGGTTAGGTAAAAAACGCCATTGATTCAACTGTTTAATCTGAATCAATAGGAGAAATAAGGGATAGGATTTAGATAGTTTTTCATTATGTATAAAATAAAATAATGTGGGTTTGCTAGTCTAAGTGCACCCTTTAGGAAAAAATAAAATGTTAGTTTAGTTAAGGGTAGGTAAAATAGTTGGTTTTATAAGTATATACCTATGCCATTTATATCATAAGTTTTAATGATATTGAAAAAAGGCAAAGGAGTGATGGGATAAAATGATTTTTCATCTTTTTATTCCTAAACCTTTATCCTAAGTCAAAAAGGAAAAACATAAAGGCGCATATGGACAAATATTTTTGTCATATTTGGTTAAAGGACATCACATTAGAAACATCGGGATCCTCTCCCCCACACGATCCATGACCCATGTCGTTCTTCGGCCCCCCCTCTCCATCCTGCTTTTACTGCCGAGGGGGGTTCCGAAAAGGCTTTTTCCCCACCAGGCTCCATCCCCTACGTGGCACCCTCTCTGCATTTAGCACCCCCTTGGCCGAAACTACTTACCACCTGCTACCCCTCCGAAACCGCCTTCCCTTCGCTCGCTTTACCGCGTCCACACCACGACACCTCCGCCATTCACCTCTTGCCACATCGCCTAGTCGTTAACTACTTAAATGTACTCCTGGAAAAACAATTGTTTGGCATTAAATTCATAATTCCCGGGTAACCGTTCAAACTTAACTGTCCTGCGCCACCTCTAACAGATTTCACCATGCTCCGCCTTTTAAAATCTATCAGGAACTATTGCTTTCCTCCTTTACTTCTCATCCTCTCACTTTCCTCATTTTTACTGGCTTATTCTCTATAATTGACAGCCTTTTCACATCGACTATTCTTAGAGTATTCCCTCGACCAGAATCAGATTGATCCTTCTCCTAACAATTCATTACCCCAATTGTTTCCTAGTAAGGTCTTCTGTTATATCTCTTATCTTTCATTAATACAGTCATGCCTCCCAAGAGAAAAACCCAGGAGAAGGTTGTTAATCCCTTCATCCCTCCCTTCGTAGATTTAGATCACATCCCTTTGGCTGATAGGGATTATCGAATTAATGAAACCCACTGTGACTGTGATTTTTTAGAGTTATATTGTTGGTTGAAAGACAAACATGCAGATAAAACTGATGAAATTGGGCTCTTGGAATCTAATCTTCCCCATTATATTTTCCCCCTCACCTTCCAAGCCCCTAAATTTACCAGAAAATGTCTGGCCTATTATGTACCTGCCCAAAGAGCTATCATGGCCCCATCTGGTGACATTCTCTTTACCATTACTACCCAATCCATAGATCAAATAATGCTAGCTCCCTTTGTGGAAAATAATACTCCTTTCTCCTTAGAATCCCTCACCTAGTGTTATTAGAAGTTGGATTTCGCTACCAGAGCCAAAATTTTCAAGATCTTCTTACCTGAGAATGCCCAAATACATAAAAAGAATCCTCCATATCTTTCCTCCATCTTCCCTGATCAAGCCAAACAAATCATATACATAATTTCCTATATTTTGGGTTATTATTCTAATTAGTGGGTATATGAGCCCATTTTAGGTTTCCTCTCCATATTTTTCCCAGACAGTAAGCCATCCATTGTATTAAATTTCAGTCAATTCTTGGCTAACGGCATCCATGAATAATTTCAAAAATTTCCCATAGTTTAGTTGTTTAATTACACCTCTATTTTAATCTACATGTTCCTTTATTATCAAGCAAATAAGTTCAATTTTGCAACGCAGAAGCTTGATGATGTAGGAAACCAGCAACCAGTGATTTTTTGGACATCATTGGTCATGAAAGAGCAGTGAGAGTTCTCTTATAATAAGTTTATTGAAGAATTTGTTCACCCAGCAATGAACATCCTTAACAGTTCCATACAACCCAAAATTAGTGAAGATATTAAGAGAATTTTGCATCTAACAGGTTAAGCTAAAACTGGAGATTGGTATTTATAGCAAAATTACACAGAAATCATAGTTTATGGTTGTGAATTAGCACCATACAAATTCCCTAAATACCTCCCCATGAGGATTTTTTCCCTTGAGTATATTAGACAGATGTTAAATTCTGATGACATTCACTTTGTAGTGGCTAAGAAGAAATCACAGTTTCAATTAAAGACACAGGTGGGCCCATTTGTATGTAATACCAGGATAGCAGGTGAAGAAGCAGACAAGATGCTTAAAAAAATGAAATTCAACTTGAGTTTTACATAGTCTTATGACCCTTGTGGCATTATTTCAAAGCTCAGAGTAGAAAATAAAAGTACTCCCTACATCCATACTTCAAGGCCTGAAATAGAAAAATATGCAAATCAATTGGAATGGACAGAAAACACCTTGTAGGAAGCTGAAGAACAACTTTTTTTTACTTCGAGTTTGCATACTCCCACTCCTCAGGAGAAATCAAGAAAAAGACAAAGGGAGGAGGGATCATCATCAACCACTGGAAGTGAAGCCAAAGAGTTTGGGATCAGTTACAGGAAGAGGACAAAATTGACTCCTAGGACATATTTGGACAAAGAGATAGAAGAGCAGGTTTACATCATAATTACAGACTCACCACTTGCAAGCAACAAATTTGTAACATCTCCTATTATACCTTCATCATCACAAGGTCACAAGGAATCAAAGCTAGAATCCTAGAATGTCCAAGAAGAGAAGGAAAAGACAATTTTTTGATAGGTATAGAGAGATTAAGATTAAGAATGAGATTCTTAAAAACAATACCTATAATCAGTTTTGGAAGCAAACCTCCACCTCACAGAGAATATTGTTATCAGTTTTTGACATAGAGCATGGGAAGATGCAAATGGATTTTCTTAAGGCCCAGAGTCCACATCCAAAAACATCAACAGACTACAAGAGCACCACATTTGATTTTAGCACCAAAGGCATACATCCCATTGATCAAATGGAGATGCATAAGCAGACTAGTGAGATGATATCTTCCACATTAACTAACATTGCTATGTCATTGTCCAAATTGCAGGTTTCATTTGCCAATGTTAAATTTCAGTTGAAAATGGAGAAGATATCCTCCTTAACCAAAGATAATAGGATTAAGTATTTGGAGGACTTGGTGGTAAAGATAGGATATGATCCCAAAGATGTCAATGTTGCAGAAGAGATCATCAAGAAGAAGAATTTGGACATTATAGCCTTGAGAAAGTAGCTTAAGATTCCAGCCACATAGGATCCGTTAACTAAGGAAATTGAAGAAAATGAGGCACAAAAGGTTGACATGATGAAGTTGATTATAGAGAAGAAAATACAGATTAGATAGATGGAGGTAGAAATGGAGAAGATGATAAAGGAGAAAGAACAAAGTTAGAATATGGCCATTGTCCCCCTGGATGACATACCCATTTCTCAGCTTTGAGCAACATGAAAAACCACTGCAAATACTTCTTCCACTCATACTGCAAGTGCTGAACAGGTGACCAAGACACCGAAGAACATGTCAATCCAGTCAAAAGAGATCAAGGCTTTTCAGGATCAACTCAAATCTTTAGAAGTACAAAAAGCCAAAGATGAAGCTTCTCATATTATTGAAATCCAGAAATCACAGAGATTGTTGGAGAAGTTAAGAAGGTATAAAGGGATACCTCAATTGGTCAAACCTTGGCCCAGGCCAAGGAAACTATTTGGATGAGTATTATAGACTCTATGAATAAGATTTGGCCATCTATCCAAATCATCTTTGAGCATAATGAATTGATAGAAAAAGCTACAGAAACCATTGTTCAGGGAAGGGAGAAGCTTGGAGAAATGCCCACAGAAGCCTCCAACATTATCAAATTCTTGAATTCTAAGTCAAAATATGAACTTAAAGAATTAGGAACCAGTGATAGAACTACCACTATTTTGGAAGTCAAGAAAGTCTTAACTAAGAGGAACCTTATTGATCAGTTGGAATAAAGATGTGAAACATTGGAGTTGGGAGTAAACAAGTTCTGCAACAGAATTGAAGCATTGATCCAGAAAGGGTTTCCCAACATTTATGTAATAAATGATAAATTGATCACTCATGAAGACTATGTCCTGAAGATGAAGGAAATGGCCAAGAGTAGTATCAAGTTCAAAGGGATAAAGGGTAGTATGATAGCAAAGCCATTTTTAGAAACCATGTCAAATGACTTCTATATACAAAATGAGGTAAAACACGTTTTTACGGTGAAGCCAACTTTTGCCAAATACACAGAGGTCGATGAAATTTACTGGAGGATGATTAAATTGACCATACCAGATGAAAAGAGATGGGAAGAATTTTGCGATTTACTATATTAAAAAGGTAATTCGGTTGCAGTAAGAGAATGGCCAGCACATCAGGCAACACAACAGTCAGCACATCAATGCAACACAATTTCAGGTTGACTCAGCAACTGAATCCACCAAAACAGATCCACCTTTCCTTCCAGCTGTCTACATGGCATATTTTTCTGCTATAGATAAATCTTATTGTTTGTAATTAGGCTAATAATACATTATCTGCTGAGACATCGTTTTTGTAATTCTTTTGTATAAATACTTCACTGTTTGAAGTATTAAGGGTTGATTTTTGAATATAATTTCCTCTACAAATTGTAATTTCTTGAAGTTGTTGGAATCATCAATAATACAGGGACATTTTCACAGGATTCATGTGGTGTGCAAAATGGTGATGTGTTTCTTCAGGTTATATGTTTAAACATTATTTTCCTTCCTTTTTTATTCTGAAATCTCAATTACTTAATAGAAACTATGATGAATAAGACATTTTACATAGAGCACCCTATTCTGGCTGTTATTAATTTTCATGTTTTCTGCTGAAGTCAAATTAAGGAATTCTTAATTACTCCTTGATTTCTATTAAATCTTGCATTTCTGCTATTTCATAATCCATCTAAATTTATGAAAAGATCCAATTAGTGCAACCTAACTTTCCCTGTGAAACTCCTCTAAAATTTGATGCCAAATCTAGTTAAACCTTTAGACTCCATAGCTCAGTGGAATTATAGAAATTAAATCAACCAAACCATTCAATAAAAACAATCATTATAGTTATAACTAGCCTAAAATTTACATAAAACATAGCTAAATTTTACAGAGAGATCCCTCTTTGAAGCTGGCAGGGCTAGATCCCAACTTCTAAAGTGGTTTTGATGATGTCCTATGTGTTTACTCCCTCAACCTAAAAAAAACAGAACAAAAACATCACCTACAACTAGCACTCATGTGGTCGGATGGAATATTCCAAAGGAAACATGACTTGGAAGAGGTAGTTATATGAAGAAAAGTTGGATGTGAATTAGAATATCACTTTCTAATGAAGAGAAGGATGACATGACTTATATGGTTCGTAAAGGAAAGTGATGGATGGTCGATGCACTACGAAAGATGAAGGCTCCATAATGAAAAAGATGAAATTCATGACATCGAAAGGAGCCCCACAAGCAGCTGATAGTACCATGATCTCCACCAAAGAGAAGAAAGTTGTTGGAAGCAAGTCCCTAAGTTAAGAGGGAGCTTGGACAAGTCCCTGGATAAGAGGGAGCTTGGGAACATTCCTTTTATAGGAATGGGTACATTCCTTCTATAGGAATGGGTATATCTTCCCTAGTTGAGAGGGAGAGATAGACACATCATTATTTTCTTCACTTCGTGAAGAAATAATAGAGGATTGGGTAAGCATTTGGCATCTGATACTCTTTGAGGATGTGGGAGGGAATTCAATATACAAGTAGTTGAAGAGGGTCAATATTCTTTGAGGACTAAGAATCCAAGATAAGAATAGTCTTGGAAGAACATACCCTGTAAATGTTGTAAATAATACTAAGAGGGGGGGTGAATCAGTATTTGCAAATCAATAACTTTTTCATTTCCATAATCAGATTTATATACGCTACATCAGAGAAGGGAACTCGCGTGTGCACACAACTGTTCTTAAGGCAACCAGCATATATCCAGTGAATTTATGATTCAACTAATTCATCATATGTTGATCTTTAATAAGTGCATTAGTAATTTATTAAACATTAAACAGTAACCATGTGCAATAATAACATAATAAACAATCACACATAAGAAACACACATGAACACCAATATTTAAGTTGGAAACCCAATGTGGGTGAAAACCACCTGCTGCTGTCGTCTCTCTCTTCTTTTAATAATAAGAAAATATGTTTACAATCTTGTATTGGTGCAGACTCATACCAGTACGCAGGAACCCACCTACAAAAGGCTACAACCTTCTCTCGTTCTCTAACATCTTCTGGAAGGGAACTACAACCCCCTAGTTCTTGTACTAGCTAATATATTTCCTAGTACGTAGGCTCCGACCTACAGAAGGCTACAACCTTCACTCATTCTCCTATTTCTATTAGAAGGGAGCTCCAACCCCCTGATCAAATCACCAGCCACTACTGGCAGGAAGCTTTGACTTCCTCACTAAAGGCTCCAACCCTCAGTATCCTTCAGGGACCATGTTTCATAAATTTTCAGACTAGATGCTCCTGGTACACAACAATACACATGAAGGCCTCGTTTCATCAAATTTTCATACTAGACCCATTAGTAACATTGAAGCTCAAAATCAATCACCACTGCAATACAACCATCAAATACATCTGCATCAACCAATCACTAAAACCCAATCAATCTCTGATATAACTAAAACCCAATCATCAATATTTGATATAACTGAAACCCAATCATCAATATCTGATATAACTGAAACAATCAATCATGGAAACCTCTGAACCTATGACACAACTAAATCAAACAATCACTGAACCTCTGACACAACTAAATCAACCATTCATTCAAACTTAATCAAATTCAACCAATCAACTGGAACAGACAAATCACTGTAACCAATACATAGATCTGAACCCAGAACATTGCATCAACAACCAGAACTAACTATAACCTCAAAAGACGTGTCAAAATGTATACGCTCCTTTAATGAAGCAAACCTACGTGTATACACTACTTCCTTTTGCCCAACCTATGTATACCTCTAAAGATATTGAATCATAAAACCTCTGAACGACAAACTGTACCAATCAGTGACATTCTGAAGATCTATTGTCATATTACAGAGTTCTAAACAAATAGTAACAAGGATCACCCTTCTTTCTCAATCAATTAATCAATGAGACACAAACTCTTTATGCATTCAATTTTACTTTTAGATCTAAGAAGACTTCATTGACACATAACAGTAAAACAACAGCACTAATCTGATAGATCAGTCATCTGTAGTGTAGCTTCCGGATACATCGCATTCAATTTGTTTATAGTCGACGTTTCGAACCAGCAACGATGTTTCATCATCAGGATTTGAAAAATTGAGATCAGTCATCATTGAACATTAAGATTTTCTTTTGGATACGCTACTTGGAAGAGTCGAACCAGCGTGTATATGCACCTTCACCAAAGTGAACCAGCATATATATCTGTAAGTACTTACTTATAACTTCGCTGCGATTCCCGATTTTAGACATACCCAGATCATTACATATAAAGGATAAATCATGTGTTAGCAATCAGATCTAACCCATCCATTATTAGATCACATAATGATAAGTCATTATGATCTTGATCCATCATGAGATCTCATCCATCATCAAACGCTCAAGTGCATATTTAGTCTAGATCAAGCATAGCATCAAAAACCCATTACATGAATATTTGTTTTGATCTAATGCTTCATAAGATATTCATTACTTGTGCACTTATCCCTTTGATCTTCTCCTCCTTATATAGTTTTATGCCTTTCTCAATACCTTGGACCAAAACCACTTAGGACCAAATAACTTGGACCAAAACCTTGGTTTTCCAACATTTATACTCTTTTCCTTCTGTGGGAATGCGTGTATATGTATATGCTCTTTTTGTTCTGTGGACCAGCGTGTATACGTTGTTTTTACTAAGTGGACCTACGTATAATTCTTAAACTGCTTTACATCAACCTTTTCCTTTATTTTCTTTATTATGATAAGTAGACCTAAGTTCCATCTTCATGTTCTTCTATACCAATGTCCTGTTACCTCTAAATAGACTTGTTACACTGTAATTTGCCATATTACTTCTGAAATGATTCCTTTGAACTGCCATGCATTCTGTCACATCTGATATCTCTCATGTAGATTCATCTAGTTACCATATACAAGTGAGTTGTTCTGCTACAAGTGGGTTGCTATCAAGTACATCTCATGTATCATAATGCCAACAATAAACACTTGGGTGGGGTATGTTCCTTGAGAGACAATGATGAGGGTGTCTATTAGTCATTGGTCTTGCCAGCATTGTGTTATGATCTTGTAGAGAGAGATTTGTTAGTCATGGCCTTTCTATGTGACAATGTTGGTTGGAATGATGCAAAGAGATAACTTACCAATCTGACTCTTCTTATGAGAATTCTTCAGATTGAGAATGTGCAAGTACCTTGTATGGATTATGAATACCTCCCTAGTTAAGAGGAAGTGTTGAAAGATGTAACTAGGGTCAATCTTCATAATGACATATGTAATCATGATTTTATGTATTTGATGTAATGAGATTTTTTTTTTTATTATTTTTATTCTTGAGGCACGGGTTTCATTCTCAAGGGAAAAAAAATAGG
Source organism: Pinus tabuliformis (assembly GCA_031772625.1). Classification (NCBI taxonomy): domain Eukaryota; kingdom Viridiplantae; phylum Streptophyta; class Pinopsida; order Pinales; family Pinaceae; genus Pinus; species Pinus tabuliformis. Next base: position 216,864,554 of record CM062809.1, on the reverse strand, counting down.
TCAAGCACCCATTGAATGCTTCTAGGCCTTGTCATTGAGTTTACAAGTCAATTGAGTCATTGTTATGTATGAAAGACCCTTTTGGGCATGTTACATATCGTAAAGAAAATTTATTTGAGTTAAAAATAGAGTCAAAGACCCTCCAAGACATTGGTAAACAAGTAGCAACAAGTCGGCCTTAAGATAACGACTCATACCCCTCAAAAACCTATATATAAGAAGGAAATCGACCTCATTTGGACACACGCTCAAGCAAGTTTTATTTCCTTAAGATAAAAGCTGGAAAAGGATGAAAAAGAAGAAGAAGAGAAAGATCAAAGTTTTTGGGCCTCTCTCTCTCTCTTGTGTTACAGTTTCTACAGTTGTTGGGAAAGTCAAAGTGTTGGATTCTTGTTGGGGTCAAAATTGTAGAATAGATTGTTAGGTTGAAGTTCTAGAAGAAACTGTTGGGTCGAAATTGCAAAAGAATCTACTAGGTCGAAGTTCCATAAGAAACTATTGGGTTGAAATTGTAGAATAATCTGTTGGGTTGAAGTTCCAGAAGAAATTGTTGGGGTCGAAGTTCCTGAAGAAGTTATTAGGGTCGAAGTTGGGAGGAACACTCATAAAAGAAGAAAGGTTTGACTTGGTATTGGAAGGGTCTTGGTCAAGGATCATAGGTCTTGGAATTCCTCAATTGAAATTCTATAAGAAGAGAATAATTCTTATGGTTTTCCTCTTAGTTGGAGAGGTTTTGGCCCTGGTTGATCTCCCATATCTTGTGTCTTTTTGTCCTATTGTTCTTTATGTTTGTGTACTTATTTGATGAAAATAACAGTAAACATAATCAAGAAAAAGAAGAAGTGAATTAAGTTAAATAAAAATACATCACAAGCAGTTATCAAAGTAAGAGAAATCACCTAAGTTGTTGCCCCTATATTTCTCAACACCCACTTTATAGTCACGAGATAGGATGAAAATACAACTGACCAACATATCCAAAAAACCAAAAAAACAATCATTTAAAAATAAACCTTCTCTATTCCCATAGAAATTTATGGTTGAACTTTGAAGTGGTGATAAACAAGATGTGATGAACCTTGTATTTGAATATCTACTTATTTCTAAAAAGCACAACTTGCACTTTTAAAAGATGCACTGTAAATTTCAATCACAGAAGATGATTTGAAATCCATGAACTTTAATTTAAATTTAATTTTTAGATATTAATGTCCACTTCTGGCCAAAATGGCCAATGGGACTCACATAAATACATGAATCCAAGTTAACAAGAGAAGAGTATAAGCTTGTGGAAGCATACTAAATCACATTAAAATAAATTAAAATTTAAAAATAGGAAAATCTACTCTTAAACCAACTTTCGAATAGTAGCAACAATAAGATTTAAACAAAAATGATCACAACAATGACACATCTTCCTGTTAATATCTTCATCTTAAAGAAGGAAAATAGTGATTCATGCCACATTGAATAAATCTCCTTTTCTTCCAATAGCAAAGTTACAAGGATGCATTTCCAACTACTTTGATGGGAAGACATTTGAAAAGTATGGCAGCTGCAACAAGATATTTTTTATTAGTCCTTGTCATGTTTTCTTCTGGGAATGAAAGAATAATAGACTATATTCCAATAGAAAATAGGACAAAGTAATAAATTTACATTTTGTTGAAAGGCCTTAGATTTCTATGGCCCCAACATGGGGGATAACAACCCAGTTAGGATCTTAAAACAACTCCTTTTCCATTTAAAGTGGTGGCTCCAACTAGGAATAATGGGACCAGTTTCCCAGTGTGGGTTTTAAGATGAGAGTGGGTGGTTCATGAGTGTTTGCAATAGAATAATGATAATCTAAATGACCTATTCTATCATGCAAATATTCTAACTAACTTATTCTAATATAAACCTGGGTATTTCTGTGTGATATGTGATCTACAATAGGTATCTGCTTAACATGTGATAATAAAGATTAATCACGCATAAAAAGAGATGATAATGTATAAGATAATTTCTTTAAATAAATAGTTAGTCAAAGAAATTTATAAAATATATCGCATATATGATGAATTTTTTATATGAAAATTAACAATTTCAGCTAGGCATCATACAATAGTGCATTTAACGCTTAACAGAAAGAATAAATCTCACATACAATTCATGAAAGTAAAGTGTTGTCATTGACTAAAAGAAAACCGAATCAATCATACAAGATGATAGTACCATATGTGTGAAGTTCTGCTCATTTAACTAATGACATGGATCAACTCCTTTCTTCAAATCAAGTTGTCTCCCAAGTACACAATATTGCATCAACAAAGGAAAGTAGTGTGATATCTAAAAGAAATGATCATGTTCCATAATTTCACTAAAGAATTCACAAACTTACAAAAGTGCATTCTTTGCAAATGTTTTTGATAAAATTATAGACCCTTCTCTAAATGCATGAAAAGGGTATAAATACTATTCTAACTAATGTGCAAAAATAGATTATACAAAAATTTGAGGAGGTTTCAAACAACCTTCCTCCTAACTAGTTAACTAAATCTAAAAATAAACAGTGGCTAGATGAGAAGAACTAAGATGATGATTTGTTGTATGCCATCTTGTCCTTTAAATCTCATATATCGGTCATTAGTTTGAGTTGAGGAGGTGCCCCAAAATGTGTCTTGAGTTGTCCTGCGAAAATTGCATCGGTGAGAGGTGGCAGCATCCGCTGAGTCGAATGAAGTGAGTAGTTAAGGGTCATGATCTGGCTGTGCGGCTTTACAAGGTATTGCCAATATGACTCCCAGTTGGTCTTGGTCAATTTTGCGATTGCCTCCCTTTGAGTCTCTGCCTTTTCCTGCCAGCTTTTATGAAAAGCACCTAAATCGGGCATTTCGTTTAGACTGCCTTCCTTTAGCAGGTTGGTGACAAACAGACTGTGGTTCACCGCCTTGATTATATTCTTCGATACCTCAGCTACCCTTGCCACTGCTAGCTCAGCTTGCTTGATTCTCGCGTGCCAATCTATGAAAAGAATGTCTTTGTGTGCCTCCTCGATTTCAAGTAGATTGGCCTTCCTTTTGTCCTCTGTTTCTTGCCATTCGATGAACTCTGAGATTCTGGTGTTGAGATCAGTAAATTTGGTTCTCAGGTTGATCGCCTTATCTGTTAGCTGGTCGTTAGTGATCAGATAAGGAGTAATGTGTGACATCTTTTGGAAAAAATGCTCATGTTGTTTCATTAGGAGGGGATTTAGTTCCAGGGCCTCTTTAACGAACTCCTCGGTAGTAGGAACATCCTTACATCTTTCCATGGCTTGTTGCAATTCTTGGAGTTACATGTTTTTAGATGATATATCAGCTTTGTGGCTTATTTTCAGGACCTCCATGCTATGTTGCAACTGGGAAAGTTGCACAACTGCTTGCTTGTTCACACTTTCTTTCTCTATTTTGAGCTGTTGCTCGAGCTGTGCAATCCTCTCCTCCTTTTCTCTCAACAAAGTAGAGACTTCAGTGGCTTTTTCCATGGTGGTCGTTGCATATGCTCCCATGAACTGTGACAATCTAGTCAAGTTCTCAACTGGGTTGAAAGGAATATCCCTCCAAATTATGTCCATTGGCTCGTTTCCAAGTGGGAGCTCGGGTGTTTCTACCCTTTTTATTTTTCTCAGTCTTCTTACTATTGCCTTGTGGAGTGGGTTGTAGAACACATCAAGTGGAGGGATTTTGGTTACTTTCAAGATGATATCTGATGTGGGTAGAGCAGGGATAATCTCAGTCTGTTGGGATGTTGTCCCCTGCTCATCCATAGGCTTGGACTGCTCATCCATGGGTTTGGATTGCTCGTCCATAGACTTGGACTTTGTATTCTCCTGAATATGTGGAGGAGTTTGACACTCCATTGTCTCTTGGCTATCTTTCATTTTGGGAGTGTCTTGCAGTTTCTGATTAAACTGATCCCAATCCTGCTCTAAACTGCTGCCGTTGACCTATGAACTAATTTCTTTAGGTGGGGTGCTCAGAACCTATTTCTCAACTGACTTCCTGCTGGAATCTACTGTATTATCTGTCTCTTGGGCCTTCCTCGTATTTGGTCTTTTCTCATTATTCACCTGAGATATTGTGTGAGAACTAGGTCCTTCACTGTTAACAGTCACACTTGGTGTAGGCTTATCCTCGATCTTCAACAAGTGCATTGGGATTACTTCGAGCCTTTCATTTATGAATTCCGGAAATCTTTCAAAATTTTCAGGACTCAGGTTCACTTTAGCCCATTCGAACACTTGTTCGAAGGACTTGACCGACTATAATAGGTCTTCAAAATCATTATCCTCATGGTTGTATGGCTTGAAATTTACCACAATAGTGATGTTATGTGTTACCTTGTCTAGATCAAATTGTCTTTTTGGCAATGTATGAAGCGTGAGGGCTTCCATGTTTACTAACTCCTAATGGCATGATTAAAATTTGCTAAAGAAAAAGAACCACACTTGACAGGAAAAGAGGGCCATAATAACTTCTTGTTTTCTTTGAGGACTTTATTTATACCTTTTCCCATGGTCTGGTGGGTGATTTCCCTTGCTAACAATTTATCAGAAACATACAATGGAAGGACATGTGGGTTGGTTTTGCTACAAAAAACCCTAATGTAGGTGAACCATTCTTCAATAAAATATTTGTCAATAGCTAGAAGGTCTGTTGTGGCTTCTTAGGAAAACTTGGGGGCTTTTTAATTGTAAATTATTTGATGTAGGGGCAAAATAACAGAATGACGTATCTTATAGAAATGAGGTATATAATGGGATTCCCATATTTGCTTATGGCTGAGGTGGATAGGGTAGGGGTCTTGTAAGGTCCATTTCCAACCCATGGTCAGAAATGCAGTGCAGAAACAAATGACGTCCATAATGTAGGAACTAAAATGGAAGGGGGAAGGTTCTTTGGAGAGGAGGCTCTCTTTTGTCAATACTCAATAATGATGGTGGGTAGGTTATCAAATAGGATGGTGGCCCAATTCATGATGTGGGAATTAATGCAGGCATCAATTAGAGGAATCCATTCTATGGAAAACTTAGAATTATTGGGCAACCCATATATTCTACATAACATAACAGCTACATAGTTATAGGGGTTTTCCAAAGAGGCTATAGCATACATATCCGATTTGTCAAATTTGAATTTGTTGTCCAATACTCTCCAGCCCTGAATCAACTTGAAGGGGTTTGGGTTCCTCTTTGCGAAGTTGGCCATGTATATCTTATCATATATATCTCGAGGATCAGGTATATGATATATTTTCTTCATGTCCTCTACTCTGAATGATCCCATGAGTTCGTTTCTTGAATTCCTGAATTGCCTATCTTCAATGGTGAGTTTTTCGACCACCCACCTGATCATATCCGTGTATGGGAGGATTTTAGCCCTCACTCCTATCCTATGCAGGAAAAAACAAGTAACATCCTTGAATTGAAGCCCCGAAGGTCTTGTTGAGTCAGTTGTTGCTCTTGTAGCAGTAATCTTGGGATTCTTGTCCTCAAGCCTATTGTAAATGACCTCGTAAGCTATGGATCCTCCATCAGAGCTTCAGACTGTATCGGAGAATATGGGAGTCATCTCTGTAAACTCGGATTCAACAATGCTCTACTTTTTCTGTTTCTGCATCACCTTCCTCAATGACATGTCTTTTGTAGCTTGCCTGAAATGGACAAGATATATCAATGCAGACAATATCGGGCAATTAAGATTGAAAGCATTTCTGAAATGACCTTGGATTGTGAGAAAGGTTTAATGAGATACTCAACGTTAACTACCCATAACTTGGAAAATGATTAGCTCTCCTCGGGCCACTAAATATTTATTAACCTGTCAATTTGTTCATTTTTGTATTTAAAACGCAATTATTTCACATGCTTATCACTCTTATTCACACATCACAATCTTCAAATGGATACAATATAGCATTGTGATTTCTATAAGGTTAATGCGATTGTGATTGTCGCAATATTGCATTTTTTCAAATCGTTAATAGGCATTGTAGTGGCATAGCTTAATTACTTGCAAAGTTTGCGAAGTGTGATTTGCGAAATGACAAGGTGCTTATAATCGAGATATCGTAGTGGGAGGTTTGATCGTGCATCTCAAATTTTTAAAGGTGTTTTATGATAGTCACATGGAAAAGTGTGATTTGCGATTTGCGAAAAGGATCTCATCCTTGGGTTTTTTTGCAAGATTTTCCAAGGCAATTTCTTAGAGTTAGGTTTTATTATCCTAAGACTAAAAATTAAAAAAGGGTCCCCATTTATATCTCTAACCTAGCTATTGTTATTCATAAATGGGGGGGGGGGGTTGTTACATGGTACAACAATTGGTGATTCACTTGGGAGAACCAACTATCTCTGAGTAGTTTTATAAATTTTCTAAAACTTTCAATGTCATTAGAGTTATAGGAATAATAACAACATGAGTTATAAAGTAAACAACATTTCTCTAGAATCATCATCACTTACACAATCTATTTATTCAACTACCTTACTCTTGTAATGATGTAAATACAAATGTTTGCATCAGTCAATAATAAGAGTTAAAGTGATATAGCAGGTGTTCTCTACAGATTAGTTTTTGATGTTTACTCATTTATCACAGATAGAGCCTCTGTTGCTAGCAGGCGTTCATAGCCTCGACATGGTTATCTTTTATCCAACAATGATTCATTATCCCATTTGAAGCAATTTTCAAATTTTGAAATGATATTCACTTTCTTTGAATCTCACTTGGATCTTGTCCCTTTTCCCTTTTTAATATAATATTTTCTTTTAGGTTTCTTAAAAGACATCGTCTAGGCTTGGTAACCTAATAATGACAATGCCATTCACTAGTTGTAACTAAATTGAACAAGTTGGCTCTTGATGAGACCCCTTGTCTTCTGATCAATGAGATCATGGGCTATTACTCTGTTTTTATATGCAGTACTAGTAATATCAATTTAATTATTTTCCTATGACCATGGTAAACAAGCTTGTAATGAGACTTTTTATCTTCTAAGTTTTGTATATTTTAGAATTACACTATGAAAAAGATAAATTTTATCAGATGGGGTGAATCATTGGCTCTTTTGAGAGTTTTGGATGATAATGATAGAGTTTTGAGATACTGATCTGCAGAAAGTCCTTACTACGTTAAAGATTCTTTCCTTGACTAATAACAAAACATTCATACTCTAAAAATATTAGAGTTTGTTCATAGAATAAATGTCTTTTAGCAAGATCAAGTTTTTCAAAGAAATGAGGTTTGCTTTGGTACTCAAATATTCTAATTATTTCTTTTAACTTTTACTTACTTATAGAAGTAAAAAATCAGAAATATTATCAAAGATTTTATTTGGAAAAGCTAAAAGTAAATACTACTTAAACTTTATTTTCCTAAGAATTTTAAAGGCGATATGATACAAAATTGGAAGAGGTTGTCTTCTACGAAAAGTGTTTTTTCAAGTTTTTCCCATTAATGGGCAAATAATTCTTCTTACCTGATAAGTCTTGTAAAAGAAACGTTGATTGTCTAATTTTCTCAATAATTTGAAAAGGGCCAAGCCATAGTCTTTGAAATTTGGTGTGTTTACCTTTTTCCTCGCGTGATTTATCCCATTTCAAAACCAAATCCCCTACTCCAAAATTTTTTTAACTGACAGAGGTTGTATCAAAAGAGGCTTTGACTAATTGTTGATGATGGAAGTGGGTTGCTTTGGCCTTTTCTCGTTCTTCTTCAAACTTAAGAATCTGAAACTATCTAGCTTGGAGAGAAGAAGAAGGGTTTTCATCGATGAATTTCACTAGGGAAAGAGATGGGATTGCTATATTTGTGGGAAGAACAAATTATTTTCCATAAACCAAAGTAAAAGGGAAAGAATCAATAGATGCCTTCTCTGTAATTTTGTCTGCCCATAGAGAAAATGTCAATGCATTGTGCCAATTCCTAGATTGTGGTTAATAAGCTTTTTGATAATTATAATGAGGTTTTTTTTTGTTGACTCTGCTAATACATTACCTTGTGGATAATAGTTGGCTGAATATTTTAGCTTAAAACCTCTCTTTAGAGCAAATTCTACCATCTCATTTCCAAAAAAGTAAGATGCATTGTCAAACATTAAAGCTAAGGGTAAGCCAAACCTGGTAATTATGTATTGATCAATGAAGTCCATAATGCTTTCTGTATTGGCTATCCTTAAGGGGATAGATTCTACCCATTTTGTAAAATAATCAGTAGCTGTAAGGATGAATCTATGCAGTTTGGAAGAGTTAGGAACAATCTCACCAATTATGTCTAATCCCCATTGTTCAAGTGGTTGTTGGATGTTTACTAGTTGCAAAGGGAATGCTGAATTCCTTTCTCTTCCGGCTGTAGTTTGACAAGTTTTACACTTTCTTGCATATTCATGTGCATCCTTAAATATCATTGGCCAATAATATCCTACATGCAGGATCTTATGAGTTGTGGTATTTCCTCCGAAATGTCCTCCAACTGGTCCATCATGTAATTCTTGTATGACCTTTTCAGCTTCAGGTTTCTCTAAGCATCTTAGTAATATCGAATCATAATTTTTTCTAAACAATACATCATTGACTAATTCATGCTAATTTGATTTCAACCTTAAAGCATGCTTTGTTTTATAACTAAGGTGCATAGGAGCATATTCGTTCTTTAAATAAAATTTCAAATCAACATATTGTGATTGTGTATAATTGAGGATTACCTCTGATATTTGTACTTCATTACCTTGATCTTCTTCTGGTGATAACTGGGAAGCTTCTGTTAACATCTTACAAAAACCTTGACCCCTAACAATTTTAGCTGGCCAGATTTCTACATCATATTCTTGAAGTGTAGTAACCCAATTGGTTCTTTTCTCCCCTACTCCCCTTTGGATTAATAATTTTCTTACTGCGGGGTAGGGTACTATTGTCTTTATATGGGCTTTAAGAAGAAAAGGTCTGAAATGTTTCAAGGTTTTAAAAATAGCAAATGTTTGTTTCTCGATAGCTGAATAATTTAACTCGGCACCTTGCAAGTTAGAACTAAAAAAGGAGATGGGTGCCTCGATATTTTCATCATTTAGCTGTGTTAGAACTGCTGCATATGATGTATCGAATGAAAAAGTATATAATACAAAAGGTTTGAGAAAGTCAGGAGTTTTCAGCGAAGGAGCATTAATAATGGATTTTTTAATCAACTCAAATGACTCCCTTTCATGTTTGCCCCATTTGAAAACTACATTTTTTCGTATCATTGTTTGAAGGGGTAGGACAATCTATGAAAAGTCTGGAACAATTCTTTTTACAAAATTAATTTGGCCTAGGAATGATTGCATGGTCTTTTTGTTATGTGGGAGAGGAATATTTTCGATCTCTTGGACTCTATCGGGATCAATGTAAATCCCTTTCTTGGATACTATAAACCCATGGAGTTTTCCTTCCAGTAAAACAAAATACGATTTTTTTGGATTTAAGGAAATGCCATATTTCCTGCATCTTTCAAAAATATGCTTCAGGTCACTTAAATGATTGTTCCTATCCTTAGAAAAGACTGTGATGTCATCTAAGTAAATAACAACTGATTTATTAATCAGACCTTTAAAAGCAATATCCATAACACGTTGAAATGTAGCATCTATGTTAATGAGTCCAAAAGGCATCTTCTGATAGGTGTATATTCCCCACTTGGTCCTGAATGTCGTCTTTACTCTGTCATCTAGATGCACAAGAATTTGATTATATCCTGAGAATCCATCTAGAAAAGACATTAATTCGGAACCTACAACTAATTTCAATATCTATTCCATGGTAGGCAAAGGAAAGTTATCTTTTTGACAAGCTTTATTCAGATTCCTAAAATCAATACAAATCCTAATATCAATGTTCTTTTTCCTTACAGGAACCATTTTGATACCCACTTAGAGTGTCTAACAGGGAAGATTATTTTGGCTTTCAGAAGCTTGTCTAATTCGGATTTGATTTGACTTTCAAGGTGTGAGTGAATTTTGTGAAGCTTCTGTTGAACCGGCTTTTCGTTCGAAGTCATAGGTATGGTATGTTGAATCACAGAGGTATCATAGGTTTTGAGATCTGTGTAATCACTGGCAAAGACACCTTTGTATGTTTTCAACAACCTAATGAATGATATTCTTTCTTCTAATGATAGGCCAAGACCTAGGTTGACATTTTGAGGTTTTTCAGTTGACCCTAAGTTTACTACTTCAAATCTCAAAGTAGAACTTTGAGTTTTGGAGTTTGTAACTTTCTTAATCTATCCTTTAGATCATAGAGATCTTCCATCTTAACTACAGACTTTGCGATTGGGTTTTGATTTTGATCATTTTTAATTTGGAGATCATGCTCTTGTTCATCTATGATTTGTTCCTCATAGGGCCCTTCTGATGTAAGGAAATTAACTATGTCCGCATCATTATTGAATACTCTCCAATTTGTTACATTATCAGGAATAGATGGCCTAAAGATTAAGTCTATTGAAAATCTGTCTGGATTGAACTCTCCTGTGGGTATAAGCTTGGATGCCACGTTAGAAAGTAAGTCAGCACTTGCGTTTTGTAGTATAGGAACTGAAGAAATGTTAAAAGAGGAGAAGTGAGAAGTCATATTCTGAGCTAATGATTGATAATGTTTAAGGTGCCCAGAGACACAATGAATTGTATTTCTTACCTGCTCCACAATTATTTCAGAATCACCATAGAATTGCAAATATTTGACATTAAGGCCAATGGCTTTGTACATTCCTTGGATCAATGCTTCATATTCAGCAACATTATTGGTGCACTGAAATTCAATTCTATAGGCTAACATGGTTTTCTCTCCTTGCGGATTGATCAAAATGCATCATGTGCTTGCACCATCTTCAGATTTGGAACCATCAAAATAAAGAGTCCAGAACAAAGAAGTATTTGAAATTTTAGCTACTAAATTTACACACTTGGAAGCATTTGTTTATGAAAAAAATTCTATTTGAGACACTATGACATTATCTGGGAAGGAAGACCTATACACATTAAAGGATCCCAAAAATGACTCATTCGAGTAATTTCCAATAATGTAATTGGTGAAGGAAACAGGTTCATTTCTTCCAGGTCAGTGACTATATATTTCATGAATTTTTCTCAGTCTACCCTGATTTGGTTTGGTTTACCATTATGTGGCAACCAAATGTGAGACCAATCAGTTGTGAAGTAACCATGCAACTTTTCAGACCAATCCCTACTTAGGATTAAACCATAAAATTTAGGGATATCAACCACTAAAATATCAATTATTTGCGAAACGTTTGGATTAGAGGAAAGCCTAATTGAAACTAATGTTATTTCTCTGAGTACCTCTACTTTTGCCTTATCTGTTAGAAAATTATATATTACGAAGCAATGGAACGCATAAAATATTGTAGAGATATAAACATAGAAAATGCATAAAACAAGAGAGACACAGATATACGTGGTTCACCTAGTTTGGGTTACGTCCACCCCGAACAGACAATCCTTCCTTTCTATTATCCAACAAAATGAAGAGACACAACCAACAGTAGATCCGCTGTAATATCCTCTGTTTTCTCTGACAGTCTCACACCACTGCTTCTCGATCAGAGAATACACATATATTACACAGACTCAATACAATGCCCTCATACAAAGAGAGGGGTTGCTTTCTAGGGCAAAATAGCCTAAACTAAACATAAGTTCTATCGTGAGATCATCTCCTAATGAACGGCCCAGATTGACTAGAAATTACTATACTTTTACAAGGTAATTTTACATATGTTTTTAGCTTCGGGGGTACTGCCCCCGAAACCCCCTGCCACGGGGGGCTCCCCAAAGGTCACAGCCGCCCCCCCTGGACCCACCCTGTAGTGAATATTTTACGGGCGGCGTTGCAGCCCCATTTCGAACTGGGGTCCAATGTGGCGATACCTTTGAATACAGAAGATAATCAGGCTCCACACCCAACAATCTCCCACTTGGAGACTGATTATAGTAACTCCACCACTGCTTCATTTGTTGGACAATGACTCCTCTTTGGACCTGGTTGTTTCTCATATTCATCATCATCCTTGAAGACCAATTGAAACTGAGCATATTCTCAGTTTCTCCCTGGTTACAACTTTTGTTAGCATATCTGCAGGATTATGGCTAGTGTGTATCTTTTCCAGCTTCAACTCTCCATCTTCCAACACTGATCGTATGAAATGGTACTTGAGCTGTATGTGTTTAGTCTTGGAAAGGAATGTTGAATTCTTTGCAAGATGAATGTCACTTTGGCTATCACTGTATAACGTGCCCATATCACGCTTCTTACCCAATTCACCCATAAACCTTTGTAACCAAATCATTTCTTTACTAGCCTCTGTAGCAGCAACATACTCTGCTTATGTTGTTGAAAGTGCAACAACATTTTGGATTTTTGAAACCCAACTAACAGTTGTTCCACCAAAAGTAAATACATATCCTGTAGTGCTCTTCCTATTATCTCTGTCACCTGCCACATCTGCATCAACATATCCCTGTAGAGAAATGTTTGAACCACCAAAGCATAATGCTTGATTTGTGGTACCTTTCAAATATCTGAGAATCCATTTCACTGCCATCCAATGTTCCTTTCCTGGATTGTTCATGTACCTGCTTACAACTCCCACTGCATGTGCAATATCAGGCCTTGTGCAGACCATTGCATACATTAAGCTTCCAATTGCTGATGCATATGGAACTTTAGACATATAATCCATGTCTTCTTGGGTCTTTGGGCACATTTCCTTACTAAGTTTGAAATGGCTAGAAAAAGGTGTACTAACTGGTTTTGCATTGTGCATAGTAAATCTTTTCAACACCTTTTGTATGTACTCATTCTGAAACAATGTTAATTTACGATTTTTCCTGTCTCTAGTTATTCTCATACCAAAGATTTGTTTTGCAGCTCCCAAATCCTTCATTGCAAATGAATTTGCCAATTTTATTTTGAGCACATTTATTTCCTGCATGTTATACCCTGCAACAAGCATGTCATCTAGATAAAATATCAATATAATATAGCTGCCATCATTTTTCTTTTTTCAAATAAACACAATGATCAGAGTGACATCTAGTATAACCTTGTTCAAACATAAACTTGTCAAATTTTAGATAGCACTGCCTTGGAGCCTGTTTTAAGCCATACAAGTTCTTCTTCAACTTGCACACTAGTTTCTCCTTTCCTTTCACTTCATATCCTTGTGGCTGCTGCATATATATCTCTTCCTCCAAATCCCCATGGAGAAAGGTTGTCTTTACATCTAACTACTCAAGATGAAAATCTTCAACTGCTACTAGACTTAAAATAGTTCTGATTGAAGTCATTTTAACAACAGGAGAAAATATTTCATCAAAATCAATACCTTTCTTCTGTGCAAACCCCTTCACCACAAGTCTAGCTTTGTACCTCTGTTTTCCTCCATCTTCTTCCTTCATCTTGTAAACCCATTTATTATTCAATGTAGTTTTTCCTGCAGGAAACCTGACTAAGTCCCAAGTCTGGTTATGCATTAAGGAGTCCATCTCTTCTTCCATGGCTACCTCCCACTTCTTCCCGCTTTCAACCTGCATTGCTTCTTCATAACATTCGGGTTCACCAGAATCAGTCAACAATAAATAATATAATGAAGGAGAGTATCGTTCAGGAGGTCTACTTATCTTGGTAGATTTTCTAACACCACTTTCAGGTGTTTGGGGTGCTTGTTGCTGTTGTGGTGGTTGCTATTGTTGTGGTTGTTGATTATTATTATTTTCAGGAACCTTTATTTTTTTCAGTGATTTCATCAAGAACTGCGTATTCCTTGTTTTATTTTTCCTATTTCTTTTCTTGCAACTGATTCTTATACAAGACCTTTTCATTGAATATTACATCTCTGCTCCTAATTATTTTGTGATTTTCGTAATCATATAAGAGATAACCAAAATCATTAACACCATATCCAATAAAGGTACATTTCTTTGACTTTGCCTCAAGCTTTGTTCTATTTTCTTTATCAATATGGACAAAGGCCTCACAACCAAAAGGCATTAAAAGAGTAGTTTACCTTTTTACCTGTCCATGCTTCCTTTGGAACACCACCATCCAAGGAACTTGAAGACCCTTTGTTTATTAGATAAACAACAGTATCTACAACATCTGCCCAAAATTGTAAAGGCAATCCTGCATGCAATCTCATGCACCTTGCACGCTTCATGATTGTTCTGTTCATCCTTTCTGATACACCATTTTCTTGTGGTGTTCTTGGAAGTGTGTTCTCTCTGCAAATTCCATGCTCTGAACAGTACCTATCAAACCCTTTGTTGCAATATTCACCTCCATTGTCTGATCTGAGACACTTTAATTTCTTTCCTGTCTCAATCCTAACCAAAGCTTTCCATTTCTTGAAAGTATCAAATACATCAGATTTATTCTTAATACAATAAATCCAAGTTTTTCTAGTTGCATCATCAATAAAAGTAACATAATAACGAGAGCCATCAAGAGATGATCCCTGAGCAGGTCCCCATACATCAGTATGCACAAGCTCTAATTTTTCGCTCTTCTTTTCTTTCCCAACTCTAAGAAATCTAACTTTCTTTTGTTTTACATAAATGCAATTCTCACAGAAGTCCAAATCAACATTCTTCAAACCCGCCCACGGGGCTTTGGATTGACGGTGAATGGGTGCGCTGTTAAGGCACTCCTTGCGATAGGTCACTGGTTCAATTCCCCGTGGGTACTTAGTTTAGTCTTAACCTAGAAAAAAAAAAAAACATTCTTCAAACCCGGAAAAAAATTCCTTGGGTGAAGAATCTTCATCCCCTTTTCACTCATGTGTCCGAGCCTATGATGCCATAATGCTGCATCTGCTCCTTTGGAAGTTAAAGCATTAATAGAGTTAGAAATACCATTGCATAAATACAATGTACCAACCTTTTCGCCTTTTGCTATTACCAGGGCTCCTTTGGTAACCTTCCAAGCTTTATCTATGAAAGTTGTCACACAACCTTCACCACCTAACTGCCCTGTTGAAATCAGATTTTTCTTTAGATCTGAAACATGTCTTACCTCCTTTAGTAGCCATTGGTTTCCATTCTACTGTTTTACAAGAACGTTACCCATTCCAACAATTTTACAAGGTTTATCGTCACCCAAACGAACTTGTCCAAAATCTCCTTGAACATAGTCATGAAAGTATTTCTTATCAGGTGTGGCATGAAATGAGGCTCTTGAATCTACCACCCAGGAATCAGTGATATTTTCGAAAGAAAGAATCAAAGCATCTTGTAACACCTCACCTGTCACATTTGCTTCATGATTGTTTTCTTGCTGTGCATCTCCTTCTTTTCCCTTCCGAGATCTAAAATCTCTCTTTAAGTGTCATTTCTTTCCGCATTTCCAGCACATTATCCCCGATCTAGACTTGGATCTGCCTTTCCTTGATTTATTGCGATATCCTGAGTTCTTTCCTCTTTCCATTTTTCTTCCCCTAAACTTTTCACTCAAATCATTACCCGATGTCTCACCGGAGATTTTCCGTCGCATTTCCTCACTAAGGATAGCACTGAGAACATCATCAAACTTTAAAGTACTAGATCCAGAAACAGAGTTACTAATGGCCATTACTAAACCATTCCAACTTTCTGGTAATGAGCACAAGAATAAAAAAGTCCTAACTTCATCATCAAAGTTTACCCCTACAGAACATAACTAACTTGTAATAATATTAAAATAATTTAAATGGTTTGCAACAGATCCACCTTCCGACATCTTCATATTAAATAACTGTTTCATAAGAAATACCTTGTTTGAGGCCGAGGGTTTTTCATATAGTTTCTCCAATGCCTTAATCAAACCCTCTATCATTGTTTCCTTCGAAATGTTGAAGGTGACCGATTCTACGAGGCACAACCGTATTGTTCCGAGTGCCTTTCTATCGAGAAAGTTCCATTCTTCATTTGTCATTCCTGTTGGCATCTTTGCTTTTCGGCCCAATGGTAGGTACATATCTTTCTGATATAGATAATATTCCATCTGCATCTTCCACAACTAGAAGTTTTAGCCGTTAAATTTCTCGACCCTAAACTTACCATCTTCCGCCATTGCTCCCACTCGAACGAGGAACCCTTCTTTCCTACGAGTTTATCAGCCAAATAGACCTTCGGCTCTAATACCGGTTGTTAGAAAATTATATATTACGGAGCAATGGAACACATAAAATATTGCAGAGATATAAACACAGAAAATGCACAAAACAAGAGAGACACAAATATACGTGGTTCACCCAATTTGGGCTACGTCCACCCCGAACAGCCAGTCCTTCCTTTCTATTATCCAACAAAATGAAGAGACACGACCTACAGCAGATCCGCTGTAATATCCTCTGTTTTCTCTCACAGTCTCACACCACTGCTTCTTGCTTGGAGAATACACATATATTACACAAACTCAATACAATGCCCTTATACAAAGAAAGGGGTTTCCTTCTAGGGCAAAAACCCCTAAACTAAACATAAGTTCTATCGTCAGATCATCTACCTAATGAACGGCCCAGATTGACTAGAAATTACTATACTTTTACAAGGCAATTTTACATTTGTTTTTAGCTTCGGGGGCGCTGCCCCCGAAACCCTCATCAGGGGGGGGGGGGCTCCCCAAAGGTCATAGCCACCCCCCAGACCCCCCCTGCAGCGAATATTTTACGGGCGGCATTGCAACCCCATTTCGAACTGGGGTCCAATGTGGCGATACCTTTGAATACAAAAGACAATTAGGCTCCAGACCCAACACTGTTTAATTGAACTGTGTACCGCAGATTTTTGAGGCGTAATATTCAATTTGGTGCACACAGCTCTTGGCATAATATTTAAAGAGGCTCCTGAATCAACAAGACAGTTATGAACATTCATGTTGAAAATTTCATAAGTGAGCAGAAATGGAGGAATATGAGAAATAGATCTATTACCGATGGTAGAGGGGATATAGGAACTTCTTTTAATTCTCTTAACACAATTTTCTGTTGTTGCTTGAGTTTAGTGAGTTCATGCAATGAAATGTTTTCTCTAGTCTTTTTCATATATTTGACTATGTTGTATTCCACTGTATCTGAGATTACCAATGTTTTGGAAGCATTTGGAGAATTTAGTGGAATAGAGTTTGTCTTACTAGTCTTAGACTTTTTTGTTATTATTTTCTCCTTAACAGGAGTAGCAGTTTTTTGTTTCTGATTTGTGATAGACATGTCAAGAGAGTTTTTGCTTCTCGTAGTCACTAGCATAGCTTGTGCCTCTTCTTCATTTGGGAGGATGAAATCCCATATTCCATTTAATTCAACTTCTTCTTCCGTTTCGGCTTCCTCTTTGGCTAGTGAGTCTTGTTTTGTTTCTTGATCAGACTCAACATTTGAAATGGTGTTCAAGGTTTTGACACAGAAGAAGGATTCCTTTTAAACGAGCAAAAAGGTTTCTTGGGAGAAGAGGATTCTGCGACCTGCTTCTTGATTTCAACCATTTCATTAGACATTGTCTTTAATACTTTCTGTATGCCTTCAAGATCAAAAGGGTCCTTTGAAGCTTTCTTTTTAGAATCATCATTAAATGTTACTTTCTTTGACTTCCTCTCATCTGCTTGTGATCTCTTTTCTAAAGCTATAATCCTTGTTTCTACAGATAGGGCTTCTTTCATGTTTTCTACAAGGGTGGCCTTATTGGCTCTATCTACGAAAATTGCAATATTAGAGGGAAGAGACGATATGTACCATTCTATTTGTACATCTACAACAGGTATTGACGCAGCTGGGTTTTTATTTAGTAACCTGTTAAATTTGGAGTTGAAGTCTTTGATCCTTTCATCTGAATTAGATTTCAAATTAGAAAGATCATTGATCAAGGATGATATGGTCCTATCATCACCAAATTTTGCAAGAAATACTTCTTGAAAAGTATGCTAGTTCTTAATTGAACCTGCTGGAAGGGAAAAATACCAAGATCCAGCAGATCCTTGGAAGGTATAAGGGAACAATCTGATTACAACATCTTCATATGCAACTCCATTAAGATTCATGGCCAACATAAATTTATTTAGATGTTCTTCGACTAGAAGACCATCATCGGGATTGTACTTGGATAGCCATTTTTCTGGGTTTGTTAGGAGTGCATTTGGATTTGCAACCAGGACATCACCAGGGTTTGTCCAAGGTTGAGCGGTTTGATTGGCCATAACTTGAGTTGGACACTGAGAAGATGGGAAGGTCGGTCCAGAAGTAGGTATAGATGGCGAAAAACTTACTATTGGGTTAGTACTACTAGTGGCAGTACTAATTGAAGAAATGGATAGTTGAGAAGTTGTGGATTGAGTAGAAGTGAGTGGGAAGTGAATGGATGGAAAGGTGATGTGATCTCGATGGTATCTGTTTCAGATCTTGGTGAGGTAACTTTCCTATGTCGTGGAGGAATGGGGAACTCAAAAGGGGTTACTCCAAGCCTTTCACTTTGCAATCTAGTTAATACACCAGTTTGTTGTAATAAGGAAGTAACACTTTCATCAGAAACTTCGGGCCTCTGTGGCTTCTCAGTAGAAATGGATATCTGTTCCAATTTCTGTATCAAAGAATGAACTTCGGGAGACTCAAGAGTGTAATCTGGGGAATATGGTTGTCTTACTACTTCAGGAGACGAGGGAGATGTTTCTATAACTTCAGATTTCTGATCAGGAGATTCTGAACGAGATCTAGAAGGTGTAGAAGTTGTGGAGGGGTTTTGACTCTTATGAATGTTTTTCAATTGGTCTTTAGGTTTATATTCCATTCATAGTCGGATAGCACTCCTTCTAGCGCCAAAATGTTGAAAAGCCTCAGATTTTTGTGGCCCGAACATGGGGGACAAACACCTAATCTGGACCTTAAGACAACTCCCTTTCCGTTTAAAGTGGTGGCTCCGACTAGGGATAATGGGACTAGTTTCCCAGTGTGGGTTTTAAGATGAGATTGGGTGCTTCATAAGAATTTACAATAGAATAATGATAATCTAAATGACCTATTCTATCATATAAATCTTATAACTAACTTATTCTAATATAAACCTCGGTATTTCTGTGTGATATGCGATCTACAATAGGTATCTTCTTCACATGTGATAATAAAGATTAATCACGCATAAACAGAGATGATAACATATAAGATAATTTCTTTGACTAAATAGTTAGTCAAAGAAATTTTTAAAATATATCGCATATATGATGAATTATATATATGAAAATTAACAATTTTAGCTAGGGTCATACAATAGTGCAATTAACGCTTAACAGAAAGAATACATCTCACATACAATTCATGAAAGTAAAGTGTTGTCACTTATTAAAAGAAAACTGAATTTCTCATACAAGATAATAGTACCATATGTGCGAAATTCTGCTCATTTAACTAATGACATGGATGAGCTCCTTTCTTCAAATCAAATTATCTCCCAAGAAAACAATATTGCATCAACAAAGGAAAGTAGTGTGATATTTAAAAGAAATGATCATATTCCATAATTTCACCAAAGCATTCACAAACTTACAAAAGTGCATTCTTTGCAAATGTTTTTGATAAAATTCTGGACCCTTCTCTAAATGCATGAGAAAGGTATAAATACTATTCTAACTAATGTGAAAAAATAGATTATACAAAAATTTGAGGAGGTTTCAAACAACCTTCCTCCTAATTGGTTAACTAACTCTAAAAATAAATAGTGGCTTGATGAGAAGAACTAAGATGATTATTTTAGGTTTGCCAGCTTTTCCTTCAAATTGCATATATCGGTCATTGGTTTGAGTTGAGGAGGTGCCCCAAAATGTGTCCTGATCTGTCCTGCAAAAATCGCATCGGTGAGAGGTGGTAGCACCTGCTGAGTCGAATGAAGTGAGCAGTTAAGGGTCATGATCTAGTTATACAAATTTACGATGTATTTACAATACGACTCCCAGTCGGTCTTGGTCAATTTTGCGATTGCCTCCCTTTGAGTCCCTGCCTTTTCCTGCCAGCATTTATGCAAAGCACCTAAATCGGGCATTTATTTTAGACTGCCTTCCTTTAGCAGGTTGGTGACAAACCAAGTGTGGTTCACCACCTTAATTATATTCTTTGATACCCCAGCTTCCCTTGCCACTGCTAGCTTAGCTTGCTTGATTATCGCGTCCTAATCTATGAAAAGAATGTCTTTGTGTGTCTCCCCAATTTTAGGTAGATTGACCTTCCTTCTGTCTTCTGATTCTTTTCATTTGATGAACTCTGAGATTTTGGTGTTGAGATTAGTAAACTTGGTTCTCTCGTCGATCACATTATCTATTAGTTGGTCGTTAGTGATCAAATAAGGAGTAATGTGTGACATCTTTTAGCAGAAATGCTCCAGCTGTTTCATTAAGAGGGAATTTAGTTCCAGGGCTTCTTTAAAGAACTCCTCGGTAGTGGGAACATCCTTATATCTTTCCATGGCTTGCTACAATTCTTGGAGTTGCATGTTTTTAGCCAATAAATCAGCTTGGTGGCTTATTTTCAAGACCTCCATGCTCTGTTGCAATTGGGCAAGCTGCTCAGTTGCTTACTTGTTCGCACTTTCTTTATTTGTTTCGAGTTTTTTCTCGCGCTGTGCAATCCTCTCCTCCTTTTCTCTAAAAAAAGTAGAGACTTCAGTGGCTTTGTCCATGGTGGTCGCTGCATATGCCTCCATGAACTGTGACAATCTAGTCAAGTTCTCAGCTGGGTTGGAAGGAATGTCCCTAAAAAATATGTCCATTAGCTCATTTCCAAGTGGGAGCTCGGGTGTTTCTACCCTTTTTATTTTTCTCTATCTTCTTACTACTGCCTTGTGGAGCAGGCTGTAGAACACATCAAGTGGAGGGATTTCGGTTACTTTCAAGACGATCTTTGATGTGGGTAGAGCAGGGATAATCTCGGTTTGTAGAAATTTTGAATAATATGACACTTATTCAACAGAGATTATCCCGATTATACACTATTGCGGAAACATGCATAATACATAACCTCCTCTACTTTGATCATCAATTTACAGAAGCATAAACAATAACATGTGCACATAGAAGCATCAATCACACATATCAACACAGTATTTTCCCGGGGAAAGCATCTCGCTAAAAACCCCAACTATCTGTATATTATATTGATTGAGAACATGTAACAATACATAGTACAATACTCCTCACAAGTATCCAGCACTATCTCCACTTGTTACACACAATACAGCTTAGATCTGATCTCCAAATCTCCTCCGCTGCTTGCCTGCCTCCACTGCACAATACTTGCTGAGAATGAATGAGAATGGCCGATCCAAACTCCTATTTACCTTGTGAAAATCACCCACACTGTAAATCACATGAGCACAAGCTATATTTCACTTGGTATTGGCCCACACTATGCAGAGATCATTGGCATAACTCAATCCCATGCATGTGCACAATCTCATGCACAACTGATAGCAATCTCAACCTCTAACACCTGTCTCCACTAACTGTACATGCACTGAGTTAATTGATGTATTCTTCAGTTTCATTATGAGTTAATAATTAGTGAATTAATTAATAACTAATTCACACAACTCATCACTTAGTCTATTGCTCAGTTAGACTAAATACAACTAGTTCAACTAAGTCAAACTGAACACAACTCCATTAACTTCTCATCCAACTCCACAGAACTCAACCACATGAGTTCTAACTGATGTCCTACATGCAATAGCTCAACTAACACATAAGAAAATGTATTTCCTTCTGACAGCTGCATGTGCCACATCTGTAGCTCAAACTAAAGTGCTCCAAGAGAATAAGATAAAGTTTATAGTCTAAATATTATTATGAGACAATAATATTTGAATTTTCTATTTTTGACTAGTAGCCTAAAAATAGACTCTAATGACTCTTGCTGTGATCACTCCTATTGTGATCACTCCTGCTGTGATCGCTCCTGCTGTGATCGCTCCTACTGTGGTCGCTCCTGCTGTGATCACTCCTGCTATGATCACTCCTGTTGTGATCCAAAAATAGACTTTGCGCCATAATTTTCCTGTGGGCCCATTTAGTGAAGGTGACTCCTTTCCACTAAGCTCCATCATCTTGTTGCATTCTCAACAAGCATTTCTTGTTGCACACTTTTCAACACGATCTGCTGGGATGTTTTCGCCTGCACATCCATAGGATTGGACTACTCATCCATGGGTTTAGACTGCTCGTCCATAGACTTGGTCTCTGTATTCCCCTGAATACGTAGAGGAGTTTGACACTTCATTGTCTCTTGGGTATCTGTCATTTTGGAAGTGTCTTGCAGTTTCTGATTAAACTGATCCCACTTCTGCTCCAAATTGTTGCCTTTGACCCTTGAACTAATTTCTTTAGGTGGGGTGCTCAGAACTTGTTTCTCAGGTGACTTTCTGCTGGACTTTCCTGTATTATCTGTCTCTTGGGCCTTCCCCGTATATGGTTTTTTCTCAGTATTCACCTGAGACACTGTGCGAGAACTAGGTCCTTCACTGTTAACAATCACACTTGGTGTAGGCTTATCCCCGATCTTCAACAAGTGCATTGGGATTACTTTGAGCCTTTCATTTTGAATTCCTGAAATCTTTAAAAAAAATTAGGACTTAGGTTCGCTTTAGCCCATTCGAATGCTTGTTCGAAGGACTTGGCCAACTATAATAGGTCTCCAAAATAATTATCCTCATGGTTGTATGGCTTTAGTTTTACCGCAGTAGTGATGTTATGTTCTACCTTGTCTGGATCAAAATTCCTTTTCGGCAATGTATGAAGCCTAAGGGCTTCCATGTTTACTGACTCCTTAATGGCATGATTAAAATTTTCTAAAGCAAAAGAACCGCACTTTACAGGAAAAGAGGGCCATCATAACTTCTTGTTTTATTTGAGGACTTTAGTTAGGCCTTTTCCCACGGTCTAGTGAGTGATTTCCCTTGCTAACAATTTATCAGAAACATACAAAGGAAGGACATGTGGGTTGGTTTTACTACCAAAAACCCTAATGTAGGTGAACCATTCTTTAATAAAATATTTGCCAACAGCTAGAAGGTCTGTTTCAGCTTCTTGGGAAAACCTGGGGACTTTTCTATTGAAAATGATTTAATGCAGGGGAAAAATAACATAATGACATATCTTATAGAAATGAGGTATATGATTCCCATATTTGCTTATGACTGAGGTGGATAGGGTAGGGGTCCTATAAGGTTCATTTCCAACCCATGGTCGGAAATGCAGCGCAGAAACAAATGGCATCCATAATGTAGGAACTAAAATAGAAGGGGGGAAGGTTCTTTGGAGAGGAGGCTCTCTTTTTTTGATACTCGGTAATGATGGTGGCTAGGTTATCAGATAGGATAGTGGCCCAATTCATGATGTGGGAATTAACACAGGCATCAAATAGAGGAATCCATTCTATGGAAAACTTAGAATTATTGGGCAACCCATATAGGCTACATATGTTGGGTCCCTATAATACTAGTGATTACCCCATTACTATTGTAGTTATACCCATTATTTATATTGTGGTGCCCCTATTACCCCCATATTGTTATTTCTGTGCCCCATAGAATCCCTCTATTGTTATTTCTGTGGCTTTATATTATTATTGTTAGGTCGGCTGGATTATATTGTGACTCCCTAGACTCCTATATATAGAAAGGAGGTTTTGTCATTTGTATCATCAAAGAATTGTTCATTTATGTAATGTAAAGGAAGTTTCCCCCTCGAAGAGGCTGAATTCTAAGGCGTGGATCTCTCTTTTCTATCTTTTTGTGAGCTGGTTTCATAACATTTGGTATCAGAGCTTTGGATTCTAGGGTTTCACTGCTCCAAACAGGTCATCGTGGCATTTTCGCTATAACTTTTTTTCTGTGACGTTTCAAAAGTCACAAAAAAAAACCCATTTGAGAAGAAATCACGCTGAACCTTGGGTCCGAATTTCAGAGCTTTTAGCGCGATATTTGCGGAGATATGATCTGAGGAAGTTGGTCTTTTTGCAGACTCCTGAATTACATTCAAAACAGGTGACCTGGGGAAAATCGTCATAACTTTCTCTCTGGGGATCAGATTGAAATTTCGTAAGAAGGTACAGAAAGAGGACGGACTGTAGTTTCTTGTGTGTGTGTTTCAGATTCAAAGGTTGAAACAATCACTCGTGGCACGTCGTACAAGTTCGCTCTACTGAACCAGTCTAAAAACAAGTCACTGTGGGAGATTTCACATAACGCTTCCTTGGAGAATCCAATTTGGCTCAGACTTGTGGCATTGGAAAGAGGACGCAGAAGGCTACTACGGGTAGCAATTTCAGAATTGGATGATCCGAAATTACAGAGATACATCAGATTCAATATCAGGCTTCTATAAAGTAAAAAAAGGTGTGTAGTTTTTTTTTAATTTTTGTGTAAGCTTGGTTTAACGGAATTTAAAGGGCATAGTAAAGCATTATTATCGGTAACTGATGCCCCGAGGAAAGAAAATGAAAACACCTAGTAAGGAACCTGAAAGCTCTAGCATGACCCATGAAGAAGAGGAAGAAATGCTACATGATATATCAAAATTACAAGAACAAGTGCAACAAATGTCACGCTCACAAAAGCTAACAGAAGCTAAGATAAGTGGCGTGGAATCTAAGATAAATGGCATGGAATCTAAGATAAAGGGCATGGAAGCTAAGATGGATGATTCGAAGACAGATTTGAAGAGAGACATGGCAGATTTGAAGACAGATATGAAGACAAACATGGAAGAATTGAAGAAGTTGCTACAAGAAAGGGTCACTAATGGTGAAAAGGTAGTAAAGGAAACTCATGATGAGAACAAAAGAAATGTTAATCATGATTCCATAGACGCTAATGTTGGATCGAAGAATCACCATATTCCAAAAATCGATATGAGGAAGTTTGATGGCAAGGATCCCGCCACATGGATATTACAGATGGAGCAATTCTTCGATCTCAATAATGTGCAAAATGCACAAAAGGTACGTATGGCAACTGTATATTTGGAACCAAATCAGTTTGTATGGCATCAATGGCTTTGCTCTCGTAAACAATTTATCACTTGGGCAATTTTTACGGAAGAATTGATAGCACATTATGAAGATACAAAAAGCAACACTTTTTTTAGCCAATTGATAAGTCTCAAACAAAAGAGTTCAGTAATGGAGCACATTGAGGAGTTCCAAAAATTGAACATAAGGGTAAAAGATATTCCAGAGGAGCATAGGATTGATGTGTTCATAGGGTCTTTAAAGGATAATATCCAACATGATGTTCGCCTTTGGGAACCTGATTCATTAGAGAAGGCATTCAGGTTAGCAAGAAAAATGGAAAGCAAAATTATGGCAACCAGGAAGCATACCACTCACAACTATAAAGACGGAAGTGTTGTTGCCCCTAGTCTTCCACAACCTATAAGGTTGACACCACAACAATTGGAAGAAAAAAGAGCAAAAGGGCTTTGTTACAGTTGTGATAGCAAATACATTAAAGGTCATAAGTGTGCTGAGAAGAAATTATTCTACATAGATTGTGAAGAGGAAGAAGAAAAGGAGCAAGAAAGGTCAAAAGAAGAAGATATACTTCAGGAACAAAGCCTAGATGAAGAACAAATAAATCCGACCATATCTTGTAATGCATTGGCGGGAATTACCACTCCTCAAACCATCAAGATAGAAGGACAAATCAAGAAGAAAAAGGTAATAGTGTTGATTGATTCAAGAAGCACCCACAATTTTATTCATTGTAGGGTAGAAAAAGAATTGAATTGCTTCCTATATCCAGCACCAGAGTGTC
Organism: Pinus tabuliformis; assembly: GCA_031772625.1. Taxonomy (NCBI): domain Eukaryota; kingdom Viridiplantae; phylum Streptophyta; class Pinopsida; order Pinales; family Pinaceae; genus Pinus; species Pinus tabuliformis. Next base: position 216,838,724 of record CM062809.1, on the reverse strand, counting down.
AAGTGATGATTGCAAATGGAGGAACAATAAATTGCTCTGGAAAGTGCCATAATATCAAGCTATCCATGGGAGAATATGTATTGACTAGCCCAATTCTTTCCATTCCAATGGGAGGTGCGGATGTTGTACTATGAATCCAATGGCTACAATCCTTGGGTACAATAGCTTTTAATTTTCAAGAACTTTTCATCAAATTTTCTACAGAAGGAAAGGAAGTTGAATTAAGGGGTATTGAAGGGAAACCAGGAAAGATAATCAGCTCTCATGGTATGACAAAGCTTCTAAAAAAGGAGCAAAGAGGTGTAATTGCACAATTATGCTCGCTAGATGTTTCCACATTGGAATCATCTATTTCTCCAGATCTCCAAAAAGTCCTCGACAATCATTCCAAGGTATTTGAGACTCCCAAGGGTCTCCCACCTATGCGTGATCATGATCATGCTATTCATCTGATTCCAGGAAGTGTTCCTCCAAACATCAGGCCGTACAGATATCCCTATGTCCAAAAAAGTGAAATTGAACGTATGGTTGCAGAAATGCTAGAGGCTGGTATAATTCAACCGAGTCAAAGTTCTTTCTCAGCTCCAGTAGTATTGGTGCACAAGAAGGATGGATCATGGCGCATGTGTCCAGATTATAGGGAGCTCAACAAGCTCACTATTAAAGATAAGTTCCCCATTCCTGTTATTGATGAATTACTGGATGAATTGCATGGATCAATTTACTTCACCAAGTTGGATCTTCGTTCAGGATATCATCAAATCAGAATGAAGGTTGAAGACATTCCGAAAACGACATTTAGAACTCATGAGGGTCATTATGAATTTTTGGTCATGCCTTTTGGCCTTACCAATGCACCTTCAACATTTCAAGGTTTGATGAATTCAATTTTCAAACCATTCCTTAGAAAATTTGTGTTAGTATTTTTTGATGATATACTAATCTACAACAAGTCTTGGAAGGATCATGTTGAACATGTTGACAGGGTGCTACAACTATTGGAGGAGAAACAATTATATGCAAAAAGATCCAAATGTTTCTTTGGAGTCCAGGAGGTGGAATATTTGGGTCATATTGTATCTCATGAAGGAGTTAAGGTAGACCCTAGCAAAATTAAAGCCATTAAGGAATGGAAAATCCCCACATCCATAAAGCATCTGCGAGGATTTCTTGGGTTGACAGGGTATTATCGCAAGTTTGTTAAGAATTATGGGAGAATAACAGCACCCAACATTATTGAAGAAAGATTCATTTTCATGGACTCCGGAAGCAACAAAGGCCTTTGAACATCTTAAAGAGGCAATGTGCCAAGCACCGGTCTTAGCTACACTGAACTTCACAAAAACCTTTATTATGGAATGTGATGCTTCAGGAAATGGAATTGGTGCTGTTCTAATGCAAGATGAAAGACCCATTGCTTTTGAAAGTCGTCCAATCAAGGGAAAGTTTTTAAGCAAAGCTATTTATGAGAAGGAAATGTTGGCAATACTCCATGCACTTAAGAAATGGCGACCCTACCTAATGGAAAGACACTTCAAGGTAAAAACGGATCATGATAGCCTTAAATACTTTTTAGAACAAATATTATCCTCTGAAGAGCAACAAAAGTGGGTCACAAAGATGTTGGGTTATGACTTTGAAATCATCTACAAAAAAGGGAAGCAAAATGTGGTGGCAGATGCACTCTCAAGAAAGGATGAGGATGTGGAAGCATTGTTGTGTGCCATTTCTATTATCCAACCAGATTGGATAAACAAAGCAAGGGAGGAATGGAAGAATGACGAAGAAGTGTGGGCACTTATTCGAAAGCTACAACAAGATTCCAGTACTTCTGATACATTTAGCTGGAAAAATGATTCGTTATGGTACAAAGATCGCTTATACCTCTGTAAGAATTCCCAGCTAAAACAAAAGATTCTTATGGAATTGCACACTTCTCCCTTAGGAGGGCACTCAGGATTTTTAAAAACTTACCACAGGGTTAAGAAGGAATTTTTTTGGGATGGCCTTAAATCAGATATTCAAAAGTTTGTGGCGGAATGTTTGGTTTGCCAACAAAATAAAGTTGAAACAATTAAGACACCGGGTCTATTACAACCTTTATCCATTCCAAGCCAACGTTGGGAGGAGGTTTCAATGGATTTTATCACAGGTTTACCCAAGTCTGAGGGAAAGAGTGTCATCATGGTGGTAGTTGACAGACTTACCAAGTATGCACACTTTTGTGCATTATCACATCCACTTAAAGCCAGTACAGTTTCTACTGCATTTATGGAAACAGTTCAAAAGCTACATGGAAACCCAAAGATTATTGTAAGTGACAGAGATCCCATTTTCACTGGAAATTTTTGGACAGAATTATTTTCTTGTCTTGGTACTCAGTTAGCTCATAGCTCATCTTATCATCCTCAATCTGATGGGTAAACTGAGATAGTAAACAAATGTTTGGAAGGATATCTTCGTTGCTTTGTATCTGATAAACAGACACAATGGGTCAAATGGTTGCCTCTGGCTGAATGGTGGTATAACACTTCCTTCCATACAGCAACAAAAATGACCCCATTTATGGCACTTTATGGGTCTCAACCACCATCCATCACATCATATTTAAGAGAAAATTCTAAGGTTCAGGCAGTGGAACATCACATCGAACATCAACAACAAGTCCTCCAACTCTTAAAGGATAACCTCATGTTGGCACAAAATAGAATGAAACAACAGGTAGATCAACATCGCAGTGAAAGAAGTTTTGATGTAGGTGATTGGGTATTCCTACGGCTGCAACCATATAAGAAAATGTACCTAAAGCAAGCTAAAAAGGATAATAAATTATCACCAAAGTATTATGGTCCGTACAAGGTGTTGCAAAAGATTGGTACTATGGCATACAAATTGGAGCTTCCTGAAGCTTCTCGATTGCACCCAGTTTTCCATGTTTCATGTTTAAAGAAGGTTATAGGTGACAAGCTCCCAATTCAAACAATATTGCCAGACTTGACGAGGAAGGAAAAATTATATTGGAACCGGAAGCAGTCACAGAAACAAGAACTCGACAGCTACGAAATCGATCAATTTCAGAGTATCTTATCAAGTGGAAGAACTTATCCACTGAAGATTCCACATGGGAGGATGAGAATTTTATGCAAAAGTATCCAGAACTACTCAAGCGTTGAGGACAACACTTTTTTGAAGGAGAGGGGCATGTTGGGTCCCTATAATACTAGTGATTACCCCATTACTATTGTAGTTATACCCCTTATTTATATTGTGGTGCCCCTATTACCCCCATATTGTTATTTCTGTGCCGCATAGAATCCCTCTATTGTTATTTCTGTGGCTTTATATTATTATTGTTAGTTCGGCTGGATTATATTGTGACTCCCTAGACTCCTATATATAGAAAGGAGGTTTTGTCATTTGTATCATCAAAGAATTGTTCATTTATGTAATGTAAAGGAGGTTGCCCCCTCGAAGAGGCTGAATTCTAAGGCATGGATCTCTCTTTTCTATCTTTTTGTGAGCTAGTTTCATAACAACATAACATAGCAGCTGCATAGTTATAGCGTTTTTCCAAAGAAGCTATAACATACATTTAATCGATTTTTAAAATTTGCATTTGTTGTCCAATACTCTCTAGCCCTGAATCAACTGGAAGGGGTCTGGGTTCTTCTTTGCGAAGCTGTCCATGTATGTATTATCATATATATCCTGAGGATCAGGTATATGATACATTTTCCTCTTGTCCTCTGCTCTGAATGATCCCATGAGTTCGTTTCTTGAATTCTTGAATTGCCTGTCTTCAATGGTGAGGTTTTCGACCACCCACTTGATCATATATGTGTATGGGAGGATTTTATCCCTCGCTTCTATCCTATGCAGGAAAGAACATGCAACATCCTTGAATTGAAGCCCCGAAGGTCTTGTTGAGTCAGTTGTTTCTCTTGTAATAGTAATCATGGGACGCTCGTCCTCAAGTCTATTGTAAATGACCACCCAAGCTGTTACTCCTCCATCAGAGCTGCAGACTGTATCAAAGAATATGGGATCCATCTCTGTAAACTCGGATTCAGCAATGCTCTGCTTTTTCTGTTTCTGCATCACCTTCCTCAATGACATGTCTTTTGTAGCTTGCTTGAAATGGACAAGATATATCAACACAGACAATATTGGGCAATTAAGATTGAAAGCATTTCTGAAATGACCTTGGATCATGAGAAAGGGTTAATGAGATACTCAACGTTAACTACCCATAACTTGGAAAATGATTAGCTCTCCTCGGGCCACTAAATATTTATTAACCTGTCAATTTGTTTGTTTTTGTATTTAAAACGCAATTAGTTCACACGCTTACCGCTCTTATTCACACATCGCAATCTTCAAATGGATACAATATAGCGTTGTGATTTATATAAGGCGAAATGCGATTGCAATTGTTGCAATATCACATTTTTCAAAATCGTTAATAGGTGTTGTAGTGGTTTTATTAGCTTAATTACTTGCAAAGTTTGTGAAGTGCGATTTGCGAAATGATAAGGTGCTTATAATCGGGATATCGCAGTAGGAGGTTTGATCGTGCATCACAAATTTTTAAAGGTGTTCTATGATAGTCACATGGAAAAGTGTGATTTGCGATTTGCAAAAAGGATCTCATCCTTGGGTTGTTTTGCAATATTTTCCAAGGCAATTTCTTAGAGTTAGGTTTTATTATCCTAAGACTAAAAATTTAAAAACGGTCCCGATTTATATCTCTAACCTAGCTCCCCATTTCTAAAAGGCAAATCTGACCAGGTTCGGGACTTCCACATACCACCCGACCATAGATGTGGTTGAACCAAATCTCTCTTTCAGCCAGTCACCCACGTGCCATATTCCAAGCATGAATGTGGGATCTCATAGAACAACCAAGGGAATCCTGAGGTTAAACCACCTCCACCCTCATCAAAATTTGATCACAACAAAACTAGTGCTCCGATCACAACCAAACTGAACTTGGAATGACATCTGGAATCCATCACTATCTTTGAGGAATTTTTTGTCTCCTTGTCTCTTAGACTTTATCGCAATCCAATCCCAAATCACTAGGCCCTAAACTGATACCAGCCTCTCAAGATTTACTGCATCCAAACCCAGATCTCTAGGCCCTAAACTGAGACTTTTCCCTCGAGTTTTATCATGTATCCCACCAAAACCGGTCAAGGGATTCCTAGGCCTTTAGTAATGAAACTTGGGGCCACCTTCGCCCCAGACTCTGAAATCCATCCGTCAAACCAAAGCTCAAAAACTGAAATAAACATCCCAGCACCATGGCATCTAGAAAAAGGCAAGGCTAGGTTGGAAACCATTGTCATAACCCAGCAAAACCATGCCACTGACAACAAGAGAACCATACACTAACATGCAAAGCCATGCATGTCCAAACCAGCTAGGAAATCACACGTGCAAAATGTTCCCTGTAAGTATTCATGTTGAAGCTTCTTGATCCTAGTTTTCCTCCTTGATCCTTGCTTTCCTTCCTTTCCCTTTTCTTGCTTTTCCTTCCTTGATCCAAAACTAGAGTGATCCAAGAAAATTCTAAGTGACCAAGAGTGTGTGAGAGAGAGAGAGAGAGAATATTGAGAAAGCTCCAAACTTAAACTAGAAAAAGGTTACACTGCCTAAGAAGTTTGCCAACTAATCCTCAGAAGCCTTTTTATTAATGAGGCCTCTAATTTCTTCACTTTCCATTATTTTCCTTTGTTTTCCTCCTCACATGCAACTTGTGACCTTTCACCTTACTTTTCTCCTAATTTCCTTTATTTTCGTAAATAAATGTGCCAAATTTCCTTTTTGCCTTTTGATGCCTTTGCCAATTTTCCTTAGCCAAAACACACATCCAGTGATGCCCACTAGGATATCTTTGCCCAACATTCAGCTTGGAATACGTGTTCTTTACTTGTGGTCTTATTTTGCCTTTATTTACTTTTATTACATGGAATTTTCAGTGGGGTTGTTACAAACCATAAGAGGAATCTTGTGTAATGGCCAATAAAAAGTAAAATGACGTTGCAATATCATATTTGTGCTGCTAGGTTCTTTGGTTGTGGAAACAACAATTACGCAAAGAGGAGTTCATTCCATGTATCATGTAGTCCTAGAATTCAGTAATGCAAATAATTCTAAAAGTCACCTTTTCTATCTAAGTATGTATTTGGATATATGAGACTCATCCCTTAACTTTAAAATCTTGGTGATATATAAATATTCAATCTTTGTGCCCTGCATATCACTCTCAACAGTTGGATCATTAGCTCGATTATGAGAAGAATTTTGACTTTTAGACAATAGTTTGGCATTATCACAACGACCTCCTAAGTCCCAATCCCCATCAAATAAATATATATGAGGTAGGGTTCTCATGAAGACCCTAATTAAAAGAAATTTCAGCCTAAAAGTGGCCTCCAAAGAAAAAATAACAAAATAAGAGTTATGAATTTTGGAGGGAAATTTTTAATCATGTTTTTGGCTTATCTCCTTACAGGTTTACTCAAATTTCAAGTGTAGACACTCATTGGAGCGGAATTAAATTTCACATCCAATGAGTACCCATTATGCATACTTTTGAGAAGACCCACATTGATAAAAATTGAAGATACATTAAAAAAAATGTGTTTCAACAAGTTTTTTTTAATGTATCTTCAATTTTTATTGATGTGGGTCTTCTCAAAAGTATGCATAATGGGTACTCATTGGATGCAAAAGTTAATTCCACATCTAACTAGTGTTTACACTTGAAATTTGAATTAACGTATGTAATATTCCTAATTATCCATGGCTAATTGGAATATTCGATTTTCCTTAATTTTTTCCTTTTATAGTTATTTGTAAATAAAAAAGTGAGGAAGGGGGACATAACTCACTTTTAGAATAAAAAGTCGCTTCCTAGTAGCAAAACATTGTGACTTAAAGGGGAGACAAGGGGGCCAAAGGGGGATGTAGAAATGGAGCCCACACAGACACATGGAGGGACTGCGCAGAAGGAAAGAAACACGTGGCAAGATAGGAATTACGTAGGAGGAGGTGAGCCTTGGGATTGAGAGAGGCAAAGGCTATAAAAGAGAGAGGAGCCCCCTCATTTTGATCATTGAGTTATGAGCATTTGTGATAGTCACTTTGACTTAGAGCACGCTGGCTGTTTAGCTAGTCTGCAACATTATTTAGTGCATTGAGTGTCTCCGTTTGGAGATCTCACCCTTAGCCCCGGGGGACTTCGAGTGCCTGCTCGGGCAAGGTATTTCCATTGGCATTTCAGCATTAGTTTCATCAGCATTTCAGCAGCAGTTTCATCAGCGTTTTGGAGGACTACGTAGCACTGAGAGGGGTGACACAATTCTTTCTGGCAGGAGTTCTGGGTTGAGGGTTTGCATTAGGATTTGTGTTGAGAGATAGAGCAGGGGATCAACCCTTGCATATTGGAGAGCTTTGGTATAGGTTTCAGGCAAATTCCTGGAGGGTTTCATTCAGTGGCAGTGCAGAGCATTGAGGGATTGCGCAGAACCCCAAGGGGGTGATTTTCGGGGGTCGGCCATTTCAGAAAAACTTTTTGGGTTTTTCTGGGTTTCTTGAGCAGAGTCCGATTCCAGAGTTTTAGCATTCTCTAAGGAGGGGAGCAGCCCCAAATCCTCGTTTGATTTCTAGTAGCAGCAGCAGCACGACAATTCTCCAGTAGCTTGGATGCAGTTTAGAGAGGGGCCATTCCTTTTCTATTCTGAGTGTATTTCTTCACTTGCCTTGTGCAAGTCGAGGTGCCATCTACCTGATCACCTCCTATACTCATTCTATTACTCAGTATAATAAAATGGCTTAGCATTTCTCTCTGCATTTCTTGAGTATCTGCTTATGGTTATATTGTTATTTGTTGCACCATTGTTATTTTCATCTCTTTGAGCTTATTGGCTATTATACCACTTGTGCATTTTCTCCTATACTCTTAGACAGAGTCTGGAAAGGGCCAGGTAGCCTCCGGATCTCGTCCTCTTTTCAGAGGCGACATATCTGGTAAATACCCTCCCACTCTATCTCTAGTTGGAGTTTGCTTGTGTTTGAGGAATATTCTTGATAAGGGATATTACAGTGGTATCAGAGCATAGATCTAGATTAGCCTATGGAGCTAGCAAGTGGGGAAAACCCTACATCTGTTACAGAGGTCAGAGATACAGAGACATTTGGCGTAGGTTGGAGAACACTTACAGAGAGAGAGATTGTGTTGCTGTGGTGGATGTAGAACAGGGGGAGACTGTGGTGGACGCAGAACAGAAGGAGCCTGTGGTGGACACAGAGCAAGAGGCTCTGATGGCAGATGATGACGGGAAGAGATTTGCGGATATGCTCCTCAAATCAGTGCAGGATCTGTCGAGGCAAATTGAGGTGTTGGGGCAGAGATTCATGGCAATAGAGGCCAGACAACATGAGATCCCACAAGTTTTCTAGGTTGGTGAGGGATCGGGCGCATCCCACCATTTGCTAGAGCAGCGTGATACTACATAGCAAGTGGCTTCACATGCCCCTACATGCTCTACCATGCCCACTTTCTTAGGAGCAGCAGTTCTATGCCAAACTCTCCAAGTGTGAGTTTGGGTTGATGGAGATGTTGTTTTTGGGACACATCATAGGGGTGGATGGAGTGAGAGTCCACAAGGAGAAGATCAAGGCCATCAGAGAATGGCCGGAGCCGAGAAACGTGACGGAACTTCGAGGATTCATTGGCATTTGTACTTACTACCGGAAGTTTGTCAAGGGTTTCTTACAACTTTCTGCACCCCTGACAGATTTGATGTGGAAGGGGGCATTCAGTTGGTCAGATACAGCACAACGAGCCTTTGACAGGCTCACGGAGGTTATGAGTAGCTGCCCAGTGCTTGCGTTGCCAGATTTTAAGCAACCATTTGTTTTGGAGTGTGATGCGTCGGGAGAGGGGATCGACGCAGTGTTGATGCAAGGAGGTCACCCTATAGCCTTTGAGAGTCGAAAGCTCCTTCTGCACGAGAGGTTGTATTCTATCTACGACAAGGAGATGCTGGCCATCATGCATGCATTGGCTAAGTACCGACAGTATTTGGTGGGAAATAGGTTCACGGTGAGGACTGATCACAACAGCCTCAAGTTTTTTTTTGGAGCAGAAGCAACTACAGGAGAGGCAGCAAAAGTGGATCAGTAAGATCCAAACATATGACTTTGACATTGAGTATGTCATGGGTAAGAACAATGTGGTAGCAGATGCCCTTTCACGTAGACCAACCACGTTGTCTCTTATGAGCTTGGATAAATACTGGAGGGCTCGACTCTTAGTAGAGTACTCCAAGGGTGGGTTTGCATGTGAGGTTCTGCATAGGCAGGTGGCAGATGAAAGGTACATGGTGGTCGATGAGATCATCTATTATAGGGACCGGATCTTCTTGACTGAGGGGTCTCAACTCAAGAAGAAGATACTCCAGGCATCACATGATTCACCATTGGCAGGACATCAGGGGTTTACCAAAACCTACAAGGCCATTAGAGAGAGGTTCTCATGGAAGGGCCCCAAGGAGGACGTACTCTAGCACATCCGGGAGTGCGATGTTTGCCAGAGGAACAAGGGAGAGATGAGCCATCCCGTGGGTTTATTGCAGCCTCTTCCCATTCCGAAGGGGAAATGGGAGAGTATTTTAATGGAATTCATCACAGGGTTGCCCATGGTATAGGGCAATGATTTTATCTTTTTCGTCATTGATCGACTGACGAAGTATGCATATTTTTTTGCCATATCCGCACTCTATACAACAACACAGGTAGTCGAGCTGTTCTTCAGAGAGCTCTTCAGGCTACATGGTCTTCCTAAGACCATCGTCAGTGACAGGGACAGTCGTTTCATGGGCGGGTTTTGGCAGGAGCTTTTCCGGTTGGTGGGGACGGAGTTGACACCGAGTACCAGTTATCACCCACAGACGGATGGGCAGACAGAGATAGTTAACAAGTGGCTGGAGGGCTACTTGCGTAACTATGTTAGTGGGCAGCAGTGAGCATGGCTAAAGTGGTTGCATCTGGGGGAGTACTGCTACAATACTTCACATCACATGTCCATTGGTATGTCACCATTCTATGCCTTATATGGGTATCATCCTTTATCTTTTGCTAATGTGATGTTTGGTGATAGCAAGGCTCCTAGAGCCAAGATTTAGATCCAAGAGAGTCAGGATATTCTCCGAGCTCTCAAGGATAACATGGCTACAGCGCAGAACCAACAGAAGTTGTATGCCGACAGGGGTCAGGTGGAGAGACAGTTTGAGGTAGGGGACATGGTCTACCTACGATTACAGCCATACCGACAGTCGTCACTGAAGCAGAAGGGGGCTGAGAAGCTCAAGCCCCGCTTTTATGGGCCATATATGGTGATACGCATGATTGGATAGGTTGCATATGAGTTGGAGCTACCCCAAGGCAGAAATATTCATAACGTTTTTCATGTATCATGCCTAAAAAAGGCATTGGGGTAGCACGTGACAATGACAGATGAGCTACCACCCATGGATGATGAGGGGAATTTGGTATTGCAGCCGGAGGCTATCATTGATACCAGGGAGAGGCAGCTGCAGAGCAGGACAGTCCGAGAATTCTTTGTGAGGTGGAAGAATTTGCCGAATAAGGATGCCACTTGGGAAAGTGAGAAAATATTGTAGCATCCATCACTTCAGTTGCTTGAGGACAAGCCACATTTCGCCGGGGGAGACTATAATATTCCTAATTAGCCATGGCTAATTGGAATATTCGATTTTGCTCAATTTTTTCCTTCTATAGTTATTTGTAAATAAAAAAGTGAGGAAGGGGGACATAACTCACTTTTAGAATAAAAAGTCACTTCCTAGTAGCACAACGTTGTGACTTAAAGGGGAGCCAAGGGGGCCAAAGGGGGACGCAGACACATGGAGGGACTGCGCAGAAGGGAAGAAACACGTGGCAAGAGAGGAATTACGCAGGAGGAGGTGAGCCTTGGGATTGAGAGAGGCAAAGGCTATAAAGGAGAGAGGAGCCCCCTCATTTTGATCATTGAGACCCCTCATTTTGATCATTGAGATATGAGAATTTGTGATAGTCACTTCGACTTAGAGCACGCTGGCTGTTTAGCTAGTCTGCAACACTATTTAGTGCATTGAGTGTCTCCGTTTGGAGATCTCACCCTTAGCTCCGAGGGATTTCGAGTGCCTACTCAGGCAACGTATTTCCATTGGCATTTCAGTAGTAGTTTCATCGGCATTTCAGCAGCAGTTTCATCAGCATTTTGGAGGACTGCAGCACTGAGAGGGGTGACGCAGTTCTTTCTGGCAGTAGTTCTAGGTTGAGTGTTTGCAGTAGGATTTGTGTTGAGAGATAGTGCAGGGGATCATCCCTTGCATATTGGAGAGCTTTGGTAGAGGTTTCAGGTAGATTCTTGGAGGGTTTCATTCAGTGGTAGTGCAGAGCATTGAGGGACTATGTAGAAACCCAAGGGGGTGATTTTTAGGGGTTGGCCATTTCAGCAAAGCTTTCTGGGTTTTTATGGATTTCTTGAGTAGAGTCCGATTCTAGAGTTTCAGCATTTTATAAGGAGGGGAGCAACCCCAAATCCTTGTTTGATTTCTAGCAGCAGTAACAGTGCGACAGTTCTCCAGCAGCTTGGACGCAGTTCAAAGAGGGGCCATTCCTTTGCTATTCCGAATGTATTTCTTCGCTTTCCTTGTGCAAGTTGAGGTGCCATCTTCCTGATCACCTCTTGTACTCATTCTATTACTCAGTATAATAAAATGGCTTAGCATTTCTCTCTGCGTTTCTTGAGTATTTGCTTATGGTTATATTGTTATATGTTGCACCATAGTTATTTTCATCTCATTGAGCTTCTCGGCTATTATAACACTTATGCGTTTTCACCTATACTCTTAGACATAGTCTGGAAAGGGCCAGGTAGCCTCCAAATCTCGTCCTCTTTTCAGAGGCGACATATCTGGTAAATGCCCTCCCAGTCTATCTCTAGTTGGAGTTTGCTTGTGTTTGAGGAATATTCCTGAGAAGGGATATTACAATGTATAAGGAGATAAGCCAAAAATATGAATTTAAAAAGTAGTTTTTTTAATTTTCCCTCCAAAATATTTACATGTACCTCTTTTTTAATTTAAAGGATTTTTATTGGTATGCATATTATGTACATAAAAAATTCATGGGAACTTTTAAGCTGAAATTTCCTCTAATGCAACTTTGGATACTTAATAAATTGTTTATCAAGCCATTTCATAACACTATGCACTATGAACTTGCGACAAATTTGAGGTATCCCAACTTCCTGTTGTGATTTGGTTGTCCATTTACATACATGTGCCATCTAATTTCATTTAATTTTACATTTTTCCAATGGTGCCCTGTATTCAACACTACAACATAAAACCTATAAATATTATCTTGCAAGAACCCGTTGACACAGGAATTATACAACTAAGTCAACAAGGGAGGAATAGCTCGGTCCAAGGCTCTTTAATAGCCCAAGCCATTTGGTATGGCTACCCTCAATGGGTTTATAGGCTTCATTATCCTTGGATCATTTCTTCTTACGAAGGAGTGAATCTGGAGAAACTAATCCTGACCTAAACTAATACTAAACTAATGTTAATTCTACTAATACTAAACTAATCTATACCACTTGATCAAATATATATAACTAATCTATGCTATCTAATGGTTAAAATAAAATTATTAGTTACAATAATATGTCTAAATAATGTTTTTAAAAGATAAAAATACTATTTGTTCTATCACTCCCCGGATGCGGGTGACTGATGCGGCATTCAAAGTGAAAACACTGGGGTGGGGTGAGGCAGCTCGACACCTGCCCACCCAGTACGCAACGTTAAATACTTGTAAATGGGAGAGCGCTTGGCATGCACGCAAGGCAAGTCATAACAGCTCTCATTCAGGTGGCCCTGGTTAATTCTTCCTGTCCTCTGCAACAGCTCTTCCCTCCGCACGCTACAACCTGAAAGAGATGATGGCGATCATCAATGCAGCAGTTATAGAAGTGGTTTTTCGAGAAAGGTCTGGCAAGTTTAAGACAAGGCACTGCTCTGGGTTTGAGTTGAAGCCTTGCGAGCTGTCTCTTTGGGCTCATCCCCTCGCTTCTGCTCAAATTATGGTTCTTTCTGTAGTCTCTTGGCCCTTGCTGTGGAAAGCCTTTCTGAAGCTTAGCTCGGCCATCTAGGGGTAGCTCCTGTTGTTCCTCTCTCTCCTCTAGGGGATTTTGGGCTATAGTCTGGCGGCCTTCGTGTCGGCTTTTCATCACTTGGTCTCAGGTCTTGCCTTTGGCTTTGGCGGGTGGTTTTTGAGTAGTTCCTTCACAGCCTCTGTCCCCTCGTTCAAATGTTTGGTCTTAGGCCTGGTCTTTGATACTGGGGGGTGGGAGATTAGTCCTGTTAATTCAAAGGTCGCTCGTTTTCACTCTGGAAAATATTACTCTATGCTTAATTGGTTCTCGCCGACGAAAGGATTTCGTAGGTTCTCACCCGGGTCTCCGCGTCTTTGTTGCTCCATTCGCCTTATCATTGCCCAGCCTGTCCGCAACCTATCTAACACTCCCTCAAAGATGGCTCGACTTTGACAAAGAATGGGGTGCCATAGAGGCCAACCCCGGCGCGCTTTGACAAGCTCATCTTTGGATTCGCCTGCCCCCTCCAACAAATTGTTTACTGGTCGATACCCCGACACTCGAAGCGGGAGAGGGCGGCGTCGTGCCTCCAGTCACTAACGTGGGCCTCCCTCCTCGACCGGCTCTGCAATTTTCTCTTTTAACAGTTCCCTGCATCGGCCTCAGATAACGACCCACATAACAGTGGTTTTCCATGAGACTACACAGATGGAGGACTCAGACTCTCATCTGGGAGGCTCGGGGGCAGTCTCTGGTCCTTCTCCTTCGATTCAGCTTGGAATTGGTATGGCACCTCAACAAGTTCAAAATGCTCTTGGTTGCAGCACTCAGGATGCGGAGATGCTGCCTATCGATCCCGAACCCTCTAATCAAAACGGTGCTCCAGCTTTGGGTGAGCCAGAATTCGGATGGTGCTGAATTGTGGAAGAACCACAAGCTGACTAGCATGCTCTCTTTGGCGATGGTTTTTGGTTATGCTATGGCTATCACCGGGCAAGTTTACTATGTTAACTATGTGGTGGATTTCCTGTGTTTTTTTGTGGTTTTTGTTCACTATGAAGAACCAGAAGAGTATCATCCCAGTCCCCTGCATGGGTTCTGAACTTGGTCTTCTTACTTTTTTTTTCCTGGAAATTCTGCCTCTTATCAGAGCAGTGTACTGACTTCGGTCTCTATGTAAATATTTCTCCACCTTGTTAATAGAATTAGTCTTACTCAAAAAAAAAAAAAAAACTATTTGTTCTATCACTAATTAATTCTATTTTTTGTATGTTATTTATAAATTAGAATCTAGAGAAAAGTTAAAATTAAGTACAAAAATCTATTATTCAAAAGAAAAATATAAATAAAATACTATGATATAGGAAATATACACCATTATAATATAAAGGAAAAATGACTAGAATTAGTGTAACTAGTACCTAAAACATAAATGAATCCCGTTTAACAAAATTATATAATGACAAAATGCAATATGCTAACTAATATTTAACTTATAAATGCAATTATAAATTAAATAAAAATGATTCAATAATGTGATGTAAGTGAAAGACATAAAGTTACATCAAAGTAAATTATATCTCTTTCAAACTAATAGAGATCAAACTCCATTAATAGATGCACTCACATTAAAGATCATAAAAATATTTAAAAAAAAATCCTGAGTCGAGACAAAATATTAAAAGAGACAAGGTCATTTTATCATTCTCTATCTAACAGTATTCCAACAATTCACCAGTGAGTCAAATCAATTGATAAATAGTGAGAAAATAATAAGTAAATAAGAAATGGCACAAGAGTATGTTTAGTTTAACTCATAGGAAGATAGCATTCCTATGAATCTAACCTTCCAGAATCAAATCATAGAGGTCAAAATCAACATAATGTTATGATCTGTATTATCCTCAGGACACAAGTCACTAGAGGAGTTATACAATCTATTTAATGCACAAGAATTAAACTATCACAGTGGAAAATAATATGAAAAGATAGTTATCAGTCCACAATCCAAGTCAGTGTTCCTCAAGCATCATAACCTTTAATTTTTCAGAGATCAAACTACAAAAAGAATAAAGACAAGTGACAATATTCATATGACCATGGAGAAGAAATTCACATGAAGATATACCAATAGAATTAAACCATATCAATAAATGCAATAGAAAATGAACATTAAATCCATAGTCATGGATTTAACCACGTTTTCGGTGTTTCCCCCTCTCCCAATAGTACCATAGGTACCCCCCTTTTCATCATAAAATAGGAGGTTTTATATCCTTTGAGTAACTAACTATGTCCAAAATTATCTAAGAAATAAAATTGTCTTTTACAATATAACCATGATTTTCAGTTTTCAACCTGTTGGCTAGATTCATAAAATAAAAGAAAATCCACTAGGTAACTAACAAGATTTGATTTGATAATATCCACAATAACTGAGACAATCCACAGGTACCTGATCCATGAAAGATGAGAGCGATAACTCAACCAAGATAGATACTTGTGAGAAATTAAGAAAGGAAATCAATTTTCAATGAAAATAAGTGAAAAGAGTCGTTACAGAATTTGAGATTCTATAACACCCTTATATTAACTATAGCAATTAAAATCAAAATCTTAACATACCTTATCATTCCGAAAAGCTGTGAAATATCAACAAGAAAAACATTTATTTAGCATTATGTGGATCATCAAGATTCGAGGAAATTATAACTTTGACCTTCAAGGACTTGACTACAATGTGAATATCAGCAGCCTGTGACTTATTGACTTAATTAGTAGAATGTTTTTCTCTTTGTGTTACTTTAAGTCTATAGGCGACTACAAGTAACTTATTTTCCTGCATGAATTGTGCAATCTGATGATTCATTCGAAATAGTGAACAAAAATTGATGATGCCATGAAAGATCATATAGTTCTTCATAAAAAAAAATCTCATGAATACTTTTTGCTTTCGACATATCCTTTTTATTATCTGAAACACTACAATTTAATGAGAGTTCGAGCTTAGACTTCTTAGGCTCAGGCTCTGTATTTGTCTTTAGATCAACATGGATCTCTTCAACAGGGGAAGTCATTCAATTTATCCTTAATATGAGATCTAAAATCATGTTTCAATTGATTCTTTGTTTCTTTACATGTAGGTTCAGGAGATGAAGACTCAAACTAAAGGTTATTTGTGGAAGATTTCACCTTGCCCTTTTTCTTAATTTCTTGTTTTACCTTGCCTCTTCCAGTAGAATTTTTCTTGGCCATACTCTTCGTTATTCGAGCATTCACAGGTTCAGGTTTATTGATCCTATCATCCTCTGTGACACAAGGATACAACTCATGGCAGGATTCTCCAAAATCTGAATGCATCGAATCATGAGCGAGTGACTGGGAAGGGTCATGTAAAGGATAATTAGGCTCAGGAGGTGCAAGTGGTTCAGATTCTTTAGGAAGGAGAGGTTTATTGAATTTTTTTTTGTCTTAAGAAAACATCCCAATTATCTCCAAGTTTTGTCAATTGGTACTTAACCAAGATGAAAATAAGACAGTGGTAAAAGAGAGACTTATTAGCATTTTTATGTTGCAACTGGTAGGTGCAAGACATCTAAGCAAGACTCTTATACAAATAATAAGGAAAATTGAGCTTATGACCTAAAAACATCATCAATAGCCTTATGTGATAGATAAAGACCAAGTTGTAATGTCCCTCACAAGTGATATAACAACACAAGAACAAAACTAGGTTCTTCCATTTCGGTTTAAGATAGGTAATAGGCATACCTTTAACATCATAAACACAATCCTTTTTTGCGAGTAGCTTCTTTTAGGTGATGTCATGAACTCTACATTTTTTCGACCATTTTTCCCCTTCGATTGGGAGATTGGTAGCTTCAGTGATAAAATCCACATCCACATAGATTTCTTTGTTACCTACCTTGGCTTTATTACCATCGAATGAAGAAGCAAATTCTTCGACAACACCCTAACTGTAGGGCTTGGAAAATCTGGAGGAAATCCCACGAGTCAACATGGCGAAATAGTTAGACACAGTCATCACAAACCTTAACCATTTTGGTCCCAATTACTTCGGATCAAATAACATGTGTCATGGTTTGAATTAGGAGGGTTCACAGTCAAAGTAGAAAGAAAAACACAGAGACTAGTCATGCACCAGGAAAACAATCTTGTAACCCTAACCCATTTTTGGACCAAAAGACAAATGAGAGAAGAGAATGAGGGAACCAAGGGTCAGCTTGATTGAAACCCTAGAGGTTAATTTAGAACAATTAAGAACATAATACAGGAGCATGATTACCACAGGTATCGATGATGATGGATAGTGGATTAGTCATAGATGGAACAGATCGATATTCCCATCTTTAACATGCAAGACAAATCTCCCACAAATTGATAACATAAAACTCAAAACTCATAATCATAAATAGGAGAACATCATGCCTCATAATTACAAATCGAGAGACTTTGACTAATAAATCTCAAGTCACATGGAGCATAATCATAACCCTCAAATCATTCACTGGATCAAATAAATCAAACCTTGTTCCTTAACTAAGGTCAGAGCATAGCTATATATAAAGACCAATTGATATATAAACCAAGCATAGGTTTTTAAACATAAGGTTTTACATTCCATAGAATAGGTTATCACTATACTTGAATTAATATTAAATGTAGGTACCAAGCCCTGACATATATATATTATTCATTCAATACAAGACACAAAACATTAGAAAGACATATGTACAAATTAAATATGAAACAAGGCTGCTATAGAATGTCAATTCTATAGCAGACTTGTTCCTTCTAACATTCATTTGAAAATGCAAAATGGTAGGCCTCATAATTGTTTTTTTCATGAATATCCAATGAAATATGACATAAGGAGTGTCGAAACAAGCATAAAACATACACAACCATGCGAAAGCAATGAAGGTCGCATCACATAATCTCTAAACAACAAAAATATTGTACATTAGAAAGCATTATTATCAAACCTCATCAAATCAAAAATCAAATGGGAAGAACCTCAAAGACATGAATAATGAGGGGCCCATATCATTTTATCGAAATGAGAGGGGAGGTGGTTGGACTACCAACAAAACCCTGTCGATCGGCTAAGATGCATTGCAAATTTAGTTGATCAGTTTCTTGGGTTCAATGGTTCAATTTCACAAAGGTTTGTTGACCAATAATACAATACAATTGTGTTTGTCTCTAAGAATTTGTATTCCCAACCATCCGCCTTATTGCACTAGGAGCACATACTAAACCATATTCCTTGCCTACATCTTGAACATTTGGACTGTCATTTCCCTCTGTAATGAGGCACATCATAGACTGGAACGGTTACCTTCCCAATGAATCCCCAACAAATGAAAGTGTTTTGTTCTGCATTCTATAAAGAAAAAACAGAAAATAAATAGTCAGATTTAGGTATTGCAAATTAGTAGAACAAAATTTGAACAAGAGAAAGTGTGTGCTCTAGCAAATAATGCTTTACAAAACTGTCAAAAAGAAAATTTAACTGGTTTATGAGAAATATTTTCGGTGATAATCACATCAAAATTCATTTGTCGACGCATTTCGAACCAGCAAGTGTGGTTCATCTTCAGGACAAGATGAAGAACCAGATCATGGAAGCAAATTAAATAAAGAGACCCATCATTCAAACTATTAGGAAACGAGCTCACAAAAAGATAGAAAATATAGATCAACGACTTAGAATTCAGCCTCTTCAAGGGGGCAACCTCCTTTACATTACACAAATGAACAATTCTTCAATGATACAAATGACTAAACCTCCCTTCTATATATAAGAGTCTAAGGGGTCACAATATAATCAAGCCGACCTAACAGTGATAACATAAGGGCACAACAATAACAATAGTGGGTTTCTATGTGGCACACTAATAACAATATGGGGAATATAGGGGCACAATAATAACAATAAGGGATACAATGACAACAGTAATGGGGGAATCAAATCACTAGTATTATAGGGACCCAACATGCCCCTCTCCTTCTGAAAAGTGTTGTCCTCAATGCTTGAGTAGTTCTGGATGTTTTTGTATAAAATTCGCATCCTCCCATGTGGAATCTTCAGTGGATAAGTTCTTCCACTTGATGAGATACTCCAAAATTGATCAATTTTGTACTTGTCGAGTTCTTGTTTCTGTGACTACTTCTGGTTCCAATATGATTTTTCCCTCCTTGTCAAGTTCTGGCAATATTGTTTGAACTGGGAACTTGTCACCTATAACCTTCTTTAAACATGAAACATGGAAAACTAGGTGCACTCGAGAAATTGCAAGAAGCTCCAATTTGTATGCCATAGTACCAATCTTTTGTAACACCTTGTATGGACCATAATACTTTGGTGATAATTTATTATCCTTCCTAGCTTGCTTAAGGGACATTTGTTTATATGGTTGTAGCCATAGGAATACCCAGTCACCTACATCAAAACTTCTTTCACTGCGATGTTGATCTGCTTGTTGTTTCATTTTATTCTATGCCAATGTGAATTTATCCTATAAGAGTTGAGAACTTGTTGTTGATGCTCGATGTGATGTTCCACTGCTTGAACCTTAGAATTTTATCTTAAATATGATGTGATGGATGGTGGATGATATCCATAAAGTGCCATAAATGGGGTCATTTTTGCTACAGTATGGAAGGAAGTGTTATACCACCATTCAGCCAGAGGCAACCATTTGACCCATTGTGTCTATTTATCAGATACAAAGCAACGAAGATATCCTTCCAAACATTTATTTACTATCTTAGTTTGACCATCAAATTGAGGATGATAAGATGAGCTATAAGCTAACTGAGTACCGATACAAGAAAATAATCATGTCCAAAAATTTGTAATGAAAATGGGATCTCTGTCGCTTACAATAATCTTTGGGTTTCAATGTAGCTTTTGAATTGTTTCCATAAATGTAGTAGAAACTGTACTGGATTTGAATGGATGTGATATTGCACAAAAGTGTACATACTTGGTAAGTCTATCAACTACCACCATGATGACACTCTTTCCTTTGGAGTTGGGTAAACTTGTGATAAAATCCATTGAAACCTCCTCCCAAAGTTGGCTTGGAATGGATAAAGGTTGTAATAGACCTGGGGTCATAATTGTTCCAACTTTGTTTTGTTGGCAAACCAAACATTCCACCACAAACTTTTGAATATCCTATTTAAGGATATCTCAAAAAAAATCCTTCTTAACCCTTTGGTAAGTTTTTAAAAATTTTGAGTGCCCTCTTAAGGGAGAAGTGTGCAATTCCATAAGAATCTTTTGTTTGAGTTGGGAACTCTTACATAGGTATAAGCGATCTTTGTACCATAACGAATCATTTTTCTAGCTAAATGTATCAGATGTACTGGGATCTTGTTGTAACTTTTGAATGAGTGCCCAAAATTCTTCGTCATTCTTCCATTCATCCCTTGCTTTGTTTACCCAATCTGGTTGATTATAGAAATGGTGCAGAACAATGCTTCCACATCCTCATCCTTTCTTGAGAGTGCATCTACCACAACATTTTGCTTCCCTTTTTTGTAGATGATTTCAAAGTCATAACCCAACATCTTTGTGACCCATTTTTGTTCCTCTTCAAAGGATAATCTTTGTTTTAAGAAGTATTTATGACTATCATGATTCGTTTTTACCTTGAAGTGTATTCCCATTAGGTAGGGTCGCCATTTCTTAAGTGCATGTAGTGTTGCCAACATTTCCTTCTCAAAAATAGCTTTTTGTAAATCCTTTGATTGGACAACTTTCGAAAGCAATGATTCTTTCATCTTGCATTAAAGGGAAACCAATTCCATTTCCTAAAGCATCACATTCCACAATAAAGGTTTTTGTGAAGTCCGACGTAGCTAAGACCGGTGCTTGGCACATTGCCTCTTTAAGATGGCCGAAGGCCTTTGTTGCTTCTGGAGTCCATGAAAATACATAATGTTGTTATAGGTGCTGCTATTCTCCCATAATTCTTAACAAACTTGTGATAATACCCTATCAACCCAAGAAATCATCACAGATGCTTTATGGATGTGGGGATTTTCCATTCCTTAATGGATTTAATTTTTCTAGGATCTACCTTAACACCTTTATGAGATACAATATGACCCAGATATTCCACCTCTTGTACTCCAAAGAAAAATTTCGAGATTTTTGCATATAATTGTTTCTCCTTCAATAGTTTGAGCACCCTGTCAACATGTTCAACGTGATCTTTCCAAGTCTTGCTGTGGATTAGTATATCAACAAAAAATACTAACACAAATTTTCTAAGGGTTTGAAAATGTAATTCATCAAACCTTGAAATGTAGAAGGTGCATAGGTAAGGCCAAAAGGCATGACCAAAAATTCATAATAACCCTCATGAGTTCTAAATGCTATTTTCAGAATGCTTTTAGTCTTCATTCTGATTTGATGATATCCTGAACGAAGATCCCATTTGGTGAAGTAAATTGATCCATGCAATTCATCCAATAATTCATCAATGACAAGAATGGGAAATTTATCTTTAATAGTGAGCTTGTTGAGCTCCCTATAATCTGGACATTGTTGGAAATACTGGGGGGGTGAATCAATATTTCTTTTTCCGACTAGTGTTTATCCAGTTAAATCATTTATATTCAGAACACAAGATGTACAACAAGAATAAATGCTTTTATTAATATAAACTTTGTAGTAAAATAGATACAATATATATAGATGGTTGCAATCTGTTGCCAAGCACCAACTTGGACTTTGGTGAGGCTTCAACCTCCAGAGCTCCAACTCTATTTCGCCAAGATACCAATCTTGTACTTAGGAGCACCAACTCCCAAGGACTTCAATCCTTCCATTTCCTGAGACACCAGTCCCAAGGACACCTATCCTTCCTACTTCTGAGGCACCAATCCCAAAGGACTCCTATCCTTCTTACTTCTGAGGCATCAGCCCCAAGGACTCCAATCCTTCTCACTTCTGAGGCACCAACCCCAAGGGTTCCAAACTAATCTTGTCAAGGCATGCTTGATAGTAATGTTCTACTCTCAGAACTCTTCTCCGCTGATTTTTGTCTGTTTATAGCTTCACTATAGTCTCCATGCTACAGCACCAATGACACTCAGTATTCTTATGAAGGAGTCTTTACAACTCTTTATACTGCCCACACAGAGTGTCCAATAGCCTTCATGACCTCTGATAATGTCTTCACACAGCTTTAGTCAGTCTACTGTTAACTGCACTAAGCTCTGCATAAAGAACAACTTTCTGTTCAAGCGTCTATTCTAATGCCACAATGAATGCTTCAACATGACTGTTTCTCTGCTGGCTACTTCTCCCCTTTGACTGTCTATTGTCTTGTTGGTCCTTCGTCCCTCTTTATGGTTTTGCTGGACCCTCGTTCTGTTCTGCTGGACCCTCATTGTATCAATAGCGTTCAACTCACTCTGTTCCCCATTTTTCCTGATTTTATACATTCCTCATACCTCGGTTTATTAGTTTCCTCTCTTCGCTAGCCCGTAGGCTTTCTCCTCGGTTTTTGTGGTTTCTTCTGCCTCTCTTGATCCTTTGGCTTCCCTCCTCAGTCACTGTGGCTTCCTCTGCATTGTTCGAGTTCACTGATACTCTAGCGACACATAAATTCATAAGAGAGGTCCAAAAGAGAACACAGAGAAATCATGTTCCACGTTACACTGTAACAGTGTTCATTTTTCCAGTCATTATGGACATACACAGGGTTTTTCAGTTTAACAGATATGTTATGTCCCAATCGCAATCTCAATCAGCATGATTCACCCCATTGAACTAACGTTTAGCCTCCTGAACCATCAGAACAATTATCATAAGCCTTTTGGCCTAAAAACCCCGTGCAATCCAAATATTCAATTACACAGGAAATATGAGAAAAACAAGAAAAAAGACTAAACGGCGGACTTCAAAAGATATTACACCCACATCTATACTGTATTGGGTGCGCAGTGAAGTCGAAATCGGTGCTTGTAAGAGGACAGGGTTTTGTGTATCATTGCGATGGGCAGATGTGATACATTATTAGCCCATAGCTTAATGTTGCAGTAGGTCCGCATGTATGTATCGCAATCGAGGGTTGCCCTTGGCTGAGGGCTGATGCGATATCTCAAATCATTATCAGCGATTACAATGGGCCGCTTAACACGTTATAACTCCACTCCGAAGTACCAATGCGATGTATGACAACAATCGCAAATCGCAAGGTCCAGGTCTAAACCTTAACGCAGACCACTCACTTATAGCGATGTGATATTATGTGCTGGACCCGATACGACTCAACACTCCCATGTATAAAGTTTCAAGTCCGCTTTCCATCTCCGATAGTGTATTTGTAATACAGCCAAGTCTTCCGCCTCTGATAGTGTAAAGGCATACATAAGTGAGTTTTAGCCTCCGATAGTGTATTTGCATATATATTTGCGTACACATATATAAACTCTGCCTTTCCACTCCGATAGTGTATTTTCCGATGAGTTTGGGCCGATAGTGTTAATGCCTCCATTGCTCCTCCAATGGCTCCCGACAGCTGTTAAATGCATGCATATATATGTCTGTGCTCCGATATGCTCTCCGATGGCTCTGTTTCTGTCCTCTATTTGATCTGTTCTTCTTTGGCATATATATATGCTTTGTTCTCCTTGCTTTGTTTGCTCTTGTAGCTCTGATAACTCTGCTTTGGCATATATATATATATACATATCTATATATATATACATATATATATATACATAGCTATAGATATATATATATATATATATATATACATAGCTATATATATATATATATAGCTATATATATATATATAGCTATATATATATATATATATATATATATAGATATCTATATATATATAGATATCTATATATATATATATATATATATAGCTATATATATATATAGATATCCTATATATATAGATTCTATATATATATATAGATATGCAATATATATATATATATGGCTCCTCCTGCTCCAATGTGGCTCCTCTGGCTTGGAAGTGTCTTTCAAAGACCTCCTCTTATACCTTGATGCCTTGATGGCTTCTACCTTATCTGATATGCCTCTCTTGCTCTGATATCCTATAATATGCTTTGATATGCCTCCTCTAGTAACTCCTCTTGCTTATGGCTTGGCTATCCTGATGGCCTTGCTCCTATCTCTTCATGTATCTGCTCGGCTTCTCCTTAGCTTCATGTCATCCTCTAATATCTAGAATATTGCCATATTGACATCAATGAAAACCTAGGTCAACAATCTCCCCCTTTGTTATTGATGGCAATATTCTTCTTCTCTCCCCCTTTGACATCAATGGTAAAGGAGTGCTCTGGGACTCCCCCTATCAAACTGCTTCTATTCTTCATCAATGGTAGATCTTCATGGGTCTATGACTCCCACTGTCATAGTGCTTTTCTTCTTTTTACTCAAGATAGAAGGATTGATGCCTTCTCATCAATTAGCACATTATTCCCTCTTCATGTCTCAGAACTACCTTATCATGGCTTCTACAATACTTAAAGGTGCTCTACTTCAATGCTTACAATCAGATTTCAAATAGCTATACACCAAGTGTCCAAGTCCAGGTTTTTATGCTTCAATCCATATTGTTGTCTCCACAGGCAAAATTGAGAGACCTTCATAGTCTGAATCAAGAGAGACAGCCACTAAGATTTTCTTTCTTGCTGTCTTTCTTCAGATCTGAGTTCCTTTGTGTCACTATGCTTCTCCTTGAGTGACTGCCATGTAGTATTCAACTTCACTGCATTTTGATGAAAAGGGGTTGTGCCTTACTATTGCTATATTTTCTTAGTGTCCAGTCTTAACATAAGTTATATTTGACTGCACCACACTCTCCTTTCTATGAGCCATCTTGTCCTTGTGTTCTTGTACACATCTCTGCACATTATTTCCCTAGCAGATTCAGATATCCAGTCTATTACTGTCTTTTAAATACAATTGTTGATTTTCATCTTCATGCAATGCTTCAGTTTTGTTATATGCTGCCAGCTACTCTTATTTCAATACTCCATTCTAGATGTATCTGTTTGGTTGAATATTGCCTCCATTAGTGTCCAAAATTTAACCGTTCTCACATTGAATCCCTGAGTCAAGACATAAACTTCTGTGATAACAACACCATAGTTGTTTGCCCTATTTATTTAGTGTTAGATGACTTTCTCTGTTTCTCCAAGTACTACTTAGTGATTAAGTGGAAAGCATCTTTAACAACAGTCCAAAGAATGGTTACAGGATCATATTCTTCAATGGAGTACCCTTGAGCAATGATCTTTATCAAGGAATGATTGTTAATATAGCTCAACAAGGATTTCATAGGGACCCTTTCACTAATAGCTTCTGCAATAATGATAAAAAATCACAGGCTCCGCCTAACTGTATGCATCATCTTTTTGGCAGAGTCTTCCCATCAAAGGCTTAGATTGTCAAAATTTAGGCCAATGACATATGTTGTTGGCTGGAGAGTTTAAACGAATTTCGGATTGTATTTGCTTCCTTCTCCATACTTGTGTAATTTTCTCCTTTTGCATGGTTCTAGCTTGTGTAAGAGTCCAAGTTACGTTACAATCACGTGCCATATGACCAATGTTATGACACTTGAAGCATTCTACATTGTTCATGAATAAGAATTCATGATTTCTTCCTACAAAATTGTTTCTTGGAGATTGTTGGGGACTATAATATCTATCTCTATGGGATGGTTGGGGACCATAACATCTATCTTTATGATATTCTTTACAGTCTTTTTCCATGTGACCAAAGTTTGTACAAGAATAACAATAATAAAAAAATGAACTTTGGTACCTGGGAGATGGATATTTCCTTGATGTACTTCTAAAGCCTTTCTACCTTGAGATCCTTTGATGATAACCATTGCCTCTCGCATCTTTGACATCATCTAAATTTCTTCTTGGAGCATGATTTCTTCTATTATAGTCTTGATTTTTCTCCTTGCCTTTGCTGGAATGGGGAGCATCGCCATTTCTTTCTGGCTTCTTCACATCCCTTTTTTTTAAAGCATTTTCATTCTTGTTTGAGGATTCACCTGCATATCCGAGACCTGATTTATCAAATGGACATCTGTGATAGTTGAGCATGTCATCCAAGGCTTGAGAGCTCTTCAAGATTTTTTTCATCCCTTCAACCTTTGTTCTGAGGAAGACAATCTCTTCTTCTAATATTTCACACTCATTATTCTTTTTAGCAAGTTGTTTCTTAGTTTCTTCCTTGATATGAGTAGCTTCATTTGCTTCTATTTTAAGGGAAATGATATCTGACTTCATTTTGAAGATTTCTTCATTCTTTGCTTGACTGCTCTCCATTTCTTCCTTGATCATTGTAGCTTTACATGTTTTAGCCTTGAGAAGCTTGATGTTAGATTTTAATTTGAATATTTCTTCATCCTTTGCTTTCTATTGACAGATCATGGTGTTTCTTTCCTTTCCTGCTTCATCAACTTGTCCTTCTATGACTTCCAATACTTCCACGGTCTTTTCAGCTCCTTGTGCTTGTTTCCTTGCTTCTTGTAGTTGAGACTTGAGAGTGGAGACCTCTACCTTGTACTGACCAATCTCTTCTTCAAGTTTGTTCAAGCTCTTGTGCCTTTGTTCAAGTTGACTTGACAAGGTATCTTCCTAATTCTTTGCTTTATTCAATTGATTTGTCATGGATATGACTTCTTCATGATGCTTTCTTTTTCTTTGATGAAATTCCTTCTTAAGCTTGGCAAGCTCTTCATCCCTTTCTTGTACTTGAAGTTTGACAAGGTCAACTTTCTCTCTTGTTTGATCTTGGTCACTAACTAGTGCTATCTTCTTAAGTTCCTTATTTTCCTTTTTCAAATTGTTAATCTCTTCCATGGTAGCCATAAGTTGAGCGAGGAGATCTTTTACAAAATATTTTTCATTCTATTCATCTTCTAGGTTTGCTTCAGCCTTGATGTCATCATTCTCATTTTCAGCTTCTATGATGGATTCTGGATTTCCTTCTTGATTTCCATCATCTTCTTGACTGATGGTCATGGTCAATGCCCCTTTTGAGTGAAGGTCATGAAGTTTGTCCCATATAACCTTTGCTAATGAATATTTTCCTAGATTGTTCTTTACAGAATCAGGTAGTCCATTCAAGATTGCCTTCATTGCTTTTGCATTGTTCTCCTTGGATTCTCCATCCATCCTGCTATCACAAATCACTGATTTCCAGATTTCAATGCCTTGAGTCTGTAAGAAATTCCTCATTCTTGCTTCCTATATATTAAATTTCCCATTGAGCCTTGGAGCCTCCTCAAATTGATTGTCTTCTATTTTAGTAGTAGAGGGAGACACATCCTTAGGAAGATTGGAGACTTTCTTCCTTGACTTCGCCATTTGTGTTCTAAAGATCAATCTTAAAGCTGTTAGGCTTTGAGTGAAGTTACTGGCTCTGATACCAATTGTTGGAAATACTGAGAGGGGGGGTGAATCAATATTTCCTTTTCCGACTAGTGTTTATCCAGTTAAATCATTTATATTCAGAACACAAGATGTACAACAAGAATAAATGCTTTTATTAATATAAACTTTGTAGTAAAATAGATACAATATATATATAGATGGTTGCAATCTATTGCCAAGCACCAACTTGGACTTTCGTGAGGCTCCAACCTCCAGATCTCTAACTCTATTTCGCCAAGATACCAATCTTGGACTTAGGAGCACCAACTCCCAAGGACTTCAATCCTTCCATTTCCTGAGATACCAGTCCCAAGGACACCTATCCTTCCTACTTCTGAGGCACCAATCCAAAAGGACTCCTATCCTTCTTACTTCTGAGGCATCAGCCCCAAGGACTCCAATCCTTCTCACTTCTGAGGCACCAACCCCAAGGGTTCCAACCCAATCTTGTTAAGGCATGCTTGATAGTAATGTTCTGCTCTTAGAACTCTTCTCTGCTAAGTTTTGTTTGTTTATAGCTTCACTGTAGTATCCATGCTACAACATCAATGACACTTAGTCTTCTTATGAAGGAGTCTTTACAACTCTTCATACTACCCACACAGAGTGTCCAATAGCCTTCATGACCTCTGATAATGTCTTCACATAGCTTTATTCAGTCTATTGTTAGCTACACCAAGCTCTGCATAAAGAACAACTTTCTGTTCAAGCATCTATTCTAATGCCACAGTGAATGCTTCAGCATGGCTATTTCTCTACTGGCTACTTCTCCCCTTCGACTGTCTACTGTCCTATTGGTCCTTCATCCCTCTTTCTATTCTGCTGGACCTTCTTTCTATTTTGCTGGACCCTCACTGTATCAAGAACGTTCAACTCACTCTATTCTCTATTTTTCTTGATTTTCTACATTCCTCATACCTCTGTCTATCTGTTTCCTCTCTTTGCTAGCCATTGGGCTTCCTCCTTGGTCTCTGTGGTTTCTTCTGCCTCACTTGATCCTTCGGCTTCCCTCCTCGGTCATTGTGGCTTCCTCTGCGCTGTTCGAGTTCACTGATACTCTAGGGACACTTAAATTCATAAGAGATGTCCAAAAGAGAACATAGAGAAATCATGTTCCAAGTTACACTGTAATAGCATTCATTTTTCCAATCATTATGGACATACATAGGGTTTCTCAGTTTAACGGAGATGTTATGTCCCAATCGCAATCTCAAGCGCCATGATTCACCCCATTGAACTAACATTCAGCCTCCTGAACCATCAGAACAATTATCATAAGCCTTTTGGCCTAAAAACCCCACGCAAGCCAAATATTCAATTACACAGGAAATATGAGCAAAACAGGAAAAAATACTAAAGGGCAGACTTCAAAAGATATTACACTCGCATCTATATTGTATCAGGTCCATAGTGAAGTCGCAATTGGTGCTTGTAAGAGGACAGGGCTTTGTGTATCATTGCGATGTGTAGATGCGATACATTATTAACCCATAACACAATGTTGCAGCGGGTCCGCATGTATATGTATCGCAATTGGGGGTTTCCCTTGGCGGAGGGCCGATGCGATATCGCAAATTGCTATCGACGATTGCAATGGGCCGCTTAACACATTGTAACTCTGCTCCTGAAGTGCCAATGCGATATATGTCGGAAATCGCAAATCACAAGGTCCAGGTCTAGACCTTAACGCAAACCACTCACTTATAGCAATGTGATATTATGTGCCGGACCTGATACATCTCAACACTCCCATGTAAAGTTTCAAGTCTGCTTTCCGTCTCTGATAATGTATTTGTAGAACCAATTCTTCTGCCTCTGATAGTGTAAAGGCATATATACGTGAGTTTTGGCCTTCGATAGTGTATTTTCATATATATTTGTGTACACATATATAAACTCTGCCTTTCCATTCCGATAGTGTATTTGTTGATGAGTCCATGCCGGTAATGTATTTTCCATATAACTCAGTCTTTCTGCCTCGATAGTGTATTTGCCAGATATTCAGTTTTTGGCTGCCAATAGTGTTAATGCCTCCATTGCTCCTCTAATGGATCCTGATAGCTGTTAAATGCATGCATATATATGTTTGCACTTCGATATGCTCTCCGATGGCTCTATTTCTGTCCTCTATTTGCTATGTTCTTTTTTGGCATATATCTGGCATATATATATGCTCTGTTCTTCTTGCTCTATTTGCTCCTGTAGCTCCGATAACTCTGTTTTGGCATATATATATATATATATATATATATACATACAGATATATATATATATATATATATATATATATATATATATATATATATATATATATATGGCTACTCTTGCTCCAATGTGGCTCCTCTGGCTTGGCAGTGTCTTTCAAAGACCTCCTCTTATACCTTGATGCCTTGATGGCTTCTACCTTATCCGATATGCCTCTCTTGCTCTGATATCCTGTAATATGCTTTGATATGTCTCCTCTGGTAACTCCTCTTGCTTGTGGCTTAGCTATCCTGATGGCCTTGCTCCTATCTCTTCATGGATCTGCTCGACTTCCCCTTGGCTTCATGTCATCCTCTAGTATCTAGAATATTGCCATATTGACATCAATGACAACCTAGGTCAATAGACACATGCGCCATGATCCATCCTTCTTGTGCACCAATACCACTGGGGCAGAGAAAGAAATTTGAATAGTTTGAATTATACCAGCCTCTAGCATTTCTGTAACCATATGTTCAATTTCACTCTTTTGGACATAGGGATATCTGTACGTCTTGATGTTTGGAGGAACACTTCCTAGAATCAAATGAATAGCATGATCAGATCATGAATAGGTGGGAGGCCTTTGGGAGTCTCACATACCTTGGAATGATTTTCCAAGACTTTTTGGAGATCTGGAGAAATAGATGATTTCGATGTGGGAACCTCTAGCGAACATAATTGTGCAATTACGCCTCATTGTTCCTTCTTTAGAAGCTTTGTCATACCGTTCGAGATTATTATCTTTCCTGATTTCCTTGCAATACCCATTAATTCAACTTCCTTTCCTTTCGTACAAAATTTCATGAAAATTTCTTGAAAATTAAAATCTATTGTACCCGAGGATTGTAGCCATTGGACTCCTAGTACAACATCAGCACCACCCATTGGAATGGAAAGCATTGGGCTATTCAATACATATTCCCCCATGGATAGCTTGATATTATGGCACTTTCTAGAGCAATTTATGGTTCCTCCAATTGCAACCATCACTTGACACTCTAGTGCTAGATATAGGAAGCAATTCAATTTCGTGGCTATCTTACAATGAATAAAATTATGGATACTTCCCGAATCAATCAACACTATTACCTTTTTCTTCTTGATATGTCCTTCTATCTTGATAGTTTGAGGAGTGGTAATTCCAGCCAATGCATTACAAGCTATGGTTGGATTCATTTCTTCTTTATCTAGGGTTTGTTCCTGGAGTATATTCTCTTCTTTTGACATTTTTTGTTCCTAATTTTTCCTCCTCTACACAATCTATGTAGAATAATTTCTTCTCATCACACTTATGACCTTTAGTGTATTTGCTATCACAACTGTAACAAATCCCTTTTTCTATTTTTTCTTCCAATTGTTTTGGTGTCAACATTGTAGGTTGTTGAAGGCTAGGGGCAACAACACTTCCATATTTATAGTTATGAGTGGTAGGCTTCCTCGTTGCCATAGTTTTGCTTTCCATTTTTCTTGCTAACCTGAATGCCTTCTCCAATGAATCAAGTTCCCAAAGGTGAACCTCATGTTGGATATTATCCTTTAAAGTCCCTATGAACACATCAATCATATGCTTCTCTAGAATATCTTTTACCCTTATGTTCAATTTTTGGAAGTCCTCAATGTGCTCCATCATTGAACCCTTTTGTTTGAGATTTATCAATTGGCTAAAAAAGCTATTGCTTTTTGTATCCTGATAATGTGCTATCATTTATTCCATAAAAATTGCCCAAGTGATAATTTATTTACAAGAGAAAATCCATCGATACCATACAAACTGATTTGGTTCCAAATATAAAGTTGCAATACATACCTTTTGTGTGTTTTTCACACTATGGAGATCGAAAAATTACTCCATCTGTAGTATCCATGTTCCGGGATCCTTGCCATCAAGCTTCCTCATATCTATTTTTGGAACATGGTGGGTCTTCAATCCAACATTAGAGTCTATGAAATCATGATTAACATTTCTTTTGTTCTCATCATGAGTTTCCTTTACTACCCTTTCACCATTAGTAACCATTTCTTGTAGCAACTTATTCAAATTTATCTTCAATTCTTCCATCTTAGCATTCGTGCCATTCATCTTAGTGTCCATGCCATCCATCTTAACTTGCATGCCATTCATATTGGCTTCCACGCATTCATCTTGGCTTCAGTTACCTTTTGTGAGAGTGAAATTTGTTGTACTTGGTCTTGTAATTTTGATATATCATGTTGCATTTCTTCCTCTTCTTCACGAGTCATGCTAGAGATTTCAGGTTTCTTAATAGGTATTTCCATTTTCTTTCTTCGAGGCATCAATTAATGCTAATAATTCTTCACTATTCCCTTTGAATTCCTTCAAACTAATTTTTCAAACCAATCTTATGCAAAATTTCAAAAAACTACACACATTTTTTTCACTTTGTAAGAGCTCGCTATTGAATATGTTGTATCTCTGTAACTGCGGATTTCTAATATTTGAAATTGTGTCCTGGAGTAGCCCTTTGAGTCCTCATTCTAACCCTACAAGTCTGATCAAGATTGGATTCTCCAAGGAAGCGTTATGCCAAATCTCCCACGGTGACCTGATTATAGACTAGTTCGGTAGGGCGAACTTGTACAAAGTGCCATGTGTCACTGTTTTGACCTTAGTACCTAAAACTGATATATAGAAAACTATAGGCCGTCCTCTTTCTGATTGTTTTATTAAATTTAAATTTGATGCTTAGAACAAAAGTTATGATAATTTTCCCTAGGTCACTTGTTTGGAATGTAATTCGGGAGTCTGTGAAAACCCTAAATGCTTGAGATAATATCTCCGAAAATATAGTGAGACAAGCTCTAAAATTCAGATCCGAAGTTCAAAATGATTTTAGCTCACATGTGTTGTTTTTTTAGCATCTGAAACATCGCAGAAAAAAAGCTATAGCAAAAATTCCATGATGACTTGTTTGGAGTAGCGAAACCCTAGAATCCAAAGCTCTGATACCAAATGTTAGGAAACCAACTCACAAAACTATATAAAATATAGATCAACACCTTAGAATTCAGCCTATTTGAGGGGGTAACCTCCTTTACATTACACAAATGAACAATTCTTCGTTGATACAAATGACTAAACCTCCCTTCTATATATAGGAGTCTAAGGGGTCACAATATAATCAAGCCGACCTAACAGTACTAACATAAGGGAACAACAATAACAATAGTGGGCTTCTATGGGGCACACTAATAACAATATGGGGACAACAGGGACACAATAATAAAAATAAGGGATACAATGACAATAGTAATGGGGGAATCACTAATATTATAGGGACCTAACACAAACAGCTAGAAAGAAACAACTAATTTTGACCAAAGGAGAGAGCTAGAATTGACTAGAATA
Organism: Pinus tabuliformis; assembly: GCA_031772625.1. Taxonomy (NCBI): domain Eukaryota; kingdom Viridiplantae; phylum Streptophyta; class Pinopsida; order Pinales; family Pinaceae; genus Pinus; species Pinus tabuliformis. The sequence continues at coordinate 216,805,449 of CM062809.1, read as the reverse complement.
CATATAAATTTGATTGGACTAATTAATTTGTCGACACATTCGAACCAGCAAGTGTGGTTCATCGTTAGGACAAGATGAAGAACCAAATCATGGCAGAAAATTAAATAGAGAGACCCATCATTCAAACGGCTAGAAAGAAACAACTAATTTTGACCAAAGGAAACAGCTAGAATTGACTGGACTACAACTAAATTTGACTAGACTAATTCATTTGTCGACGCATTTCAAAATAGCAAGTGTGGTTCATCGTCAATACAAGATGAAGAACCATATCATGGCAGAAAATTAATTAGAGAGACCCATCATTCAAACGGCTAGAAAGAAACAACTAATTTTGACCAAAGGAAACGGCTAAAATGTCTAGTCAAAGTTAGCTGTAGTCTAGTCAATTCTAGCTGTTTCCTTCGGTCAAAATTAGTTGTTTCTTTCTAGCTATTTGAATGATGGGTCTCTCTATTTAATTTGTTGCCATGATTTGGTTCTTCATCTTGTCCTGACAATGAACCACACTTGCTGGTTCGAAACACATCGATAAATGAATTGAACCAATGGGACAAACCTTCGTTAAATTATTAATATATGTAAGATTACATCAAATATCAATTTACTTGAATCCATAGTTACCAAGTTTGATCGTATTGACCTAAAAAAAATACGGGAAATTGTCGATTTGATTTGGTATGGTCAATAGTACAATCACCTCACCTCCTTGTCTAGAAAGATGAATTTAGGGAAAACACTTATTCAACTTGAATTTGACTTTTTTGGGAAAACTTATAGGAGTGATTTCAATATTTATTTATATCAACACATAGCCCTCAGCAAGTTGTCAACACTAACAATGATTTTTGTAAGAAATTTTATTTTCCCTCTTCCGCACTAAGTGGAGAGAGTGAATAATACATCTCCATAGTTTCACATACTTAGGCTTTTGAGGTTTTATTAAAGAAAATAATAAAAAGTAACTTTCAAATTGAAAAGAAGGTTATAAAATGGTAAAGGTAAGTTATCACTTGTGAATAGAATAGTATTAAAAACAGTGATTTATGTATTGAAAAAATTATAAAATGGTAAATAATAGTTGAAAAATGTAAAGATCAGTGGACACTTGTGAATAGAATAGTAAGTAAATTTACATATTACAAAATAGAAAAATGTAGTTGCACTTAAGAATAGAGTATTATTAAAATATTTTTCTATTGAACAGTGTGTCTAGATATCACATGAACATTGTACATATCTGGCTGTAGCTTCAAGCTTTGACTGCGGCTACAACGTTTCAAGATATCACATGAACAGTGTGTTAAATGTAACCATGACTGCATGTGCAATCAACTACCTTTTATGACTGCGTTATAGGTCTCCTATGACTGCGTGATAATGTCTCTGTCTTCATTTGCCTGCGGTTCTTTATGACCTGCGTATGTGTCTCCATTTCCAGCGGAGACTGCATTTATTCCTTCCCTTACTAAGGCTTGATGTCTTCATTACGACATATAAATTCTTACTGTGACTAGGCTTTACTACAATGTATAATCAAGGGCTGCATATAAGTGTCAACATGTACAACGTGAATATTGACTGCGGACAGCATGACCATTGACTGCGTGAATATCTCCTATGACTGCATGAAACCAACATATAACATCCACAACGTATCCACTATGAATAGCGTATATCATTCACTATGAGAAGCATATATCTTATAAGGTCTTCAAGGCTGGGTTGGATTAGGACATCATCAAACTAGGCCAGTGTATTATTTTTGTGACTTTCCTTCTCCAAAAACCCAAGACGTGGAGAGGAGATCACATCAAGAATGTATGTTCAAATGACTTCAAGTCCTTTCCAATCTATACTAAAATGTAGATGATGAATAAGCATGTCTATTGGGCTTTTGAGCCCACTCAAGTTGCTGGTCGGCTTGATAATAATTCCATAATCAAGATAAATTCATATCTCCATAAATACTTATCAGAATAGGATGATATTTAGATCAATCCTACACCTCTCGACGAGAGGGATCCAATAAAAATATCAGCTTCCATAAATAAGCTAACCCACATGGAGTTTGGCCCTAGTTGACGATTTTAACATAGTCCCAATAATGACCCTTAAGAGTCATGTGGTAGAACACCTGCATCATAATCCAACTTTGGTGAGAGAGCTGACTTACCAAAGGTAAGGATCACACACCCCGAGGCCTCCTCAACCCATTGGCCAGATGGAGAGGGACAATCCCAACAGGCACAACTCGTGGATATGATGCCAACAAGGTATACTCGCTAGACCAAGATAGGGGGAGATACCCGACTTGTCAAAATAGACAAGGATCACGCACACCCTATGGGTGAAAATAGGGGAGATACCTAACCTATTGCAAGAGTAGGGATCACACACACCTATTGTCTAGAGTTCCCTCAACCCCAGGAGCTCTTCATCTCAATTCCTCACCTTGGGATCTCAGACAGAGGGGAAGAGCTAGCTTAGTGTCATCGATAAGCCCATACCCTTACTTAGGGGGGTCACATCCATCAATCCATGTTTCTCTCTATAGATTGGAAACATATCAATGTGCTCATATATGGTACCTGATCAAATAATTAGAGAAGGGTTAAATTATACTACTTTATGGAGTTATTTCAAGTAGCAGTCCTATGTTTTCTTGTTCATACAAAACATCAAATCAAATATATGTTAGAGAAAATACATGTCATAAAATGATACCTTATTCATATTTCCTCCGATGGAGGCAGTAATCACAAGCTTAAGCTTGTATCATACAAAAACATTGTCTTAATCTATGAATATATCTCTATCTCAACTATATATACAAGATTCTTTGCCAATCAGATCCTAGTCTTATTGTCGCAATATATCACTATCATATCCAAAACCTACTCAAACAACTCTCAAAATAGATTCCTTAACAAAACTATCTCACAAATAACCATGCTAGAAACAATGTACTCAACCTTGAATGTGCTCAAAGCTACAAATTTCTATTTCCTGCTCATCCAAGATATCATGGCAGATCCCAAGTTAAAGCAACACCCAAATGTGCTCTTTTTATCAATAACATATCTAGCCCAGTCAAAATCAATGCATCCATGCAATCGTACATCTCTTGTAGTCTATCGTAGACCAATATTGATCCTCTCATGTAGATTGTTTCAAAATGTGCTCAACAAAAACCCAATTTGTATGAAGTGACTTAGACATGAATTGAATTAAGGTTTTCACTACAAAGCATACATCTAGATGAGTGTTCACAAGGAACATCAATGTCTTAATCAAATGTCGATATTGAAATCCAACAACATCTCAGCATAATTTATTGAAATTCAATTCCATAAAGGTGTTGAACTTATTTCTCTTCTTCTATTACATTTCATTTGAAACTAAGAGATCCAGTTAGGTTAGCTACCTTGCCCTGTGAAACTCCTTTGAAAATATGAGACAAATCCACGTTAATTTTATAGACTCCATAGCCCATTGTAAGTTTCACGCATTTAATCAACCAAACCAATTTTAAAATCAAACTTTGAACTCTCATAACTAGCCTAAAATCCCAAGTACAACAAAGTTAAATCTGACAAAGAGATCCCTCTCTAAAGCTGGCGGGGCTAGATCCCAACTTCCCAAGTGGTTTTATGGCTACCTCTGTGGTTTCTTTCACAACCTCGGAAATTACAAGGTTCTAACACAATGAATGGATGGCAGAAACGTATATGACTTGTCCTTGGTGTATACATTCACATTTAGTGGCAGAAATGCTTCATATTATGATCATGTTGATGACTTGATGAAATTTGGATTGATAAATGAAAGTTGTTCACATAACAATAGACACGATTGTAACCTGGTACTTGAGTGTGAACTCTACCTAAAAGTATTGTAAGCATTGAAGCAAGCTCCCCGAGCCTGGTATGTTTGCATTGATAGCTACTTCATGAAGCTTGGAAGTTGTGTCGATCTGAACCTCTACTTCAAAGTGTTCCAAGGTGTGCCTTTGATTTTGGTTTTATACATTGACAATATATTCTTGATAGGTAATGAGCCTTTTATTATCAAAGTAAGAGGGATTTGGCCTCCAAGTTCAAGATGAAGAATCTTGGCATGATGCACTACTTTCTAGGATTAGAATTTTGGAAAAATGAAATATGTCGTGAAGTTATCAGAGAGATTTGGGAAGTGGGAATGCAAATACTTGAACACCTTTATGGAATTGAATTTCAATAAATTATGCAGAGATGTTGTTGGATTTCAATATCGACATTTGATTAAGACATTGATGTTCCTTGTGAACACTCGTCTAGATGTATGCTTTGTAGTGAACACCATGAGTCAATTCATGTCTAAGTCACTTCATACAAATTGGGTTTTTGTCAAGCACATTTTGAAACAATCTACATGAGAGGATAAATATTGGTCAAATATATACTACAAGAGATGTACGATTGCATGGATGCACTGATGTTGACTGGGCTAGATATGTTATTGATAAAAAGAGCACATTTGGGTGTTACTTTAGCTTGGGATCTGCCATAATATCTTGGATGAGCAGGAAATAGAAATCTATAGCTTTGATCACGTTCAAGGTTGAGTACATTGTTTCTAGCATGGCTATTTGTTGGATAGTTTTGTTAAGGAATCCATTTGGAGAGTTGTTTGAGTAGGTTTTGGATATGACAGTGATATATTGCGACAACAAGACTAGGATCTGATTGGAAAAGAATCTTGTATATATAGTTGAAATAGAGATATATTCATAGATTGAGACGATGTTTTTGTATGATACAAGCTTAGGCTTGTGGTTATTGCCTGCATGGGAGGAAATATGAATAAGGTACCATTTTATGACATGTATTTTCTTTAACATATATTTGATTTGATGTTTTGTATGAGCAAGATAACATAGGATTGCTACTTGAAATAACTCCATAAAGTAGTATGATTTAACCCTTCTCTAATTATTTGATTAGGTACCAGATATTAGCAAATTGATATGTTTCCAATCTACAAAGAGAAACATGGATTGATGGATGTGACCCCCTAAGTAAGGGTATGGGCTTATCGAGTACATTGAGCTAGCTCTTCCCCTCTATTTGAGCTCCCAAGGTGAGGAACTGAGATGAAGAGCTCTCGGGGTTGAGGGAACTCTGGACAATAGGTGTGTGTGATCCCTACTCTTGCAGTAGGTCAAGTATCTCCCCTATTTTCACCCATAGGGTGTGCGTGATCCTTGTCTATTTTGACAAGTCGGGTATCTCCCCCTATCTTGGTCTAGCAGAGTATACCCTTGTTGGCATCATACCCATGAGTTGTGCTTGTTGGGATTATCCCTCTCCGTCTGGCCAATGGGTTGAGGAGGCTTCGAGGTGTGTGATCCTTACCTTTGGTAATTCAATCATCTCACTAAAGTTGGATTATGATGCAGGTGTTCTACCACATGAATCTTAAGGGTCATTACTGGGAATATGTTAAAATCATCAACTAGGGCCAAACTCCATGTGGGTCAGCTTATTTATGGAAACTGATATTTTTATTGGATCCCTCTCATCGAGAGGTGTAGGATTGATCTAAAGATCATCCAATTCCGATAAGTATTTATTGAGATATGAATTTTTATTGATTATGGAATTATTATCAAGCCGACCAACAACTTGAGTAGGCTCAGAAGCCCAATAGACATGCCTATTCATCATCTACATTTTAGTATAAATTGGCAAGGACTTGAAGTCATTTGAACATACATTCTTGATGTGATCTCCTCTCCACGTCTTAGGTTTTTGGAGAAGGAAAGTCACAAAAAGAATATGCTGGCCTAGTTTGATGATGCCCTAATCCAACGTAGTCTTGAAGACCTTATAAGATATACACTGCTCATAGTGAATGATATACGCTGTTCATAGTGGATACGCTGTGGATGTTATATGCTAGTTTCATGTAGTCATAGGAGATATTCAAGCAGTCAATGGTCACATTGTCCGCAGTCAATGTTCACGCTGTACATGTTGACACTTATATGCAGCCCTAGCTTATACGTTGTACTGGAGCCTAGTCACATTAAGAATTTATATGCCGTAATGAAGACATCAAGCCGCAGTAAGGGAAGGAATAAACACAGTCTCCACTGGAAATGGAGACACATACGTTGGTCATAAAGATCTGCAGGCAAATGAAGACAGAGACATCTTCACGCAGTCATAGGAGACCTATAACGCAGTCATAAAAGGTAGTTGATTGCACACACAGTCATGTTTACATTTAACACTTTGTTCATGTGATATCTTGACACGTTGTAGTTGCAGTCAAGAGCCCAATCAAAGCTTGAAGCTACAGCCAGATATGTACGATGTTCATGTGATATCTAGACACACTATTTCTATTGAACAGTTTTGAATATAATGATTTTTTATTTAATTTTTTAAAAATTAAAAAAATAAATTTGCTCAAGTATATGTAAAATGTATATTCTCAAATTTTTCTGTATTATATTTATAAAAATAAGATTTTTCTTATAAATCCAAATTCTGTAACTATGCTTGAATCTATTAATTTGTCAGCTCAGGGATAAAATCCCCTCCTTTGGACAATCTTCCTCATCAAGAAAGACTCCTCCTATCCCTTGGAAGAATTCAATTTGGTTAAGGAAAAATATATTTTTAATATGAAAACCCTCATGTGCATAAAAGGACAGGTCGGCCCTAAAAGGAAATTGGACACCCTTGGATGGATATAGATACAAGTCAAGTGACCCTCATTTGGAGATCATCATCAATTATTATCTTTTTTTCTCTTCTTTGGTTTGGCTCAAACAAGCCTGAAGTTGGTTTGCACAGATTAGTCTGTACAGGTCCAAGATTACAAGGTCTGAAGTTGGTTTGAAAATATTAGTCTGTACAAGTCCAAGATTACAAGGTCTGAAGTTGGTTCGCAAAGATTAGTCTATACAGGTCCAAGATTACAACGTCCGAAGCTCACACATGTGGGTTAGGATTTTGGTCTGCAACTGCATGGATGCTAAAAAGAAATTTCAGCTCCAGTCATTTGCACGCAATCCTGTACATGCGGTCGGGACACTTCAGCCACATGCATGATTGTTTGTTGTGTGTGTCTAGGGCTTAGGGTTTCAACTGACAGGAGACTGCAGATTCATCTGATAGCTAACCACAGTTAATTGCAGGCTGGGAAAGTTATCTATGATCAGTATTGTTGCTAGGTTCATATTTTGGATAATGTTTGGTTGGTTTTGCTGGATAGTTTTGTGATTGAAGAACTGGAATGTTGTACTCTCTCTTTGCTAAAATTTTTATGACAATCTAGTAAGAGGAATAATTTTAAAGGGTTTTCCCCCTTGTGGGGTTTTTCCCTAGTCTTCGGCCAATTCTAGAGTCTCTATGTGTGACTATTTTTGTTCTTATATTCCTTTATGTTTTGTTGCCTTGTTGATCATATTGTTCTTTCTATATAATTACTATGATGTAATGATGTTATAATGTTGTGGGGTGAATCCAATATGTAAATGATGAAATGCAATTATCTAAAGCAAAGAACAATATATCCCTATGAAAAATTAACATGGAATCATATTTGGGATGAAGAAAATTCATTGAGATCACCCTATGAAGACACCAATAATGGAAGCAAGAGAAGATGGAGGAGACCTAAAATAATTCTAGGGCTTGAACGAAACCCTGGGAAACCTGGTTATTAGGGTTTGATGGATATTATGAGGTTAGGGTCTAGAAGAAATCATGAAATATGACAAAGGTTTGAGATATGTAGTCTTGAAACCCTAGCATGATCGGTGAGAAGATATTCTAGCATTTGTGACAGGTTTAGTGTAACCCTAGATGAGATAGTCTCAATTAGGCCTAGCTGTGAATGAAGTCAGTTAGAAATATTGAAGGTGACATTGATATATGGTTAATGAACAACAATAAATCTTGAAGGTTGGCACAAGTGGGAGATGATCACTTATCCTTAAAGATAAGTACCTTTTAGTTTTATGGTATTTCTTTGTGGTACTAGACTTATTGTTTTGATTATTGCTTATATCTTTTGCATGAATACTTGAGTATATGAATACTTCTACCCTTCAAATGAGATGTAATAAGAAAATCCTTCTTGAGGATCATCTAATTTGTAGGAAAATATAGCTAGTGCAGGAAGTGAAGAGTTGGTGTTGGAAAAGGAAAGAAGTACTTGAGGAATTTTTTTGAAAAGTAGCATACAAAAATTGCAATATGAAAGTACTACAACTGTCAATGACAAATAAGTGTTATAAGTTGCAAATGTACATGAGTACTACAAGGTATGTGAAGTATATTGTTTAATGTTATGATTTAGCTGCAAGATTGGATGGCAAGTTAAGCCCTAATGTTTTTCAAGAAAATCACCTTCATAAATGTCTCATGCATGCATATGAAAGTAAGTTTGATTTTTGGTACATGTGATATATTGGTTCTCTTGAGATTTTGCGAGTATCTTACATTTTATTAGACATTGTGGATCTCTTGATCTTATAAAGTTGGCTAGAAACATTGATTTTCCTATATGGTAACTTGATACTATTGTTAATGCTTGTGATAAGCATGGTAACCCTGATAATAAAATTAATACTTTGGATCTTCTTGTTGATCTTGGTTAGGTTTTGATAAGCTTAGTAAATTTGAAAATGTGGCTAAAATGGATGCCCTAACTTGATGTTGTGATTATGATCCTTGAATTATGAAGAAGATACATTTATGTCACTCTAAAATTTGATGAAGATTTGATAACATGTTCATATGTGATGATGAAGTAGTTGATGATGTTTTTTTATGATCATGATGCATATATGTTTGAGAACTTGATATAGTTTGACTCCATGATCTGACAATTTTGTTGATATATGACAATATTATGATAAGACAGATTAATTTCTTGATTGAAGATGATTGAAGAGGCTTTTCGTTTAGAGGTAGAAACTCCATGAGACCCCAACACCTATTATTATTTGTAGTAAATGAATAGAAGACTCTTGATTGTTGAAGCAAGGTTTCTAGACATGAATAGATGATCATCTAATGTTGTTAGTTTTGAAAAGTTCTAGCCCCAACCACTGGGATAAAAGCTTAAGGGTGTGGCTATAAGCCTCCTAACCACACATAAGAGGAATTATGGGTGTGGATGATCCTACAGGATACAACAATCTAAAACCTTATGCATGAAACGAGGAGTGCATGATAGAAAGTTATATCGACAGAAAATGAACAATAAGATCTACATAATGTTGACTTGTTACAGGGATCACAATGAGGGTTGTTTGATAACACAACCTCTCTATAAAATGTGAAGTGACCTACCTTTTGGAATCTACTCTTACTTGTCTTGCAGGGTTCAAATCTAGAGAATCATCGCTAGTAGAATCTTTAGAGGAATTTCATAATTGACATGATTATTGTCTTACGCAGATATCTTTATGTTGTAGAGAATATGAACGTCTTAACTCATCTTGTGTTTGCAAGGGTCTATAGTATGCATATCAGTATGTTAATTGTCTTGATTTGATCATTGGAGCTAGTATGATAATAAAGTATTTCTCCTCAATCTACAGTAATTTCTATTCTGGTTATTACAGAAATTTCACAATGTGTTAGGGTCCTATAAATTTTATAGGATGAGTTATAGTTTTACCTGATTATTTGGGTTTGAGAGATGTAAATAATATTTCATCCTCCAAATTATTTCCAAGAACAAAATATAAAAATAAAAATAAAACCTTTGAAAAAATCATAAAGTATGCTTGCAAGTCAAAATGTAGCATTAAAGGTTAACTAAAGTATGCTTAGATTAATTAATCATATCATTTAATTGCAATTAACATAAGTTGTAATAAATTTATGGTTGGATGCAGAACTTTTGTTGTTTGTAAAAACTAGTGTGCAAGAAACAATGACCATGATTCAACCTGCCCAGATCAATGAAAAGTGATCAAATTCGGACCCCATAGCCCCTCCGACAGTTAACCACGGGGGGGTCCGAAAATTTGTTTTCCCTTTTCTCTCTTACGCAACGTGGATTCCCCTCATGTGTTTCGCACCCCCCCCCCTCACAAACCATTTATCACTTCGACCCCCCTCTGAAATCTACCAACCTTCTCCCCCTTTCCCGCTATCTCTTCTTGTGCGCTCCCTCCATTCGTATCCCGACACCTGACCATGTCTATTACGTAATTAACATTTGACCTTACTATCACTCCCGCACCACTCATTGCCTGCCACATGGACTGTTGTCCCCACTCACCTCCATGTAATTTCTCCACATCACCCTTGCGAACCCCACTTCCTTTTCACCAACCATGTGCCTTCACATCATCCCCCACCTCCTGCCTCCACATCATATGTTCGTTTCATGGTTAGTTAAAACTATGTTTTTTTTCCCTATACAACACAGTAATTTCAAACATGGTTTAAAAACACCTAAGAATGAAATTTCAAAAACAGAAAGAGGTTTTTCTGATAACATCCTCATGTAGAAAAATTCTCTCAGTTTTTTAATAGTTGTTATGGTTTGGGAGATTCGGATGAAGCTTTGCAGGCATATTTTCCCAAATTTTCCTGTTTTTAGTCAGTGTTTTCAAATGTGGTTTCCGAGCAGGTGGAAATGAATTGCCAAACCAGAAAGAGGCTTTTGTTGCTAACATAATCATTTACAAAATTCTTTCTCAGTTTTCTAACAATTATTATGGTTTTAGATAGACAAAGGGATCATGGGACCCTATTTTTCAGAATGTTGGGAGAAAAAAGCTCATGGACAGTTAGTGACTTGGATGCCACCTCACCAAATAAGAGTTGCAATCAAATTCGAATTTCTCTTCTTTATCACCAACAACCCTCAAGAATAGTTCCAGAACTCTTCAAATAGTTTTAGTTTCATTTATTTGTGTTCTATTTTTACAATTAGTTTTCAGATATTTGTAATGAATCTTGATATTTTCTATCAATATATTTTGTAATAATTTTTATAAATACTTCATCATTTGAAGTAATAGATGTTGGTTTTTGTACAGAAGAAAACTATTGTATATTTTTCAAGCCTAAGTGAACTTATCGGTAATAAAAAGGAAATTATTCATAGGACTCATGTGTTGGACTATTTGGTGAAGTGCTTCTCTCACTGTCCACGTGTTTATTTCTTTTGTTTCCATATTTATGTGTTCTTAAATCTGAATTATTTTACCAAAAGTTGATGAACAGAATTTGTTGAAAGATACACTTTGATTCTGGCTGTGGATAATTTAAATTTTTTCTCCAGCTATTGAGTTAAATAATTATTAACTTCTCTTTTGCTTAATTGAAACTATTTATTTTCTTCTATTACATTTCATTTAAATCTAAAGGATCCATTTAGTTCAACTACCTTTCCCTGTGAAACTCCTTTGAAAATCTGAGACAGATCCCTATTAATTTTGCAGACTCTATTGCCCAATGGTTCTTCCCTTGCTATTACAACTAAACCAATTCATAAACCAAACTCTGAACTTTCATAACTAGCCTAACATCTCAATATAAACAAATCTAAATCTAAAAGAGAGATCCCTCTCTGAAGCTGGCAGGGCTAGATCCCAGCTTCCAAAGTGGTTGTGCGGTTACCTCTGTAATTATTTCTCAGCCTTATTAAATTATAGAGTGCTAACATAGTGGCAACCATACTGGGGAAGAACGATTAATCTTCCTCAAAAAAGTGTATCAAGTTCCAAATCTGATTACTGATGGTGGACAGTGATCAGACACAAGAAGATTGAATAATTCACCAGGCGACTCCATGTTTCAAGTATCCAGAGCTTCAAAGTTTTCAGGTTGAATCCACTATTAAAGATTCCAGATTTGCAGAAAATTCATGGTGACTCCACTACATATTGATCAGATATATTTATAAGAAACATGATAGGGTATGTGGTAAACCCTATATATGGTGAAGTTTTGAAAGAATTCATGGATACATTAGTAGATTTTCAAATTAATGAATCTTTTTCAATGGTTGTGTTTCATTTTTTGAAAACGAGAAAAAATTCTCCTAAAGTTAAAATTTGTTTTCTTGAATTAATTGCTTAAAGATTTAAGAAGGGTATTGAACTTTTGGATTTTCAGATTCAGTTATATAGTTTCCAAGATCCTAAATAGTTCTCAGAAAATCTTCCTTCTCCAAAACAAGAGGAGATTGTATTTCCTTTTGATTTGCAGATTGATGAGTCTTTTTCTTTAGTACAAGATTGAAACTACTGAGTTGGAATTAGGGTTTAACCTTAAGGATATAACTGGAAAAATAATCCATGCTTAACTGGTCATTGAAGGCCTGAAAGGTAAACTAATTAATCATGCCTTTATTGATCCTGTGACAAATTACATGGAGGTTATTTTTAGCTTAAGTGTTCAACCATTTTTTCACTATAAGGACCAGATCCATCAGCAGTACAACTTTGATTTTGTGGACCAATAGTCAAGCCGCCCTTTTGATTTTGCTAACAAACAGTCAAGAAGTCCACTTATTTCAACAGCTACTTGACTGGATTCATTGGCATTTTTGTATTATTTGATTCAACACGATTTTCAACAGTGTAGGATAGGTAGCTGTGTGAAAATAAGCTCAGTACCCTAAGCATATTTTTCAAGTAGTATTTTCAGTTTCAGTTTCAGATAGCAGTACAACTTTCAGTTTAGTGTATATTTTAGATTTCAGTTTGCAAAATGGTTTTGATTTCAGTTTAAGATTTTTTCAGTAGCAGATATTTTCATGGAAAAACAGGTTGCAGATTTGGGATCAGCACAATGGATTGGGCTACTAGTCTATGGTTTTCTTGGCACCTCATAGGGAGGATGTCATCCCCATTCGAGCCACTATTAGGGTCCTATAAATTTTATAGGATGAGTTATTGTTTTACTTGATTATTTGGGTTTGAGAGATGTAAATAATATTTCATCCTGCAAATTATTTCCAAGAAAAAAAAAATCTTTGAAAAAATCATAAAGTATGTTTGCAAGTCAAAATGCAACATTAAAGGTTAATTAAAGTATTCTTAGATTAATTAATCACATTTTTAATTGTGATTAACATAAGTTGTAATAAATTTATGGTTGTATGCGACACTTTTATCGTTTGTAATAACTAGTGTGAAAGAAGCAACTACCATGACTCAACTTGCCTGGAGAAATGACAAGTGATAAAATTCAGACCCCCCAGCCCCTCCAACAGTTAACCATAGGGGGGTGTGAAAAGTTGTTTCCCCTTTTCCCTCTTATGCAATGTGGTCACCCCTCAAGTGTTTCGCACCCTCCCGCCTCACAAACCACTTACCACTTCGACCGCCCTCCATAATCCACCAACCTTCTCCCGCTTTCCCACTATCTCTTCCCGCATGCTCCCCTACACTCCTATCCAGACACCTGGCCATGTCCGTTATGTAATTAACATTTGACTTCACTGTCACTCCCGCACCACTCACTGCCTACCACTTGGATAGTTGTCCCCACTCACATCCATGTCATTTATCCACATCACCCTTGTGAACCCCAATTCCTTTCCACCAACCATGTGCCTCAACATCATCCCCCACCTCCATGTCACCTCCTGCCTCCACGTCATATGTTCATTTCATGGTCAATTAAAACTATGTTTTTTTCCAAATATAACACAATAATTTCAAAAATGGTTTACAAATAGTGAAGAATGAATTTTCGAAAATGGAAATTGTTTTTTTCTTATAACATCCTCATGTATAAAAGCCTCTCTCAATTTTCTAACAACTGCTATGATTTGGGAGATTTGGATGAAGCTTTGCAGGGATATTTTCCAGAATTTTCCTAGTTTTAGTCAATGCTTTCAAATGCGGTTTCCAATCAGTTTGAAATTTATTTTCAAAAAAAAAAGAGTTTTTTGTTTCTAACATCACAACCTCTCTGATTTTTCTAACACTTATTATCGTTTGGGATATAGAAAGAGATCACTGGACCCTTATTTTTCAGAATTTCAGGAGGAAAAAGCTCATGGACAGTTAGTGACTTGGATGCCACCTCACCAAATAAGAGTTGCAATCAAATTTGAATTTCTCTTCTTTATCACCAGAAACCCTCAAGGATAGTGCCAAAACTCTTCAAATAGTTTTAGTTTCCTTTATTTTTGTTCTATTTTTACAATCAGTTTAGGATATTTTGAAATGAATCTTGATATTTTAAATCAAGATATTATGTAATAATTTTTTATAAATACTCCGTTAATTGAAGTAATAGATGTTTATTTTTGTATTCCATAAGCTATTGTATTTTTTCATTTGACAGGTTAATCAGTAATAAAAAGGACATTCTTCACAGGATTCATGTCGGGACTATTTGGTGAAGTGCTTCTCTCACTGTCTATGTGTTTATTTATTTGTTTCCATACTTATGTGTTCTTAAATCTAAATTATCTTACAGAAAGTTGATGAACAAAATTTATTAAAAGATATACTTTGTTTTTGGATGTGAATAATTTAAATGTTTTCCTCTGATATTAAATTAAAGAATTCTTGAAGGCTCTGTTGCTTAATTGAACTTATTTCTCTTCTTCTATTACATTTCATTTGAAACTAAGAGATCCAGTTAGTTCAGCTACCTTGCCCTATGAAACTACTTTGAAAATATGAGACAAATCCACGATAATATTATAGAATCCATAGCCCAATGTATGTTTCAGGCATTCAGTCAACCAAACCAATTTTAAAATCAAACTTTGAACTCTCATAACTAGCCTAAAATCCCAAGTACAACAAAGTTAAATTTGACAGAGAGATCCCTCTCTAAAGCTGGTGGGGCTAGATCCCAACTTCCCAAGTGGTTTTGTGGCTACCTCTGTGGTTTCTTTCACAACCTCAGAAATTACAAAGTTCTAACAAAATGAATGGATGGCAGAAACTTATATGACTTGTCCTTGGTGTATACATTCACATTTAGTGGTAGAAATGCTTCATATTATGATCATGTTGGTGACTTGATGAAATGATAAATGAAAGTTGTTGACATAACAATAGACAAGGTTGTAACCTGGTACTTGAGTGTGAACTCTACCTAAAAGTATTGTATGCGTTGAAGGAAGCTCCCCGAGCCTGGTATGTTTGCATTGATAGCTACTTCGTGAAGCTTGGAAGTTGTGTTGATCTGAACCTCTACTTCAAAGTTGTCCAAGGTGTGCCTTTGATTTTGGTTTTATACGTTGACAATATATTCTTAATAGCTAATGAGCCTTTTATTATCAAAGTAAAAGGGATTTTGCCTTCAAGTTCAAGATGAAGGATCTTGGCATGATGCACTACTTTCTAGGATTAGAATTTTGGAAAAATAAAATATGTCGTGAAGTTATCAGAGAGATTTGGAAAGTGGGAATGCAAATCCTTGAACACCTTTATGGAATTTAATTTCAATAAATTATGCAGAGATGTTGTTGGATTTCAATATCGACATTTGATTAAGACATTGATGTTCCTTGTGAACACTCGTCTAGATGTATGCTTTGTAGTGAACACCATGAGTCAATTCATGTCTAAGTCACTTCATACAAATTGGGTTTTTGTCAAGCGCATTTTGAAACAATCTACATGAGAGGATCAATATTGGTCTATAATATGCTACAAGAGATGTACGATTGCATGGATGCACTGATGTTGACTAGGCTAGATATGTTATTGATAAAAAGAGCACATTTGGGTGTTGCTTTAGCTTGGGATCTGCCATGATATCTTGGATGAGCAGGAAATAGAAATCTGTAGCTTTGAGCACATTCAAGGTTGAGTACATTGTTTCTAGCATGGCTATTTGCGAGATAGTTTTGTTAAGGAATCTATTTGGAGAGTTGTTTGAGTAGGTTTTGGATATGACAGTGATATATTGCGACATAAGATTAGGATCTAATTGGCAAAGAATCTTGTATATATAGTCAAGATAAAGATATATTCATAGATTGAGACAATGTTTTTGTATGATACAAGCTTAGGCTTGTGGTTACTACCTCCATGGGAGGAAATATGAATAAGGTATCATTTTATGACATGTATTTTCTCTAACATATATTTGATTTGATGTTTTGTATGAACAAGAAAACATAGGACTGCTACTTGAAATAACTCCATAAAGTAGTATGATTTAACCCTTCTCTAATTATTTGATCAGGTAACAGATATGAGCACGTTGATATGTTTCCAATCTACAAAGAGAAACATGGATTGATGGATGTGACCCCCCTAAGTAAGGGTATGGGATTATCGAGGACACTGAGCTAGCTCTTCCCCTCTGTCTGAGCTCCCAAGGTGAGGAATTGAGATGAAGAGCTCCTGGGGTTGAGGGAATTCTAGACAATAGGTGTGTGTGAAACCTACTCTTGCATTAGGTAGGGTATCTCCCCTATTTTCACCCATAGGGTGTGTGTGATAGTTTTCTATTTTGACAAGTCAGGTATCTCCCCCTATCTTGGTCTAGCAGAGTATACCCTTATTGGCATCATACCCAAAAGTCATGCTTGTTGGGATTGTCCCTCTTCGTCTGGCCAACGGGTTGAGGAGGCTTCGGGGTATGTGATCCTTACCTTTGGTAAGTCAGCTATCTCACCAAAGTTTGATTATGATGCAGGTGTTCTACCATATGACTCTTAAGGGTCATTACTGGGAAAACGTTAAAATCATAAACTATGTCCAAACTCCATGTGGGTCAACTTATTTATGGTAGCTGATATTTTTATTGGATCCCTCTCGTTGAGAGGTGTAGGATTGATCTAAATATCATCTGATTCCGTTAAGTATTTATGGAGATATGAATTTATATTGATTATGGAATTATTGTCAAGCCGACCAGCAACTTGAGTAGGCTCAGAAGCCCAATAGACATGCCTAGTCATCATCTACATTTTAGTATAAATTAGCAAGGACTTGAAGTCATTTGAACATACATTCTTGATGTGATCTCCTCTCCACGTCTTGAGTTTTTGGAGAAGGAAATTCACAAAAAGAATACCCTGGCCTAGTTTGATGATGCCCTAATCCAACGCAGTCTTGAAGACCTTATAAGATATACGCTACTCATAGTGAATGATATACACTATTCATAGTGGATATGCTATGGATGTTATACGCTGGTTTCATGCAGTCATAGGAGATATTCACGCAGTCAATGGTCACGCTGTCTGCAGTCAATGTTCATGCTATACATGTTGACACTTATATGCAGCCCTAGCTTATACATTGTAGTGGAGCTTAGTCACAGTAAGAATTTATATGCCATAATGAAGACATCAAGCCATAGTAAGGGAAGGAATAAACGCAGTCTCCGCTGGAAATGGAGACACATACGTAGGTCATAAAGATCCATAGGCAAACAAAGACAGAGACATCTTCGCGCAGTCATAGGAGACTTATAACGCAGTCATAAAAGGTAGTTGATTGCACACGCAGTCATGGTGACATTTAATACACTGTTCATGTGATATCTTGACACACTATAGCCGCAATCAAAGCTTGAAGCTACAGCCAGATATGTACGTTGTTCATGTGATATCTAGACACGTTGTTCATATTTCTTGATTGAAGATGATTGAAGAGGATTTTCATTTAGATGTAGAAACTCCATGAGACCCCAACAACTATTATTATTTGTAGTAAATGAATAGAAGACTCTTGATTGTTGAAGCAAGGTTTCTGGACATGAATAGATGATCATCTAATGTTGTTAGTTTTGAAAAGTTCTAGCCCCAACCACTAGGATAAAAGCTTAAGGGTGTGGCTATAAGCCTCCTAACCGCACATAAGAGGGACTATGGGTGTGGATGATCCTACAGGATACAATAATCTAAAACCTTATGCATGAAATGAGGAGTGCATGATAGAAAGTTATATCGACAGAAAATGAATAATAACATTTACATTATGTTTGACTTGTTATAGGGATCACAATGAGGGTTGTTTGATAACACAACCTCTCTATAAAATGTGAAGTGACCTACCTTTTGGATTCTACTCTTACTTGTCTTGCAGGGTTCAAATCTAGAGAATCATCGCTAGTAGAATCTTTAGAGGAATTTCATAATTGACATGATTACTGCCTTATGCGAATATCTTTATGTTGTAGAGAATGTGAATGTCTTAACTCATCTTGTGTTTGCAAGGGTCTATAGTATGCATATTAGTATGTTAATTGTCTTGATTTGATCATTGGAGCTAGTATGATAATAAAGTATTGCTCCTCAATCTACAGTAGTTTCTATTCTGGTTGTTACAAAAATTTCACAATGTGTTGGGGTCCTATAAATTTATAGGATGAGTTACTGTTTTACTTGATTATTTGGGTTTGAGAGATGTAAATAATATTTCATCCTGCAAATTATTTCCAAGAACAAAATAGAAAAATAAAAGTAAAACCTTTGAAAAAATCATAAAGTATGCTTGCAAGTCAAAATGCAGCATTAAAGGTTAACTAAAGTATGCTTAGATTAATTAATCGCATCATTTAATTGCGATTAGCATAAGTTGTAATAAATTTATGGTTGGATGCAGAATTTTTATCGTTTGTAATAATTGGTGTGCAAGAAACAACGAAAATGATTCAAACTACCCAAATCAATGAAAAGTGATCAAATTTTGACCCCCTAGCCCCTCCAACAGTAAACCACAGGGGGGGTCCAAAAAGTTGTTTTCCCTTTTCTCTCTTACACGACGTGGCTGCCCCTCATGTGTTTCGTACTCCCCTCCTCTCACAAACCACTTACCACTTTGACCCCCCTCTGAAATCTGCCAACCTTCTCCCCCTTTCCCGATATCTCTTCCCACGCACTCCCTCCACTCTTATCCCGACACCTGGCCATGTCTATTATGTAATTAACATTTGACCTCACTATCACTCCCGCGCCACTCATTACCTGCCACTTGGACTGTTGTCCCCACTCACCTCCATGTAATTTCTCCACATCACCCTTGCGAACCCCACTTCCTTTCCACCAACCATGTGCCTCCACATCATCCCCCACCTCCCGCCTCGACGTCATATGTTCGTTTCATGGTCAGTTAAAGTTATGCTTTTTTTCCCTATACAACACAGTAATTTTAGACATGGTTTACAAACACCTGAAAATGAAATTTCAAAAATGGAAAGAGGTTTTTTTTCATAACATCCTCATGTAGAAATCTCTCTCAGTTTTCTAACAGCTATTATGGTTTGGGATATTCGAATGAAGCTTTGCAGGCATATTTTCCCAAATTTTCCTGTTTTTAGTCAGTTTTTTCAAATGTGGTTTCCGAGCAGGTGGAAATGAATTGTCAAAATCAGAAAGAGGTTTTTGTTGCTAACATCATCATTTACAAAATCCTCTCTCAGTTTTCTAACAACTATTATGGTTTTGGATATACAAAGGGATCACCAGACCTTATTTTTCAGAATGTTGGGAGAAAAAAGCTCATGGACAGTTAGTGACTTGGATGCCACCTCACCAAATAAGAGTTGCAATCAAATTAAAATTTATCTTCTTTATCACCAGCAACCCTCAAGGATAGTTCCAGAACTCTTCAAATAGTCTTAGTTTCATTTATTTGTGTTCTATTTTTACAATTAGTTTTCAGATATTTATAATGAATCTTGATATTTTCTATAAAGATATTTTGTAATAATTTTTATAAATACTTCATCATTTGAAGTAGTAGATGTTGGTTTTTGTACAAAAGAAAGCTATTGTATATTTTTCAAGCCCAAGTGGACTTATCAGTAATAAAAAAGAAATTATTCATAGGACTCATGTGTTGGACTATTTGGTGAAGTGCTTCTCTTGTTGTCTATGTGTTTATTTCTTTTTCTTCCATACTTATGTGTTCTTAAATATGAATTATTTTACCAAAAGTTGATGAAGAGAATTTGTTGAAAGATACACTATGATTCTGGCTGTGGATAATTTAAATGTTTTCTCCTGATATTGAGTTAAAGAATTCTTAACTTCTCTTTTGCTTATTTGAAACTATTTATTTTCTTCTATTACATTTCATTTAAATCTAAAGGATCCATTTAGTTCAACTACCTTTACCTGTGAAACTCCTTTGAAAATCTGAGACAAATCCCTATTAATTTTGCAGACTCCATTGCCTAATGGTTCTTCCCTTGCTATTCCAACCAAACCAATTCATAAACAAAACTCTGAACTTTCATAACTAGCCTAACATCTCAATATAAACAAATCTAAATCTAAAAGAGAGATCCCTCTCTGAAGCTAGCAGGGCTAGATCCTAGCTTCCAAAGTGGTTGTGTGGTTACCTCTGTAGTTATTTCTTAGCCTTATTAAATTACAGAGTGCTAACATAGTGGCAACCATACAGGGGAAGAACGATTTAATCTTCCTCAAAAAAGTGTATCAAGTTCTGAATCTGATCACTGATGGTGGACAGTGATTAGACACAAGAAGGTTGAATAATTCACCTGGCGAATCCATGTTTCAAGTATCCAGAGCTTCAAAGTTTATAGGTTGACTCCACTGCTAAAGAATCTAGATTTGCAGAAAACTCATGGTGACTCCACTACATATTGATGAAATTTATTGCTAAGCAACATGATAGGGTATGTGGTAAACCCTATATATGGTGAAGTTTTAAAAGAATTCAGGGATATGTTAGTAGATTTTCAAATTAATGAAACTTTTTAAATGGTCATGTTTCATTGTTTAAAAACGAGAAAAATTTCTCCTGAAGGTAAAATTTGTTTTCTTGAATTAATTGCTAAAAGATTTAAGAAGGGTATTGAACTTTTGGATTTTTAGATTCAGTTATATAGTTTCCAAGATCCTAAATAGTTCTCAGAAAATCTTCCTTCTCCAAAACAAGAGGAGATTGTATTTCCTTTTGATTTGCAGATTGATGAGTCTTTTTTTTTAGTACAAGACTGAAATTACTGAGTTGGAATCAAGGTTTAACCTTAAGGATATAACTGGAAAAATAATCCATGCTTAACTGGTCATTGAAGGCCTGAAAGGTAAAGTAATTAATGATGCCTTTATTGATCCCGTGACAAATTACATGGAGGTTATTTTAGCTTATGTGTTCAACAATTTTTTCACTATAAGGACTAGATCCATCAGCAGTACAACTTTGATTTTGTGGACCAATAGTCAATCTACCCTTTTGATTTTTCTAACAAACAGTCAAGAAGTCCACTTATTTCAACAACTACTTGACTAGCTTCATTGGCATTTTTGTATTATTTGATTCAACACGATTTTCAACAGTGTAGGATAGGTAGCTGTGTCAAAATAAGCTCAGTACTCTAAGAATCTTTTTCAAGTAGTATTTTTAGTTTTAGTTTCAGATAGCCATAAATCTTTCAGTTCATTGTATATTTCAGATTTCAGTTTGCAAAATGATTTTGATTTCAGTTTGAGATTTTTCAGTAGCAGATATTTTTATGGAAAAACAGGTTGCATATTTGGGATCAGCCCAATGGATTGGGCTATTAGTCTATGGTGTTGTTGGCACCTCATAGGGAGGATGTCATCCCCATTCGAGCCACTGTTGGGGTCCTATAAATTTTATAGAATGAGCTATTGTTTTACCTGATTATTTGGGTTTGAGAGATGTAAATAATATTTCATCCTGCAAATTATTTCCAAGAACAAAATATAAAAAAGAACAAAACAATCTTTGAAAAAATCATAAAGTATGTTTGCAAGTCAAAATGCAACATTAAAGGTTAATTAAAGTATTCTTAGATTAATTAATCGCATCATTTAATTGTGATTAGCATAAGTTGTAATAAATTTATGGTTGGATGCGACACTTTTATCATTTGTAATAACTAGTGTGCAAGAAGAAACTACCATGATTCAACCTGCCTAGAGAAATGACAAGTGATCAAATTCTGACCCCCTAGCCCCTCCAACAGTTAACCACAGGGGGGTCCGAAACGTTGTTTCCCCTTTTCCATCTTATGCGACGTGGTCACCCCTCATGTGTTTCACACCCTCCCCCCTCACAAACCACTTACCACTTCGACCACCCTCCATAATCTGCCAACCTTCTCCCCCTTTCCCACTATCTCTTCTTGCATGCTCCCCTCCACTCCTATCCCGACACCTGGCCATGTCCGTTACGTAATTAACATTTGACCTCACTATCACTCCTGCACCACTCACTACCTACCACTTGGACAGTTGTCCCCACTCACATCCACATCTTTTATCCACATCACCCTTGTGAACCCCAATTCATTTCCACCAACCATGTGCCTCCACATCATCCCCCACCTCCATGTCACCTCCTACCTCCACATCATATGTTCGTTTCATGGTCAATTAAAACTATGTTTTTTTCCCAATACAACATAGTAATTCCAAACATGGTTTACAAATAGTGAAGAATGAATTTTCAAAAATGGAAAGTGTTTTTTTCTTATAACCTCCTCATGTATAAAAACCTCTCTCAATTTTCTAACAACTGCTATGATTTGGGAGATTTGGATGAAGCTTTGCAGAGATATTTTCCAGAATTTTCCTGGTCTTAGTCAATGTTTTCAAATGTAGTTTATGATCAGTTTGAAATTTATTTTCAAAAACAAAAAGAGTTTTTTGTTTCTAACATCATCATTTACAAAAACATCTCTCATTTTTCTAACACCTATTATGGTTTGGGATATAAAAAGGGATCACAAGACCCTATTTTTTGGAATTTTGGGAGGAAAAATCTCATGGAAAGTTAGTGACTTGGATGCCACCTCACCAAATAAGAGTTGCAATCAAATTTGAATTTCTCTTCTTTATCACTAGAAACCCTCAAGGATAGTGCTAGAACCCTTCAAATAGTTTTAGTTTCCTTTATTTGTGTTCTATTTTTACAATCAGTTTAGGATATTTTGAAATGAATCTTGATATTTTAAATCAAGATATTTTGTAATAATTTTTTATAAATACTCCATCAATTGAAGTAATAGATGTTGATTTTTGCATTCCAGAAGCTATTGTATTTTTTCATTTGATGGGCTGATCAGTAATAAAAAGGACATTCTTCACAGGATTCATGTGTTGGACTTTTTGGTGAATTGCTTCTCTCACTGTCTATGTGTTTATTTATTTGCTTCCATACTTATGTGTTCTTCAATCTGAA
Source organism: Pinus tabuliformis (assembly GCA_031772625.1). Lineage (NCBI taxonomy): Eukaryota > Viridiplantae > Streptophyta > Pinopsida > Pinales > Pinaceae > Pinus > Pinus tabuliformis. Next base: position 216,782,315 of record CM062809.1, on the reverse strand, counting down.
TTATTTTACAGAAAGTTGATGAACAAAATTTATTAAAAGATACACTCTGATTCTGGACATGGATAATTTAAATGTTTTCCTTTGATATTAAGTTAAAGAATTCTTAACTGCTCTTTTGCTTAATTGAACTTATTTCTCTTCTTCTATTGCATTTCATTTGAAACTAAGAGATCCAGTTAGTTCAACTACCTTGCCCTATGAAACTCCTTTGAAAATATGAGACAAATCCACGTTAATTTTATAGACTCCATAGCCAAATGTAAGTTTCAGGCATTTAATCAACCAAACCAATTTTAAAATCAAACTTTGAACTCTCATAACTAGCCTAAAATCCCAAGTGCAACAAAGTTAAATTTGACAGAGAGATCCCTCTCTAAAGCTGGTGAGGCTATATCCCAACTTCCCAAGTGGTTTTGTGGCTAACTCTATGGTTTCCTTCACAACCTCAGAAATTACAAAGTTCTAACAAAATGAATGGATGGCAGAAACTTATATGACTTGCCCTTGGTGTATACATTCACATTTAGTGGTAGAAATTATTCATATTATGATCATGTTGATGACTTGATGAAATTTGGCTTGATAAATGAAAGTTATTGACATAACAATAGACAAGGTTGTAACCTGGTACTTGAGTGTGAAATCTACTTGAAAGTATTGTATGCGTTGAAGCAAGCTCCCCGAGCCTGGTATATTTGCATTGATAGCTACTTCGTGAAGCTTGGAATTTGTGTCGATCCGAACCTCTACTTCAAAGTGGTCCAAGGTGTGCCTTTCATTTTGGTTTTATACGTTGACAATATATTCTTGATAGGTAATGAGCCTTTTATTATCAAAGTAAGAGGGATTTGGCCTCCAAGTTCAAGATGAAGGATCTTGGCATGATGCACTACTTTCTAGGATTAGAATTTTGGAAAAATAAAATATGTCGTGAAGTTATCAGAGAGATTTGGGAGTGGGAATGCAAATCCTTGAACACCTTTATGGAATTGAATTTCAATAAATTATGCAGAGATGTTGTTGGATTTCAATATCTACATTTGATTAAGACATTGATGTTCCTTATGAACACTCATCTAGATGTATGCTTTGTAGTGAACACCTTGAGTCAATTCATGTCTAAGTCACTTCATACAAATTGGGATTTTGTCGAGAACATTTTGAAACAATCTACATGAGAGGATCAATATTGGTCTATAATATACTACAAGAGATGTACGATTTCATGGATGCACTGATGTTGACTGGGCTAGATATGTTATTGATAAAAAGAGCACATTTGGGTGTTGCTTTAGCTTGGGATCTGCCATGATATCTTGGATGAGCAGGAAATAGAAATATGTAGCTTTGAGCACATTCAAGGTTGAGTACATGGTTTCTAGCATGGCTATTTGCGAGATAGGTTTGTTAAGGAATCTATTTGGAGAGTTGTTTGAGTAGATTTTGGATATGACAGTGATATATTGCGACAACAAGACTATGATCTGATTGGCAAAGAATCTTGTATATATAGTCGAGATAGAGATATATTCATAGATTGAGACAATGTTTTTGTATGATACAAGCTTAGTCTTGTTGTTACTGCCTCCATGGGAGGAAATATGAATAAGATATCATTTTGTGACATGTATTTTCTTTAACATATATTTGATTTGATGTTTTGTATGAACAAGAAAACATAGGACTGCTACTTGAAATAACTCCATAAAGTAGTATGATTTAACCCTTCTCTAATTATTTGATTAGGTACCAGATATGAGCACATTGATATGCTTCCAATCTACAGAGAGAAACATGGATTGATGGATGTGACCCCCCTAAGTAAGGGTATGGGCTTATCGAGGACACTGAGCTAGCTCTTCCTGTCTGTCTAAGCTCCCAAGGTGAGGAACTGAGATGAAGAGCTCTCGGGGTTGAGGGAACTTTGGACAATAGGTGTGTGTGATCCCTACTCTTGCAGTAGGTCGAGTATCTCCCCTATTTTCACCCATAGGGTGTGCGTGATCCTTGTCTATTTTGACAAGTGGGGTATCTCCCCCTATCTTGGTCTAGCAGAGTATACCCTTGTTGGCATCATACCCATGAGTTGTGCTTGTTGGGATTATCCCTCTCCGTCTTGCCAATGGGTTGAGGAGGCTTCGAGGTGTGTGATCCTTACCTTTGGTAATTCAGCCATCTCACCAAAGTTGGATTATGATGCAGGTGTTCTACCACATGAATCTTAAGGGTCATTACTGGGAATATGTTAAAATCATCAACTAGGGCCAAACTCCATGTGGGTCAGCTTATTTATGGAAACTGATATTTTTATTGGATCCCTCTCGTCGAGAGGTGTAGGATTGATCTAAAGATCATCCAATTCCGATAAGTATTTATGGAGATATGAATTTTTCTTGATTATGGAATTATTATCAAGCCGACCAACAACTTGAGTAGGCTCAGAAGCCCAATAGACATGCCTATTCATCATCTACATTTTAGTATAAATTGGCAAGGACTTGAAGTCATTTGAACATACATTCTTGATGTGATCTCCTCTCCACATCTTGGGTTTTTGGAGAAGGAAAGTCACAAAAAGAATACGCTGGCCTAGTTTGATGATGCCCTAATCCAACGCAGTCTTGAAGACCTTATAAGATATACGCTGCTCATAGTGAATGATATACGTTGTTCATAGTGGATATGTTGTGGATTTTATACGCTAGTTTCATGCAGTCATAGGAGATATTCACGCAGTCAATGGTCAAGATGTCCGCAGTCAATGTTCACGTTGTACATGTTGACACTTATACGCAAGCCTAGCTTATATGCTGTAGTGGAGCCTAGTCACAGCAAGAATTTATATGCCATAATGAAGACATCAAGCTGTAGTGTGGTGTCGGCCAGATAAATCGTTCTTGCGGACAAGACCGATCTCCCTAGTATCTATGGATATCTAGCAACAAGCAAACCAAAGAAATTCTATATTTCTCTAAATATTGCAATTTATAAATAAAGGCCAATATATGTTTTAGACCCTACCTCAAGTCTAGTGCTAGTTTGTGGAAGCCACGCTCCGTTTGTCCAAATGAGCTCCATTTTAAAGAATCTTCAAACACAAACAGGCACACATCAAATAACACCTGCATAGCCAATATAATAAACCATATTTATTATGATGATCAAGGAATTCATGAAATAAACCATAGAAGACAATTTATTGAGAAAAATGAATCTGATTGTATTAACTTTAATCAAAGAAGAACTTTACAACCTTGGTGCCTTGATGTTGTACAAGCTCCTCCCAGGGTCCAACAAGAACCTCCTCTACTTTGACAAGTTTCACTCTCTTCCCAATGAAGCCAAAAGGTATGTAATCTCTCCTCTCAAGCTCAATTAGGAAGTCTAAATTCCAACAGCATTTACCCTCAAAAATATTCAGCTTTCAACCTCCTTAGCAACCAGCCCAAAGCCTCATTTTATAGTGCAGAGAAAGGAAGTTACCAAGTCCACCTTCAAAGGGATAGAGTCCTCCTTCAAAGGGATAAGCTCCTCTCGTTAAGGGGTTAGCTCCTTTAGTTATGGGATGCGTGAACCACCTAGGAGCGAACTTGCCACCTCAAAATTCCTTCTAGAAGCATCCAGAATTAATCCAAAGTGAGTTTTTAATAATAAACTTGCACCTTTTTGACTTTTACAGGGGTCCGCACCCTTGCCTTTAGAGACAGAGCGGGCAGGTCCGCAAGGGACATGACCAAGGGGTGCGGGACCGCAGGTAATGCTAAGAGAAAGTGTGGAACTAGGGTTTTAGAGATTTTCAAGGGCTTTCTCTCATTTTTAAGGCTTGACATGAAGAGCTGAGGTTTAAGACTTGCATAGGAGGATAGTATGAGTGGTGATAGACTCATACTGATTATAGAAAGTCATGGTGACAATATTTTGTGTAAAAGATTGCCCCCTAAAGTGAGAAGTTTGTAATAGATAGTATTTGTCATCTAAGAAGAGTGAGGTAATTTATCATTTCGAGGATCATCTTGTGGAGACCCTGGTTGAACCTGTAAAAACATTCAATACAAAATATATATATGAGATCATATCATCGCTGAGGTACATTCCCATACTCAGATCAAAACTGACTAGAAAACTAACTAAACTACTCTGATATAGGAATGATCTTGTAATACATCACAAGTATAGACATATGTAAACACAGTATGGGTGCAACCATCTATTTATAATAGTCCACTGTATAATGAATAACAAAATTCCTTGTAGCCTGGATGGTGGAAACTAGATCTAGGGTCTTGATTTTTACTTCCCGAAATAGTACGATTCTATCCATGTGAATGAATGTGTTGAAATCGAACATTGTAGAAACCACTTGATTACCAATCAATGATGTAAACTATTAACAAGCGTGAGAGAAACCACCAGTAATGTCAATGGCTCTCAAAGTACTCAGTACACTCCATGAAAGGTGAATAGATGAGTTGATGTCGAACATGTCACAGAATCCTTTGATCGAAGGTCAATGATGCAACCTGTCGTCGAAGGCGAGAAACCTGCCATTGAGGCATGCAGATTCCAAGGTAATGACGATTTCTAGATCATCTTTCTAGATAATGAGCTGAAGTTGATAGAAAGCGATCCGTCATAGGCAAGCCCACAACACGAAATCATAGATCAAGTTTGAAGAAATATGTTTGCAAGGACTGACTCAGGGATGGTCAATATGGATGAAAGATATTTTGCAGATGAATGGTTTATTTGCACTGACCTCTTGAACACATAACGACACTACAGATGGTTTGTTGACAATTGACCCAAAGCTAATACCCAGAAACCAGCTGAAGACTTTCAATATGGTTTGATTAACTGTTACGCAAAGGATTTCCCAACCCAGATGAACAAAAAGTGTCATGCTCAAGAGTGGTTGAATGCTTTTCTGAGACACAAAGTATAACAAACAGGTTCATTTTTCTCTCTTTTCCCCCACCATTTCTGGCAAGTACCTCTTTATTTTTGACAAGCTTGAGGAGGATAACATTTGCTTGATTATAAGCTCATCCTTCAGATGAGTCCAACTTAGTTTAAATTCGAACCCTAAGAAGGAGTGGTCCGTTCTTGTTTGTAATTGAACAGGTCCTTTACTGTTAAATTTTAACGAGTACGGTATAGGAGAAACTCAGCATTTTTCAATTTTAGGGAGTCAGAAGAAAAACTTAAGAAAACTCCATGGTTGTCCTTTTTCGTAAATTTGTGTCTCCCAAGCCCGAAAAAGTATAAAATAATACCTGAGAGAACCGCTTGACTATTACGATCAAGGAGTACTTTTCATAATTAGTGTCTCTGATCCAAAAAAGTAAAAAAGTGATCAATGACACGTCGTTTTATAACCAATATCGAATTTGAAACGAAAAAATCCGGCAATCTTTTCATGTTTATACGGTCAGAAAAGAGCTGTAAGTGGACCGTCCTTTTAATTCCGTTTTAAAGAGTTTAAAAAGGAAAAACTCAGCAATCTTTTCATATTTCACGAGTCAGAAAAGAGCTTAAAGAGGACTCGTCCTAAAGGAACAAGTGGTATAAAGGGTAGCAACTGGTTCCGGCAATGGAGGAACTACTCAAAACATGTAATGGTTAAGAGGTTGGCTAACAAAACCACTCATAACTGCGGTCCTCAGGAAGGGTAAACAACCAAGTGAAAGCATATGATCAACCAAAGAGATGGGGGTGATGGAATGAAAACAACCAAGGCTCATATAACAGAATTTAGCGGATAAAAATGGCAATCACGAGATGTAAAACGGGTATGAGTTCATTTTTACACAAGCTTGAACCATAGAGAACTTTGCTTGGATTCAGTTTCATGTTTACACAAGCTTGAAACGAAAAACTATGCTTGTTATAAGTTCGCATGCCCCCAGCATAATGACGCAAAATGAGGTACATGGCCCCAAGCTTCATTGCATTCAACCAGGTGGATGAAATGAAGGTTTACTTTCAAGATCTTGGAAAAACTCGAGGGAGTTGTTTCATTTTTAGTGAGGATGACACAGGAAAAGAAGTATCCTCAAAACTCTTGTTTCATTTTTAAACGAGCTTGACACAAGATAAGGAACTATGCTCATGACTCCTTGTTTCATTTTTTAACGAGCTTGACACAAGACAAAAAACTATGCTCATAAAATCCTTGATTCATTTTTTAATGAGCTTGACACAAGATAAGGAACTATGCTCAAGTCTACTCTCTACAATCTACCTAACAAGGAACTATGTTCTAAAATCCTTGATTCATTTTTTAACGAGCTTGACACAAGACAAGGAACTATGCTCTAAATCCTTGATTCATTTTTTAACGAGTGTTAGGCCCCTATACTACTAGTGTAACCCCTTATTGTTATTAGTACAACCCACTTATTATATTGATGTACCCATGTAGTGCCCATATTGTTACGATTGTGCCCCATAGAAGCCCATTATTGTTATTATTGTGCCCTTACATTATTATTGTTATGTCGGCTATGATTATGTTATGACCCCTTAGACTCCTATGTATAGAAAGGAGGTCTTTTCATGTGTATCATCCAGGAATTGTTCATTTATGTAATGTAAAGGAGGTTTCCCCCTCGAAGAGGCTGAATTCTAAGGCGTTGATCTATCTTTTCTATCTTTTCTTGAGTTGGTTTCATAACATTTGGTATCAGAGCTTTGGATTCTAGGGTTTCGCTGCTCCAAACAGGTCATCGTGGCATTTTCGCTATAGATTTTTTTCTGTGATGTTTCAGAAGTCGCAAAAAAAACCCATTTGAGAAGAAATCACGCTGAACCTTAGCTCCGAATTTCAGAGCTCTTTGCGCAATATTTGCGGAGATATGATCTGAGGAAGTTGGTCTTTTTGCAGACTCCTGAATTACATTCAAAACATGTGACCTGGGGAAAATCGTCATAACTTTCTCTCTAGGGATCGGATTGAGATTTCGTAAGAAGGTACAGAAAGAGGACAGACTGTAGTTTCTTGTATGAATGTTTCAGATCCAAAGGTTGAAACAGTGACTCGTGGTACGTCGTACAAGTTCGCTCTACTGAACTAGTGTATAATCAAGTCACTGTGGGAGATTTCACATAATCTTCCTTGGAGAAGCCAATTTGGGTCAGACTTGTGGCATTGGAAAGAGGAAACAGAGGGCTACTACAGGTATCAATTTCAGAACTTAAATATCTGAAAGTACAAAGTTGTATTTGTTTCAAGATCGAGGTCTTAAAATCAAGAAAAAGCAAGATGAGGAAGTTTGATGGCAAGGATCCGGTAAATTGGATACTTCAGATGGAGCAATATTTTGATCTACATGGTGTACCACTATTACAAAAGGTATGTATTGCATCTTCATATTTAGAACCTGATCAATTTTTATGGTATAAAGGGCTTTGTTCTCGTAAACAACTTGTTACGTGGTCAATTCTCACGGAGGAAATGATAGCACATTATGAGGATACAAAGAGCAACACCTTCTTTAGAGCAACACCACAACAATTGGAAAGAGTAAAAGGGCTTTGTGACATATTGGAAAGTAAAATTATGGCAACAAGGAAGTCTACCCCTCACAACTATAAAGATGGAAGTGTTGTTTCTCCTAGCCTTCCACAACCTACAAGGGTTACACCACAACAATTGGAAGAAAAAAGAGAAAAAGGGCTTTGTTACAATTGTGATAGTAAATGCACTAAAGGTCATAAGTGTGCTGAGAAGAAATTATTTTACATAGAATATGAAGAGGAGGAAGAAAAGGATCAAGAAACATCAAAAGAAGAAGATATATGCCAGGACCCCACCCCAGAGAAAGAAGAAATGAATTAGACCATATCTTGTAAAACATTGGCAAGAATTACCACTCCTCAAACTCTCAAAATAGAAGGAAATATCAAGAAGAAAAAGGTGCAAGAAGTGAAAGATCACATCGAGAAAGAAGAAATGAATCCAACCATATCTTGTAATTCATTGGTCAAAATTACCACTCCTCAAACTATCAAAATAGAAGGACATATCCAGAAGAAAAATGTTCAAGAAGTGAAAGATCACATTGAGCATCAAGAAATGAATCCGACCATATTTTGTAAAGGATTGGAAGAAATTACCACTCAAACTCTAGAGATAGAAGGAAATATCAAGAAGAAAAAGGTTCAAGCAGTGAAAGATCACATCAAGCATCAACAACAAGTTCTCCAACTTTTAAAGGATAACGCCGCTTCAGTGCAAAATCAAATGAAACAACATGTAGATCAACATCGTAGTGAAAAATGTTTTGATGTAGGTGATTGGGTATTTTTACTCCTACATCTCAAGCAAGCTATTTATGAGAAGGAAATGTTGGCAATACTACATGCAATTAAAAAATGGCGACCTTACCGAATGGGAAGACTCTTCAAGGATGATGATGTGAAAGCATTGTTTTGTGCTATTTCTATTATCCAACCAAATTGGATAAACAAAGCAAGGGATGAATGGAAGAAGGACGAAGAAGTATGGCCACTTATTCAAAAGTTGCAAAAGATCCCAATTCAAACAATATTGCCAGAAATTGAAGAGGAAGGAAAAATCATATTGGAACCTGGAGCATTCATAGAAACGAGAACCCGAAAGCTACGAAATCGATCAATTTCAGAGTATCTCACCAAGTGGAAGAACTTACTCGCTGAAGATTCCACATGGGAGGACAAGAATTTTATACAGAAGCATCAAGAACTACTCAAGCGTTGAGGACAACGCTTTTTGAAGGAGAGTTGCATGTTAGACCCATATACTACTAGTGTAACCCCTTATTGTTATTAGTACAACCCACTTATTATATTGATGTACCCATGTAGTGCCCATATTGTTACTATTGTGCCCCATAGAAGCCCACTATTGTTGTTATTGTGCCCTTACATTATTATTGTTATGTCGGCTATGATTATGTTATGACCCCTTAGACTCCTATATATAGAAAGGAGGTCTTTTCATGTGTATCATCCAGGAACTGTTCATTTATGTAATGTAAAGGAGGTTGCCCCCTCGAAGAGGCTGAATTCTAAGGTGTTGATCTATCTTTTCTCTCTTTTCTTGAGTTGGTTTCATAACAACGAGCTTGACACAAGACAAGGAACTATGCTCAAGTCTACTCTCTACAATCTACCTATATAACCTACTGATTCATTTTTTTTTAATGAGGTTGACACAAGAAAAGAACTGTCCTCATACCTAATTCATTTTTTAACGAGGTTGACTCAGTAACAGGAACTATCCTCTGACCAACTGATTCATTTTTTAACGAGGTTGATAAAGGAAAAGAATTGTCCTCATACCTGATTCATTTTTTAGCGAGGTTGAATCAGTAACACGAACTATCCTCTGACCAACTGATTCATTTTTTAACGAGGTTGACATAGGAAAAAAACTGTCCTCATACTCACTGATTCATTTTTTAACGAGGTCGACACAGTAAAAGGAACTTTCCTCAAACTCACTGATTCATTTTTTAACGAGGTCGACATAGTAAAAGGAACTTTCCTCAAACTCACTGTGTTAGAGTCGGTCTAGTAGCCCTCCATCAGCGATCAAAGCTCTTTGCATTTGCATAAGTAGGTGTCTCATCAGTGTCATCTTATTGCATTCCATTAGGCATGCCATAACCCTGATGGAGGAGCTGGTGTCTTTATTCCCCTCTTGGCACTGCTGGATCAAGTTGTTTCAGTCATTAAACTTTTTCAAGGTTACTTGTCTTGTCTTGAGGTCAAAATTTCTAGGTCTAGGGTTTAGGTCAAATTTGTCTTCAAGGTCATGTCTCTGAAGGTCAATAAGTTCCCAACAAGCCAGAGGGATGATTTTCAAAGTGTTTCTTCGAAAGATTCTATCTTGTGCAGCTAATTTTCACCTTGGATTTAAAAACCCTGTTTTTAAAGCCAAGGTCATTTCTCAAAATTTTGTAAAAATTGTAAAAATTCAAAATGATTCAAAGGACAGCATACAACCCTGGCTCCCTTGCCAGGACCCCTCAGAAGCTATCCCTGCAAAAAAATTATCAAGGAAAACATCAATTCAACCAATTTCAGGATAAAAGGAAACCAAAAAGTCAGCAACATTCAAAGTTTAAAAAGTGTCATGAAAAACATTAGAATGTGGGTTGTGACATGAAATTTATTCAAAGCAAGGCTATAAAGGCTCTATTTCCCTCCATCAAGCTTCATTGTGCATCCAAGTGATAGAGAAATCAATTGCAAGAGCGTTTGAGTGAATTCGGTGAGTTTGGGAGACGCGTGACCCGTCGAGACTGGCGCGCGACCCATCAGATGAGTGCGACCCGTCAGGGCACCTCCGCCAGTGCAAATTTTATACGGGCACGACCCGTCAGGCGCACGCGACCTGTTGGGTGAGGCGCGCGACCCATCAGCGTTCCCTCTACACAAAACCGCCAGCAAGCTGTCAAGGAACCACAAGTTGCTAAATTTTGCAAGGTAGACCCTCAAATCATGAAAAATTATTGCTTGCTATAGTTCAAGAAGATCATGATTGTATTTTTAAAGGTCTTCATTTTGCAAGTAAAAGTCTCCATTGTGCTTTTGGGCTTGAAATTGTCAAAATTGCTAGGGTTTATTATGCTGTTTTGAGGTATCCCTTTTCTTTCCTATTGTCCACCTCCCATTACATATTCCTTATCATTTTATTTAAATTTCCCTTCCAAATTTGCTAAGAGCCTTAAACCCTACCCCTCTCCCTAAGAAATCAAAAAATTAAAACCCTAACCCTACCTCCCATAACATCCTTGTAAGTAAAAGTGTATAATGAGTATATGCAATGATTTTTCCCCTAAACTCCCTGTTTCATTATTATTCCCGATTTCCCTTTAAAGTATCCCTTCCCTAACGTTTCCCTTGTGCTACTTGTCCCCTTAAAACAACATTTTAATCAGCAGTTTTCAAAGCAGAAACAACAGTACATTTCAGCCACTTTGCTCCTAAAACAATGTCAGAAACCGAAACCAATTATGAGCAAAGTGTAACCATGAGTCAGCTTCAGAGTTTGAGGTACAGAGGAGACCTCACAAGGGTGGAAAGAGCGGTCATCATAGGAGAGAGGAGCCCACCTCTTTGACCGATTTGCAGGCTTGTCCAATTGCAGTCTCATGTTTCCGTTATATGTCTTGTTATGAGTTTTGCGAGAGGATCTCTCAGATTCAGCATCACAGGGAGTTGGCTCGCTTGTTTGTTTTGCATTTGCATGATGGGCATGTGAACCTTGTAGGGGTGGATTTTACATTGACACCTGAGATGATTGCTCAAGCAACAGGGATACCAAATGTAGGAGAAGTGTGGAACAAGCGCAAAATATTGGACTGTGTTCAGTTTGAGCCTTACATCAAACCTACATTTATGAGACAAGTGACGGGTGTATTTCCTTTCAGATTTTTGAGGAATGAGTATGCTCCTTTGATGAGGCTTATCATGCGCTATTTCACCTGTGAGGGCAGATTTTCACTTGTGTATTCATACCATATTCGCTTATTGATGCATTTCACACGGGTACGGATGATGAACATCCCGGTTTTCTTGTGCCAGAATATTGAGAGGATGGTGCCTTTGATGCAGAGGAAGAGCCCAGCACAACAATATAGGAGCCTCTATCATTATGGTTTGATTCAGCTTGTGGTCATACATCAGTTGGCTCAGCATGGCATCCCATGGGAGGAGTTTATCTCTCGTGAGTTCTTCACAACACCACCACCACATCCTGAGATTGTTCATGAGGAGGGAGGACCATCACAGCAACATGATATCCCTGAGGCTAGACATGTCAGTTCTCCTCCATTGGTCACTTATCAGAGAGGCCACAGGGCCCTATTTGCAGCAGCTAGGCGAGTATTTTCTCCACACCAGGTGGAAGGGGTCTCGTCTTCTTCATCAGCACCACGAGTGTTATCTCCACACCAGGTGGAAGGGGCCTCGTCTCCGACAGCAGCATAGGTATCAGAGAGGGGCAAACAACCCAGGATTGATGAGGGGCCATCAGGTGTTCCAGATATAGAGCTTGTTGATCTTGATATCAGTTCTCCTAGCCTAGAGTCAAAGGAGATCATTCAGCACCTTAGAGCTGAAAATGATGCATTGCAGAAGAGATTAGAAGGGGCACAATGGACCATCACCTACTTGGAGCAGCGCAACAAGTAGCTTGAGGAGGAGCACACTCTAGATGAGTTGCGGAGGATCCATGAGGACCGCAACTTGGCTCGAAAGAGACCCGACGATTTGGTACCCGTTGAGCGAGAGGCTATGCTTCTTCAGGTCAATGCTCATTTGGAGAGGTTACTGGCCAAGGCCAACCAGGATAAGGACTTGCTTAGGAACATGAAAAATCATTATTGGGCGCGGATGCATGTATGCAAGGCGAAAATGAAAGTGCTCCAAAGGAAGTTGGCCAAAGCACAAAAACGAAGGAAAAGGCCCGACCCCCTCCACATCTTGGCTGAGGCTTCTTTGAAGGAGAATGATACTAGATAACTCAAACTCCAGCACAAATTCCAAAAAATTTTGAGTATTTTGGGTCATTTTTTATTTTTCTGGCAAAAAACAGGTTTTCCTCCCTGACGGGTCGCGCGCCGCGCGCGACCCTTTCGTTTGGCAACTCCATTTTGGAAAAACTCAGCATTTCTGGATTTTTCATGGAAAGTTACACTTTCTCAGCCATTACTAGGAAATTTCACCAAGTTTTGGGTCTCCAGAAAGTCAAAAAACAAGCAAAAAATGACTTTCTGCCACATTTTTGACACACAGAAAGCAGTCTTGGGAGATTGCAATTTTGGAGGGGCAAATGACAACCAAATTCAGAAATTCCACTTGGGTTGGAAAGTAGACATCCAGACCTTTCCAACAAGCCCACTCTTGCCTCATTTGGACACCTGGAAGTGCCTCAACAGTGCCTCCAAAGGCGCGTGACCCGTCCCGGAATTGCGCGCGACCCATCAGGCAGTTTGTACAGGAAATCAACCTACAGCTCAGCAAAGCGCAGTTTGAATGGATTTGACTTTTTGGGAGTTGATTTTCATCCTTCTTGCTGTAAATGATGTAATTTTATGATGTTTAGGCACTTATTTATCTCTTCTAGAAGATTCATTCATCAGATAGGTAAAATGTAATGAATGAATTGGTTTCCTAGCTTATAGAGGCAAGTTGTTTTGATTGCCTAGTTTTCAGTGCTTAGTTTAGAATTGGTTGAAACAGATCCTAGGATAGTGAGCTCGACCCCTAGAGGCAGGGAAAGATGTTAGATGGCCTATATTATGTACTTTCTTGCTCATTTTCATGGTTGGACTCTTGAGGGAGAAGCTCTTATTGTATTACTCACTGTATCTCTGCAATTTTGGCAAAGGAAGACCAGGGTTTTGCAGTCCTTTTTGGGATTCTTGTGGTCACATGTATTGATGGTGTGTTTCTCTTTGTACTTGTAAGTGTGTTATGTGAATCATTTCCTTACTTTTCCTTCTGCAAATTAGGCAAATGAAGTGTTAAAGTAGAATTCATGACTGTCATGCTCTGCTTTTAAGTTTGCTTAATATCAATGTTTTCAACTGTTTAAGGGGAATTCAAGGTTATTGCTTGCTCTCCTTAACTCCTCACCGGTCATTCTCATCCATCCATCTCTATCAAAGGCATCAATACTGTTTCCTACCTTGCCCCAAAGAACCCCCTGCGAAAACTGTGTCCAATCCCCGCACCCGAAATTGCCTTTCCCCGATTTTCCACCAAAAACCTAAAAATCCCAAATCAAACCTCTTGATCAGTTTACTAGCCTAAAATCAGTGTTTCCCTATTGGTTATCTCGCCCATTGAATATCTTTACCGAGATAAACCGGAGAGAGCCCTCTCCTGCCCCGTAGGGCTAGCTACGAGGCTAAGTGGTTTGATGTTGCCTTGGAGTTTACCTTTTTCAGCCTGAGGTGAAATTCCAAGCGCTAACACACTGATTCATTTTTTAACGAGGTCGACACAGTAAAAGGAGCTTTCCTCGAACTCATTGATTCATTTTTTAACAAGGTTGACACAGTAAAAGGAACTTTCCTCGAACTCACTCTGTTTCATTTTTTAACGAGGTTGACACAGTAAAAGGAACTTTCCTCAAATTCACCGATTCATTTTTTAACGAGGTCGACACAGTAAAAGGGACTTTCCTCGAACTCACTGATTCATTTTTTAACGAGGTTGACACAGGAAAAGAACTGTCCTCATGGACACCTGTTTCATTTTTTAACGAGGTTGGCACAGGAAAAGGAACTATCCTCTCAACATCCTGTTTTATTTTTTAGCGAGGTTGACACAGGGACAAAACTATCCTTGCGATAGCCTGTTTCATTTTTTAATGAGGTTGATACAGGAAAAAACTATCCTCGCACTCAGTGATCATGGCTTACAACTGGAAGAAAGACATGTCAATGGACACACTTTGATCATGGCTTCCAAGAGGTCTTCATCAGAAGGAAGAATAGTTCTCTGGAAGGAACACATATCAAGGGACTCAAAAGGGATAAGAACATCGTGTTCAAGTAATCCCATAGAGTTTTCCATGTCAATTACCAGATCTAAATCAAAGGAAGATGAGCAAACAGTGAGAAGCTCATGTACATCGGTAACTGAAAACATGGGACCAGTTGCCACATAATTAACCCGTGGCGGGGTAGATACCACTTTGGAATCAGGAACATTTAGGGGTGTCATATTATTGGTAGTTGAAACAAGACTAGGGAATGAAATCTGGTCTACAGTCACAATATTTCCATTATGAGGGAAAGATATCACGTGAAAGAGTGTCGATACGACATCTTTCATTGCATAAACAAAGTCTCGCCCAAGGAGTAAATTGAAATCCAAGGGACCTCGAACTACCATAAGATCAATACAGACAGTTTTACCTTCCAAGGTAATAGAAAACTTAGGAAGGATCCCTAAAGGTTCACTAATGGTTCTGTTAAAAGCTTTCAGATTTTGCGTAATAGACACAAGTTGAGGGGAACCCAAAGCTTTCCAAGCAGTTGAGGATAAAATACTAATAGAAGCACCTTCATCTACCTGTGTGCGGTGTATGTCCCTACCACCAACCTTGACAACGATTTGGAAAGGTATGGAGGAAGGAAGACGAGGTTCTGTCAGTCTATTCCAATCAAAGGAAAAGACCTTAGTACTTGGAGGGGGTTCTGTAGAAACAGGTAAAATTCCCCCCGACGTAGAAGAATCTGATGTAACAAGAAGAACCTGTGCGGTATGAAGTTCACTCTCTAAAGGGAGAGTGGGATCGACTGAATGTGAAATTGAATCGACCACTTGATCAACTAATGGATCATCAACCTGAGTGATATGAGTTTCACTCTCCAATGGAAGAGTGGGATCGACTGCACTTGAAATTAGATCAATCACTCCGTCAGTTGATGGTAGGTTGGGAGAAAGTTTACGGTAACCAGTTGGAAATTCTTGTTGTGGAATAGTAAGGTTTTCCAACAATTTTGAGGCTTCATCCATGTGAGGGAAAATGTGAGTTTGATGACTCCCTTTGCATAACTTACAAGGAAACCTAACTTTACCCCTTTTCCCAGGAACCTGACTATCATTGGTTGATGGATCAATGGAAAGTTGATGAGATTTTTCTGACCATACTTCCAAGACCTCTGGAATACCAGGACAATTGATAAGGAAGTGGTCACCCTTACAAAGCCTACAAGGGTATTTGGGTTTACGATGTATGTTGGAGGTTTCCTCAACACAACTAACACTTACAGGCATGGTTGGTTGGTTGACTTCTTTCTTATCTCGCTTCTTCTTCTTCCCTTTCTTCTTCTTCTTAGCCACTTGGTTACTAGCATCAAGGCTTTTACCAAGCGAAGAGGAAGAAATATTAGGCGATGAAGGTAAAGGGTCAACAAAAGGTTGGTGGTGTTGAGATGGTGAACTCTGTTGAGGTGAAGCATTCGGTTGAGGTGGAACAATTGGAGTATTTGGGGCCAACGAAGTTGAAAATAACCATATCGGTAAACCTATCATAAATCTAGGTAATGACAAAGTAGCCATATAAGGAGGACCAACATTTCCAAAGTAAGGAAAAGTACTAGGATTCTCAGTAAGAGGGGTTCCTTGGTTGGTAAATTCCAGAACAGTTGCCATTATATTCAACTTCAGTGAATTTTATTAACAATTTAAAACTAAAATTAACAATTCACAATTCACACCTAACAATTAAAATTCACAATTCACACCTATGGTCTCTAAAAGTAAAAACAAACAAATTAACATGCGCTATCAAATCTAGGAGTCAAACCACACACAAACAATAACTTTCCATACCGAAAACACTAGTTGGTGATGAAATCTAACGTCGCAGAATTCAGTACAGAAAGGGCGGTTGGAACAGTTACCCCGACAACCTGCTTAATGAAACAGACTAGCACAAGTTTCTTCACAAAACCGTCTCGAGTGAAGAGAACCCCCCAGAGAGTCCAAGTGAGTTTAGTCGACGTCTGCTCCAGGTACAACGGGATCTTCCCTCCACCATCACCTTAGGAAAGAATCCTATAGATTATGGCCACTAAGGTTACCAATAGAAACAAATATACCTGGGGGAACAGTCTACAATCCGATACACACGCAAGGGCAGAGTAACAAAGCTTAATCCCCTTGAAGGCTCCTTGACATAATCCAAGGTTTACCAACAAGTGACCCCAGGCTCCTCGACAATGGTCAATTCGAGGTTTACCTTTTTTAATACGTGTATATCTGCTATCGTTCCCAATGAGGAAGGATTGATTACCTCACTGGTTCAGATATGATCTCGTGCTTGACTCCTTTAGGAGGAGCTTCCCAAAGCATACATGTAACAATTGGACTTTATTTACTACCGCAAGATATAGCTACTTGTTTGTTTTACTGTCTTGGAGAGTTAACTAAAACCTATTCCAAGACACTAGCCTAAGCTAGATTGGTGGAAAGCGCCCTAAAAATGTAAAAATTACTAGATGAATTTTAATTAAGCGCTGTGTTATTTAGGCTGTTATTACTCAAAAGGGTAAATGGATATGAAACCAATGGTGTTATGACCCAACCCAAACAGAATAAAATCGAATATGATAATGTAATCTTTTCAATTCGATGAATCCTAACTAAAGTAAGGAGAGAGTTTCCATTCACTTCCAACAATGCAAAAAAAAAATTGATCACTAAGAGAAAATATAAAAAATTCTCTAATGCACTAATTTCATCAAGAAAAATTAATGAAAATCAATTCCAAAACAATTTTTTTTTTGTGTGTGTTAAAAACAAGCATAAAAATATGTAAATTCAAATCAAAGAAAACTGATCTAAATCTACGACTGATTTTTCAGAATGTAAACTATGCAATTGTAATCTATGCACAATTCATTTGAAAAGTATGCAAATGTAATCTATGCACATTTTTCATTCATATTCTGAAAATGAGAATTCTAATTATGCAAATGTGATCTATGCAAGAGAATTCTCAAACACAAGATGATTCTAATGTAATCTAAGAACCAATCAAGTGCAAATCAAGAAAATTGGATGAGAGTTCCAAAGATAAAAAAAAATAAAAACACTTAAAGGTGATTAACACTCATACACAATTTGCAAAAACAAAAGAAAAAAGATGAAAAATTGTGAAAACACTGAGACAAACCTCCAAGTAATGACCAAAGGAAATCAAATTAAGAATTTCTCAAAAAAGAGACTCAAAACACCCAATTAACTTAATGGAGATTGATGAGATGAAGAATTTGCTGAAAGTAACTCATAAACAAGGCTTTTTGACAGAACACATGCAGATATGGGTAGACACTAAAAGCCAAAAATAAAAACTAAACTTAACTAGTTGAAAAGATTTTAAGTTTTTCAAAAATTTGATAGGGTCCGCAGGCTCCCGGTATAACCAGGTGCGATACTGCTCTGTGTAGTAAAGAAACAGTGCGGGTATGTCTGCACTGTGTTAGAAACAGAACGTGCGGTCCTCTTTCAAAAGCGTGAAAAAACAAAAAACAATTCAGGATCTAAAAACTACCCAATCCCACACACATCAAGAAAAAACCAGAAACAGAGAAAAAGTTTCTCAAGTCAAAGTAAAAGTAAAAGCAAAAACCAAAATTCAAGTCCCCAGTATGGTCGCCAATTTGTCGGCTGGATAAATCGTTCTTGCGGACAAGACCGATCTCCCTAGTATCTATGGATATCTAGTGACAAACAAACCAAACAAATTCTATCTTTCTCTAAATATTGTGATTTATAAATAAAGGCCAATAGATGTTTTAGACCCTACCTCAAGTCCAATGCTAGTTTGTGGAAGCCACGCTCCGTTTGTCAAAATGAGCTCCCTTTTAAAGAATCTGCAAACACAAACAGGCACACATCAAATAACACCTGCATAGCCAATATAATAAACCATATTTATCATGATGATCAAGGAATTCATGAAATAAACCATAGAAGACAATTTATTGAGAAAAATGAATCTGATTGTATTAATTTCAATCAAAGAAGAACTTTACAACCTTGGTGCCTTGATGTTGTACAAGCTCCTCCCAGGGTCCAACAAGAATCTCCTCTACTTTGACAAGTTTCACTCTCTTCCCAATGAAGCCAAGGTATGTAATCTCTCCTCTCAAGCTCAATTAGGAAGTCTAAATTCCAACAGCATTTACCCTCAAAAATATTCAGCTTTCAACCTCCCTAGCAACCAGCCCAAAGCCTCATTTTATAGTGCAGAGGAAGGAAGTTACCAGGTCCACCTTCAAAGGGATAGAGTCCTCCTTCAAAGGGATAAGCTCCTCTCATCGAGGGGTTAGCTCCTTTAGTTATGGGATGCATGAAACACCTAGGAGCGAACTTGCCACCTCAAGATTCCTTCTAGAAGCATCCAGAATTAATCCAAAGTGAGTTTTTAATAATAAACTTGCACCTTTTTGACTTTTACATGGGTCCGCACCCTTGCCTTTAGAGACAGAGCGGGTAGGTCTGCAGGGGACATGACCAAGGGGTGTGGGACCACAGGTAATGATAAGAGGAAGTGTGGAACCAGAGTTTTAGAGATTTTCAAGGACTTTCTCTCATTTTTAAGGCTTGACATGAAGAGCTCAGGTTTAAGACTTGCATAGGAGGACAGTATGAGTGGTGATAGACTCATACTGATTACAGAAAGTCATGGTGACAATATTTTTTGTAACATGTGGGAAGGAATAAATGCAGTCTCCGCTGGAAATGGAGACACATACGCAGGTCATAAAGATCCGCAGGCAAATGAAGATAGAGACATCTTCATGCAGTCATAGGAGACCTATAACGTAGTCATAAAAGGTAGTTGATTGCACACGCAGTCATGGTTACATTTAACACGTTGTTCATGTGATATCTTGACACGCTGTAGTCACAGTCAAAGCTTGAAGCTACATCCAGATGTGTACGCTGTTCATGTGATATCTAGACACGATGTTCAAATGATTGTACACAGTCATAAATCTACAACCAGAAATGAGGGTATCTGAAATGAAGTATTAGGTGCATTCACACTCAGATAAATGAAGCGTATAGCTAATCTCGACATTCCAGTATTGGGTTAATCTCACATGAATGAGAGCAGTCTTTCGTATGGAGATAGAACAGTAAGACAATGATACCACAAAAATGATCTCGATATTACAACAAAGAATATTCGAACCTATTATTTAATAGTCTCGGGATATGTGTCTCGATGCTATACACTCAATGGAAGCATAATATATGGTCCTAATTTCATGTTAGATAATCTCAACACAATGAGACTACATGCTGATGGATAAAAAAACATGATGTATGGGCAACATGATGTAGATCATGGGTAGTATGATGATGAATGAGATCATGAGCTTCGGTAGCTTGATGATGAATCAGACCATGGAAGATACAACATGATGAGAAGCATGAAGCTAAGAGCAGCTCAGTCATCAAGGTTCAACACATGTGACAGTACAACAAGGTGTCACACGGTAATGTGCAGGCAGCACTACGATAGGTGAAGCTATCACCTTGGAGAATCAGTTGAAGCAGAATGTCTTCAATTGATCTCATCATTATACGAAATGATCTATGCTAGATCTAGATAAGTCAAAGTGTTGAATTTTGTTGTAAATGTATTATCTCTCTTTCTCTCTTTCTCTACTGAACTTTGAAGAACATAAAAGAAGAATTGATTAAGGGTTTCTACACATTGTGGGGTTTGTCCCTGGCTAGCACCACATCTTGTGTCCTCTTGTCTTGGCTTGTTTTCTGCAATTTATGTTTATGTTCTATCTGCAGTTTACTTTAATGCTGATGTGATTGCTAATCTGGAAAAGATATTGAGCTAAATGTGAAAATTGAAATAAATTGCTCTCTGCATAGAACATACCTAATCTTAACATGGTATTAGAGCTGAGGTGAAGACAATGCCCAAGCAAGAGTGAAAGAGCAATCACCGAAGACAGTTGGGATAGGACAAAAGGATCAATAAGGGTGAAGTCGAAGTAGAGAATATTATCATAATAGCGCAATGGAATTTTTGATGGCCTACCTAGAGATCACTTCATTGGGAAGTTTGGATCTAAGGGTGGAAGGAAAGGCAGATGCCTTAGTTACAATAAGTTCGGCCCTTATGCATAGGAGTGTCCAAATGGCAGAGATGCGGGTCATTAAGGACACGGTCGACTCTTCAGATAAAGCAAGGAACCCCAGGTATGAAGAATCAAATGTTGTTTCTGATAAGATAAAGAAGCATTATCTTATATTGGCCCTCTCCTTCAGATTCTTTAGGAATCTGGTTGATTGATTGTAGTGCTTCAAGGCACTTCATCGGATAGATGGGTACACTCTCTAATTTGGTAGAGATGGATACAATCATGGGATTATACTTGGAGCCGATGCCATCTATCCTGGAAAGGATGTTGGGAATGTTATCCCTCAATTGAATGGGGGTAACTCAAGTCATTTGCAGAATCTCTTTTATGTACCTGATCACAAGAAGAACCTTGTGTCCATTTCAGCAATGGAATTCAAAGGTTACAAGGTGGTACTCATCAATGGAAAGGTACGTGTTTGAAAATAGATTTTTAAAAGATTTTTTTGAGTTCAGGGTTGTATCAAGTTACAGGAAGTCCACTGGGGACCATGTCCATTGACACAACACCGGAGGTGTGTGAGTCAAATGTTGACAGGGATGCCTGAATTCAAAAAGAGAATGAAGGTACATGTCTGAGATGTACCGAAGGAAAATCTTATAAGGGGACCATTCCGCTCATGCCATAGGTCCACAGGTTTGGAACAACCTGAGGAGTTTGAGATTCATGATCAAGAATATCACGTATGCAGGTGGTAGAAAGCCCTCTATGGCTTGAAGAAAAACACCCCGGTCATAGTATGAGAGGATCAACAGCTGTCTGATGCAGCTGAGATTCACTAGGAGTGAAATCAATTCAAACCATCTGAAGGTTGTGGATGACAGACCTCTCTTACCGGCACCTATGTTTGACAAGTGCAGACCCTCTCATTTGTAGAAGACAGAGGGAGTTGGATTCTGAATGTGGAAAGATAAACTGCAAGCCTGTGACTACCTCGAGGATCTTAACTTTCAGAAGTTATATGGTAGTGATGTCATACTAGATTTGGGAAGTGCCTCTGAGTTTCATAAACTCATTCGCGTTGATGTTCTTGGTGAACCTCCATCCGGACATATGTTTTCTAGTTAGCATGGTGAGCTCATATTTAGTTGAGCTTCACTGGATTGGTGCCTAGAATCTTTTGAGATATCTTCAGGGCACAATCTCTCATGGATTGAGATACACTGCCTGGAATATTTCGAATGCTGAGTGGGCAGGCAGTGTGGAGGATCACTAGAGCAATTCTCAGTGTTGGTTCTCCTTGGGATTTGCTTCAATATACTGGATAAGCAGGAAGTAGAAGTCAGTGGCTTTGAGCACCACTGAGGCAGATTATATTGTTGCTAGCATGGCTACCTGAGAGGCAGTCTGGTTACGAAAGCTCTTCTATGAGCTGTTTGGATACCACTATGTAGTAGGATGATTAGTTCTCCTGTGAGGTTTGGATGATGTGTTCTCCATGACGATTATGTAGCAGGATGATTAGTTCTCTTGTGAGGTCTGGATGATGTATTCTCCATGATGAGTATGTAGGAGGATGATTAGTTCTCCTGTGAGGTCTGGATGATGTGTTCTCCATGACGATTATGTAGAAGGATGATTAGTTCTCCTGTGAGGTCAAGATGATGTGTTCTCCATGACGATTATGTAGTAGGATGATTAGCTCTCCTATGAGTTTTGGATGTTGTGTTCTCCATGATGATTATGTAGTAGGATGATTAGCTCTCCTGTGAGGACAAGATTGATTAATTTCTCCTGTCGAGGCATCCTACCCATGCAGTCTACGACTCATGGGAAGTACCTCTCATCTGATCAATGAGCAGGGAAATGAGGATAGGGACCATAGTAGTATCGATGGACGCATCGATGTATCAACCGTACTCCCTATGCTAGGATGACCTTCATTGATCTGGGATCAATGATACTGGTCTAGGATCTGTTGTAGGAGTTGTACCTATTATGACGCTGACTTCGGGTCAGTTGAGACTGGTCTGGGACCAGTGGTACATACTCTGAGACTGACTTCGGGTTAGTGTAGGACTGGTCTGGGACCAGTGAGAGTGGTACATACTATGACACTAACTTCGGGTCAGTTGAGACTTGTTTGGGACTAGTGGTACACACTCTGAGACTGATGATATTGGTCTGGGACTAGTGGTAGGAGTGGTACCCCCTATGAGGCTGACTTTGGGTCAGTTGAGACTGGTCTAGTACCAGTGGTACACATTCTGAGACTGACTTCGAGTTAGTGGAGAATGGTATGAGACATTATCGATCAATTCTTCTTCTTCATGGTTCAACAGAGCTAAGTAGAGCAGAGCAAAGCAAGCAGAGCCAACAGAGTTGAGCAGAGCAGAGCAGAGCTAGAAGAGCTGAGCAAAGTAGAGAAAAGCCAACAGAGCTGAGCAGAAGAGAGTACAGCCAGCAAAGCTGAGCAAAGCTAACAGAGCTGAGCAGAAGAGAGTAGAGCTAGAAAAGCTGAGCAAAGCTAACAGAGATGAGCAGAACTAGTAGAGTTGAACAGAGCAGTGCATGGCACTAATGGCAGAGATAGTACAGTCGGACATATGGATCAGTGGACGGAGTTCTCCCTAGTTGAGAGGGAGTGTAAAAATTGGCAACAAGGGACAAACTCCATGTGGGTTAGCTTATTTATGGCAGTTGATATTTTTATTGGATCCCTCTCATCGAGAGGTGTAGCTGATAAGTATTTATAGAGATATGAATTTATCTTGATTATGGAATTATTATCAAGCCGGCTAGTAACTTGAGTAGGCTCAGAAGCCCAATAGATATGCCTATTCATCATCCTACGTTTTAGTATAAATTGGCAAGGACTTGAAGTCATTTGAACATACATTCTTGATGTGATATCCTCTCCACGTCTTGGGTTTTTGGAGAAGGAAAGTCACAAAAAGAATATGTTGGCCTAGTTTGATGATGCCCTAATCCAACGCAGTCTTGAAGACCTTATAAGATATACGTTGTGGATGTTATATGCTTGTTTCATGTAGTCATAGGAGATATTCACGCAGTCAATGGTCACGTTGTCTGCAGTCATTGTTCATGCTGTACATGTTGACACTTATACGCAGCCCTAGCTTATATGTTGTAGTGGAGCCTAGTCACAGTAAGAATTTATATGCCGTAATGAAGACATCAAGCTACAATAAGGGAAGGAATAAACACAGTCTCTACTGGAAATAGAGACACATATGTAGGTCATAAAGATCTGCAGGCAAATTAAGACAGAGACATCTTCACGCAGTCATAGGAGACCTATAACGTAGTCATGAAAGGTAGTTGATTGCACACACAGTGATGGTTACATTTAACACGCTATTCATGTGATATCTTGACACACTGTAGCCACAGTCAGAGCTTGAAGCTACAGCCAGATATGTATCTTGTTCATGTGATATCTAGACACGTTGTTCATATGATTATACACAGTCATAAAGCTACAACCAGAAATGAGGGTATCCAGAATGAAGTATTAGGTGCAGTCACACTCAGATAACTGAAGCGTATAGATAATCTCGACATTCCAGTATTGGGTTAATCTCACATGAGTAAGAGCAGTCTTTCGGTTGGAGATAGAACAGTAAGATAGTCATGCCACAAAAATGATCTTGGTATTACAACGAAGAATATTCGGACCTATTATTTAATAGTCTTGGGATATGTGTCTCGATGTTATACACTCAATGGAAGCATAATATATGGTCTTAATTTCATGTTAGATAATCTCAGCACAATGAGACTACATGTTGATGGATAAAATCACATGATGTATGGACAACATGATGTAGATCATGGGCAGCATGATGATGAATGAGATCATGAGCTTTGGTAGCTTGATGATGAATGAGACCATGGAAGATGCAGCAAGGTTCAACACATGAGACAGTAGAACAAGGTGTCACACATTAATGTGCAGGAAACACTACGATAGATGAAGTCGTCACCTTGGAGGATCAGTTGAAGCAGAATGTCTTCAACTGATCTCATCATTATACAAAATGATCTATGCTAGATCTAGATAAGTCAAAGCGTTGACTTCTGTTGTAAATGTACTATCTCTCTCTCTCTCTTTCTTTGGTGAACTTTGAAGAACATAAAAGAAGAATTGATCAAGGGTTTCTCCACATTGTGGGGTTTGTCCCTGGCTAGCGCCACATCTTGTGTCCTCTTGTCTTGGCTTGTCTTCTGCGATTTATGTTTATGTTCTATCTGCAGTTTACGTTAATGCTGATGTGATTGCTAATCTGGAAAAGTTATTGAGCTAAATGTGAAAATTGAAATAAATTTCTCTAGGCATAGAACATACCTAATCTTAACAGAATATTAGCAGGAAATAGGATGGTTGTGATGCTTTCCTCGTATATCAAGTGGTATATCACCCGTTGATAACACAGTGTGATGGTTGTAATCCTTGCTTGGTAAGTGTTATCTCGCTTATTTCTCGATATGGGGTAGTAGACGAATGCTCCACTATATGAGATGAGTTGGGGTGAGAGTGTCTCATTGGACCTTCCCCATTATTGCAGAAATTAGGTGAGAGTGTCCCATAGGACCTTCCTCATTGTCATTGGTTTCTGGGTCGTAGAAATGTCTCCCTACTAGATAGAGGGTGGTATCTTGGTCTCCCCTCCAATGTGAAATTCTTTTTCTTTTAGATTCGAGATTTTTCAGCATATGAGTAAAGATGAGCATAGATAAGCAAAGATAAGTAGTCATGAGTAGATATGAGTAGAGATGAACATATATGAGTGAAGACAACATTTTTTGTCGATATATTTGTTATGGGACATACTTTGCAATCGATAGTTTTTCCCTAGCTGAGAGGGAGTGTTAATTTGGAAAATTAGGGACAATTTCCCTCCTTTGGATAGTCTTCCCCATCAAGAAATACCCCTCCTATCCCTTGGAAGAATTTAATTTGGTTAAGGAAAAATATATTTTTAATATGGAAACCCTCATATGCATAAAAGGATAGGTCAGACCTAAAAATAAATTGGACACCCTTGGATGGCTATAAATACAACTCAAGTGATCCTCATTTAGAGATCATAATCAAGCATTCTCTTCTTCTCTCTTCTTTGGTTTGGCTCGCACAGGTATAAAGTTGATTTTTGTGGATTGTTTTATACATGTTTGATATTGCAGGGTCTAAAGCTCGCATGTGCAAATTAGTGTTTTGGTTTGCAACCACATGGATGTTATAGTGAAATTTCGGTTGCAACAGCTCACATGCAAGCCTTTGCATGCGATCGGGATGCTTCAGCCGCATGCATGATTGTTTGTTGCATACGGCTAGGACTTAGGGTTTCATCTGACAAGTGACTGTAGATTCAGGTGACAATTGACCGTAGTTGACCATAGATGAGCATAGGATAGGAAAGTTATCTTTGATTAGTATTGCTGCTAGTTTCATATTTTGGATTGTGTTTGGTTGGTTTTGTTGGATAGTTTGTGATTGAAAAACTAGAATATTGTACTCTCTCATTGTTTAACATTTTATGACAATCTAATAAGAAGAATAATTTGAAAGGGTTTTCCCCCTTGTGGGTTTTTTCCCTGGTCTCTGACCAATCCTAGTGTCTCTATGTGTGAATGATTTTATTCTATTGATCCTTTATGTTTCGCTGCATTGTTGATGATATTGTTCTTTCTACACAATTGCATATGATGTAATGATGTTACAATGTTGTGGGGTGAATTCAATATGTAAATGATTAAATACAATTATCTTAAGCAAAGAACAATATATCCCTAAGAAAAATTAATAGAACCATGGCAATACAGTTCTTTGAATTGAAAAAGGTTATGGCATCTCATTATAGAGGTAAGAATTAACTCTTATTAGTTAGACACAATTTTATTTCTTGTTAAAAGAATAAGTTGGCACTAGAAGTTTGATTGACACTTACAAATGAATTAGACTATAAGTATTTCACCTTAACAAGGTCAATGAGAACATAAATTGTTAAAGAATAGGTGTAAGTTTGGGTTACTCATTGTGATATTTAATATGATTTGTCAACAACGATTCCCAGCTAATAAGGCCGTGTTTTGTAATATCGTTCATCCATTAGTTCAAATAAATGTTCATATACTGTCAATCCAATTCATTTTCTTTTTATTCTTTTACTTTCATTTTTATAACTCTTACTAACTTCGATTTTTTATTTCTTTTCATAGATCATTTACTTATGATCCATAATTTGTTCAGTTTGCAAGATACTCAAGAAAGAAGTCTTTGAACACTAAAGGATAAAAGAATATTAACAATATGAACAATTCATTAGCTATGTAAATAGAAATTGTGCACATATTGTGACTCTCTAAAGGAAATAATTGACAAACCCGTGCACCCAATTCAAATTTTGCATCTCTAGGATGAAATATGTTTTTTGAACTCCAATGAGAGCCTAGCTGAGTGATATCTTATTTTGTTTGAAAAATAAGTTGATAAGCTAAATAGATAACCATGTATAGAGCCAATGATAGTTATTAAAATATTACATAACCTAGGACATGTATTCCATAACAATGGTGGAAAATTATCCAAAATAAATTAGCCCTTATAGTGTGTTATTCGATAAAAAAAACTAACATAATCGAAACATATTGATGAATTATGTAGGAACAGAAGACTTCCACCATTAATCAATTTACATACTAAAACATGGCAATGGTTTTATGCTAAAATCTTAGAGGGTGAAATTTTAGAAATTAATTATTATTTCAGTCAAGTGGACTCGTTTTGATAATTCACGATGACTAATTAATTTCCTTAGACAAAATTTCACCCTTCTGCCAATTAACACCTATCATTTATTATCAGGCATAAGGTATGCAATTTAATCCATATGTAATCCGTAGAATCATTTCATGACTATATAACATTTAAGTGTTAGTTAGCTAGAGACTAAACAAGAGTTAATGGAGTTTAGTGGAGTGTAGAGCATTGCGGTGCAAAACATTTAAGGACAAGATAATGATTCTTGAACCACACTTGCTGGTTCAAAATGCGTCGATAAATGAATTGAACCAATGGGACAAAACTTCATTAAATTATTAATATATGTAAGATTACATCAATTATCAATTTACTTGAATCCATAGTTACCAAGTTTGGTCGTATTGACCTAAAACAAATACGGGAAATTGTCGATTCGATTTGGTATGGTCAATAGAACAATCACCTCACCTCCTTGTCTAGAAAGATGAATTTATGGAAAACACTTATTCAACCTGAATTTGATCTTTTTGGGAAAACTTATAGGAGTGATTTCAATATTTATTTATATCAACACATAGCCCTCAGCAAGTTGTCAACACTAACAATGCTTTTTGTAAGAAATTTTATTTTCCCTCTTTCGCACTAAGTGCAGAGAGTGAATAATACATCTCCTTAGTTTCACATACTTAGGCTTTTGAGGTTGTATTAAAGAAAATAATAAAAAGAAACTTTCGAATTGAAAAAAAAGGTTATAAAATGATAAAGGTAAGTTATCACTTGTGAATAGAATAGTATTAAAAACAGTGATTTATGTATTGAAAAAAAATTATAAAATGGTAAATAATAGTTGAAAAACGTAAAGATAAGTTGGCACTTGTGAATAGAGTAGTAAGTAAATTTACATCTTACAAAATAGAAAAATGTAGTTGCACTTATGAATAGAGTAGTGTTAAAATATTTTTCTCTTGAAAAGAAAGTTATAAATGACATCTTATTAATGTCATCTATAGCATCTTAAGCAAGAGAGATTAATGTTGATAAGTAAATAGAAATATCTTTGTGAGATAAATATTTAATGAATTTTCTTTGAAGTTTTGAATATAATGATTTTTTATTTAATTTTTTAAAAATTAAAAAAATAAATTTGCTTAAGAATTTGTAAAATGTATATTCTCAAATTTTTCTGTATTGTATTTATGAAAATAAGTTTTTTCTTATAAATCCAAATTCGGTAACTATGCTTGAATCTGTTAATCTGGCAGCTCAGGGACAGAATCCCCTCCTTTGGACAATCTTCCTCATCAAGAAAGACACCTCCTATCCCTTGGAAGAATTCAATTTGGTTAAGGAAAAATATATTTTTAATATGAAAACCTTCATGTTCATAAAAGGATAGGTCGGCCCTAAAAGGAAATTGGACACCCTTGGATGAATATAGATACAAGTCAAGTGACCCTCATTTGGAGATCATCATCAATTATTCTCTTTTTCTCTCTTCTTTGGTTTGGCTCAAATAAGTCTGAAGTTGGTTCACAGAGATTAGTCTGTACAGGTCCAAGATTACAAGGTTTGAAGTTGGTTCGCAGAGAGAGTCTGTACAGGTCCAAAATTACAAGGTCCGAAGTTGGTTTGAAAAGATTAGTCTGTACAGGTCCAAGATTACAAAATCTGAAGCTCACACATGTGGGTTAGGTTTTTGGTCTGCAACTGCAGGGATGCTAAAAAGAAATTTCAGCTGCAGTCATTTGCACGCAATCCTATACATGTGGTCGGGACACTTTAGCCACATGCATGATTGTTTGTTGTGTGTGTCTAGGGCTTAGGGTTTCATCTGACAGGAGACCACAGATTCAGCTGATAGCTAACCACAATTAACTGCAGACTGGAAAAGTTATCTATGATCAGTATTGTTGCTAGGCTCATATTTTGGATAATGTTTGGTTGGTTTTGCTGGATAGTTTTGTGATTGAAGAACTAGAATGTTGTACTCTCACTTTGCTGAACATTTTATGACAATATAGTAAGAGGAATAATTTTAAAGGGTTTTCCCCCTTGTGGGGTTTTTCGCTAGTCTTTGGCCAATTCTAGTGTCTCTATGTTGGGTCCCTATAATACTAGTGATTACCCCATTACTATTATAGTTATACCCCTTATTAATATTGTTGTGCCCCTATTGCCCCCATATTGTTATTACTGTGCCCCATAGAATCCCTCTATTGTTATTTTTGTGGCTTTATATTATTATTGTTAGGTCGGCTGGATTATATTGTGACTCCTTAGACTCCTATATATAGAAAGGAGGTTTTGTCATTTGAATCACCCAAGAATTGTTCATTTATGTAATGTAAAGGAGGTTTCCCCCTCGAAGAGGCTGCATTCTAAGGCGTTGATCTATCTTTTCTATCTTTTCTTGAGTTGGTTCCATAACATTTGGTATCAGAGCTTTGGATTCTAGGGTTTCGCAGCTCCAAACAGGTCATCGTGGCATTTTCGCTATAACGTTTTTCTACGCCGTTTCAGAAGTTTCCAAAAAAACCCATTTGAGAAGAAATATCACTGAACCTCGGGTCCGAATTTCAGAGCTTTTATTGCTATATTTTCGGAGATATGATCTGAGGAAGTTGGTCTTTTTGCAGACTCCGAATTACATTCCAAATAGGTGACCTGGGGAAAATCGTCATAACTTTCTTTCTGACCATCAGATTGAAATTTCGTAAGAAGGTACAGAAAGAGGACGGACTTTAGTTTTCTTGTATATATTTTTGATAGTCAAAGGTCGAAACAATGACATGTGGCACTTCATACAAGTTTGCTCTACTGAACTAGTCTATAATCAGGTCACTGCGGGAGATTGTGCATAACTCTTTCTTGGAGAATCCAATTTGGATCTGACTAGTGGCATTGGAAAGAGGACACAGAAGGCTACTACTGGTCATAATTTCAAAACTGGATGATTTGAAATTATAGAGATACATCAGATTCAATATCAGGCTTCTACAAAGTGAAAAAAGGTCTGTAGTTTTTTTTTTAATTTTTGCGTAAGCTTGGTTTGAAGGAATTCAAAGGGCATAGTAAAGCATTATTATCGGTAATTGATGCCCCGAGGAAAGAAAATGAAAACACCTAGTAAGCAACCTGAAAGCTCTAGCATGACTTATGAAGAAGAGGAAGAAATGCAACATGATATAGCAAAATTACGAGACCAAGTGCAACAAGTGTCACTTGCACAAAAAGGAACAGAATCTAAGATGGATGGTTTAAAGAAAGGCATAGAAGCTAAGATGGATTTTTTAAAGAAAGGCGTAGAAGCTAAGATGGACGATTTGAAGATAGATTTGAAGACAGACATGGAAGAATTGAAGAAGTTGCTACAAGAAAGGGTCACTAATGGTGAAAGGGTAGTAAAGGAAACTCATGATGAGAACAAAAGAAATGTTAATCATGATTCCATAGAATCTAATGTTGGATTGAAGACCCACCATATTCCAAAAATCGATATGAGGAAGTTTGATGGCAAGGATCCTGCAACATGGATATTACAGATGGAGCAATTCTTCGATCTCAATACTGTGCAAAACACCCAAAAGGTACGTATGGCAACTTTATATTTGGAACCAAATCAGTTTGTATGGTATCAATGGCTTTGCTCTCATAAACAATTTATCACTTGGGCAATTTTTACAGAAGAATTGATAGCACATTATTAGGATACAAAAAGCAACACTTTTTTTAGCCAATTGATAAGTCTCAAACAAAAGGGTTCAATAATGGAGCACATTGAGGAGTTCCAAAAATTGAACATAAGGGTAAAATATATTCCAGAGGAGCATATGATTGATGTGTTCATAGGGTCTTTAAAGGATAATATCCAACATGATGTTCGCCTTTGGGAACCTGATTCATTAGAGAAGGCATTCAGGTTAGCAAGAAAAATGGAAAGCAAAATTATGGCAACCAGGAAGCATACCACTCACAACTATAAAGACGGAAGTGTTGTTGCCCCTAGTCTTCCACAACCTATAAGGTTGACACCACAACAATTGGAAGAAAAAAGAGCAAAAGGGCTTTGTTACAGTTGTGATAGAAAATACACTAAAGGTCATAAGTGTGCTGAGAAGAAATTATTCTACATAGATTGTGAAGAGGAAGAAGAAAAGGAGAAAGAAAGGTCAAAAGAAGAGGATATACTCTAGGAACAAAGCCTAGATGAAGAACAAATAAATCCGACCATATCTTGTAATGCATTGGCGGGAATTACCACTCCTCAAACCATCAAGATAGAAGGACAAATCAAGAAGTAAAAGGTAATAGTGTTGATTGATTCAGGAAGCACCCACAATTTTATTCATTGTAAGGTAGCAAAAGAATTGAATTGCTTCCTATATCCAGCACCAGAGTGTCAAGTGATGATTTCAAATGGAGGAACAATAAATTGCTCTGGAAAGTGCCATAATATCAAGCTATCCATGGGAGAATATGTATTGACTAGCCCAATGCTTTCCATACCAATGGGAGGTGCTGATGTTGTACTAGGAGTCCAATGGCTACAATCCTTGGGTACAATAGATTTTAATTTTCAAGAACGTTTCATCAAATTTTCTATGGAAGGAAAGGAAGTTGAATTAAGGGGTATTGTAGGGAAACCAGGAAAGATAATCAGCTCTAATGGTATGACAAAGCTTCTAAAAAAGGGGCAAAGAGGTGTAATTGCACAATTATGTTCGCTAGATGTTTCCACATTGGAATCATCTGTTTCTCCAGATCTCCAAAAAGTCCTAGACAATCATTCCAAGGTATTTGAGACTCCCAAGGGTCTCCCACCTATGCGTGATCATGATCATGCTATTCATCTGATTCCAGGAAGTCTTCCTCCAAACATCAGGCCGTACAGATATCCCTATGTCCAAAAGAGTGAAATTGAACGTATGGTTGCAGAAATGCTAGAGGCTGGTATAATTCAACCGAGTCAAAGTTCTTTCTCTGCTCTAGTAGTATTGGTGCACAAGAAGGATGGATCATGGCGCATGTTTCCGGATTATAGGGAGATCAACAAGCTCACTATTAAAGATAAGTTCCCCATTCCTGTCATTGATGAATTACTGGATGAATTGCATGGATCAATTTACTTCACCAAGTTGGATCTTCGTTCAGGATATCATCAAATCAGAATGAAGACTGAAGACATTCCGAAAATAACATTTAGAACTCATGAGGGTCATTATGAATTTTTGGTCATGCCTTTTGGCCTTACCAATGCACCTTCAACATTTCAAGGTTTGATGAATTCAATTTTCAAACCATTCCTTAGAAAATTTGTGTTAGTATTTTTTGATGATATACTAATCTACAGCAAGTCTTGGAAGGATCATGTTGAACATGTTGACAGGGTGCTACAACTATTGGAGGAGAAACAATTATATGCAAAAATATCCAAATGTTTCTTTGGAGTCCAGGAGGTGGAATATCTGGGTCATATTGTATCTCATGAAGGAGTTAAGGTAGACCCTAGAAAAATTAAAGCCATTAAGGAATGGAAAATCCCCACATCCATAAAGCATCTGCGAGGATTTCTCGGGTTGACAGGGTATTATCGCAAGTTTGTTAAGAATTATGGGAGAATAGCAGCACCTCTAACAACATTATTGAAGAAAGATGCATTTTCATGGACTCCGGAAGCAACAAAGGCCTTTGAACATCTTAAAGAGGCAATGTGCCAAGCACCGGTCTTAGCTACACCGGACTTCACAAAAAACTTTATTGTGGAATGTGATGCTTCAGGAAATGGAATTGGTGCTGTTCTAATGCAAGATGAAAGACCCATTGCTTTTGAAAGTCGTCCAATCAAGGGAAATTTTTTAAGCAAAGCTTTTTATGAGAAGGAAATGTTGGCAATACTCCATGCACTTAAGAAATGGCGACCCCACCTAATGGGAAGACACTTCAAGGTAAAAACGGATCATGATAGCCTTAAATACTTTTTAGAACAAAGATTATCCTCTGAAGAGCAACAAAAGTGGGTCACAAAGATGTTGGGTTATGACTTTGAAATCATCTACAAAAAAGGGAAGCAAAATGTGGTGGTAGATGCACTCTCAAGAAAGGATGAGGATGTGGAAGCATTGTTGTGCGCCATTTCTATTATCCAACCAGATTGGATAAATGAAGCAAGGGAGGAATGGAAGAATGACGAAGAAGTGTGGGCACTTATTCAAATGTTACAACAAGATTCCAGTACGTCTAATACATTTAGCTGGAAAAATGATTCGTTATGGTACAAAGATCGCTTATACCTCTGTAAGAATTCCCAGCTAAAACAAAAGATTCTTATGGAAATGCACACTTCTCCCTTAGGAGGGCACTCAGGATTTCTAAAAACTTACCACAAGGTTAAGAAGGAATTTTTTTGGGATGGCCTTAAATAAGATATTCAAAATTTTGTGGCAGAATGTTTGGTTTGCCAACAAAATAAAGTTGAAACAATTAAGACATCGGGTCTATTACAACCTTTATCCATTCCAAGCCAACGTTGGGAGGAGGTTTCAATGGATTTTATCACAGGTTTACCCAAGTCTGAGGGAAATAGTGTCATCATGGTGGTAGTTGACAGACTTACCAAGTATGCACACTTTTGTGCATTATCACATCCATTTAAAGCCAGTACAGTTTCTACTGCATTTATGGAAACAATTCAAAGGCTACATGGAAACCCAAAGATTATTGTAAGTGACAGAGATCCCATTTTCACTGGAAATTTTTGGACAGAATTATTTTCTTGTCTTGGTACTCAGTTAGCTCATAGCTTATATTATCATCCTCAATCTGATGGGCAAACTGAGATAGTAAACAAATGTTTGGAAGGATATCTTCGTTGCTTTGTATCTGATAAACAGACACAATGGGTCAAATGGTTGCCTCTGGCTGAATGGTGGTATAACACTTCCTTCCATACAGCAACAAAAATGACCCCATTTATGGCACTTTATGGGTATCAACCACCATCCATCACATCATATTTAAGAGAAAATTCTAAGGTTCAGGCAATGGAACATCACATTGAACATCAACAACAAGTCCTCCAACTCTTAAAGGATAACCTCGTGTTGGCACAGAATAGAATGAAACAACAGGCAGATCAACATCGCAGTGAAAGAAGTTTTGATGTAGGTGATTGGGTATTCCTACAGCTACAACCCTATAAGCAAATATCTCTCAAGCAAGCTAAGAAGGATAATAAATTATCACCAAAGTATTATGGTCTGTACAAGGTGTTGCAAAAGATTGGTACTATGGCATACAAATTGGAGCTTCCTGCAACTTCTCGATTGCACCCAGTTTTCCATGTTTCATGTTTAAAGAAGGTTATAGGCGACAAGCTCCCAGTTCAAACAATATTGCAAGAACTTGATGAGGAAGGAAAAATTATATTGGAACCGAAAGCAGTCACAGAAACAAGAACTCGACAGCTATGAAATCAATCAATTTCAGAGTATCTTATCAAGTGGAAGAACTTATCCGCTGAAGATTCCACATGGGAGGATGAAAATTTTATGCAGAAGTATCCAGAACTACTCAAGCGTTGAGGACAACAATTTTTTGAAGGAGAGGGGCATGTTGGGTCCCTATAATACTAGTGATTACCCCACTACAATTGTAGTTATACCCCTTATTAATATTGTTGTGCCCCTATTGCCCCCATATTGTTATTACTGTGCCCCATAGAATCCCTCTATTGTTATTTTTGTGGCTTTATATTATTATTGCTAGGTCGGATGGATTATATTGTGACTCCTTAGACTCCTATATATAGAAAGTAGGTTTTGTCATTTGAATCATCCAAGAATTGTTCATTTATGTAATGTAAAGGAGGTTGCCCCCTCGAAGAGGTTGAATTCTAAGGCGTTGATCTATCTTTTCTATCTTTTCTTGAGCTGGTTCCATAACACTCTATGTGTGAATGTTTTTGTTCTTATATTCCTTTATGTTTTGTTGCCTTGTTGATCATATTGTTCTTTCTATATAATTACTATGATGTAATGATGTTATAATGTTGTGGGGTGAATTCAATATGTAAATGATGAAATGCAATTATCTAAAGCAAAGAACAATATATCCCTAAGAAAAATTAACATGGAATCAGATTTGGGATGAAGAAAATTCATTGAGATCACCCTTTGAAGACACCAATAACGGAAGCAAGAGAAGATGGAGGAGACCTAAAATAATTCTAGGGTTTGAACGAAACCCTGGGAAATATGGTTATTAAGGTTTGATGGATATTATGAGGTTAGGGTCTAGAATAAATCATGAAATATGACAAAGGTTTGAGATATGTAGTTTTGAAACCCTAGCATGATCAATGAGATAATATTCTAGCATTTGTGATAGGTTTAGTGTAACCCTAGATGAGATAGTCTCAATTAGGCCTAGTTGTGAATGAAGTTAGTCAGAAATATTGAAGGCGACATTGATATATGGTTAATGAACAACAATAAATCTTGAAGGTTGGCACAAGTGGGAGATGATCACTTATCGTTAAAGATAAGTACCTTTTAAATTTATGGTATTTCTTTGTGGTACTAGACTTATTGTTTTGATTATTGCTTATATCTTTTGCATGAATACTTGAGTATATGAATACTTCTACCCTTCAAATGAGATGTAATAAGAAAATCCTTCTTGAGGATCATCTAATTTGTAGGAAAATATAGCTAGTGCAGGAAGTGAAGAGTTGGTGTTGGAAAAGGAAAGAAGTACTTGAGGAATTTTTTTGAAAAGTAGCATACAAAAATTTCAATATGCAAGTACTAAAACTGTCAATGAAAAATAAGTGTTATAAGTTGCAAATGTACATGAGTACTACAAGGTATGTGAAGTATATTGTTTTAATGTTATGATTTAGCTGCAAGATCGGATGGCAAGTTAAGCCCAAATGTTTTTCGAGAAAATCACCTTCGTAAATGTCTCATGCATGGATATGAAAGTAAGTTTGATTTTTGGTACATGTCATATATTGGTTCTCTTGATATTTGGTGAGTATTAGACATTGTGGATCTCTTGATCTTATAAAGCTGGCTAGAAACATGGATTTTCCTATATGGTAACTTGATACTATTGTTAATGCTTGTGATAAGCATGGTAACCTTGATAATAAAATTAATACTTTGGATCTTCTTGTTGATCTTGGTTAGGTTTTGATAAGCTCTTTAAATTTGAAAATGTGGCTAAAATGGATGCCCTAACATGATGTGATTATGATCCTTGAAGCTTGAAGAAGATACATTTATGGGACTCTAAACTTTGGTGAAGATTTGACAACATGTTCATATGTGATGATGAAGTAGTTGATGATGTTTTTTTATGATCATGATGCATATATGTTTGAGAACCTGATATAGTTTGACTCCATGATCTGACAATTTTGTTGATATATGACAATATTATGATAAGACAGGTTAATTTCTTGATTGAAGAAGATTGAAGAGGATTTTCATTTAGAGGTAGAAACTCCATGAGATCCCAATACCTTTTATTATTTGTAGTAAATGAATAGAAGACTCTTGATGGTTGAAGCAAGGTTTCTGGACATGAATAGATGCTCATGTAATGTTGTTAGTTTTGAAAAGTTCTAGCCCCACCTACTGGGATAAAAGCTTAACGGTGTGGCTATAAGCCTCCTAACCGCACAGAAGAGGGACTATGGGTGCAGATGATCCTACAGGATACAATAATCTAAAACCTTGTGCATGAAATGAGGAGTGCATGATAGAAAGTTATATTGACAGAAAATGAACAATAATATCTACATAATGTTTGACTTGTTACAGGGATCACAATGAGGGTTGTTTGATAACACAACCTCTCTATAAAATGTGAAGTGACCTACCTTTTGTAATCTACTCTTACCTGTCTTGCAAGGTTCAAATCTAGAGAATCATTGCTAGCAGAATCTTTAGAGGAATTTCATAATTGACATGATTATTGTCTTATGCAAATATCTTTATGTTGTAGAGAATGTGAATGTCTTAACTCATATTGTGTTTGCAAGGGTATATAGTATGCATATCAGTGTGTTAATTGTCTTGATTTGATCATTGGAGCTAGTATGATAATAAAGTATTACTCCTCAATCTACAGTAATTTCTATTCTGGTTATTATAGAAATTTCACAATGTGTTAAGGTCTTATAAATTTTATAGGATGAGTCATTGTTTTACCTGATTATTTGGGTTTGAGAGATGTAAATAATATTTCATCTTGCAAATTATTTCTAATAACAAAATAGAAAAATAAAAATAAAACCTTTGAAAAAATCATAAAGTATGCTTGCAAGTCAAAATGCAACATTAAAGGTTAACTAAAGTATGCTTAGATTAATTAATCGCATCATTTAATTGCAATTAGCATAAGTTGTAATAAATTTATGGTTGGATGCAGAATTTTTGTTGTTGGTAATAACTAGTGTGCAAGAAACAACAACCATGATTCAACCTGCCCAGATCAATGACAAGTGATCAAATTCAAACCCCCTAGCCCCTCTGACAGTTAACCATAGGGGGGGTTTGAAAAGTTGTTTTCCCTTTTCTCTCTTATGCGACATGGCTACCACTCATGTGTTTCGTACCCCCCCTCTCACAAACCACTTACCACTTCGACCCCCCTCTAAAATCTGCCAACCTTCTCCCCCTTTCCCACTATCTCTTCCCATGCGATCCCTCCACTCCTAGCCCGACACCTGGCCATTTCTATTACGTAATTAACATTTGACCTCACTATCACTCCCGCACCACTCATTGCCTGCCACTTGG
Source organism: Pinus tabuliformis (assembly GCA_031772625.1). NCBI lineage: Eukaryota > Viridiplantae > Streptophyta > Pinopsida > Pinales > Pinaceae > Pinus > Pinus tabuliformis. The sequence continues at coordinate 216,744,099 of CM062809.1, read as the reverse complement.
GTTGTTGTCCCCACTCACCTCCATGTCATTTCTCCACATCACCCTTCCAAACCCCACTTCCTTTCTACCAACCATGTGCCTCCACATCATCCCCCACCTCCCGCCTCCACATCATATGTTCATTTCATGGTCAGTTAAAACTATGCTTTTTTTCCCTACGCAACACAGTAATTTCAAACATGGTTTACAAAAACCTGAGAATGAAATTTCAAAAACGGAAAGAAGTTTTTTCTGATAACATCCTCATGTAGAAAAATATATCTCAGTTTTCTAACAGCTGTTATGGTTTGGGAGATTCAGATGAAGCTTTGCAGGCATATTTTCCCAAAATTTCCTATTTTTAGTCAGTGTTTTCAAATGTGGTTTCCTAGCAGGTGGAAATGAATTGTCAAAACTGGAAAGAGCTTTTTGTTGGTAACATCATCATTTACAAAATCCTCTCTCATTTTTCTAATAGCTATTATGGTTTTGGATATACAAAAGGATCACAGGACCTTATTTTTCAGAATCTTGGGAGAAAAAAGCTCATGGACAGTTAGTGACTTGGATGCCACCTCACCAAATAAGAGTTGCAATCAAATTCAAATTTCCCTTCTTTATCACCAGCAACCCTCAAGGATAGTTCCAGAACTCTTCAAATTGTTTTAGTTTCATTTATTTGTGTTCTATTTTTACAATTGGTTTTCAGATATTTGTAATGAATCTTGATATTTTCTATCAAGATATTGTGTACCAATTTTTTTAAATACTTCATCATTTGAAGTAATAGATGTTGGTTTTTGTACAGAAGGAAACTATTGTATATTTTTCAAGCCTAAGTGGACTTATCAGTAATAAAAAAGAAATTCTTCATAGGACTCATTGTTGGACTATTTGGTGAAGTGCTTCTCTCACTGTCTATGTGTTTATTTCTTTTGTTTCCATACTTATGTGTTCTTAAATCTGAATTATTTTACCAAAAGTTGATGAACAAAATTTGTTGAAAGATACACTATGATTCTGGCTGTGGATAATTTAAATTTTTTCTCCTGATATTGAGTTAAAGAATTCTTAACTTCTCTTTTGGTTAATTGAAACTATTTCTTTTTTTCTATTACATTTCATTTAAATCTAAAGGATCCATTTAGTTCAACTACCTTTCCCTGTGAAACTCCTTTGAAAATCTGAGACATATCCCTATTAATTTTGCAGACTCCATTGCCCAATGGTTCTTCCCTTGCTATTCCAACCAAACCAATTCATAAACCAAACTCTGAACTTTCATAACTAGCCTAACATCTCAATATAAACAAATCTAAATCTAAAAGAAAGATCCCTCTCTAAAGCTGGCAGGGCTAGATCCTAGCTTCCAAAGTGGTTGTGCGGTTACCTCTGTAATTATTTCTCATCCTTATTAAATTACAGAGTGCTAACATAGTGGCGACCATACTGGGGAAGAATGGTTTAATCTTCCTCAGAAAAGTATATCAAGTTCCAAATCTAGTTACTGATGGTGGACAGTGATCAGACACAAGAAGGTTGAATAATTCACCTGGCGACTCCATGTTTCAAGTATCCAGAGCTTCAAAGTTTTTAGGTTGAGTCCACTGTTAAAGAATCCAGATTCGCAAAAAACTCATGATGACTCCACTACATATTGATGAGATTTATTGCTAAGCAACATGATAGGGTATGTGGTAAACCCTATATATGGTGAAGTTTTAATAGAATTCAGGGATACGTTAGCATATTTTCAAATTAATGAATCTTTTTCAATGGTCGTGTTTCATTGTTTGAAAACAAGAAAAATTTCTCCTGAAGGTAAAATTTGTTTTCTTGAATTAATTGCTGAAAGACTTAAGAAGGGTATTGAATTTTTGGATTTTTAGATTCAGTTATATAGTTTCCAAGATCCTAAATAGTTATTAGAAAATCTTCCTTCTCCAAAACAAGAGAAGATTGTATTTCCTTTTGATTTGAAGATTGATGAGTATTTTTTTTAGTACAAGACTAAAACTACTGAGTTGGAATCAGGGTTTAACCTTAAGGATATAACTGGAAAAATAATCCATGTTTTACTGGTCATTGAAGGCCTGAAAGGTAAACTAATTAATCATGCCTTTATTGATCCCGTGACAAATTACATGGAGGTTATTTTTAGCTTAAGTGTTCAACCATTTTTTGACTATAAGGACTAGATCCATCAGTAGTACAACTTTGATTTTGTGGACAATAGTCAAGCTACCCATTTGATTTTGCTAACAAACAATTAAGAAGTCCACTTATTTCAACAGCTACTTGATTGGCTTCATTGGAATTTTTGTATTATTTGATTCAACACAATTTTCAACAGTGTAGGATAGGTAGTTGTGTGAAAATAAGCTCAGTACTTTGAGCATCGTTTTCAAGTAGTATTTTCAGTTTCAGTTTCAGATAGTAGTACAAATTTCAGTTCAGTGTATATTTCAGATTTCAGTTTGCAAAATAGTTTTGTTTTCAGTTTGAGATTTTTTCAATAGCAGAGATTTTTATGGAAAAACGAGTTGCAGATTTGGGATTAGCCCAATGGATCGGGCTACTAGTCTATGGTGTTCTTGGCACCTCATAGGGAGGATGCCATCCCCATTTGAGCCACTGTTGGGGTCCTATAAATTTTATAGGATGAGTTATTGTTTTACTTGATTATTTGGGTTTGAGAGATGTAAATAATATTTCATCCTGCAAATTATTTCGAAGAACAAAATAGAAAAAAGAAATTAAAAAAAAACTAAAAAAATCTTTGAAAAAATCATAAAGTATGTTTGCAAGTCAAAATGCAACATTAAAGGTTAATTAAAGTATTCTTAGATTAATTAATTGCATCATTTAATTGTGATTAGCATAAGTTGTAATAAATTTATGGTTGGATGCGACACTTTTATCGTTTGTAATAATTGATGTGCAAGAAGAAACTACCATGATTCAACTCGCTTGGATAAATGACAAGTGATCAAATTCAGACCCCCCAGCCTCTCCAACAGTTAACCACAGGGGGGTTCGAAACGATGTTTCCCCTTTTCCCTCTTATGCGACGTGGTCACCCCTCAGGTGTTTCACACCCTCCCCCCTCACAAACCACTTACAACTTTGACCACCCTCCATAATCTGCCAACCTTCTCCCCCTTTCTTGCTATCTCTTCCCGCATGCTCCCCTCCTCTCCTATCCTGACACCTGGCCATGTATGTTATGTAATTAACATTTGACCTCACTGTCACACCCGCACCACTCATTGCCTACCACTTGGATAGTTTTCCTCACTCACATCCATTTCATTTATCCACATCACCCTTGTGAACCCGAATTCCTTTCCACCAACCATGTGCCTCCACATCATCCCCCACCTCCATGTCACCTCCTACATCCACGTCATATGTTCGTTTCATGGTCAATTAAAACTATGTTTTTTTCCCAATACAACACAATAATTTCAAACATGGTTTACAAAGAGCGAAGAATGAATTTTCAAAAATGGAAAGTTTTTTTTCTTATAACATCCTCATGTATAAAAGCCTCTCTGAATTTTCTAACAACTGCTATGATTTAGGAGATTCGGATGAAGTTTTGCAGGGATATTTTCCAGAATTTTCTTGGTTTTAGTCAATGTTTTCAAATGCGGTTTTCGATCAGTTTGAAATTTATTTTCAAAAACATAAAGTTTTTTTTGTTTCTAACATCATCATTTACAAAAACCTCTCTCATTTTTCTAACACCTATTATGGTTTGGGATATAAAAAGGGATCACAGGACCCTATTTTTTAGAATTTCGAGAGGAAAAAGCTCATGGACAGTTAGTGACTTGGATGCCACCTCACCAAATAAGAGTTGCAATCAAATTTTAATTTCTCTTCTTTATCACCAGAAACCCTCAAGGATAGTGTCAGAACTCTTCAAATAGTTTTAGTTTCTTTTATTTGTGTTCTACTTTTACAATCAGTTTAGGATATTCTGAAATGAATCTTGATATTTTAAATCAAGATATTTTTTAATAATTTTTTATAAATACTCCATCAATTGAAGTAATAGATGTTGAGTTTTTCATTCCAGAAGCTATTATATTTTGTCATTTGATGGGCTAATCAGTAATAAAAAGGACATTCTTCACAGGATTCATGTGTTGGACTATTTGGTGAAGTGCTTCTCTCACTGTCTATGTGTTTATTTATTTGTTTCCATACTTATGCGTTCTTAAATCTGAATTATTTTATAGAAAGTTGATGAACAAAATTTATTAAAAGATACACTCCGTTTCTGGATGTGAATAATTTAAATGTTTTCCTCTGATATTAAGTGAAATAATTCTTAACTGCTCTTTTGCTTAATTGAACTTATTTCCCTTCTTCTATTACATTTCATTTGAAACTAAGAGATCCAGTTAGTTCAGCTACCTTGCCTTGTGAAACTCCTTTGAAAATATGAGACAAATCCACGTTAATTTTATCGACTCCATAGCCCAATGTAAGTTTCAGGGATTTAATCAACCAAACAAATTTTAAAATCAAACTTTGAACTCTCATAGCTAGCCTAAAATCCCAAGTACAACAAAGTTAAATCTAACAGAGAGATACCTCTCTAAAGCTGGCGGGGCTAGATCCCAACTTCCCAAGTGGTTTTGTGGCTACCTCTATGGTTTCTTTCACAACCTCAAAAATTACAAAGTTCTAACACAGTGAATGGATGGCATAAACTTATATGACTTGTCCTTGGTGTATACATTCACATTTAGTGGTAGAAATGCTTCATATTATGATCATGTTGATGACTTGATGAAATGATAAATGAAAGTTGTTGACATAACAATAGACAAGGTTGTAACTTGGTACTTGAGTGTGAACTCTACCTGAATGTATTGTATGCGTTGAAGGAAGCTCCCCGAGCCTAGTATGTTTGCATTGATAGCTACTTCGTGAAGCTTGGAAGTTGTGTCGATCTGAACCTCTACTTCAAAGTGGTCCAAGGTGTGCCTTTGATTTTGGTTTTATACATTGATAATATATTCTTGATAGGTAATGAGCCTTTTATTATCAAATTAAGAGGGATTTGGCCTCTAAGTTCAAGATGAAGGATCTTGGCATGATGCACTACTTTCTAGGATTATAATTTTGGAAAAATAAAATATGTCGTGAAGTTATCAGAGAGATTTGGAAAGTGGGAATGCAAATCCTTGAACACCTTTATGGAATTGAATTTCAATAAATTATGCAAAGATGTTGTTGGATTTCAATATCGATATTTGATTAAGACATTGATGTTCCTTGTGAACACTCATCTAGATGTATGCTTTGTAGTGAACGCCTTGAGTCAATTCATGTCTAAGTCACTTCATACAAATTGGGTTTTTGTCGAGCACATTTTGAAACAATCTACATGAGAGGATCAATGTTGATCTACGATATACTACAAGAGATGTACGATTGCATGGATGCACTGATGTTGACTGGGCTAGATATGTTATTGATAAAAAGAGCACATTTGGGTGTTGCTTTAGCTTGGGATTTGCCATGATATCTTAGATGAGCAGGAAATAGAAATCTGTAGCTTTGAGCACATTCAAGGTTGAGTACATTGTTTCTAGCATGGCTATTTGCAAGATAGTTTTGTTAAGGAATCTATTTGGAGAGTTGTTTGAGTAGGTTTTGGATATGACATTGATATATTGCGACAACAAGACTAGGATCTGATTGGAAAAGAATCTTGTATATATAGTTGAGATAAATATATATTCATAGATTGAGACAATGTTTTTGTATGATACAAGCTTAGGCTTGTGGTTACTACCTCCATGGGAGGAAATATGAATAAGGTATCATTTTATGACGTGTATTTTCTCTAACATATATTTGATTTGATGTTTTGTATGAACAAGAAAACATAGGACTGCTACTTGAAATAACTCCATAAAGTAGTACGATTTTACCCTTCTCTAATTATTTGATCAGGTACTAGATATGAGCACATTGATATGTTTCCAATCTACAGAGAGAAATATGGATTGATGGATGTGACCCCCCTCAGTAAGGGTATATGCTTATTGAGGGCAATGAGCTAGATCTTCCCATCTGTCTGAGCTCCCAAGGTGAGGAATTGAGATGAAGAGCTCCTGGGGTTGAGGGAACTCTTGAAAATAGGTGTGTGTGATCTCTACTCTTGCAGTAGGTCAGGTATCTCCCCTATTTTCACCCGTAGGGTGTGCGTGATCCTTGTCTATTTTGACAAGTCAGGTATCTCCCCCAATCTTGGTCTAGCAGAGTATACCCTTGTTGGCATCATACCCACGAGTCATGCTTGTTGGGATTGTCCCTCTCTGTCTGGCCAATTGGTTGAGGAGGCTTTAGGGTGTGTGATCCTTACCTTTGGTAAGTCAGCTATCTCACCAAAGTTGGATTATGATGCAGATTTTCTACCACATGACTCTTAAGGGTCATTACTGGGAGTATGTTAAAATCGACAACTAGGGTCAAACTCCATGTGGGTCAGCTTATTTATGGCAGCTAATATTTTTATTGGATCCCTCTCATCGAGAGGTGTAGGATTGATCTAAATATTATCCGATTCTGATAAGTATTTATGGAGATATGAATTTATCTTGATTATTGAATTATTATCAAGCCAACCAGCAACTTGAGTAGGCTCAGAAGCCCAATAGACATGCCTATTCATCATCTACGTTTTAGTATAAATTGCAAGGACTTGAAGTCATTTGAACATACATTCTTGATGTGATCTCCTCTCCATGTCTTGGGTTTTTGGAGAAGGAAATTCACAAAAAGAATACACTGGCCTAGTTTGATGATGCCCTAATCCAACGTAGTCTTGAAGACCTTATAAGATATACGGTGCTCATAGTGAATGATATACGTTGTTCATAGTGTATACACTATGGATGTTATACGCTGGTTTCATGCAGTCATAGGAGATATTCACGCAGTCAATGTTCATGCTGTCCACAGTTAATGTTCACGCTATACATGTTGTCACTTATATGTAGCCCTAGCTTATACGCTGTAGGGGAGCCTAGTCACAATAAGAATTTATATGCAGTAATGAAGGCATCAAGCTGCAGTAAGGGAAGGAATAAACACAGTCTCCGCTGGAAATGGAGACACATACATAGGTCATAAAGATCCGCAGGCAAATGAAGACAGAGACATCTTCACGCAGTCATAGGAGACCTATAACGCAGTCATAAAAGGTAGTTGATTGCACACATAGTCATGGTTACATTTAACATGTTGTTCATGTGATATCTTGACATGTTGTAGCCACAGTCAAGAGCCGCAGTCAAAGCTTGAATCTACAGCCAGATATGTACGTCGTTGATGTGATATCTGGACACATTGTTCATATGATTGTACACAGTCATAAAGCAATAGCCAGAAATGAGGGTATCTGGAATGAAGTATTAGGTGCAGTCGCACTTAGATAACTGAAGCGTATAGATAATCTCGACATTCTAGTATTGGGTTAATCTCACATGAATAAGAGCAGTCTTTCGGATGGAGATAAAACAATAAGACAGTCATGCCACAAAAATGATCTCGATATTACAGCAAAGAATATTCGGACCTGTTATTTAATAGTCTCAGCATATGTGTCTCAATGCTATACACTCAATGGAAGCATAAGATATGGTCCTAATTTCATGTTAGATATTCTCAGCACAATGAGACTGCATGCTGATGGATAAAACAACATGGTGTATGGGCAACATGATGTAGATCATGGGTAGCATGATGATGAATGAGATCATGAGCTTTGGTAGCTTGATGATGAATAAGACCATGGAAGATGCAGCATGATGAGCAGCATGAAGCTGAGAGTAGCTCAGTAATCAAGGTTCAACACATGTGACAGTACAACAAGGTGTGACACGGTAATGTGCAGGTAGCACTACAATAGGTGAAGCCGTCACCTTGGAGAATTAGTTGAAGCAGAATGTCTTCAATTGATCTCATCGTTATATGAAATGATCTATGCTAGATCTAGATAAGTCAAAGTGTTGACTTCTATTGTAAATGTACTATTTCTCTCTCTCTCTTTCTCTACTGAACTTTGAAGAACATAAAAGAAGAATTGATCAAGTGTTTCCCCACATTGTGGGGTTTGTCCCTAGCTAGCACCACATCTTATGTCTTCTTGTCTTGGCTTGTTTTCTGCGATTTATGTTTATGTTCTATTTGCAGTTTACTTTAATGATGATGTGATTGCTAATCTGGAAAAGATATTGAGCTAGATGTGAAAATTGAAATAAATTGCTCTAAGCATAGAACATACCTAATCCTAACATGGTATCAGAGCTGAGGTGAAGACAATGCCCAAGCAAGATTGAAAGAGAAATCACCGAAGACAGTTGGGACATGACAAAAGGATCAATAAGGGTGAAGTCAAAGCAGAGAATATTATCATAATAGTGAAACAGAATTTCTGATGGCCTACCTAAATATCACTTCATTGGGAAGTTTAGATCTAAGGGTGGAAGGAAAGGCAGATGCCTTGGTTACAATAAGTTCGGCCCTTATGCGTAACAGTGTCCGAATGTTAGAGATGCAGGTCATCAAGGACACGACCGACTCTTCAAAGAAAGCAAGGAACCCCAGGTATGAAGAATCAAATGTTGTTTCTGATAAGATAAAGAAGCATTATCTTATATTGGCCCTCTCCTTTAGATCCTTTGGGAATCTGGCTTATTGATTGTAGTGCTTCAAGGCACTTCATTGGATAGATAGGTACACTCCCTAATTTGGTAGAGATGGAAACAATCGTGGGATTATACTTGGAGCCGATGCCATCTATCTCGAAAAGGATGTTGGGAATTTTATCCCTCAACTGAATGGGGGTAACTCAATTCATTTATAGAATATTTTTTATGTACCTGATCGCAAGAAGAACCTGGTGTCCATTTCAACAATGGAAGTGAAAGGTTACAGGGTGGCACTCATCGATGGAAAGGTACGTGTTTGAAAATAGATTTTTTAAAGATGTTTTTGAGTTCAGGGTTGTATCAAGTTGCAGGAAGTCCACTCAGGACCATGTCCATTGACACAACACCAGAGGTCTATGAGTCAAATGGTGATAGGGATGCCTGAATTCAAAAAGAGCATGAAGGTACATGTCTGAGATGTACCAAAGGAAAATCTTATAAGGGGACCATTCCCCTCATGCCATAGGTCCATAGTTTTGGAACAACCCAAGGAGTTTGAGATTCCTGATTGAGAATCTCACATATGCAGGTGGTAAAAAGCCCTCTATGGCTTGAAGCAAAACACCTTGGGCATAGTATGAGAGGATCAACAGATGTCTGATGAAGCTGAGATTCACTAGGAGTGAAATCAATTCAAACCATCCGAAGGTTGTGGATTACATACCTCTCATATCAACACCTATGTCTGACAAGTGCAGACCCTCTCATTTGTAGAAGATAGAGGGAGTTGGATTCCGAATGTGGAAAGATAAACTGCAAGCCTGTGACTACCTCGAGGATCTTAGCTTTCAGAAGTTATATGGTAGTGATGTTGGACCACATTTGGGAAATGCCTCTGAGTTTCATAAACTCATTCATGTTGATGTTATTGGTGAACCTCCCTCCGAACATATGTTTTGCAGTTAGCATGGTGAGCTCATATTTGGTTGAGCTTCACTAGATTGGTGCTTAGAATCTTATGAGATATCTTCAGGGCATAATCTCTCATGGATTGAGATACACTGCCTGGAATATTTCAAATACTAAGTGGGCAGGCAGTGTGGAGGATCACTAGAGCACTTCTCAGTGCTAGTTCTCCTTGGGATCTGCTTCAATATCCTGGATAAGCAGGAAGCAGAATTCAGTGGCTTTGAGCACCGCCGAGGCAGAGTATAATGCTGCTAACATGGCTACCTGAGAGGCAGTCTGGTTATGGAAGCTCTCCAATGAGCTGTTTGGATACCACTATGTAGCAGGATGATTAGTTCTCATGTGAGGTATGGATGATGTGTTCTCCATGACGATTATGTAGCAGGATAATTAGTTCCCCTTTGAGGTCTAGATGATGTGTTCTCCATGACGATTATGTAGCAGGATGATTATTTATCCTATGAGATCTGGATGATGTGTTCTCCATGATGATTATGTAGCAAGATGATTAGTTCTCTTGTGAGTCTGGATGATCTGTTCTCCATGACGATTATGTAGCAGGATGATTAGCTCTCCTGTGAGGTCTGGATGATGTTTTCTCCATGACGATCATGTAGCAGGATGATTAGCTCTCCTGTGAGGATAGGATTTATTAAGTTCTCCTGTCGAGGCATCCTACCCATATAGTCTAGGACTCATGGGAAGTAGCTCTCATATGATCAATGAGCAGGGAAATGAGGATAGGGACCATAGTAGTATCTATGGATGCATCGATGTATCTACCATACTCCCTATGCTAGGATGACCTTCATTGATCTGGGATCAATGATACTAGTCTAGGACTAGTTGTAGGAGTTGTACCTACTATGATGTTGACTTTGGATCAGTTGAGACTGGTCTGGGACCAATGGTGCATACTCTAAGACTGACTTTGGGTCAGTGTAGGATTGGTCTGGGACCAATGAGAGTGGTACATACTATGATGCTAACTTTGGGTCGGTTGAGACTATTTTGGGACCAGTGGTACACACTCTGAGACTGGTGATACTGGTCTGGGACCAGTGGTAGGAGTGGTACCCCCTATGATGCTGACTTTGGGTCAGCTGAGACTGGTCTAGGACCACTGGTGCGCACTCTAAGACTGACTTCAGGTTAGTGGAGAATGGTATGAGACATTCTCGATCAATTCTTCTTCTTCGTGGTTCAACAGAGCTAAGTAGAGCAGAGCAGAGCCAACAGAGCTAGTAGAGCTGAGCAGAGATGAGCAGAGCCAGCAGAGCTAAGCTGAGCAGAGTAGAGAAAAGCAGAGCCAGCATAGCTAAGAAGAGTTGAGCAGAGTAGAGCTGAGCCAGTAGAGCTGAGCAGAGCAGGCAGAGCTGAGCTGAGCAGAATAGTACAAGGCGCTGATGGTAGAGATAGTACAATCAGACATATGGATCAGTGGATGGAGTTCTCCCTAGTTGAGAGGGAGTGTAAAAATTGGAAACTAGGGCCAAAATCCATGTGGGTCAGCTTATTTATGGCAGCTGATATTTTTATTGGATCCCTCTTGTCGAGAGGTGTAGGATTGATCTAAATATCATCTGATTCCGATAAGTATTTATGGAGATATGAATTTATCTTGATTATGGAATTATTATCAAGTTGACCAACAACTTGAGTAGGTTCAAAAGCCCAATAGATATGCCTATTCATCATCTACGTTTTAGTATAAATTGGCAAGGACTTGAAGTCATTTGAACATACATTCTTGATGTCAACTCCTCTCCACGTCTTGGGATTTTGGAGAAGGAAAGTCACAAAAAGAATACGCTGGCCTAGTTTGATGATGCCCTAATCCAATGCAGTCTTGAAGACCTTACAAGATATACGCTTCTCATAGTGAATGATATCCACTGTTCATAGTGGATACGTTGTGGATGTTATACGCTAGTTTCATGCAGTCATAGGAGATATTTATGAAATCAATGGTCATGATGTCCGCAGTCAATGTTCACGTTGTACATGTTGACACTTATACACAGCCCTAGCTTATACGCTGTAGTGGAGCCTAGTCACAGTAAGAATTTATATGTCGTAATGAAGACATCAAGCTGCAGTAAGGGAAGGAATAAACAAAGTCTTCACTGGGAATGGAGACAAATACGCAGGTCATAAAGATCCGCAGGAAAATGAAGACAGAGACATCTTCACGCAGTCATAGGAGACCTATAACGCATTCATAAAAGGTAGTTGAATGCACACGCGGTCATGGTTACATTTAACATGCTGTTCATGTGATATCTTGACATGTTGTAGCCGTAGTCAAGAGCCGCAGTCAATGCTTGAAGCTACATCGAGATGTGTATGTTGTTCATGTGATATATAGACATGTTGTTCATATGATTATACATAGTCATAAAGCTACAACCAGAAATGAGGGTATCCGGAATGAAGTATTAGGTGCAGTCACACTTAGATAACTGAAGCGTATAGATAATCTCGACATTCCAGTATTGGGTTAATCTCACATGAGTAAGAGCAGTCTTATGGATGGAGATAGAACAGTAAGACAGCCATGCCACAAAAATGATCTCGGTATTACAACAAAGAATATTCAGACTTGTTATTTAATAGTCTCGGCATATGTGTCTCGATGCTATACACTCAATGGAAGCATAAGATATGGTCCTAATTTTATGTTAGATAATCTCAGCACAATGAGACTGCATGCTGATTGATAAAACAACAGGATGTATGGGAAACATGATGTAGATCATGGGCAGTATGATGATGAATGAGATCATGAGCTTCGGTAGCTTGACTATGAATAAGACCATGGAATATGCAGCATGAAGCTAAGAGCATCTCAGTCATCAAGGTTCAACACATGTGACAGTACAGCAAGGTGTCACATGGTATTGTGCAGGCAACACTACGATAGGTGAAGTCGTCACCTTGGAGAATCAGTTGAAGCAGAATGTCTTCAACTGATCTCATCGTTATATGAAATGATCTATGCTAGATCTAGATAAGTCAAAGTGTTGACTACTGTTGTAAATGTACTATCTCTCTCTCTCTCTTTCTCTGTTGAACTTTGAAGAACATAAAAGGGAATTGATCAAGGTTTTCCCCACATTGTGGGGTTTGTCCCTGGCTAGCGCCACATCTTGTGTCCTCTTGTCTTGGCTTTTCTTCTACAATTTATGTTTATGTTCTATCTGCAGTTTACTTTAATGCTGATGAGATTGCTAATCTAGAAAAGATATTGAGCTAAACATGAAAATTGAAATAAATTTATCTAAGCATAGAACATACCTAATCTTAACAAAATATTAGCAGGAAATAGGATGGTTGTGATGCTTTCCTTGTATAGCAAGTGGTATATCACCCATTCATAACACAATGTTATGGTTGTAATCCTTGCTTGGTAAGTGGTATCTCACTTATTTCTCGATATGGGGTAGTAGACAGATGCTCCACTATATGAGACAAGTTTGGGTGAGAGTGTCTCATAGGACCTTCCCCATTATTGCAGACATTAGGTGAGAGTGTCCCATAGGACCTTCCTCATTGTCATTGGTTTCTGGGTGGTAGAAATGGCTCCCCGCTAGATAGAAGGTGGTAGCCTGGTCTCCCCTCCAATGTAAAATTCTTTTTCTTTCAGATTCGAGAGTTTTCAGCATATGAGTAAAGATGATAATAGGTAACCAAAGATAAGTAGGCATGAGCAAATATGAACAAAGATGAACATAGATGAGCGAAGACAACATTTTTTGTCGATATATTTGTTATGGGACATACTTTGTAATCGATAGTTTTTCCCTAGCTAAGAGGGAGTGTTAATTTGGAAAATTAGGGACAATTTCCCTCCCTTGGATAGTCTTCCCCATCAAGAAATACCCCTCCTATCCCTTGGAAGAATTTAATTTGGTTAAGGAAAAATATATTTTTAATATGGAAACCCTCATATGCATAAAGGATATGTTGGCCCTAAAAATAAATTGGACACCCTTGGATGGCTATAAATACAACTCAAGTGATCCTTATTTAGAGATCATCATCAAGCATTCTATTCTTCCCTCTTCTTTGGTTTGGCTCGCACAAGTCTAAAGTTGGTTTGTGTAGATTGTTTTGTACATGTTTTATATTCGCAAGGTCTAAAGCTTGCACATGAAAATTAGGGTTTTGGTTTGCAACCGCATGGATGTTATAGAGAAATTTCGGTTGCAATTGCTCGCATGCAAGCCTTTGCGTTCGATCGGGATGCTTCAACCGCATGCATGATTGTTTGTTGCGTACGGCTAGGACTTAGGGTTTCGTCTGACAAGTGACTGCAGATTCAGATGACAATTGATCGTAGTTGACCGCAGATGAACGCAGGATAGGAAGTTATCTTTGATTAGTATTATTTCTAGGTTCATATTTTGGATTGTGTTTGGTTGGTTTTGTTGTATAGTTTGTGATTGAAGAACTAGAATGTTGTACTCTCTCATTGTTGAACATTTTATGACAATCTAATAAGAAGAAGAATTTGAAAGGGTTTCCCCCCTTGTGGGTTTTTTCCTTGGTCTCTGACCAATCCTATTGTCTCTATGTAAGAATGATTTTATTCTATTGATCCTTTATGTTTCGCTGCATTGTTGATGATATTGTTCTTTCTACACAATTGCATATGATGTAATGATATTATAATGTTGTGGGGTGAATTCAATATGTAAATGATTAAATACAATTATCCTAAGCAAAGAATAATATAGCCCTAAGAAAAATTAATAGAATCATGGTGATACGGTTCTTCGAATTGAAAAAGGTTGGGGCATCTCATTATAGAGGTAAGAATTAACTCTTCTTAGTTACACACAATTTTATTTCTTGTTAAAAGAATGAGTTGGCACTAGAAGGTTGATTGACACTTACAAATGAATTAGACTATAAGTATTTCACTTTAACAAGGTCAATGAGAACATAAATTATTAAAGAATAGGTGTAAGTTTGGGTTACTCATTGTGATATTTAATATGATTTGTCAACAACAATTCCCATCTAATAAGGCCGTGTTTTGTAATATTTTTCATCCCTTAGTTCAAATAAATGTTCATATACTATCAATCAAATTCATTTTCTTTTTATTCTTTTACTTTCATTTTTATAACTCTTACTAACTTTGATTTTTTATTTCTTTTCATAGATCATTTACTTATGATCCATAATTTGCTCAGTTTGCAAGATACTCAAAAAATAATTCTTTGAACACTAAAGGATAAAATAATATTAACAATATGAACAATTCATTAGCTATGTAAATAGAAATTGTGCACATATTGTGACTCTCTAAAGGAAATAATTGACAAACCCGTGCACCCAATTCAAATTTTGCATCTCTAGGATGAAATATGTTTTTTGAACTCCAATGAGAGCCTAGTTGAGTGATATCTTATTTTGTTTGAAAAATAAGTTGATAAGCTAAATAGATAACCATGCATAGAGCCAAGGATACTTATTAAAATATTACATAACCTAGGACATGTATTCCATAACAATGGTGGAAAATTATCCAAAATCAATTAGCCCTTATAGCGTGTTATTCGATAAAAAAACCTAACATAAAACACATTGATGAATTATGTAGGAACAGAAGACTTCCACCATTAATCAATTTACCTACTGAAACATGGTAATGGTTTTATGCTAAAATATTAGAGGGTGAAATTTTAGAAATTAATTATTAATTTAGTCAAGTGGACTCGTTTTGATAATTCACAATGACTAATTAATTTCCTCAGACAAAATTTCACCCTTCTGCCAATTAACACCTATCATTTCTTATTAGGCATAAGGTATGCAATTGAATCCATATGTAATCTGTAGAATCATTTCATGACTATATAACATTTAAGTGTTGGTTAGCTAGAGACCAAACAAGGGTTAATGGAGTTTAGTGGAGTGTAGAGCATTGTGGTGAAAAACATTTGAGGACAAGATAATGATTCTTGATTCACATAAGGTCTTGGGTGCAAGTGGCGACAATGATGAGAGGGTACAATTTATTGAGTATATTCATAAAAATGTTCATTTGAATCATTTTTGTAATGGAATTTTGTTTTCTAAGGCAGTCATTGCCAACTTTATTAGGGGCAAATCCGTAGTTCAAACCTAGGCTCAAACAGTTTCAAAAAATTGGTGACATTAAACAAGGATTACCCTTGCGACACTATAAGAATCAAGTTTTTCTCATGAATTTACTTTTTCCCGGATTTGGAAATCATGTTGGTCCATCACTGCATTATATTGACCATATTGCAACTTTTCACAAGGTTGATAAAGTAGCATTTGGATATGGAGCATATTGTTCTTAATCAATGATGGACATATATTATCACAAAGGGATGTTTGGGGAGGAGGTAATGGACTTCCTTGACAAATTTATTTTAGAAATAAGGTCCATATCAATCATTACACCTCCTAATTTTGACATCAAAATCATTGAAAAGGATGGGGAAAGACAATATGCATGTCTTAGAACTATTGTTGATGCAAGTGATCCTGTTGTTTGTGACACATTTGGTTAAAGAATGAAATATGCATATATATCTATATGTATAATGTAGTGTGTTATCACTCAGGTTTTCCCAAAAGTTGTAAGAAAGGGAAAGGAGGTCGAGGTAACCAAAGACCAATCTTTTAGATACAGAATCTAGCCAATCTGTATCTAGAGAGGGCTCTCTCTTTATGATTTAGCTTTGTTTTTTAAGGTATTACGCTAGTTATGAAGTTCAAGGGTTTTGGTCGAGTTTGGGTGGTGAGATTCAATAGAACAGAGAGGTAAGACAGAGTAGTTTAGTCCATTGGGCTAATGGAGTCAAAGAACATGGCTTTCTAGATTTGGTTTCTTAACAGGGATGGCTTCACAGAGCAAGGTAGTCAAACAGAGAACAGATAAAAGACTTGAAACAGATGGAATGGGCTCAAATTGGGTGAAAGGAAGTTAAGAATTCTTCAACCTATTTAAAGAGGGAAATTGGATGATTACTTATAAGGAGCAGTTAAGTATTCTTTAACAAATAATCAACATGAAAGAATTAGGAAACAGGAGCAATTAAGATTTCACTGCTTATCCTAATTCTGAAGAAAACACAGAGAACAATAATGACTTGAAAACATAGTGCAATCAAGCATATTCTGAAATTAATATTTTCTTTATCATTCATATTATGAAACACAGATGATATAATAAACAAGAAAATTTAAAACACAAGATATAGAGGACTTATTGATCCTGTGGTTGATTCAAGAAGTCTGTGACAAGTCCTCTGCTTCAATTCTTCATCCAGTAGGCCATACAACAGTTGATTCCAATAGCTCTTTATTCCAAATAATCCATATTACAGCAAAGTCTAGGAATCCACCCGCAATACTCCAATTGAGGGGGATTTATTTAGAAAATTATAAAACAAATATCTCAGTGAGATAATATCTAGGATGACTAAAAATAGTTTACAAAAATAGAAACAACTAGCCTTGAAAATAGGGAAAAGATGAACTAATGTTGTACTGGTCCTATTTTTATTGAACGCGTTGGATGCAAGCCCTATAATCCGGCTTGCAGCTGTCTTTCTTCGGTAACTCTGGGCTGGCTGTTTGTCTTAACTGATACTCTTTAACCCTGATCTGATACACTTCGTCTGTTTACCTCTATCCACCTTTGTCCACCTTGCTCTGGTAAATATCTCTGTCTCGTAAATAGCTCTGTCTGGTAGAATTTTCAGCCGAGAATGAAATTGTAGGATTTCATGGAAAACTGGGTAAATACCTATGTAAAAGAAGAAAACCATACAAATGTAGGTCAATGGCTGGCTGCGGAGCTCATGCTATAGTCTTTCTGGTCAGGTGGCGGTTTGATACTGAATCTGCTGACTTGGAAGTTTATTATTATGCCCGGAGCACTGTATGCAGCAAACTACAGCGAAAATGGCAATTTTTTCGGTTTTATTTGATAAAATGAAGTTTTGGCGGGATTTTTTGATTTGATTGGGCAGATGACGTAAGCGGTACCGGAGTGATGTCAATGGGGTGGAGTGACGTGGCAGATGACATCAGTGGATGACGTGGTGGATGACATCAGTGGATGATGTCAACGGGGGGTGGATGACGTAAGTGGTTTGTCACGAGGTGGAGGGTGGTAAGCGGTTTACCCCGCACCGCTTTTGGGGATGGGCGGTTTTGGGCGGAGGGCGAGCAAGCAGGTGGAATGAGCGATGAATGGCATTTGTATGGGCAGAAAACTGCCGATGATCGCGAGTTAACGCGTAGTCAAAAGGTGGTCGCGATATTGATATAGGTCGTTGGATGATCAGGCACAAATCGCACGGCTGACGGGTGTCGGAGATGGCGGGGAGTTAACTGCCTCGGGCCCGGTACGATAAACCACATTTTAATTGTTTCGGGGCTATTTTCATTGGTCGGGGTAATGGTTATTAATTAACCCAAATGGTTAATTAACCCATGGTTTGTCATGTGGTGGGGAAATTCGGTTATGAATGAATTACAAACAAATTTGTTAATTCCCGTCAAAAAACGTTTTTACAGTTATACTGGGGTCGTATTCGACTGGGGTGGGGATACATATTATTCGGGGTTTTTTAATATACTAATACAATACGAGATGGGTAATGTTTTTTTGGGATTTATATAATAAAAGTTAAAAAATTAATATGAATTTATGAATTGATAATAAGTGCTGAGTTAAAAACAATTGAATGTTGTAGTTAAACTTAGGCTTAGGATGAAAAAAGGGGTTTTGAGGTGATATCATGCATCTTCCTAAGTAAAATAGGGTTTTTACTTAGGGAACTTTATGAAATGAAATGAGTGGTTTTTATGAGTGATATTAAGCACTAAGTCCTTTCACAGACCTTAATACTTAGGGGAAATTAGTGAATGATTAGGGAAAAGTATGAAGGGGAGTTAGTTATTGAATCTTGTCTTGCTTGAGTTGCTTCAAGTATACTGTTCGCCTTGCGCTTGTGATAGAAGTAAAAGTTAACACATTGAGAGACATGATCCATCACAAGCATTATTCTACAACACCATCTACCTACCCTGCTTACTTTAGCCTAGCATTTTTTCCTTCTTTATTTGGGTGCACTTAGACTAGCAAACCCTTATCAACTTTCCTTTTCTTTTCATGGTAAGCCTACCTAAGTCTGCACTTATTACATCAAAAGGCTCAGATTAAACTGTTGAGCTCCTTTTTATTTACTCTACCTATCTACTTATCTGCCAAGATTAAATAGTTTGGTCAGATTTTATTCTCTATCTCTAAAACAGGAAATTCGAATATGAACTAGCCAAGATTAGGCTGTTTGGCCATTCATCAACTGTGGCATAAATTAACAAGCTGCACACAATGCTTATTACAAAAAAAAAATAAAAAGTAGTGGCATTTTGGACTTGCACACTTTCCTGGTCTATTTTTGTTTGGGGTTCATTTCTTTCACTTTTTTGACCATTTTATTCTTTTACCCTTTGATTTTTCTTTTATGGCATACCCTCTTTACATTTTTTATATTTTTTGAAATTTTTGATAATATGGAAACCTTTGCAACAAAGAAAGAAATGAACATATTACAGAGCTCATCAAGTCAATCATGAAATATGACACCTATTGGTATAGGAGCATAACAGTGGCTCCACTTGGGGATGGCTTTTCCTGGTGGAAAGTCAAGAACAGTAGGTCAGGTGGCCTTCTGAATAACTTGGACTATGCTCTGAAATCTCCTTTTGCTAGTTGCTTTATTGTATATATGACAACACACTTGTAAAGCTTAGGTCCTTCTCTCTGGGCTTCAACTGCAGCAAGTTACTATCCAATACAAACTGTGACATTATTAAGGATAAAGTATGTACATGTTAGAGTCAGAATACATTAAAAAACTGGATCAAAGTAATGTTTCAACATTCGACCATTCATTGGTCCTTCTTCTGTTTCTGTACCATCTAGGCTCTTCAGAAAGTAAGTATTGTTCCCTTGCAATGCCTGGATGATAAAAGGTCCTTTCCACAAGAAGTCAAACTTCCCATGTTTTCCTTTGTCTTCTCTCCTGGAATCCCATCTTAGAAATTTGTCTCAAGGTAGAAGTCTTCTTCTTTGGTCCTTTTATCAAATATTTTCTTGAGTTTTTCTTGTAACACTTGGGATCTTTGGTGCACTTCTTATCTGGTCTGTTGCAAATGGATGGTCTAATTTACTCTCCTTTGAATGTCATTGGGTTCCATCTGAGCTTCTTGCAGTAATTTCATTATAGGAACTCCTAAATATGAAGGAAATACAACCTCCATGCCATAAACTAACTCATAAGGGCTAGTTCCAATAGATCTCTTTGTAGTAAGTCTTTCTGCCCATAGTGCATTTATAAGTTTCTTGTGCCAGTTTTTCTTGTTCTCTTCCAACAATTTCTTAATAATATTAATCAAGATTTTATTGGAAGATTCAGCTAGACCATTACCTTGAGGGTAATAGGCTGTGGAATGGCCTAAAGTGAGATGGTGTTTGTTACAGAAATTTATCATTTTCTTGGACTTGAAGGCAGCATCATTATCAGTTATGATCTTTTCAGGACAGCCAAACCTAAACAATATGTTGGTTTCTAAGAATCCTATAATCATTGTATCATTGGCTTGTCTAGAAGGAATGGCTTCTATCCATTTGGTGAAATAGTCTGTGGTAGTGAGGATCCATTTATGTTGGCCAGAAGAGGGAGAGTGTATTTCTCAATTGAAGTCCAAACCCCATTGTTGAAAGGGATTTTCAATGGAAATTCGTCTCAAGGGTAAGGGTAACAGTTTCCTTTTGCCTTAAAAAATTTGGCATTTGTGGCAAGCAGTGACAAACTTCTTTACATCAACGAATAAGGTTGGCCAATAAAATCCAGCCCTTAGGATTTTGTCTACAGTTGATTTCTATTAAAGGTGTCCACCGCAGTCCCTTGCATGAAATTCTTTGAGAACCTTGTCAGCTTCTTCTTTTATTAAAAAATTCAATAGAATACCTTCATGATTTTTCCAAAAGAGAGAATTATCTAAAATACAAAATTTTGAAGCTTTCATCTTTAAAAACCTTTTCTTTGTTCTGGATAACCCTGGAGGAGCCTGCAGGTTTAATAATACATGAGTTATATCAGCATACCAAGGTGATTCTAAGAAGGCATGGCTGATTTGTGGAGTCACCATCTCCTGTTCATTATCCAGTTCATTAATATCCAGGGCTTGAAATTTTGTTTCAGTCATGAGTTTAGCCAATCCCTGTCCTTTTATAAGCTTTGTAGGTTTTATTTCAATATCATACTCCAATATATTAGCTATCCATTTACCTCGTTTGCCTTCAATTCCATCCCGAGTCAGGATGTCTTTGAAAATAGCATTTGGTACATAAGCTATTACATGGGAGTACAATATATAGACTTTGAAGTCTTTAATAGCTTTCACAAGTGCAAAAGCCTGTTTTTCCATGATTTTGTAATTTAGAGGTGCATCTCTAAGTGCTTTACTGAAAAAGGCTATGGGTTTTTCACATGCTTGATCATCTTTTTGTAGTAAAATAGCTGCTATAGTGTGTTCTGATGCAAATGAAAAAATTATGAAGTCTCTATCGAACTTTGGACTTGTAAGGACTGGTGTTCTGGTCAAAGCCATTTTAATTTCTTCAAATGCTTGTTTGGTTTCTACTATCTATTTAACCTTTGAATCATTCTTTAACATATTGTTTAGCAAACTAATTAATTTATCCAAATTAGATATGAATCTTCTTAAAAAGTTAATCTTTCCTAGGAAAGCTTGAAGTTCTTTGACATTTCTGGGGTGGGGTATTTGAAAAATAGCTTCTATTCTAGCAGGATCGATTCTGATGCCATCTTTGGATATAATATGGCCTAATAGTTTGCCTTGTTCTAGACCAAACAAAGATTTTTTAGGATTTAACAAAATACCATACTTTCTGCATTTTAAAAACACTTGTCTCAAATGATCTAAATGTTGTTGATCTGATCTAGAAAACACGGTGAGGTCATCTAGATATATAACCAGAAAATTGTGAATTTCTTTTGCAAAATCTATGTCCATTGCTCGTTGAAAGGTTGCCCCTGCATTCTTAAGTCCGAATGGCATTTTAACATATTTGAATGTACCCCACGGTGTTGTAAATGCAGTCTTTTCCTGGTCATCAGGATGAACCAGAATCTGATTATAACCTAAAAATCCATCCAAAAGTGAAATCCTAGAAGCACCTACTACCCTTTGTAAAATATGATCCATCTTAGGTAAAGGGTAATTGTCTTTCAAAGAATCCTTGTTTACATTTCTTAAGTCAACACATAATTTGATTTCTCCTGTTTTTTTCCTTGTAGGCACTAAGTTAGACACCCACTCTGAAAATCTAATTGGAGCAATTATCCCTGCATCATGCATTCGTTTGATTTCTTTTTCAATTAAAGGAAGTAGTACAAGGTTAATTCTTCTGAGCTTTTGTTTGAATGGTTTTTTATTTTCCTTGAGGGGTATTGTATGTTGAATTACAGAGGTGTCATAAGATTTCAGGTCTTCATAGCTCCAGGAAAAAACATCCTGGAATTCTTTGATTAGTTCAACATACTTAAGTTTTTGATCATGGAGCAAAGATTTGGATAATTTTACCATTTTTGGCTTTTCTTCAGTTTCTATGTTATAGTCTTCAATGTCTACTTTTAGAGGTTCCATCTAGGTTTCCTTGGAATATCATTGAAATTAAAGAGATCTTCCAAAGGAGTTAATCCTTTGGGAAAATGATTGTCTTTCAAATTGATAACTTCAGATTCTCCTTCAATAATCTCATCAATGTCTATTTCTTTAAGATCCTATATTTCCTTTTTGGTAAATTTCATTGGATGAAGCATTTGAGTTGCATTTTTTGCTGAAATGTCTGTTTCTATCTGATTTGTTGGATCAAACTCACTAACTATATCTACATCTATGTTAGTGCTAGAAAATTCTTCTTCTAGGGTTAAAAAATTGTTGATCTGATTATCACTGTCAAACACTTGCTAGTTCTTTACATTATCAGGTATGGTTGACCTGTGTCTAATTTCAGCTATGAATTGATGATTTGGTTCAAATGGTAATTTACAGGTGCTGGCAAACGTTGCCAGGCTATGAGCTTGCAAGTTATGTTTTCTCGGGATTTTGGCAAGCTGAGTTTCTAGAAATGTATTGAGGATCTCTATAGTTGTTCCTCTGTACTCTCTTAATCTGGGATCATTTGTTACGAACTTCCCTTTTATCTGTTGAATGATTAAATCAGAATCTCCTAGGACTGATACTCTAGTTGCTCCCAATTTCTTGACCAGTTTAAGACCTAGCAATAGAGCTTCATATTCAACCATATTATTAGTGCACCTAAAGTTTAATCTATAGGCATGGCCTTCAGCGTGATTGTTTTCAAGATTGTGCACCCAGACTCCTGCTTCTGCTCCTAATTTGTTCACAGAACCATCAAATTCTAAGTACCAAAGGATTTCATGTTCATAATTAGTATCTAAAGTTTCAGGGATCTGTTTAATAGGGAGATCTGGTTTTTTGGTTTCTTTTGGTTTATCTGATGTTTCATGATTTTTAGAAATTTATTGTATTCAAACACTAGACTTTTCATTTGCTATTTCTTCTGTTTTATCTGCTAAAAATTTTATTTTATGTGGGGGATCAATTTCAGCATTGTAAAGGATAAAAGAATCCATATCTGAATGTACTGAGTAGATAGGGAAATTTTGAGGTTTCTCTTGACTACTTACTACATACTTCATTAAGGTTTCTCTGTATAGTTTCTTGGGTTGACCAAACACTGAAATGGTAGTGTAAGACATGTCTAACTGAAGAGATCCTTGAAGATTTGCACCCCAAGATCTAGACAATAACATGCCATACTTTGGTGGAATATCAGCTACTACTATGTCCATTAAGATGGTTTTGGCAGGATATTGGACTTGTGACACACATAAGTCTTTGATTAAACCCAAACATTTGACCTGATTTGAATCAAAAGAGAAAAGGTCTTTATATGGCCTGGTGATGTCAAGGTATAGTCTCTCCATTACAGATTTAGGTATTAAGTTATGGGAAGCACCAGAATAAAACATGGCATTATGAAGTATTTTATCATGTATGTTTAAATTCACATAGAAAGGAGGAACTTCTCCCTCTACTATTTTTCCATTTACTCCAGGGCCAAAGATCAATTCAGTTTGGTCATCAAAAACATTTACTGAATCTTCGTTCATAGAAATTTTGAGTGATCTGCTGATTTGACTTCTATAAACATCATGTTTAGCTAATTCTGATAATGGAACAACTATCTTTAGTTTGCCTACTTCTGTCTCAAGATTAAAAGTTTTTTCAGTATGAGTTCTTGTATTTCAGACAAATGGATTTTCTGCGTTTCTATCCTCTTCAGGAGTGGGATTATGGGCTGAAGTTGTTTCCAAATCAAGTTCTAGAGGCTCTTCTACATTTCCTTTAGAAGGAATAGAAGTGGAAGGTTGTATGTTAGGTGGTTGATTATCTGATACATCTTCAACAATTGGGATATTAGGGTTAGGACCTGTTCTAGAAAGAATATGTACAGGGGGGGTATTGATCTTACCTTTGTTAGGCTACTTGGTATCTTTCTGCTTATTGGTTTCAGGGACATCTATTCTTCTGCTCCTCAGATTTTATTATTTGTGGCCTTCATAAATGGTTGTATCATACCCCTCCCTAAAGTCAAATGATTCACCTGACTCGGTTTGGAATTGTTTAATAATGTGAGCTTCTTGATCCTCTTGGGTCAAGAAAATTTGTTGTTCATTGTTGAGTCCCATCAAATTAATTTGAGTGTCTTCTGTTGGTTCATCAGAAGTTGAGGCTTCAGCATAATTTTCTTGAAATGGGGGCCTAATATTTTGGTCAGGCCCTGTCTTTCCAGAGTTAGGATTTTGGTTCTTCCTGAAATTTGGATTTCTCCTAGTATTGCCTGGTTGACCATCCCAAGGGGATTTTCTCTCGATTGTTTCTACTCTATCTCCAATTCTATCCATTCTTTAATAATAGCATCTAATTTCTGTTCAAAGGCAGAAGGTTCTTATTTGAAAGGTGCCCTCCTTTCAGCTCTGGCTCTAGATCGTTTAGAAATTAGGTTGGCCTCAACACTGATAACTATACTTTGCATCTCTTCTAAGTTTCGAGGAGCTCTTTCCCTAAGTTGGTATGCCATATCAAAATCAAATGCATCAAGGAATTTGAAGAAGGCCAAATCTGGAGGAGGTCTGAGATTTTTAGGAATAGCATTGTAGAAATTATTGAATCTGGTACAGTAATCTTGGAAAGTTTCTTATGTGCCTCTTCTTAGGTTTTCATGTTCTGATAAAATGTGGAGAGGATCTTTCTTCTTTTCCCATCTGTTCAAGAAGGTCTGATAAAGAGATTGTGGGTCATTGATACTATTTGCAGGGAGGGCTCTAAACCAAGTTCTAACATCTCCAGTTAAACTTTGAACAAATACTTTCATTCTAACATCATCAGCATCAACCTCATATATTTCAAAATAGTCGGTCATTTTTTTGGTATGTTGTTAAGCTGTGTAAGTGCTAGTACCTTCAAAAGAAGTGATTTTACTTTGATAGTCTTGGGGCATAGCCCCTGGATTGGCAAGTAAGTGTAGGGGAGTATATCGGTTTGCCATGGTTGCAGAAATATATGTGACAACTGGAGGAGTAGGGATAACAATGGGAATGTGTGTTGTAGATGGAGGAGCAGAAGGGGTGGCTGATGGTGAACTTGGAGAAGCTATAGTAATCACAGAAAGGTGTGGTATTCTTTCAGAGGTATGCTCAGATTGAATGGAGTTCTACAAATGTCTGTCAAGGTGTGAAGTAACAACTTCAATCTGCAAATTTTCAATGAATATTGGATCTTGAACTATGTGGGTTAACCCAGATTCTGAAAAGGTCACAAATAAAGAGTTTTCAAAATGCTCATCAAAAGGTTCATCCTCAAGGTAGATCCACTTCACAGGACAGGATCTTGATCTG
The DNA here is from genome assembly GCA_031772625.1 of Pinus tabuliformis. Lineage (NCBI taxonomy): Eukaryota > Viridiplantae > Streptophyta > Pinopsida > Pinales > Pinaceae > Pinus > Pinus tabuliformis. The sequence goes on along the minus strand of CM062809.1, from coordinate 216,718,400 downwards.
TATAGAGGCCGAGAACTAGCAGAATTTTCTTGGCTCTCTTGTCTTCTAAGAATCCTAGGAATCAGATTAGGATTTTCAAACACAGGTGGGGGATTAGGATCAGGATTTGATCTGGTGTAATGAATCCTTTCTGAAGCCAGGTTTCTAGGTGTGTTTTTGGTTTTTTCTTGAAATAGGTTTGACAATACAACTTTAATAGTCTCTTCTAACAAGTTTTAGATGTGAGAATTTTGAATTTTCTTAAAGACTTATTTGAAAAGAGGAACTGATCAAGTATTTGAAACCAACTGTCCAATCTATAAGCTAGACCAGAGATAGACTGAAGTAGCATTCATTTACTTCTGCAATTGCAAAGCAAAAGCATTTCAAAGGCTACCTGGCTAACTTCAGGCTCCGTCTACAACTTATACAAAAAACAGTAGTAACAAACAAATTATTCAAGTCCCCAGTGGAGTCGCCACTGATGTTATCACTCAGGTTTTCTCAAAAGTTGTAAGAAAGGGAAAGGAGGCCGAGGTAACCACAGACCAATCTTTTAGATATAGAATCTAGCCAATCTGTATCCAGAGAGGGCTCTCTCTTTATGATTTAGCTTTGTTTTTAAAGGTATTAGGCTAGTTATGAAGTTCAAAGGTTTTGGTTGAGTTTGGGTGGTGAGATTCAATAGAACAGAGAGGTAAGACAGAGTAGTTCAGTCCATCGGGCTAATGGAGTCAAAGAAGATGGCTTTCTGGATTTGGTTTCTTAACAGAGAATGGCTTCACAGAGTAAGGTAGTCAAACAGGGAACAGATAAAAGACTTGAAACAGATGGAATGGGCTCAAATTGGGTGAAGGGCAGTTAAGAATTCTTCAACCTATTTAAAGAGGGAAATTGGATGATTACTGATAAGGAGCAGTTAAGTATTCTTTAACAAATAATCAACATGAAAGAATTAGGAAACAAGAGCAATTAAGATTTCACTGCTTATCCTAATTCTGAAGAAAACACAGAAAATAATAATGACTTGAAAACAAAGTGAAATCAAGCATATTATGAAATTAATCTTTTCTTTATCATTCAGATTATGAAACACAGATGATATAATAAACAAGAAAACTTTAAAACTCAAGATATAGAGGAATTATTGATCCGGTGGTTGATTCAAGAAGACTGTGACAAGTCCTCTGCTTCAATTTTTCATCTAGTATGCCATACAACAGTTGATTCCAACAACTCTTTATTCCAAATAATCCATATTACAACAAAGTCTAGGAATCCACCCACAATACTCCAATTGAAGGGGTATTTATTCAGAAAATTAAACAACAAATATCTCAGTGAGATAATATCTAGGATGACTAAAAATAGTTTACAAAAAATAGAAACAGCTAGCCTTGAAAATAGGGAAAAGATGAACTGATGTTGTGTTGGTCCTGTTTTTGTTGAATGTGCTGGATGCAGGCCCTATAATTCGGCTTGTAGTTGTCTTTCTTCAGTAACTCTGCACTGGCTGTCTGTCTTAAATGATACTCTTTAACCCTGATATGATACGCTTCGTCTGTTTACCTTTGTCCACCTTGCTCTGGTAAATATCTATGTCTGGTAAATAGCTCTGTCTTGTAGAATTTTTAGCCGAGAACGAAATTGCAGGGTTTCATGGCAAAATGGGTAAATACCTGCGTAAAAGAAGAAAACCATACAAATGCAGGTTGAATGGCCGGCTGCGGAGCTCATGCTATAGTCTTTCTAGTCAGGTGGTAGTTTGAGACTGAATCTGCTGGCTTGGAAGTTTATTATTATGCCCAGAGCGTTGTATGCAGCAAACTATAGCGAAAATCGAATTTTTTTTGGTTTTATTTGACAAAATGAAGCTTTGGTGGGATTTTTTGATTTGATTGGGTGGATGATGTAAGCGGTACCGGAGTGATGTCAGCGGGGTGGAGTGACATGGCGGATGACATGGTGGGTGACATGGCGGATGACATCAGTACATGACATGGCAGATGATGTCAATGGAGGGTGGATGACATAAGCGGTTTGTCGCGAGGTGGAGGGCGGTAAGCGGTTTACCCGGCACCGCTTTTGGAGCTGGGCGGTTTTGGGTGGAGGGCGAGCGAGCAAGTGGAATGAGCGACACGTGGCATTTGTACGGGCGGAAAACCGCCAGCGATCGCGAGTTAATGCGTGATCAAAAGGTGGTCGCGATATTGATATAGGCCATTGGATGATCAGGCACAGATTGGACAGCTGATGGGTGTCGGAGATGGCGGGGAGTTAATTGCCTCGGGCCCGGTACGATAAACCACATTTTAATTATTTCGGGGCTATTTTCATTGGTCGGGGTAATGGTTATTAATTAACCCAAATGGTTAATTAACCCATGGTTTGTCGTGCGGCGAGGAAATTCGGTTATAAATGAATTACAAACAAATTCGTTAATTCCCGTCAAACAACGTTTTTACGGTTATAAAACTACTATGGTTGTATTTGATCGGGGCAGGGATACATATTATTCAGGGTTTTTTAATATATTAATACAATACAGGATGGGTAATGTTTTTTTGGGATTTATATAATAAAAGTTAAAAAATGATAATAAGCGCTAAGTTAAAAACAATTGACTTTTGTAGTTAAACTTAGGCTTAGGATGAAAAAAGGGGTTTTGAGGTGATATCATGCATATTCCTAAGTAAAATAGGGTTTTTGCTTAGGGAAACTTTATGAAATGAAATGAGTGGTTTTTATGAGTGATATTAAGCACTAAGTCCTTTCACAGACCATAATACTTAGGGGAAATTAGTGAATGATTAGGGAAAAGTATGAAGGGGAGTTAGTTATTGAATCTTGTCTTGCTTGAGCTGCTTCAAGTATACTGTCCGCCTTGCACTTGTGATAGAAGTAAAAGTCAACACATTGAGAGACATGATCCATCACAAGTATTATTCTACAACACCATCTACCTACCCTGCTTACTTTAGCCTAGCATTTTTTCCTTCTTTATTTGGGTGCAGTTAGACTGGAAAACCCTTATCAACTTTCCTTTTCTTTTCATGGTAAGCCTACCTAAGTCTACACTTATTACATCGAAAGGCTCAGATTAAACTGTTGAGCTCCTTTTTATTTACTCTACCTATCTACTTATCTGCCAAGATTAAACAGTTTGGTCAGATTTTATTCTCTATCTCTAAAACAGAAAATTCAAATATGAACTAGACAAGATTAAGTTGTTTGGCCATTCATCAATTGTGGCATAAATTAACAAGATGCACACAATGCTTATTACAAAAAAGAATAAAAAGTAGTGGCATTTTTGACTTGCACATTTTCCTGGTCTATTTTTGTTTGGGGTTCATTTCTTTCACTTTTTTGACCATTTTATTCTTTTACCCTTTGATTTTTCTTTTAGGGCATACCCTCTTTACTTTTTTTACATTTTTTGAATTTTTTTATAATATGGAAACCTTTGCAATAAGGAAAGGAATGAAAATATTACAGAGCTCATCAAGTCAATCATGAAATATGACACCTATTGGTATAGGAGCATAACACAGTGATCAAGTGCCACTACCATGTGTTGCTTAGACTATCATGTCGAGTATTGTAAAGCATCATCAAGAATGGTGCTAGCTATGAAAATGTTTATGTAGTCAATTCCATGTAGGTGTTCATCTTAAAATTATGAAATTTATCTTTCACAAATTTTATTTTGAGTTTGTACATTGCATATCATGTAAGTTGTACAAGTTATTTTCCCCATAAAGTGGTTGTTAAATAAAATTCTATTTGGACCAATTTTTTTAATTCCCTAATAACATTTTTTTAGGTTCAATCTCCACCAATATTCGCAATTCACTCCTTACTATGGGTATCAATGTAGCGCATATGCATAAACATTCCCACACTCGTGTTTTTATAGGAGTGTGCCCATATTTAAAGGGTGTTTATGAGCGAGATATATCTATGTGTCCAATATTAGTTTCCACCCATTTCTGTGACTCAAAATGACCCATCATTAATGACTCGTTCCACTTGATACTTGATTGACTTCAATATTCATCTAATCTTGGTCTACTTGGAAAGAACAATCCCCATCAATGTGTGAACTAGAGCCACCAATCGACCCAGTCAAGAGACAAAAGGTGAAGCACAATAGGTGTACATTTCTCCATTTCATTTGGTCAGAAGTGGAACAATAAAAAAATAAAGGGTGGGCCTTCACTAATCAGCTTAGTATCTAAACAGATGGATAAATAAAGCCTTTGGTAGTTCAATAGAGAGTGTAGAAAGCTCCCTTCCTGAAATGTAGAAATAGAAAGAAGAGATATTTTTATAGTTGACATGGCTATCAGTTCCCAATATATATATTAGTCAACCAGACTAAGCAAGCCTAGGCTTTTCATTCTCTACTCTTGTTACCGCCCCCATGGACCAAAATTACCTTATGCTGACCCATGATGCAGGTTCATTTATCTAATCACCTATTGTAGCACACTATGTTCTTGCCAACTCATTTCATTTTAATCAATATGGTGTCAGACATTTAATGCTATTTTGGGGAATTTGTATGGAGATTGAGTCCACTCCATTCAATTTCAAGGGTCCATAGGTCCCAAAGGTTGAACTTAGGCTCTTATACCAAGTGTAGGTAACTTTCCTAAGTATGTCATTTACACATTTTTTTTTTAAACATAAGCTAAATACACAAATTATTCATACGCAGGATGTCATACACATATCTTTATTATAACAATAAGTTATGTATTCCAACTTATTGAGTTACAAAAGTAATAATCAATGGGATATTTTCTTTTACATTAATAATCCATTGAATAATGACATCCATCAAAAGAATTATACAATAATTCAAGGCACATATACCAATAATAAAAAAATTTACAACTATCAATCATTTCCTTAACTTCTAAAACCAGACAATTTATTATAATAAAAATTATCACATAGGAGAAATTTTTAAAAACCATTTATATGATGCACGAAGGGAATGGAACTCGAACTCAGATCCACTAATTCCTTGCACTCCTTTGATGTAGTCCATGTACACATGTAGAAATTCCGCATCCTGACAAAATGTTTCCGACTCATTGGTTGACTTCCTAGCCTACTATTTGGCTCTTTTTTTTCCTCACAGATCCCCGAGTTGTAATGGGGATGTATGGAAGAAGAAAAATCTAGAAAGTGGAGGAGAACACTCTAGCTCAAGAGTTTCCCACTAAAATAATCTCCACTTCCACCAAATTCACTATAGAACTCATTAGTAACTCTAAAACACAATTACATTAAGATCGCCATTCCACATTATGGAAAAACATATCCCTTTTCTCATAACTTTCTCATTCTTTTATATGAGGTTTCAGTTATGAAACTTGTCACTTCATGCAAAAATAATGGTTTCCATTAATCCAGTAATTTGATTATTCGTCTATCCATGTGTCAAACTCTCACCAAATCTCTCCTAAAATTATTTACTTAATTTCTTATTAAAAATGTTATTCTCTCTCACCGACACATGTTTCCCCATTTCTTCTCCTAGATGTCTCTTGATCTTAATTTATACTCTCTATTTTTTGTTCATTAACTTAAGTCAACAGATAGGTCTCACATTTTGTTCCCTAACTACTCCCTAGTTTTTCTCAAGTTTAAATCTTAAATGGAGATGTTTGTTTTATGCTCTTGTTACATGGGGGTTATCTCATGAAATTAAATTTCTCTAACTTTAAATTAATATTCTTTAATTACATGCACAACCTTCTTTTCTTAATGAGAGTAAATTATTATTGAATTAATGTTTCTCATTTAACTCTATTTCTCATTTCTCCTTTGTTATTAGAACAAATTATATATGTGGGAGTTATTTAAATATACATTATATATTTAAAGTTTTCCAAAAGTGAGGAGGATAGGGCTACTTATTTGGTTCATCTTTTTATAATACCTATTCTCCCCTTTTCCAAGATTTTATTCTAATTTAATTATTTTTATTCTAGAAACCCACTTACTACATTACATGAATTAGTGTTTATCATTGCATGATCATCAACTCTTTTATTTTATTTCAGTTTTTTCTTCTTGATGCCAAGGGTGTCAAGTTAGTCGTGCCCTTCAGAAATTTCTTTTCCAAGTTCCAAGGGTGCCATGTCAATTTCCCCTTACAAATTTGTGACTATGAGAAGAATATCAAATGTGAGGACATATACTATTGTCATCTTTTGTGTCGCCCTCTGTGGTGAGACTAATGGTGTTCGAGATCAAGGAATCTACCTTGATGTGCGGCCCCCTAGTAAGTTTTCTTTAGCAACCCAATATGGGGTTCACCCTCATGATATCATGAACTTCAATGTGAAGGTATCCCAACATCTTCCAGCTCAAGTCATGATGGGAGTGCTAGTGGATGGAATTGTGGGTGTTGTCCCACACCACCCATGAAGTTCCATTTATCATGTACAACCCCATCACCAATATGTGAGTCGTTTGCCCAAGCAAATGACCTATGTTTACAACCATTATCATGACATTAGTAACCATAGTAGAATATCAATTAAAATTTTAAACTCTAGTGTCAATAGTATGTAATCGATCAAAACAAAGGTCATTGACTCATCACATCAAAGTGCATCTGGTTGGTCTCTTGCTGCACTCAATAATCATCAGTAATATCTGCTCATAATGTTAGCCATTGATATAATTGTACATGTTGAATTATCATTATAACATAATCATCAACGTAACCATTAACTGTAAGAAAGAAGCTAGTCCTAAGAATATGTAATCAAGATAACATAATTAATTCATCAACATGACTACACATAGTCATCAAACAAGTCCATGACAACCATTGCCATGACCAAAATAACGTCAAACTAGTACATCACAATTATTATCACATCCACTAATAATAAGTGTAAATAATCAGGTCCTTGACCTAAGGTCCTCAAAGAATAATGTATGAGCCCTATTATAGCTCAAGTTGACCCACTAATTTTTTTTTTTTTTAGATTTTCCATATTCTTTCTTGCTTAGGTGTTAACATATTCGTAGAATGGAAGAGAACTATAACATTCCTAACACAAGCGAATTATAACACCTATAAATTTTTATAATTTTTGTAAAAAAAAATGAAACTTTTATTAAGGAACAAGGCTTTTCAAGGTTTAGTCAAGCTCTCAAGTTATATGCAGACCTTGTTTTTTTTTTTACCAAAATATTAGGCTAGCAGCCTAGTCTCTATGTCAGTATTCAACAACCTAGCCTAAGAGTCAAATTACAAATGTCACCAAAACGAGCCAAATAGCAAGACATATGGTTATAGTGTTTGGTATGGATGAGCATGGTCCATGGACTTTTCTTGTAATTCAAAGCAAAGATGTTTTTCTCTACATGATGACAAGGAACTCCATGTTAGAGAAGTTATTAGAAGATATTGATAAGGATTTAAAAAATATTACAAAGTTTTATGCTCCTATACTAATAGGTGTCATATTTCATGATTGACTTGATGAGCTATGAATATTCTCATACCTTTCCTTGTTGCAAAGGTTTTCCATATTTTCAAAAAATCAAAAAAATTAAAAAATGTAAAGAGGGTATACCCTAAAAGAAAAATCAAAGGCTGAAAAGAATAAAATGGTCAAAAAAGTGAAAGAAAATGAACCCCACCAAAATACAGACCAAGGAAAGTGTGCAAGTCTAATTGCCACTACCTTTTACTCTTATGCAATAAACAATTGTGTGCAGCTTGTAACTTATGCCACAATTGATAAACAGTCAAACAACTTAAGCTTGGCTAGTTCATATTAGAATTTTATGTTTTAGACATAGAGAATAAAATCTCATCAAACTGTTTAATCTTGGCAGATAAGTAGATAGGTAGAGTGAATAAAAGGAGCTCAACAGTTTAATCTGAGCCCTTGGATGTAATAAGGTTAGATTTACATAGATTTCTACATGTAAAATAAAAGAAAGTGTGATGAGGGTTTACCAGTCTAAGTGCACCTAAATAAAGAAGAAAAAATGTTAGGTTAAAGTAAGTAGGGTAGGTAGATGATGTTGCAGAATTACATGTGATGGATAATGACTCTAAATGTGTTAATTTTTACTTTTATCACAAGTGCAAGGTAGACATTACACTGGAAGCATTTCAAGCAAGGCAAGGTCAAATAATTAACTACCCTTCTCATATTTCCCTAAATTTTCACTAATTCCCCCTAAGTACTAAGGCATTTAAAATTAGAGGGGCTCGGAGCATTTCTCTGACTTCTGGAGGGACCGGACCCTCAGCCCAATAATTTAAAAGCCTAAGTACTTAAAACCATCCATAAGTCATTCATTTACTTTCATAAGTCTTTTCCTAAGTAGAATCCTATTTTACTTAGGAAAATTGAAATAAATCTTCATGAAAACCCTTTTATACACTTTAGCCTAAATCAATATGTTATATGATAAAATATATTCAAAAAACACTGCACTTAGTGCTTTCCCATTCATTCGGTCATATTAACTATTAATGTTTTATTATATTATTCCCAAATAAAAGAAAATTACCCATGCCCGTGTTATTATACTATGTAAAACCCCAAATTATTATATATCCCACCCCGATGGTTAAGTATAACCATAAAATGAATAATAAATGGGATTAATTAATTAACCTGTAGTTAATTAAGAACTCGACCCCGCCACCATTTAATGAGGCTTAATTTAGTCATCTGGACTAATTAATAACTCTCCCAACCAATCGAATCACCCCGATATGATTAAAACCTTTAATTTATATCGGGCCCACCCTCCTCTAACCTTCCGCCACTTCGCCTCCCCGTCGATCGTCCGATCAAGTCCTCCAGATCTGACGACCTCAATGAATATCACGCACCCCTTCGTGACTGAGTGTTAGTGCGTGATCACTAAGTGGTTTTCTGCCCGTACCTTTGCCACGTGTCAAGCGATCTGTGGAATCGCTGGCTCCCAGCTAAATACCGCCCATCCCCAAAAGCGGTGCGATGAAACCACTTACCGCTTTCCCGCATACGACAAAAACGTCAAATCATTCCCCGTGCATGTCATCCGCCTGAAAACCAAAAAAAACCCTGCCAACCTTGACTTTTTTAATAAAATAAACAAACGCCATTTTCATTGTTGTATACTGCAAACCTGTGCTCCCATGCAAAGAACGTTGAGGTCAACTGTCCAAGATTTCCAACCACCACCTTGCTAAGAAACTTGCAGCCGACGCAGCCCAGAACCTGTTAGCTACTGCCTGTACCTGTTTTTGCATTGTTCACTCCTCGAACACAGGTATTTATCCAATTTCTGCTGAAACCCTACAAGTTCACGTTTTACATTGCAATTCCACATAAAAGGCCAAAATTCATTACAAATTCAGTCTTTGTTTCACCATATAAGTTCCCAAACCTGTTAATTTGCCCATTTTTCACAAAAAGCCCAAATTCCTTTCTGAATCCACAAGAACCAGAAATGGAAACCCCTATGGCTTTGACTGTTGCACCCATGAATGCTCCTCGTAAAGATTTAGACTATCTGCCTCTTGCGGATAAAGATTTTCAGATAAAAGACTTATCTACTGATAAAAACCACCTTAAAGTCTTTTGCCAAAGTAGAGATAGCTATCTGAATGGATCTGACATCCTCAGGTCCATCAACAAGTGCATCAACATCAAAAGTGTTTCCTACAGGTAGAGTTCTCTATGACAGTATAGAGAACTTATTCTATGTCGAGCATGAGATAAAGCACTTGTTTCCAATTCAGCCTACCTTTTTCAGGTACACAGAAACTAATGAGACCCTAAGAAAACTTCAAAGAACCAGAATACCAGAACCACAATGGTGGGAAGAAATGTTAGAAATTTTGTAAATTATCCTTGTGTAAATTTTGGTTATTTACTACAATAAGTAATGGTAAAGAGGATAAACAGAGGTCAAACAGGTCGAAGAGTATTAGAGCAGGTAAAGAGTATCAGTGAAAACAGGGCAACCAGCACAGAATTACCAAGAAGACAATAGCAAGCCAAATCATAGGGCCTGCCTCTAGCACATTCATAAGAATAGGAAGAGCACAACATCAGTTTGCCTTTTCTTCTATCTACGAGACCATCTGTCTCTATTTTTCTTGTAACTTATTCATAGTCATCCTAGAATATATCTCACTTTGTTATGAGATATTTTTTGTAAAGATTTTTTATAAATACTCCCTCAATTGGAGTATTGAGGGTGGATTCTTAGACATTGCTGTAATACTGATTATTTTGGAATAAAGTGTTGTTGGAATTTTTTTTTGTATGGCTAGCTGGATGAAGAATTGATGCAAAGGACTTTTCACAGAATTCTTAAGTAAGACACTGGATCAATAAGTCTTCTATATCTCATGTTTTAAAGTTTTCTTGTTTATTATATCATCTGTGTTTCATATCTGAATGATAAACGAAAAAGAATAATTCAGAAAGTGCTTGAGTGCAATCTGTTTTCAATCGTTTTTATTCTTAATGTTTTCCTCTAAACTGGCATAAACAGTGAATTCTTAATTGCTCCTATTTCCTTGTTTATTCACTTTGATTATTTAGTAAAGAATTCTTAACTTCTCTTTATTAGTAATCATCCAAGTTCCCTATCTCAAAATATGATGAATGATTCTTAATTGCCCTTTATCCCTTTTGAGTCCATTACATCTTTTTAAGTCTTTATTTGTTCCCTGTTTTACTATCTTGCCCTGTGAAACCATCCCTTGTTAAGAAACCAAATCCAGTTAAGCCATTTTCTTTGACTCCATTAGCCCAATGGCCTAAACTACTCAGTTCTACCCCTTTGCTATTGAATTTCACCACCCAAACACAATCAAAATCCCTAAACTTTCATAACTAGCCTAATATCTTTCAAAACAAAGCTAAAACTTAAAGAAAGAGCCCTCTCTGGGTACAAATTGGATAGATCCTGTACCTAAAAGTTGGTTTGTGGTTACCTCGGATCCCTTTCCTCTTCCCAACAACTTCAACGAAAATTTGAGTGATAACAAAAAGAAGGCATATGATATGGCTAAAAAACAACAATATTAAACCATGCCATTAGAATTGGAAAATATGGCAGAGTCATCCAGTGAGAAAATGAAATCCATTTCCACGAAGTTACCTCCACCAATGCTTTGTACTCATCCTCCCTTTATTAAATGATGCCTATTTCCTATATCAAGATATTTTCAACAAAAGTCATTGGTGGAATTATGAAACTTTAGGCTATGTGACAAAGATGAAAAGACCAAAAGCCTATATTATGCAACAATTCTTCTTTTGGTTTAACTATGATTCGTAGCTAGTGAAGGATAATGATTCTCTTGGTGCAGTTTTCTACTCAACACTCACAAAGATCGCGTTATTATGGAAAGAACTTCAAGTCCCTAGCTAGAATGATAAAGCACATGTGGCAATGAATTCACACACACTATTGAATCCAAAAGCACGAGAATATAATAAAGGTTGTTCTAATCTCAATCAAAAGATGGAGTTGATCAATGGCTAAAGTTAAATAGTGGACCCCCCCCACATGCTCGATGTTTAACAAAATGGGAGGGGGTCCGCTATACGTTGTTTTATCCAAACCATATTTTTTTATAAGTGATGGGTGCAAGTTAATAGTGAACCCCTCCCTTAATGGTTTCCAAAACCACTTAGGACCCCCCACTATTCCACTTATGGTTTTCCTCTTTTCCATATCACTTGTTCTACATCATTATGGGACACAATTATGTGAATGCCACATTTAGTCGACAAATAAGATGCTACCAATTTTCATTCAATAGTTTGAGGGAAATGAAAGGGTTAGAGCACTTTGGGTAGTTTTCTTTTTATTCATTTTTCAAAGCTTGAAGGAGCATACAAAAACCCCACTACAAACCAATATTTTCACTTTCAACTATTATACTCTAACTTGCAAGGCACAAAAGAATATTTCTACAGTTAATCTAGTTTGGAAGGAGCTTACTATTAAGACTAGAGAACAACATATCTTGAACCAGAGTAAAAAATAATAATGTTGATTTTGGGAGCCATCGACAACTTTTTTCTATAGATGAAACCAAGTTTGAGAGCTATTTGGGGAATGATATTGGAAAAATTGATGTTCTGGAATCAAAAGAAATAATCGTAAATTTTCTCGTGGACATTGGGGAAATTACCAGTAAGAATAATGGATGTGATGCTAACAAGAATATATTGTATAGTGAATGTCATGGAAACACATAGGCCATGGTATTTCGGCAATTGGTCCTTGTTTGTGAATATTTTATATGTTGACATTCACCCTTCATGCTTCACTCAAATTCTTTATTTTTCTTGTGGTAGAGTGGAATGTGCCCTATGGTTTTGTTTTGGGATGCAATCATCCAATGGATTTGGTTTAATCATTGTCTTATTAACGTTCTTGTCTTTGTTATTCTACGCATGCTATTCCCTATGTTCAAATGTTGCCTTGTTATTTGACTTACTTATGGTTTTGTTTGGTTTGTATAATCATTGCATCCACTGTAGATGGGCATGTTGAAGAAAGCAATCATGGGGGACACACCAAATTTTTATTTTTGAAAAAGTGACAGAGCATTTGGAGACATGGGATTTAACACCTAACAACTACATGATTCAAAGAGATCATCTCATATTTGAAGTCAACATACTAAAACATGCACTCAGTTTGATGGCCAGAACATTATATATGTGGTGAAGTTTATTGGTTACTTCAATGGTAAGCCTCTAGATTTTACTAGTCAAAAAATTCAAGATTCCATGTTATTTTCACCATCATGATATTAATGTGCTAGCTTGTCATTATATGAATTTAGTTGATCGATAATATCTCAAGGAATATCAAATGATGTAATTGATAGCTAGTTGGAAAAGCACATGGCATGTTAAGAATATAAATTATATAAAATAAAATAAATATAAATGAATATAAAGTAAACATAATTATAATTAATTGATTGATTAGTTAATGAAGAGGCATGTTCTAAGGGACATGACCATTCATTGAAGGGGCACCTGCCTAGGTATATAAGTGGGGCCTCATTGTAACATTCATTCACTCTTGTACATTTTCATCTTATTAATAAAATATTATTTACAATACATTGTGTATTTTACATTAAAAGCGCAAACAAACTCTAAGTTTTGTTTCTTCAGTGGTATCAGAGCCATTTGACCCCTTGGATGTTATTCACTGCACATTCTGCCATTAAAGCTTAGGCCCTGAAAACCATGGAATTAAGTGAATATCATAAATCTAAACTGTTAAATGAAATTGGAGAAGCATTACAACAAATACAACAAATAAAAATATCATTTACAGAATCATTAAAGGATTCCAAAAAAACTAGATTCAACACCTACAATGGAAATTGACATTGACATAAGTGAGATTGATAATCAAGATGGGTATATAACAGCTAAAGATGAAGAAGAAAAAGGTATTTATGAAATATTGTGTATGGAGAATCAAGGGTTTAGTTTAGTGATAAATCCAAAAATAGGTAGTTGCTCAACTAAATTAGGATCAGCTTCAGATAACGAGACAACATCAGTTTTTAATAAAGGAAATTCAGAAACTGACTCTTACAATGATAATGTAACGATGAAAACTCTTGTTGTTTCTCTGGGTGGGGATGAAAATGGTCCTAATGAGCTAAAAAATACTATTATGTTGGAAAAATAGGAACCAACATTTTTGGTTGTAAATAATGGCTGTGGCAAGAAGAATCCCTGTGTAGAGTTGGAAAGGGAGGATCATGTTTCCTTAGGCTACATTCATGGGAAGAAAACAATGTTGCATAAATTGGTTGACAATGAAACTACATCTGATGCCAATGTGAAAAAAAATCAGCTTTTCTACTTGGAAATTGGAGAGATATCATTCGAAAGAGATCCACCATCCCTATAGAGTTTCTACAATAGATCATATATTTCAGATGGTTATGAGACATGTAAAACTCAAATGAAAAACTTTCTAAAGGGAAATTTAATGTCTGTCTCAATCAATGTAGCATCATCACATTCAGAGAACAAGGAATTTATATTAGAATTTATAAAAATTCCCAATAGTCCTACACATCGTGAGCGGAGTTGAAGTCGAAATCCAAGAAGCCAAAATATTGGTAATTCATAAAACTATAAATAAATCTCGAGTGAGTTTTTATGTTTGATTTCAAAGAAATTCATCTCGGATTTCGTTAGAATGCTCAACCTTAACATCACCTGTGATCATAAATTTATGCAACATCTGTACCCACCAAAAGATGTGTACCTTGATCTGAGAATGAAAATTACAATTCACAATTTGTTCTCACACTACGACTTCAAACCTCCCTTACACTTCATCTCCAACCAAGATGACCTCGCGGTAGAAGTGGGTTATGTAGTGGAGCAAATTCGAAGGCCCCTTTTGCACAAATTAGCAACAATGGTCTGACACAAGTTATGGCTGATGAGAATAGGACAATGCATCTAGTGCGTGACCATGTTCTTATCTCGTCCCATTACACGACTTCTACATCCCACTTGAACTATACAATGACTATTCATGACAGTTTTGCTACTGAGTTCTTGCCTAGTCTTCTGTTGTTGGCCATTGCAGTCCACTGATTCGAGCCACCGCCAATCCCTTCGACTGTGTCATTATTCCATCGTGTCGATCATTTCCCATTTATGAAACCATCCCTATATGTACGTGTCCTCATCCTTCAACAAAGTGTCGACAAATAATTTTCGTTGAAGTTTTCCACCTCTCTATATCCCATCAGAAATCGCGACCAATAGTTAGCATTGCCAGATTGTCATTGAGCTCGACCAATGCAACCCTAGCCCATATCCTTCCAATTATAATCGTATAATTTAATAATTATATAGTTATAAATTTTAATTGACAAATTATATAGTTATAGTTAAAATATATAATTTATAATTATTAAATTACATAAAGTTTATAATTATACAATCAATTTAATATATAAAATTATTATTATTATTATTATTATTATTTAGTTAAAAGGGAGAGAGAGAGAGAAGTGGGTTCGTAATGAAGAAAATTGACATGCCAAAATAGCATATGCAACATGGAGAAAATTATCAACGTTAAGCTTTGAGGACAAAGCTCTTTGAAGAGAGGAGAAATGTTATGAATATAAATTATATGAAATAAAGTAAATATAAATGAATATAAAGTAAACATAATTATAGTTAATTAATTGATTGATTAGTTAATGAAGAGGCATGTTCTAAGGGACATGACCATTCATTGAAGGGGCACCTTCCTAGATACATAAGTGGTCAATTCTCCTAGACGCCCTCAGGGTCAGGGTTTTCTAATAAGATGGTGGGATGTAATCCCTTCAGATGGATCTACCCAGATATTTCCTCAAAAAAAAATGTTTCCCTAATTTCATATGATGAATTTGTGCTCTTATTTACCCATTACAATGATATTCCAGTGTGTTTTTCACAGTAACGGATATCAAAGAAATTCAATGAACATTTGAGTTTGTTATTCTTCTTCTTAATTTCTTCCACATTTTTCTTATCAATATTTGTTCTCTATCTTCCAAAATCCTTGCCCCATGGATGCTCTCTTGGTTATCTAATATTTGCAATGTTCTATCCTAACTCTCTTTCATCTTAATTCTTAGCCCAATCCACCATTTTTCCATCAACCAAATCTAGCCATGATGCTCAACCTTAAGGCTGGTGTTAAGTGACAGTGAACAACAATTAAGCCTTGTGACATTTGAGGGATCCCCCTGTAGTTCAAGGGTCAGATTGGGCCTAAAGCAAGTTTGTTATTGCCTTGACATATTTCCTTGCAACTAGGAATTGTCTACAAGGTGATACAACATTCCCTAACGCTATATCAAGGTTAATTTTGTTAGTGTCAGTCTTTTCAGCATTCTTCCAGTGATCAAACATGTTCTTATAAAGTAATTTTAAGGTGTCAAGGTCAAATTTTGTCATTTCAGTGAGTCTTCAAGCAAAATTTCGTCACTAGGTATTAGGCCTAGGGTTTGCTTTTACTCCTTTCAAAGTTGTCCAAATTTCAGTCCATGTCACTATTAAGCTGATTCTACCATCATTCAGAGGGTTTTCATCATCATGTTAGGGTCCAATGGGTCATTTTACACCTTTTTCATGCTTCAGTTGTGCCTAGGTAAGGTTCGTTACCCTCTCCTAGGGTTTTGAAGGCAATTTCTCTTGGATGGTAAAATCATCAGCAAAAACTTGTGTCCTAATGTTCATACACCTTCCCCTATCCTTAACATACCTTATTAAACACTTCCCATCACTGAGATCCCCCAAATTCCTCATTTTTCCACAAACCCTAGTTTCTTGCTACAACTTGACAATTTTCTAGGCTAGGCCTGTGTTTTTCCCTTTTGGACCTCTTCCCCTCACTCAATCTCTAAAATTCCACTTTCCTCTGCTTCCTAACATCCCTCCCTACTTCCAAAATTTTTCTCAAGAATTTATAAGCCCCTTATCCCCTTAATTTCGCTTCATTTCAACAAATCCCCTGTTCCACACATCGGGGTAGGTTTTACTCAGAGGATGGTTTTGAGCAAGAAAAGATGAATTTTGGAAAAATGCGAGAGGTCTTTGTCCAAAATAGGCTAATTAAGAAAAACCACCTTCACTTTTTACACAGGTGTCATTTTTTTAGAGAAATGTCAAAAATACAGTTGCCTCGGGAGAATTGATGCACCTCTGAAGTGACCTTGGGAAAATCAAGTTTTCTCTTAGATTCGTTGGCCAAATGACTTGCTTTATTAGTAAAATTATAATTAGACACAAATATATTTCCAATGAGCTATCATGAGCTCAATTTGGAGTTGAGGAAGACCTTCAAAAGTTGACTGCAACAACACTCTGCCTTTAGGCAGTCTCATTTGGCACATTTTGACCAGTCTTGTGAGATTTGATTTTTGATAGGGAAAATGAACTCAAAATTGAAAAATTCTAGTTGTTTTGGAAAGTATACTCAATTACCTTTCCAACAAGCTATCCTGTGCCCAATTTGGACACCAGGAAGGCGTCCAAAAGTCTCCTGAAAAAAGCACTACGCACAGGGTGGAGGCACGGCGCGTTGGGCAACTGGCGCGGCACACATAACTAGCGCGGCGCATTGGGCTGCAATTTCCAATACAAATTTATACTAGCATGGCGCATTGGGTTTGAGGCATGATGCATAGATCTGCCAAGCCTAATTTTACCCACAAAACTCATCCAATTGCCAAATTTTCTCGGTTGCCACCTGTCCAAGTAAGTCAAACGTTCTTCTAATGCCAATGAATGTGTGTCTCTAGATGTTTACGATGATTTAGTGAGAAAATTTCCAAACCCTACCTCTTGCATCTTTCAAAGGAAACAGTGCCTATGGCTTGTACTATTATTTTGGCTACCAAGTCATTCCCTCATCTTTCCACTTGCTCACTTATTTTCCTAGTGTATTCCCCTATTACCTAATTCCCATATTCCTAAAACAAAATCATATATCCCTATCCCCACTCCTATTTTTCCCAAAATCCCAAATGTAATTCCCAAACGCTAGTGCTATACCCAAAACTCCTAAATTGTTCCATAATTCCCTATTCCCTTAACTAAACCCTATCCCAACAATCCCTAAATCCCTCACTGTTTTCTCCCTCCACAATCCCTTATCTCACTTTTCCCTTGGTGGCAAAAGTCAAGAAACATCATAATCATTAACTTCTCATCAAGGCAGATCCAAGATAGCTCATCCACCTAGCAGAGATGGAATCTGATCCCTCATATTCTTATGAAGAGGAGACACACAGTGACTCTCCTACAGAGGTACATGCACCCAGGAGGCCTCATAGAGGTGGCAAACATATTCGAGAATCGCCAAGCTGCCCAAAGGAGGACGGTGGAGTTCACTTCACTTGAGCAAGAGGTCAGTGCCGATCGGGAGTCATGGCTTGAGAGAGCCAACATCCACTTAGAGAGATTGTTGGAGAAGGCCAACAATGACAAAAACATATTGAGGAACATGGCATATCATTAATTGGCGAGAAACAAAGTGTGCAAGGCAAGAATCAGGAGCTTGAAAGCAAAGTTGAAGAAGAGATCGAGGAGGCAAAAAGCGCAAGATAAACTTCAGATCTTGGCTGAGGCTTCCTTGGCCCAACACAACACTTGATGGAGAGCACTCAGCCCAAATTTCAAAAAATTTGGGACACTTTTTGCATTTTTGAAATTTTTCGGCTAAAACACGGAAATTTCTGCTCTATGCGCCGCGCCACCTGGCGCTCGCTTTTGATGGGAGCCTCCAAATCACAAAAACTCAGAATTTTTGGATTTGGCATGGAAAATCATGCTTGCCTACCAATGGCCAAGAAATTTGGGCAGGTTTTGAGCCTTCAAAAAGGTCAAAACACTCAAAAAATGACCTCACTGCCCCTATTTTGACACACAGGAAGCAGTGTTGGGAGAACTGACTTTTGGAGGAGAAAATGGAGGCCAAATTGAAAACTTCCACTTGGGTTGGAAAGTAGACAGGTATACCTTTCCAACAAACACACTTGGAGCGAATTTGGACACCAAGAAGGCCTTCAAAAGTGGCTCCAAACAGGCGCTACGCATAGAGAAATCAGACGCGGCGCATAGGGAAAATTTTGCCAGTTTGACTAAGTATACTCTGTTTTTTGCTTAGCTTTTGCCAGTTTCAATTTTTCACCTTCTTAATGTCAAATTTGTGATGTAATTTAATGTAAATTGATGGATCTTGATTTAATTATGTAAAATTTTCACTCATGGAGGTAGATTCATCCATAAAAAGTAGTTTGCAACTGAATGAATCAGTTCCCTAGTTTTTAGAGGCATGCTATTCCACTACCTAATTTGTAGTTCTTAGTTTAGAATTAGTTGGAACAGCTCCTAAAATCATGACCTCGACCCCTAGATGCAAGGATGAGCTATGCTTTTCTATATTATGTTATTTTTCAGTCATTAGCATGGTTGGACTCTTGAGAAAGCCTTGAGCTTCATTGTACATTCATATCAGCATTTTGGCTAAGGAATTGAGACCAGGATTTGTAGCACTCTTTGGGATCCCTGTGGAAATTTATCTTGGTACAGTGCTTTTATTTTTAATTGTGAATTTGCTTATATGTTATGTATGCCATTCTCTATCTTGTTTCTTTTGAACTAAACAAACAAGAGTGTAAGTAGAATCCATTGAAATTCCAGTGCTCTACTTGAAGTTTGCTTTAGTTTCGTGATGTTTTCAGCTGTTTGGGGAGGATCCATGATTTCTCTTGCCCTCTTCAACACCTCATCTATCTATTCCTTCCACCTCATTCAGATTTAAGTGCCAAAACGATTGCCTACCTTGCCCCATTGAGATCTCTGCAGGACTGATCCTCAATCCCCGCACCCAAAATTTATCTTTCCCTCTGAGCCAACAAAATCATCTTTTATTCAATCAAACTCTCTTGCACTCATACCTAGCCTAAGATCAGTAGATATTTTAGTCATCTCAAGCCCTTATCGATCATAATTTGCTGAGATTGACCCGGAGAGAGCCCTCTCCTGACCTGGTAGGGCTAGCTACCAGGTTGAGCGTGGTTTGATGTTGGCACTGGATCCTACCTTTTCAACCTGAGGTAAATCTAGGCTCTAAAAAATGTAATATCAAAGTCAACCAACCAGAGAAAGGCACTACAATAAACCAAAACACATAACTAAACATTCAGAGAGACATTGTTGTGTTTCAAAGGATATGTTCGAAGTGTCTTCTTCTTTCATCTATAACTAGTTGCATCTAGACTTTAGGTCCAACTTGGTGAAATATTTTTCTTATTGAAATTGATCCAACAAGTTATTTATCCATGGAAATGGGTAATGATTTTTTATGGTGATATTTTCCAATGCATCGTATTCAATGCACATTCTCCAACTTTCATCCTTAATTGGCACAATTCATATTTGTGACCTACAAGGTGAAGTGGGTAGCCATAGAATCCTTACTCCAATACTATTAAAATTTTCACATTACTTTGTTTGCTTCCAACAACAACTGATAATAGAATCTAATGTTAAGAAATGGAAGTTCAATTAGAAACTAAACTTCATGTTCAACACTTGTATTTAGTGGTATCCCTTTGGGTTCTCGAAACGATTCCATGTATACTTTCATAAATTTTTCTAGTTGTTACTTTTCTTCCTTATTATAACCTTCTAAGGAATATATGACCTTTATTTTACCTTCACTTTATTGATTCTTCCTTAAGAATAGATATAGAAAGTTCTTTCTTTTATTAACCATCCTTCTCGTTGATGTGAAAATATCAACGAGAGCTTCAATCTGTCTTTATGAGTGTTGACAATTAAGGTTCATCCATACTTTATTAATGGTATTAGTTTCCCGTCATGTGAAGATAGCATCTTCAATGTACATGTATGGGTTCCCAAGTATTATCTTGCATACATCAAGTGGTATTACATTTACAAATACCTCATTAATTTAATTTGCATCAATAGAAAATCTAGGGTATAATTGTGAAAAGAAAGCTCTTAAAAATGTCCTACTTAGTTATCAATGGCTTAGATTCAATTATTTAAGAAACCACATCTCTCTCCTACTAGGTGAATTCACAACATTCCATATTTAAAAAATAAAATATAATTCTTTGTTATCCACTCATTTTGTGCACATTGAAATAGACTTCCAACTGTGAGAACCAACTAAGATAATTTGAGTGCATCAATCTCATTTGTGTATGGCTTGATGTCTATCTTGACCTCCACTTTCAAGGGTGTTTGACTTTTGTTGTAGTATCCTTTCTCTAGCTTCTATTTTCCAATTTGAGATTCTTCTCATGTTCATCATTTTTATCTTTTGAAATCTATTAATGAGGTATCCTCCTTTTCTTTTTTTTGGGTGTTTTACCTTTAAAAATCTTACCCAAACTATTAAAAAAATTGATCCACGAGGAGAAAATCTCAATGAAACTTAGAGGGGTTATTCACTTCTACCACAACATTGCACTCCCACTCTTTAGGTTGGATATCATAAAAATCAATGGGGCCTTCCATAACATAGGATTATTAAAGTTATGTAATGAAAGCTCAAGCTGAAAATACCTAACATAAGATTATTAAAGTTATGTAATTAAAGATCAAGGTGAGAAAGGGAAATTAACTTTATAAAAATGGGTTTATAAAAGTTAAATATGATGTAAAGCATGATGGGAGGATTGAGACTAGTGTCAAGTCCATTAGGAAAATTGAGTGTCTAGTTCTCTGCTCTAGTTGATATGAGATTCACACTATCTTGACTTTGACACATCATTTGACTTATATGTTATTCTTTGAGGACATCAATATTATGATCCATATTTTTTTATGTATTTTGAGGGGACATGTATTCATGATATTATGGTCTTTTACCTTCATTCTGATGATGATGATGTTGATTATGGCCTTCATATATGATTGTTTATAATTCTTACTAGACAATAGTTATATAATGTTACTCAACTTTCACTAATTGTTTCCCAAGTGTGGCAGGAAAAGAGGACTATGGACAAAACCCATACCATGATGGTTTGAGTCACATTATGATTTATATTTATGTTTTGATATTAATGTAGATAGTGGGTATGCTTATATGGATTACACTAATTGTATTTTCTCACAGTTTTTGAAGTCACTAATGATTGTTGACTGAGTGATCCACATATGGGTAGTGGGGTTTTAGGAGGAGACTAGACATATTGGAGGTGTATGATTTATGTCCTTGATCATCCTTGTTAGCGCTTCAATTGTGGCTTAGGAAGAAGTACAAGGGGTACTTATCCTTGGAGTTGCATGATTTCATGAGGGTTGGACCATGGATATGGTCACTCATGAAGAACATTTGAGGGGTGAATATCAAGGGGATACTTGATCCTTAGTCACCATGAAACTATCAGCAAGGGAAATGAGAAAACTATGGAGTTTCCATTCCGCCAATATTTCTTTCCCCTACTTGGATCACAAGTGTTTGAAGGGAAAATCATGGCACCATTGGAAAATGAGGTTCTTAAAGTGCATGAGAGTTGGAACGCTTGGTACTAGATGGAGGATAAGGAAATATATGATTTGGTTAATTCATAAGCACTTAAGAATTGATATGTTATTGAATATCAATATAATCTAAAGTTTAATGAGTGATAACTAGAAAACTAAACTAAATATGAAAATATAATAACTGAAATACATGGCCTAGCTAATGTTAGTAAACTAATAATTAAAAATGACTTTAATGTAAGTTAGATCTAAGTGAATAATAGATACAAAATTAATTACAATATATCATGGGGGGGATAATATAAATATTAATTTGCTGTGGACATAAGTGACCTAAAATTTAAATAGAAATGTGCAATATTTGAATTATTTAAATAAGAAATTCTAAGAAATTAAAATCAAGAGGACTTCACCTATTGAGAAAATCCTAAAATGATAACAAATTTTTAAGAGGATAAATTTAAGGGAGTAACTAAAACTATTTGGGACTCTTGGTCAGTAACAAAGAGTTAACTAAAACAAGCAACAAAAATTAAGGAAGGAAAAAAGGACATAAGGGAACATCTAGGAGTAAATTTAGTAACATGTGTCTCTTGGCTAAGAGAAAATATTTAGATGAAATAAAATTGTAGGAATTTCATGAGAGCCAAATTGGTGATAGGACATGTGGTTGGATGAATAACCAAATTTATGAAGTTTAATAAATAGCAATTTTTCATGTGAAAACAAGTGTCACATCTAATTCTCACTTAAAAGGATGTTATAAAGAAACACATTCTTATGAAGGGGAAATTTTAGAGCTCACTAGTGTGGCATGGGTCTGATAATGATATTCTAAGTTGTCTAGTGACACCCTATGATTTTGTTGTGAACTTGAGCATTAATTCTAGTGTGATGGATATGAATTATTTGTAGGGAACATTTTAACTACGTAATATTAATATATATAACATAAAGCACCCCAAGGAAAATTATACGTAATTTTTTCATACACGTAATACCATACACAAAATCCTTTATCAAAAAAATAAATTACATCTTCCAAGTTACTGAGTTAAAGGAATAATAAGCAATGAGAATGTATCTTTCTTTATTACCTTTGAATAATTACAACCAATCATAAGAAATACACAATAGTTCAAGATATATATATATATATATATATATATATATATATATATATATATATATATATATATATATATACACATATATATAGCTAGGAATTTTTACAATACACATCATTATCTATTACAAACGATCATAATAATATAGAAATTTTGATAACACCAATGATATCGTGCACCAAGGTGGAATGGAATCTTTATCTTAGTTTTACTGATTCTTTTTCTCTCTTGATGTATTCTTGTGCACGTGTGGAGATTTTTGCATCCTGACCAAACGTTGTCGAATCACCAGTTGACCTCCTAGCTTACTCCTAGTGTAATCTTCTTCCCCATGGACTGTCGAGTTGCAATGGGGTTGTACAGTAGAGGAAAAATATTAGCAAGTGGAGGAGAGTTGTAGCACACCCTCCCACCCCCCTTATATCATTCTCAGGAAATGGAAGGTGTTACATCATATTTAAACTTCAAAATAAAAACTAATACCACCATCAATACCGACCCATCGAGAGATTTATGGCGATATAAATTTTATCTCAACTTAACACCCAGATCAAAAGTTATGGTCATTTAAATGTTGGCCTAAAAAACTATGCCATGTTATCAATCTTACCATGTGGCACTCACCTTGTGGCCCAAGTTGCTCTGCCTCACCAACGCTGACATCCACATGGATTTCCATGTCATCATGGGTTGTTCCATGTCATCACATTGTGTCCTTTCACACTGAAGCACATAAGGAGAAATGCCCGCAAGGGGTTCATAATGTGAACTTTATGCCAATCAACAACAATGTTCATGTCTCACAACTTCTATCTACCAGGACTGTAATAGAATGAAACTCCCACTCAACTCCCCACGGCACGAATGGAAATATTTAAGTCAATTTCAAGGTTATTTTCTGATACCCCGACTCTTGTCAATTGTTATTATGCAATGTAGTGTGCCAAACTTGAGACCCCATAACAACAATTATATCATGATAATGTCAACCTGTGATGACATTACATTGATGTCATGCTGCTGTGTGGCCTCCTTCGAATGCACCATGTGTCACTCAATATCAGGTTGCTTGACTGTCCAAATTAAAGGACTTATGGTGCCTGCAACATGTCATGCCTTCCAAGTGCCACATCACCATCCCTGTCTATGTCAGCATGCCACGTAGACCTCCATCTTGGGTCCCACTAGGGTCCCAAATTTGCATGCAAGTCATAATCTCCCCGTTATAAAGCTTTTCAATCTGGTTGTAGAGCCTAGCCTACATCCTCCATGTAATCATACCCCAACTCCTCCACGTTGCAACACAAAAGGGGAACTTTAATAGGGCCTACAACTGTAGACAATAATTAATCATGTCATTCGACAAATTTAAATTATGTCTCGTGGCTTTCATCTCTTGGGCCCATAGTGAAATCCCAAATTATGTCTTACTCTTAAGTTGCAAATGGAGAAACCCTTTGTTAAGAAAAGGGAAAGTCCTCATCAAGAAATGAAGAAAACTTAACCAATTTTCGTTAAGTATTTTTTCCCTTGTGTTGTGATTATGACTTAGTAGTGAACTTGTGGGTGTTTCAAAGGCAAAGGAAAGAATCATGGGTCTCTATTACATGCTTATAATGTGTGGGTCTTTTCCCATCATGATAGTTCAATGAAGAAGTCCTCAACAAAACCTCCCAACATTAGATTTACTGGCATTCCAGGCCTCAAAGCCCGAAAATGCTCCCACTGCAATGTGAAGCATCACTTAACCATTTAGAAAATAACTTGAAAAATGCCACAAAAATGGCTATGGATCATAAACAAAGTTCATTATCATTTTGATCTAGGTCATGAGACTTCCAACTCATCAACAGGCCAACCAGTAAGATAGATAATTGCATGTCTCCAAGTAATAGTCATTAGTTCACACTAACGAGGACATTGATCAAAACATGCACACTAGTGCCACAATTAGGCCACTTAAAATCCAAACATAGCTACATAAGCATAATATTCAATCAAGACATGTAGTGATTAATACAAGGATCAAACAAGATAACTTAGAACCACTCATGCATGCATTACATATCAAAGAAAGTATTAAACCCAAGTCCATACATACAACCATGGAACTTATCTGAATGGTTAGCACATGCTAGGAACCAAATATGGGACTTCATCTCTCCACCCAACCTTATACCATCTATGATCAGTTTTTTTGTGGTTATCACCTCCAAACCAGATACATGATCCTAGGGAATTTTCATTCAATCTCAACTGGAATTCATGCTCATCTCCAGGAGAATGGGATCATTTATATGGTGGTTTATCAATTGTCATTCCTCAATGAAAGAACTTTAGGTCTCCTATAGCTCACAATTGTGGGTGGTTTATCAGCTTACTTGACAATATTTGAGTGGTTTATCAGTCCTCCTTGGCAAGCACTCATAGGTTTATCACTCTTTGAGCAAGCACCCTATGAATGCTACCCCGCCTAGTGGTTTCTCATCATTTTTGGCAAGACCTAAGGGATTTATCAGCTCTCTTAGAATGCCCTTAGTTGTTTATTAACCTCCTTGGAAAGAAATAATGGGTTTATCAACCTTCTTGGAAATCCCTTAGTTCTTTATTAGCCACACAACAAGCACAGTAACCCATGGTCCTCCTTTGATATTTTAGTGACTTCTCCAAGCTAGAAAACTAATAGTCTGTAGCTTCAAATTTTTCACACAAGGTATTCTAGTCCCTCAGCCTTAACAGGCTTCTCTAGCGCTTAGCATGTGCTCAGGAAATTTTTTCTTTCAAAGTTTTCTGCTACATTATGCTCTCTATTATTTTTCCATTTGATTTTTGAAAATTCCCCTTCGAATTTAATTCATTCTCCTTTTTCTTGTATTCCTGTTTCCATCACAAGACTGCTCATGTTCCCAAACACTCTCTTGTCCATAAACACGGGAAACATGGGATTTTCTTTCGATTCTTTTTCTAGTTGTTGGGTGGGGTGTGTGGGAGGTTATGCCAACCCAAGACCACACCACCCTCCCCTTAGATCATCGATATGTATCATTTTTTCCATTATTTCCATACAAAAATAAAATTTTATTGATATATTTACACATTACAAATATTAAGAGTGTGTGCCAAGGGTGTTACAAACCCCACCACCTTAAAGAGAACATCGTTCTTGGTGTTGTCTATAACAGAAAACAGAAATGCAAAAATTGAGCTTTATATATACATGTCTTACATACACTTAAAGCATCAAATAAAAATGGGTATAACACCCTCATTTTCTCTTTCATCTCTTAGGTGGCTTCATCAAGTCCAAAGTTATTTTTAATTTTTTGTAAGGCTATATTGTTCTTTGCTTTGATAATTACATTTCTTCATTAACACATTTCATTCACCCCATAACATCATAGAATTATTCTGATTTACATCATTATTCAGCAACATATGCAATTATATAGAAAGAGAAATATCATCATCGTCTTTAATGTAGCAAAACATAAAGGAACAATAAAAGAAAATCATTCACACATAGAGACACTAGGATTGGTCGGAGACCAGGGCAAAACTCATTATGGGGAAAACCCTTTCAAATTATTCTTCTTATTAGATTTTCATCAAATGATTCCAAAAAAGAGATTATAATGATCCATATATTCATTCATGCAAATATCATCAAAAGCAACTACAACATCCATGAAATGAACCTAACAATTCTTATACACAAAATCCTGATTATGAAGCCTGAAATGAACTGTCACTGTCTGTGGTCAATTGTCAAACACTGTGGTTACTGAGAAAAATATTCAGACAACTGAAATTCCATCATTTAGGTCTCTGCTGCACAGAGGAGGAGTCATGCATGTGATTGAGAAGCTTCTAGATGCTCTCTGGAACCTACAAGCGAGTGATTGCAGTCTACAACTAAGATTATGAAACCCTAGATGTCAGTCGCATGAAGGATGAGTTATGCATGTGAATGGGATGTTTTTGTCACATGGATGAGCCTAATAGTGATTGATTCCTATCAATATCTCTTTGTCTTGCACCTGTCACTGAGGCTCAAAACCCTAAAACAGAAATGCGAGCTTTGGACCTTGCAATTTCATCTTCGAGCGAACTTATTCCTCTACAGAAAACCCTCAAACCAGTGTGAGTCCAAAACCAATATATAAGAGTCTCTCATGATGATGTCAAAATGAGGTATAGGTCAATTTTAGTTATAGCTTTCCAAGGGTGTCCACTTTTCTTTAGGGTCCACCTTATCAAATATGCAAATGTGGGTTTTTCTTCATAAGTACACTTTCCCTTATCCTTTTTGAGTAATCTTTAGGTTGATTTGGTCCTCTCAAAAGGAGAAATTCAATTAAATAATAATCTCCATAAAATGATCTATCCAAAGTGGAATTTGATAGCAATTTCATATTTTAACAATTCTTCGTCTACACCTTGACCTACTCTATTACTTGATTCCATGGCATGGCATGCCTCTGGTCTAATATGCACAATGGTTTGAGTTGGAACTATCCCTCGAGTTCCTCCTGTATCAAATACCTGTCAATAATATGATTAGCATCATGAACATATTTCTTAAGAAAAGAGACATGAAAGGCATTATGTGTATTCATTGTAGGTGGAAAGTCCAATGTATAGGCCACTAGCTCCACTCTTTCCAAGGTCTAAAATAGTTCGAAATATCTAGGTGCCAACTTGGCACATAAGCCTAATTTAAAATGAGCTCTTCTTAGGTCTTACATGGAGATACACATGCTCTCCCACTTGGAACTCTTTATGCATTCTTTGTTGGTTTGCATAGCTCTTTTTTTGTGTGTTGTATTTAACTTTTGTTTGATCTTCATCATTTCCTACTCCATTCCCTTTACCATGTCTGGTCCAAGGACTACTTTATTCACTAGATCATCCCAGCTAATGGGAGTATTGCATTTCCATCCATACAGCTCCTCAAATGTGCTCATTCCCATTGATTCATGATAACCATTTTTATTTGCAAACTCCACCAATGGAAGGTAGCCTTCTCACTTCCTTGGTTGATGCATGACATGGATTCTGAGCATGTCTTCTAAGATTATTTACTCTGTCAATTTTACCATTTGTTCTAGGATGGTAGGAAGTGTTAAAGGATAATTGGGTTCCAAAACTAGTAATCAATGATTCCCAAAAGTTTGAAGTGAACTTGGTATCTTTTTCTGATATTATATTTTTAGGTACTCCATGCAACCTATGTATCTCTTTCATGAATATATGGGCTATGCCAATTTCTTTATGAGTATATTTAGTCACTATAAAATGAGTTTCTTTGCTCAACATATCCACTACCACCATGATAACATCGTTTTACTTCATTTTCTTGGGAAATCCCATGATGAATTCCATGGATATGACTTCCCATTTCCACTCAAAGATTGGAAGTGGTTGCAATAATCCAGCTAGATCCCCTACATTCTACCTTCTCTTGTTGGAATTCCAAACACTTAGAGATGTATTCCATAATATCCTCTTTCATTGTTGGCCAATAATACATTTTCTTCATGCCTATCATCATCTTTTAGTAACTAGGATGATCTCGGTAAGGTCTCTAATTGAACTCATCCATAACAAGCTTCCTTAAGTCAGTTGCGTCAGGCACATATTTTCTATTTTTGAACAACAAAATGCCATCATCATTGAGTTGGTAACTTCTTCTCACATATACCTTTGGCTCTTTATGCCAACAATTCTTCATGTATTAGTAATTTTCATCAATAATCACCACCTATTTAATTGTTTTTTTGATGTTGAATGAGTATGTGCAGAAAGACGCTAGGTGAAGTGCTTGCAAACTCCTATTGAGTGCATCCACACCTTATTATTTTCCTTTGATATTCTTAATTTCAAAATCAAACTCACTAACCAAATCCAACCACTAGCCTTTTATGTCATTTAGCTTAGACTGGTCAAACAAATATTTTAATCCCTCGTGGTCTATCATCAACACAAATCTTCTTCATAATAAATAGTGTCACCACCTTTTTAAATCAAGTACAATTTTTGCTAGCTCCAAATCATGGGTGCCATAATTCTTCTCATGATCATTCAATTTCCTTGATTCATAACAGACTACATGCTCTTCTTTCATTAGAACTCCACCAAGTCCTTCCTTGAAAACATAAGTGAAACTACAAAATCTTTCTCTAGATCAGATATTTTCAAGATAGGTGCACTACTGAGTAGTTTCTTGAGCTATTCAAAACTAGTTGCACACTTGGGTGTACATTGAAATCATACTCCTCTTCTTTCCAAGGTAGTGATTGGATCTCCAATCTTTTAGAAATCGCAAATGAACCTTCGATAGTATCCATCTAATCCCATAAAGGATATAACCTCTGTGGTGTTCCAGGGAGCACTCCATTCCATTATAGCCTTGATATTATCTAGGTATATAATCACACCTTCTTTTGAAATAACATGGTCCAAGTGGTGAACTTGGGTTTGGAAGAAATCACACTTCTTGAGCTTTTCATACATCTTATGCTCCTTCAACAATTGCAAAACTACTCTTAAATGATCTCCATGCTCTTCTTTATTCTTTGAATACATAAGGATGTCATGCATAGAGACCAGTAAAAATTTGTCTAGGTATGGTATGAGAACATTATTCATCAAACACATGAATATGGCTAGGAAGTTTGTAAGCCCAAAAGGCACTACTACAAACTCATAATGGCCATACCTTGTCCTAATTGTAGTTTTGTGGATATCTTCATCTTTAATTCTGACCTGATGATATCTTGACCTTAAATCGATTTTGGAGAACATAGCAGCCCCTCTTAATTGGTAAAATAGGTTTTCAATCATGGGAAGTAGGTATGTTTTCTTCATTGTCACCTTATTCAACTATTGGTAATCTATGCACAACCTCAATGTGTCGTCCTTCTTTTTAACAAATAGATTAGGGGCTCCCCAAGGTGAAACGTTGTGTTGAATGTAACCCTTCCCTAGCATTTCCTTCAACTATAAACTCAACAAGCTCAGGTGTGCTCAAGGGATAAGGATTTTCCTCTATTAGCATTGTTCTCGAGATTAAATCGATAGTAAAATCAATATTTATTTTCTGCAGCAGACCTAGTAAATTGTCTGGGAATACATCTCCATATTAATTTAGCACAAGGTGAA
This sequence comes from Pinus tabuliformis, assembly GCA_031772625.1. Lineage (NCBI taxonomy): Eukaryota > Viridiplantae > Streptophyta > Pinopsida > Pinales > Pinaceae > Pinus > Pinus tabuliformis. The sequence goes on along the minus strand of CM062809.1, from coordinate 216,688,045 downwards.
TTACGAATGGGTCCATGTTATCTTCTTTTTCCTCAGAAACATGAATAGTTTATATTGAACAACCTTTTCTACTACAATTCTTCACCTAAAGCATAATTAATTACATGAGTGCAATCTACCTCTTACCCTTGCATCATTATCTCTTCACCTTCATTGCTAATTCATTCCAACGCCTTATTATAATAATCAACCTTGGTCTTTTGGGCTATGAATTAGTCCTTATCGATCCAAATATCATATGACCATAATGGAAAAAAAATAGTTTAGCTAAGGTGGTCATGCCACCAAATTCCATAGGGCATGACTTACTCAAATCTATTACTCATCTCTTTCTCCCAGTGACCAGTTGAACAAGCTATGAATCCTCATGGATTTTCTTTGGCAAATCACATTTTTCTACAATATTAGGGCTAATATAACTGCAGTTATGTCCTAGATCAATTAAAATTGAGACCAATAATTTTTTGATCATACCTTCCATTTGAACAATTATAACTTGTTGGTCTCCCTTACTGTTGTCAAGTGAAACATAAATCCTTGGTATGTTGTAGGCCACATCATTCACAGTTGTTTCCTCTTAAATGTTTTATAGTTTCACGCCAATCCACTATAGCTATGGAAATTCTCTCTGCAAGTGGTTCTCTCCACATGTCCAACATTTCACAGGCCTTCTCCGATACCCCTCAGCCTCTTCATTCATTAATTTCAGAGGTTCATTCTTGTTGATTATGGATTTTTTCTAATGTTCATTCTTGGTGGAGGCATTAAAATCTCCATTCTTTCCCCATTTTTTATACCCTGAGGAATTCTTCCCTTTTCCTTTGAAATTTCCCTTATCTTTCTTCTTCCAATCAGTATGGTCCTTAGTCTTATGCTTAGACTATTCATAGCAGTGCTTCGTGTTCCAGATAACCTCATCTAATGTCTTTGTTTCATAAAATTATATTATGTTTGGTAACCCATTAAGATACCTTTGGATCTTAGTCTTCTCATCGTTGATATAAGGTACATACCTTAGCAATTGAAATAATATGTGTGTATACTCCTCAAGTTCCAGATGTCCATCTTTTATTCATTGAATTCTTTGGCCTTGCTATCATAATACTTTGTAGATAGGTAATCCTCTAGGAAATACTTTTCTAACTTCCTCCATGACAATTCCTTCTCTCTAATGACTTTGAAATTCTTTAATTCCTCACACCATTTATCAACCTTTCCTTTTAGGCTGAATATTTCCACCCTGGCCTTCATGTTCTCAAAATAATCATGCAATTTAAAGTACTTCTTCATTCCCAATAGTCAAAACTCTGCACCTGCTACTTTCTTCACTTCTCCATCAAAACTACGGGGTTTTTCTTTATTAAATTATTCTTTCATGGGGATATTCTTGCTTCTCCTTTGATGATGATGTATCTTGGGTGTAGTGCCTGATGATCTATTAGGACTACCTGTTTCTCTCTCTAGAGTGTTGAGTAGGATTGCACCTACTTCTACATGTCTATGCATTTTCCTTGCCTTGTTGTCCTTTGTTCCATCTAGCTTGTGCTTTTGAATTTCTGGTGGACTAAGATTTGACTTATGCCTGCCTAAATAATTAGCACCAGGCTCTTATTGTCTTTGTCTTTGCAAATCTGATAAGATTTTCAATATTGCATCATTCATTTATGATTTTCTTTCTTGTTCTTTGATAATCTTTTTGTTATCTTCCTTGCAACTTATTAATTTAGCTCTTAGGATTCTAAAAGTGTCCATTAGTTCAAGAGTGTCCTCTTTTATCTTCCTAATTGATTATTCTTTGGGATCCTATTCAGATCTATTTGTGCCACATTGCTCCATCCTGCTACTCATCATTTTTCTTTCTTGTTGTACTTGGATGTCTGCCTATGTGTTGTTACACACAAACAATTGTTAGCCAACCAAAAATAAATGCAAATAACATAATTACCCATCACCATTGCTTATGTTGAGGTGAAATCATCAGAAACATCAAATCTCATTTAGGACGTAGATAAATACTCAATCAACAAACCTATCAAGCTAAACATTACATCAGCTTGCAACTTTAATATCAATACACATCTTTCAATACAAAAGAAACTTAACAAACCAAACATTCATTTAGTTTGTGCATGTGAACCTCTTCAGGTCCAGTGTTGAACCTAACTTTGATACCACCTTGTAACACTCCCTCCCACCCCATTTAGGTAATTCTCGAGAAGTGGAAGGTGTTACATTAATATTAACTCAATCTCCAAGGTCTTTTATGAAGATGGGGTCATGAAAACCCTCGTATTTCAACTTCATCAAACTAAAAAATAATACCACCATCGCGACCGACTCATTAAGATATTTTCGACAATATAAATTTTATCTCAATTCGACATCAGCATCAAAAGTTATGGCCATTTAAAGGTTAGCCTCAAAAACCCTACCATGTCAACAATGTTGCCTCTTGATGCTCACCTTATGGCCCAAGTGGCTCTTCCCTGCCAGTAGTGACCTTAACATGGATTGTCATGGTGTCACAAGTTATGGCACATCATCATGCCTCTCCCTTCCACAATGAAATACATAAGGAACAATGCCCATGAGGGGCCCGTAGCATGAAATATTCATCAATCAATGGTGATGTTCACGTCTCACAACTCCCATCTACTGTGACCGCTATAGAATGGAACTCCCACTCAACTCCCCAGGTATTTATGTCAATTTATAGGCCACCCTTTTCTAATTCCTCGACTCCCGTCATGTTGAAGAATCTAGGGCATCTAGGTAGGACGAGATTCTTCTAACAATGATAATTATTTGTGAAACACTTTGACATTTTCTTATTAAAAAAATCTTCACTTATTATTATTAGTGTGTGATTTATTTCATCATCAAACTATTACCAAAAACAAAAGAGAAAAGAACACAAGATGCTGGTTCTCAGCCAGGGAAAAAACTCTCTCTCCTAGAGAGGAAAACCCTTCTGCAAATTTATCTTATTGAAGCTTCAGTTGAAAAATTCCAAACCCTAGAACCTTGACCAATAGATCCTCCAAGCACAAGACACAGTCTCTCTTCCTTTTTTCCTTCAATCAATGCCTTCTTCTGCTTTACACCTTGATCTCTTCCTTCGCACTTCTTCCGACAACCGATGGCTCTTTTTCTGGCAACTACAGAAACCCTAGGTCTCCTTAGAGACATCTTCTTTGGAGTCTTCCTTTCCTTCTCTACTTTGCTTGGTAGTCTTCCCTTTCCTTGACACTTAGGCTTGATAATGAGACCTTCCTTAAGATATACTTCCAAGTTTAGAGGTTGATCCTCTTACCCTACTTCAAGTCTGATTTCTTTGCATGTGTGGCTAATCTAGGGCTTGAAATAAACCCTTTTACTTTCTCCTTTCCTTCGCTATATTTGGGACCTCCTTCACTTAATATGGAGGCCTATTTATAGACTTGTATTAACTCAAAACTACTCTTCTTATGTTACTGCACTTAGGGTTCTATTATGATAGGAGAATGACCCTTCTTCCTTCGCACGTGTGGCAAAGATTAGTCCCAAAACAACCCTCCCAAACTTGGTTTCTCTTCCTTCTTCTTCATTTCCCTAGAATCACCTCAATGCTCCTTTTTTCGCACCTCTTTTTCATCCTTCCTTCTTCGTTGATTTCAAAGATGAGTAGTGATTCTTTTGTGAGGTCGAATTTTCCTATATATAGGAGTTTTTCCTTCCTATTGGGCCGACTTGAGATAGTGAGCCTGACTTGACTTTAAGTGCACCAAAAATTCATTCTTTGAGCTAACTTGAATAGGAGACTTGTCTTTGCTTTGGAGGATCTCTTTTGACATATTCCTTTTACTCTAATACATAGATCTACATAGTGTAACATGCCCACATGGGTCTTCAACAATTACATTGACTCTTTGACTTTCCTAGAAGCACTAAAACATGTGCTTGACCTATCAAATAGGCAAGAAACCCATTCTTGATAATTACAAAAATGATAATTCTTTTATTTTACAAGTAAAAAGATCAAATTTACATTTATGAAGATTGAACCTAGTTACACTTTCTTCAACACTCCCTCTTAACTAGGGAGGTATTCATAAATCATTACAAGGTGTTTGGACATTTTCAATCTAAATAATTCACATAAGAGAAATCAGATTGGCAACCCATCTGTTATAGCATCATAATAATCAAAATTGTTTCCACAGCAAGGCCTTGACTGATAGCTCTATCTCTCCATATATTATAGCACAATGTTGGCGAGACTAATGATTATAGACACCTTCATCATTTTTTCTCAAGGTACATATCGACCCAGGTGTTAACTAAGTATGACCTTCTAGGACTATTCTTATCTTGGGTTCCCAGCCCTCAAAGAATATCGGTCCTCTTTCCTACTCTTATCTTGGATTCCATACACATCCTTAAAGAGCATCATATGCCAAATGATTACCCAATCCTCTATTCTTTCTTCCCAAGTGAAGACAAGAATGTTGTGTCTATCTCTCCCTCTCAACTAGGGAACATATTCCCATTCGTATGAAGGAATGTACCCAAGCTCCCTCTGACTAGGAACTTGCCCAAGCTCCCTCTTAATTAGGGACTTGTCAAAGCTCCCTCACAACTAGGGACTCTTCTTTCCATCAACAACTTCCTCTTTGTGGGTCCTTCAACTGCTTGATCACTTTCTTTCCTTGATGTCATGAAATTCAGTTGAGTTTCTTCATTATAGGGCATCAACCATCAATTACTTTCCTTCTTAGCTCATCATGTCATTCCTTTCTTCATGAAAAGTGGCCTCCTTGATACATATCTAGAACCTTCATCATATAGCTACTTCTTTCTCATCATGCTTCTTTCTGGAATTTCCATCCTCTAAATGAATGCTAGTTGTACTTACACTTACAACTTTTGTTCCAGTAGTCGTGCATGACTCCATCCAAATATTACTCAAGAAAAATCAAAATATAATGTTAAGTAAAATAGTACCTTTAGAGATGGATCTTCACCATGACATCTTGTTGGCTAGAATCATCAGCATCCTGCATGTTTCACATCTGTAAGGCCTTTTCCAGGTGTCAAGGGTCCTTTGATCTTTTTCTTCCTTTATGAGAATTTTTGTGCCTTCTTCCAGGAGATGCCTTCAACAAATTTGTCAGATGTTCATTCCTAATGTTCATGGTGTCCTTTTATCCCTGGTCTCTTTTCCCACATGTTTCTTTATAGTTTCTCTTGTCAATCACCTCATACTTCATGTGAGGATATTCCTCATGTTGACCTTTTTAAGTGTGTGAACCATGCTTTCATGCATATCTTAATGAAAGAGATCTCATCTTATTCTTGATCATGCTTCTATAGAAATTCCCCATGCTTACAAAATGATGACATGATTCTAATTAAAAACATATATGCATACATACATCATCTTAGTTCTTTCCTTGATCATCTCACCTTCCTTTGACAACTTCCTAGATTGAGATTACCTCAATCTCCTTTACTTTGCCACATATTTCCTTGCCTACATATCATCCTTTTCTTGAATCCCCATAGGTGGAATTCCTATCAAGATATTTGCTTTTCCTTAAATTCATGAACCTTTTGAAGATTTCACCATTGGATCCTTATAGTCCTCATCTTGCAAATGTTCCTTCATGTTTATGATAGTGACCTTCTATGATGATTATTCCTAATCATGATCATTCCTTTATGCATTTATGAGGTTATCCAATGGCTACATCCTTCGTACATGAATATCTTTATCTGAGTTATCTCTACATAATGCTCCTATATTCCTAAAGATGCCATTCTCATAAATCATGCATTCTATCCCACTGCTACATGTTCCTATGATACCCAAAACTTTAAAGAATATTTATGTGAAGAAGTTGATCTCAATGATAGTAGAGATCTGTAGGGTCCTCCTTATTCTTCTTCTTCTTCTTATCTTCTTCTTTCACTTCTTGGGTAATGTGGGCTTATTCTCATTTTCTCTTTTTGTTGTCCTTATTTAACTTAGGAAAATCCCTCTTATAGTGTCCATATTCTTGGCAGTCAAAGCATTGGACTTTGGACATATCTCTTTTACCCTTTCTCTATGGACCAAACTTTCCAAATTTCCCTTTTATTTTGGCCATAGAAGAAAATGCCTACTCCTTTGATCCCACGTCATCTTTGGCTTTTAGTCTAGTCTCCTCAATTTTGCATAGAGACCAAAGTTCATTCAATGGGGTAGCTTCATTCTTGGCATATATACTTGATGTGAAGTTTCCCCATTCCTCAGGTAATTCATTGAGTACCATAGTTGTCATCTCTCTGTCTGACATGAATTCTACCAGTTGTTGTAGTTGGTCTCTCATCTCAGAGACCTTCATGAAGTATAGAGTTATTCATTCTACCTTAGATATCTTTAACAATATCACTTCTCCATCTATACTAACTGAGAATAGCTTCACCATCTTATCATAGATTTCTTTAGATGTTTCAAGTTTGGAAACATAAGGAATGAGAGGGTCCTTGATGGATTCTATCAGAATCCTTTGAGCCCTTGTTTCATCATTATTATACTTTGCTAGGGCTTGAGTTTTCTCCTTAATAGGAACAGTGACACTCCCTTTGATGTAGTCCAGAAGTTCATTTTCTTTGAGAAGTAGATCAGTCCTCTTTTTCCATGCAAGGAAATTAGCAGTCCCAACCAATTTGTTGCTTTCCTTGCAAAAAGACATTTTGATATTTTTAGAAGAGGACATAAAAATACTTACTTGAGAGAGTTTTTATGAAGAGATATTTCTTCTTCCTTGCATATTTGATAACTTGACTTCTTAGATCTTGGAGTTCTTCAAGATGCTTCCTTCAAGGTGCCTTATGAGAGACTTGCTTGGTGATGAGAACTTCTCACTGTGTAGATATGGAGACCTTTAATGATGGGCTTGAAACTGATTAACTTCTTTTGAAGATGATGAGTCTTTGATGTGAATCCTTCTTGGATGAACCTCATTGTAGATGCCTTTATATGGAAGGATTTTCTTCTTTCTTTGTTCCTAGGATGGTAGTCCTTCTAGATGGATCTAGAATCCTTGCTTGTGGATCTAATGCTTCAACTTTTGTGTGCCCTTGCTTCTTGATCCTAATGCTTTGATATTCTATGTGTTCTTGAGATTTTGTTTATTGATGTGTCACCTTAGCTCTGATACCATGTTGAATAATCTAGGGAATCTAGGTAGGATGAGATTCTTCTGGCGATGATAAATATTTGTGAAGAACTTTTAATTTTTATTATTAACACAATATTCTCTTATTATTATTAGTGTGTTATTTATTTCTTCACCAAGCAGATACCAAAAAAAAAAAAGACAAAAGAACATAAGATGTTGGCTCTTAGCCAGGGAAAAACCTCTCTCTCCTAGAGAGGAAAACCCTTTTGCAAATTTCTCTTATTGAATCTTCAATTGACAAATGCCAAACCCTAGACCCTTGATCAGTAGATCCTCCAAGCACAAGACACAATCTCTCTTCCTTTTGTCCTTCAATCAATTCCTTCTTCTTCTTTTCACCTTGATCTCTTCCTTCGCACTTCTTCCATCAAATGATGGCTCTTTTTCTAGTAATTACATAAACCCTAGGTCTCTGTAAAGACCTCTTCTTTGGAGTCTTCCTTTCCTTCTCTACTTCGCTTGGTAATCTTCCCTTTCCTTGACACTTAGGCTAGATAATGAGAACTTCCTTGAGAGATACTTTTGAGTTGAGAGGTTGATCCTCTTACCCTACTTCAGGTCTGATTTCTTCACATGTGTGGCTGATCTAGATCTTGAAATAAACCCTTTTACTCACTCCTTTCCTTCAATAGATATGGTACGTCCTTCACTTAAGATGGAGGCATATTTAGAGCCTTTTCTTCACCAAAAACTATTGTTCTTATGTTACTTCACTTAGGGTTCTATTGTGACAACATAATGACCCTTCTTCCTTTACATGTGTGGCAGAGATTAATCCCAAAACACCCCTCCCAAACTTGGTTTCTCTTCCTTCTTCTTCACTGCCCTAGAATCACCTCAATGTTCCTTTTTTGCACTTTTTTTCATCCTTCCTTATTCGTTTATTTTAGAGATGAGTAGTGATGCTTTTGTGAGGTCTAACTACCCTATATATAGGTTTGTTTCCCTCCTATTGGGCTAACTTGAGCTAGTGAGGCCGACTTGACTTTAAGTGCACCAAAAAATCATTCTTTGAACCGACTTGAAGAGGAGACTTGTCTTTACTTTGGAGGATCTCTTTTGACATATTTCCTTGACTCTAATACATAGATTTACATAGTGTAACATGCCCACATGGGTCTTCAACAATTACATTAACTCTTTGACTTTCTTAGAAGCACTAAAATATGTTCTTGACCTATCAAATGGGCAAGAAACCCATTCCTGATAATTACAAAAATAATAATTCTTTTCTTTTACAAGTACAAAATCAAATTTACATTTATGAAGACCGAACCTAGTTACACTTTCTTCAACACACCAATCGTAATTATGCAGTGTATTGCACCAAACTTGAGACCCCAAGACCATGATGATGTCATGCTAACGTTAGTCTGCGATGACTTCACGTTGATTTCATGCTACAATGTGGCCTCCTTCGAAGGTGATACATGTTACTCAATATTAGGTTACTCAACCCTCCAAAAGGACTTCTAGTTCCTACCATGTGTCACACATTCCAAGTTCCATGTGCCAATCTCTGTCAATCTCAAGATGCCACATCGACCTTAATCCTAGGTTACATTAGGGTCCCAGCTCTACATGCAAGTCATTTTTTCTCCATTTTAAATATTTTCATATCAGTTGTGGAGCCTAGCCTACGACCTCCATGTAATCGCGCCCTGGCTCCTTCCCACTACAACGTAAAAGGGGAACCTCCATAGGGCATGCAATCACAAACAATATTTAATCATGTACTTGACAAACATAAAATCCATCTTGTAGCTTTCATCTCCCAGGGCCGAAATGAAATGGCAAGTTCACCTTTATTCCAAGCTGCGAACAAAGGAAACATTTGTTAACAAAAAATAAATTCCTCACTAAGCAATGGAGAACACTTAACTAGTTTTCGTTAAGTACTGTTTCCCTTGCATTTTTATTATGACTTAGTAGCAAGCTTGTGGGAATTCCAAGGAAAAGGAAAGAATCTTGGGTCTTTGTTACATGCTTACAATGTGTTTAACTTTACCCATCATGACAGTTCCGTGGAGAAATCCTTAACAGAACCTCCCAACATTAGATTTATTTGCCTTCTCAACCTCGAAGCCCAAAAATGCTCCAACTACAATGTGAAGCATCATTTGACCATCTAGACAAATAGATTGGAAAGTGCCATAATAATGGTTGTGGCTCATAAACAAAGCTCATTACAAATTTGATCAAGGTTGTGAGTATTCCAACTCATCAATAGGCCAACTAGTAAGATAGAGAATTGCATGTCTCCAAGAAATAGTCACCATTGCACACTAACTAGGTCATTGATCGAAACATCCACACCAGTGCCATAATCAAGCCACTTAGAATCCAAACATAGCCACATAAGCATAATATCTAATAAGGACATGTAGTGATTAATATAATTATCAAAGAAGATAACTCAGAACCATTCGAGCTTTCATTACATATCATAACAAGTATTAAACCCAAGTCCGTACATACAACCATGGAGCTTATCTAAATGGTTAGCATAGGATGGGAATTGAAGATGGGACTTCAACTCTCCACCCAACCTTAGAATAGTTGCAGCCAATATTTCTTGTCATTGTCACCCCCAAGCCAGATCCACAATCCGAGGGTATTTTCAATCATTATTAGCTGGAATTCATGCTCATCTCCAGGAGAATGGGATCATTTATAAGGTGGTTTATCAATTGTCACTCCCTAAGGAAAGCACTGCAGGTCTCTTGTAGGTCACAATTATGGGTGGTTTATCAACTTACTTGACAAGCTTTGAGTGGTGGGTTAACCCTCCTTGGAAAGCACTTATAGGTAACACTTAGAGGTTTATCAATCCTTTTAGAAAGCACGCTGTGAATGATGCCCTACCTAGTGATTTCTCAATCTTGTTGGCAAGCACTAAGGGGTTTATCAGCTCTTTCAGCAATCCCTTAGTGGTTTATCAACCTCCTTGGCAAGCATTAATGGATTTATCAACCTTCTTGGTAAGCCCTTAGTGGTTTATCAACCACATAGCAAGCACCTTCACACATGTTCCTCCTCTGATATTTCTAGTGACTTCTCCATGCTAAGACACTCACAATCTGTAGGGAATTCCATTCCATGCATTAGCATGCTTCTCCAATGCTCAGGATGCATTTAGGCAATTTGTTCCTCTATTTTTTTATCCTACTTTGTTCTCTCTGGCATTTTTCCAATTGATCATTGAAATACCCCTTCAAATTTGATTCCTGCTCCTTTTTCTTGCGCCCCCTTTTCCATCATGGGATTGTTTGTATTCCCAAATTATCTCTTTTTTACAAACATATGAAACGCATGAGTTTCTTTGGAATCTGTTTCCAACAATTGGGTGGGGAGTGTGGAAGGTTATGCCATCCCAACACCCTTCCACCCTACCCTCATATTATGGATATGTGCTCCTTTACCCATAAAATATAGCCAAAAATAAAAATTTATTTAATATTTACACATTTCAAAGATTAGGAGCGCATGTTAGGGGTGTTACAAGAGAAATTTACCTCAAGATTTTCCACCCTAAGAGCCTCTATTTCACCAAACTCACTATATAACTCATCAATCAATATCACAATATCATTAGGAAAGTCATCAAAGAGTAGGGAAAAGAGAGTCCCCTCTCTCATACCTTACTCCTTTTACAAGAGGTTTCATAGGTGACACTTGTCACTTCATACAAAAACAATTGTATTTTATTAATCCAATAATATGATTATTCACCTATCCATGTGTCAGTCTCCCGCCAAATCTATTATAAAATTATTTACTTAATTTCTTATTAAAATGATATTTTCCCTTACCTCCACATGATTCTCTATTTCCTTTCCTAGGTGTCCCTTGATCCCACTCTCTACTCCTTGTTTTATGTTCATTACTGAATTCAACTAATAGGTCCCATATTTTTTTCCCCAACTACTCCCTATTTTATCTCAAGTTGAAATATTGGATGGAGATCCTTGTGTTGTGCTCTTGCCACATGGAGGTCCTATTATAAACTAAATTTCTCTAATTTTAAATTATTGTTATTTAATTTCATACACAACCTTATTTTCTTAATGAGGTTGATTAATGTTTCTAATAACTCTATGTCCCCTTCCCATTTTGTTTTTAGAACACTTACATATTTTGGAGGTATTTTAATACACTTTATATGCTTAAGGCTTTTGGTAAACATGAGGATGGAAAAGTTATGCATTTGGTCTAGTTTTTACAATTATTTCTATATCCCTTTCCCCAAGGTTTTATTTTGATTTAATTAATTTGATTCTAAAACCCCACTTACTACATTATGTGAACTAGTGTTAATAATTGCATGATTATTAACCCTTAATTATATTTCAGTTTTTTCTTCCTGATTCTAAGGGTGTCAAGTCGAATGTTTCCTTCAAGAACTTCCCTTTGAAGCTCCAATGGTTCCACACCACTTGTCCTTTAGGCATCATGTGACTATGAGGGGAAAAACGAGGCATGACAATGGAGATCACTGTCATCTCCTGTGGCCCCCTATATGGTGAGACTAATGGTGCTAGGGATCAAGGAATATGCCTTTATGCACAACCGTTAGTAAATCTTCATGAATGACCAAATCTAAACTCTGCCCTCAAAGCATCATGAGATTCAAGGCAAAAGTATCCCAATTCCTTCTATCCCAAGTTATGAAAAGAGTGCTAGTGGATCGAATAAGGGACGTTGTCCCACCCCTCATGAATTTCCATATGTCTTGTACAACCCCATCACCCATGTGTGAGTCATCAATTGACATGTGCATGTAACCAATATATTTCCATTTTTAACCATAGTAGAATATTGATTAGAATTTTAAATTTTAGTGTCAATAATATGCAACCAATCAAACCAGAGGTTGTTGTCACATCACATGCATGTGCATCTGGGTGGTCTCTTGCTAGACTCAATAATCATCAGTAATATATGTTCATAATATAGGTCATTGATATAGTTGCAGATTCTAAATTATCATTATGACATAATCATCAACATAATGACTAATTGTAAGCAAGAATCTAGCCCTAAAAATATGTAAATAAGATGACATATAATGAATTCACCAACATAATTACCCATAGTCATCAAAAGGTAAATCATAACCATAGCCAGAATAACATCAAACTAGTACATCACAATTATCATGACGTCCATTAATAATAAAATAAAATTAATCAAATCATCGACTTAAAGTCCTCAAAGAATAATGTATGTGACATAAGGTTGTATCAACATTAAGGTAACATCAATGTCAGTCAACCAGAGCAGGGCACTGCATGCACCCCCTCTTAACTATAGACTTTGTCCTAAAGTCCTCAAAACATGAAAGGAAAATGACGATGCATATCCTCAACATCCTCCCATGGAATTTTAATAGCCCATTGATATCTAAATAATACCCCTCAGATTTTGGAATCATCATGTCATTTTCCCCTAAGTTCTAGCTAACCTCCTTGTACCAAGTATCCTTAATTTGTATTCTAAGAAAATTCTCCCTCAAATTTATCTTTAAGGGAATCACCAAAAATATTTAAGACCTATGAATTAAAGCATATGTCACCATGTGTATTCTACCCTTTCTATGAGTAATATCTAACCACCTTATTTATTTGGCATTTAAATGGTCTTCCATGAATATGTGCTCTATCTTGCAATGATCACTCTTAAGTTCAAACTCCCCTCCTAATAAGTAGTGTCTCCAAATATCTAAGGCGTACGCTAATTGACTTATATAAATTTATTGATAATATAACACATAAACACACATAGAAGTATGGGATATGTATATAATATTACCAATCACAAATCATACAAGAAAAATTGAAGAGACACTTATAAATTCACCACTAGTTCAATATTAAAGAAACAAAAGTTGTATAAATGTTTTGAGATACGTATATTAATCTGCAATAATATGCGAGATACTCTATGAAAAAGTTAGAACATCAATAAAACCTTAAGAAGGGAAACTATTATAACACCAATGTATTAAGTATAGGTTTTAATAGTTCCAAACATTCAATTAGTTACTATTGGCAACTCTCATTCTTGAGTGAAAAGTTTTGATTCGTGCAGAACAATTGGAATAAAAATAATGATCCTAATCAAAGAAATGAAACTTGTACAACACAACCCATGCCATCTAGAGGCCATTTCCATAGAAATTAATGTACTAAAACTAAAGTCAATAACCCCAATAGAAAATCCCAAGAAATATAATTGTAGACAATCAACACATCAATGGTTTGAAAACATGATACTCACTCATTGTCTATAAATTAAACAAATTAGGTTAAGAAATGAACTAACCTATAAATTGTTTAAGATCTTAGTCGGGTTATGTTGTAGCAGCAACAACACCCTCCAAAATTTTGGCTTACATCCAAATTTTGAAGCCTTCCTTGTTTTTTCCTTTGATGGTTGTAAACACTCGAGCTTTGATTGCTTTGTCATGCTTGTGATCTTGTTTTGGTGAGTTTGAAGGTTTGTATTTGTGTGTTTGGGTTGTCTTCACTATGTAAATATCCATCGTACCCACACACAAGGTTGTAATAATTGTCGTGCAAGTTTCGTCACAGTCGTCAAAAGGTCTATCTCGAGTGTTACGCTTGTCGCTTTCAGCTCTAAGACAGTCTCACCGAGGGCATGTTTTGTCTTGGTGTATTGGTGGTCTGTGTTTTCGCGTCGTTAAAGTATGTTAAGCGTATGATCACAATCTCAAGTCTGCACAAGTTCACTTGCTTTCAACACTTAGCCATTTTCTTGAAAATCTGTCCGACCGGACAACCCTCTTCCCCCGGATCCTGACTAAGCTGCACTGCGCAGTCTCAGCCCTCAGTGACCTTGCTCTGCTACCTGGAACTACACAGTGATTGAGGTTGTCCTCCAGGTCAGCTGTACCACGCAATGTCGGAGGTGAGTAGCATCTCTTCCTCCCAGAACTGTGTAGAAACTGCCTCCATGTCCAAACTGAATTGCGTTTTTCTCAAGAACAGTCATCAAACCTCCTCCTAGTCTTTCGGAACCCTGAACTACAACAAAACCTAGGTATTCACTAATATCCAAAACTACATAGACATGTCATGTTGGTCCTCTGCTGCCTTGCTCTGCACTGCCTTTAGAAATTGTGCAGACATGTCCAGTAGGCCTCCTATTGCCTATCCTGCATTGTTCTCCAAAACTACGTAGGCATGTCTAGTAGGCCCTCCTACTTCCTGGCCTACATTGTTCTCCAAAACTACGCAGTCATTTCTAGAAGGCCCTCTGGTGCCTGTCCTGCATTTTTCTCCAAAACTGTGCAGTCATGCTCAATAGGTCCCTTGCAGCCCAGTCATGCCTTGCTCCTGAAAATTGCATAGAACTTCCCAACAGGTCCCCTGTAGCCCTGTCTTTCTCTCCCTCCAGGAACTGCGCAAACATGCCCCGCAGGGTCCCACCTTGCAACTACCACTAGTGTTCTTCACTACACAATTCTTCCTCCTAGTGGTCACTATGCATTTTTTCTCGACAGTGCAGGTTTCCCTCCCGAAGTTCATCATTCTAGCCTGAGTTGCGTTGTCTCAAAATAGGTACACGGATAGATCATGGTGAGATGACAAATGAAATTAAGGAGCGCACATGCTAGAATATTTGCTTGTAGCTGGACATATGTACCAAGCATATCAAGCAACAAGTGAAAGGAACATATTCATTGAACCATCATGCAAGACCAAGACCATCGAAGACCCCGTAGCACTATGCCATGCGAAGGAGAAGACGAAGCACTCCAAGAGTAAATCCATCATTCAACAGCACAACAACTTGACACAAACACCACAGTCATCCAATACATGTCAGCATTGTCATGTCAAGTTGTTTCATGAGTTTCCTTGGCCACATCACCACTATGGTCCATACCCATTGTAATTCAACGTAATGAATTCTAATGGACGCACACAACATGTTGAAAAGTCATGTTAGTTGAAAAGTCACTGAAAGTTGAACGGTCATGAGGGTAGTTCAAGAGTCACAAGGGTCAAGCATCACCCTTGGCTATATATACCCCCCCATTGTATGTGCAAAGGGACTTTTCACCTTGGATCCTCCTACATAGCCTTGAGAGTCTGTAATCTATTCTTTGATGAGCGAGGAGTGGCTTCAATGTCCCACTACTAGGACTAGTGATGTATGGTGTACAAATGTGTCTTGGAACTTTTGCTTAATTCATAAGCTTGTTAAGGCCAACACGTTTTCACGCATGTTTTGTAGACGTTTGTAAGACTACTCTTTAAACACTTGTAATGCATGTTTGCTTAAAATTTACTAAGATAGTTGAACTACTTTGGTTGTTTTAGTACTTACATTGTTGAAGATGTCTTGTATTACTTATCACTATTGTCTCGTCCTTGTGGACTACTCCACAAGAAATTAGAATAAATGTCTTGTTTACTGGTTATAATGACCGTCACATTTGTGTGGACTACTCTGCTGTATGGTGTACGTGTTTTCCCTTGTACTTTGGTTTTAACGATTTTCGCACCCGCTGTGGACTCTTCCGATGGATGTTGGACAGACCATTTCTGGTTCACATGTGTCTCTTCATAGGTGGTACTACTACCTCTCAATTAGAGGATTACTTTTATCCCCCTTTTGCAGTAAGAGAACCTTGACAGACTTACATTACGCACTCAGCAGGCACATATACCTTGTTGTTTGAAGATGCCAGGGTAACACTCTCATGTGGTGATATTCATAGCCAAGAAATATCTCTAAGTGTATGGAAATCAGGCCTTTATATTGGATGGGACTCCTACACCAAATGGTGTGAGGTATAGTTGGGGCTTCACATCGGGGAGATCCCTTTAGTTGATGGATTTCCAATACCATCAACAGGCTAGTAGTACAATGCTACTAATAAACATAGTAGGTATGCATAACCAATTATACTTGTAATGCATATAGGGAAAATAATGCAAAGGCTAGAATCAACTTGTCATTGATATGACATATTAAAAAAATAATGTAATATTGTAAAATTAAAGTTAATTCCCTATGAGGTAATGTGATACTACATTCCACTATCTCTACCAAAGAATGCAATGTTCCAGTATTTAAGTGACAAGAAATCTAGTTGATTGTCAATACTAAAGCCTTGAATTGTGTCTATTCAATCTAGATTATAGATTCACTTGCCTTAAAGAATAACAGAGTTTTATAAAAGATAAACAAAAACTACAAAAATGTAATTAAATGTCATAATTTCAACAACTTTGTTATGCTAGGCATATTTTGACATAATTACTTACAAGTGAATCTACACAAAATGAAATTATTTTCAAGATCAATTATTAGGTTATGATCACTTGGTCTATGTGAAACTCGTATGTGTTGCTCCATCAGACTTGTGGCACTAAATCACTTTAAATTGTCTTCAATGTATCTTGAAAACTTCTAAAGTTGATTATCTTATCATATTTTCCATTTATAGAACTGTTGCATCTTTGGAAATTGTTCTATACATTGCATTTTCTCAAGGAAATGTGAAACTAATTGCAAATGACTAAAATTTACTCCTAGCACCAAAACTATCTCAACTAAAGCATCTCAAATATGTATGTTTGGTTGTCTACTATGGATAAAAAATTGTAACATATAGGAAATCACTTTGGACACCTTGGATTTGCAATCAAATTCCTATCTGAAAACAACTTCACAATTTTCAATGTTTGATGTTTCAATATGATAGCATAAGCTCCTCTACCTACCATGTATAGTTTGCTCAGTATCAATTATACCCAATGTTCTTGCAAACGTCAAAAAATTTTATCTTAGACATGTTCCAAGTGTGAAAGCACACAATTGATGGAAACAACGTTTCTATACTTCAAATAGAAAGAACAAGGAGCCACTACTCTTTTTTCCTCGCAGAAGCTAGAGAACTAGGTGGCATTCATTAGCTACATTAACATTGTATAATGAAGGTCTGTGTAATATTTAGAAAATATATTAGGCCAATGTGCATCACCATCATTTTCCATGATAGTGTTTTTAAATCCATTAAAGAGCATAAATACACATATTAAAAAAAAAAAACTAACCTTTATATATCCAATCAAAATTGTTGAAAACTTAAAGGGCCTTTATGTGACTTATCTCTCTTATCATTAATTACAAGGTTACCTAAGATTCCTAGTACAGGGATCTCAAATTTACGTAATAAACATTCACAATCATTTAGGTACCATAAAATATTCCCTAAAGACAACACCAAAACACTCTTCAATGTAATATAAAAGAAATAAGAAATTAAACTACTACAACTCCATAGCTTCATAATTGCAAATATCATGGAAATAATAAACAAAACTAGCAAAACAAATATATCAATTTCACAAACAGAAATAGTTAATACCACATCAGATAGAATAGAAAAGGAGATGCAGTTCTAGGTCACAAGAATATTTTTTATTTGATATATGTTTCAAATTCAACCTTACATTTTGAGCATGCAAATTTAAAATTATGGTCTTTCATACCAAATATCACGACCACATACATTGTGATATAAATCAAGCAAATACATTCAACAAGTTGGGAGAAGAGGTGGGACTTTTATTTCAAGATCCTTAAGTTGGAATGAAGAAAAAGTGTGCCATGCATCGCTTTATTTGCAATCTTCTAACTTTAAATTTTTTTAAACACCATTGTAGAATGCACCACACCCACTCCCATCATAAACATTTTCTTTGTAAACCATACTTGCATCTTCATCCTTAAAGAAACAATTAGGTGGAACATATTAAAGGAAGGGTCCTAAAACAAGTAACTACACATCAAAATAGTGTAATCTTATCATTTTATTGTGACACTAATTATATGATATTATGAGGCAATATGATATTGATAAAATGTCTGATAGAAAATAACAAAGTATTTGCACAATTTTCATTCACTTCATCGCTAAATGTTCTAAAGTAGATAATATCCACCATTAGTTCTTTGTTGTATCTGGATTGTCTAATTCCATTGAAGCATTATGTTTCTCTAAATTGTATAACATATCCCTAATATTTGTTGGAAACTGCAAATTTAAATTTATGATGAAATATAACATTTAATGATATATTTTGTAGATCTCCAATATAAATTTAGTGCCATAAAATGAAGTCCTTTGGTGCATATCTCATAATACATATGACATATAGCAAAGATTTCAAATGTTAAAAATAAATTTGTTTCATAATGCCAAACAGCTACATTTCCATGATGTACTTTCAGACATTTCTAGTCTAGGAATAAACTTAGTGGATTCCATGAGCTTGATTATATTTACTCTAGAAATTAGAAGAAACCTTTCAGGATCTAATAAATAACCCCATCAAGAAGCCAGACATGTTGTCTACATCAATTTGGTTTGTTTCCTTTGAATCCTTTCCTTCCTCGGCCAAAATTTCCCACTTTAAACTAGTTGCAGTCATTGAATATGTCACATTTGGTATGATGACAACTACAATGCAATCCATAGACATACTACTTAGTTTCAGTTACCTTGCATAGGAAACAACTCTAAGAATCTATAGCTACTTTCTTAGAAACAAAAATAGAGCTTCCCTTCACTACAAGTGGAGAGTAAAAAAAAATATTTGATGTCATTAAGTCAAATCTCAAGTCATTCTGGAAATTTTTTGTCCATAAGAATCTATTTTTCCAATTTATTATTCCCAAACTTGATATTCCTATACATCCACACCTAATAATTTTCTTGATTATAGTTACCAGACTTGCATATTAATCTCATGACCCGTAGCGTTTAGTCAACTTGCTTACCAAATAAGTCCTTCCAACTCACTGACTCAGATTTGACCCATAATTACTTGTGGTTCATTGACCAGGTCAATTGGTTTGACTCATTCACTCACTAAAAACTCAATGGACTTAGTTAGAAAATCCCAGGAAATAAGTATTTTAAAATATGATTTTTTTTAATATTTTTGTGCTTGTTGAGCTTTTCTAAAGAGGAATCAAACTCTTCACTATTTTGTTTGGGGAGTTTCTTTCCCAACCAAATCCTATAACTACGTTCCTAACCAGAGTACTCAATTGTCAACGTAGTTAGACTTCTAGTATTCCATTTCATTTTTTATTAGATGATTCTTTGTGCTAAGGTCAAGCTTCAATAATGTTATAAAATTACAAATATTGATACCCTAAGAGTTGAGTTCCTTGAGCATAATGTGGAGCTAGTAGGTATATATATGTAATTGATCTTTTCAACCAACTTATTGTTCATGGTTTTATGCTTCTATCAAATTCAATTATTATTTTTCCTATCTTCAAATTTGAAGATTGATCTAATCTAAGTAACTACACAACCAATATGGCAGGTCATACCTTGGGTCATATAACTTAGCCAAATAGTTCACTATAGTGTTGAATGACTTGACTAGTAAGATGATGGAGTCCATAAAACTTTATGCAAAATGCCAAACAAGGCTTAGATGTAACCATCAGATCCAAGTAAATCTAACATTTCTTTATATTTTCAAGATATTGGGGGTTGGACTACATCAGATTGGATGGTTGTGCATTGATATGGTTCTTGTCTTGATGCTCTCCAAGAGTATTTCAACCAAGAATACAGTTTCTCAAGCAATGTTTCTAGCATATTTTTGTGTTTTTCTCTATCAAATCCATATCTCATGGCAAGTCTACTCCATAGAATTTCTTATGCTTAGTTTCATCTAGAACCAAAGTGTATTACTTCTTCAAACCATGGGACTAGATCTAGAGAATCCTCCCCATGTTCCTTTCTAAATCAATGCTCCCATTGTCTCATAAAGTGATATTGATAGAGGTACCCATGTTGGGATATATAAGGCATATTTGAGAGTTACTTTGACACATTCTCTTGTACTATCATTCCCAAGATATATCAATCCTTCCTTGGAACTACAAGTTTATGTATGCCATCTCCGGGCTCACTTTCAGCAGCTCCAAGTTGAGGCAAACAAGAACATTCCTAAAGCTTATAAGATTTGGAAACTTTGTCAGTGGGATCCTGAAAGCATAGGAGAATTTTATATTTAGGTTTACAACCTACCATTCGTGGTAGATGTCATTGCATGTTTAGGCCTTTTAGTGGATCTAAATTAAGAGGATTGATGATGTGTATCATGTCCTAGATGTGAGGCAACCCAAGTGTAGGAACCATTAAAGTATGAAATTTACACACCTTTTTGGTTTTTGTTTAGAAGTAGCATAATAAAGTCTCCTAAATAAAATGAGGGGGATTTTCTTTCAAAGCAAGGAGAAGAATACACAAAGGTGTGGAATAGGAAGCGAGAATCAAAAGAAGGAATAATGTGGACTTGCAATGTACGCTAGAAAAAAGGAAGCCAATGATACATTGATATTGGATGTTCAAAACACATGGCAGTGGATTAGAAAAAAAGTCCTCCCCCTAAAGGAAGAAAAAGGAGGCAATGTTACCTTTAGGGATAATGTTAAAACACAGAATGTCTTGAATGTTGAAGAGTTAAAACAAAATCTTCTGAGTGTTAGTCAAATGTGCAATCAAGGTTACAACCTCACATTTCATTCTAAAATATGTGAGATATGGAAAGAAGGTTCATGAATATTAGTCGAAAATGCAAATAGAACCCCAAGAAATGTATGTGTTATTGATGAAGTGAAAGGATAAAATGTTGTATGGGACAAGTAGACAAACATTGGTTATAAAAGGATGGGTATTGCAAACTTTGAAAAATATAGTAAAACTCAGCAAGACATAAGAAGTAAGAGATATGTCAATGATCACAAAACCTACGTACATATTTTCAATCCATTTCAGCACTTAAAGTATACAAGAGTTAGTTTCAAAAGAAAGGAACTCAAAATCAAAGGCATTGGAACTTGTACACACAAACCTTTACAAGCCAGCAAAAACACAAACTTTAAAATTTGAGAGATATTTTATGTTTCTTATTGATGATTACACAAGAATTACATGGGTATCATTTTTTAAAGAAAAATATGAATCATTTGAGAAGTTTAAATACTTCAAAGCCCTATTTGAAAATGATATTGACTTGAAAATCAAGTGCTTAATACCAAATAGAGGATGTGAGTTTACCTCCTATGAATTTTGATGGATTTTGTGAGAATCGTGGGATCAAGAGACATTTTTCAAAAGTAAGGAATCCATCACAAAATAGAGTTGTAGAAAGGAATAATAGAACTATACAAGAAATGGGTAAAACAATGTTTAATGAAACCAAAATCCCAGACAACCTTTGGAGATTAGTCAGCAAAGCAATCTACATTTTAAATAGAACACAAATTAGAGTGAACAGAAGAAAGACATCTTATGAATTATGGAAAAATAGACAAGCTATAGTTAAATAATTTAAATTATTTGGTAGAAATGGTTTTATAAGTATAAATGAAGATAATATAGGCAAGTTTTATTCCAAAAAAAAATGAAGGAATCTTTCCTGGTTATGCGTCTAGAAGCAAGGCCTACAAATGCTACAACAAAATACCATGCAAGGTTGTAGAAAGTATTGATGTAAGAGTGGATGAAGAAATATCTCAAAAATAAATGTCACAAACAAATGAATATATAGAGGATACAATCTAAAAATAATGATAAAAGGAAGAAGAAAATAAATAGCAAGAAGAAATAGAATGCCAATATCCGAACACACCATCCATATTTCTCTAAAAGTACCATCCAAAAAATCAGATTTTTGGTGATATAGATTAAGTATTTCAAACTAGAATAGGATTAGTAAGTACACCAAAACATGCAATATTTTATTTGTTATCCAAAATAGAGCCCAAGAACTTTACACAAGCTAGTGAAGATAAGCATTGGGTTAATGCTATGGAAGAAGAGTTGAATTAGATTGAGAAGAATGAAACATGGGAACTTTTGCTTAGACCAAAATACAAGAATCTGATAGGAACCAAATGGGTCTTTAGATAAAATTTTAATGGATATGGACAAGTAATAAGAAATAAATAAACGTTTTGTTGAAAAGGGTATGCTCAAGTTGAGGGTTGTTTGGCCAATTCAATGTCTTTGAATTGTCAATCATAAATTGTCAACCAAGGTGCATAGACTGTTGAAGTACAGGTGCACAATATGTGCTAGAAGTTATTTGATATGTCGTTATGTATTTGTTAGGATCTAAATTTAATATGGATGTGGTGTTTGTTAATTATATTGGAGTTACAATCCTTAGAGTTATTAGCTAATTTCTTGGAAGTTAATCTCTAGCTATTTAGTTGATGGATGATATGGGAGTGATCCTACTTGTATTAGATTGTTTTGATATTTTTGGTCTTGACTCTTTATGCTGCGACTTCTAATTCATCAAGTGCAAAAAGAAATATATTCTATCAATTGTGAAGAAACATTGTCTGAACTCAATTGTTTAGGAGAAATTCTCACAGTTTCACTTATTCAATTTTTATTATTTCAAACAACATCTATACTATGAAATAAAAATGATTGAACTATGCTAGATAATAAGAAAATAAAGTAACCATGCAGTACTAGGTATAAATCAATTCAAATGACAGACTATGCTAGGTATGAAGCAGATGAAAGTACTTATGCAAATAACGTTTCATCAACGAATTCATTATGCTGCATTTTCACACAAACAGAGTACTCAAGGAATGAAAATAAATCGAGTTGCAATTGGTTAAGACCTGTCACTGTTCATAGGGGCCCTCCACAGATCAGTTCACAATATTCAATCAATGCAATGCATACACACAAACCCAATTCTATTGCTGGCAAACAAAATTCACACACTGTTTCAAAATTACATCATTCGGCGTGCACCCAAATCACAGTGCGGCCATAAGTTTTTATAACAGGTCTCTAGCATAACAACATGAGTAATTTAAGCCTAATATCTTTATCTTAGCTAAACTATATCGTCAAATCGTAATTTTTCTATTCTGAAAGCAAATTGATAAGATTTTGATTGAACCCAGGTTTCGTTTCGGCGACAATCCTACAGTTGACTTGGAGTTTGACCGTGATCTCTTGCACTTATCTTAACGAATAGTTTCAAGTGGATAGGAAGGAAACCATTCTTTATCCATTTGCATCCTTCATTGCTAACCTGGAGGTTCTGAACATAGAAAACAATGGGGGTAGCTACAGAAATTTGGATTAGTTGCAGAAACAGACTGATTCGGTAGCTAATTACATTCTTTAACAAAAAAATAGGGTATA
Source organism: Pinus tabuliformis (assembly GCA_031772625.1). NCBI lineage: Eukaryota > Viridiplantae > Streptophyta > Pinopsida > Pinales > Pinaceae > Pinus > Pinus tabuliformis. The sequence goes on along the minus strand of CM062809.1, from coordinate 216,664,594 downwards.
AATTCAAACATGAATAAGAAGACATATTATTGCATACCTTCAACAAAACCTGGTGGATATGGCTTTATTTAGGTGGTAGATATATAGGAAAAGATATAAGTATTAAGCAAAAAGGGATGTCATGGTAGGACAATCTTCGGACTCTACATTCCCCTAGACTTGAGATTTTGTATGTCCTCATACACTTCTTCCTTATTAGTCACCTGTGCCTTCTGCTTATCACTTCTGATTTTCACTGTTTTCTTCTTTTTGGTAGTTATTGGCATTCTAGGTTTCCTCGTGAGAATTTTGTATTTTAAGTTGATAATCTCTCTTTGCATAATTATGTTTTCCTTCTTGAGCTTTTTGTTTTTCTTATACCACAAGCTCAGATGAAGGATGAGATTGTCACTTTTTGCAATCTGGATCTCACTTTGTGTCTTCAATGCTTGATTCTCATTCTTGAGATACCGGTTCAACATTTCTAATTCAAAGATCTCCTGCTTTAAGATGTTTGAGGCTGATTGTTCATTTACCTGGTTGCTCCCTTCTCCAGGACTCCGAATTGTTCCTTTGGTGGTTGCCTCTTTTCTTTCTAGTGACTCTATATAGTCATATATTTCCTGTTGAACAGGGTCAATACCCGGACTATGCATTGGGCTTCTTTGAGGTGAGATGTATGGTTGTGGTGATACTCTCGGTGATGATCTCAGTGGCCCTTTTGGAGAACTTTCAATGTTTCCAATCGGCTCATCTTGTGTTAGTTCATTCTCTGTTGGCTCGTTCTCCATTGGCTCCTTACCCTCAAGGTCAATGTACTCTATAGTTTTTGAGATTGTCTGTGGAACTATTCTTAGCCTTGTACTCCTCCTCAATTATGAGGTTTGTGTTCCCTGTACTTTTCTTCTTTTAGTCTCTAATTTTTCTTCTTGAGGAGGGGGCTTAGTTTGTGAGAATTCTTCCTTACTTATGCTGGATTTCTTTCCTCTAGGGTTTCCCCTCTTCACCCTCTACAAAATATTTACTATAGGTAACTCTTCTTCTGATACTTCTATTCGAGTCTGGGGTGCCTGCTCCTTTATGATTCCTATGGTTCTCTTTCTTCCTCTGGGGACCCTACTACTGTTTGATTTTTCTAGGGATTTTTATTCAAACTGGTTCCTTACTAGGAAACTCTCCCAGATATCCCCTATACTTTGGAGATGAAATTCAACCAATATTTTTATCAGGCCATGATGATACATGGTGTTTTCTATACACTAAATTTTCTTTTGAACATTTTCAGACATTTTCTTGAGACTATTTAAGAGGAAGTACAGAAGGTTCATCTGATGATCTTCAAGGAAATGCATCATCATCCTAACATGATAAAAATACATTTTCCCAAACCTACCCTCACAAGTGACAAAAATTTGAAGCACAAGTAATAAGTTTCTCCATTTATTCTTAAGAGCGGTGCTGGGAATACCTTTCTTGTAGAAAATAGTGTCCATGTTCGGATTCTTGACGAATACCTTCCAATACTCGCCATCAATTCCTCTATTCTTATACCATTTTTCCCCACTCCTTGGTAGCTCAGTAGCCTTCACGATCATGGACTCTGTTATGGTGAGCTTAATGTCTCCTATTTCGACCTCAATCCCATCAAATGAACGTGCAAATATCTTGGTGAATTCTCTATGAAAACCATTGAATTTTTCAATGAAAAGTAGCCATTGTTTCTTTTGCAGTAACTCCTTAGTCTGTGGGTACCCTTCCAAGAATTACTTTCCTGCTAGCTCAGTTCGAACAATTATCCCCATTCTAAAGGATGCTTTGCCTCAAAGACTAGTTATCTTGACAAGAAAATGAAGCTAGTAGGGTTTGCTAAGTGGCAGAAAGATGGGGTAGCTATGCAAGTTCAGAGGAGTGTAAGAATAGGGAAGAACAGGTGAATTGTCATAAGGGTTATAGGAATTAATCTAACCGTTAGGTGCATTTAAAGTGATGATTTGTAATTACTTTGGCAGATTTGGAATGGGGACGTGACATGAATTTTAAGTGGTGGCATATGATATTTTTGTTAGGTGGCCATCACACTTAGGTTATAATGATTACATTTTAATGTCTGACAGTACTATATCTTCTTAATCATATATACAATATAACCTTCCCTATCGTTAAATTAAAGTAGCACGTACCTTTTATCTCTTTTGCTAACCTTATTTGTTGTCCTCTGACCTCCTGCAGGTACTTTGCTTTTTCAGTTGTCCTTTAATCCAAATCACCAAGTGTCCTTGTAGGCTCAAAAAATTATTAGGCTGTAGAAACTTGTCGTAGCTATGGAAAGTTGCTGATTCTGCAGCTGTGAAAGAAGAATAAAGGGACTTTATTTTATATATATATATATATATATATATATATATATATATATATATAGATATATATATTTGAAAGGAAAATTTGAAGTGTCAACAGAAATTTCTTTTCACTCTAAATTTTCTATATAAACCTGCCAACAACATGTTGGTTTTCATGTTTATACCTCTTTTTTCTTTTTCTTTTTTTTCTTCATATATATATATATATATATATATATATATATATATATATATATATATATATATATATATATATTCTTTTTTTATTATTATTATTTTTCTAAGAGTAAACTGAGTAAAAATTTCTAAGGTGGAAAAGAAGAAGAATTCTTCTTGACCATCTTCAGTTCTAAATTATCTTGAAACATTTTAACAAATTCCTCTTTTGTTAATGGCTTTTGGTAAAGCCTGAGTCGATGTCCATTTACTAATAGAGGAGTTTTCTCTTCATCAATAGTCCTGATTCTAACTGCACCATTGTCAAGGACATTTTTAACTTCATAAGGTCCAAGCTAATGGGTTTGGAATTTTCCTTGAAAATTTTTGAATTTTGAATCAAAGAGAAATTCTCAATCTCCCAGATGAAATTTCCTTTCTTTAATGTACTTATCATGCCATCTTGACCTATGTTGTTGAACTAGGCTAGTTCCCTGGAAGGCCTCTTGTCTGATTTCATCGAGCTCATTTAGTTGTGTCATCCTTTGCTTTTGGGCTTCTAACAAGTCAAGATCTAACTGGCCTGCTGTCTTATAGGTCTAGATCTGTAACTCTATTGGAAGTAAGACTTTCTTACCATAAACAAGTTCATAGGGAGTATGCCCTGTAGTATTCCTCCATGTAGTTTTGTAGGCTCATAAAGCTTCTGGATGCTTTTCCACCTAGTCTTTCTTGTGTAGATGTACAGTCTTGGTAAGGATAGCCTCAATCGCCTTATTTGTGGACTCAACTTGTCCATTGGCTTGTGGATGGTATGGAGTTGACTCCGATGTTTTATCTTGTATTGGTCCACAAGCTTCTGCACTAGTTTGGATGTGAACTGTGTTCCTTGATATGTTACAATTTCTCTTGGGACACCAAAATGAATAAAAATATCCCCAAAAAGAAATGAAACTACAACATTTTCAGTAGCAAAAGGAAGTGCTTTAGCTTCTACCCATTTAGTGACATAATCAGTACATACCAGAATATACTTCTTTTGCTTTGAAGGTGGGCTGATTGGTACAACAAAATCCAGTGCCTATTTTTCAAATGGTTCGATAAGTACCTATGGTTGCAGTGGAATTTCATTTGAAAGAGTAGGTTTGACCATTCTCTAACAACTATCGCATCTTTTAACATATTCCTTTGTGTCCCAAGAAATGGAAGGCCAATAATATCCTAAAAGCAAGATTTCGTAAGCAGTTCTCCTGTCAGAAAAATGTCTTCCACATGGGTCATCCTGACAAGCTTTAAGTATCTCTGGTATTTTGTCCTCCCGGACACATCTTCAGATGATGAGATCTAGTCCTATCTTGTATAATTCTTCATTTATCCATGAATAGGATGTGCTATTGTGGACTATTCTTCTCTTTTCTCTATGGGATAAATGAAATGGAATTTTTCATGTGGCCAAATAGTTAGCAATATCTGCATACCAAGGTGATTTAGTAGATACTGCAAAAACATATTCATCAGGAAATTTATCTTCTACAAGTTGATCATTGTTTTCATTTGTATTCTAGATAGAAAATCAGAAATTGTGTTCTGTTTTCCGAGCCTATCTAGAATGGTTATGCTAAATTCTTGTAAAAGTTGGAGCCATCTAGTTATTCTTCCAATAGTGATTGGTTTATTCATTAAGTATCTAATGGAAGAATGTTCTATGTGAAAAAAGGTTTCATGGCCAGTTATATAATGTCTGAATTTGTTAATGGCATGAACTATAGCTAAAAAATCCTTTTCGGTTACAGTGTAATTTAACTTTGCAGGAGTTAAATTTTTACTGGTATAATAGATTTCATAAGGAGTAAGATATTTTTGTCCTAACACAGCTCCTAAGGCTGAATCTCAAGCATCTGTTGAGACATGGAAAGGAAATTTCCAATTAGGTCCTTTTAAGATGGGTGCTTCAAAAATTCTCTTTTTCAAAGTTCCAAGGCAGCTTGACATTTGAAATCCCAACTGAATTCACAGTGTTTGGTGAGTAGTTTAAAGAGTGGGGATGCAATTTTTGTGAACTTTCTATAAATCTTCTATAGTATCCAGTAAAACCGAGAAAACTTCTAACAACATTTTGAAAACTTGGCACTGATAACTTAGAAATGACTTCAACTTTAAATGAGTCTACTTTGATTCCATCTCCTGAAATATGATGACCTAAAAAAATTCCTTCGTTAAACATCATGAAGCATTTTTCATGGCTAAATGAGAGATTTGTTTATTTACATCTTATTAATACTTTTTCTAAATTTTCCAGTGCTTCATTAAAAGAATCCCCATAGATTGTGAAATCATCCATGTACACTTCCACACAATCATGAATAAGGTCAGAGAAAATGCAAAGGAATGCTCTTTGGAATGTTGTTGGAGCATTACATAACCCAAAGGGAAGTACCTAGTAAGCATAAGTTCCCCATGGAAAAGTGAACGTGGTTTTATCTTGATCTTCAGGGTCTACCTGAATTTGGTTATATCCACTGAACCTGTCCAAGAAGGAAAAATATTTTTTTCCTGCTAAAGTGTCTAAGTCCTGGTCTATGAAAGGTAACGAAAAGTGGTCTTTTAATGTTACCTTGTTTAATTCCCTGTAATCGATTCATACTCTCCATTTTCCATTCTTTCTAGGAACGATTACTAGGGGTGAAACCCACTGACTGTCGGATATTGGATAGATGAAATTTACATTTAATATTTCTGCAATTCTTCCTTAACAATTTATTTTAGGTTTGGGTTCATTCTTCGCTGAGGTTTTCTAACTAGTCTTGCAATTTGTTCAATGTATATATGATGTATGCAAGTTTTAGGATCAATCCCTCTCATGTTAGTGCATTCCCAAGCAAAAGCAGAAGAATGTTTTTGTAAAAGCTATATTTATTGATTCTTTTTCACTTCTTCTAGGTTTTTATTGACATTCAAGGTTTTTCCTGGAAAACTTTCTATAGAGGAATTCCAAAATTTTTCCGTGGAGAGCAATGATACTTTTTTAGATGAGAGATGCTCATTTCGATTACAATCATAATGTGAGGAAGATTCATTATTTTCCTGTAAATTTAAAAGTTGGTCTTCCTCCTTTACTTGTTCAGTAGAGAAAATAGGTTGTATATATTCTTCATCTTTTATCCATTCTTCAGTTTCTGTATCTATTGTTGTTTTTGCAGGGGGATATAATGTAAATTTCTTTGTGGAATTTCCATCTGAGATAAACATATCGCCTAATCTACAGCCGATGAAAGCATCAACTGTAGCCAACCAAGGCCTTCCTAGAATTAATGGATGTCCTCCTAAATTATTCTTGGGTGTTAAGACCATGAAATCAACAGGATATTCCCAAGAATCTAAGGATACACAAACATCTTCCAACACACCATTTGGTTTAATAATAGACCTATCTACTAATTGCAACAAGGTTGGTGTGTACTGAAGGTTAGGAAGCCTAAGTGTGTCCATAACTTGTTTACTCATTATGTTTATGGTTGCTCCTAGATCAATTAATGTGTTTGGTATTTCAGTTCCATTGATGTGAATTTTTACAATGGGGCTTCCTGGATCTAAATATTTTTGAATTGTCGTCTTCCCCATCATAATGTCTACAATTTTTTCGACTAACTGAATTCTTTTTATATCTTTTCTTCTTCTCCCTGATCTTTGTGTACTTAATTCCTTAATTTTTCTTTCAAAAATTTCTATTTCTTTTATGGCTTGTAATAAAGGAACCTTAATACAAACATTTCTCAATTCATACATCATATTGTAATCAGGCAAGACAATTTGTTTCTCTACTCCTTTATCGATTTTCAACCTTTCTGGGAAAGGTCGTTTAATTGATATCGAGGGTTTTTCTATGATAGGAGTATTTAATGGAATTTCTTCTGCTTGTTTATTTTCGTTTTGAGGGAGAGAAGTCTCCCCTTCTTTTGATTGATTTTTGTGCTTTTGAAGATTGGATCTTGTTTCTTGAAAGAAAACAAGAGGTTTTCTTGGTAATACTCTTCCAGACCTTAATTGGACATTGTTTAGGTCTAGTGGAGTTATGCATAAGTTTGAGGATTTTGACCCTCCATGTTGTACACTGGTTGTTGTGGTATTTTATTATTAGGATTCGGAAGTGGTTGAGCAGGTAGTTGATTTGATTTTTGTGGAAATGGTAGGGAAAGTTGTGGGTTTTGATTCTGAACTGGAACTTGTGGCAATTGATTAGCTTGAGGATTTTGATTAGATGTGGGTAAGAATGTTAGGCCCCTATACTCAAGTCAGACGAACGATTTGCACGTCAGTATCGCTACGAGCCTCCACCAGAGTTTCCTCTGGCTTCGCCCTGCTCAGGCATAGTTCACCATCTTTCGGGTCCCAACAGGTGTGCTCGCACTCGAACCCTTCGCATAAGCTCAAGGTCGGTCGACGATGCACCCCCCAGAGAGGGGATCTCGCCCGTCAGCTTCCTTGCGCCTCGCAGGTTTTCAAACCCGCCGACTCGCACACATGTTATGAAACCAGCTCAAGAAAAGATAGAAAAGATAAATCCACGCCTTAGAATTCAGCCTCTTCGAGGGGGCAACCTCCTTTACATTACATAAATGAACAATTCTTGGATGATACAAATGAAAATACCTCCTTTCTATATATAGGAGTCTAAGTGGTCCCAATACAATCAAAGCCTACATAACAATAATATTGTAGGGCACAATAGTAACAATGGTGGGCTTCTATGTGGCATAATAGTAACAATATGGGCACTACATGGGTACATCAATATAATAAGTGGGTTATACTAATAACAATAAGGGGTTACACTAGTAGTATAGGGGCCTAACATTCCCCTCTCCTTCAAAAAGCGTTGTCCTCAACGCTTGAGTAGTCCTTGATGCTTCTATATAAAATTCTTGTCCTCCCATGTGGAATATTCAGCGGGTAAGTTCTTCTACTTGATGAGATACTCTAAAATTGATCGATTTCGTAGCTGTCGGGTTCTTGTTTCTGTGACTGCTCCAGGTTCCAATATGATTTTTCCTTCCTCTTTAATTTCTGGCAATATTGCTTGAATTGGGATCTTTTGCAACTTTTGAATAAGTGGCCATACTTCTTCGTTCTTCTTCCATTCATCCGTTGCTTCGTTTATCCAATTTGGTTGGATAATATATATAGCACAAAACAATGCTTCCACATCCTCATCCTTGAAGCGTCTTCCCATTCGGTAAGGTTGCCATTTTTTAAGTGCATGTAGTATTGCCAACATTTCCTTCTCATAAATAGCTTGCTTGAGATGTAGCAGTAAAAATACCCAATCACTCACATCAAAACATTTTTCACTATGATGTTGATCTACCTGTTGTTTCATTTGATTTTGCACTGAAGTGGCGTTATCCTTTAAAAGTTGGAGAACTTGCTGTTGATGCTCGATATGATCTTTCTCTACTTGAAACTTTTTCTTCTTGATATGTCCTTCTATCTTTTGAGGAGTGGTAATTTCTTCCAGTCCTTTACAAGATATGGTTGGATTCATTTCTTGATGCTCGATGTGATCTTTCACTTCTTGAACATTTTTCTTCTTGATGTGTCCTTCTATCTTGATAGTTTGAGGAGTGGTAATTTCATCCATTAAATTACAAGATATGGTTGGATTCATTTCTTCTTTCTCGATGTGATCTTTCACTTCTTGCACCTTTTTCTTCTTGATATGTCCTTCTATCTTGAGAGTTTAAGGAGTGGTAATTCTTGCCAATGCTTTACAAGATATGGTCTGATTCATTTCTTCTTTATCTGGGGTGGTGTCCTGACGTATATCCTCTTCTTTTGATGTTTCTTGATCCTTTTCTTCCTCCTCTTCATATTCTATGTAAAATAATTTCTTCTCAGCACACCTATGACCTTTAGTGCATTTGCTATCACAATTGTAACAAAGCCCTTTTTCTCTTTTTTCTTCCAATTGTTGTGGTGTAACCCTTGTAGGTTGTGGAAGGCTGGGAGAAACAACACTTCCATATTTATAGTTGTGAGGGGTATGCTTCCTGGTTTCCATAATTTTGCTTTCCATTATGTCACAAAGCCCTTTTACTCTTTCCAATTGTTGTGGTGTTGCTCTAAAGAAGGTGTTGCTCTTTATATCCTCATAATGTGCTATCATTTCCTCCGTGAAAATTGACCACGTAACAAGTTTTTTACGAGAACAAAGCCCTTTGCACCATAAAAATTGATCTGGTTCTAAATATGAAGATGAAATACATACCTTTTGTAATAGTTGTACACCATGTATATGAAAATATTGCTCCATCTGAAGTATCCAATTTACCGGATCCTTGCCATCAAACTTCCTCATCTTGCTTTTTCTTGATTTTATGAGCTCTACCTTGAAACGACTGTAAATCTGTACTTTTTTATCTTTAAGTTCTAAAATTGTGACCTGTAGTAGCCCTCTCTGTTCTCTTTCCAATGCCTCAAGTCTGATCCAAATTGGATTCTCCAAGAAAACGTTATGCACAATCTCCCGCAGTGACCTGATTATAGACTAGTTCAGTAGAGCGAACTTGTATGAAGTTCCACGTGTCACTGTTTCAACCTTTGACTCTGAAAAATATATAAACAGAAACTACAGTGCGTCCTTTTTCTGTACCTTCTTACGAAATTTCAATCCGATGCTCAGAAAGAAAGTTATGACGATTTTCCCCAGGTCACCTGTTTTGAGTGTAATTCAGGAGTCTGCAAAAAGACCAACTTCCGCAGATCATATCTCCAAAAATATCGCGCTAAAAGATCTGAAATTTGGACCCAAGGTTTAGTGCTAATTCTTCTCAAATGGGTTTTTTTTGCGACTTCTGAAACATCACAGAAAAAACGTTATAGCGAAAATGCCACGATGACCTGTTTGGAGCAGCGAAACCCTAGAATCCAAAGCTCTGATACCAAATGTTATGAAACCAGCTCAAGAAAAGATAGAAAAGATAAATCCACGCCTTAGAATTCAGCCTCTTCGAGGGGGCAACCTCCTTTACATTACATAAATGAACAATTCTTGGATGATACAAATGAAAATACCTCCTTTCTATATATAGGAGTCTAAGTGGTCCCAATACAATCAAAGCCTACATAACAATAATATTGTAGGGCACAATAGTAACAATGGTGGGCTTCTATGTGGCATAATAGTAACAATATGGGCACTACATGGGTACATCAATATAATAAGTGGGTTATACTAATAACAATAAGGGGTTACACTAGTAGTATAGGGGCCTAACAAAGAATGGTGGTGGAAGGTAAGATAGGGAGTACTATTTATATTGAGCATAGGCTCCATAAGGATTTTTCCATCCTTGATTCCAAGGTTGTGACTATGGCAAAGCCCAAGGCTGTTAGGACGAATTCCAATTATTTTGTGAGGACTGGGAAAATTGTTGTGATCTAAATACTTGTGATTGAATTGTTTTTGGGTTTTGCCATGGTCTTTTGGCTATAAAGTGGAGAGGGTCTACTGGTTTTGAGATTCCTTCATCATTGAATACGGCCTTAAGACCTGGTAAGGATGGACATTCCTTCGTATCATGATTATTTGCACATATGACACAGGTTTCTATGGCTTTTGAGTCTAAGGGACACTCTCTTAGAGCATGCTTCTTCTGACATTTGGGACAGAAGATAGCTAATGCAGCATTTTTGGAATTTTGCTTGTTTTGTATTTTAAGGGTGTCTATCTACTCACTTAGGCTCCCAAAGATATTTGTTTTGAAAGTTTCAAGAAAATTTCCTATTTCTGCCCTATTGATTGTCCCGGCTGTAGATTTGTTAATTCTTAACAAGAGAGGGTCTCTAGGACTCCTTCCAACTCGTGCTTTACCCCTTGAGATATGTACACATAAATCACAAATATATGTGAATGGTAGTTGGGAAATATCTCCTTTCCCAGTTAGGTGAAGGAGATCGATCCATTCATCTTTAATAGCTCTGAGTAAGAGAGATTTTAAGGTTTCTTCATCCAAATTATCCATTTTTTTTATTTTAACATTATAAACAAACCTTTCTACCAAGTCTTCAAGATTTTCATCTTCTTTTTGTGTCATTTTGAAGACTTCATCTTTAAGGTTACTAGGCATACAATAATCTCTATATTTTCATAAGAAAGCCTCTTTCATTTGTCCCCATGTTGTTATAGAATGCACTCCTAGACTCATGAACCATTTTAATGCTAAGTCTTTTAATGTGGCAGGGAAAAATTTTAACTCTTGAGCATCATGCAGATAGTCATATGATCCGCATAATACTTCAAATTCGAAGAGAAATGTCTCTGTATCTTCGTTTCTTTTCCCGTGGAAATTAGGAAGAATCGAGGATGATATATTTTTCATTGTGAGGTATGTATCTTCATCAAGAATAGGGAATCACGAAGGATCTTGATTTCCTCTACCTCTACCCCCTCTTCTACCTCTACCTCTTCCTCTTCCTCTTCCTTCAATCCTATCTTCTTTGCCATGGACATTGTGTACTTCTCCTTCCCCTTATTTAGACATGATAGATTCTTAGGAGCTAATATAGTGTTGTTCTAATCTTTTTGGTTCCTCTATTAATGGTTGCTCAGAATAAGTTTCCAATTCCTCTTCTTCACTAGGAACTTCTAATTTTTCTCCCAAAATTTGCTCACCAATGGAGGATAGAAAGATTACTCCTGTAGTTGGGGATGTAGGATCTTCTTCAATTATAGCTTCAGTAGAAGAAGTGGGTGAAGTTATGGATTGGATTTCTAATCTTGAGATTTCAGGAAGCCTTTGTCGACCTCTAAAATGAATTTGGGGTTGAGTAGGCAGTGTGGATTCTCGAAGTCTAGGTGAAGTGAGTGGATTTGTGGGAATTAAACTTCTTCCTCTCCCTACAAATATACCTCTAGAGTCTCTATCCCTAAGCATATCAAGTTTCATTTTTTTTTTTAACTTCTATTCGTACTTCCCTGGCAGTAGCGCCAAAATGTTTGGCCAATTCAATGTCTTCGAATTGTCAATCATAAATTGTCAACCAGGGTGCATAGACTGTTGAAGTATAGGTGCACAATATGTGCTAGAAGTTAATTGATATTTAGTTATGTATTTGTTAGGATCTAAACTTAATATGGAGGTGGTGTTTGTTAATTATATTGGAGTTACAATCCTTAGAGTTATTAGCTAATTTCTTGGAAAATAATCTCTATCTAATTAGTTTATGGATGATATGAGAGTGATCCTACTTGTATTAGATTGCTTTGAGATTTTTCGTCTTGATTCTTTATGTTGTAGCTTCTAATTCACTAAGTGCAAAAAGAAATTTTTTCTATCAATTGTGAAGAAACATTGTCTGAACTCAATCGTTTAGGAGAAAATTCTCACACTTTCACTTATTCAATTTTTATTCAAACAAATATTTCAAACAACATATATACTATGAAATAGCATGCTTGAACTATGCTAGATAATAAGCAAATAAAGTAACCATGTAGTACCAGGTATAAAGTAATTCAAATGATAGACTAAGCTAGGTATGAAGCAAATGAAATTACTTATGCAAATAATGATTCATTAACGAATTCATTATGCTGCATTTTCACACGAAACAGAGTATTCAAGGAATGAAAAGAAATCAAGTTGCAATTGGTTAAGACCTGTCACTATTCATAGGGGCCCTCCACAAATCAGTTCACAATATTCAATCAATGCAATGCATACACACAAACCCAATTCTATTGCTGGCAAACAAAATTCACACACTATTTCAAAATTACATCATTCGGCGCACATGCAAATCACAGTGCGGACATAAGTTTTTATAGCAGGTCTCTGCCATAACAACATGAATAATTTAAGCCTAATATCTTTATCTTAGCTAAAATATATCACTAAATCTTCAATTTTCTATTCTGAAAGAAAATTGATAAGATGTAGATTAAACCCGGATTTCGTTTCGGCGACAATCCTGCAGTTGACTTGGAGTTTGACTGTGATCTCCTGCGCTTATTTTAACAAACAGTTTCAAGTGGATACAAAGGAATCCACGAGGAAACCATTCTCTATCCATCCACATCCTTCGTTGCTGACCTGGAGCTTTTGAACCTAGAAAACAATGGGGGCAGCTACAGAAATCTAGATTAGTTGTGGAAGCAGACCAATTCGGTAGCTAATTGCATTCTTTAACAAAACAATAGGGTATAAAGTCAAACATGAATAATAAGACATATTATTGCATACCTTCATCAAAACTAAGTGGATATGGCTTTATTTAGGTGGTAGATTTATAGGAAAAGAGAGAAGTATTAGGCAAAAAGGGATGTCATGGTAGGACAATATTCGGACTCTACAAGGGTATTGACTTTGAAGAAATATTTGCTACAATTGCAAGATTAGAAGCAATCAAGATGTTTTTGGAAATTTCATGTTTCAAGAACTTCAAAGCCTATCAAATGGATGTCAAGTAAAACTTTCTAAATGGAAATCTATAAGAAGAAGTATATATTGAACATCTCTAAATCAAGCTCCCATGCCTTGATATTCAAGACTTGATATGTCCCTACAACAATAAGGTTTCAAAATAAGAGATACATAAAACAATCTTTACATCAAAACAAAAAATGAAAATATATCAATAATTGTTGTTATGTGGATGATATCATTTTTGGAAGTAGTGTTTAATAAAATGGGAAAAAAGTTTGCAAAAGAAATACAAAAAGATTGTGAGATGTCCATGTTTGGAGAATTGTTATTCTTTCTAGGTTTGTAGATTTCTCAATTTGGTAAGCACTTTGTGCCTTAAAAATGATAAGAAATCAATAATTACAAACCACTTCAAAGGGGAAACCTCATTTTACAATAAATACAATGTACAAGATAAGATTTTTTAATCCTAATACTAGGTATCCTTAGAATATATATATATATATATATATATATATATATATATATATATATATATATATATATATATATATATATATATATATAGATGAGACAAAGGGTACAATTATAATAAAATGGGACCATGAATTATTCGAGCTAACCTCCTAAAATAACAATTAAACTAATAACGAATTCTTATTAGGGCTTTAATGTAGGGCCTAAGGACCATAACATAGCCCCCTTATTTAAAAAAAGAAAAAATCCCTCAAAGCTTGTAGTTGTCGGTGTTTCTTAGTGAATTTCTCTTTTTTCCAAGTAGCTTATTCTAGAGGCATGTTATTACATTTCATTAGTTTCTCCATAATGGTTCTATTTTGAAGAGATAGATAACATTGATTCATATTTTTTTCTTCTTCGAGAATAAACTTTCCTTCTTTATCAAATTTTGGAATTTCTATTTTCTCTAGTATAGTTTGTCCCACAACCTTATTTAGTAAATACGCATGAAAAAACTAATGAATGCAAGAATAAGGAAAAGCTAACGCATATGCCACTTATCCAATCCTTTGAATAATATTGTAGGGCCCATAAAAGTTTGGAGATAATTTTTTATTCTTCTTTTGCTTGAGCATAGATATTTTATAAGGTCATCCCTATTATCTATTGAGGTATTCATAATGACTATATAGATGTTCTTTGTTTGAAAAATTTCTCTAAGAAAAGGTTCATCATTTATCATCAACACCATCCTTTACCATAATCCTGGTCAATAACTTTGACAGATGGTAAATCAACAACTTACCATAATTCTAGTTGGTATCTCTGACCTATGGTGTATCCTCACCATAATCCTATTCAATACTCCTGACACATGGTACATCATTAGCATCAATTATTCAACATAACTCTGATCCATATGACATAGTATACAAAGTAGTCTTGGTTTGATATTATTTTGGTCAATATCTTTCACACATGGTGAATCTCCAAAGGCCACACTCTACATGAGTATTTCTAGGCATGATGCTAAATGAACTCACTCAACCTATCTTAAGAGTTATGAGCCTAACATTGAGAGGCATCCACTCAATTGAGTGATACTAGAACTCTAGGACCATTCTTCCTAATTTCATTTGATATAATTAACACAGGAAGAGTGTTTGTTATCTGTCAGACTATTCTCCTTGATTTCGGTCAACATAATTGACACTGAGAGAATGTTTGTCCCTGATGCTACCATATCAACACTCTAGACCATTCTCCCTAATCTTGGTCAACCTAAACTAGGGAGAATGATTGTCCTTTATGTTGCAAGTTCATTACTCTCTCTTGCTAAGAGAGACATGCTTAGTCACTCCAAGCTTTTCCTTGAAGTATATAGAATTTATCCCAGGACAGAGCCTTTTTCAGTAATCTACTTGATTATAGAATAGTACTGGAGCCATATTCATTCCTTTTGTACCATGTCTTGGTACTAGATCTCATTGTGCTTTGACTTGTCTTCATGGTCATCACCTACACTTAATCAAGCAATATTGCAAGTAGTTTTTGAATCCATATTTCTTCTCAACTTGTCAACCAATCTGAAATATACTCAGCCTCTACAGTACTAAGTGTGACATATGGTTGCTTCCATCTCATCTTAGAAATCATAACATAGCCCAAACTGAAGCAATATCCGAATGAACTCTTTTTTTCTTTTGCACTTTCTTCCCAATCTAAATATTGCGTATTCTTGTAGTTGTAGTTAATTATTTGAGACCTATATCAAACCACAATTGGCTATACCATAATCAAGTGTACCATGATGGTACTTCAACACATTTTGAGCCACATGTGTTCGCTCAACCATAAACTAATCGACTTCCTTGACTGGAGCCATCACCGTGACTACTTTCCAGTTACCCTATTAATTGAGTGCTCTTTTTGAAACAGTTTTTGTTTAGAGAAATATTGGTTGCTCTCTATGCCACTATTATTTTTAGCATACCAGTTATCTATCCTGACAATCTCAATTACAGTCCATCATCTTAAACTCAAAGGCCAACTCCCTCTAAAGCTACAACAAGACTCCCTGACTGCGCCCTCTATCACATGAGTCCTTCTGCTTCTATCAGAAAAAGTCACAAAAGATCAACCTTGATCCATCAACCCAAATATTAGGTGCAATCTTCTATTCGCAAGCAGGAGACTCCTTAATGACCCTTAAAGCCTTGAGGTGGTTCCATGTACACTTCTTCCTCAAATTCTTCATGGAGAAAAATATCATCTACAACCATATGATGTAATTCCATAATAGAAGTAGCAATAATTCTAATAGAAGTGTACCTGATTGATGGAGCAAATGTATTTTCATGATCCTCTCCCTATTTCTAGGAGAACCTTCTAGTCTCAAATCTTGTTGTGTGTGTACCTGTGTTTCCATCTACTACAAGCTAGATATTTTAGATCCATTTGGAAGTCATCGTTGACTTCTCTTTGGAACAATCAATGTATACTTCAAACTTGTTGATCTTCCAACTCCCCCTGAATTTGGATCCAGTATAATATCTCTCAACACAAATCATCAATTCTAGGACAGTCCTCGTGTAACAAGGTTTGCTTCATTCTTCCACTACTTCCTTCTCTTGACATAGCCTTGGCAGCCTTTACCATGTACCTACAATCCTCACTAGAAGGTCATGGAAGAATGATTACAACCTAGGAAAAGAAACAAATACAAGAGGCTACCTAATAGTTAAAAACAAAAACAATAATAATTAAGGAAGAGAGATATAAAGTACTTATCTTTTGAGGATTATAGGAAACTTTTATCTCCCTCTTGATCTTGGCCTTCTTGCATCTATCTTGTAAATTTATCAACCTCGCCCTCATCATCATCATGATTTCATTCCTTCCTTGCATGACCTAGGGTTTATTCTTTCAGTGGAAACATTAATCTAGGTCTAGATCAAGGGCTTTATCCATAAACCCTAGAATTTTAACATCCAAGAATTCCAATCTTCTAGGATTTACAAACCCTAGATTTTCAAGTCCAACAGACTTTGTAATGTGCAAATTCTCCATTCCATATCCAAATGTCCAAGAATGTATTGAGTCCCCATGACTCAAAATATGGAATTCATTATGTTATCAAACAATAAAAAATGCTCTATCTTGATGTCAGCATTAAGCAGATCTATTAAGATTAAGCATCTCCAAACTATTATAAATAACATACTTAGTTACTATTGGAAACTATATATTCTTAGCTAATAAGTTACCTTTTCAACCCAAGTAGCCTATTCTTCATCATAACAGTAGTAGTAATAAGAATTTTTGCAAATGACTCATTTTTTTCAAGATGACTTTGACCTTCAAACTTTAAGAGATACTTGGCCTATTCTTCACTTTAAGATTGTAATCTCAAAATACTTCATGAATGAATTCGAGTGTACTTCTTTGTTTCCTTTTATTATAAACAACTTTCTCGTAACCAATCAAACTAATCACATCTCAAATGCATAGAAATAGCCAAAATCAATCATAAGAATTAGCAACACATCTCAGCTATTGCAATCATAATTACAAGGCATCATATTCGACAAGAATACCTACCTAGGCATACAATATATTCTTAACAATAGTAAAATATGTAACATTCTTCTCTTAAACATGTATCATTACACTAGACCAAACTTGAACTTTAAATATTACATTATGTTTTAGGATGCCAAACATTCTGGTCACATGATCACATATCTTCCTTAACATCTTTATCATAATTCAATATTCAAAATTGTGATGATATTACCTTATACATTATCATATCTTCTAGTGTTTACAAACCCTAAGCCAAAATTATCTTGTTGTATATAAGTATCAAGACCAAAAGAGAATATGATCTATTGTCTTCGTATAGAAAGAGAATTTCCCTTAATCATGAGATTTCTTCCTAGTTTTGGCTTCATTGAATAAGATAATCTTTCGTTTTATTATGGTAGGAACAATGGAAATTTATCATATAACATTCCAAATTCTAGATAAAGTTGACACTTAGCTCTATTTTTATTCATCCTTTTCAATGTATGAAATATTTTAGGGGGGATCTTGGGTACATTCTTAAGGAAAATTTAGGTATTTGATTTGCATGGATTGCTCACTACTAGAATATTTATGTTTGGGATATTACGATTTGTGTCCTATTATTCTAATATTTCTCTGCAGAGGTCTTATTACAACACCATCTAGAGCTATGGATGACTTTCCTTACCCAAGTCAATGCAATTAATTGATATTACTAAAAAGCTTCTCCAAGGGAAATATGCTATAGATCCAGCAATAATATAAAAACTCAAATCACTAATAATATAAGCTCCACCACTTTCTCCTCAAAGACGACTCGATCTAATCCAATAATTTGACTCCCAAGACAATAGGAATTCGACCTTCAATGTGATGACCAGATCTAGAAAGTATATGATCCTCCAAAGTGACACTAGTTTGGCTCTTAAAAAATTTAGGGGATTCAACTTCTTAATACCTAATGGTATTTGATTCTAGAAATGACTCGACTTCTCAAGTATCTCGGCTCCTTCAAAATAATTGTAACAATTTTTTCTTCCTCCAAATTCTTGCACGGGGATTTTATTGGTATGATTCAAATACTTTGAAAAAATAAATGCAAACCTTTGCTTGAATTTCATATCTGAGACTTCTTGGTTTTGTGGATGATACACAGAGGAATTTTAGCCTTCTTTAGGGCATCCTGAGGCCTTCTCAACCTTCCTAAGGGCACCCTAAGGCCTTCTCAACTTTCCTGAGATCAACCATGAGGCCTCTCGGCCCTCTATAGCTAGACTAAAGCATCTTTTCAACTTACTTGTGATAAGAGTGAGGCAATTTAGTCCCTTGACACAAGCTTCGAATTTTCATCAAAATTTAGACTTGTGATCTCATATTTGACCATAGAGGTAGATTATTCTAGT
Organism: Pinus tabuliformis; assembly: GCA_031772625.1. Classification (NCBI taxonomy): domain Eukaryota; kingdom Viridiplantae; phylum Streptophyta; class Pinopsida; order Pinales; family Pinaceae; genus Pinus; species Pinus tabuliformis. The sequence continues at coordinate 216,646,246 of CM062809.1, read as the reverse complement.
CTTCTTCTAAACAAGGAGACAAATCTTATATACTCCTCCTTTTCAGAAATAGATAAGGAATTATAGGGCTAAACCATAGAGGAACAAATTAACTTCTTCAAGGTTTTTCTCATAACCTCTCTCTAATACCATGTTGATTTTTCATAAGATCTTCTAACTGATATTTATTATGATTTCTTACGTTAATATTTCCTTGCATTCAAATTCATCATAAAGTAATTACACAGAAGATCTTAAATAGTAGAAAAAAATTGACAATGGGATCATAAAGAGACAACCAAACAAGAAACACAAGTATTTACCCAAGGAAAACCCACTTGGGGGAAAAACCCAGCAACCTTTTCCTTAGATAAATTATTCAATTCAACAGAGGTACATCTAAGTCAAACATAAAGTCAAATTGACAACCCTGGTCACACCTAGTCAAACTCCCCGGAAGTAGGTTTTCCCATAATTCAGCCCTCTACCAAAGATATAAGTTTACTCAGATTCAATCATCTTCCCAAGAAATGAGTATGCTCAGATTCAATCCTCTACCAAAGAAATAATTTGCCTCATAGATTTGGTCTTCTCATCAAATGGCTATTTTTCAACCTCATATATTTCAGTCTTCCTTAGATTTCCTCCCTTTATTTAGCCTCATATTTCATCCTTATTTTCCTCAAATGGTCTAAATTGCCCCTGTATATAATATGGTTAAATTTATCTCTTGGAGGAGGTCAAAGCCTTTATTTATACTCTTTTAGGAGGTCGATTGGGTGCAACCAAAAGGGGCAGGCCGACCTGACTTTTTGGAGGGCCGACTTTATGATTTGGAGCCAAGAATTCAATATTAGAAATTCAAAATTTCTCTTTTGAAATTGACATGAAGAACATGTCTTATATCAATTGTATTTCAAGGATAAAGTAAAAATAACATGAAGAACATGTCTTACATAATTCAAGAGATAAATTATTAATTATGAAGATTGATCATAGCTACAAAATTCAACAGGTATTTGATTAAGGAAAAAGATTTATTATTCCTCTTTTCCCCTCCATGATAATAAATCTAGTACGATTTGAAAATTATCAATTTACTTTTGAATACAAATCAATATAAAATTTGTGCTTGGTGGTCATTAATAGAAAAGTGGAGAAGGAGATAAACACCTAGTGCAATAGAAGATTATCCAAAACTCATTTGGTTTTGTAAATTTCAATATATTGGATATCACTTGCTTGGGCCTCAAAAGGTGTAATAAAAACCATTAGGAAACTTTGCTATGAATTTATATTATCTGGAGACCAAACAAAAAGTGTTGGTGATTGCATTTTTGAAACCAAAAGCCATTGGAGGATGGGGCCTCAAAATTCCTTCTCTTTTAAAATATCTTGCTACAAAAAACATACAGAGGGTAATTCAAGGAAGCTAATGAGTTAAAGGAGTAATATTGGATCAAAAATCCCCACAAATGAAAAAATAATTCCCTAATAATATAAAAGGTCATTATCTAAGCTTTCCATTAGGTTGTTTACTCATCGTTTGAAAAAATTAAAAAGGTGATAAAGATAAAATTGGCCTCATCATTTAAGTAGGGAGCAAAGGTATGCATAAAATTATCTTTCAGATGATTCTCGAGTTACGAAATAAAGGTTATTTTAATATTAGGTTTCAAATTGGGAAAGGTCCACTACTTGGACCCAAGACTGGTTGCCAAGGGAAGAAATTAGTTGAGGGGTCAAGTATTCAACAAAATTGAAAATATACAAAGAACTCCTAATATACAGCAATATTAGGCCCAAGGAAGAAGAAGATCAATGAATATGGTCTTTAAATCTTGTAATTCCCTACATGATCCTATTATATTACATTATCTTATTATCCTACCTATTGAGTGATTGACTTTTTTGCTTAATTCCAATAATTATTATTAGTATATGTATGAGGTATGTGTATGCTAGCTACATACCCACACCTTGCATGAATACACTAGTATTCTAAAGCTTAAAGTGTTGGATGATTAAATAAATGGTTAAGCTTGATTAATGGCTAATCATGATTAGTGATTAATTAACCTTAAAACATGATTTATAATTAATGGTTATATTTTAAACAACTCATTTAATTATTGAATTAAGAATATTCTTCAATTTTCATTGATATTTCAAGAATAAGATTATTTTAATGAATGGTAATATTTTATTGAATTAATGAGAGGTGGTTGTGGAATGCACTGCCTAAGTGTTAATTAATGGATAATGGGTAGGTGGAGTGATAAAGAGGGGGTGGATTGAGGAGGTCTCAAGGGGTGAAAGTCAAATTCCTTAAAGGTGAAAATATAGGGGGACATTCAAGGCAATTATCTTGAAGAACAAGGGGCATTCATGAGAGGTGGTTGGGGTGGATAAGGAAGGGAGGCATAAAACAAGGGAGAGTAGAAGACGGGGTTGATATTTTTTTTTTGAGGGGCTTCTTTTAGTCTTTGATTATTTTGGAGTGGTATTAGAGTGGGATGTGGAGAAAGACAAGGGAGAGAACCAAGAGAAAGGTGGGAGAACTCAAACTTGCATCTGTTGGAGAGTATTGGACCTATTTTTGACACACTACAACATTGTTATTGGACTTGGGATGAGAGGGCTAGGGAACCTGAGGGGGTTCCCTAGGCTAGGAAGTCATTCCTAATTATCTAGGCAGTGAATTCAATTGGGAATCCCCAGTAAGAGCACCCAAACCAATCTACCATATCAAGTATTCTTATGTTTGTTTTCTATTTATGTAAATTACTATAATAAAATTCCTTACATGTTTAATATGTTGTAGATCAAATTTTATTTATATGTTAGTGTTAAATAATTGTTGCATTATAAAAAAATTATTTTTGTTGTTGTGAAATTATCGTGAAATTGGTTTTTATTAATTTAGTATTAGTCACAGGACCCTATGTTGAGTCCTCACATGCGTTGTCAAATCCTAGGTTCAAATATGGACCCTATAACCCACCTACACATACCAGCATATGTACGAACACACTCATTATAACTTGTTGTACATGTAATTCACCCTGCAATAAAATAAAATAAACACTAAACATTATTTCAACTTAAAAAAATTAAAGTATTATTACATTCTTCTGAATGTTATGTGCTCTCAAAAAACAACTTTATTATAAACATTAATGTTAACCAATAGTCAAAATATTTCTCAACCATGTTGCACCATAAAAAATTCTTTTCAACATAACTCCAAAATAATATTTCAACCCACCATCAATCAAATAGAAAACTTCATTGGTAAGGTTTTCAATGGTTATGATGATCTAGTAAATAGTTGATTGTTGAATTGAATCGTTGGTGTATAATTATGATGACGGATTAGATAATGAGGTATATTTAGATTTGAATGTGATTACTTGTTGATGGCCAAAATTGACTGCATCAATATTTGGGAATCCACCCAGTCAGAGCCACAAATTAGACTCTTTTCCATTGAAACTGGTGGTTTTGACTAGGATTATGGGTCCAATTACCTGTTACAACTAATTGTTTATGAGGATGAAATGGATGGTGATGATAACTGAAAAACTAATGAGGTTACCTACACAAAATAGAATTAATCGTTTCTAACTACTTGTACCTGGGTATATTAAGTTATATGTGCTAGAAAAATAACGTTGTTTCGTGACAATAAACATTCCCAACGAATTAACGTTGTTAAAATTGATAAAATAACTAATTTGATTAAATAGTTAATCAAATCGATTATAAGCTCATCATATATAAACAACAATCTTGTTATTCACTGTATGTTATAAAATTTAATCCACACATATCAAAACTGATAATTCTAGAATCAATGAAAGCACATACATGAATAATATCGAAATTCTTGAAACAATTCCATTAAAAATAAAATTCATATAGAGCAAATAAAAGTACATATAATGTTGGAAATTTTTGCATGTTGGAATTGATATTGGTTCAAATTATAATAAAGAAAAACTTGAGTACAAAAGTGCAACAAAAGCCTTGCTTTTTCCAAAAATTCAGAACCCCTTGCAATGAGTTTGAGAGGGGAATTTATAGATTTATTTACAATAAGGAGTGGAACTACTCTCCCTAAAATTGCTCAACTAAAACATTAAAAAAAAAAAAACTAAAATAAAAGGAAAATGGTTGTAATAGCTCTCATTTGGTTGAAGATGAGTCAATATTTCTTTGCCATAACCTTTGAATTTCCAGAAACACTACCAGCTCTAGAGGGGAATGAGGCTTGATGTTCACCTGATAGCTGAAGATAAACACTCTCAATGGTGGAAGCATTTGGATGGAGTTGTTAGTTAGTGCCTTTAAAGCTAGCCAATGGCTATGGGGTTTGACCAAAAATTTCTAATTGAGTTCAAGGTTAACTTTAGTCAATTGGTCAATCCTCTTGGTGAATTGTGCCTTCTCCTCAAGCCAATTCTTGAGAAATATTTCGAAATTTGGCAGGGAATCTTCTGGACAACTGGAAACAAGATTTGATTCAAGTAAATAATCATTAATGGATTCAACTAGGGAATTTGATAATTCATGAGCATCCTTGATAAGATTCTTCACCAAACGGATTTTATCTTTCCATCCTTTAAAAATGAATGACTTTTGTATCTCATATATTTTAGGAAAGTTAGATTTTCTTCCTTTAGCATTGTTTTGTCATTTCATCATCTCATTAAGATCCTTTTTGGCTTTACCATAGCATGTTATCATATCCACTAGCTCATCAGCCAAAGTATTTCCCAATTTGCATTGCACCTGAATCAATCCCAGTTTTTCATAGAATAATTATTGTTGCTTTTGAAGTAAAGAATTAAGGTCATGGGCCTCTTGCTTGAATTTCACCAAATGGGCTGTCCTAGCCTGGAATTGCTCCGATCTCTATTGTGATTCCCTGATTTTTACATCCTTTATCTTAATCTCTTCTTCATGTTGGTATTGTAGTGCATTGAAATGCTTTTGTAGTTTTGTCCATGTAATTTCCTTTTGATCCAATTGAGCTTTCCACGGTACTTTCAATTGTTCTTTCTCATTCACAAATGCTTGCTCCATAGTGGAAATATTCTCATCCTTCTCCATTAGAAATTATTGCACCTCAATTTCTTTATCCATGGTTGCAGAGGCATATGCACCAGTAACTTGAGTTAATTTCCCAAGCTCTTCAGTCGGGGTAGCAGAGGATCCTTTCCATAGAACTTCAAGAGAAATGGCTTGGAAGGCTTTCCCTAGGACTAGAGCCTGGTATTCATCAATATTTTTCTTCTTCCTTCCTCTTTTGACTACAACTTTGTGAATTGTATTGTAAAAAATGTCCATTGGAGGGATCTCCTCAATATTGAGGACGATATCTGAAGTAGGATTAACATGAATAATTTCTACCTCAAAATGGGTGACCAATGGTGTCTTCTCAGATATTGAATGCTCTGGCATGATGTTTTGTTGAGAAGGATTACTTTATGGAGTTTATTGTTGAGAAATAGTTTCTCCCCCTAGGATCTCCTTTCCTTGTTCCCCTTGCTTGGACCATTTCAGGGCCTAATAAAATTGGTCCCAAAATTATTCCATCCTCGGGTCTACTGTATGAATTTCTCCTCCAAGGTTTGAAGAACTAGTTGTTGTTGTTTTTTATTGCTGAGGAGGAATCACTGGTTGAGAAGAAGTCTCATATTGTGTATAAATTCTAGTGTCCTTTAGAGATATTTGTTTTTGTAGGGGAGGTTGTAATAAATCTAATGGAAAAGGAGCCAATCTTGCATTTCTGAAAGAAAAAAATTGTTCTCGTTCTTTAACTGATAGTATCTCATCTACCTAACTCAAAATTGTACTATAATAGAATGCTTCAGCAAATATATCATCAAATTTATGCTCTTCATGCAAATATTTTCTAATGCCAGAGGCTACGGTAACCTATTTTTCTACTCCATTAGGGTCATAAGGCCTAGCCAGGATGGTGGCCAACTTCATTACCTCGATATGTCGCAAATCTGTTTCAACATGTCCATAATTGGCTAAAGAGAAAATTACAAAAGGTAGATGGAATTGAGGCGAAACCTTCTTATTGGACTCTTTCAAGGCTTTAGTAATCCCATGACCAAATGTTTGATAAGCTACTTCCCTACATAACATCTTGTATGAAATATAAAGTGGTAAGACATGGGGACATGCATACCTACCAAATAATCTGACATATGTAAATGACTCCTCACCAAATCAATTACCAATTTTCTTAAGGCTTTCCATAGCTTCTGGGGACATTCTATGGGGGTTTGGTTTCAAATATAATTTCATAAATAGGGATGATGACCCTATGAAAAAACTAATAAAAATATCCAAAACAATTGGCCTCCTAGAGTAAATTGTGACAAATATGAATTGGTGAGGGGTAAGAGAGGGTCCACTTCCATCCCATGGTTGGGAAATCAATAGAATAACAGAGACAGACCATGATGTGGGCTGACATGTAAAATGGATGGATTTTTTTCTCGGACACACTATGAGTGGTACAGAAAGCCAAAATGTGTTTGGCCAATTTGTTGGATAGTATAGTGGTCAAGTCAAAATGTAACCCTTAGAAGCCCCATCAATTAAAGCAACCCAACTATCAGGAAATTTAGATACATTTGGGTAGGCATACAATCTGCAAAACATGGCAGAAACTTGACTAAAATGAGAGGTGAGTGAGTTTATAGAGTACTTACCATCCTCCTCTTTCTTATTTTTGTTTGAGTCATTCCTCCATTATTTTAAAGAATCGATTGGGTCCCCATACTTCTTTATGAAGTCGTCCACATACTTTTTTTTGTAAGTGCATTGTGGGTCTGGAAAGTGATACATGTCCTAAAAGGATTTTACTATGAATAACCCAATTATGGTGCCTTTATGTGTGTGGAACATCCTTTCGGTAATGTTTGCAGTTTCAATGACCTATCTAACCATATATATATGGAAAAAGGCGAGGCCTCGATCTAATTATATGAAAGAAAGAGTTTTTCGCGTCCTGTGTGGTCGTCTCTTAAGCTAGGGTTTCATCGTCAACCACAATTTTTTTCACTGTCACCTTAGGGCATTCACCTTCAAAATATTTGTAAATGGCTTCCCATTATGAGTCCCCAAAATCCCTGGTATAGACCATATCTATAAACAACCTTGCACCTAGTAGCTTTTCATCTATTGTTTCCTTAAATGGGTTGGTAGATTGTTGGACACGTGTCTTCTTCTTCGCCTTAGCTCTCTTCATTTCTTCTTAGAAAGAGGAGTTGAAGCTTGCCTATAGAATGAAGAGAGATTAACAGAACAAAGCTATTATGGAGAAGTAATAAAATAGAATGCTAAAGCAACAGTTTAAAATTTGTTAAATAAACTAACTCCTAACCATAAATACGTCAACACAGATCATGAATGAAGTCTTTCAGTTGATTCGACAAGAAGAAGGTGGGAGGCCACGTGATGGATAACATATCATACCTCGAGAGTGGAAATCTCGTAAAGAACTATAATTAACATTTGCTAAAACTTTCAGGGGTCTCGGGTTCTGAGGTAGTAAAGAAGTATAAGTATAGTGAAATCCCAGAGGTGAAAATCTCGTAAAGAAAAAAAATAAGGATCTAGGGAATTTGATGCAGGATGGCTTAAATAGGAGAAGGAGATACCCAGAAGCCTGAATTCTCGTAAGAATTGTAAATTAGAATTTGGAAAATGCTACAGGATTCCCAATCAGCGGGATTTAAAAGGAGAGTGGCCATATATTATTAAAATCGAGGCGAAAACAAGGAATAATCGGAAATGTGGGCCAACCTTAATATGGTGACATGGAACCTAGATACCTAGAAGCTCGGATGGTTATGGAAATAGCAATTTAAAAAAAAAATGTTACATGTTTTCCGAGCAGACAATCTTGATAAACTAAAGCAGTGAAAAGAGGAGTCTTCTCCTTATAAAGGAATTTCGGTGTAAAAACAAATGTGTGGGCGCTTTTTTCAAAAAATGATGACGTGAAACCTAGGAACTCATGTTCCCGTAGGTTTTTATAATTCAATTAGATATGAACTACAGGGTTTGGGGTACCCCAATAAACTTTTTGAATTGTCGTTTCTTCTATTGTTTTGAAGATTTAAGTCAAGGTTGTAGTGGTTCTTTATAGGTTAATTTTGTTATGAAAAATGGAAAAACTAAGGTCCTAACCTTTGTTAAAGGTGATAATATGTACTTATTAAAAATAAAGGGTCCCCATTATTATTATGAATAAAAATTAATGGGGGGTGTTGTTTACTACAACATTACTGAAGGAAACTACTTAAAAGAAAGTCATTCAGGTGAAATTTGTTATCCTAGAACTGATAATCGTGCTATCAACCAATTAGGAATATGTGGAACCAATCATGGATATGCAATATTTAAAGTTAATAAACTTAATTGAGGTTTGAGTTGGACAAAACATGCCATTTTCATAAATTGGCATAATTCTAGGTGAAATGAATATCCTGGGAAATTTGGGTAATGCTTAGTATTAGAAACCCTAGGTTGGGATTTTAACCTTTGCAGACAATATTTATATTTAATAAAAATCATTTATACACTAGGTAAATCAATGGAATATATATATATTTATATATATACCACCTCTCATGAATGGTTGTCATTCCTTGAGGTAAATGCCTTGAATTCCCCCCATATTTTCAACTTTAAGGCCTTTGAATTTCACCCACTGATACTTCCTCAAGCCACCCCCTCCTTACCACTCCACCTACCCCTTGTCCCTTAATCAACACTCAAGTGGTCCATTCCCCAACCACCCATTATTAATTCCATAAAATGTTTCCATTCAATAAAATAATATTATTCTTGAAATGTTAATCACGCTTAAAGGATCTTATTAATAAAATAATTAATTAAATCATGTTTAAAATATAATCATAAATTATAAATCATGTTTTAAGGTTTATCAATCACTAACCATGATTACTATTAATAAAGCTTAACCATTTATTTAATCATACAACACTTTAATGGAATGAACCCCAAAACACACCCTAAAAAAAATCAAAATTGATGACTAAATTGCAATACTCAAGTGGTACTCCACAAGTCTATTACTTAATTCTATGATACCGTCTTGATTATTCATCAGTTTTTCTTTTGTAATACTTGGATAAAAATTGATTTCAATTTTTACCATAAAATTTTCTCACCTTATAACTCATATATTTTAGGTTGTCTTTAACTTTTCCCATAACACTCTTTAGTCTATGGTTTGTTGTTAAGTTATGGTATGTTCTATGCTTATAACAATTTACTTCTTTTTCTTATTATATTCCACATATTAGCAATCACATGTACATAAAGTAAAGTGCAGATAGAACATTAAACGATCGACAGAAAACAAGCCAAGACAAGAGACACAAGATGTGGCGGCTAGCCAGGGACAAACCCCACAATGTGTGGGGAAACCCTTTGATCAAATCTTCTTTTATCTTCAATAATTCAACAAAGAGAAATAGTACAATAAATCTTATTCATATCATCAATAGCAAACCCTATATCAACAGCATCAACATTAGCGGCTTCATCATCAAACTAGGGCAGACGATATCTCACAAACTGACCCTCGGATCGACTTGATTCCACCACCAAAAGTTGCGGCTTCCAGAGGAGGCTCAGATGAACCTACAGTGTAGTTCAGATGAGGAGATCTTCTATTCCACGCAGGTAAATCTTTACTTCTGCAATTGCAGCTTCAGTTTCGGCAGTTTCCAGCTTCAAACTAGGGTAGTCGATATCTTGCAAACCGTCTGTCGGATTGACTTCATTCCACCATCAAAAGTTGTGGCTTTCAAAGGAGATCCAGATGAACTTATAGTGCAGTTCAGATGAGGATATCTTCTAGTCCACTTAGGTCAATCTTTACTTCTGCAGTTGCAGCTTCAGTTTCAGTAGTTTCCGGCTTCAAACTAGGGCAGTCAATATCTTGCAAACCGTCCGTTGGATTGACTTCATTCCACCACCAAAAGTTATGGCTTTCAAAGGAGATCCATATGTACCTACAACGTAGTTCATATGAGGAGATATTCTAGTCCACACAGGTCAATCTTTACTTCTGCAGTTGTAGCTTCAGTTTTGGCAGTTTACAGCTTCAAACTAGGGCAGTCGATATCCTGCAAACCGTCCGTCAGATTGGCTTCATTCCACCACCAAAAGTTGCAGCTTTCGGAGGAGATTCAGATGGACCTATAGTGAAATTCTAAGGAGGAGATCTGATGGTCAATGCTGGTCTAAATTTGGATCTACAGTTGCAGCTTCAGGTTCAACAGCTTCCGGCTTCACATGTGTGAGAGAGAGACCCTTTTCTACGCAGTAGAGAAGAGACTCATTTCTACGCAGTAGAGAGAGAGAGAGATGTGATGAGATGAGAGTGAGTCCAAATGAGGAAAATTCCTCTTATATTTATACACAATGTTGGTGTTTGAATAGATATGACTGTTGGGCTTCTGAGCCTACATGAGTTGTAGGTCTGCTTGATAATAATTCCATAATAAAAATAAATTCATATCTCCATGAATACTTATCGGAATCGGATGATCTTTATATCAATCCTACACCTCTCGATGAGAGGAATCTAATAAAAATATTATCAGCCATGAATAAGATGACCCACATGAAGTTTTTCCCTAGTTTCCAATTTTAACACTCCCTCTCAACTAGGGAGAACTTCATCTGCAATCTATCTATCGGTCGTTACTATTCATCCATCAAATGCACTACCTTGTATAGCCTGACCCTTGCCCTACTCTACTCTATTCTGCCTATTCTACTTTGTCTTGTTCTACCCTGTACTGATCTGTACGGCTTTGCTCTGTTATGCGCTTCTCTGCTTTGTTCTGTTCTGCTTTGCTTTTATCTGAATTATGAAGAAGAAGAAATGATCGAGGATGTATCATACTGACTCAAAGTCAGTCTCAGAGTATGTACCACTGGTCCCAGACCAATATCATCCTCCACTGACTCAAAGTCAGTCTCAGAGTGCATACCACTGGTCCCAGACCAATCTCAACCGACCCGAAGTCAGCTTCATAGTAAGTACCACTCCTACCACTGGTCCTAGACCAGTATCGCAGTCTCAAAGAGTGTACCATTGGTACCATACCAGTCTCAACTGACCCGAAGTCAGCATCATAGTATGTACCACTCTCACTGGTCCCAGACCAGTATTGCACTGACACGAAGTCAATCTCAGAGTATGTACCACTAGTCCCAGACCAGTCTCAACCGACCCGAAGTCAGTTTCATAGTATGGTACAACTCCTACCACTGGTCCCAGACCAGTATCATTGATCCCAGATCAATGGAGGTCATCCTAGCGTAGGGAGTATGGTAGATACAACGATGCATCCATCGGTACTACTATGGTCCCTAACTTCATTTCCCTGCTCATTGATCAGATGAGAGCTACTTCCCATGAGTCCTAGACTGCATGGGTAGGATGCCTCGATAGGAGAACTTAATCAATCCTGTCCTCACAGGAGAACACATCAATCCTGCTACAATCGCCATGGAGAACACATCAATCTAGGCCGCCATGGAGAACACATCAATCCAAGCCTCACAGGAGAACACATCAATCCTGCTACAATCGCCATGGAGAACACATCAATCTAGGCCTCACAGGAGAACACATCACTCTTGCTACAATCGCCATGGAGAACACATAAATCCAGGCCTCATAGGAGAACTAATCATCCTGCTACACAGGAGAGCGAATCATCTTATTCCACAAGAGGGCAAATCATCTTGTCCCACAAGAGAGCGAATCATCTTGTTCCAGTGCACACCACCAGGGGAGGGTGAGTCACCCTGTGGTCGTATGTTGCTCCAGTAAGAACCGCAAGCCCTCAGAGCTCCCAAAGCTCAATGTATGCAACATGCAAGGACCCTTGTACAAGGGTTTCTTGACAACTCCAATTCATTTGGGAAAATCACAGATTAGATCTTTTCTCAGGGCTTTGACAAGGTGTATCATCCTGTACATCATCTTAATGCGATGAAGCCTCCTTGCTCATCAACTTACCATATCCCAGATGATGTCTATCTGCTGGAGAAATTAATGAATACGAGATTCCTCAATAATCGAATCCCACCTCTGGTTGTTATAGAGAATCATAGTGGTATCCAATGTAAATCCAAACAGCTCACTAAAGAGTTTTCACAACTAGACTGCCTCACAGGAGGCCATGCTAGCAACAATATACTCTGCTTCGGCGATTCTCAAAGCCACTGACTTCTGCTTCCTACTCATCCAGGATATCGAAGCAGATCCCAAGGTGAAACAACACCCGGAAGTGCTCTTACGGTCCACCACACTACCTGCTCAATTAGAATCAGTATATCCAAGTAGTCTCACATCTCCGGCAGTGTATCTTAACCCATTAGTAATTGTGCCACGAAGATATCTGAGAAGATTCTTGGCATCAATCTAGTGAGGCTCAACTAAATATGAGCTCACAATGCTAACTGCAAAACATATGTTCGGACTGAGGTTCACCAAGAACATCAACGCGAATGAGTTTTTGAAACTCATAGGCATTTCCCAAATTTGGTCCGACATCACTACCATATAACTTCTGAAAGTTAAGATCCTTGAGGTAGTCACAGGCTTGCAGTCCATCATACCAAATATTTTCAGAATCTTCACCACATATTCTCCTTGAGATAGGAAAATTTCCCTTGGATTCTGTTAGTGTCAGTCATGATGCCCTCCATCAGTGATCAAAAAACTCTTTGCATATGCATAAGTAGGTGTCTCATCGATGTCAGTTTTGCATTCCATTAGGCATGCCATAAAACTGATGGAGGAGTTGGTCCTTGTCCCCTTCTTGGCTTTGCTGGATCAGGTCATGTCAGGTATTAAGCTTGTGTCATACTTGTTTTGTTTTGTCTTGAAGTCCCAAGTCTTAGGTCTAGGGTTTTGGTCAAAAATCACTGCAAGGTCATGAGTCAAAGGTCCATGAGTGCCCAGCAAGCCAGAAGGAGGTATGTACATATGTTCCATTGATATTTTTCATCAGGTACAGATCATTTATACCTTGGATTTAAAAACCTTGTTTTTAAACCCAAGGTCATGTAATATTTGTAAAAAATAAGGAAAATTTCAAAAGTCTTCAAAATGCCGGCAATAACCCTGGTCTCCTCGCCAGACTCCATCAGATGGTCAACCTACAAAAAGAATGAAGTTAAAGCGCCTCAAAAGCTAAATTCAGGACAAAGCAACTCAAAAAGCAGTGTTAAAAGTGAATGCCAAAATAGAACATTAGAGAGTGGGTTTTGTGATTTAATTTTTTCAAATTCAACCTACAAGAGCTAAATTTCCCTCTAAACATTTCATTATGCCTCTATGAGCTAACAAAGAGGAGCAAGAGGGCGAAAATAGTGAAGGAGGTCGAATTGCAGTGAAATTGGAGAGTTTCTCTGGTGCGCGACCACTCGGGCAGGGTGCGCGACCACCTGGGCTGCGCGCGACCACTCGAGCCCTCCTCCACAGTGCAAATTTTACACTCGCGCGACCACTCCAACCCTGCGCGCGACCACTCGAGCTGTAACTTGCAGAACCGGCCCAAACTCACTCAAATTGCCTTGTGACTTGTAAATTGCTCGAGGTAGGCCTCTCAAATGTTTTGAATGTTGAAAATAAGGATGATGAGATTGTGTTTGTGCATTTTTATCATCAAAATTATGAAGAGAAATATGTTAAGTGATTGCTTGTTCTTGTAGGAAATTTTGCTAGGGTTATGTTTGATTTCAAGGTTTTTAATTCCTTTTTATTCCCTCCATTACTCCTATTAGATTTACACTTGTCATCATGTGTCTCAATCTCATCTCATTTGCAAAGAATGAATCTCAATTCCCCATTCCCTACACCTAAAACCCTAATCCCTCTCATATGCATCCCTAAACCCTAAACCCTCTATACAAATCTGTCCCAAAACCCTAATTCATTCCCCACAGCAATATCATTATAAAAATATGTAAAACCACAACAAAGATCAAATAGTGATGTGAAAATGAAAGAGCAATTGCAATAATAAAACAAAAAGACAAAAAACAGAGAAAAAGATTACTATGTGTAGCCAAGTTATTGCAAAGACAAAAGAAACTTATTGTTGTGTATAGTCCTCATAAAAACAGTGAAAAGGAGGCTGTTATTCATAACAAAAACAAAGTAAATACAACTGTACCTATTTGTTAAAGGACAGGTTGCCTTGAAATACTGTTTGTAAAGGAAGATTGCTGTGTTTTCAGACCCAAACCTCTGTATCTTTTTTCCTTCTATTCCCCTAGATGCAATACATCTCCTTTCTCTTTGAATCTGTCAAATAAAGCCTTTCCCCTCCCCTTATGACAAATGCAAATTAATCCCTTATTGCCCCTTAGCATCAAAAGCATATCAGTCCCTTGGAAAAAACAGAGTATGCTTCAAAATGTACAGTCAAAGGACATAATTAAAAAGCAAGCTGTTGATGCTAGTAATCAGTGCTGCCCCATCTCCTGTATTACATGCTACCCCTTACCCCCTGTTGAAAAATGTATTGTCCTTTCCCTTGGTGACCTTATTACATGTCTTCCCTAATAAAGATATTTCTTTGCAAATGATTTCCCGATGATGAGAGATGAGATAACATGTTTGACATTTTGTGAATTATTCCTTAAAAGTTCCCTGTTTTTATATATTTTCCCATTCCTTATGAAAAAGTCCCTCCCCTAACATTTCCCTCATGATTTTTTCCCCTTGAAAACAGCATACTTCTCAGCATTTTGCAGGCAGGGCAGCAGTCAACTTTGTCTATTTTCTCCACCTTGCTCAATAACACCATGTCAACCACTGAAACTAATGAGCAAGGTGATGACCGGTCTTCTTCTACGGAGGTTGAGGCACAGCAGAGGCCTCGTAGGGGTGGCAAAGGTGGTCATCATAGGAGAGAAGAGCCCACATCTTTAGCAGAATTACAGGCTTGCCCATTGGCAGTGACTTGTTTCCAGTACATGTCATGTTTCCAGTTTTGCGAGAGGCTTGCCCAGATTCAGCACCACAGGGAGTTGGCCCGGCTATTTGTTTTGCGCCTTCATGATGGGCAGGTTACTCTTGCAGGGGTGAATTTTGTGTTTTCTCCTGAGATGATTTCAGAGGCTACCGGGATACCCAATGTGGGTGAGGTGTGGCCAAAGCGCAAATGGCTGGATTTTGTTTATTTTGAGCCATATGTTAGGCCAGCATTTGTACATCACTTGTCAGGGAACTTTCCTTTCAGATTCCTCCGAGAGGAGTATGCTCCGATCATGCGGCTTATCATGCATTACTTCACATGTGAGGGAAGGTTTTCACGAGTCTTTTCTTGTCACATTCACCTGTTGATGCACTTTACCCGAGTGAGGATGATGAACATCCCGGTTTACTTCTTCCAGGACATTTAGAGGATGGTGTCCGTGTTTCAGAGGCAGTCCCCAGCTCAGCAGCACAGGAGTTTGTGCCATCATGGTCTCATTCAGCTCATTGTTTCCCATCAGTTGAGTCAGCAGGGCATTCCATGGGCAGACTTCATTTCTCATGAGGTTTTTACAGTGCCACCATAGCCACAGCCAGAGCCAGAGGTCATTCATGAGGCGGGAGGTCCATCACACCAGCCCGAGATTATTGTTCCGAGACATGTTGCTTCCCCACTGCAGCTTACATATCAGAGGGGTCATAGGACCTTATTTGCAGCAGCTCGACGAGTATTTTCTCCACAGCAGGTGGAAGGGGTCTCGTCATCTTCTTCAGATCAGCGAGTGTTATCTCCACACCAGGTGGAAGGGGCCTCGCATTCTTCATCAGCAGAGGCAGTACGGGAAGGCAAGCAGCCCATGGTTGAGGATGAGAGAGCTGGCGATACACATAATGATTTCATTGACCTTGACGCTCACTCTCCTTCTTCAGATTTTTATGAGCTTATCAGACAGAGAGAGGAGGAGAACCTCGTGTTGCAGCAGAAGCTCCAAATGGCTCAATGGACCATCACTTATCTGGAGCAGCGCAACAGACAATTAGAGGCGGAGAAAGAACTTGATGAGCTATGGAGGATCCGCGGTAATAGAGGCTTGAACCGTAGGAGGCCTGGGGACCCATTGCCTGCTGACCAGGAGTCTTTGCTCATTCAAGCAAATGCTCGCTTGGAGAAACTGTTGGAGAAAGCCAACCAAGACAAAAGGCTGCTATGGAACATGAAAACTCATTATTGGGCGAGAATGCATGTTTGCAAGGCAAAAATGAAGATACTCCAAAGGAAGTTGTCCGAGGCCCGCAAGAGAAGGAAGAAGACCAACCCGCTCCGTATCTTGGCTGAGGCCTCTCTTACTCACCATGATACTCATTAGCCTCCTCCTGGCAGCAAACTCAAGAAATTTTTAGAGTTTTGAGGCATTTTTGGCATTTTTGAGAATTTTACAGGTTTTGGCCGTTGGAGTGGTCTCACCCCGCGCGCGACCACTCGTGGGGACAGCTCAGAACGGGGAAAACTCTGCATTTTTGGAATTCTCATGCAAAAATACACTTGCCTATGCATGGGGTCAAATTTTTATGGAGATTTGGGCCTCCAAAAGCTCAAAATACATGCAAATTTTGACTTTCTACCCCTTTTTTGAGTTGCAGAAAGCTGTCTTGGGAGAAATGACTTTTGAGGGGTCAAATCAACTCCAAATTCAGAAATTCCAGTTGGGTTGGAAAGTAGACTCACAGACCTTTCCAATGAGCTATCTTGCACCTGATTTGGACACCAGGAAGGCCCTCAAACACAGCTTCCAATGCGCGCGACCACTCCAAGGCAGGGGCGCGACCACTCAGGGAAATTTTGCCAGTTTGACCATTTCGGCCTGCAAAACTCAGTTTTTACTATGGTTGACTCTTAATGCTTGTAAATGATGGATTTTTGGATAATTTTCATGGCACATGGATACATTTACTCTCCTTTAACACTTCTAGAAGTTTCCTTGATGTAAATAGTGAATATTAAATGCATGGATGGGTTACCTAAGTTTTAGAGGCAAGTTGTTTTGACTGCCTATTATCTAGTGCTCAGTTTAGAATTAGTTGAAACAGCTCCTAGGAAGCTGAGCTCGACCCCTAGAGGTGGGGAAAGGAGTTAGATCATCTATATTATGCCTTCTCTTGCTCATTTTCATGGTTGGACTCTTGTGGGAGAAGCTCTATTGTATATTTTACTTGTATCTCTGCAATTTGAGGAGAAGGAAGGCCAGGGTTTTGCAGACATCATTGTGGATTCTTGTGGATTATTGGGTTGATGGTGTGTTTCCTAATTGTCATTTTAAGTGTGTTTATGTATTACATCTCTTATTCTATTGCTGCTAATTAAACAAAAGAAGTGATAAAGTTTGAATTCATGCATGCCATGCTCAGCTTTCAATTTTGTTTAATATTTATGTTTTCCACTGTCTAAAGAGGATTCAAAGTCATTGTTTGCCCTCTTTAGCTCCCTCTCTTTCTTCCTTGATCATCCATCTCAGCTTTAAGGCATCAGCACAAACTCCTTCCTTGCCCCAAAGTCCCACCTGCAAAAACTGAGCTCAATCCCCACACCCTGAATTGCACTCCCTCCAATTGCCACCAAAAACCCCAAAAACTTTAAATCAACCCTCCTCATCAGTTTGCTAGCCTAATATCTTTGATCCTAATTGGTCTGCTCACCCCATTGAGAAAATACCTTGAGTCTGACCGGAGAGAGCCTTCTCCTTCCTCGTAGGGCTAGCTACGAGGTGTAATGGTTTGATGTAGCCTTGAGATTTGTCTATCTTAGCCTAGGTGAAATTTCAAGCACTAACAGATTCTACCAAATTTCAAGTCCTTGGTTCTTCATTTCAAATTCAGAAGCCAACTCCCTCTTACATTTGTGAATGAGAGGGTATGCACCTGTTAGAAAGAGGTCATCCACATAAAACAATAGTATGAGAGGCTTTTCATCTTCAACCTTAAAGTAAAGGCTAAGATCAGCTTCACTCCTAGTGAATCCTAGCTTCATCAAGTAGCTGTCGATCCTCTCATACCATGCTCGGGGTGCTTGCTTCAGCCCATAGAGAGCCTTATTCAACCTGCATACATGAGATTTTCAACCATAAATCTAAAATCCTTCGGGTTGATCCACATAGACCTCTTCTTTGATCGAACCATGCAGGAATGCGATCTTGACATCCATCTGATGTAGGTTCCATCCTTGTGAAGCCACAAGGGCTATGATCGAGTGGATGTTCGTATATCTGGCAACAGGTGAAAATATCACATCATAGTCTATACCTTCCTTCTGGGAGAAACCATGAGCAACAAAACGAGCCTTATACTTTTCCATACTTTCATCTTTGCATGCTTTATCTTGTAAAGCCATTTAGAAGTGACAATTGTCTTGTCCTGGGTCTGGGAACTACTTCCCAAACATCATTCTCCATAATAGACTCATATTCTTTGGTCATAGCATCCTTCCATACTTGATGCTTAACTGTATTTGAGAATTATGGAGGCTCATTTTGTATAATCGTTCTCATGATGGTCAAGTATCCCTGATACCTGTTAGGTTTCTTACTTTCACGGAAGGTTCCTCGGGGTGCAACATGTCCTTCAGAATCATCAAGTATCCCCCTAAGCCATGAAGGCCTCTTCCTAGAAGAGGGAGGCTTAGGTGGATAAATAAGATCCATGGGTTCCTCCACATCAGGCATTGTTACATCATCTACCCATAGAGACAGCTTCCACAATCGTATGGTTCTTCCTTTCTACCACACCATTCTTCTCAGGAGTATGTGGTGTAGTAGTCTCCCTCTTAATGCTAGCCTCAGATATGCCTGAGTGAACCAACTGTAATATATCGGAGGTCTTGCTTTGACTTGAGGGGAATGGTCCCCTTTTGAGCTTTCCTTCGACACATCCCAGACATACACCTTCTTTCTCTACTTGGAATTTGGGCATCCCTGTTACCATCTGTCTTACATTGGGTAGAGATTTGTAATGAAGGTGGGCAAACCTCCGATGCCAAAGTTTGGACTGAAGAGATGTATCATAAGATATGACACCTAGTAGACTTCCATCGACCTGATATAATGAATCAACACGACACCCAAGAGTAAAGGCATCTTTAACATTATTTTTCCATATACGTACCTTGCCGTCACTGAAGGTTACCTTGTAGCCTTTTTCTTCCATTGCCGAGATGGATACCAGGTTCTTTTTTAGATCAGGTACACATAATACATCTTGTAAGTGAATCATATTACCTTGATTCAATTTGAGAGAAACATTGCCTACACCTTTCACGGGGTATTTCATGTCATCTCCAAGGACAATTTCTAGGTTAGTTTCTTTCTCTACCAGATTATGGAGTACTTCTTTGTAACCAGTGAAGTGTCTTGAGGCACCACTATCAATGAGCCAAATTCCCATTGAGTCCGAAGGAGCGGAGGTAGATAGAGAAGCTGGTAGATAATATTCAGCCTGCTTATTGTCAATAGTGTTAGATTCATACTTGGAATTTCTAGCCTTCTTGAATGGTTGCCCTCTTCCTTGATTTCCAGTATTCCTTTTACCTTTGCTGTTGAATTTTCCATTCCTTCGATTCCCATGAGAGGGATTTTGATCATCGTCACGGTGAGAGTCCTTTCTATCAGGGCATTCCCTTGCATAGTGACCTCCTTTATTGCAAATGAAACATCGTCCTTTTCTTCCACCCTTAGATCCAGCGTTTCTTTTCGATTTAGACCCAAAATTATTTCTTTTCTTAGCATGAGAAGAAAAAGCAGTAGGAGGACCTTTAGGCAAGGGAATTTCTTGCTCTTCTACCCTTGTTTCTTCTTGAATGCATCTAGCCATTAATTTCTCGAAACCAGGAATTACATTATTGTTCAAAATAGTATTCCTAAACACATACCATTCGAATGGTAATCCTCCAAGAGTTTTGAGTGCCATTTCTCTGTCAGTAATAGTCTCCCCAATAGATAGGAGATTGTTCTTGATCTCGGTGATTCTTAAGAAGTATGCTTGCATGCTCTCATCTTTACCCTTCTTGATTCTCCTCAATTTATTTCTAAGAAACAAAACTTGATTTGCATCATTAACTTTAAATAAACTCACCAGTTTATCGTAGATTTCCTTGGAGGTGTCTAGATCAGAGATGTAGGCCACCAAGCACTTGTCGATAGAGTCCTGAATGATCTTCTTCACTTTAATTTCTCCGTTCTTCCATTTCTTCCTGGTAGCAGGAGGTGCATTTGATGGAGGCTCAACAATATTGCCTCTCACATGATCCAATACTCCTTGATCCTCAAGGGCTAGATCGATAGACATGTTCCATCCGTGATAGTCAGCTTTCTCATGGAGCTTGTCTTCGATAGGAAAGAGTGTTGAGGATCCCATCATTCTTTTAGGATAGCTTTGCCAATCTTCTCTTCGGTGATTGCTCTTGCTCTTGCTCTTGCTTGGGCTTTGTCTTCACCTCAGCTTTGATACCATGTTAAGTTATGGTATGTTCTATGCTTATAACAGTTTACTTCTTTTTCTTATTATATTCCACATATTAGCAATCACATGTACATAAAGTAAAGTGCAGATAAAACCAAGACATTAGATATTAGCAATCACATGTACATAAAGACAAGAGACACAAGATGTGGCGGCTAGCCAGGGACAAACCCCACAATGTGTGGGGAACCCTTCGATAAAATCTTCTTTTATCTTCAATAATTCAACAGAGAGAAATAGTACAATAAATTTGATTCATATCAGCAGTAGCAAACCCTAGATCAACAGCATCAGCATTAGCAGCTTCATCATCAAATTAGGGCAGACGATATCTCACAAACCGACCGTCGGATCGACTTGATTCCACCACCAAAAGTTGCAGCTTCCAGAGGAGGTTCAGATGAACCTACAGTGTAGTTCAGATGAGGAGATCTTCTAGTCCACATAGGTCAATCTTTACTTCTGCAGTTGCAGCTTCAGTTTCGGTAGTTTCTGGCTTCAAACTAGGGTAGTTGATATCTTGCAAACCATCTGTCGGATTGACTTCATTCCACAACCAAAAGTTGTGGATTTCAGAGGAGATCCAGATGGACCTACAACACAGTTCAGATGAGGAGATATTCTAGTCCAAACAGGTCAATATTTACTTCTACAGTTGCAGCTTCAGTTTCGGCAGTTTCCAGCTTCAAACTAGGGCAGTCGATAGCTTGCAAACCGTCCATCGGATTGACTTCATTCCACCACCAAAAGTTGCAGATTTCAGAGGAGATCCAGATGGACCTACAGTGTAGTTTACATGAGGAGATCTTCTAGTCCACACAAGTCAATCTTTACTTCTGTAGTTGCAGCTTCAGTTTCGGCAGTTTCCGACTTCAAACTAGGGCAGTTGATATCTTGCAAACCGTCTGACGGATTGGCTTCATTCCACCACCAATAGTTGTGGCTTTCAGAGGAGATCCATATGGACCTACAGTGTAGTTCTAAGGAGGAGATGTGATGGTCAACATGGTCAACGCTGGTCAAAATTTGGATCTGCATTTGCAGCTTCAGGTTCAATAGCTTCCGGCTTCACATGTGTGAGAGAGAGACCCTTTTCTGCGCAATAGAGAAGAGACTCATTTTTGCACAGTAGAGAGAGAGATGTGATGAGATGAGAGTGAGTCCAAATGAGGAAAATTCCTCTTATATTTATACACAACGTTGGTGTTTGAATAGATGCGACTGTTGGGCTTCTGAGCCTACATGAGTTGTAGGTCGGCTTGATAGTAATTCCATAATCAAAATAAATTCATATCTCCATGAATACTTATCGGAATAGGATGATCTTTATATCAATCCTACACCTCTCGACGAGAGAAATCTAATAAAAATATTATCAGACATGAATAAGATGACCCACATGAAGTTTTTCCCTAGTTTCCAATTTTAACATTTGTGTTGGTGGTGTATTAAAATACAATTACTCTTATTTACACTATGGGGTATTTTAACCACCATATATTTCAGTTATATATATATATATATATATATATATATATATATATATATATATATATATATATATATATATATATATGGAGAGAGAGAGAGAGAGAGATAGACCTAAATGTTCGTTTTACCCCTTATTGAATTCATATAGGGTTTGACACAAGGTTTTCTTATAATTATGATATGAAATCAAACAATAAACTTTCACCCTCTTTCTTTGTTCTTCTATGACTCATCCTACCCCAACATTATTTACTATGATATAACCATGGCATATGATAATTGGTAATTAAAAAGTGATGCCTCTATCTCATTAGGCGTTTTAGGCCTTCACATAATAATTATTATCAAATCCTAAAATATATATCCACATCTATGAGCAATACACTATGCAAACATCCAAGTCTAAACCTTGAGGCTGCCTGACGGACCTGTCATCAGCTATGTTTAACATATGGTTTATTCATTCTAAGTTTTAAGGTTGTATATATGAAGGTTGCCCCCACACTTGAATTAACTTGTGAATGTTAACAAATGGACTACACAAGATTACATGGATCATTTCTATTGGTCCATGACGTGGCTCCCCACTTGGCCTCACATGGCTCTGCATGGAAGGGTGTGAACTTTGAAATGAACAAACAAGAATGAATGTAGATAGATCAACGACATAAAATGTTAGGGTTTTTCTTTTACCTTAATGACCTTATTTGTGCCAGTATTCTTGGTCATTTTCATTTGGTTTACAGACAATGTGTCACTTTACTTTGCAACCTAGTTTCAATCTACCATTCATGGCTAAATTTCTAATATTTGTACCTCGTCCTCTTTCCAAGCTTTATCCATTCACCTTCGAAGTAATTACTTATGATTCCAAATGATATCACTAGTAAGTAAAAAATCATAAGAGAAATTTTATGAGTTCTTTAATTCTCTTTTGTCAATTTCTTGCGTTATTAATTTAACCAGTTATTTATCTGCTTGAAGTTGCAAATTTTGCAAGGAGTATTTCCCTAATAATGCCAAGAATCTACTCATTATTTATCATAGGCATGAACCTCCTTTAGCTAACTTGTGGTTGAAATTGAGTTGGTTGGAGGAGATTAACTCCTTTCCCCTTTTTCTTCAAGTAAACCTTTGTTTCTTGTTTTCTTTGTATACGACATCTCTTAGTCTGCTAGAAAAACTAGAGTTTAACCCTTTTAATTTTTGTACGCAAGTTCAATACGAAGTTATGGTGGCACTTCCATCCCCCTCTTGCTAGAGGATTCACTCTCAGAAGTTAGAATAATTATTTTGTTCCTTTCAAGGGAAAAACCATTATTACTATTCTTGCAATTCTTGGTAATGTCCTGGTTAATTTTCTAAATTGGCTTTTCAAAAATAAAACCTTAGTACACCATGGTTCTTATATAGCCACAGGTAAATATTGACATAAATCTTCTTATTTCCACGTTTGTAAATACAGTTTCATGGTTATTTTTCCTTATATGGAATTTTTATTCATTCGCATGGTTTTAACCCTACCCGAGCTTGTTAATTTGATATTCTTTTCCAAACATAACAATAACAAGTAAAGGATGTGGGTCCTCAGACATAGCTTTTTCCTTAGGTATAATGGGTACTAATTTTTTTCTTGTTTCTTTGTTGTTAATGTTTCCTTTTTATGAACCACAACTTATATTTTTTTATTGTTGGAAATTCTCTCGTACACTCATTCTTTGGAGTTTTGAATGTAATCTTTTAGACTCAATACACACACACACACACACATATATTCTTTGGCATTTTGAATTGATTCCTTTACACTCAATATGCACCCTCCCAACCCTATAAAATGATCATCTTTCTCTCTTACATATAAAAGTGATTCTCTCATTGAGGATTGAAGCACCAGAGTTTCTACTCTGAATTTGTTATCATGGGAACTATTCATAATTTTAGCCTAAGGGAAAATTTTATTGTTTAATGCATTATGCCCTATTTGTATATTTTTTTGAGCGACCAAGGATGGAAGCCTTCAGTCAATGGAATCTATTTTTTCTTAATTATAAAATAGATCTTAATCAACCATTTTGGTTATGTCCTATTTCATTATGAATGAAATTGTATGTTGAGTCATTTTATTTGATAACTCAAATGGATTTTCCCTTACTTAATATAAACTATATTTTTTTTTTCTCTGCAAATTCAGAATTTTCCAATATACGTTCTTGATAGTTTTTAGTGTTTACTTACTTTGGTGAAATTCTAAGATAAATGATATAATAGAAATCTTCCCACTAATGGGTTCCTTTCTGTTTTATCTAAAACTATAAAGGTTGGCTAGTGCCCCTCATATGCACACTTGCTTCATCATACTAGAGTTTCATGTGTTATCTGTAGATAAATTTCTATTGTTATCTGAAGTTTAATTCAGATACATTTGTATATCCATGTATTATATAGTTAAGATTGTGTTTTTCCGAGGTCCATGTCTCAAATTCCATTATTTTCTTATGTATTAGTGTAGTTTAGCCACACCTTTGGCATTCATTTATTTTATGGCTACAATCTTGTCTTAACTAAATTTACCTTCAAAAAAGGACGCTTCTAGTCTACCCTAAGCAGATTGTTTTGGACTTTTACTCAGATATATCATTCTCTATTTTAATCATGTTTTTTCATGTTTACACATACACTGAAACTCTAATTTTGAGATGTTATCAATGCATTTAAAATAAATAAATTTTTATTACAGGTTATTCTATAAAATCCTTACACATTAAATAAAATACATATTTATTTCAAATATTTATAACATGGTTTTTATTGTTCTACATAAACATGAAATATTTGAACAATATATTTCTATTTTCCTTTTTCATTTGCATGTATAGACATTTTGGAAACAAAAAACTTGAAAATTGTAACAACACTACTGCTATACATATATTCAACAATAAAATACTTAGAATGTAATAGTTGAAAATACAATTTATTCAATGTAACGATTTGTCAATATATTTTTGGAAAATAATAATGGAGTTGCAATGCTCCTCCCAACCTTGACTCTTCCTCCTCAATGAGTCCCCCCGAACTTCAATGGACTGCAAGCCAGAAAATTATGTTTGTTTTCATTTTTGACTACTATACCTACTGACTCCAACTCTACACTTTGTGATTCTAATTGGAGTACATGAAAAAAAGTCCCTTTTTCAAGATTCGGTTGGCAATAAGTACCTCCTCCCTTATCCTTTGGGTGGCAGGAAATTACTTTGCTCATTAATGAATTCCACTCTCCCCAACTTCCTACGAAAATGTCCTATCTATCTAGGGGAGTTATTAATCAATTTAAAATTCCATAATTAATAATCTAATCCTCATATTAGATTCCTAGGTCTTACATCATCAAAGGGTTAAAAAAATATAACCATTACCTTGCAGTATGTAACTTATCTTTAGCCATTTGGTGCCTCACCATTATTTTCCAAATTTCTTTTTTTATTAATAACTTAATAAAAACATATTTACATAAAGTAAATATCAATAACAAAATACTTTATGTTACTAATAAACTAGTTTCCTTTAAGTCTTAAATTTATAAGATCATCACACTTGAAATTAAATATTCACAATTAATACTAAGTCGGGGGATATCACATTCTCCCCCACTTGATTTTGACACCGTCATCGTGTACTTCTTTGGAATTCAACTTAGTCTCATAATAAATAAGGATATTCCTCTCCAAAATAATCTTATGATTCCCAATTTTCTTCCTCCAAGATGAAGTGTTTCCAATGTACTTTAACACGAGCTATAATTTTATTCTGTAGTGTGACTTCCCTCTTTTATAGTATGCATAGATGTTCTACCAAGAACTCGCCTTCTAGTTCTACATGTACCACATTCCAATAAATAATGTGAGTTTGATCATGTATACTCACTTTATTTATTGGAATGTGGTATAGGTAGAACTGGAGGGCGAGTTCCTCGTAGAACCTCTATGCATACTATACAAGAGGGAAGTCACACTATGGAATAGAATTATAACCCATGTTAAAGGACATTGGAAACACTTCATCCTAGAGGAGGCAAATTGGGAGTAAGAAGATTCTTTTGAAGAAGCATATCCTTATTTATTTTGAGACTCGGTTGAAGTCCAAAGCAGTACATGATGGTGGTGTCAAAATCAAGTGGGCGAGAACGTGATATCCTCTGACTTAGTATTAATTTTAAATATGTAATGTCAAGTATGATGATGTTATAAATTTAAGACTTAAAGGAAACTAGTTTATTAGTAACATAAAGTATTTTGTTATTGATAGTTACTTTATGTAAATATTTTTTATTAAGTTATTAATAAATTAAAAAAGAATCTAGAAAATAATGTTGAGACTACAAATGGATAAATAAAAGTTACAAATTGCAAGCTAATGGTTAAATTTTTTTACCATTAGATGATGTAAGACCTAAGCATCTAATCTGAGGATTAGATTATTAATTATGGAATATTAAATTGATTAATAACTCCCCTACATAGATAGGACATTATCGTAGGAAGTTTGGGAGAGTTTAATTCATTAATGAGCAAAGTAACTTCCTACCACCTAATGGATAAGGGAGGAGGTAGCTACTTATTGCCAATTGAATCCTAAAAAGGGGAATTTTTTTCATATATTGCAATTAGAATCATGAAGTGTGGAGCTGGAGTGAGGAGGTATAGTAGACAAAAAGGAAAACAAATAAAATTTTCTGGCTTGCGGTCCATTGTTGCACGGGGGGACTCATCCAGGAGGAAGATTCAAGGTTGGGAGGAGCGTTGAAGCTCCAGTATTATTTTCCAAAAATATATTGACAAAACGGTACATTGAATAACTTGTATTTTCAACTATTACATGCTAAGTATTTTATTGTTTAATATATATATATATAGCAGTAGTGTTGTTACAATTTGCAAGTTTCTTTTTTGTTTCCATAATGTTTATACATGCAAATGAAAAAGGAAAATAGAAATATATTGTTCAAGTATTCCATGTTTATGTAGAATAGTAAAAACCATGTTACAAATATTTTAAAGAAATATTTATTTTATTTACTATGTAAGGATTTTCTAGATTAACCTATAATAAACATTTAATTTTTTTAAATGCATTGATAATAACTCAAAATTAGAGTTTCAGTGTATGTGTAAACATGAAAAAACATAATTAAAACAGATAATGGTATATCTGAGTAAAAATCCAAAACAATCTTCTTAGGGTACACTAGAAGAATCCTTTTTTGAAGGTAAATTTAGTTAAGAAGGGATTGTAACCACAAAATAAATGAACACCAAAGGTGTGGCTAAGCTAGACTAATACATCAGAAAATAATGGAATTTGAGAATCGCCCTAGGAAAAACACAACCTTAACTATAAAATACATGTATATATAAATGCATCTGAATTAAACTTTAGAGAACAATAGAAAATTATCTACGGATAGCACATGAAAGTCTAGTAAGATGAAGCAAGTGTGCATATGAGGGGCGATAGCCAACATTTATAGTTTTAGGTAAAAATAAAGGAACCCATTAGTGGGAAGATTTATATTATATCATTTATCCTAGAATTTCACCAAATTAAGTAAACACTGAAAAATATCAAGAACATATATTGGCAAATTCTGAATTTGTAGAGAAAAAATAACTACAGTTTATATTAAGTAAGGGAAAATCCCTTTGAGTTATCAAACAAAATGACTCAGCATACAATGTCATTTATAATGAAATGGGAGTAACCAAAATGGTTGATGAAGATCTATTTATAATTAAGACAAAATAGATTCCATTGACTGAAGGCTTCCATCCTTGGTCGCTTAAAAAAATATAAAAATAGGGCATAGTGTCTTAAAAATTAAAAAATTCCCTCGGGCTCAGATTATGAATAGTTCCCATGATAACAAATTCATATTATAAACTCTCATGTTTCAATCCTCGATGAGAGAATCACTTTTCTATGTAAGAGAGAAATTCGATCTTGTTAAAGGATTTGGAGGGTTCATATTGAGTCGAAAGGAATCATTTCAAAATGGAAAAGGATATATATATATATATATATATATATATATATATATATATATATATATATATATATATATATATATATATATATAAGAAGTGACTAGGGAGTGAAAATGTGTTTGAACTATAAGAGATATAAAAACTCATTAAAGGATTGGAAGGGTTCCATATTGAGTCGAAAGGATTGCATTAAAAATGCCAAAGAATGAGTGTATATTAGAATTTCCAAAAATACCAATATATAAGTTATGTTCACCAAAAGGAAACATTAACAACAAAGAAACAAGAAAACAATTGGTACCCATGATACCTAATGAAAAAGTTATATCTGAGGACCCACATCCTTTACCTACTATGTTTGCAAAAGAATATTAAATTAACAACCTCGAGTAAGGTTAAAACCATGAGAATGAATAAAAATTCCATATAAGGAAAAATAGCCACGACATAGTATTTAGAAATGCAGCAATAAAAAGAATACTTATGCCAAGATTTACCCGTGGCTATACAAGAACCATGGTGTGCTAGGGTTTTAGTTTTGAGAACCCAATTTCAAAAATTAACCAAGAATAGTAATAAGGGTTTTTCCTTTGAAAGGAACAAAATAATTATTTTAACTTCTGAGAGTGAATCCTCTTGCGAGAGGAGGCTAGAAATGACACCATAACTTCGTATTGAACTTGCACATAAAAATAGAAAGGGTTAAACTCTAGTTTGTTTAGCAGACTAAGAGATGTGATATACAAAGAAAATGAAAAACAAAGGTTTACTTGAAGAAAAAAGGGAAAGGAATTAATCTCCTCCAACCATCTCAATTTCAACCACAAGCTAGCTAAAGGAGGTTCATTCCTATGATAAAGACCGAGTATATTATTAACATTATTAGGGAAATATTGCCTACAAAATCTGCAACTTCAAGCAGATAAATAATTGGTTAAATTAAGAACACAAGAAATTGGAAAAAGAGAAGTAGAGAACTCATAATACTCCCCTTGAGCTTTGTTGCTTACTAGTTAGGTCATTTGGAACCATAAGTATTTCCTTTGAAGGTGAATGGATAAATCTTGGAAAGAGGACTAGGTACAAATATTGGAAACTTAGCCACAAATAGCATATTGAAATCAGGTTGCAAAGGAGAGTGAAACACTGTCTATAAACCAAATGAAAATGACCAAGAATACTGGTGTGGAGAAGGCCATTAAGGTAAAAGAAAAACACTAACATTTTATTTCATTGATCTATCAACATTCATCATCCATGTAATCATGTGTAGTCCACGTGTTAACATTCACAAGTTAATTCAAGTGTGGGGGTAACCTTTATATATATATATATATATATATATATATATATATATATATATAAACCATATGTTAAACATATTCGAATTTCAACCAGCTCAATTTCAACCATAAGCTAGCTAAAGGAGTTTCATGCCTATGATAAAGACCGAAGATAAAGGAGTTTCATGTCTATGATAAGGACCGAGTATATTATTAACATTAATAGGGAAATATTGCCTACAAAATCTATAACTTCAAGCAAATAAATAATTGGTTAAATTAAGAACACAAGAAATTGGAAAAAGAGAAGTAGAGAACTTATAAAACTCCCCTTGTGCTTTTTTACTTACTAGTTAGGTCATTTGGAACCATAAGTATTTCCTTCGAAGGTGAATGGATAAATCTTGGAAAGAGGACTAGGTACAAATATTGGAAACTTAGCCACGAATAGCGAATCGAAACCAAGTTGCAAAGGAGAATGACACATTGCCTATAAACCAAATGAAAATGACCAAGAATACTAGCGTGGAGAAGGTAATTAGGGTAAAAGAAAAACACTAAAATTTTATTTCGGTGATCTATCAACGTTCACTCTTGTCCATTGATTTCAAAATTTATGCCCTTCTATGCAAAGCCATGTGAGGCCAAGTGGAGATCCGTGTCATGGACCAATAGAAATGATCCATGTAATCATGTGTAGTCCACATGTTAACATTCACAAGTTAATTCAAGTGTGGGGGTAACCTTCATATATATATATATGTGTGTGTGTGTGTGTGTGTGTGTGTGTGTGTGTGTGTGTGTGTGTGTGTGTGTGTGTTAAATGTTTTGGAACCAACTCACAAAAAGATAGAAAAGATAGACCAACGCCTTAGAATTCAACCTCTTCGAGGGGGTAACCTCCTTTACATTACACAAACAAACAATTCTTGGATGATACAAATGAAAAGACTTACTTTCTATATATAGGAGTCTAAGGGGTCATAATATAATCAGAGCTGACATAACAATAATAATGTAAGGGCACAATAATAAAAATAGTGGGCTTCTATGGGGAAAAATAATAACAATATGGGGACTACATGGGCACAACAATATAATAAGGGGGTTGTACTAATAACAATAAGGGGTTACACTAGTAGTATAGGGACCTAACATTCCCCTCTCCTTCAAAAAGTGTTGTCCTCAACACTTGATTAGTTCTTGATGCTCCTGTATAAAATTCTTGTCCTCCCATGTGGAATCTTCAGCTGGTAAGTTATTCCACTTGATGAGATACTCTGAAATTGATCAATTTCGTAGTTTTCGAGTTCTTGTTTCTGTGATTGCTCTAGGCTCCAATATGATTTTTCCTTCCTCATCAAGTTCTGGAAATATTGTTTGAACTGGGATCTTTTGCAACTTTTGAATGAGTGGCCACACTTCTTCATCCTTCTTCCATTCATACCTTGTTTTATTTATCCCATCTAGTTGGATAATAGAAATGGTGCACAACAATGCTTCCACATCATCATCTTTTCTAGAGAGTCCATTTGCCACAACATTTTGCTTCCCTTTTTTGTAGATGATTTCCAAGTCATAACCCAACATCTTTGTGACCAATTTTTGTTGCTCTTCAGAGGATAATCTTTGTTCCAGAAAGTATTTAATACTAGCATGATCCATTTTTACCTTGAAGTGTCTTCCCATTAGGTAAGGTCACCATTTCTTAAGTGCGTGTATTATTGCCAACATTTCCTTCTCATAAATAGCTTTCTTGAGGGACATTTGTTTGTATGTATGTAACCATAAAAATACCCAATCACCTACATCAAAACTTCTTTCATTGAGATGTTGATCTTCCTGTTGTTTCATTCGATTCTGCACTAAAGTGTCGTTATCTTTTAAAAGTTGGAGAACTTGTTGTTGATGCTCGATGTGATCTTTCACTGCTTGAATCTTTTTCTTCTTGATATGTCCTTCTATATTGAGATTTTGAGGAGTGGTAATTTCTTCCAGTGCATTACAAGATATGGTCGGATTCATTTCTTGATTCTCTATGTGATCTTTCACTTCTTGAACATTTTTCTTCTTGATATGTCCTTCTATCTTGATAGTTTGAGGAGTGGTAATTCTGGTCATTTCATTACAAGATATGGTCGGATTCATTTCTTCTTTCTTGATGTGGTCTTTCACTTCTTGAACCTTTTTCTTCTTGATATGTCCTTCTATCTTAAGAGTTTGAGGAGTAGTAATTATTTCCAATGCTTTACAAGATATGGTCGAATTCATTTCTTCTTTCTTTGGGTTTGGTTCCTGGTGTATATACTCTTCTTTTGATGTTTCTTGATCCTTTTCTTCCTCCTCTCCACAATCAATGTAAAATAATTTCTTCTCAACACACTTATGACCTTTAATGTATTTGTTATCACAATTGTAACAAAGCCCTTTTTCTCTTTTTTCTTCTAATTGTTGTGGTGTAACCATTGTGGGTTATGGAAGGGTAGGAGAAACAACACTTCCATCTTTATAGTTGTGAGGGGTAGACTTCCTTGTTGCCATAATTTTTCTTTCCACTTTGTAACAAAGCCCTTTTGCTCTTTTTTCTTCCAATTGTTGTGGTGTTACTCTAAACAAGGTGTTGCTCTTTGTATTCTCATAATGTGCTATCATTTCCTCCGTGAAAATTGACCACGTAACAAGTTGTTTACGAGAACAAAGCCCTTTATACCATAAAAATTGATTCAGTTCTAAATAATTAGATGCAATAAATACCTTTTGTAACAGTGGTATACCATGTAGATCAAAATATTTCTCCATCTGTAGTATCCAATTTACCGGATCCTTGCCATCAAACTTCCTCATCTCACTTTTTCTTGATTTTAGGAGCTCGATCTTGAAACAACTGTAACTCTATATTTTCAGATCTTTAAGTCTTAAAATTTCTTCTTATGGTAACCCTCTGAGTAATCTTTCTAACCCCGCAAGTCTGATCAATATTGGATTCTCCAATGAAGATTTATGCCAAATCTCCCACGATGACTTGAGTATAGACTGGTTTAGTAGAGCGAACTTGTACGACGTGCCGCGGGTCCTTGTTTCAACCTTAGGTTCTGAAAATTATACCCGAAAAACTATAGTCCATCCTCTTTCTGTAACTTCTTATGAAAATTCAATATAATGCTCAAAGCAAAATTTATGACGATTTTCCCACATTCACCTGTTTGGAATGTAATTCGGGGGTTTGAAAAAACCATAGCTTCCTCAGATTATATCTCCGAAAATATAGCGGGACAAGATCTGAAATTTGGAGCCGCGGTTTAGACTGATTTCTTATCAAATGGGTTTTTCTTTGAGCTTCTGAAACTTTGTAGAGAAAGAGTTATAGCTACAATTCCACGATAACCTGTTTTATATGAAATTCAGGAGCTTGCAAACACCCTAACTTCCTCATATCATATCTCTAAATATATAGCACAAAAAGATCTGAAATTCGAACTTGAGGTTCAGCACGATTTCTTTTAAAATGGGTTTTTTTTTAGCTTCTGAAACGTCGCTAAAAAGGAGTTATAGCGACAATTCCATGATGACATGTTTGGAGCAGCGAAACCCTCGAATCTCAAAGCTCTGATACCAAATGTTATGGAACCAGCTCACAAAAGGATAGAAAAGATAAACCAACGCCTTAGAATTAAACCTCTTCGAGGGGGTAACCTCCTTTACATTACACAAACGAATAATTATGGGATGATACAAATGAAAATACTTCCTTTCTATATATAGGAGTCTAAGGGGTCATAATATAATCAGAGCTGACATAACAATAATAATGTAAGGGCGCAATAATAACAATAGTGGGCTTCTATGGGGCAGAATAATAACAATATGGGGACCACATGGGCACAAAAATATAATAAGGAGGTTGTACTAATAACAATAAGGGGTTACACTAGTAGTATAGGGACCTAACATTAAACATAGTCGATGACGGGCCCATTAGGTGGCCTCAAGACTTAGACTTGAATGTTTGCATAGTGTATGAGCTCGTAGATTTGGATATAAATTTCAGGATTTAATAATAATTATTATGTGAAGGCCTGAAAAGCCTAATGAGATAGAGGAGTCACTTTTTAATTACCAATTATCATATTCCATGGTTAGTTCTTATTAAATAATTTTGGGGTAGAATAAGTCATAGAAGAACAAAGAAAGAGGGTGAAAGTTTATTGTTTGATTGCATATAATAATTATTAAAAAAACCTTGTGTCAAACCCTATATGAATACAATAAGGGGTAAAATGAACATTTAGGTGTAGCTGTATATATATATATATATATATATATATATATATATATATATATATATATATATATATATATATATAATTGAAAGATATGGTGGTTAAAAGACCCCATAGTGAATATAAGAGTAATTGTATTTTAATACACCACCAATACAAACCATAGACCAAAGAGTGTCATGGGAAAAGTTAAAGACAACCTAAAATATATGAGTTATAAGGTGAGCAAGTTTTATGTTAAAACTTAAAATCAATTTGTATCCAAGTATTACAAAAGAAAAATTGATCAATAATCAAGTCGGTATCATAGCATTAAGTAATACACTTATGGAGTACCACTTGAGTACTGCAATTTAGTTAACAAGTCCTATGCTTATTGGTGGAGCAAGTTGATAGGCAACTGGACCTATCCTTGTTAACACTTCAAAGGGTCCACAAAATCAAGGTGACAACTTGGAACAACTACCAAGTCTAAGAGAACTTTTCTTAGGTTTCACTTTCAGATAAGCATGGTCACCAACAATAAACTCTTTAAGTACTCTCTTTAAATTTATGTAGCTTTTTTGTCAGTTATGAGCTATTTTCATATTTGTTTTCAATTTTTTGACTATTTCATCCATTTATTTCAACATATCTAGTCCAAAAACTAGTTCGTATTCAGGTTGATCCCAACTTAAAGTAACTTTACACCATATCCCATACATTACTTAAAAATGGATCATCTTTAGGGAAGTCTAATAACCATTATTGTAGGAAAATTTTGCTAAATGCAAATAATATTCCCACTTAGTGGGCCTATCCATAACATACATTCATAGCATTTACTCAAAGATTTGATTGTTCCTTTCTATTTAACCATTAGTCTGGTGATGATAACTTATAAGCTTTGTTAAAATTCAATTTCATACCCATGCCTTCAAATAAACCTTTCCAAAACTTAGAAGTGTATTTCACATCACGATATGAAATTACTGTCTTAGAAACACCATGTAATCTAAAGTTATTCCTCTTGAATGTCTCTTCTATATTAATGGCTTTGAAATTAGACTTTACAGGAATGAAATGTGTTGCCTCATTAAGTTTATCCACTACAACCATTATACAGTCATGTTGTTTTCTAGTTTTTGGCAAACCAGTGATAAAATCCATGGATATTACCTCCCATTTCCACTATGGGATGGGTAAAGGTTGTAATAATCCAACTGGATGTTGATGGGAAGATTTAACCTGCTGACATTATAAACATTTTTCTACATATTTTATTATTTCTAACTTCATATTAGGCCAATAGAAATCCTTTTTAAACATGGTTATTAATTTTTTATTGTCGGGATGTCTAGTTGTAGGAATTTTATGTAATTCATAAAGGATAAATGAATTTTTTCTCTATACATCAATAAACTCTCTATTGACACACGATCTAAACCAACACTTCAACCCTGTAACAGTCATTCAGGTCTTTACGTTCATCCAAAGAGATTCAACACACACAACACTACGGGTCCATACCAGACTAGATAATCACCATAAAATATCATTCCAAAACATATTAAAAATATAAATATTTGGGTTATTGGATAGAGTTATAAACCATGAACCAACCTGGGGTGAATAATACTATAAAATATTACACAATAATTCACACATATATGAATTAAAGGCAAAAACAACTTCTCTAATCATCAATTTATATTCATATCAATGGAAGAGGAATAATACCTAGAGTTACATATGTTCATTTAATAGGCTCATAATCCATTCATGATAGCACCAAACAACAACAATAACCAGACTATAATCCATCCATACTAAACTTATATATCCAGAGATTAGAACCCTTACAACAAGGTTGTGAAGCAATGACAAACTTAGCTACATGCCCACAGAGTACAACTAAATGACACTAGTATATTTACAGACTCTAGGGTTCGGCTCCTTCTATGCTTATTTTTCTACCAACTGCTCAACATTTCACTACCATCTCCTAATACTAATGCTCTAACCAGCTCATCCAACACCAGCTTCATCTTCAATGGGTTGTCTTAAAGCTTCTCAGAACCCCCTCGAATCGTCTTAGCTTCTCGTCCAACCAATACTTATATCCTGAGAGGTCGTTAGGATATTTCTCTTACCCTCCTGGTTTGTCCCAAATATCTCTTCCCCCACTCGGATCCACTCTGCCTCATCTCTTCCTACTTCAAAATATCTCCAGCTACCTGCTTGTCACGATCTCCCTAGTCGGATCCATCTTCTCCAAAATCGTAACATTCAATTTTCCCTACACACATCCTCTTTCCTTAGGCTCCATTGTCGCTCTTCTATGTGGCATCCATCTTTTATGTGCCCTATCCATTGCGCCAACCCCATGTTGTGTTTTGTCTACTACACTAACCTTATGTTGTTATATGTCTCAGCCTTTATGTGCTCTACATCACTGATGTGCGGTCCTATAATGCCAAAAAAAAATCAAAAAGATTCTAGGCTCTAACAGGCCCCCAACACAAAATTGTGGCTCGTCGTCAAACCACTCAGTCCTTCACCAAATAAATCCTCTCCTTCATAACTTTTCACAGTGTTTCCCACACTTCTTCATGTGCTTTGATATTTTCTTTTATGTGCTCCATTCTGGTTGTCGATTCCCCAGTGACAGCGTTGGCGTCCTCAACATTTATAATCTACACATATTTCAAAATTTTGTTGAATTCATAAATAATAACCTGATCTAGATCTTGGAGATATGTCTAGGGCTTTTGTTCCTTGCGGAGTTTACCCATAGATTCCCTAAGGCATGCATTATCATGGATTTCTTGCCTTTTGTTGGTGGGGTTCATCTTCCCCACAATTTTATCAAGTAGGTGGAATTAGAAAATGTGATACACAACATATCACCTTTCTCTGCCACATCCTGACACTTCGTCTTGTACTCAAGTAATTGTTCTTTCTCATGTCACACTAATTCCTTGTGTTGTTTATCTTTCGAAAACACTTGTGGTTGTTGCTTGGCTTCGACCTCTATCACTAATTCCTTCAATCCTTGAATGGCTTCCTTAAATTGGGTTTCCATTTCCTAGGTAGGGGTCATGTCATTCACTAATGCTTCAATGCACTCCTCATAAAATTGGGTAAAGGCATTTCTCTATTCCAGATTACCATTTTTCAGCTTTTGTTGCTCCCAGCGCAGCTATTCCCCTACCTTTTGACTATGTTCCAAATTTGTCTCTGTAGTAGTGAGTATGTCTTGTAACGCCTATGATACATTGTGTTGCATCTGTGTCAAATCCTCTGAACCCAGTGTTGGCCCCCATTTTTGGTCTAGTTTTGCTTAAGAAAAAATACTTAATTCTTATATTTTCCATCCATTTTCCATCACATCCATCTCATTTTGATGTATTTTATGCATATTCAAGTATTTAATTTTAATTTTACAATTTCTAGAAGTTTTTATGAAAATTGAATTTCAAGTGCAATTTTTGGACAAAATCAGAATTCTCGTAATAGCTATATGGATGTCATATTTGCATGACACTTGGGCACAAGCTGGATACATTTATGAAAATCTTGGGAACTAGGACTTAACTAACTCCAATTGGTTTGGTTAAAACAAGCTAAATCAAGCCTGGTCAAAGTTGGTCAACCATGACTAGTCACTCAGAAAATCCATAGAAAATAGGGTCGTTTTATGATTTCATGGGAATTTCCATATTTTTAGTGATAGGTTGGATGAATTCAACTTGGATAGGTGGATATAGATATATATATAGTTGTTAGAGATACTTTAGATCAGTTTCTTTCATGATCTTCTATTTAAGCCAAAACTTTGAAGGATTATGCATGTAGAAGTTGTATAATTTATGTGGAGACATTTGAATATTTGAAGTTAATTTGAAGAACATGTTATAATTTCATTTTGTTGTTCAATGGTGTGGATGATTGACTGAATTTTTAGTAGTTGATAACCTCTTCAAGTTTGCAAGGCAAGGGTGGAGGGCCCCCACTCCAAGCTAAGTACACTTCATTGTTAAACTAGTTTGACTTTCATGAACTAGTTGCTTTAGATTTGCTTACTTGAATTGATGTGTGATGATTTATGTTTGCAGATGAATCTTAGTTTATTTATCATTTTGATGTGAAAAGAAAACACAGTGTTCAAGTTGAACCCTCTTTCTATTAAATTAATGAATAACAACTAGAGTTCATCTTTCTTGTTTTCAAGCAGTTTTATGCAATTCCAGTTTTCCAACAATAGCACAATGATGAATGAATTTGTGATGAGAAATATCAAGGATCTCCTAAGTTAGGAACCTCTTTCATTTTTTATTTATGCATCTTAAGCTGTTTTCAATTAATGGTTTTTTATTTCTATTCATCAAGTAATATTGTAGAAGAAAGACACAAATGGATCTCTTAAGTTAAGAGCCACTTCATCTCACATATATTGCAGAAGTGAATTAGAAATTATTTAATTAGATTTATATTTGTAATATGTACTTCCTTAGTTCTTCATATTTTATCTTCTAAGCTTGACTACATCTGATATCCATACATTGTGGACATGCCTCCAAGTTTTACAAACCTGGATTGATAATGAAATACTTGTGTTAATTTGTGTTAATAAATTAGCCCAACATTTTGGTGCCGTTTCCGGGGAGGCATTCATCAACATAGTCAAATAGAAGATAAAAACAAAATCTAAAAAAAAAGACAAAACAAAAACAATAAAAATTCAGTTATGTTATGTTTTTCTTAGTTATGTTTCTTTATGCCTAGAAATAGAGATCAGAAAGGTAGATTTATTAAACAAAACCCCCCATCCATAGAAGTAGGACCTGTTAGCACTCTAGGAAACTCTCCTAGGTTGTAGCTCGGAGATGCCTGGTAACATATAAATCTTCAATATCGTTTTCTAAACTATTGGAATGGATTGGGGTTTGGATCAAGTCAGATGATTGTTTCAACTTTGTTTTCACTCAAGACATGCATGAACACCCTCAGCTTGACAAGGCTTTCGACCACTAATGCTCAATAGTTTATAGATTCAATGAATAGATGGAGAATCCTAACTATACCAGCAGATACATACATAAAAACATATGAATGGCTAGCTACAAAAAGTAAATTAAGCTTGCAAATCTAATTGATCAACGCAGAGATAAGATAACAGTTATTTGGCATTAGACACAGAAGAAAACATGAATAACCTATTCAAGTGTAAGCTTAGAACAAAGGATAAGATGGCGATTAAACATGTAACAGCAAAAGAAGCTTATATTACTGGAATGAAGATGAGACACTGGGAGGAACAGAGTATCCACAGTCTCCAAAAGTTGAACCCTTCATACTTCGAACTTTCAACCATTTATAGGCTTTTTACAATGCTCTCGCACCCTCTAAGGCTTGAGATGTCTTAATCTATCCCCTCTGTCTTCTAACTACTTGATGCCATAACTCAACAAACATGAGCTCAAGGGCCTCTTTTTCTAACAAACACAGTAACAAAATTCTAGTAATTTCACCACGCAGTCAGGTGGCTCGCTTGTGCCAGCGATGCGCCATGATCACTTTTGTTGGTTTGGCTGCATCGTGTTGTTGCTTTTATCCCCTTCCGGCCATGCCTTCTGTTATTTCTATTCAACTGCCGGATTGTCAAACACTGAAAAATCCAACAAATTCCTCACCAGGTGACTAGTGGGAAGTGGGGTATGTGGGCTGTTGGATCAAGAGGAATGGACGGAGGAGATCGATCACTGGAGGCTTGAAGTCATGGCGGGAGCGGAATAAGTCTGAGTTGTCAGATCTCAGATGGGTAGATCAAACGACTATCGAGTAGAGGAGGTGCTCAAAGGATAATGCCCGGGAGCAGTTTTATTCAGGTGGAAATGGTTTCTGTCAGGCGGTCATCGGGCGGTAAGCAGTAAAGGTTGGAGCCTGCCTGATTCCATCCATCACGGGCCACGTAGCAGCGGAGGAGAGAGAGGAAACCGCTTTTATCGGGCGAGTATCCCTCTCGCTTGTTGCCCGAGTGATATGCATGATAGCTGTTAGATCTGGAGGAAATGATCTAACGATGGTGAACGATCGAGCATATAACATCGGTCGAATGAAGTGTGGACTGTCAAATCAGTGGGAAGATTGACGGTGGGGATTGGAGAATGGAGAGCGCAGCAGAAAGGAGATGAACCGAGAGCAGACCTGCCACTATTTATGAGTGTGGGTGTATAATTTTTGAAGTCCGACTTATGGCCAAAGTGGCGCAAGAGGAGACATGGACCATTGGAGCTAAAACAGGGAACATTTCTGCATAAATAGCAGCAGTGCACCTAAGGGCTAACATTTGCTCCTTCTGGGGATGAAAGCCTCCCTGTGAGGTTTCAAGAACTGCAGACTACTGTCTTTCCAGTAACAACGAAAACAAACTTATCTCCTAGTGTTCCATTGGGCATGGAGTTTATTTGCATAGAAAAAAAAAACTGAAAACCCTATTACAATATTAAGGCCTTAAAGCCTCATATGAAGTAAAGTTTCAAAAACCGCCCATTGACTGGGCCATCAAAAACACCTTCCCCCTCCAAATTGTGCAAAATGAAAGTATTGTTCATCTGAACTTGAGCAATGACAAACGGTCCCATCCATAAGGCATCAAATTTACCATGATTGCCCTTCTTTTCCTTCAACGCATCCCATTTGAGCACCCAGTCACCAACTTGAAAATTGTCCATTTTTGCCTTTCTATCAAAGGTTTCTTTGATCTTCTTCTGGTGAATTCTTGACTTCTCAACCAGTTGTTCTCTGATCTATTGTAATTCAACCAAGTTACTCATTCTCCTCGCCATGTCGTTCTCTTCATCTTGTTCTTCTTGCAAGAATTTGGCCACAGGGAGAATCAGTTGGATAGGAAAAATAGCATCAGCACCATAAACTGACTTAAATGGAGAATTTCCTATGGAATTCTTGTTGGTAACTCTGTCAGCCCACAATGCAAACTTCAACTTGGAATCCCAATTCTTTTTGTTGTCCTCCAACAGTTTTTTGATTATCCTTACAAGAATTTTGTTAGATGATTCTACCAGGCCATTGCCTTGAGAATAATATGAGGTAGAATGCACCAATTGAATGCCCATGGATTCACACATGTCCACCAATTCTTCTGCCCTGAAAGCTGCTGCATTATCAGTGACTAGTTTAGTTGGGAAACCAAATCTAGTGAAAATATTCTCATTCAAGAACTTTATGATAACCTGATGATTAGCATTTTTAGTGGGTATAGCCTCAATCCATTTGGTGAAATAATTAGTGGCTACCAAGATCCATTTATGATGGCCACTGGAATGTGGATTGATCTCACCTAGGAAGTCCAAGCCCCACTGCTGGAAG
This sequence comes from Pinus tabuliformis, assembly GCA_031772625.1. NCBI lineage: Eukaryota > Viridiplantae > Streptophyta > Pinopsida > Pinales > Pinaceae > Pinus > Pinus tabuliformis. Next base: position 216,605,226 of record CM062809.1, on the reverse strand, counting down.
GGACCATTGGCATGTACTGGCTTCAAGGGTAGAGATTTTAGTTGTTGGCTTCCTGCAAACCTCTGACATTTGTCACAATACTTCACAAAAGAAAACACATCAGAGAACAGAGTAGGCCAATAATGCCTAGCTCTCAAGATCTTGTGGGTTGTGGTTAGGGAAAATTTTAAGAACCCCCCCTAAATTTATAAATATAATAAATGGGCGAATCTCCATGGTATATAGGAAAAATGGAAGGCGATTTTATCAATAATATAATATGTATATATAATTTTTTGGTGAATCTCTCACCAGGCATGGCGAATATTTTATTCAATTATAAAATATTGTAAGATCTTGGCGAGTCTTTCACTAAATAATAAAAATTTGTAAAGTCCTAGTGAATCTTAGCATAGGCTACATGCTGGTTTAATTCCCCCATTTAAATAGGCTACATTCCAGGTGAATACCATGGGTCAATACCATGTGCCATTTTGGTGAATACCATGGGTCAATACCATGTGCCATTTTTATTTTTATTAATTCTAATATTAGGGTTAATAATGGTTTTTTGCATGGTATTATAACAATCTAGTCCATGGTATTTGTCCCATAATATTTTGGCCATAGGTTTCACGTAAATATAACCCATTTTTTTAGTGTTCGTAAATATAAGGTGACTTATGGAGTAAATATAAAAAAATGTTTTATTTGTTTACCATACCTCTCGTTTATTTATATTTTTATTAATTTACCATACCTCTTTTACAAATATGGTATTTGGCCCATAGGATTCACTTAAATAAAACCTCTTTCTTGAGCCTTCATAAATAGAATGAGGGTTATGGACTAAATATAAAAAGAGGTTTTATTTATTTACGATACGTCTAGTTTATTTATATTTTTATTTATTTACCATACCTTTTGAGTAAGTATAAAAAGACGTTTTATTTATTTACCATACCTCCACTTTACTTATATTTTTATTTGTTTACACCTTTACATATATGTAAGGTGACTTATGGAGTAAATATAAAAAATGTTTTATTTATTTACCATACCTCTCATTTATTTATATTTTTATTAATTTACCATACCTATTTTATAAATATGGTATTTGGCCCATAGGATTCACTTAAATAAAACCTATTCTTGAAAATGGGCAAATGGATTCACTTAAATAAAACCTATTCTTGAAAATGGGCGAATGGAAGGTTGTAAGTCCTAATTTCAAGGGCTAAATTTACCTTTTTTACCCTCTCCCTTAAAATAAGGTGGGCTATTTGAGGTGATTTGTAAAAATGTACTATGATACAAAATATTCGCCCACTAAAAATTTAAGACCCCTTAATTTCGCCAAAGGGCGAACATTTGCCCCTAAAATTATCCTTGGTTGTGGTTTTCCAATAATGATGCCCTCCACAGATGCTACAATGGAACTAGTGCATGACTTCCACATATTTTCCTTTGTCTAGACATCTCAAGAGGATCCCTCATGGGTCTTTCCAATAAATCAGGTTTTTATTAATGAATAATTTGGCTAATTTGAGCTTAATGGCCCGGGCTTGACTTGAGCTATGCCCTAGAGGGACTTCTAGCTTCTGCAAAAAATGAACTACACTGGAATACCATTCATAGGTGGCTAGATTTTCAGCCAAATATTGATTCTGCTCTTGCTCTTCTACTGCTTCCTCTGTTCGCTCACCACCTGAATTTGAACCTATGCAATTGATGTCTAACAAACTACAATTTTCCTCAGCCATAAGCTTAGCCAAGCCCTGGCCTTTGACAAGCTTGGTGGGCTTCACCTCTATGTTGAACTCTATGAATTTTGCAATCCATTTAGCTCTCTTTCCATCAATATCTGGTTGAGTTAGAACATCTTTTACTGAGGTTGAAGGTACATATGCAATCACTTTGGAATGCAGAATATAAATTCTAAATTCCTTTAAAGATTTTATGAGAGCATAAGCTTGTTTTTCAATAAGGTCATACCTTAGTTCAGCATCCCTTAGAGTTTTATTGAAAAAGGCCACAAGGTTCTCTACATCTTCATCATTTTTCTACAATAGAACTGCTACAAGTGTATCATAAGAGGAAAAAGAGAAGATATAAAATTGCCTGGTATAATCTGGACTGATTAGAGTGGGAGCTTCCATGATAGCTTGTTTGATGGCTTCAAAAGAGCTTCTTACACCATCTGTCCATTTTATTTCTAATCCTTTCTTTAACATGGAAGTGATGTGCTTCACTAGCTCTACAAAGTTTGTAATAAACCTCCTGACAAAGTTAATCTTACCCAGGAAAGATTGAATGCCCCTTTTTGACCTTGGGATGGACAATGTCTTAATTGCTTGAACTCATGCTGGATCGATCTTCACACCTTCAGTAGAAACAATATGTCCCAGAAGTTTTCCTTCTTCTAGAGAAAACTATGACTTCTTTGGGTTCACAGAAATTCCAAGCCATCTGCATTTTAGAAACACCTTCTTCAAATGCTGTAAATGGTCCTTGTGACTGCTTGAAATGACTATTATGTCATCAAGGTAAATAAGAACAAACTTGTCCTTCTCTCCCACAAAGGTTATGTCCATGGCCCTCTAAAAAGTAGCCTCAGCATTCATCAGTCCAAAAGGCATCTTGGAGTACATGAAAGTGCCCCAAGGAGTAGTGAAGGTCTTCTTTTCCTGATCTTCTGGATGTACAAAAATCTGATTGTGACCTGAAAATCCATCTAAGAAAGACATGACTCTAGCCCCTGAAACTTTTCGTAGCAATTTTTCCATCTTAGGCAGGGGGTAGTTGTCTTTTTTAGAGCATTTTTTCAAATTCCTGAAGTCAACAAAAAGCCTGATTTCTCCATTCTTCTTTCTTACTACCACAAGGTTAGCTATCCACTTTGAATACCTTAGGGGAACTATGATCTTGGCATCCAACAACTTCTTGATTTCCTTTTCAATCAAAGGCAATAAGAGAAGGCTGATAGGTCTTAATTTCGCTTAAAAGGGATGGTTTTCTTCTCCCGTGGAATCTTATGCTGAATGATATTGGTGTCATAGGTCTTAAGATCATTGTACTCCCAAGCAAAAATATCAGCAAATTGTTTCATTAGGGTGCAATACTTAGAACTTTGGGAAGAAGACAAGTGAGTGGAAAGATTTATGTACTTTGGATGGGTTGGACTCCCTACATTATGTTTATGAACTGCAGACTCATTCTCTTTTTTGGTAGGCTTATAAGGTACATCATTCAGATCAAACAGCTTCTTTAGGGGAACCAATCCTTTAGGTATATGGTTACTAGGCAGCTGAACAATGCTATCCTGACCAATCTCGTCCTTTAGCTTGGACTGGTTGTATTCTTCAATGGTTTCGTTTTCTTGGTCGATGTGGATTTCAAAAAGTTCATCAATGACTTGTAAAAACCTATTAATTTCATCATCATCTTCAAAAACTTTCCAGTATTTGACATTGTCAGGCAGAAATGATCTGTATTTCACTTGAACTTCATAAGTCAATTTAGGAGGCAAAGGAGGAATAAACGTGCTAGCAGACACAGCAAGGGAATCAACAAGTTGGTTCTTCCTTCTAGGGACGTAAGAAATGTTGAAACTATTAAAAGAATCCTTGAGCTTCCATACCTCATATCTGTATGCTTTCAACCTTGGATGCTTTTCTTGGAAAGTTTTGTTGACTTGTTGAATGATAAGGTCTGCATCTCCAAACACCTTCAAACCTTTGATGCCCATTTCTTTAGCAGCGTTTAAACCCAATATCAAGGCTTCATACTCTGCAACATTATTTGTGACCCAAAAATTTAACTTGAAAGATAAATGAATGCATTCTTGTGTGGGAGACACAAGGACTACACCTGCCCCTGCAGCTTCCTTAGAGCAAGCTCCATCAAAGAACATGTCCCAAATTTGTGGGCCTTCTTCCTCTGTGATCTGGCACACCAGTTGTTATCGGGAAAACTAGTGTCTATGCAGAACTGCTAGTGCCACTAAGGCTGGTAGATACCTTAGAAACAAACAAACTAAAACTACTTTTGTTTTCCTTTATGAGAAATAGATAAGAGGGGAATAAGGAGACCAACCTCAGTCTTGCGCTTGGTTCCTCGCTCGATTCCTCTCCCTTCTGATATATCTTTTCCACTCACTTCCTAGTATACCCAGCTTCAAAGAGCACCTGTAGAATCAAAGAAGCATAACACTATCCAAGAACATAGAACTATTATCATAAGCAATATAGGACCAGATATATATTGACCACACAAATGCATATAACATCAATCATACAAGAATGTGGAGGAAAACTTGAATAGCTTTATTGATAATCAAGAAAGAGCAAAGAGGATTACAACCAATTGTTCTAACCCAGCATCATCCTCTCAGCAAGAAATGCCTTCTTCACCTCATGAAAAACTTAGATCACCCAACACTATGATATTGCACCAAGAAACCAGTAGCACTTCCTTACAAGATACAAAATTCCAGCCTCTGGATCTCTGGGATGAGGGATCCATATATAGATGTTTGCAAGGGGGGTGAGTTAGCTTTTGAGATTTGATTAGTGTCCTCTCTCTAATAGTTCTTGATTCCACTTGGAGATTGATGATCTCTTACTCATCCCTGGGCAAATGCAGAGAGGCAAGTGTCACAGGAGAAGTTTCTAGAAGATTCCATGATCCTCCACCTTGCAAATTGACCCTGCCATTTGTCCACTCTCACCCATCGCACCCCATAGAAGGGATTTTCAAGATGCATCACACCTACTGTGTGTATTTAGGTGGGATGCAGCGCACTTTGACCATGGAGCAGGTGAGATGGTCCAGTTTTGACCAGTTCTGAGCAGTTTTTCATGGAGAACTTCTGGGAGAAGATGTAATCAGTCGACCTTGTTATTTTAGGGGTTGGAACAACACTTTTAGGGACTTAAGAGCCCTTGGTTTATGGACATTTATGATTGGGGTTGTAGTGCCCAAAAATGTCTATAACAGTTGCCCCCTAAAGCATGAGGTCGTTAATCTGTTGATGTCGGGTGAAATGCTTTATCATGAGGATCTGAAGTTCTTTCAAGCTGGAAGGCGACCTGTAATAAGATACAATACAATACATTATCTTCATAATATTTTCATGATCTAGCTGAGGTGGGCATTCCCATGCTCAGCTTTATAAATTCATTTTCATGTACATAAGACAGACAATCGTCTGAGTGTAGACTGATGATTCTGGTAGAGCCATCATCCCTTAGGTTGGATGATTATTTGTGCAGTAATGATGTACATTTGATGTCTTTATTTTCCTGAATATATATTGCAGCCCAGATGGATGAAACTAGATCCGGGGTCTTCAATCTCATTCGATCTTCACTCAAAGTACAAGTCGATCCATGTGAGAGATGTTCTAGAGTCGAACATGGAAAGACATCGCCTGATTACCAGCCAATGATGTAAGCTGTTAACAGGCGCGAGAGGATTCACCAATAATGATGATGACCCCCAAGGTACTATAGTACAATTCATGTGGTGTGAATAAAGGACTTGGCATTGAACACCACGCAAAATCTTTCGGTCGAAGGCCATTGATGTAAACCTGTCGCCGGAAGTGAGAAACTTACCATTGAGGCATGCAAGCTTCAAAGTACTGAAAGGGTTGTTCCTAGATCGACTTCTTGGATAATGAGCTGATGTCGACAAGAAGTGATCCATCATAGGAGGGCCTTAGTGAATCCCACATCAATGACACGGAACGGAGCAAATGATTTTGATGGAGGTGAAAACGATCTGTGATATAAGGTTCAGGGTGGTGGTCATGAAAGAATGGAGCGTAAATGTATTGCAGTGGGTGAGACACAGGCGAATTCTCTGAGCGACTTCTCTTGAACATATCGGCGACACTGACATGATGGATCAGTAGCATTAACCCCAAATATGGATGGTGTGACGGAACCATGGTGATCTGACCAGTGAATGGAACAACCCAACCCAACTCGGATGCAGAGTGAAAGTGTCATGTTCAAGAGCGACTTGCTACCGATAAATTTTCTTCAAGTTTTCTTCCCAATTTTTCTCCAGTCATTGCTGACCAGCACCTCTTTATTTTTGTCAAGCTTGAGGAGGATAACATATGCTTGTTCTATAATTTTCTCTTCGGGAAAACCCATCGTTATGTTTTAACGAGCCTAGCGATAGTGAAACTCATTCTTGTCTGTATGGACAAGTTTGTCGCTATTCGGTTTTAACGAGTTTAACGACAAGGATAACTCGGTCCTTTTCAATTTTAGAGAGTCTGAAAAAGGGATGTAAAGAAAACTCCAATAATCATTTTTCGTCATATAATCCCCTTGAGTCTGAAAAAGTATAAAACAATACAAAAGGGATGAATTTTCGGTACTTTTAACGAGCCGAACAAGACAAGCGCTCGATCTTTTTGTGTAATAATCCCTCAAGTCCAAAAATATTAAAGTATAAATGAGGGATAGCACTTCCGGTCCCTTTAACGAGCTGGAGAGGCCAATGGATCGGCAATCTTTTCATATTTTACGAGTCAATTGAAAAGAGCTTAAAGGAGACTCGTTTTTTGAGGAACGAGTGATAAATTTGGGTAGCAGCTGATTCCAGGTAAGGTTTGAAATTTTCCAATCATGGCAGTGTCACAAGGATGGCTAACAGGATCACTCTTCGCAGTTGTTCCTCAAAAAGGGTAAACAATCAAATGGGGGTGAATGATCGACCAAAACAAAGTGGAGGTGATGATGAGAACACGACCAAGGCTTCAAAGGATGATGGTAATACATTCACAATTGTTATTTACCGGAGAATGGTTCATTTTTTAATGAGCTTAAACTCTGGGGGAACTTTTGCTCATTGCTTATGTTTATTTTTTAACGAGCTTGAATTCTGCGTTAAAACTGCTTGATTAATCCAGTCGTATAATAAGGATGTCTCATATAAAACAGCATTTTTTCAAAGCTTTGCCCCGCATCCTTTCTTTATGCAAGTTAGGAAACGACCAATCCTACGAGTTTAAAGGGTTAGAGGACCTATAAATTTAAAATATAAATGGTCGCTCTTCTCTTGCACGCCAAAAGGTTTGCATGCCCCCAGGTATAGCGAAGTAGAGTTTCCAGGTTACCCCTCAATTTGGAGACAAAACACTTGTTTTATCGGGAGAGGCCTACCTTTTCCAGGTTACCCCTCAATTTGCAGACAAAACGTTTGTTCTATCGAGAAAGGCCTACCTTAACAAAAGTATCTTATTCTGGTCTAATCCCATTTTCCAAAATGGATGGGTGTGTCAGCCAGTCATATATCCTCTGTGGAAACCTACCCTATACCCAAGGTTTTTCTGTCGAAACAGGCCAGGGTGCATGCCCCTTGGGTTTCAGTCATATCTTCTGAATCACTCGCGCTCATCAGGAGGACAGACTAGGGATTGATGAGACATTCCTTGCGTGAAAATACCATTCAGGGCTATTTTCTATGTGTGAACCGGGGAATGAAAGCTAGTCTACGAGCTTGACCACTCTTCCTTCATGCGAAAAACACATTACTCTAAAAAGTGAGGAGACAATGGCTCCCATGAAATAAATATAGTCTCGTCCAAGGAGTAGGTTATAATCCAGGGGTCCTTGGACTACCATTACGTTCATGTGAACGGTTTTCCTTCTCAATGTTATCGGCACATTGGGAAGGATCCCTAACGGTCGACTGGTTCCTTTGTCAAAGCCTGTTAGATTTCTCATCTCAGGCAAAAGCGATGGCGAACCAAGCGCTTTCCAAGCAGTTGAGGAAAGGATACTCACAAAAGCCCCTTCATCTATGATGGTACCGGCCATGACCATTCTATATATTTGAGCAATGATTCGAAATGGTACACTAGTTGGTAAACGGGGTCTGCCTAGTAGATTCCAATCGAAGGAAACAACCAGGTTGCTTGGAGGTGGGACCGAATAGATGGTCAAATATGACTCTGACGAACTTCCTTCCTGCGGTAAAGGAACGGGTAGACTGCCCCCATGTTCATCAGAGTCTGTGCTTACGAAGAGAATTTGAACAGTGTTGTTCTTGTTCTCCTTGGTGACTGTATCATCTAAAGATGGATCCTCTGAAGGCAAAACCGGGTCAACTGCCGCCTCTACGTTTTGACTTTCATCTGGTGTGGATTCAGATGGTTTATCTTCGATGATAGACGCTTCGGCCGACCACAAGGGCATGTCAGCCGGATTTTCAACTAGTGACGGACTCGGCAAGAGCTTCTTATATCCAGGAGGAATCCGTAACGGTGAAACCGGACAGTCGTCAAAAACTCTTTTAGCTTCGTCTAAGAAGGGACAACGGTGGACGGCGTGATCGCCTTCACACAGTTTACAAGGAAATTTACATTTTCCTTTTTGTCCAAGGGCTTCACTTTCACTAGTCGACGGTGTACTTTCAACATGATCATCAGAGGTTGATGACACCGGATTGTGCAAATGAGGAGACTAGTCCCTTAAGATCCGAGGGATGCAAGGACAATCTCGATGATAGTGGTCCCCTTTGCAAATGACACATGGCAATTTAGGCCTGGACGGTGCAGTGTGTGGATTTTCGCTAGACGATGCCTAGTCGCCCCTTTTCGCCTTTGGCTTCTTCTTCTTCTTCTCCTTCTTCTTCTCGGTTACTTGATTTTTGGTTTTACCAATTTCATCAAGCCAAGAGGAAGGATGAGAGGAAGAATTGGACGAAGTAGAGGGTTGGGGGATAAATTTGGTATCGTTTAGTTGCTGACTTGATTGTTCAGGAATCACGGGGTTCTGAACGACAGAAGTTGAGAAGAGCCATATGGGCAAGCTGATTGTCAATCCTAGAAGCGACAATGTGGCCATATAGGGTGCACCAACATCTCCCCAAGAGGAGAAAGGACTAGGATTTCCTCCAAGGAGAACTCCTTGGTTGGCGGACTCCATTTTTCTCAACCTAAGACCAACGTAGGAAAGGTGATATTTATTCCGTTTAAAATAAATTTTAGACGCTTTGACAAAACTTGCTTTTTCAATTTTTAAGAGTCGAGAAAAAACAAAATATGACTCTAGTCGCCTTCGATTTTTAATGAGCCTGAAGTGACAAGTGCTTAGATGGACCTTTTCCTTTAAGGAGTCTAAAAAGGAATGAAAGAGACTGATCTGGAAATCTAGACAGAGGGATTACCAAACCAATCGCAAAACTGCAGAATAGTTTTACGGTACGGCAGTCAATCTTCCCGAATGTTGTGTTCAGTGCATTGCGATCGATAGGGCGGCAAACACGGCTTCCTATGGATAAAGGATAAAGCCTATTGTGGTCTCCCAATATATACTCGACGGTACGTGGGAGCACAAGTCCGTACTGGCACTTATCATCTCAAAGTGGAGGAATCACCCAACCAACAATGAAAACAACAGTTACCAGGCTTTACGACGCCGGAATACGTCTCTAGCCTAGACTTCTAAATGTTGTGCGTTAGGTTCCAAAGTGTTTTTAGATTCATTAAATTTATTTTACAGTTGATCTTGCTTAAGAAATTTGCCTTTCAGGTTCACCGCGTGACGTAGATGTACAATTCCTAAAATGCAATCTAAGATGATAAACAATCGTTTAATATCCTTTTTGCAATGAAAATCCTAGCTACTAAGGAAAGAGAGATGACGTTCTTTCAACATAGAGTAGAGAGAACACACTATATGCACTGTCCTAAATCAAACCAACAAACAGTCTAAATGCAAAATGCACGTGCATGTATTTGTTTTCAGCCTTCTTAATGTGTGAATGATAAAAAAAAAGCTAAGTGCAAATCTGAATTATTTTTCAAAGCAACATTACTAACAAGTTTATTTTCAAGACAAAATGAGGACAATGACGACACTTTGCGATTTGGAATTGAAAACTTGCTTTCGACACTTGAAAAACTACTAGTTCAAATCAAATACAAGAGTAACAGTGTAATCGACTATCAATAACAATCAGATTCTCTTCTATGACTGAAAATGACACTTGCGACACTTTCAAATCAAGAAACGACCGTACAATTACGCTACTTCTTTGTAAAAGAGAGCTGAAAATGGCTCAAAATACATAAAAACATTTACAGTTGTTTGCATAATGGAGGCGGAATAATGGCAAGGAAGGGGGTTTCAACAGAGGTGTAATGACTACAGGCAGCAAAACTCTTGAATAGAGTTGAAAAGAGTGAACACAGAAACCAAATCTAGGAGCAGGAAAGGCCTTGTCTGATCAGCACACCTATAACACAGTGAAAAAGAGATGCAGCGCACCTACTACACTCGAGAAGTGCAATGCATCCAGAATTCATTGAAGAGACAGTGCGCTGGACCAGGGACGAGACTTTAACTGAGTTCTGGGTCACAGTTTGCAGCTCAGTTCAGGGATTTAGGCTAAGCAAGTGGTAATCAGTATATCAATCACAGGGGTAGATCTAAAGAGGTTACTAGAGCCACCACAAGGGCAATTAGAGAGCTTGTAAATCAATTGTTCAGTTCATAAACAAAACCCGGAGATAGACTAAAGCAGCATTGATCTACTTTGCACTTGCATAGCAAATGTAGTTCGAAGGCTAGCTGGCTTAACTTCAGGCTCCGTCTGTAAGTTTATAAATCAAACAAATGTAGATAAACAAACAATCTATTCGCTCCCCAGTGGAGTCGTCATTTTGTTATCGGGAAAACTAGTGTCTATGTAGAACTGCTAGTCCCACTGAGGCTGGTAGCTACCTTAGAAACAAACAAACTAAAACTACTTTCGCTTTCCTTTATGAGAAATAGATAAGAGGGGAATAAGGAGACCAACCTCTGTCTTGCACTTGGTTCCTCGCTTGATTCCTCTCCCTTCTGATAGATCTTTGCCACTCGCTTCCTAGTATACCCAGCTTCAAAGAGAACTTGTAGAATCAAAGCAACATAACACTATCCAAGAACATAGATCTATTATCATAAACAATATAGGACCAGATATATATTAACCACACAAATGCATATAACATCAATCATACAAGAATGTGGAGGAAAACTTGAATAACTTTATTGATAATCAAGAAAGAGCAAAGAGGATTACAACCAATTGTTCTGACCCAGCATCATCCTCTCAGCAAGAAATCCCTTCTTCACCTCATGAAAAACTTAGATCACCCAACACTATGATATTGCACCAAGAAACCAGCAGCACTTCCTTACAAGATACAAAATTCCAGCCTCTGGATCTCTGGGATGAGGGATCCATATATAGATGTTTGCAAGGGGGGTGAGTCAGCTTTTGAGATTTGATTAGTGTCCTCTCTCTGATAGTTCTTGATTCCACTTGGAGATTGATGATCTCTTACTCATCCCTGGGCGAATGCAGAGAGGCAAGTGTCACAGGAGAAGCTTCTAGAAGATTCCATGATCCTCCACCTTGCAGATTGACCCTGCCATTTGTCCACTCTCGCCCATCGCACCCCATAGAAGGGCTTTTCAATATGCATCGCACCTACTGTGTGTATTTAGGTGGGATGCAGTGCACTTTGACCATGGAGCAGGTGAGATGGTCCAGTTTTGACCAGTTCTGAGCAGTTTTTCATGGAGAATTTCTGGGAGAAGATGTAATCAGTCGACCTTGTTCTTTTAGGGGTTGAAACAACACTTTTAGGGACTTAAGAGCCCTTTTTTATGGACATTTATGATTGGGGTTGTTGTGCCCAAAAATTTCTATAACACCAGTTTCTTAAGCTGCATGGAGGCCAACTGGGATTCTTCAATCTGAAGAATACATGCTCCAAAATCAGTGTCGACAGCATAGATGGGATGATTAGTGGGATTCCTTTCATCACTGATGATATAAGCCAACTGAGATTCTCTGTATAATCTCCTACTCTCACCTCCAAAAATTGGGACAGTAGCATAGGATAGATCATTTTGCAATGTTCCACTAATCTCTTGATCGAACCTCTGGAGAGAAACATGCCAAACTTTGGGGGTAAATCTGCTACCAAAATATCCATCATCATGCTCTTCATGGGCAGCTGAGACGAGGTGATGGCTAGGTCTTTGATTAATCCCAAACATTTCACTTTTCTAGAGTCAAAAGAAAACAGGTCATGATAAGGCTTGGTAATGTCAAGACCCAATTCATCCATGACAGCCTTGGGCATTAGATTATGGTTGGCTCCTATGTCCAGAAGGCAGTTGTGAAGGATTTTGTCATGAATAGTCAAGAAGACATAGAATGATGGGGAGCTGTCATCACAATTTTCAATGATTGAGCTAAGAATAATAGCTGGTTTGTCATCTTGCAGGTTTACATAGTCAGTGGAGGCTTGGATGGCTTTAGGATCAAGGGCCTCGAGGATAGATCTCTTGAAGGACTCATTCTTCACTAGTTCAATCAGAGGTATAGGTATTCTTAGCTTCTGAATTTCTGATTCAAAACTTAAAGGAGAAGGAGACTTGTCAAGGCCTCTTACCTCATGAGCTGGAGCTTTGAGGATGATGGGATCAACTACCAGTCGTTTCTATTTTTTAGCTTGTTGTATTGCAAGGACAACAACTCTCTGAACAGGAGTTTCCTTGGCATTATTCATCTTTGACCTCAGATCATATATGTGTCGATCATCAGTTTGCAAAACAGCGTCACCATCCCACTCTTGGCTGATCTGGTCATTGAATAATGACTTTTCATAGGCGGCTGAGGTCAAAAAGGAGCCATTACCTTTGTCTTCCAGACAATGGATCTCATCATCTTCTTCAAACTGGTCTTCTTCCATGACTACATTCTGGAAAGGGGTCTTCACCAAAGTTCTGGAAAGGGGTCTTCACCCTTTGGTCTTCATTGGCATCTTTTCTTCTTTGCAGAATCTGCAACTTCTCATTAGCCCTTCTATATGGATTTTGATTTCTAGGAGCAAAGGTATTAGGAAATCTTCCTTTCCCAGGGTGCTGCTCAACCTCTAATTTGGATATTTCAAAGGCTAACGACTCTATCATCTTTGTCATTTTATATATCTTGGGATCTGAAGATGATCAAGATTCGCCCCTCTGTCTCCTTCTATCAACATTCCCCTTGGGCTTCTCTGTAGCCATGATGTTTGATTCTACTTCCAAGGCTGCATCCTGCATATTAGCCAAGGTAGCACATTGTCTCTCCCTGAATAGTAGACAGAAGTCAGAATCAAAGGCACTGGCATAGGTGAGTTTAGCAGAGGTAGTGGTGGGTTTTACTTCAGCTGGTATCTTGTTGTACATGCGGTTAAGCCTCTTATTAAAATTAGACAACAACTCACCATTTTCCCTATTTAAGTTCCCAAACTCGGTGTGGTAGTAGAGTAGATCCTTCTTATCCCCCAATGCTTTAGGAATGCATCATCTAAAGCCTCAATATCTGCTATGGACCTTGGGGTCAGTTCTATGAACCATTTTCTAGCCTCTCCATCTAGACTTTGGACAAAGACTCTCATCCATACATCATCTTCACTAATGTCCATGTTATCAACATAGCTATAGAATGATTCAAGATGTTCCTTGGCTATAACACCTTCAATCCCAGTGAACTTAGGTAGATACTTTTAATATTCTCCAGTAGGCATGGCATTCAAAGGAGTGGATAGTACTAGAGGTCCATACCTAGTAGCTATGATTCTTTCCATTTTGGTAGGTGCTACCATAGTTGTGGTGGCTATAAGGGCACTCGAAGTCTAAATGACAGAGGGTTGAGGAGTGACTGATAGGACTAAAGGAGTATGATGGATAGGAGGAGAGGCTTCCTTTTGGATTTCAATGAAAGGAGAACCTAAAGAATAAGGAGCTCTATGAATCTCTTAGATTTTTTATTCACTGCTAGTATTAGATGCTATACTCTCAACATGTATTTATTCTATTACAGAATTTTCTTGAAGAGATATAGAATATTGTTTAGAGCTACCTGAACCTGATGCTCCTTTCTGCAACGCCTTTATTTCTTTGATGATTTTTTCAAGGTCAGGTACTGGGTCGGCTCGTGGCTTCTGAGGATTTCTCTGAGTATGCCTCACAAACTGAGCCAGAACTATGGAGTGGAGTCGCCAAGAGGTTCGTCCTCTAGTAGAGTCATCAGATAGATGACTACAACCCAAATAGTGTCCAGACTTTGTCTATCATCAAAGTTGGATCTGTGTCGTCCCCCAGGGATGTTGAGCTTTAGCCTCCTCTCCCCAGCAACAGCGCCAATTATGTTAGCACTCCAGGAAACTCTCATAGGTTGTAGCTTGAAGATTCCTGGTAACATATAAATCTTCAATATCATTCTCTGAACCATTGGAATGGATTGGGGTGTGGATCAAGTCAGATGATTGTTTCAACTCTGTTTTCACTCAAGACATGCATGAACACCTCAACTTGACAAGGCTTTCGACCACTAATGCTCAATAGTTTATAGATTCAATGAATAGATGGAGAATCCTGACTGTACCAGTAGATACATATATAAACACATATGAATGGCTAGCTACAGAAAGTAAATGAAGCTTGAAAATCTAATTTATCAACGCAGAGATAAGATGATAGTTATCTGGGATTAGACATAGAAGAAAACATGAATAACCTATTCAAGTGCAAGCTTATAATAGAGGAGAAGATGGTGATTGAACATGTAACAGCAAAAAAAGCTTGTATTACTGGAATGAAGATGTGACGTTAGGAGGAACAGAGTATCCACAGTCTCCAAAAGTTGAACCCTTCATACTTCGAACTTTCAACCATTTATAGACTTTTTACAATGCTCTCACACCCTCTGAGGCTCGAGATGTCTTAATCTATCCCCTCTGTCTTCGAACTACTTGATGCCATAACTCAACAAACATGAGCTCAGGGGGCTCTTTTTCTAACAATCATAGTAACCAAATTCTAGTAATTTCGCCACGCTGTCAGGTGGCTCACTCGTGCCAGCGATGTGCCATGATCACTTCTGTTTGTTCGGCTACATCGTTCTGTTGCTTTTTTCCCCTTCCGGCCATGCCTTCTGTTATTTCTGTTCAACTACCCAACTGTTAAACACTGAAAAAGCCAACAAATTCCTCCCCGGGTGACTGGTGGGAAGTGGGGTACATGGGTCGTTGGATCAAGAGGAATGGACAAAGGAGATCGATCGCTGGAGGCTTGAAGTCGTGGCAGGAGTGGAATAAGTTCGAGCCGTCAGATCTCAGATGGGTAGATCGAACGGCTATCGGGCGGAGGAGGTGATCGAAGGATAATGCCCGAGAGCAGTTTTATTCAGGCATAAATGGTTTCTATCGAGCGGTCATCGAGTGGTAAGCAGTAAAGGTCAGAGCCTACCCGATTCCATCCATCGCGCACCACGTAGCAATGGAGGAGAGAGAGGAAACCACTTTTATCGGGCGGGCATCTCTCTCGCTTGTTGCCCGAGTGATATGTACAATAGTTGTTAGATCTAGCGAAAATGATCTAACGGTGGTGAACGGTCAAGCATATAACATCGATCAAATGAAGTGTGGACCGTCAGATCAGTGGAAAGAATGACGGTAGGGATCGGAGAATGGAGAATGCAAAGAAAAGGAGATGAACTAAGAGCTAACCCACCGCTATTTATGAGCACGGGTGTATAATTTTTGAAGTCTGGCTTATGGCCAAAGTGGTGCAAGAGGAGACGTGGACCATCAGAGCTAAAACAGAGGACATTTCCGCATAAATAGCAGTAGTGCACCTAAGGGCTAACAGGACCATCAAGACTAACTACACCAGTTGTTGGTAAACCAACAATAGAGGAATTAGAAGAAAAACAAAGAACAGGACAAAGATTAACTTTAATTGAAAGACAAACCTTGTTAGCCTAGGAGGTAAAAAGGAAACAAACTCCAAAAGCAACACCTACTTCAAAAAAACAAAAGAAAATTGTTAAACCAATAGATCAGCCCATTTTTGAGCCTATAGATCAACCTATTTTCGAAAACAAACAACAACCTGAATCTCAAATTGTCATCGAAATAGTTGAAACTATGACAGAAGAAGGGCAAGGATCTGTTATTCTTACTCCAGAACAAAGACTTGAATATGAAAGACAACAAAGAGAATGGAGAAGACAAAGAGAGGAAGAAGCAAAAAGAGAAACTGATAGAAAGAGAGAAGAGGATAGAAAAAGACAAAATGATAATGAACAAGAAAATATTGATGATCAGGAAGCTACTTTTGGCTTTCCAATATTAGATACAAGTGAAATATTAGGAGAAGATGTGAAAATGAAAAACATTCCACCTTTTGTATTACCTAACTTTTATGGAATGTCAACAAAAGATCTTGATTCATTTATGTTTGAATTCGACATCTTGTGTAGAACTTATGGATACACAAATGACACACACAAACTTCGTCACTTTCCTGCTACTTTGAAAGCATCAGCATTAAAATGGTTCATGGGTTTAGGAGAACGAACAATAACTTATTGGATGACATGAAGAAAATATTTCTTAAAAAATACCAAGCCTATTGCAGGCCTAGGGACTCAAAAGAGGATGTTTATAGAATGACACAATAAGAAGACAAAAGTTTAGAAGAATACTTGGAAAGATTTTCTTACAATTTTCAAAAGTCTAAACAACACTTGCTAAACCAGGATACCATTCGAACAATCTTTCTTAAAGGTATAAGAGATGAATATCTTGACATTCTGAATGTAATGGGAAAGGGTGACATTTCAAACTTGCCATTTAATGAAATTGCATAACTATGTCAAAAATATTCTAGAGGAAGATCAAAAGCTGGAAGGAGAGATGTTAGTTCAAAAGCAGCAAAATCAGCAGTAGGAGGGGTAACAAGAGCAGAGATAGGGAGCTTGTTGGAAAACTTCAAAATTGATCTTCTAAGTACATTAGGGACACAAGTAGATGTTCTAAAAGCAAACAAAAAGAAAGAAGAACAAGAAAAAATATTAGCAATATTTTGTCCCAAATGTAGAAAGAAGCATGCATTAAGAGAATGTTCTTTAGATAATGTTCAGGCATGTGGCCTTTGCACATAAAACCATTCAACAGAAAACTATCTAAAGTTGAAAGAATTGCAAATGAATCCAATGGAAGAAGTACAAGGAGCAGAAGGTTTCTATTATGTGGCACCAAGAAGGCCTTGGCAGCCAAGGATTCCTCAACAATTCCCTTAGCAATTCCCTCAACAAAACTATCAGTATCCTCCTCAAAGCTCTTGGAACACTCCAATGCCATGGAAAGCTTGGCCTCCACAACAATATCAAAACCAACCTACACAAGGTTGGAGAGGATATAGTTATGGAAACCAGCCACCTCAACAAATGTATCCTCAACAATACCAACAGCAATACCAGCAACAATATCAACAACCATTCCCATACCAATAGTTCCAACAATATCCACAATCCATGCCATTTCCACAACAGAATCCCGCACCATTACTAACACAACCACAACAGCTACAACTGCCTTCAAACCAACCTAGACCAACTCAACTACTAGCTCAGCCAGTAGCAAATCCAAGCAAAAAAATGGATAAACCTGCATCCAACGTGAAAGAAGCAACATATTTTCCAACATAATCCATTCTTCCCATAAATGATGTCCATTTAAGGTTTGGGAAAGTACTGCATAAAAATTCTCCTCCAATCATAGAAGAACCAACTGAACAAGGAGAATAACCTGAAACATCACATTCAGAAAATCAAAGTCAGAAAGGAAAAATTGTAATAACTCAAACACCACCCTATCCAGAGAGGTTAGTAGAGCAAAAAATTTAATGACCCTTCCTGAATTTGATATTTTGGATGAATTAAAAAATGATTATGTAAAAATTCCTTTATTGCAGGCAATCAAAGAAATACCAATTTATGTTAAAACAATAAAGGAATTATGTATCAAGAAAATTGGTAAAAATAAGAAGGATCCTACTACAATCCAATTCATCGGAAAACTAGATAGCCTCATGTCTACAAAGACAGCAATAGAAAAATATATTGACCCTGGTATCCCTATGGTTACTATTTCAATAAACAATTTTTCAGTTCCAAACACATTGATAGATTTGGGAGCAGCTATAAATGTAATGACTACAGAGACAATGAAACATTTAGATTTAAACAACATTAGATCTACTACTACCATTTTAGAGTTAGCAGACAAATCTAAAGTTATACCAGAAGGAATATTAGAAGATATCATAGTCTCTTTGGATTCATGGGAGTATCCTGTAGACTTCCTCATTTTGTAGCCAAAAACAAACTTGGGAGGACATCCTCTAATCTTAGGCAGACTATGGTTAGCCACTGCTGATGCCTTTATAGGATGCAGATCAGGAAGTATGATTATTTCAAATGGGGATGAGAGAAAACACATCACACTTTATTCTCCAGCACAACCACCTTCTCTAGTATCATTGCTTGAAGGACAAGAACAACAACAAACTAAATCACTTCTAAGTATAAACCATGTTTTTGACCTTAGAGAAGAAGAGGAGAATGAATATCTATTGGATCTTTTCATCTCAGAACCAGATATTTCAGAGCATCTTAGAGTAACTCAGTATGAAGTTGCAAGTAATATTTTGAACCACTATTTTCAAGAAACGTGCACAATTCAATCACTGCAAGAATCATTCACAAATATTTTTCCTGTAAACACAATTACCAATTCAATAACTAAAACAATTGAGATTTATCCTGGAAAAAATTTGAACATTGGTAACAACTTACAATCGTCACAAGAACAAGAGGTAATAGCATTATTACAGAAGTACTCAAAATATTTTGCCTAGGATTACACAGATATGCAGGGAATTCACCCCAACACATGTATCCACCACATCTATACTAATGACCAGATTAAACCAGTAAGGCAGCCTCAAAGGCAGATGAACCCCATGATGAAGGAAATAGTGAAAGAAGAACTACATAAACTATTGCAAGTTGGGTTCATCTATCCTATTTCTGACAGTCAGTGGGTCTCTCCCTTAGTGGTTGTACCAAAGAAAAATGGGAAGTGGAGAATATGTGTAGATTACCAGGAATTGAACAAAGAAACATTAAAATATCATTTCCCGCTACCATTTATTAACCAAGTCCTAGATTCATTAGCTGGGAAGAAATTATTTTCTTTCCTGGATGGGTTTAGTGGATATAATCATATTAGAATAGCAATGGAAGACCAGGACAAAACAACATTTACCTACCCATGGGGAACATATGCATACAATGTTTTTCCTTTTGGGCTATGTAATGCACCTACTACTTTCCAAAGAGCAGTTCTCGCAATATTTGTTGATCTGATCCATGAATGTGTAGAAGTCTATATGGATGATTTCACTGTATATGGAAACACATATGATGATTGTTTGAAAAAAGCTTGAGAAAGTTCTGAAATGATGCATAGAGACAAATCTGTCCCTGAGTAATGAAAAATGCCACATGATGTTAGCAGAGGGGATAATCTTGGGACACCATATTTCCTCATTAGGAATTAAGGTGGACGCAGCCAAAATACAAGTCATTGTGAATTTAATGCCACCTACAACTCAAAAGGAGGTAAGAAGTTTCTTAGGTTATGCAGGCTAGTACAGGTGATTTATTGAAAATTTCAGTAAAATAGCACAATCTCTATTCAAGTTACTTACAAAATATGTTGAATTTCAAAGGACAAATCATTGTCAAAATGCATTTCAAATATTGAAAGAGAAACTATTAGTTTCCCCCATCCTTCGAGAACCGAAATGGTCTTTGCCATTTCACATTTCACTTATGCATATGATACTGCTATAGGTGCATCACTTGGACAGAAAGAAAACCTATTTAATTATGCTATATACTTCATAAGTAAAAACTTAACACTGGCAGAACTGAACTACACAGTCACAGAAAAAGAAATGTTACTTGTAGTACATGTAGTAAACAAATTCAGGCATTACATAATAGGCTACCAAGTGTTCATGCACAAAACCTTTCAATAATCAAATACTTAATGAACAAAGCAATCACAAATGGTAGAATTACAAGATGGTTATTTTTAATGCAGAAATTTAACATTACAATTCAAGATTGACCAAGTAAAGACAATCAAGTAGCTGATTTTCTTCCAAGGCTTCATACACCTGGTGATCCAAATCCAATATCAGATAATTTCCCAGATGAACATCTATTTGCAATAACTGCCAAAACACCATGGTTTGTAGATATAGCAAACTATTTATCCTCTGGAAAATTACCATCCCAATTCACAAAGAAACAAAAACGAAAGATAATTAGAGAAAGTTCTAGATATAGCTGGGTGAATGGTGATCTGTTTTATACTAGCTCTGATCTGATAATAAGAAAATGTGTTAGAGAAGATGAAATATTAGAAATTTTGAAAGCATGTCATGACGAGCCATGTGGTGGTCATTTTGCAGACAAGCGGACAGCCTACAAGGTGTTGCAACTCGGCTACTACTGGCCAACAATCTTCAAAGACTCCAAAGCCTATGTCAAGAGGTGTGACAGTTGCCAAAGAATAGGAAGGCCAATAATATCAGATGAAATTCCACTTAAGCCACAAGTGCTCATAGAACCATTTGAGAAATGGGCTATGGATTTTGTGGGACCAATAAATCCACCATCAAATGGAAAGAAGTACATCTTGGTATGTATTGATTATGTAACTAAGTGGGTTAAGGCAAAGGCAGTAGCAAAAGCAACAAAAAACATAGTGGTCACATTCCTCTTTGAGGAAATCTTTGTCATATTTGGGGTACCAAGACAGATTGTAACTGACCAAGGCACATAGTTCACTTCAAAACTTTTTCGTGATCTTACAGAAAAGTACAAGATCAAACACAGAAAATCAACTCCGTACCATCCTCAAGAAAACGGACAAGTAGAGTCGACAAACAAAGTCCTAGAAAATATCATGACGAAGATAGTACAGATGAACATGAAGGACTGGTCAGAAAAGTTAAGAGATGCACTATGGGCATACAGAATAACATGGAAAAACACAACTAGGTTCAATCCATACTAGTTGGTGTACGAAAAAGAAGTCTTGTTACCCATAGAATTTCAGATAAACATATTCAAGTTAGCAACAAAGTTATGATTGGAGTTGTCTGAAGCACAACAACAACAAATAATGGAACTAAATCAACTGGATGAACAGAGACAGCAAGTAGTGGAACACACAACACTGGTGCAGCAACAAAGGATGAAATGGCATGATCGACTCATCAAGAACAAGACATTCAACAAAGGATACTGGGCATTATTGTTTGCCTCCAAATTCAAAGATTTCAAGGCAAAGTTTACAACTCATTGGTTGGGGCCATATGAGATAGCAAAAATATTTGATAACAGAGTTGTTCAAATAAAAACAATCGATCAATAATCTACTTCATTTCTAGTTAATGGACATAGGCTTAAAGTCTACAATAAGTCTATCAATAAAGAAGATTTTATGAAACAAATGACAAAATATACTGATCTAGAAGTAATGGAACAACATAGCAATATGTCTTCCAGTACTCCAGAACAAGAATAAAAAATAATATATATATATATATATATATATATATATAAAATAAAATGTTTGCTTGTGAAAACCAGGCAACTGACACAAAGCAAACATGAATTCATAGAGGAAAACAAACTAGTTTGGCTTGTATGAATTCACAACTTTTTACACTCACAATAGTTTGATTTTGCAGAAAGAACCTCCAAAACAAAACAAGACTTGAGGAAAAGTCTTCAGATAAGCAAGGGGGAAGTTGTAAAGGAAACTCAATTGAGCAGCTGAAAGTTTGAGCAGCTGAATTGAAGAAGGAACTTGAATTGTATCACAAAAGGGACTTGAAACATTATTGGAAACATTGTGCAGAAGGGACCTGAAATGTTAGAAAAAAACATGTATCATACTGCATAAAAATATACATGACAGTAGGGACCTGAATCATCAAGTACCAATTGCATAAGGGACCTGAACGACATCAACAATCAATGAACCTGAATCAATGATGGATGCAAGAACATGAAGCAGAAATAAAGTCTACATTTCAATCTATCCTAGACAATTCATCAAAGACATTTGACCAGAAGACATCATCAAATACTATCAAGGAGTAAAAGTACAGTGAGTACAAAGTTTTTCTCTTGAAATTTCAAAAATTTTAGAAATTTTTTAGAGATTGTTAAAATTGAGTTAGTACCTGACATGCATATTTTACTTACATATTCATTTCACTACCCTCATCATATTATCCTATTCATATATTCATACCCATTATCCTACATTTAATCCCATAAACATCTTCCAAATATTCATTTCATATTCTATATTCATATTCCATATTCCATTTACATATTCCATATTCATTTCATTTCATAACCCTAAGTATTTTTCTTTTGAAAAGCAAAAGGGATTCAAATAGAGGGTCCAATAGTTGAAACCCTAGAACCTACAAAACCATACACAAGATTAGTATCATGAAATTAATTTTAAATATGACCTAAACATGGTCATTTTAAAATTAAAATACATATATTGAAATATATATATATATATATATATATATATATATATTAAAACATGTGCATTATGAAGTAATACAAAGTGAAGGAAATCAAAATAATTTATTTCGACAAGTTATAATTAAAGCGCATAAGAATGATGCTATTGAGTGCAAGGGTTATCATAATACAAATCATGTGATGACTATACAATGCAAACAAACATTATGAAATGTTTTGGAGGTATAAGACATGGGTAATGGATATGAAGAGGAGGTACGATGACAATTAAACGAGGATAAGACCATGTATTAAAACTATAATCCATGCAATCAAACTATAATGAAATTCAAAGCGGCGATCAAATCACAATGCACCATGAAATGAATAACAATATGAGCCAGTGGTAATGAAACGTATGGTATGTAGACTATATGGTGAAATGAGTGATACAATAGTCAAAGGTCAAGTAATAAATGCCAAGACGTGGAGGTAAGTATTGTGGGTTGGTATGCAGGACGACCACAATGAAACGAAGGACAGCCACGAAGGAAGCAGTCAGAAGATGCAGCAAGTGGAACGGTCAACCAAAATTTGAAAACACAATAGTGAATGTTTCAAAACAACACCGTGAGTTTTGCATTCAACAGAACTCATGCAATATACCTCCGCCATTTTTACACACAAAACGTTGTAAAAATCACTTTCTCTCCACCATCACAGCCGTTTGCAGGCTCAGGGAGAACAATGAAGTGTTGCATAAGCCATTAGTGCACATTTGTGAGCCTGAGGTGAATGGTTTGAGAGAGAAAACATGGAAACAGAGGAAATCAAACCGAGAGGGAGAAGGCAAGAGATATAGCAGTTGGAAATCGGAGTGATAAGAAGAAAACACGGAGTAGATTGAGGGATAAGCTGAGAAAACTAGCAGAGCAATCGAAGTTAGTTAAGGAAGATCTCGTGAGCAACAAGGTAAGACAAAAACTCAATCTCCTTCAATAAATGCAGCAAATGTTTTATGAGAAAAACGGATTTTTAAGTAAAACGCAAGTTAGACTCCAAGATATAAGAAGCGCTCCAACCACCGTTTACAATTTGTTAAAATGTTGTCTTTGACATCAGTCAAGAAATAAGGTTTTTGAAACGGAGTTTAACAGTGGCAAACATTATGAAACACGGGTTGAATGAGCCACGACATAAAGAGAATCACAGCAATTCATTGCAAACAGTTAAATCAACTCGGATCCTCTAGTTCACTCATGAAATCGCCAAATTGATTGATAAAAGAAAATGTTAGTCAAAGTTTGATTGCATAAGTAAATGCTTTTGCCAAGTTGAGTAATGAAACAAAGTGTTTAGCTGTAGTTTTGATTACATAAACACAAGTTTTTGCCGAGCTAAAACAAAGTGTTTAGTTGTGGTTTTGATTACATAAACACGTGTTTTCACTGAAGATTGGGTAATGAGACAGAGTGTTAAGATGAAGTCTCGCTGCATAAACACATGTTTTCATCAAATTGGTCAACGAAATAGAGAGTTAAACTTATAGTTTGTTATGATTTCGTTGAATATTACACAAACAGTGGCCTTAATTGTACAAACAGTGAATGAGACAATGACTCCAATATGACATAAAAATGAGTTTGATAATCATAGTAAAGTTATCAGAAGAATGAAAATCGAAAATAGGAGCTATGGTATGATTTTTTTTTCATATAAAAAAAAATAATCAAAATCAAAACAGAGTTCGATTTCCAATTTCTTTTCTTATAAATAGTGATATGCATAAAGAAGAATAATTCATTTATATGGACAAAGTAGAGTTTTGGTGAAAGAAGAACATAACCAAGAATGGTTTTTACATTAGAATAAGAAGGATGTTTGTTTTTGTTTTTCATTCACAAAGGTTAATGTTTTGAAAAGAACAGTGATTCATTGTTGCAGTGAGACAGAGACTAAAACAAGCATGACTTTATTGTTTCTAAAGAGTATCAGGAGAAAGGTAAGCCCTACTACAAACTAAATCAAAAAGATTTTTATGCATGAATGATTTTTATTTTCATTGTTCAAAATGAAGTTAATGACAATAGAAGGGGATATCCATTGGTTTTCAGAAAACATGACCACCAAAATAGAACCGAAATTTCAAATTTAGTAATGGAAGAAGGAAACAGTAGAAAAAGTATATCACGCAGGGCTTATAGGGTTTCTACAAAGGTTTAATGGTCACGGTGAGGGTATAACCAGGAATTTTTTGAATAATTATACCCAGGATCAAACAATGATAGGAAACTTAAGCATTCCATTAACTCTGGAATACATCTCTCAAGCATTAGATCTTCCATTAAGAGGGGAAAACTATCATAAAGATCTACATTTCAAGGAGAAAGTATGGACTTTCTTTTTAGAAAAAAACAAGAAGGGATCCTTTGATAGAGCTAAAGGTATACCTAGGGAGTGGTTCAATGAGCCATGGGAGAGCTAGTCTTGATCATTCAAAAATTCTTCACATGTGATAGAGGACAGAGTGTGGCACATTTGTATCATATCAGGCTGCTCCAACACATTAAGGGAGAAGTCAAAATAAACTTGCCATGTTTCTTCTCCTAAAGTCTCATCGAGATGATAGAATCATTGAGAAATGAGAACAAACCAAGAGAAACTCAAGTTTATCATCAGGGACTAACAAAAATTCTTGTAGAGAATCTAGTAAAAACTCAGGGCATAATCTAGAGAGAGTTTTTAATCCAAAACCAGCATGAAGAATAGGTCATTGAAGAACAATACAAAACAGAGCAGGAAACCAGGGCCATCATGAATTCACCACTTTATCCTAGAACCAGGTCTAAGAAGCAAAACAACACTATTATGGTTGAAAAGGAAACATCCATCATATCCACTCCTAGAAGGCTTAGGAGAAAGAGCCCAATAGAAATAAGTAGCAAGGACTAAGAAGTACAAATTGTAGAAACATGTTCTATAGAGAAACAAGTAGAAGATATAATCAAAATATTAGAGAAAGAAGCTCTAGAAAAAGACTCATATTTTGATGATGTGGCAGCCACATCATTTGCAAAAGATACACAAGAACTAGAAAAAGAGTTGCACTTGAGCAAAATCAAAGAATTGACAGATCAACTAGAAATAAACAAGATCTTGGAAAAGCACTTGAAGAAAGAAAATAAAGCATGCAAGAAAAATAATGCAAAGTTAGTAAGGGAGAATGAAAAATTAACTGAAGAGGTAGGAAAACTAAAGAGAAAGAATGATATACTTTGCAAACAGGCATTCAAGTGGCTTAAAGATAAGAACATGTGGAAAAACAAATATGAGAAACAGAAGGTCAAAGCTACTATGTATAAAGAAGAACACACCATGGGGATAGATTATTTGTTAGAGTCGACACAGCAAGAAGCGTCAAGGTTAGGCACACGATTCACAGCAGAGGTCAGGAGATCCAAAATGAAGAAACAAGCATGAGGACATGCTTATGAATCAGTAAGGGGGAGATGTTGGCCCTCATTTTTGGTCCAGTTTTGCTTAATAAAACATACGTAATTCTTATATTTTCCATCCATTTTCCATCACATCCATCTCATTTTGATGTATTTTATGCATAGTCAAGTATTTAATTTTAATTTTGCAATTTCTAGAAGTTTTTATGAAAATTTACTTTCAAGTGCAATTTTTGGATAGAATCAGAAATTATATAGATGTCATATTTGTAGGAAACTTGGTCATGAGATGGATACATTTATGAAAATCTTGGGAACTAGGACTGAACTAACTCCAATTGGTTCGGTCAAAACAAGCTAAATCAGGCCCGGTCAAAGCTGGTCAACCATGACCAGTCACTCAGAAAATCCCTAGAAAATAGGGCAGTTTTATGATTTCATGGGATTTTCCATATTTTTAGTGATAGGTTGGATGAATTCGACTTGGATAGGTGGATATGGATAGATATAGTTGTTAGAGATACTTTAGATTAGTTTGTTTCATGATCTTCTATTTAAGCCAAAACTTTGAAGGCTTATGCATGTAGAATTTGTATAATTTATGTGGAGACATTTGAATATTTGAAGTTAATTTGAAGAACTTGTTCTACTTTCATTTTGTTGTTCAATGGTGTGGATGATTGACTGAAGTTGCAGTAGTTGATAACCTCTTCAAGTGTGCAAGGCAAGGGTGGAGGGCCCCCACTCCAAGCTAAGTACACTTCATTGTTAAACTAGCTTGATTTTCATGAACTAGTTGCTTCAGATTTGTTTACTTGTTTTGCTTCAGATTTTCTTACTTGAATTGATGTGTGATGATTTATGTTTGCTAATGAATCTTAGTTTATTTATCATTTTGATATGAAAGGACAACACAGTGTTCAAGTTGAACCCTCTTTCTATTGAATTAATGAATAAAAACTAGAGTTCATCTTTCTTGTTTTCAAGCAGTTTTATGCAATTCCAATTTTCTAACAATAGCATAATGATGAATGAATTTGTGATGAGAAATATCAAGGATATCCTAAGTTAGGAGTCTCTTTCATTGTTTATTTATGAATCTTAAATTGTTGCCAATTAATGGTTTTTGATTTCTATTCATCAAGTAATATTGTAGAAGAATGACACAAAAGGATCTCTTAAGTTAAGGGCCACTTCATCTCACATATATTGTGGAAGTGAATTAGAAATTATTTAATTAGATTTATATTTGTAATATGTACTTCCTTAGTTCTTCATATTTTATCTTCTAAGCTTGACTACATTTGATATCCATACATTGTGGACATGCATCCAAGTTTTACAAACCTGGATTGGTAACGAAATACTTGTGTTAATTTGTTTTCATAAATTAGCCCAACACCTAGCTTCATTAGTATGACCTCGATCCCTACATAGGTAGCTAAAGGTTTATGTGTAGGACCTTCTTGGATTTCTACTGTAATTCTTGGAATTTTATGTATCCTTATAGGCTACTGGGATGGTGATGATGCATGGGTCTTTGATCAAGGTTAGGGTTGCGACCCAGGTGCATTATAAGGCCTTCCTCCCAATTCTGAAGAAAAAAACATCTTAGCATCTATCTCCCATATGATCTTTTGTAGTTGGTCATACCTAGTTGCAGCGTCATCTACCACTTGATCCCCAATGCGCTCAAATTCATCCTCTGTCAATACAGTCTGTACTAGGGACCTGTGGGTAGCTTTTTTCTTTATCCTAGCCTTTGTGTTATATGTTCTCCCTACTTTGGAATGAACAACTACTAAGCTTCCTGTTGATCTTGGCCTGACGGGGTTCCATTCATTTCCTGTCCACTTTTGATTGTCTCGACATTAAAAGAGTCTTCCTTTAGGATTCTCCATGCAAGTTCTCATGCATCCACTATACCCTCGATCTCTTCGATGATTAATATATGGGGTTGATTATACCAACACTTATGTGGGTCTCTTCATGAGAAAACCCAAATATTGTGACGATCTTCCCTAAATTGCACTATACCCTTATACTTTTCCATGATCTCAACAGGAAAGGAAGGTGTTTCCTCGATGATCTTCTGTATCACATCCCCATATAGACAAAACATAAAAGTATTCAGTTTCTTACGCTCAGGCTCATGAGGATCCCATAACTTCTAAAACTTGGTCGCCATGAGGGATTTCAATCGATCCACCACCAGCTAGAAATATTTTTTCCTTTCCCACTCGACCAGTGCTATCAGAATTAATAGTTATGAATAATAAAATTATATGTTTAATTCCTGAGTATCCAAGAAGTCTTGCTTGAATTCATTCAACAGAAAAGGATCACATGCGAACTGCTCCCCTTTAGCACATTTATCTACCACAAAAATGACTCCTGCAGGCACCTCATTCACCCAACACTTCCGAAATAACTTACATGCAATGGTTTGTGCTACAAATTTGATAGCTTGGTATGGTATCATTTAAATTAGGAACCCTCGATTCCCCCTCTTGGTCTTATATGTGTCATCCATAGTTGCAGGGAGAGTCTTATCATTGATAAATAGCCCTAGATCTTCTCCCTCCATGGGAAGCCCAATAATAATATGGATTACCTCGATAGTAATGGGTATCATTCAGTCAAGCCATAAATATTCATCATGCACACAAGCTAGTAGGAACTTGGTAACAGATGTTACCTTATCTCCCTATCCAAAGTGCAAAATATGAAACAAATTCAGAATACCTGCAATCTCCAACTTTTTGGCCCACTCTTGTGGATTTAGTTTAGGTACATTGTGTGTGTTTAGTACCAAATTCATGTAATCCTAAAGTTTGGGATGTCAAGTAAGATTGCACAAATCATGGTCAAAGTAGTTAATTTTCTCCATAATATTTCTCACTTTTCTCTGGTGATTTACTCCTGATGAAAGGGGTGGAATTTACATTGTATCCTTCGCTCCCTTAGGTGGTGTCATCTCAGTCGGAGGTCCTCATAATGGTGGTGTGTACCTCAGATCATATCTACAACCTACAACCATTATTGTATCTACTCATTTTTTACTCGGCTCTGGTCTTGTATCCTCTGGTATCGGCTCATATTTTTTCTTCTTCAGAGTCACCTTTATTTTTACCTTTCTCTTTTCCTTTTCTTCTGGTGGGGATAGACAGTGTTTTGTGTGTGTTTTCCACTCTTCCATCTCTGGGCCTGTTTCTTCCATTTTGGTCAGACTACTACTATCTCTTAGTTTTTTCCTCTTCCCTTGGCTCTCCTCTCTTCTCAACTCTCTAGCTTCCTTTGAATTTCACCTCTATCTCTTTATCTATGGTCCTCCCTTCAACTACTAGTACTTCTCATATGTATGTGTTTGTCCACTTGCTCGAATCTGCATTCTTGAGGCATTATTACCCTTAACTCCACTCCCTATCATGACTTGTCATTATAATGGATATCCATTCGATGCAGGTGAACTGGAGGTTTCTCCTCCCATTCATAATTAAAAAAAAAATCACTAACAGTTTCCTCATACATCCCTAATATTCCCCATGATTACCAGTTATTCGCCCAAAGAAAGTACAATAACTATCCATCATGATTTTTCATTGTTTGATTTTCTCACCACCTTTTTCCATCAGGCATGACTTAACAAACATGACTTGGACCCCTCTTATCATTTTTGTTTATGCCACTTGTCTAGTCGCCTTCCCCTTCAACGATTAATCCCATATACGGGCACCGCTAATACTATGTGTTGCCCTGTCTGACTCGTCGTGTGCACAATGATCCACTTCCCTTAAAGCTTAAGAGAAAAAAATTACCATTAACCTAACTCTTGTATATTCTAAACCGCCTAATACTAACTTTGGTCTACCTTATTTATGTACAACTAGTAGGTTGACTCCCTCCATTCTCTATCTATGGTGTATAGGAGCTTGGTTGTCCCTATAGGGTTTTAGCCTACTCTCATTTACGTACCCTTCACACATTGTTCCATCCAGATTCTATAACTTTATCGCGTTAGTCACTTGATGAATAACATAGGGTCCCATCTTGTGCATTTGTAACTTACCTGGATGCTTCAAGAATTTTCTATCATATAGAAACACCAAGTCTCCCTCCTCAAATGTCTTGAGCTTAATCATTCAGTCATGTCATGCCTTATCCCAAGATTTTTGTACCTCCTGGAGGAAACTCACTAGCACTCAATCTTCTTCCTGCTACAATAAATCTTGTAGTCACTTCCCCATCACTTCAAATTCTATCATTTGGGTAGCTAATGCAATGTGTAGGCTAGGTACCGGAAATTCCATCAGCATGATAGTTTTTATCCCATACATTGGAATGGTGTATGTCCAATAAACTTATTACATGTAGTTTGGTGGGCCCATAAAACGGTATAGATTCTTATGTCCCAATCGTCACGTTGTACATCACACACTTTGGTGAGGGTAGTTTCTAAGATTTTGTCGAAATCCTCCATCACCCCATTATCTTGGGGATGATATGGGGTACTCTTTTGATGATAAATATGAAACTCTTCCGTCAGTGCTCCTATCATATTATTTAAAAAATTTATCCCTTGATCGCTCAATAGAATCCTAGGGCACCCAAAATTGGTTACTATCTAGTCAAATAGGAATTGTACAATAGTCTCCACACTATAGTCTTTCACTAGGGAAACTTTGGCCCCCCTAGTTAAATAATTTA
This sequence comes from Pinus tabuliformis, assembly GCA_031772625.1. Lineage (NCBI taxonomy): Eukaryota > Viridiplantae > Streptophyta > Pinopsida > Pinales > Pinaceae > Pinus > Pinus tabuliformis. The sequence continues at coordinate 216,574,603 of CM062809.1, read as the reverse complement.
TAGCTGTAATAATGTACCGCAAACCAGTCCTTATTTTCCGTGGATCAATTGGCAAAATAAAGTCAATGGACCACTTGTCAAATTCTTGTAAAGTGATATGGGGGTTTTGATCGAAATCTAGATTAGGGGCAAAAATTAGCTCAAAATTCAAACTTCTAGGAATTACTCAAAACCTGAATGACCGCATTCGTCTTAGGGATACGATCCCAACGCAACTTGTTTCACTCAAAATGGAGTTCATATGTGAAATTTAGAGCCTGTTGTCCGTTTTGTCAAACAGGCAAAAAATTTGTGACTAGGATGCTGACTGGGCATCTGTATAGCCTAGTCAGCAAAAATAATATCCTAGGGAATATTCCTTAGAATATTCTTGAAATATTCCCACAAGTGGCTCAATCCAAATTTGACAAGTGTTTGTACATTATTGGTCAAAGGAAATTTTGGGGACCAATGAGAGGCTGACACATGGCAAGCCCAGAGGCTACCACGTGCCCTCTCAAAGGTCATTTAAAAGTTTATTAGCAAGCCAGGGAGTCGAACCCGTGACCTCACCCGCACAAGCCCCACACTCCACCGTTATGCCACCCACATGACTTAACAAACAAAGGGTTAAATGACTATTTAAAGTTTTAGCATTGGCGGTTTGGAGATAACCACTAGCATTTACTGCCAACATGTGACCATACACCAAAACTAGCGGCCAGCATTAAGTGCTAACCATGCATGTTTAAAGTGATAAGTGGGATTAGTGCTAATTAATCTATGCTTACCATTTAGTTAATTGCAGGATTAACTTGGCAGTATTTTTTGTGGGTCCGCTAAATCCAGAACTACTCCAAATTTGGCGGAGTTAACTGGAGTTTCTCCCGTTCTGATGAAGTTTTCATAGGGAAAACTAAAGAGACCATAACTTCTTCACATTTCAACCAATTTTGGCTCGAAAAGAGTCATTCGTATATGACTTGGATGCTCTGAACATAATGGAACAGTTTGCAGAGGCAGAAAGGCACCTATGTATGTGATTTTTCTATGTTTAATTTTAAGGAGGCCTACGGCCTCCAAGAGAGGAGGTCAAGCCTAGATCAGCTAAAGTCTAATTGCAGTGCTTGGAAAATCATCTTTGGGGTTTGTGTATCCTCTGAATCCAATGGAGTAGGTTGCAAAGCCATTAGTGTACTACAGTTGCATGTAATCAGAGAATTGACCATTAATCCAAAGAGGGCCTAGCCATGAAAGCAGGTCCAAGGAGATGTAGCCCAAGAGGGGTGAACTCCTTTATCATCTTTTTGTCATGAGTTTGTTGTGTTTTACTTCCCTGCATTTTAATTGTAGTATATGTGTTTGAAATAGTTAATTAATCTTGTAAATTGTTCATAAAAGACACTCAATACTTGACACATAATCCTTCACATTTTGGTTAATTTGAGATGATCCTAAACACATTTTAAATTACTAATGAGGGAGCTTGCATAGAATTAACAAGATTTCCCAACATTTCAATTCAGGTTTAGAGGCATCTTATCTCGTCGAGATGGCCTTCTTACCATTTTAAATATATCATGGTCCTGCAATACTCTTTAACATCTATATGTATAGTGGGCCACCATAGTCCTACATGCAAAAAAAATCGTTGTATCTTGACCTACGTAGTGACCCCTTGTGACCCCTACATGTGCTTCTACCAAGATCATAGGTTTTTCATGTTCCATGACACATCTCCTCAAGACCCCATTGGCTCCTAGTTTATATAGCACTCTTGCAATTAATAGATAGTTCGTTGATTTGACCAAAAGTTTCTTCTTTTGTGCTACTATATACCCTTCTAGTACCATCCCAGTATTCAGAAACTATGAAATCTCTACAAAATAATCATCTACCATAGTTATTGCTAACAAATGTGCATCTTGAAAGTTATCTTATAACTTCTACGCCTCTTCACCTGAAGTCAAATGTGATAGGTGATCAGGCCCCAGATTCAATCTCCTTGGCTTAACTACCACTTGGAAGTCATACTCCTGAAATTATAGTATCCATTTGCAAATCCTTTCCCTTAGCTCAAGATTGTTAACCAGCTACTTCAAGGTAGAATGATCTGTGTATAAATTAAATTTGTTTCCTAGTAAGTAATGTCTAGAATTTTGGAAGGTGTACACCATCTCTAGGCCTTCTCTCTTTGTCACAGTGTAATTATTCTTCGCGGTTGATAGATTGCAAGTTGTGAAGGAAATGGGGGGATCAACTTCTCCTTCTCCTAGATGAGCCAATATCACTCCCAAGGAGATTTATGAGGCATCTACATGTACGTGGAACTCCTTGCTCCAATCTAGGAACACTAGAATAGGGGTTGATACCATCTTCTCTTTTAAGGTATCCAAAGCATGTTGGCACTCCTTCGTCCACTAAAATTCCACCCCCTTCTTCAATAGTCACTCCATGGGTGTAGTGATATTGGCATACCCCTGTACGAACTTCCAATAATACCTTGTATGGCCCAAAGTATATCTTAGTTGTCTGACTGTAGTAGGTGGTGGAAAATCCACAATGACGATAATCTTGGTTGGATTTACTAGCAACCCCTGTTTACATACAATGTGTCCTATCAAGATACCAAAAGGCGCATAGAATATGAACTTATTGAGATTTATAGAAATCTACATTTGTCTACACCTATCTAGCATTAACTGCAATACCTCAATATGTTTCTTCAAAAAAATAAACATCGTTCAATCATCCAAATAAACCTCTAAGAATTGATGAATAAACTCCTTAAAAACTACCACGACTATTCGAGAAAAGATCATTGGCACATTATTTAGGCCAAATACCATCACTGTATGCTGAAAACAACCCCACGATATCACAAAATTGGTTTTATGTCAGTCCTCTTTGGAAATCTGCACTTGGTGGTACCCTCAGAACCCATTAGTAAAATAATATGCTTCTTGTTGCCCCATGTTTTCTAGAATCTCATCAGTGAATAGGGTCATGTGCTCAAGAATAATTTAGCTTCCGAAAATCCACACATATCCTGATCTTGCATGTTTTCTTATTTTGAACCACCATCGAGTTGATCAATTTTGATTCCTCCACTGTCTCAACGATCCCTTCGTGCAACATCTTTTCCAATTCCTACTTGATATTTTCCTTGTAAATGGGTTCATTTGATATGGCAGCTGCTTCACTAGCTTTGTATCAAGATTTAAGGGGATCCTCATTTCTCCTAGCTCCCCCACAATCCCTTTCATTTCTTCAAATGTATGAGGAAACAAGTCTCGGATTCGTGTAGCAAGTCCACAAAATTTTATACATTTTCGTCGTCCCAGTAATTTGCAATAGTCATCATCCTTGGAATTTCTTTGGTCTTGATATTTATCTTTTGAGTCTTGATCAGTTGCAAAAACTCCTTGAATTGCAATGGTGGTCTCTCCACCGCCCATTCACCTTCAACCTTCGAGATTTGAATATTTTAGGGATCCTCATCATCCTCTCCCTTTACCACGATGTTGTAGCATTCTAGGAACTCTTGTACCTGTTGTAAATATTGATGTGTGTCACATATCAATCCATCTCTAAGTAAGGCTAGATCATCAGTAGCAAATATTTTCCATCGCAACACCTTTAGAGCTTCCTCCAGTGATGATTCATCTACGTCAAAGCTAAATGTTCCCCTAAAATTTTGCACCACCTAGTCCCAATCTTGTGTTCCTCTTCACACTTCCAATTAAACATATCAGTTAGCTGGAATAACATCTAGCATGTGGATAAACCAATGTACCCATTCTTGTTGTGGTACTCACCCTCTCATCCATGTTGTGACGCACCACTTCAGGTGGGTCCTAGGACATTCCATACCTGAGTATTTCTCTCCAAGGACCCTAGAGTTGGTCCTGAACCTAACCTTGAAAAGATTTTTACATTATTGCCATCACATGATTTTCTCCTTATGCATAGCATAACGCCTAGTTGTTGTAGCGCACAACACAACATCCTATGTGGGAAACCTCTGACTCGCTAGTAAATTCTCTTCATATTATTGAACAAAAATATCTTCTTCCGAAAACCCATTGAAGTGAGGTGGATTAAGCACCTCGATCCTTATCCAATGCACAATTCTCATAACATGTGCGTACTCCTGGTGTTGACTTCATGCAACCAGTTCTGCCAATTCTCCAAGGCTTCGACTACGTCGGAGGCGCAAAACACGATACTACATCAGCTTAGCACTTTGTCAACTGTTAGATTTACGTAATCATCTTTTCGATCTGTGACATTATAGATATTATCTAGGTCCTCTTAACTAAGCTCACCTTTCATAGGCTCAACATATTGATCACCTTCATACAGGTCTAATGGTGCAATTACCCAATGTCTCTGCCCTCGAAGATCTCCTACCTCTTCTTTTAATTGATAATTACTTGGTTATCGAAGGCCCAATTGATCCCTAGAAGATCCAGATATGGATCAGTATCATCCATGATTTTGATTACTCTGAAATTGGCGATGTTGGATACCTCATCAATATCTATAGGCACTCCTAACAGTCATCTGATAGGAAAAATCTGATGTTGATTGGCCAATATAAGAGGGATTGGGACCAAGTTAGCTTGGGTTTCCCCATCATTTCCCATGTTCTTTTCGGTAGAATTTTTACATATGATCCTAGGTCCAAAATAATGTTGCCCATCTCCTACACACTAATTTGTGCATCGAAACAGAATTCTTTGTTGCTCCTCTTTCTGCGAGCAACTTGATTCACAACTCTTGGTGAAGCTCACACAATAGCCTCCTCTGTTCCACAGGCACATCTCTCTACCATCCTTCTAAACTTATCCAAGGCCTTTGGGTCCTTCACTAATTCTAGACAACTTTGCAGTATACTCTAGACTAGATCTACTATAGTCCTTTTCTCCTTGCCTATCATAGCATAAAAAATATCTGCCATGGCCACTTTGCACCTAGATTTTGACATGTCCCATTCTTACAAAACTATTTCTTGTCAAGCCTCCTTATATGTGGTCTTTTCTCTAATCAGGTCAAACCTTGGAGGGGGCTCAGGAGCTCTCCTAACCCCCTGGGGCTATGAGTCTGGCATCTCAGAGCATCGACTCTTGTTCTGGCACCTCCTTGCATTATCGCACCCACCCAGTGTTGAGTCCTATGGGGCTCGATGGTTATCATTTGTACATTGGGCCCCTTCTTCTCTCGCCATTTGGCAATCAACTGCAGGGAATTCTCCATTGTATGAGCTAAATACTTGCAATAAATACAAGTGCAATAAGGGTTGGTGTAATCTCGAGCCAAATTTCCCTACTGCCCACAATTGTAAAAAATTATGGTTCTTTGTCCACGACTCGATCCTCCTCTATATCTACTTGATCCTCCGAGTCCCCTCACCGCCATACCTCGCACTCGCACTTGTTAGTTATAATGTCCGCCTTGATTGTACCTCACCTAGTTGAATCCAATTGGCATGGCTCCTGTCCCTTTGGGCCCCTACACTTGAAATGAGTCAAATTTGTGCTCATGCATCAGCTCCAATGCGAGGTAGTGGTGGATATCATGCCCCATGGATTTAGAGAAGTTGCAGAATAAAGTTCAAGCTAAGGCATCATATTTCTACATCATCAAGAAACTAGATGGTATATGGCCCCACACCCTTCACAATTCACACCACATTCCTTTACCTTGCGCAAGCGGATTTGTTGCACCATTTTCCATATATTTAGTCAATAATTTACATCCATTCCTATGGTGACCCTCTATTCTATAGAAGTTACACCATACTCCTCTTGTTTCTCTTTCCCTTTTGTCAAGTCCTAGAGTTGGGAAGCCAGCACAGCTAGCTAGGACTCCACCTGCGCCATACCATTGTTTCCCCTCCACCTCTAGGTAAGGCTTCTAACTTCATCATTAGCTCCAAATCCTCTAAGTATGTACCAATCCTTTGCTACGTCAAGGGTATCCTAATATGCAGTAGAAATCCTACAATAAGCCATTCCTTGTGTTGTGTGTCCAATATTTTGAACATCAACCTATCCTTCAATACCTTAAATTGTTAATTGAAGTCCCACACAGATTCTCCTAGGCTCTACATGATCTTCTTGAGTTCCATAATACATTGATACTCTGACTCTGGCTTAGTGCCTGTCTATTCTCCACTACGATCATATCTTGTCCAACTAGGGTCGCGCTTTTAAACTTCATGTACCAACTCAGTGTGTGATCCCTAAATATGGCTTCCAACTGTGTAATATTTGTGGCCTCATCTTGATCCTATTTAGTTGTCTAGATGGCCTCACACATAAACATATGTTTTTCTGGGTCTTTGTTCATAGCACCATCAAACATGGGCATCCTCAATTCTACAACCTTCATGGTATTCTACGCAATACTTCCCAATGAAATACTTCCTCCTATACTTGTTGTATTTCTAGAATGTTGTGCGCCTGAATGCACCCCACCCTGAGTCTAAATACATTGTATCAACCCTCCTATAACTAGACCAATTCCACTATTACTACTATTCCCTCCTCCCTGACTACAATTACCTTCTACATTAGTTGAATTAGTGCATTTGGTGCTTACCTCCAGGTCTGTAGATGCACACAGGGTGGTTGGTTTGACCTCGAGCATGACCTGATTCTATTGTTTCGGTTCTAAATATTTTGTACTACATGGACTTAGTTGTCCCCTTTATCCTTTCTTCATTCGTGGTGTGCTAAATTTTGTTCCTTCATAGCTCCAGTCACTAACATTACCTTTGTCATACATTGGCTTCTCCTAGACCCTCCCTCTAGGCTCCTTCTTTCAGAAGGTACCGACGTTGAACGACATTCTCCCACATCACCCTGATGATATCTTCTACCACTCCTCAAATTTCCATACTCATAACTCTCTTTATCCATCCCTCCCTTTCTCCTCTTTATGCACAGTTATGAGCCCAATGTCAGCCTCCACTACAGTTCATTTTCCCCATTCCCTTTCCTATTTCTCAAACCATCTCCCGTGCCTCCCCCACTTCCCCATCTGTGCGGTCATCTTACCTACTCATAGTATCTGACTCTAAGGGAAACACACCATGGTCATATAGTATCATCTTTATTAATAATGGGATTGACCTTATAAACCTTCATCTTGGTCCCTTCAAAAATTTATGCTCTATTGTAGTATAGGATATTGTTGCTTCCAGTACAAACTCCATAATATATCCTTTGAGGACACTTTCAAACCAAAACTCGAAAGCATGGGAAATTTTGTTGCTTACCGCTTGAAGCTAGCGTACTTCCTTTTGTGTCCACCTCCTTGGCTCATCATGTGGATATGTTGGGTTGTTGTCCTTGTTGGTATCATCCCAAGACCCCTTTTTCCTCCTAAAAACATGTCATTTACCCATTCCTTTTCATCATATATTCCTTAGAATCCTTGAAAATTAATTATTAATAGTCTTATAGTTATTAAAATGCATTGGAATTGATTTAGGGATTTTATGTTGAAGAATTAGAAGTTTTGGTGAAATGGTTACAGGAAGTTCCAACATCCTGTAATGAGCTCATTGTTTGACATGTGTCACAGCAGCTGGACTAGAGCGAAAGGCATGGATGAAAAATAGAATGTCCAAGGATGGACAAACACCTATCTTACAGCCGGATCGACTCTCCTACATGCGCGGTCAACCCAGGTCAAAGCATGGCACACTGGCGATAAAGGCAGAAACAGCAGCTCATCCTATCTTGATTTAGTTTTTGTTCTTTTTGATCAGTTAGGATAGAAACATTTTGAAAAGCTTGATGTAATAAAAGCGGCAACAGCCAAAGTCTGAATGTACATTCATTAATGACATGGTTATGTAAATACAGTCGGAGTAATGGATAGAGGTTAATCGTTGTATCGTTCCAAAGACTCTGTTTTGAAACTTAATACTAAGAACCAGTTACAGTTCCGATTTGTGTTTTCGTGCATTGATTTGATCTTCAGTTGATTATAGTCCAGCGTACCTCTGGAGTACGGACGGGCCCTGCACTCAACCGATATACTGTTCCTTCATTTTATTTGCACTTAGGTTATCGTGTGGTTTGATTTCGATTTCAATAGATATTAAAGGGTTTGCACAACAGTTACAGTTACTTGGGTTTCTATTTCCATAGCTTTTGACTTCCATTGAATGTATATGGTTTGCGCTTATGGTTGGTTTGCGTTTATGGTAATGCTGGACAGTCATCACTGAGATCTGGAAGGGCGTCCTGTAAGGGATTCGATCCCTGTGTGCCTTTTCAAAGCACTGTCATAAACTCTGTTTTCATTTCACAATTCATTTACGACCTCTGTATATTTTGATATTGTATAAATGTTAGCGAATGCTGGGTGTTTACTGAACAAGGGTTTTATGTGTGATATCTTTGTAAGGAGATTAAGATCATTGTTGCAGTGATACACAGTGTTTAGTTTCAGTGTGTGATTTGGTAAATGCATTTAATGATAGCATTGTAATCAGGTATAGTAGCAGAGTGACCTGAGTGTTTGGATGATAGGTGACATATTCCAGTCTTCCGTAAAGAAGCCCTGTGACCTACATCATAACCACTTAGCCAACAATCCTTTATGTCTATATACTTTAGACGCATGCCTCTAAGCTTACGCATCCTGGTCGATAATTAATATAGTCTAGTCTAGTACCCTAGCTAGAACACTACATTTTGGCGTCATTGCCGGGAAGGCGTACTTAAAGGATTCAAACAAAACGAAAAAAATTTCAACACACAAAAATAAACAAAAACATAGTTAGAAATCATGTTCATTTATGCCTAGATTTAGAGACAATCAAGGGAGATTTGTAAAAACCCCCACCATCTAAAAACTAACCCATCATCATCAGGAGCAGACTCTCTAGGGAATACAACACCAGCTGAGGAAGTTATCCAGACATTGGCAGAAAAATTTTATTCAGGACAGGAACTTACTCTTATTGAGAGGGAAACTTTATTTACACATAAATCGCAGAAGAAGCACTTTCCTAAACCTTCTACACAAGGAGAAAGTAGTACAGTTACTGAACAATCTTCCTTCCTACTTTTTCCACCAAGTGACACTGACACAGAGAGACCAATTAGAATGACTGAGGAAGGATCTGGATCAGTACCTCGCCAAGGAGATGAGGAGGAGTCAACTTTTAAGTTCCCTATACAAGAACCACAAGAGGATGAGGAGATCAAAATGAAAAATATACCCCCATCCGTGCTACCCAATTTCTATGGTATGGCTTCGGAGGATCCGGACTCTTTCTTGTTCGAGTTTGACATTGTATGTCGAACTTATGGCTATACAGATGATGCCCATAGGCTTAGATTGTTCCCAGCCACACTAAAGGCATCAGCCTTGAAATGGTTCATGGGGCTTGGTGAGCATGCTATAGTTGATTGGGATGGTATGAGGAGAATATTTCTAAGGAAATATCAGCCTTATTGCAGATCCAAAGACTCTAAAGATGATATCTTTAGAATGAGTTAGCAAGAGGATGAAACCTTAGAGGAATATCTAGAACGGTTTGTCTACAACTTACAAAAATCTAAACACCGAACTATGCCTCTTGATCTGGTCCGCACAATATTCTTGAAAGGTATCCGAGAGGAATACATGGATGATCTCAACTTAATGGGAAAAGGTGACATTCCTGCCTTACCCTTTGAAGAAATCGCTGAGTTGTGCGAAAAGTATTCAAGGAGTAAAGCTAAAATGGGAAAGAGAGGCCTGTCATCAAGGGTCACAAAATCTGCCTCTGCAAGTGTCACTAGGGCCGAAATAGGGAATCTTTTAGAAGAGTTTAAAACAGATTTGTTAAGTACTCTAGGGAACCAAATTGATACTTTAAAAGCCAAGAAGAAACAAGAAGATGAAGATCATATCATGGCTATTTTCTGCCCAAAGTGCCGAAAGAAACATGCATTAAAAGATTGCCCTCTAGAGAATATCCAAGTTTGTGCTTTCTGTACTGAACATCATCATATGTTTAACTGTCCTAAAGTTAAAATTTTGCAGAACTGTAATATGGCAGCCAGTACAGAGATGGAAAACGTGTATTATATGGGCACAAAGCGACCATGGCAGCCAAGGCAAGCACCCCAAGGTATGTTTCCTAATCAAAATCTGCAATTTTGCTATGAATTATCAAATGTATGCACAAAACTCATGGAATGTACCCATGCCATGGCAGCATCAAAACCAACCACAAAACCAATGGAGACCGTCTCAACAGTACTCCCAATCTTATAATGCATATCCTCAATCATACCCACCTTACTCACAGCCATATCAACAGTACCAACAGCCATATCCATCACATTCTCAACCATATCAGCAGCATCCTCAGCAAGTTGTCTATCAGCCCCAACCTCCTCAACAAGCACTGCCTGCTCCTCCACCAATAAATGCACCACAGCTGCAATTTCTAGCTAACTTACAACCTCCCAGACCCACTCAAATTCCTGATCAAACTGTCCCTAATCCGAATAATAGAGCAGAGAGGCCAGCCTATAACGTAGAGGAAGGAACCTCATATTCCACACTGCCTTTGCAAAACATTAATTTGAGGTCTGGTAGGGTGCTCCACAAGGTTTCTCCAATAACAGATAAGCAAGAAGAAAACTCAGAAAAGGAAAATGAAATGACAAATCAAACAAAACCAAACAGTGATACCAAAGACAAACAGATCCAACCACTGCATCCACCTTTTCCAGACCGATTGGTCCAAGTAAAACCACCACTATCTATACCACAATTTGATGTCTTAGATGAGCTTAAAAATGTCTACATAAAAATACCACTGCTGCAAGCTATCAAAGACATTTCTATCTATACCAAAGCCATTAAAGACATGTGCCTCAAGAAGCCTGCTAGGAGAAGACTTGATCCTCAAACCATTCATGTTTTAGGAAATTTAGCAGGCCTTATGACCAATACCATCTCCATGGAGAAGTATGTTGATCCTGGCATTCCCAAAGTGACCACCATCATTAACAACATACGGATTCCAAACACTTTGATAGATCTTGGAGCCGCAATCAATGTCATGACTCTTGAAACCATGAGAACACTCCAGCTCATGAATTTGCAACATACCACGATTGTTCTCGAACTAGCTGATAGATCCAAAGTCATTCCTGAAGGGATTTTGGAAGACATCATTGTCTCACTGGACTCTTGGGAGTATCCAGTGGATTTCCTAGTCCTTCAACCCAAATCCAATTTAGGAGGACACCCTATCATTCTAGGTAGACCATGGTTAGCGACTGCTGATGCATTTATAGGATGTCGATCAGGCAACATGATCATTTCAAGGGGGACCGAAAGGAAACAACTCACCCTTTATCCATCGGCACAATCACCAGCAGTAACACATAACTTGTGGCTTGATGATAAATTTAATGATAAAGAAGAAGTACAATCTGTTTTTAGCATTGACCAAATCTATGATTTCCAGGAAGACAATAATGATTTGGTAGAATTATTTCTTTCTCAACCTGATATGTCTGAAAACTTGAGAAATGAACAATATCATGCCGCAGATTTACTTCTGGCTCAAAACTTTCAAGAAACATGCTCTATCCAATCATTGAAAACTACATTTCACGACATTTTTCCAGTTCAATCCATCACCAATACATAGAGTCAAATCATAGAGATCAGTCCAGGGAAAACTCTTAACATAGGCAACCACCTAGACTCATCTCAACAAGAGAAATTGATTAAACTCTTGAGAAAATACCAAAAAGGTTTTGCTTGGGACTATACCGACATGCATGGGATTCACCCCGACACATTCACTCACCACATCTATACAGATAGCACCATTAAACCAGTGAGGCAACCACAGAGAAGAATGAACCCCATGCTTCAAGATATTGTTAGAGAGGAGTTGCAAAAACTTTTGAGAGTTAATTTTATATATCCTATCTCTGACAGTCAGTGGGTATCCCCATTGGTGATAGTGACCAAGAAGAATGGTAAGTGGCGCATTTGTGTTGATTATAGACAGCTGAACAAAGCAACGCTCAAAGACTACTTCCCACTGCCATTTATTGATCAAGTGTTAGACACCTTAGCTGGCAAATCATCATTTTCTTTTCTTGATGGTTTCAGTGGCTATAACCAGATCAGGATAGCCTCTGAAGACCAGGACAAAACCACATTCACCTGTCCTTGGGGGACCTATGCCTATAATGTTTTGCCATTTGGACTTTGTAACGCACCAGCTACATTTCAGAGAGTTGTGTTAGCTATTTTCGCTGATTTAATTCATGATTGTGTTGAAGTCTACATGGATGATTTTTCAGTATATGGCAATTCATTTGAACATGCATTAGAAAATCTTGAGAGAGTTTTGAAAAGATGTATTGAAGCTAACTTGTCCTTCAGCAATGAAAAGTGCTTTATGATGTTAAACGAAGGGATAGTGCTAGGCCACTATATTTCTTTTCAAGGCATCCAGGTTGACCCAGCCAAGATCCAGATCATAGTTGATTTGCCAATCCCACAGAATCAAAGAGAGGTAAGAAGTTTTCTTGGGTATGCAAGCTATTATCGCAGATTTATTGAAAATTTTAGTAAGATAGCTTTACCTTTGTTTAAACTTCTAACCAAAGATGTACTTTTCAACTGGAATGAGAACTGCCAACAAGCATTCGAACAACTCAAAAAGAAACTATCCACCGATTCTCATCATTCCCATAACATCAACCCATTCATACTTCTAAAACCCATTATCAACTCATCAACTTTGTCATACATCCCACAGTCATACCAACATCCTCCATCTGACCGAATACCAACTGAAATGGGACACGTGGCGGATTATGTTTTTAAATATAAAGGGAAGAGACAAATGTAAAAGCGGCCTATCTATTTCATTCCACACAGCGAAATCATAGTTCCACCACCCAACGTACCCAATGATTCAAGGGACTTCCCGAAACCATACCCACCATTATATATACATGCTCCCAACGTTCTTGTGGTGACATCTGTGTAAGCGTACAGCACTCCTCTGTTTTCAAATGAATGAATATGCTGTGAAGTGAGTACAGTCGGTTATCCCACAGTCATTCTCGCACTTGATTCCCATAATTTTCAAAGTATAATCGGGAGCAGTGAGCGCCGGAAGAAGCATTATCATTTAGGTTCGATTATTATCATTTGGGTCCGATTTACTCAATGAGGAATGGGAGCGGTGAGCACTTAAAGAGAAATTATAACCACCCTGTTGCGATTTCCACTACAGTCATAATACAGTCGACCAACCGAGCATCATATTGAAGACTAAGGAAAGCGGTATACCAGGTAACCAGTTTGAAATTTCTTTGTTAAAATTGTAAGAACATAAACAGAGAAGGGTTAGAAGCACGACCCTCTGCCACCATGACTAATAGGGTCGAACCGAGTGTGTTCGACAGTTCACAATATCATGAGGATTGCATCGAAATTCTTAGAGAAATATAGTGGTTACCATTCCTAGAGAAATTCCATGGAAGCAATGAGGAAGTTACCAAGCAATTTGCCTTCACCTTCAATGGAGAAAAAGCCCTGATAGGTAACTTCTCATTCAGGGTTTCAGAGGATACTATAGCTCAGGCAATAGGGATTAGTCCAGAAGGGGAGAAGTATTTTAAAACCAAGCAATTTAAAGAAAAATCGTGGACACAGTTTATGTCTAGATCTAGAGTCTCATCAGTGAACTGGAAGAAGGGTGTTCCAAGAAGCTGGTTGATGCATCCTTGGGATGAGATGGTCTACATCCTTCAAAAATTCATAACCTGTGAAGGCCGCTACAGTATTGTCTATCTATACCACATTAAACTACTCCTCCATTTGAAGAAACAATGTGTTATTAGTATACCATATTTTATGTTACAAAGTTTAACCAAGATGTCCAAGACTATCCAGAAGCAGAAGGGGAATGAAGACAAAAACCTGTATCACTTTGGCTTAATCAAAATCCTTATTGAGCATGAATTGCAGAGAAGAGGGAAGCCATGGAAATAATTTCTAGCTGTTAATCAAATTAGAGATGAGGAAGATAAAGAAGAAGTGCAAGAGGACTCAGGGTTCATGAAGGACATTGATGAAGAAATCCCAGTATCCAAAACCAGCAAGGCACCTCTACCTGTGGGCAGCATAAGGACCAGGAACATGAAAAAGGAAGATGCTAAGAGGGCCAAGAAAGATAAAATTTTCACCACTTACTCACGAAGAACAAGGAGGACACCAAAAGCCCAGTTGCAAGAAGACCAACTGGAATCCAATGCACCTGCACAAATGGATGTTGAGAGTGGTGACCACTCACTACCAGGACCAGAAGTTGACATAGAGGTAGAGAGCAATAACAAGCAGGAGAAATGTTCACCACCTCCCATCAAGAGACAGAAGAAACTGGAAAAACAAATTGAAGAATTAAAGGAAGAGCTCATGGAAGCTAATATGTTAGAAAAAGTTATCAAGAGGGAAAATGAAATGCTCCGAGCACAGAGTAAAGAAACTTAGAAGAAGAATGAAAAGTTAAAGGAAAGAAACAGTGAACTGGAGGCTGAGCAGACTGAGATCTCTAACTGGGCCACTAAGTGGTACAATCAGAAGAAGACCCTCGAAGAAAAATACAAAAAGTTAAAACAGGAGCTCAAGGGTCAAAAAGATAACCAGGTGAAAAAGAATGTGGACACCTTGCTCAAGGCAGCAGAGATCCAGTCAGGGACAGAGTTCAAGGGAAGCACTTCGGGGATAGCATGAGGACATGCTAATTCCTTAAGTCGGGGAGTGATGTTGGTATCATCCCAAGACCCCTTTTTCCTCCTAAAAACATGTCATTTACCCATTCCTTTTCATCATATATTCCTTAGAATCCTTGAAAATTAATTATTAATAGTCTTATAGTTATTAAAATGCATTTGAATTGATTTAGGGATTTTATGTTGAAGAATTAGAAGTTTTGGTGAAATGGTTACAGGAAGTTCCAACATCCTGTAATGAGCTCATTGTTTGACATGTGTCACAGCAGCTGGACTAGAGCGAAAGGCATGGATGAAACATAGAATGTCCAAGGATGGAAAAACACCTATCTTACAGCTGGATCGACTCTCCTACATGCGCGGTCAACCCAGGTCAAAGCATGGCACACTGGCGATAAAGGCAAAAACAGCAGCTCATCCTATCTTGATTTAGTTTTTGTTCTTTTTGATTAGTTAGGATAGAAACATTTTGAAAAGCTTGATGTAATAAAAGCGGCAACAGCCAAAGTCCGAATGTACATTCATTAATGACATGGTTATGTAAATACAGTCGGAGTAATGGATAGAGGTTAATCGTTGTATCGTTCCAAAGACTCTGTTTTGAAACTTAATACTAAGAACCAGTTACAGTTCCGATTTGTGTTTTCGTGCATTGATTTGATCTTCAGTCAATTATAGTCCAGTGTACCTCTGGAGTGTGGATGGGCCCTGCACTCAACCGGTATACTGTTCCTTCATTTTATTTGCACTTAGGTTATCGTGTGGTTTGATTTCGATTTCAATAGATATTAAAGGGTTTGCACAACAGTTACAGTTACTTGGGTTTCTATTTCCATAGCTTTTGACTTCCATTGAATGTATATGGTTTGCGCTTATGGTTGGTTTGCGTTTATGGTAATGCTGGACAGTCATCACTGAGATCTGGAAGGGCGTCCTGTAAGGGATTCGATCCCTGTGTGTCTTTTCAAAGCATTGTCATAAACTCTGTTTTCATTTCACAATTCATTTACGACCTCTGTATATTTTGATATTGTATAAATGTTAGCGAATGCTGGGTGTTTACTGAACAAGGGTTTTATGTGTGATATCTTTGTAAGGAGATTAAGATCATTGTTGCAGTGATACACAGTGTTTAGTTTTAGTGTGTGATTTGGTAAATGCATTTAATGATAGCATTGTAATCAGGTATAGTAGCAGAGTGACCTGAGTGTTTGGATGATAGGTGACATATTCCAGTCTTCCGTAAAGAATCCCTGTGACCTACATCATAACCACTTAGCCAACAATCCTTTATGTCTATATACTTTAGACGCATGCCTCTAAGCTTACGCATCCTGGTCGATAATTAATATAGTCTAGTCTAGTACCCCTAGCTAGAACACTACAGTCCTTTAGCCGTTGAGCCCACTTCGTCAAGATATTATGAAACTCACCAAATAATGTTTCATGGAATTCGGTAAGCACGTACTTCTATAGCCATTTCTCCATTTTTTGTTCTTGTCCCCAATCTCTTTCACATCAAACTTGTGTAGCTTTTGTCTGAACCACCATGTAATTTCCTCCCTCATTGGGTTCCACAGTTTCCACGTTCCTAGAAGACAATCATGTCACACATCCATCTTGGTCTCGGCAACGAAACCATTTTTTGGCACACAGAATTCTGACAGACCCGAGATTCACGACACAGTGGCCAAAAAATTCCCACTTAGCATCAGCCCTTCCAAAACACCCATAAAGTGAGTGATTTCTCACCTGAGACCCTAATGGGTGACTGCCAGAACCAGGTTTCTATAGTATAACAAGATTGTTTTATGGCTGCGACACGTTATTCCTGATAGACACATGCTACAACACCCCACGGTTACTGCACATTGCTCATGGTGTTGAACCTTGTCTACCCAACCCACGACACAAGCCTGCAATAGCTATGCACGGCGTAACACTCCTGACATGGATTCCATAAAACAAAGTCAAAGTCAACCCTAGACTCTAAGAGCTTCGCTATTGACACACGACCTGAACCAACACTTCGGCCCTCTAACATATATTCAACTCTTTATGTTCATCCAAAGAGATTTATCATACACAACATTATGTGTCCATACCAAACTAGATCATCACCATAAACCATCATTCCAAAATATATTACTAATATAAACATTTGGGTTATTGGACATAGTTATAAACCATCAGTTGTGTTGTAAAACATCAACCTGGGGCAAATAATACTATAAACCAATACACAATCATTCACATAGATATGCATTAAAGGTCAAAACAACTTCTCCAAACATCAGTTTATATTCATATCAATGGAAGAGGCATAATACCCAAAGTTACATATGTTAATTTAATAGGCTCGTCAGTGATTCATGGTAACACCAAACAATAAAAATAACCTGAATGTAATCCATCCATACTAAACTTGTATAACTAGAGACTAGAACCCTTAAAACAAGGCTATGAAGTAGTGATAGACTTAGCTACATTTCCACAGAGTACAACTAAATGACACTGATATATTTACAGACTCTAGGACTTGGCTCCTTATATGCTCAGTCATCTACCAACCGCTCAGAATTTCGCTACCATCTCCTATTACTAATGCTCTTACCAACTCATCCAACTCCAACTTCATCTTCAATAGGTTGTATTATAGCTACATGGAACCCTCTCGAATAATCTCAGCTTCCCGCCAAACCAGTCCGACAATCCTAAGAGGTCATTAGATATTTTTCTTATCCTCTTGATTTGTCCCATGTGTGCTATTAGTTATCTAAAATATATCTCCCCCCACTTAGATCCACTCTGCCTCATCTCTTCTTACTTCATATCTCTAGTTGCCTGCTTGCCATGATCTCCCTAGTCGGCTCCTTTTGCAAAACCATAACCGTCAATATTCCCTACACACATCCTCCTTCCTCAAGCGCCACTATCACTCTTTTGTGTGACATCTATCTTCGGCGTGTCTTATCCATTGCACCATCCCCATGTTTTGCTCAGTTTACTATGCTATCCCTATGTTTCACTCAGTCTTATCCTTTCCACACTCTACATCCCTGTTATGCGGTCTTGAAATGCCAAAAAAAATTTAAAAAAATCTAGGCTCCAACAAATACAGACTACAAAGTATTTGTTAGGGTCAACAATCTTTAAAATTGGGGAAATAATCATTAATTGCTTCATTTTTCAAAAATATCTTGACATTTCTAATTCCAATCAAATTAAGTTCCCTTCTTCAATAAGGAAGTGATTGGGTAAAATAATTTGGAAACCCTTCTATGAACCTCCTATAATAAACCATGATCCCCATGAAAGATTTGATGTCAACCACATCCTTAGGCACTAGCCATGGCGTAATGGTATTTATCTTCTCTGGATCTATAATAATCCCCTCTTTATATATAACATGCCCCAAATAATGAATTTGTGTTTGATAAAACAAACATTTTCTAAACTTACAATACAGTTCATTTTTTATGAGTGTTTGGAGAACCATTTGAAAATGTTGATCATGTTCATCTTTTTTCTTTGAATATACTAATATATCATCAATAAATACAATGACAAATTTGTCTAAATAAGTCTTGAGTAGACTATTCATCAAACACCAAAGTGGTTGGTGC
The DNA here is from genome assembly GCA_031772625.1 of Pinus tabuliformis. Taxonomy (NCBI): domain Eukaryota; kingdom Viridiplantae; phylum Streptophyta; class Pinopsida; order Pinales; family Pinaceae; genus Pinus; species Pinus tabuliformis. Next base: position 216,556,206 of record CM062809.1, on the reverse strand, counting down.
AATAGTGAGTCCAAAAGTAAGTACGACGAACTCATAATGCCCATACCATGTCCTGAAAGTTGTCTTATGAATGTATTCATATTTGATTTTGACCTAACGATATTCAGATCTTAATTCAATCTTTGAAAAGATAGTGGCTCCTTTGACCTAGTCAAATAGGTTGTAAATTCAAGGTAATGGATACTTATTCTTGATTGTAATTTTGTCAAGTTATCAATAGTCTATGCAAAGTCTAAAGTTTCCATCCTTTTTCTTCACAAATAAATCAGGTGCACCCCAAGGTGACACACTTGGTCTAATATATTTCTTCTCTAATGGATCTTTTAGTGGCATTTTTAGTCCCATCTATTCTAGAACACTCATTCTATATGGATCTTTATATGTTGGGACTACTCCAAGAATAATATCTATAATAAAATATATGACCCTGAGTGGAGGTAATCCTTGAATTTCCTTAGGAAAAACATCTTTATACATTTCTAGGATGGGATAAAATTCTATGGAAGGTTTCTTATTACTTTTGGAATCATATTCAATTTTAAATGCATACATTTTACATCCATTTCAAGAGCATTTCTTTAACTGTAAGGCATATATTTATCTTACTGAAATGGCCCTTGGAATCCCTTTTATTGTACAGGTTACCCCTTCATCATTAACACATGTAAAATATTTTTCCAAACAGTTCAAGACTACCTTGTGTTGTTCTAGCCAATCCATGCCAATAAGGATATCATATGATCCTAAAGGAAGAATATTCAAGTTTAGTTTAGTATGTAATCCATTTAAGTCTATTGAATAGTCTTTATTAATGTTAGTAACCCTTATGTTGTTTATTGTTCCTAATTTCACTAACCAAGGTTTAGTTTATTTTTCTTTCTTAAGACCACATTTTTCAATCACAGAAGGAGAAATATAACTCAAACTAGAGCCAGGATCAATTAACATAGATACAATTTTTCCAAATATTTTACCTTGAATCTCCACCATGGTGGATTGATGGTTAGCCTATCTATCATCCAGTGTTGCATTAATCCTTGGAATGTTACAAGAAACATCATTTATTGTAGAGGCATAATGTATATTACGCATTGTTTCCTTCTTATTCAAAATATTTTTTTGATAATTCCTCCATAGATGATTTTCATTATAGCCCCAACACTTCAATAGCGGCCACGTAAATTCATCAATTTTTTGGTTCCTTCTTCTTGTTACCTACCCACTGTAGAATTTTTTGCAAATTCTCTACAAATCTACCTTTGAGATCTATGTAGAAAATCTGATTGTAGATTAACTCGATAATGAAATATACCAAACCAAAATACTATAATATACTTCTACTATCAAACTTGCAAAAGCCTAAATATCGAGCTGAATCAGAGCTGAGCACGTATAACCATAAGAAGAAGAATCAATACACATGAAACACAGAAAATACTCAGGGCAAAGCCTCAGCTAAAAACCCCACTATTTTTATTATCATACAAGGTGGAAATACATTAGAATTATACAAAGCCTTAGCTCTCACAACTAGCTAGCTCTCTATACAATCCTCCTGGATGATCACAGGCAAACAAAGCTTCTTACAAGCCTTCTCCTCTGCCCTCCAAGCTCCTATTTCCTTACACAGTTACCTCTGGGATGATCTCCTTCACCCAGTGTAACACTGCTCTAACACACTTTCAGAACTGCGCAATCCTCAAGGAACCTTACCTTGACTGCATGGATGAGTTTCCTTTATAGGAAAAAACATGCAACTGATAGTAACCTATCCTTGACATTTAGCTCAAATGGGTCTTTCTCATAATAGACATGCATGAGTTTCTGATGAGAGAATCTTCAGTTATCTGGAGTACACTTGTTGAGTGCATGCATGCATCAACTGACTAATAACTCACAATTTGTTCCTCAAACAGTTTCGAACTAATTTAACTAGACTTAACTCAGTAAACTAAGCTAAATAATTACAAGTCAAATATAACTCAATCTTATCTCCTTAATTAATGTATAATCTCCTTAATTTAAGGACTAACTGTTGTGTGACTTCAGAAAGACTTCTAACTTGAATTTCTCCAACTAATTAATCCATAATGAATTAATTAATTATTTCCAAGTAGCTGGTGAGACTAAATTCAATTTTAATTCAAGGACAAATTAAAATTGGAATATTCTGGATTCTATTTTTATCATTTCTTGTTGCTATTTTCAACACTCCCTCTCAACAAGAAAGGAATTCAACTCGATCTCGATCCTGAACCTTTGGAATGTTCTGCATGTAACACTTCTCTCTAGTGTTGTTTCTCCAACAATCTCTAGAAACAAAAAAAAACATCCAACCTGAATCAGAATAATGCCTTTGTCATCAAAGTCTCTAACTACTATTGCCTTTGTCGACTGAAAACTTTGCACTTCTGCTGACTGAGCCTTTCTGCACTATTTGTCAATCCTTCTCTACACTCTTTAGTATCTGACTACTCTAGCCTCTGTCACTTTGATCTCAGACTGCATCAATCCCACTGATTCCTCCCGCTACTATCTACTTTTGGCTCCCATAGAAAGGTACGATCAATGAGGTAAAACCTCTCAATGGACCCTACCCAATTTCATCCTTCTTGGGACTATCACTTCACATCGCCCCACCTCACACCTCAAGGTATGGCTGCATGTGATCCCTCTGCCCACTTCTCCAATTGTGGCTCCTCCACAATTGTCGAAGACTTCTTCTGGGGCTACATGTTGAGAGGTAATGCACTCTACATCTCAACCACCAAGTCTCTAACATTTTCTTTGCTCCTCAAGGCTTTGCATGCATTTTGAACCTTAAGAGCATATAGGTTCTTGATTCATGAACCAATCTATTTCACCTGTCTCATGGTGATGTGTCTAAGGAAACCTTTCCCTTATTGAAGACAACATCGTAGCCTTTGTCCTCCAACATCACAATCGATACCAAGTTATTCTTCAGTCCATGCACATACTTCACATCTGTTAAGGTGATAGAAGCTCCATGCTCCTCCTGAAAAGCAACTGTGCCCACTCCTGAAACACTAAAATTTTCGTCGTCACCCATCTCTATGTGAATCTTAAGGTCTTTCTCCTCCAAGGTATTGAATAAAATTTTATCGTCGGTCATGTGGAATGAGGCTCCACTGTCAAGATACCAACCACAACCCATCATCAATGACACCATGCATGTGATGAGAGTGAAGTCCATTTCAACTGAGAGGCTAATGCCTCACCTTCCAATCCATTCGAGGATCCCTTCTTGGACTTCTTCGATGGCCAATTAGTCACATAATGACCCATCTCGTGACAATTAAAGCATCTCACTTTAGACTTGTCACCCTTCTTCCCTCCATGAGAAGGATTCAATTCGGAATGGGATGCCTACCCCTTCCCTTTCCTTGCCTTACTTTCTAAGGCCATATTTTCTTCATCATCATCCTTGGATTAGGAACCATCTCATGTGCTCCTTCTGATCTCCTCCTGCATGAGATCCGACCATAGTCATTCCCAATCCGGCAATTTCTCCCTTCCATTCACAGAGTCCTGGTAGTTATTCTAGCTCTTTGGAAGGCCAAGGAGAGTGAGGTTCACCATATCATCATTGGCAATAGTTATTCCCACACTTCCAAGCTCATCCCTACAAGTGGTGAGCTTTTCAGATATGTGGAAATAGTATCACCGTTCTCCATCTTGATTCTTCGAAGCTTATTCTTGAGCGCAATTTCCTCTGGTCGCTATTGTTCTGGTAGAGGTCCTTTAATGTATTCCACATTGAATATGGATTATCCTTCCCATGGAGACTCGAGACAATATGGTCTCAAACTCCCTCAAGGATGATCTATCTCGCCCTTGCCACACACTTCTTCCACTCAGCCAACTCTTGTGCATTAGTTGAACCAGCCTTTTGGGATTTCTTGATCAATGAAATTCTTCAAGCCATTGTCTTCTAATACATCCTCCATGTGATCATTCCATGCTATGTAATTTGAGCTGCCTTCCAAGGCATACTCGAGTCTCAAGCCATAGAACACCATTGGCCAACCTTGAAGTATGATAAGAATTCGATTTTCACCTGCAACCGTGAACTTCAAACTTCAAATTCTCTTCTCCGTATATTGTTCATAGCTTCGATAAACTTGGCTTTAATACCATGTAGAATTTCCTGCAAATTCTCTACAAATCTACCTCTAAGATCTATGTAGAAAATTTGGATGTAGATTAACTCAATAATGCAATATACCAAAGCAAAATACTATAATCTACTTCTATTAAACTTGTGGAAGCTTAAAGATTGATCTGAATCAGAGTTGAGCACATATAACCATAAGAAGAAGAATCAATACACATGAAACACAGAAAATACTCAAGGGAAAGCCTCAGCTAAAAACCCCACTATCTGTATTATCATACAAGGTGGAAATACATCAGAATTATACAAAGCCTTAGCTCTCACAGCTATCTAGCTCTCAGTGCAATCCTCCTAGATGCTCACAAGAAAAAAAAGCTTCTCACAAGCCTTCTGCCCTCCAAGCTCCTATTTCATTGCGCAATTACCTCTGGGATGATCTCCTTCACCTAGTGTAACACTGCTCTCACACACTTCTCTAACACACTGTCAGAACTGTGCAATCCTCAAGGAAACTTACCTTGACTGCATGGATGAGTTTCTTTTATAAGAAAACTAATGAAACTGATATTGACCTATCCTTGACATTTAGCTCAACTAGCTCTTTCTCAGAATAGACATGCATGAGTTTCTGGTGAGAGAATCTTCAATTATCTGGAGGACACTTGTTGAGTGCATGCATGCATCAACTGACTCATAACTCACAATTTGTTCCTCAAATAGTTTCGAACTAATTTAACTAGACTTAACTCAGTAAACTGAGCTAACTAATTACAACTCAAATATAATTCAATAGTATCTCATTAATTAAGGGATAATCTCCTTAATTAAGGGATAATCTCCTTAATTTAAGGGATAATCTCCTTAATTTAAGGGATAATTGTTGCATGACTTCAGAAAGACTTCTAACTTGAATTTCTCCAACTACTTAATCCATAATGAATTAATTAATTATTTCCAAGCAGTTTGTGAGACTAAATTCAATTTTAACTCACAATTTTAATTCAAGGAAAAATTAAAATTGGAATATTCTGGATTCTATTTTTATCATTTCTTGTTGTTGTTTTCAACACCCAATTCCCTGATCTAGATTTCTTTTTAGATTCACATTCCCACTGTATTTTCCCCCCTGAACACTTTTAAAAGTATTGGCAAACACGGGATTATTAAATCCTTTATTTTTAGCATTAAATTTTTCACTCTTCTTTTCCAACCAATTCATAGAGTTATCACTTTTCTGCTTATTCTGGGTGCAGCACAGTTTTGCTTTTCTTATTATTTAATCCATTTTTTTGGATTATCAAATTCAATCCTCTCTTTTTAAGAAAAACTTAAACAACTAATAAACCTTTGAATATTTTCCTTTTCTTCTTTAAGATATGGCACATACCACAACAAACTCATAAATATATTCACAATTCATCCACTGTTAACTGGCCTAGTCTTAATTCATGGCCCATTCCCTAGATTTCTCATCATAGTACCTCTTTATTAAGTAATTCTTCTTGAATTCCTTCTTGAATAATTTCCAGGTCAATTTTTTGCCTCTAATTTTCTTTATTGCTTTGTTTTCTTCCCACCACAAAGCTACTTTTCCAATCAACTAGTATGTAGTCAGTTTGGCTTTCAGGTTACAAGGGTAATTATAGACCTAAAAATAGTTTGACATGTTCTAAAGCCAAAAAATTTCCCCTTATTTAGATTCTCTATCAAAATTCAAAGGTATGATCTTTTTAAATTCACCCCATAATTGGTAGTCAATTCTCTTTTTCTTAGACACAAAAGTGTTGTTCCTTGACTTTTATTTGCTTGAATCATCTCTAAACTTGGTTATTTGACTCTCACTAGAATTTAATGGTTCAACTATGTTTGGAGACTCATTTCTAAATCTTTTCTTATGAGTTCTTTTAGATTTCTTACTACCTATGTTTTCCTATAACCTCTTGAGTTTGTACCCATAAATGTCTTCTAGTTCATCCCTTGCGTTAGACAGTTTCTCCTGATTAACTTTAACATTGTCTAAGTCTACTTTTAGACTAAAAACCACCTATAAAATATTATATTCATGGTCGTTTTGGTTTCCATTTTCACCCCTTTATCATTCCTTGCTCAAAATCATATTCTCAACCCCTTCAAATGATGCTACAAAATTTTTTCTATTAATTTCTTCATCCATTCCTCAATTTTCATTCTCATAGTAATTTAACATTCTGTATGATACTTGGAAAAATAATACTTCCAGTTAAGACCCACATGTAATAAACCTAAAAACACCCCCTAAAAAAATCTTACTAACTAAATACCAGTACTCAAGTGGTACTCCACAAATCTATTACTTAATGTTATGATATCGACTTGATTATTGATCAGTTTTTATTTTGTGATACTTTGATATAAATTAATTTAAAGTTTTAACATAAAATTTCCTCACCTTATAACTCATACATTTTAGGTTATTTTTAACTTTTCCCATGACACTCTTTGTTCAATGTTTTGTGTTGGTGGTGTATTAAAATATAATTACTCTTATTTTCACTATGGGGTCTTTTAACCACCATATCTTTCAACTTGACTTTAATCTTGTATATATATAGCTAGACCTAAATGTTCAATTACACCTTATTGAATTCATATAGGGTTTGGCAAGGTTTGTTTTATAATTATGACATGCAACCAAACCATAAAATTTCATCGTCTTTCTTTGTTCTTCTCAGACTCATCCTACCCCAACATTATTTACTAAGATCTAACCATGGCATATGATAATTTGTCATTAAAAAGTGATGCCTCTAATTAGGATTTTTGGATGTTTGCAAGCTCATACACTATGCGAACATCAACTCTAAGTCTCGAGGCCAACTAATGGTCTCTTCATCGACTATGTTTAACATATGGTTTATTTGTTCCATGTTTTAAGGCTATCTATATATATATATATATATATAAGGTTACCTCCCACACTTTCATTAGCATGTGAATGTTAACACATGGACTACATGTTATTACATCGGTCATTTCTATCGGTCCACGATGCTCCCTGCCTAGCCTCACATGGCTCTACATGGAAGGGCTTGAACTTTGAAACAACAGACAAGAACAAGCATTGATAGACCAACTGCGTAAATGTTAGGGTTTCATTTTGACCTTAATGACCTTCACCATGTCAGTATTCTTAGTCATTTTCATTTGGTCTATAGACAGAGAATTACTCTGCTCTATGACCTGGTTTTGATCTACCATTCATCGCTAAATTTCCAATCACTATATCTCGTCCTCTTTACATGCTTTATCCATTCACCTTCGAGGGAAATACTTATAGTTTCAAATGACCTAATTGGTAAGTAACAAAGTGTAAGGGCAATTTTATGAGTTCTTTACTTCTCTTATATTAATTGCATGTAATATTAATTTAACCACATGACTATTTTATTGAAGTTACAGCTTTTGTAGGGAGTATTTCCCTAATAATTCGAAGATTATGATTGGTCTTTATCGCAGGCATGAACCTCCTTTAGCTAGCTTGTGGTTGAAATTGAACTAGTTGCAATAGATTAGCTCCTTCCCTCTTTCTCTTCAGGTAAACCTTTGTTTTTTGTTTTCTTTGTATATGGCATCTCTTAGTCTACTAAAAAAACAAAAGTTTAACCCTTTAATTTTTGTACGCAAGTTCACTATGAAGTTATGGAGGCACTTTTGAATTCCTCTCAGCAAAGGATTCACTCATCGAAAGTAAAATAAATATTTTGTTCCTTTTAAGGGAAAAACCCTTTTTACTATTCTTGCAATTCTTGGTTATTTCTTGGTTAATTTTTGAAATTGGGTTTCAAAATTGAAACCTTAGCACACCACACTTTTGTAAATAAATGGGTAAATCTTTCTATAAGTCTTTTTGTTATGGCCAAATTTGTAAATATTATATCGTGGCTACTTTCCCTTATATGGAAATTTTATTTATTCGTTGGGTTTTAACCCTACTCGAGCTTGTTAATTTAATTTTCTTTTGCGGACTTTTTAACAAAATTTGTATTTGTTATAGGTAAAGGACATGGGTCCTCAAATATGGGTTTTTACTCAAGTATAATGTGTGCCAATTATTTTCTTGTGTCTTTGTTGTCAATGTTCATTTTTATGAACCACAACTTATATTTCAGTAATGTTGGATATTCTCAAGCATATTCATTCTTCGATGTTTCGAATGCATTCCTTTAGACTTGATATGAAACCCTTCTAGTCCTTTAATGAGTTCAGCTTTCTCTCTTATAGGTCAGGCACATTTTTACTCCCTTGTCACTTCTTATGTGTGTGTGTGTGTGTGTGTGAGAGAGAGAGAGAGATGCTCTCATCGAGGATTAAAACACCATATTTTTTACTCTGAATTTGTTATCACGAGAACTATTATTAATTTTACCCCGAGGAAAGATTTTAATATTTAAGTCACTCTTCCATGTTTGCATATTTCTTTAAGCAACCAAAGTTGGAATCTTTCAGTGAATGAAATTTATTTTAATTTAATTATAAAATTGGTCTCAATCCACCATTTCAGTTATCTCTTGCTTCATTATGAATGACATTGTATGTTGAGTCCTTTTGTTTGGCAACTCAAAGGGATTTTTCCCTTGGTTAATATAAAATTTAGTTACTTGTTTCTCTCAAAATTCAAAATTTTCCAATATATGTTTTTGATAATGTTTAGTGCTTAATTACTTTGGTGATATTCTAAGATAAATGATATAATATAAACCTTCGCACTCATGGGTTCCTCTCTATTTTATCTAAAACTATAAAGGTTGGATAACACCCCTCATTTTTGCACTTGCCTCATCTTACTATACTTTCTTGTGCTATATGTAGAGAATTTTCTATTGTTCTATAAATTTTAATTCATATACATTTATATATCCATGTCATTTATAGTTAAGGTTATTTTGGCCTAGGGCCATGTCTCAAAGTCCATTATTTTACGATAATAGGATCAGGTAAGGCATTACAATCCAACAAGAACTTATGTTTCCAAAATAGGCTACGAAGCACTAGCAGAAAAAGGTTGCAAATACCAACATATTTGGAAGTGGAAAATTAATTGGAAACTAAAATGAACAACAAAAAACAAACTCTTTATGTCGCTAATTTTACAAAACAAGGATCCTACATAGGATGATCTTTAGAAGAGGAATTTTACAGGGTTAGGATGGTGTTTTTAATGTCATGTTAATGGGGTTGAATGTACTACTTATAGTTTTAAGGGGATCTCTCCAGTATGAGGCCCTAATTAGGCTTCACACAATTTGGGATGAGAGTCTCGTTCATTTTTTTGGCCCGTCTACCATCTTATGCTTTTGTGAATATTTAATTTTGGATGGAAAATATACGAAAGAGAAACAAACCTAAATTAATTCCTTGATGGAATGCAAGTACTAAAATCGGATTCAATGAAAATGATTTAAATGAATTTGTAAAAGAAATACAACAACAAATTTATAATAAGCATGCATCTCAAAGAAAGAGTGATAGAAATCTTTAATTAAGATACATGACAGCTAAATTATAATAGCTATTAATTTTGAAACAATTTACAATCAACAACCAGCATGAACACATGTAAAAGTCAACAATAAATTCTTAAAATGATAATAGTTTTCATCTAACAAAATAGCTCATTAACCTACCACAAATACACATCAATCATATATTAATGAACAACATTAAATAAAATTCTCACAATAGTCGATAACACATGATAAGAAAATCATTTCCATGGCCCTTTAAGGTTCTAAATATTAGAGTTGAACATTCAATACCAAATCACAAAGAATATTCAAGAATCAAAATAGTGGGAATGCATGAAGTTGAAACTAGTCATCAAGGTGATTACAAGCTTCTCCCTTTCAAGAATCCTCCAAGAGTCAAAAATAATATCCCCATTTTCTCCTTACTAGAGGGTTATATTTATACAAAAGTGAGGTGACTTTTCACTTGCCCTCATGTCTAATTTCTAATTCACTTTATTTTCTAATTTTATTTTATTTTACATAATTACATTAAATAAAATTTTGAACAAAATACATGGATCCAACCCCAAAATTGATAAGGCTTGCACTTGGATTTGTAGCTCTTGGGTCATATGAGTGTGCCAATCCTTATAATTTGTTGCGATAAATAGCACTTTTCTTGAAATTAAGGCTTCATTGATGACTTTGTATTCATGTGTATTAGGAAACATTATCTTCAAGTCAACTTGGATTCTATGAAATAACAAAGTGAGCATGGTATGCAACTTAGTGGGCTCCACCAAATGTTGTGTCAATGCCTCTTTGGTTGGTTTTGTATCATTATCTATAAATGCTAGTTGTTGTGAAAGAATCATTGCTTGTACTTCATGTTCAATATCTTGTTCAGGCCTCACCTCTCCTCGGGCTCTGATGTAAACTAACTTGTGATATTTTATTAGTTTCCATCATGATGTGATGTTGTGATAAGTATTAATAGTTTTCACCACATATTTTTCAATCTTTTCCTGTGCTCAAATGGCGAGTTTGATTTTAGCTTTATCTCTTGTGTGACTTAGTTCATCTTTTCTTGGAAATGCCTCTTGTAAATTGGGGTGTTTTTCACTCCATACATGAACTATATCAATGGCTAACAAGGTATCCTTTAGTTACATACCTTTCTCTTTTATCGCATTTTGAATTGAGATGAGTGTGGTATCCACCTTCTAGATTTTCTCGAGTTCTTTGTATAACTGCTTCATAATGTCTTCCAATGATTTATTCACCTCCAATGTTGCACTTTGATAATATTTATCGTAATATCTTGAAGTTGATAATGCCTTATTTTCCTTGAGCATCCTTTCAATTTCTTGATGTGCTTTCTTGAAGCTCTTATCTTATTCTTTTACCTTTTCCATTAAATGTTCAAGATTAATTTTTATTTTTGAGGAAAAGGTAGTCTTGGTTTGCCCAATGTATTATATCAAGTATTAGATACTATGTTTCCTTTTATGGTCGCTGAGATGGGTTTTGCTGGATCTTGGGATCAATACTTCCTCCTCTCCTAGAAAAGTCGGTTAGTGGCCCTGTCAAAGCAAAAATTTACCAAGTTCATAACCTAATTACTATAACTTATAGTGATTCAAATCACCCCAATCAGAAAATAACCTCCTGTTAATGGAGTGGAGTATGAGGCTATCATATCAATGTCCATGCTAGGAAAACCATCATTGCCTCTATTTTTGGTTCCTTGTTCTTTATGTTCTCTCAACCTCTCTTCATCCTCGGCTTGTTTGACCAACCATTCTCTTTCAATCCACTCTTCTTCTTGTCTTTTCTTTTCTTCTTCCTCCTTTTGCAATCTCTCTTTCGGTCTTCGCTCTCTTTTTTTGCCTCCTCTCTTTTCACTCTCTCTTACTTTAACCTTAGATCTTGTTTTAACTTCTTTTTATTTTCATTCTTAGAAACTTATTTTTTTGTTTCCCTTTTTTGTGAAGCTTTCTTATTTTTCACATCCTTTCCTTTGGAAAGTTCTCCTACTATAGGATCAGAGCCATTCATTCTTCCCAAGGATTTTATAGTGTTGTAGCAGTTTTTTTATTCTTTATCCATATTTTTGGGTTTGTGATGAGTAAGACCATTTTCACTTACAATTGGAGTAATGTGCTGAGACTACACACCTTGGGTCATACCTATGGAAGTATAGCTCTCCAAAATTGAAATGATCTATGTCATCAACTTCTACCTGTGCTTCCTTATAATCTTTATACCTTACATATCTGCATAAAATAGGTATGTAGGCCATGGTGCCTTCTTTAAATGTGCTAGCATGTCACTAATGCCTTTAGGTACTTGATATGCAATTTAATGTAAAAATATCTTATCGGTCATGAATAGTGGGAGTTGGTGCAACAGTTTCCATGCACTAAATACTCTTATATATGACAAATCTAGTGGACTGAACCAATTAACAAATTCCTGCAATGCTTCCTCGGCATAATAAAACATGCATGGTGAATCATGATCATATAGAATATGGAAGAGTGGTGAGATTAAGTCTTCAATTATCTTTCCTATCATGTTATATGTTGGCTTTACCACAACTCCCTGTAGTAAATATACACCCTTGAATATTTGGAGTTAGATTCCACCTCCAACCCATCATCTCAAACTCGCACTTAGCACATATGTAGTCAAGTATGTAAGAATCCATTTAAATTTTGGGTTGTTGTCGTTCTTCTATATTTTAAGCATCTCTCACATTGGCCTATATAGATGTTGCAATTATTTTGGCCCAAATAAATATCACCCCATCATGAGCACATGTGTATATGAGTGGGACCTAGCTTTCTTCAAAGAATTCAGTTGTTATTATTCCATACAACCTGCAACACTTAGATACAACCATCTGATATGCTCTTCAAAGTGACTTTGTTTTATATCTTTTGTCTAGTTTTCTTCTGAACTTGTTCAAGTCTTTCCACAAACTCCTTAAGATTTCTTTGATGTTCAAATAAAACTTGTTGCACCAGGCCACTGAGAATGAAACTTGATGTTTCAACAACTTGTATTATTTAGTTATCCAAGGATAAGTAAGTGTAGAAATTTCATTGCCATGATTATATCTAATAGCCATATCCCTTATATCAATACATTTGACCACCCATTGTAAGGTCCCATTACATGGAAATACCATCAGGTGATAAGCCACTTTATGCAACCATGATTTTCTCACATTTTGGTGGACTCTAATGTCTTCCTCACCATCAGGATATTCTTTCCTTGTGAAAAGATGCTAGGTTTCCAATAATTCAAGAGAATTTGACTTATAAATATAACATTTTGTATCAGCATAGGTAGGCACTTTTGTGATGGGACATTCTTCATATTCTTCCTCCACGGGGTCTTTTCCAGGTCTTCTTGGGAGGACACATATCTTTAAATGATGATATTCTGAAGTGGTGTAAATCAACTGATACTAGAAGATCAAAAAGACTCATTAGAAAAAATAAACTATAAAGTAAAAAGTGACTTTGGGTGCAGCACAAAAAAATAGTGTAGTCTGATTTTGGGAGAAGTGTTGTGGTGCAATGTTGGGTCCCTATAATACTAGTGATTACCCCATTACTATTGTAGTTATACCCCTTATTTATATTGTTGTGCCCCCATTTCCCCCATATTGTTATTAATGTGCCCATAGAATCCCTCTATTGTTATTTTTGTGGCTTTATATTATTATTGTTATGTCGGCTCTGATTATGTTATAACCCCTTAGACTCCTATATATAGAAAGGAGGTCTTTTCATTTGTATCATCCAAGAATTGTTCATTTATGTAATGCTAAAGAGGTTTCCCCCTCAAAGAGGCTGAATTATAAGGCGTGGATCTCTCTTTTCTATCTTTTTGTGAGCTGGTTTCATAACATTTGGTATCAGAGCTTTGGATTCTAGGGTTTCGCTGCTCCAAACAGGTCATCGTGGAATTTTCGCTATACCTTTTTTTTTGTGACGTTTCAGAAGTCGCAAAAAAAACCCATTTGAGAAGAAATCACGCTGAACCTTGGGTCCGAATTTCAGAGCTTTTCGCGCAACATTTTCGGAGATATGATCTGAGGAAGTTGGTCTTTTTGCAGACTCCTGAATTACACTCAAAACAGGTGACCTGGGGAAAAGCGTCATAACTTTCTTTCTGAACATCGGATTGAAATTTCGTAAGAAGTTATAGAAAGAGGACGGACTGTAGTTTTGTTTTATATATTTTTCAAAGTCAAAGGTTGAAACAGTGACACGTGGCACTTCATACAAGTTCGCTCTACTGAACTAGTCTATAATCAGGTCACTGCGGGAGATTGTGCATAACTCTTTCTTGGAGAATCCAATTTGGATCAGACTAGTGGCATTGGAAAGAGGACATAGAAGGATACTACAGGTCACAATTTCAGAACTGGATGATTCGAAATTACAAAGATACATCAGATTCAATATCAGGCTTCTACAAAGTAAAAAAAGGTGTGTAGTTTTTTATTTTTTATTTTTGCATAAGCTTGGTTTGAAGGAATTCAAAGGGCATAGTAAAGCATTATTATCGGTAACTGATGCCCCGAGGAAAGAAAATGCAAACACCTAGAAAGGAACCTAAAAGCTCTAGCATGACTCATGAAGAAGAGGAAGAAATGCTACATGATATATCAAAATTACAAGAACAAGTGCAACAAATGTCACGCTCACAAAAGCTAACAAATGCTAAGATAAATGGCATGGAATCTAAGATAAAGGGCATGGAAGCTAAGATGGATGATATGAAGACAGATTTGAGGACAGATTTGAAGACAGACATGGCAGATTTGAAGACAGATTTGACAAATTTTCTACAAGAAATACTTACTAATGGTGAAAAGGTTGTAAAGGAAACTCATGATGTGAACAAAAGAAATGTTAATCATGATTCCATAGACTCTAATGTTGGATCGAATACCCACCATATTCGATTCAGATTTCAATAATGTGCAAAACACACAAAAGGTACGTATGGCAACTTTATATTTGGAACCAAATCAGTTTGTATGGTATCAATGGCTTTGTTCTCGTAAACAATTTATCACTTGGGCAATTTTTACGGAAGAATTGATAGCACATTATGAGGATACAAAAAGCAACACTTTTTTTAGCCAATTGATAAGTCTCAAACAAAAGGGTTCAATAATGGAGCACATTGAGGAGTTCCAAAAATTGAACATAAGGGTAAAAGATATTCCAGAGGAGCATAGGATTGATGTGTTCATAGGGTCTTTAAAGGATAATATCCACATGATGTTCGACTTTGGGAACCTGATTCATTAGAGAAGGCATTCAGGTTAGCAAGAAAAATGGAAAGCAAAATTATGGCAACCAGGAAGCATACCACTCACATCTATAAAGACGGAAGTGCAGTTGCCCCTAGTCTTCCACAACCTATAAGGTTGACACCACAACAATTGGAAGAAAAAAGAGCAAAAGGGCTTTGTTATAGTTGTGATAGCAAATACACTAAAGGTCATAAGTGTGCTGAGAAGAAATTATTCTACATAGATTGTGAAGAGGAAGAAGAAAAGGAGCAAGAAAGGTCAAAAGAACGGGATATGCTCCAGGAACAAAGCCTAGATGAAGAAAAAATAAATCCGACCATATCTTGTAATGCATTGGCGGGAATTACCACTCCTCAAACCATCAAGATAGAAGGACAAATCAAGAAGAAAAAGGTGATAGTGTTGATTGATTCAGGAAGCACCCACAATTTTATTCATTGTAGGGTAGCAAAAGAATTGAATTGCTTCCTATATCCAGCACCAGAGTGTCAAGTGATGATTGCAAATGGAGGAACAATAAATTGCTCTGGAAAGTGCCATAATATCAAGCTATCCATGGGAGAATATGTATTGACTAGCCCAATGCTTTCCATTCCAATGGGAGGTGCTGATGTTGTAATAGGAGTCCAATGGCTACAATCCTTGGGTACAATAGCTTTTAATTTTCAAGAACTTTTCATCAAATTTTCTACGGAAGGAAAGGAAGTTGAATTAAGGGGTATTGTAGGGAAACCAGGAAAGATAATCAGCTCTAATGGTATGACAAAGCTTCTAAAAAAGGAGCAAAGGGGTGTAATTGCACAATTATGTTCGATAGATGTTTCCACATTAGAAGCATCTATTTCTCTAGATCTCCAAAAAGTCCTGGACAATCATTCCAAGGTATTTGAGACTCCCAAAGGTCTCCCACCTATGTGTGATCATGATCATGCTATTCATCTGATTCCAGGAAGTGTTCCTCCAAACATCAGGCCGTACAGATATCCCTATGTCTAAAAAAGTGAAATTGAACGTATGGTTGCAGAAATGCTAGAGGCTGGTATAATTCAACCGAGTCAAAGTTCTTTCTCCACTCCAGTAGTATTGGTGCACAAGAAGGATGGATCATGGCGCATGTGTCCGGATTATAGGGAGCTCAACAAGCTCACTATTAAAGATAAGTTCCCCATTCCTGTCATTGATGAATTACTGGATGAATTGCATGGATCAATTTACTTCACCAAGTTGGATCTTCGTTCAGGATATCATCAAATCAGAATGAAGATTGAAGACATTCCAAAAACGGCATTTAGAACTCATGAGGGTCATTATGAATTTTTGGTCATGCCTTTTGGCCTTACCAATGCACCTTCAACATTTCAAGGTTTGATGAATTCAATTTTCAAACCATTCCTTAGAAAATTTGTGTTAGTATTTTTTGATGATATACTTATCTACAGCAAGTCTTGGAAGGATCATGTTGAACATGATGACAGGGTGCTACAACTATTGGAGGAGAAACAATTATATGCCAAAAGATCCAAATGTTTCTTTGGAGTCCAGGAGGTGGAATATTTGGGTCATATTGTATCTCATGAAGGAGTTAAGGTAGACCCTAGCAAAATTAAAGCCATTAAGGAATGGAAAATCCCCACATCCATAAAGCATTTGCGCGGATTTCTTGGGTTGACAGGGTATTATCGCAAGTTTGTTAAGAATTATGGGAGAATAGCAGCACCTCTAACGACATTATTGAAGAAAGATGCATTTTCATGGACTCCGAAAGCAACAAAGGCCTTTGAACATCTTAAAGAGGCAATGTGCCAAGCACCGGTCTTAGCTACACCGGACTTCACAAAAACCTTTATTGTGGAATGTGATGCTTCATGAAATGGAATTGGTGATGTTCTAATGCAAGATGAAAGACCCATTGCTTTTGAAAGTCGTCCAATCAAGGGAAAGTTTCTAAGAAAAGCTATTTATGAGAAGGAAATGTTGGCAATACTCCATGCACTTAAGAAATGGCGACCCTACCTAATGGGAAGACACTTCAAGGTAAAAACGGATCATGATAGCCTTAAATACTTTTTAGAACAAAGATTATCCTCTGAAGAGCAACAAAAGTGGGTCACAAAGATGTTGGGTTATGACTTTGAAATCATCTACAAAAAAGGGAAGCAAAATGTGGTGGCAGATGCACTCTCAAGGAAGGATGAGGATGTGGAAGCATTGTTGTGCGCTATTTCTATCATCCAACCAGATTGGATAAATGAAGCAAGGGAGGAATGGAAGAATGACGAAGAAGTGTGGGCACTTATTCGAAAGCTACAACAAGATTCTAGTATGTCTGATACATTTAGCTGGAAAAATGATTCGTTATGGTACAAAGATCGCTTATACCTCTGTAAGAATTCCCAGCTAAAACAAAAGATTCTTATGGAATTGCACATCTCCCTTAGGAGGGCACTCAGGATTTTTAAAAACTTACCACAGGGTTAAGAAGGAATTTTTTTGGGATGGCCTTAAATCAGATATTCAAAATTTTGTGGCAGAATGTTTGGTTTGCCAACAAAATAAAGTTGAAACAATTAAGACACCGGGTCTATTACAACCTTTATCCATTCCAAGCCAACGTTGGGAGGAGGTATCAATGGATTTTATCACAGGTTTACCCAAGTCTGAGGGAAAGAGTGTCATCATGGTGGTAGTTGACAGACTTACCAAGTATGCACACTTTTGTGCATTATCACATCCATTTAAAGCCAGTACAGTTTCTACTGCATTTATGGAAACAATTCAAAAGCTACATGGAAACCCAAAGATTATTGTAAGTGACAGAGATCCCATTTTCACTGGAAATTTTTGGACAGAATTATTTTCTTGTCTTGGTACTCAGTTAGCTCATAGCTCATCTTATCATCCTCAATCTGATGGGCAAACTGAGATAGTAAACAAATGTTTGGAAGGATATCTTCGTTGCTTTCTATCTGATAAATAGACACAATGGGTCAAATGGTTGCCTTTGGCTGAATGGTGGTATAACACTTCCTTTCATACAGCAACAAAAATGACCCCATTTATGGCACTTTATGGGTATCAACCACCATCCATCACATCATATTCAAGAGAAAATTCTAAGGTTCAGGCAGTGGAACATCACATCGAACATCAACAACAAGTCCTCCAACTCTTAAAGGATAACCTCATGTTGGCACAGAATAGAATGAAACAACAGGCAGATCAACATCGCAGTGAAAGAAGTTTTGATGTAGGTGATTGGGTATTCCTACGGCTACAACCATATAAGCAAATGTCCCTCAAGCAAGCTAAGAAGGATAATAAATTATCACCAAAGTATTATGGTCCGTACAAGGTGTTGCAAAAGATTGGTACTATGGCATACAAATTGGAGCTTCCTGCAGCTTCTCGATTGCACCCAGTTTTCCATGTTTCATGCTTAAAGAAGGTTATAGGCGACAAGCTCCCAGTTCAAACAATATTGCCAGAACTTGACGAGGAAGGAAAAATTATATTGGAACCGGAAGCAGTTATAGAAACAAGAACTCGACAGCTACGAAATCGATCAATTTCAGAGTACCTTATCAAGTGGAAGAACTTATCCGCTGAAGATTCCACATGGGAGGATGAGAATTTTATGTAGAAGTATCCAGAACTACTCAAGCGTTGAGGACAACACTTTTTTGAAGGAGAGGGGCATGTTGGGTCCCTATAATACTAGTGATTACCCCATTACTATTGTAGTTATACCCCTTATTTATATTGTTGTGCCCCCATTGCCCCCATATTGTTATTAATGTGCCCATAGAATCCCTCTATTGTTATTTTTGTGGCTTTATATTATTATTGTTAGGTCGGCTCTGATTATGTTATAACCCCTTAGACTCCTATATATAGAAAGGAGGTCTTTTCATTTGTATCATCCAAGAATTGTTCATTTATGTAATGTAAAGGAGGTTGCCCCCTCGAAGAGGCTGAATTCTAAGGCGTGGATCTCTCTTTTCTATCTTTTTGTGAGCTGGTTTCATAACATGCAAAGAAAAAGGTTTGACTAGAAAGCAAGTGTTGAATTTTCTATTTATGGTCGGTCTTCATAAATTATATTTTAATTCTTGTAATGTATAAATAATTAATAAGACATGTTCTTCATGTCATTTTGATTATTTATCCCTTGATAATTATTGTAAGACATGTTCTTCATGTTAGATTTATAAAGGAATATTTCAAAATTTGAATTTTAAATTTTTCGCTCCAAAATAGTCAAGTTGACCCTCCCTCAAGTCAAGTTGTCCCTAGTGAAGAGACACACCCATTCATGAAGGTGAGAACACTCTATAAAGGCATTCTAACTTCTCCATAAAGGCACCATCTGACCTCTCACAGGAAAGATAGTTTATGGGCATCCAGGAGAAGGACAAGAAGGAAAAAAAGAAGGATGAAGATCGCCTTTATCTCTCTATAACCCGCATATCTCTCTCTCTATATTTTACATGTGTTTCTGGGAAGTTTTCTAGGAAGCATATGCTAGGCAGACCAAATTTCTAGACAAACTAGGAAGCCAAGTTTTTTGGATTTATGGATAGTTTTTGGGAGGCCTAGATATCAGCCTAAGGTAGATCAGATTAGGTCAAGTTTCACGAGATATTGGAGGCTAGATAGAGAGCTAGAGACCAAGTTTGACCATAAGCTTTATTGGTCAATTTTTCCTCATATTTTATTAACAACATTAGATGTATCTCACGTTGAACTAAATAATTTCTCTAAGAAAATGGTTATTGAAGAATTTTTCTAAGAAAAATGTTGTTGGGTTTTTCCCCTAAGTGGATTTTCCAAGGATAAATTGTGTGTTATCTTTGTGCATTGTGATTTCTACTGTCCTTATGGTTATATGGTTGAATTTCTAAAGTTATTACTTAATTATAAATTGGAATTTTTAAAAGAAGATCTATAACATTAGAAGTAATTATCAGTATTTCAAAAATATTGTGCTTGTATCTATTGCACTTGAAAAATCAACATGGTATCAGAGATTTTGTGATGAACAGGATGTTGAGATTTCTCTTAAAGAAGCTTTGGCAAGAGACCACTCTTGAGGAAAACCCTATATCTACAATTTATTTTATTTTTCCATGACTATGGGTTCCCATATGAAGGTAGAAAACAAATTAGAAGGAGCTACAAAATTTAGGGCTTCGAAAACAAAGATTGATATTCTTCTAGCAAAAGAGGATCTCTTAGGTATTATGTAGGGAAAGGTCCTTAAACCTAAGAAGGATGAAGAAAAACTAAAATTTAATAAAGATGACATTACATCTAGAATTATCATTGTAGATTTATTCAAAGATCATTTGATTCCATATATCACAAATATTGACTCTAAAACAAAATGTATGATGCCCTAAATGGTTTATACACTATCAACAATATTGGTTAAGAAATGAGTTGAACTTCATGATGTTAGAATGACAAGGAATGATACTATAGCCTCATATTTTATGAGGATTTATCAATTGAGAAATAAAATTCAAACAATTGATGAAATCATCCCTGAAAAGGTACTAGTGACTACAACGCTTAATGGTTTACCTAAATCATGGGACTCATTTGCAGCGAGAATATGTTCCAGAAAAGAAGCTCTAAATTTTGATGAACTATGGATAGCATGTATTCAAGAAGAAGCAAGGCTCATATCAAGAGGTAATATTCAAAGATACAAAGAAGGTGACTCTCAAGCTCATGCAACAAGTTTGAAGAAGGGGGAGGAAGAAAGAAGTTTGGATTTCAAAGAAGAAATGGAGGAAGAAGACCTAAAGAAAGAATATTCGTTCCTCAAGGAAAGAGACTCATGTCCAAAGTTTAATTCTATCATTGTCATAAATTTGGTCATTATAGAAGCAATTTCCCTGAAAGATCAAATGATAGAAAGAGGAAAGGAAACCAACATCCTACCACAACAGAGTTTTTCTAAAGAATTCTTCTATTTTTCTACTCTTTTTGGTTTTGTTGCAGATAGTGAACACTTGTGGCTAGTGGACAATGATGCCTCAAGGCACTAGATGGGAAATAGAGACAATATCACAAGTCTAATGGAAAGAAGATTGTCACAAAAGGTGGAAATTGGAGACAACAATAGTTATATAGTCAAATGCATTGGGAAGACATCAATTGAGTTAGAAATAGAAGATAATATTCAATTTACCAACATATTATATGTACCAGGATTGAATAAGAATTAGGTTTCTATTTCATGCTCGGAAGATAAAGGAGATAGAGTAGCATTTTTTGATGGAAAAGTTCTTGTTTGGTTGAAAGGCTCTAGTATAGATTTCTCTAGAGTGATTGGATTTTGGGAAGGTAAGTTGTATAGACTCTTGAAAAAACATGCTCAAGCACTTGCACATAATGATATTAATCAATGTGAGCTTTGGCATAGAATATATGATCACTTGTACTATAGATATTTTTCTAGCCTTAAAGCAGATGGTTGCAGGTGCTCTAGAGTTTCAGGTCGAACATGATGAAGTATGTAAAGAATGTGTGCTTGAGAATAACATCAAGAAGCCTTTTCCAAGCAACGAAACTAAATCTAAGAGAATCCACGATTTGGTCCATTCTTATGTATTTGGTCTAATACCAGTAAAATATCTTGGACGCTCCTTGTACTATGTAACATTTATTGATGACTTCTATCACAAGACATGGATTTACTTCATGAAGACAAAATATGAAGTCTCTGACAAATTTCATGAATTCAAGGCTGAAGTGGAGAACTTAAAGGGAAAGAAGATCATGATCCTGAGATATGATAATGGAGGAGAATATACCTCCAATGAGCTTATTGTCTTTTGTAAATTAGTTTGGATTAAGAGGGATTTGATAGTCTCTTACAATTCACAACAAAATTGAGTTACAAAAAGAAAGAATAGAACCATTGATGAATATTTTAAGGAAATGATGCACGATCAAGACCTAACAATGTTTCTATGGAGTGAAGCATTAGTGACAATTGTGTACATTCAAATTAGAATTCCTCATCGAATTTTGGAAGACAATACTCCTGAAGAAGCATTCACCAGACAAAAACCTCATGTTAGTCATGTTGAAATATGTAACCAGGTTCGGTCTTCATAATGACATATGTAATAATGATTTTTATGTACTTGATGCAATGAGAAAAATAATTTTATTATTATTGGTCTTGAGCATGGGTTTCATGCTCATAGAAATTTATTTTTAGGTCTAGCTCCCATTGTGAGCTCCTAGGGCTTGTCATTGAGTCTACAAGTCATTAAGTCATTTTCATGTATGAAAGACCCATTTGGGAAAGTTAGATAATGTAAACGAAAATTAAGAAAATTATTTGAGTCAAAATAGAGTCAAGAAAAACCTCCAATATCAAGTCAAAATGCATGCAATAAGTCGGCCTTCTAAACATGACAAGTCTACCTATAAGTTGGGACAAGTCGGCTTATTTTTATGGGACTAGAAGATGATATAAAGAAGACTAGTCGACCTCCTTTGCAAGCAATTATTTCACACAAGAAACTTGACCAAGAGCACTAAAATTGGTCAAAGAAGGAGAATATCAAGCGGAGAGGAAGAGGCATATTTCCAGGACTATTTTTGGGCTAAAAATCCCACACATGCATGTTGAATCTAGGGCATCCACTACATAAAAGAGATCGAACTACAGTCATACCAAAGAAGTTGAATTTTTGTGTCAATATAGTCTAAATTGAAGGTCAAAATATTGAAGAGAAGGGACCTTGCCAAGCAAAGGAAACGAAGGGCCAAAATTTCCCTTATTACCTCACACATGTGAAAATTGTAGGAAGAGAATTTGTCTAGTATTGCAAGGTCAAGATCAAGAAGAAGGAGAATTTGCAGTAGTTTCTAGTCAATGTAGACTTTGTTTGAATTCATCTTGTAGGATTTTTTGGTCAAGAGTCTAGGTCTTGGAATTCATCAATTGAATATTCTATAAGAAGAATAAGTCTTATGGGTTTTCATCTCAGAGTTGGAGAGGTTTTGGCCCTGGTTGATCGCCTATATCTTGTGTCTTTTGTCTTATTGTTCTTTATGGTTTGGTATTTGTTTGATGAATACAACACTAATAATCATCAAGAATATAAATAAGCTAATCTAACAAAGTAAATATATATCACAAACAGTTATCAAATTAGATAAATCACCTAAACTTGTTGCCCCCATATTTTTCAACATGGTATGAGAGCTAACAAAACAAGCCAAGGAAGGGCAGCTCAAATAAGGACACTCAAGGGTCGAAGCACTAAAATATCATCAAGAGCTAAGGTAGAAAGATAAGGAAAATCAACTTAAAGAGAGACATCAAAAAGAGTATCAAGAAAAGTCAAGGCATAAAAGAAAACAATGAATCTTGAAGAATACTTAAGGGCCAAGTTCAAAAAGAAAGGTCGATAAAATTATGGGCACAAAAATTCTCAAGGTTTAATCTCAAAATAGAAAGAAAGTGATAGTGAACTACATCTCCCTCTCAAGACGCGAAAATATTCAAACTCATTCCAAAGTCAAGAAAATTTATGACTACAATATCATCCCTCCACCAAGTAAGTAGACCTCCAAATTTAGAGTGATGCTACATCATTGTCTCAAGAGGATGAAGGTATAATTCAAATATTTAGAAAGAAGAGCAAATATTGTTTTGCATCTAAAAAATCATCACAAAGCCTAACAAGGATCAATCTTCTCAAGATGACCGAGAACTCCATATTATCTATCTTTGATTGCATAACCCGCTCTTGTGGTGAATCGAATTCCTGGGCACTAAAAACGCAGGCACCAATCATATATATCACAATCAAGCATTCAAGAAGGTTGACCTTCCAAAGGAATTAATTTGATAATCATCTATACATTTCTATTAATCAGTTGAACCAAGGAACTACATGCAGAAAATAAAAGCAACAAAAAGAATCTCCATTATAACTTTTTGTTGCAAAGAAGTCTTGTAGCCATCAACGTATCAGAGAGGAGCTACAACCATTCTATGTCTTAAAGTATCTCATGGAAAAGAAAATCCCGTAAGAAGCAAAAAAAATTCCCTAAAAAAAATCTTGAAGATAACAAAAAGGCCAATAAGGACAACAGTACCTTTGTGAAGAAACCATGACATCCTACAATACTAAGCACTACAGGTAGGTATCCATGAGGTATGTGTATATTTTTTTATTTTTAAGGGTCCATCATAAGATGTTTTAGGGTTAAATTTATGGCTCTATGGTTTGTATTTTGAACTATAGATGGCTCATAAGAAACCTTAATGATGAGAAACCCTAGTCGTGTTCATTATGATTTGAGCTCTAGGGTTTGTTAGGATTCGAGGACATGAGAATGACATGAAGATAAAATAATATGGTCTAGGGTTTGAACTTAAGAAACCTTAGAAGACCTCTTGATTACATAAAACCCTAGAAAGATAACTTGACATCATGTTTTGGTATTGTATACTTTTCTTGGGATGCTTGTCAATAAATATAGCAGGTACAAGAAGTAAAGATGGATGGGTTGATTCTTTGTGTTAAAATCATGATGGGAGGGAACTATATGGACCCTTGGCACTATTCATGATGTAATTATGGATACATTGAAGAAGTATAAGGTGGAAGACCTATACCATGGTTAAATAATTATAGTCAGATAGAGAGCACAATAAAGTATGATAAGATGCATCATGACATCATAATGGAAGCATACGATGGAAGTAAGAGATCATGACATCATTATAAGAATATAGTTGAAGTAGAAATCTATGGCAGTCTTCAGGAAGAAGGGACAAATCTTCATAACCTAATTAAAAGAATAATTAGTACTAATGGATAGATTCATATAGAATGGAATTGATCATACAATATTAGGAAAGGATTAATTGTAGGATGAGGATAATCTAGATCCTCCATGGGAATCTTCATTAGAAGGTTCATCTCTTGGAAGAAGCAAGTGCCTCGCTGAAAATTCCACCTTGGATGAAGAAGAACGATGGTATGATGATAAATGAATGTAGCATGGTTGAAATACTCTTAATCAAGGAAATGAAGTTGTTGAAGGAAGTGTAGATGACCAAAAGAAGAAAAGGGATATGTATGCATATGTTTGATAAATTGATTCATGTCATCATATAGTTGCTTATAGCATGGGTAAGTTATCTACCTCATGGTAATGATCAAAGGAAAGGGATATCTTTCGTTGGAAGGATGCATGAAGGCATGGTTCACATATTGACTAGATGAAATCAACATAATATGTCCTTATATGGAATATGAGTTGGTTGACAAGGATGAAGGAACTATGAATGGAAGTTCCCTGGGAGAAATATGTGAAGAACGAAAGAAGAGATCATGAAATATGAACTATAGTCACATAGAAAAGGAAATCAACATCTGATAACTAGAATAATTGGACATGATATCCCCATGGGAAAGGTATGAGGGCCTTGGTAAAATATTAAAAGAAAGAATACCCTTGACATTGAATATCTTAGAGATGTGTCAATTTGTATGCAGGAATTTGATGTTGCAACAAACAAATATCATGATGAAAGGGCATCACTAAAGGTAACTTTGATTTGATGTTCATAATTTATTTTTTAACAACATCTGGATGGGTTGATACAGGGCTACCAAAAGAGAGATGTAGATGTCACCTACAACTAGCACTCATGTAGTGGGATGGAATATCCTAAAAGAAACATCATGTGGAAAAGGTAGTTGTATGAAGGAAATCCAAATGTGGACTAGAAGATCACTTTTTGATGAAGAAAAGGATGACATTACTGAAATTGTTTGTAAAGGAAAGTGATGGATGGTTGATGCCCTACAATGAAGACCCAAAAGGATGAAGGCTCCTTAATGAAGAAGAATAAATTCATCACATCGAAAGGAGGAGATAAACATGCAGTTTAAGGTCTCATGATCTCCACTAAAGAAGAAAGCTATTGTTGGAAATAAGTCCTTGATTAAGAGCGAGATTGGACAAGTCCCTAGATAAGAGGGAACTTGGGTACATTCCTCTTGTAGGAATGGGGACATTCATTTTATAGGAATGGTTACGTTCCTTTATTGGAATGGGTATATCCTCCCCAATTGAGTGGGACAGATAGACACATCATTCTTGTCTTCACTTTGGAAATAAATAATGGAGGATTGGTAAGCATCTAGCATCTGATACTCTTTGAAGATGTGGTAGGGTTGTAGAAATTAATGTGTATATTCAATATTGTTCATGAAATTTTCTAAATCACAAGACTTGGAGCTACTCTACTAATCTGCAAAAGTTAATTCACCATCTAAAATTAGAATCATTTACATGCAAAAGGAAAAATCACACATACACAAATATTTATCTAGGGGAAAGAAACTGCTCGAAATGCCTTACTATCTATATTTCATTAATCAAAGAATAGAGAATAAATACAATGCTTTCTCAATCTTGAGCACACCCTGCAATAGTACAACCTATCCCTCTGCATGACTGACTGAACCTAGCCCAACACTTAGCCAATTTTAAGCCTTCCCAAGCTCCTATTTCCTTGCATTGTTCCCTTGGGAAATTTCCCCTATTTTTTAGGAATTTCACACCAAGGAATTGTGCAATATCATTAGGTCTATCTCTAACTGAATGCACCCCCTATATACATGGGAATATGCTACAACTGATAGTACACTACCTTGGAATCTCCATCTCGGCTGGGTAACTTGAATTCTCCGCATGCAATAATTATTTTGGGTTGATTGATCATTTAACTGGCTGATTACAGAGTGTGGTTAAAGTTACACATCCACAACTTGACCTCCACTAGTTCTTCTGACATTAGCTAAACTGAAAATAACTCAAATTAACTAAAGTAGATTGCTATAAATTAGAAATCACTCATGCAGAATTGAACTCAAGTGTCTCCAACTCGAATTTATTGAGTTAACTGAGTGACAAGAGCCATGTCACCTCAGTTAACTACCTCTATTATGCTAAAATATAAATTTTAATTTTAATCTAGTTTGACTAAGGCAAATTCAAAACTATATTTTCTTGCTTCATTTTCGACACTCCCTCTTAGCAAGAAAGGGATTATCATATACCCTGATCTTTCTTCTATGGAACTCAAATTTTTCTCTTGATAAGGCCTTTGTCAAAATATATGCATCTTGTTCCTCTATCAGAATGTACTGCAACAACATAATGTGCCTTTGCACACAATCTCATAGATGGTGATACCAGATGTTAATATGCTTGGATCAATCATGAAATACTAAATTCGCATAGAGTTTAATAAAACTCTTATTATCATAGTAAATCACAATAGGATCCATCTTCTGACCAAATAGCCCAACAAGAATATTTCTCATATAAATAGCCTCACATGTTTCTTGACTTGCAGCCATGTACTCTGCTTATGCTGAGTTGAGTGCCATAGATCTTTTCTTTCTACTATACCAAGAAACTATTGTTGACCCAACACTAAAAATTCCTCCTTATGCGCTCTTCCTATTATATGGACTCCCCATACAATATATATTTCCATCTGTACCAAAGACCAAACTGAGTAGTTCTTTTGAGGCATCTCAACACATGCTTTGCTGCCTTCCAATACAGTTTGGTAGGCTTAAACATTGCTTGACTAAGCTAGTTAACTTCATAACACATGTCTAGTCGTGTGTTCACCAAATACATGAGTGAACCCACAAGTTGTATGTAAATGGTAACCTCCACTACTTCACCTGAAGTAGCATCCTCTTTCCTCCAGTTTCTTATTAGAGGAGTCTCCATGGGTTTGCACTTGTCTATGCGAAACCTCTTAAGTATCTTGTTGGTATACTTTCCCTGAGAGACAAACAATTCCCCATCTCCTTGGCATACTTCCAATATAAGGAGGTACTGCATGAGACCCATGTCCTTCATCTTGAACTCTCTTGTAAGGTACTCCTTACAATATATGATTAGTTTCTCATCACCAGTAAGGATCAAACCATCAACATATAATACAATAATAAATAATTTACCTTCTACCACAATGTGATAAAGTTTTGCATCTTCTTCACTTTTGGTGAAGCCCAAACCGGTGAGATAGTTATCCATCTTAGTATACCAAGCACGGGGTGCTTGCTTGAGTCCATACAATGCTCGCTTGAGTTTGGACAATTGAGACTCTCGTAAAAGGTATCAAACTCCTCTGGTTTCTCAATATACACCTTCTCCTTAATAAATACATTGAGGAATTTTGTCTTCACATCCATTTGGTGTATCCTCCACCCCATCTATGCTAGCAGTGCTAGAATTGACCTAATGGATGAGTGCCTTGCTACTAGAGAAAAATATCTCCTCATAGTCAATTCCCTCCACCTGAGAGAACCCCTTGGCCACAAATTTGGACTTGTGTTTCTCTATGCTCCCATTTGTTGCATGCTTTACCTCGTAAATCCATCTTGAACCAACCATTAATTTGTCTATTAGTCTTGGTACCACTTCCAAAACATTGTTTCTAATAATGGAATCATATTCCTCTACCATAACATTAACCCATATTGGTTTCTCTATAGATTCCTCAAATTAGGATGGCTTTGTCTCTACCAGCTCACTTATCAGAGCCATGTATCCAATGTACTGATATGGTGACATCCCCTTCCTGCGTTGTGATGTGGGTGCACCCACATTCTCTCTAGCATCCTGTAATAATCTATCACCTTCCTTGGTTCACTTCATTCCTTCTTTGGATGTCTCTGCTTGAGTGGACGTCTCCACTCCCTATGCCTTTGCTTGTGGTTGCTCCACATTTTCCTAAAGATCCCTTTGGAACCAAAAGCTCCTGATCAAGCTGCAACTTAATATCCCTCTCAAGAGAACACTTCATTGCCTTCTCATCATCAAACTTCACATCCCATCTGACCACTGTCATCCTAAGGGATGGAAAGTACATATGATAATTGTGAGGTGTATCTGTTCACCCCATAAATATGCCCAACTTTGTTGTCGACTCTAGATTTTTATTTCCTTCCTTGGAAACATGATAGTAAACTGATGATCCAAATATCCTGAAGTGTGACACATCCGGTTTCTTCCTTGAAAAATCTTCCTCTATTGTATTCATGCCAAGAATCCTGTGAGGACTCTTGTTCTGCAAATAGACCATTGTGTTGCATGCTTCATCCCATAAGTGCAAAGGTAGGCTTTGGTCATGCTACGTCACCTGTGTTGCTCCCACAAAACTTTTTTTCTTCCTCTTAGCCACCCCATTTTTTTGTGGGTTATGGGTTGCTTGTTACACATCATTTTGTCGCATTAGGCAAATGACCATCGGTTTTTATATCTCATTATTCAAATGTGTCCAAAACTATTCCATTGCAAAGTTTAAAACTAAATTATCCCAAATAAAGTGGGATTTCTATATCTTATGGTATGAAACCCTGATTTTGGCTATATTTGCAGTTTCCTAGTTGATTCATGTGCATACGCAGGGAAGACCATTATTATCTGTGCATAAGTACATATTGTCTTCCACTATTGCCAGCGAAAATGACTTGAAGTACGTAATAATAAAAAGTAAAGTCTAGAATAATTGTTGGTAGCATCTATCCCAACCAACAAGCTTCGAATGAGTGCCTATTCAGTATTAATCCCTCCCTTCATGGAGTAACTCCCTTTCCTTTGTGATACCTCTATCCTACTAATAGTGAATCTCATCCCTTGGAGAATGGATCCATAATTTACCATTCTTGGCCTATAAAGCCACTATAGATTTGAGAATTGGGGGAGGATTTTTGGAATTAGGTTTATGCTGTTGTGATTAGGTTGGAAGTCTTTTCTTGCAAGGGAGAGGGTTGGAGATTGTAGAAGGGGCTTGCTACATAAAGCCTACATGGTTGTAAGGCTTTTCTCTAGTTTTATGAATAAAAGCAATTTTTCTTTCTCAGTTACATCTCCATTGCTTTAATTTGTAGTATTCCTTGATTGCATAATTGATCGGTTCACATGTATAATTGGTTAATTAATTCATTTATCTCTTTGATAATATGTTGTATACTTTGATATCTTATTTTTCTCTGTCTTTGAAAATCTCTTTCAGTACATTGCGGAGAAGCTGTTGAGAGAAACAAGAGGACATTTAGAGCATCAAAGAGTGAGTGATCGAAAGCTTTGAGGGACTTCATCAATCAGTTCGTTAAACAACTAAGAGGCATCTTTCATTCTATTTTTTTTCAAACAATCAAAACTTAGAGAAAGGTAGCAGTTATTATGTGTTTGTTACGAGGATTCTTTGAATCCTAGGTAGATCGCTCTTATCTGCAAGAGGGATTTGTCCACATAAAATATAGGCGACCACACTAGGGAATCATTTCAATCTCTTTCTTTTTCCTTGTTTGATATTTTCAACCTGCTACACAAGCCTTACTTGGGTGTCTGGAAAGTTTAGAAATTTGGATTTTGTTTTAGATTTGGTTTATTTTTATTTTTTCTTGAATTTCCTCGTTGTGTGCACTTTTACTTTAGGCACAATGTGCATTTCTGTGCATTTTCATTTTAGCAACATAGCACATTCACACTGGTTTACTTCAGATCCTGTGCACATGCCTGAAACTTTTGAAAAACTCACTTGTTTCCTCTTCAAATCCAATTTTTTATATTTTTCCTGTTGTTTTACACATGTTTAAACCTCTTGTGAGTGTTTTTTAGTATGATTGAATGTTATTTTTGTTTTTTTGTTTGTGATTGGTCTTGTTTTACAAATTAGGGTTGAATATTGTCTCATAAATGGTCGATCTATCAAGAGAGAGGTTTATTGGTCTAGTTGAGTTGATTATCTATCTTTCTTCTGTCGATTAAATCAGGTTCTAAGTCCAAATTTCTTATTTGTAAAATTTTATTTTGGATGCCAAAGCGAATGATTTACAAGATTAGGTTTGGTTTATGAAAATACTTCGTATGTTGTTTCTGAAATGAAAGATCATCTTTCTATCTATTTGTTGAAGTATTCATGAAATGAATTAGTTACTGCAAGCAAACTTATAGCATTCAATTAGAGAAATTTCATTTTTAGTCATCATTGATTTCTTGTTGCATTTTTTGAATTTTTGAGTGATTGTATGAAAAGAGAGATTTCTTGTTTGCTTGTGTTACTGGGCAAAGTGAAAATTTGAATTGTTTTCAATATTTGGGTGATTTGAAATTGGTTATTTGCATTTTAGGAAAAAGGTTATAGTGGGGTTTTGAGTTTTTGTTTATATTTCAGTTGAAAAAGTGAAAGACTCTTTCCCTACCTTATATAGATTTTGATTGAAACAAAAGATTATATCATCATTTTCATTTGCATTAGGATTGCGTCAAGTCATAATTTCATCAAGTTTCACATCCATTACCTTTGTGTAACAACAACTATTAAAATCAACGCTAATTAAAATCAATTTAGAAATTTTTATTGTTAGGGCCCTTTTCCACCTACAGTAGATTAAGTGTAGGGATTTGGAATAGGGAAGTGAGTAAACATTCCAAAGACGCAGACAAACACTAGAATCTTGCGATAGGGAGAAAAATCCAATTATTTCAATTTTGCTCTGGGAAGCTCCCCTTACAAAGGAGTTAAGCACAAGACCATATCATACCTAGTGAGGTGATTGTACGCACTTCATTGTCTATGGTACAGTGATTTACACATATGACAACAGCATTGAAAGGTACTTGGGGTCACTTGAAAGTAAACCTCCAATTAACCATGTTGATGAGCTTCCAAGGGGATTGAGATTTGTTATTTTGCCCTTGCGTGTATGTCGTGATATACGACTGTCCCCCCAAGTAGAATTTTTGTAGTTGATAACCTTAGTGACCATAATCCTAGGGCTATTACCCGAGGTGACAATAGAGAGAAGGTCAATTTGTACCTGGAATAGACATTGACTAGACTCACTTGGACTTTATGAAGGGAAATCTTCACTCGAGATGGCATAAGTGAAGTTCCTTGCACCAGATTGTTTCATTAAGCAAGTTGTCAGTGTAACTGGTTCCACTCTCTCATATCTACAACCACCTTTTATTTTGATTTCTACGACGTTGGATTTCATTACCAACTAGTGATGTCATTGTGAAAAAATTGATTGCATGGTTTGCATCCTTAGATTTTTTAGCGTGTGTTAATTATTTATTTTTAATTTTTAGGGACCTTAGGATTTTATTGTGAATATTGTTTAATTTTGTGATCAATTTTAATCATGGCTAAATCACCAAGGCAATCACGTAGAATGCAATATCAAACTCCTAAATACACACCAAGTTAGTTAGAAAAGATAAAAACTGAAAGGTCAAAGTCAACAGGATCAAAAGCCTCAGATGAACCTGAAACATCAACAATTTTACAATCTGAGATAGTAGAAACCGAATTGAATCCAACACAGGAAGTAGAATCGGGCTTAGTTCACTCTGGTCTAGAGATTACTGAAGTATTTCACATAGAATATGACGCTAGTGAAGTTTTGGACGATGAACTTACCGAACCAGAAGTAGAACATCCTGAACCTGAACTTTCTCAACATGAATCACCTTCAGTTGTTTTAGATCCTACTCCTGAGCCACCTTCACCTCGAAGGAATTTGATAGTAATGATTGAATTACCTCCTGGGTTGATTAGCATTGAATACATTACCAAAGAAATAGAGACACCTCATTTACCGATACTGAACCTTTTGACCCAAGAGTTCCTTTCTCTCCTTTTCGACCTGATCCTTGGTATTCTACAACTTTAATTTTTTTAGGTCATAATTTTTCACTGCCACACATTCATTTTTATTCACCAAAAGTAACCATGTAATAAATTTCTATTGGGAGAGAACCTACTGATTCATCCATGTTTACCAACTCCCCAGAATCACTATTGTATGGTGGTCCATCATTTCCACCTGGATACCATTCACTTACTGATACTTTTTCGGGAGAGGCTTCTTCTCCCCAACCTTCTACATGGTCATCTAGTTTATCTATTTCTATTGTTCTAAGCATGAATTCCATGGTTTCTGGTAATTCAACATATTCACATGGTTTTTGGTAATTCAAGTAACCCCAACTGGAGTTTATTACCAATATGGGGGGCAACCACCTTATCCTCCACTAGGAGGAAAACCTACGTCTTGGGGTAGACATTTTACTAGAACTTATGGTCAGATACCTCAACCCAGACTAGGTCAACCTACTATAAATCAACCTTTACTTGGTACTTCTTATCCTGGCATGAACACAATTTTGAATCTTGCCTTTAATCAACAGTATGGTCCAGGTGCTCCACAAGTGCCACTTTATCAACTTGTTCAGCCTACTGGACAAAATATTCCTCAAATACCTGTTCCATGTATTGTTCTACTTATCCAGCAACCTATTCATGGAATTCCTCAAACACGTGTTCAACAACTGATTGAACGACCTATTCAGAGTTTGCCACAGACCCATGTTCAAACAATTGTTTCATAGTCAGTTCCAAGTTCTCCTCATCCACCTATTTCAAGATTATCACAAATGACCGTTTAAGTAACCCCTCAAATATTTGTTCCTCAGACTACTCAGGAAATCCTAAAAGCTTCTTCTTATCAAACTATTCCTACGGTCCAGTCTATACCACAGATTCCTATCGAGCAACCCATTGTTGGAACAGTACAAACACCTATTCAAGGTCAAGCTTTCTAAATCCCACCTTTTCAAGTTCAAGCTTACCAGGTTCCACCTTTTCAAGGACAAGTTTTTCAAAGTCCTCCTTTCCAAGGTCAAAATTTCCAAAACTCCCCTTTTCAAGGTTAATTTTTTCAAACTCAACCTATCCAAAGCCAATTTGTTCAAGGTCAACCTTTGCAAGTGCAACCTATACAGGGGCAACATTACTTAGGTCAAATGGTTCAAGCTCAACCTTTCGAGAGTCAACCATACCCTAATCATACTTATCAAGTCCCTGTTCAACCCAAACCCAATATGGTTCACCCTGGATACCCTGGTGGGATTCCAACTCCAACTGCACAGGCTATTCCAGGATATCCTAGGTATCCACCTCTAGGGATTGGTCTTAGCCTGCAAGGTTATCAAACTTTACCACAAGACCCTAACTGGTAGTTACCATTCATTGTAATGCTACTTCTACCAGATTTATCATGGTTAACCAACGATCATATTTATTATTATCCTTATTGGCCAGAGATTCCTACCAAGTTACCGAGTGACATACCTAAATTTGAAGGCAAATCTAGAGAAGGCCCATCTAATCATGTGATGACATATCATCTTTGGTGTGCATCGAATTCATTAATCGATGATTCCTTTTGTCTTCACCTTTTCCAATGAAATTTAACCGATTCAACAGCCAAATGGTAAATTGAGCTACCTTGTGCTTCTTTCCATAACATAAACTCTCTTGCAACAAAATTTTTAACCCACATTCAATTACCAATCCATTATGATACTGGTACTAAACTATTGACTTATTTAAAACAATCGAAGTCGACTCACATCTTCAATCATATCCATGAATTGAGGCATAGATGTCACTTAGTCAAAGTTTTCATTACAAATAAAATTTTAGCTGAGTGGTTTAGAAAGTCTCTTCTTACCGTTATCACGGAAGATGTTTCCAAGGGAGGTATCATCACGAAAGAGCAGATAATCTCTCGTGCCTAGTACCTAGACTTAGTCTACACTCAATCTGGCACTTTATA
Organism: Pinus tabuliformis; assembly: GCA_031772625.1. NCBI lineage: Eukaryota > Viridiplantae > Streptophyta > Pinopsida > Pinales > Pinaceae > Pinus > Pinus tabuliformis. The sequence goes on along the minus strand of CM062809.1, from coordinate 216,521,538 downwards.
TGAAAAAATCTCAAATTTACTGCGCCCTAAGGGTGAGCCAATCATTACATCTCCTATAGGATCAGGATCTAATGTCGTTGATGGTATTATAGGTTTTGTTAGCCAACAGTGTAAGGGGAAAAAGAAAAATTTTAAAAATACTCAGACTTTGGCCATACAAGATACACCATCTGAAATCCTTCCTCCGGAAACTATTTCCAAGATCAACGTTGTAGAATCATCTACCGGCAAGACGAAATCAACTGAAAATAAAAAGAAAGGGAAAGGTAAATCGAAACAAAATGCTACTTCAAAAGAGAAACCTGCTAAAACTGAGCCTACCGATGAAAAATGAAAACCTCACTATCCTTTCCTTATTTGCAATGAGGATCACCATATGAAGGAATGCCAACATCGAGTAGAGGTTTCTAAATTCATTAAAGTTTCTCCAACTCCCGTTGTTTTGAAGGATCCATTTCCTTCGCAAGATAGAAAAATGGTTTCTCATAATACATATTCCTCTTCCACATCACAAGATATCTTGATGATGTCTTCGCAAGAAGTTTTGATAGGTACGAGATCCAAAGATTACAAGTCCAAGTGTCCTGTCGAAAATGGAAATGAGGCTAGTTCGTCTGGTCAACCTTTCAACTCAATTCTTCCTTCTCCTTCTAAACCATTATAAATCAAGAAGCCAAATCCTAACATGATGATCCAACCGCCTCCTAAAGATGTGCTTCAAAAATCAACTTTCAACCCGCATGCTAGAGCTGCACAAAATTACAACATTGTTGAAGACATGGCTATGTCTCCTTCCACAATGTCAGCTCTAGAGGTGTTGCAAACATGACCAGCGCAACGAAATATTTTATTTTCATCTATGGGAGCTATTTACCCACGATATTCTAACTTAATTATCTTTGATCTTAAGAGTCATATCCCAAGGCTCCCTCGTCAACTGGCAATCCAGGTTCCAATTTTTGTTAAAACTAGATGAGTATTTCATATAGTTTTTTATGAAGGATCCTCTACATGTATTATGTCGATTGCTTATTAGAAAGATTTAGGTTCTCCAACCATCACTCAATCACCTATCACTCTAAAAGCCTTTGATGGAAGATGTTTTCATTCATTTGGGATCCTGAATGATTTTCCCATAGAGTTAGAGGGGAAAATGGTCACAATCAAATTTGAAGTTAAGGAAGCTCAGCAAGATAACAACCTTTTGCTTGGTCTAATTTGGACCTATTCTATGTCAACAGTGGTCTCGACATTGTTTCGAATGATAAAATTTCCTCACAAAGGAAAAATTTTCAAAGTAGACTAGTTGCCTTACTACACTTCAGACCCTAACTCTACGAGTAGCACACCTTTTGTCGGAAAAATGAATTCTCCTTATGAAGATATTGGTGTTGGTTTACTCAAAGACTCGTCACTGATGGGAACCTTTATGATGCCTCCACCAAAATTTACCACTAATTTTGCCGAGGTAAACATGATTACATGAAGCACTATGGAATCTCCTGATCCATGGATAGTGCCTTTAGATTCTGAGTTATCCTCTTATGGCAGTGAGATACCTTTGAGACCTTTTGAATTGGCTTATCAAGAAGTACAATCATTTTCTGAGCCTGCATCTTCTGATATTGATCGAGTGGATAAGGTCAATGAAGAGTATTCTCCTCTACCTTTATTAGAACCGGTTTCATTCTCTGATCCTTTCAATTAGACTTTGGCCATACAAGATACACCATATAAAAGCCTTCCTCCGGAAACTATTTCTGAGATCAATGTTGTAGATTCATCTACAGTCAAGACAAAATCAATCAAAAATAAAAAGAAAGGGAAAGGTAAATCGAAACAAAATGCTACTTCAAAAGAGAAACCTTCTAAAACTGAGCCTACCGATGAAAAATGAAAACCTCACTATCCTTTCCTTATTTGCAATGAGGATCACCATATGAAGGAATGCCAACATCGGGCAAAGGTTTCTAAATTCATTAAAGTTTCTCCAACTCCCATTGTTTTGAAGGATCCATTTCCTTCTCAAGATAGAAAAATGGTTTCTCATAATACATATTCCTCTTCCACATCGTAAGATATCTTGATGATGTCTTCGCAAGAAGTTTTGATAGCTATGAGATCCAGAGATTACAAGTCCAAGTGTCCTATCGAAAATGGAAATGAGGCTAGTTCGTCTGGTCAACCTTTATATTCAATTCCTCCTTCTCCTTCTGAACCATTATCAATGGAGAATCCAAATCCTAACATGATGATCCGACTGCCTCCTAAAGGTGTGCTTCAGAAATCAGCTTTCAACCCGCATGCTAGAGCTGCACAAAATTACAACATTGTTGAAGACCTGGCTATGTCTCCTTCCATAATGTCAGCTCTGGAGGTGTTGCAAACATGACCAGCACAACAAAATATTTTATTGTCATATATAGGAGCTATTGATCTGTGGTATTCTAAATTAATTATCTTTGATCTTAAGAGTCATATCCCGAGACTCCCTCATCAACTGGCAATCCAGGTTCCAGTTTTTGTTAAAATTATATGAGTATTTCATATAGTTGTTGATGAAGGATCCTCTATGTGTATTATGTTGATTGCTTATTAGAAAGATTTAGGTTCTCCAACCATCAATCAATCACCTACCACTCTAAAATCCTTTGATGGAAGAGGTTTTCATTCATATGGGATCCTAAATGATTTTCCCATAGAGCTAGAGGGGAAAATGGTCACAATCAAAGTTGAAGTTAAGGATGCTCAGCTTACAACCTTTTTCTTGGTTGAATTTGGACCTATTCTATTTCAACAGTGGTCTCGAAGTTGTTTCGAATCATACAATTTCCTCACAAAGGAAAAAATTTCATACTAGTTGTCTTACTACACTTCAGACCCTAACTCTAAGGGTAGCATACCTTTTGTCAGAAAAATGAATTCTCCTTATGAAGATATTGGTGTTGGTTTACTCAATTACTCGTCACTGATGGGAACCTTTGTGATGCCTCCACCAAATTTTCCCTCTAATTTTGTTGAGGTAAACATGATTAAATTAATCACTATGGAATCTCCTGATCCATGGATAGTGCCTTTAGAGTCTTAGTTATCCTCCTATGGCAATGAGATGCCTTTGAGACCTTTCGAATTGGCTTATCAGGGAGTACAATCATTTTTCGAGCCTACATCTTCTAATATTGATCGAGTGGGTACAGTCAATGAAGATTATTCTCCTCTACTTTGATTAGAACTGGTTTCATTCTCTGATCCTTTCAATTATACGTTTCCAACTGATGAAAGTATCATGGAGGTTATGACTTATGATGAAATGCCATGGAACAATCACCATCATCTTTCATGTTTTCTACCTAGCCCTTACAAGATCGAGAATGATTTTTCAAATATGTTTTCACCTAAGATAGTAAATAGTCCAGAATCATCCATTTCAATATTTCAATCTGAATATGAAAGAAATTTGGGGAATGTGTCTGTGACAATCGCCATTGACATGTTAGTTAAAACAGATATTGTTGAAAATATTCATATATATGCCTCATGCTCAATCAAAGAATTCGAACATATAAGGCCCTATTTCAAGAATTTCACACCATTTTTTCTTGGTCCTAAGAGTTAATGCCAGGAATTGATGCAAGCATTGTAATACATGAAAATAAGACTTGTCCAAATGCGAAGCCTGTCAGACAACGATTACGTCTGGTGCATCAAGGAAAAGTTGTTGTGATTAAAGTTGAGGTCGAGAAACTTCTCAAAGTAGGTTTCATCTACTCGATTCCCTAAATTTATTGGGTATCCAATATCGTACCTATTAACAAGAAATAGGGAACCGTTAGAGTATGCGTCGACTATAGGGGCATCAATAAAGCTTCTCCAAAAGACAATTATCCTACTCCTTATATCAATCAAATCATCGATGAATGTGTCGGAAATGAAATATTCTCATTTATGGATGGATTTTTTGGCTACAATCAAATCAACATACACCCACCCGATCAACATAAAACCACATTCATTTTCCCATGGGGGACTTTTGCCTATTGAAAAATCCCATTCGGTTTGAAGAATGCAGGTGCAACTTTTCAACAGGCTATGTCTTATGCATTTCACGATATAAATCATATTGTGCAACCTTATTTTGATGAATTTCCATCTCATTCACTGAGACAGGAAGACCATCCAATGCATTTGACAGCAATTTTCATCAGATGTTGTCATTACAATATTCACTTGAATCCACATAAGTGTGTTTTATGTGTGCAATATGGTCGATTGCTAGGGTTTCTCATCTTAAAGGAGGGCATTCATGTCAATCCATTGAAGGTTGAGGCTATCTTGAATTTGTCTCCTCCTTCCAATCTTCGCCAACTCCAAAGATTGCAAGGGAAAGCAAACTTTCTACATTGATTTATCGAAAACTATGTCAAGTCGACTAAAGGATTTACTCGACTTTTGAAAAAGGTGCATCCCATTTATCTAGGATGAAGTGGCTCAAAAAGCATTTGATGCACTTAAATATGCATTGACCCATACTCCGTTTTTGCATCCTGCTTATTATCACCGAGATTACTTTTTATACCTCACAATGTCTGATGCCACCATTGGTATGGTCCTAGTTCAAGAAGATGAGTCAAACAGAGAGAATGTGATATCTTAATGAAGTCATAATTTAACCAAAAATGAAGTAAAATATGCACATGTGGATAAATTGGCCTTGGTAGTTGTTCAAGTTGTCCAATGTTTTTGTCACTATATCCTAGTGCGCAAAACTACAATGATTTCTGATTGCAACCCCATGGTTTACATTCTTACCAAACAATTTCTAGGGGGGGAATATTCCAAATTGATATTCATCCTACAATAATTTGATTTGGAATTCATTAAATCCAAATTTAATAAATCCTTGTTGTTTGTTGAGTTATTTTGTGACTTTCCCCATACTGAAACTAAAAACATGGCAGAAAATTCTCTTCCATATGAATCTCTCTTCCTAACCAGTATTTTAGATCCCTGGTATGGAGATATCATCATTTATCGCTAGACCTAGACATTTTGGCCAGAATTGAGTCTAACTGATCATTGTCGAATCTAGTATCAATCCTAGAAATACAATATTTTTGGCGACACACTTTATCATCGTGGTGTCGATTCTATTTTCTGACGATGTTTAACTCATGCGGAAGTCGAAAAGGCATTAATGACTTCCATTCTAGAGCTTGTGGCGATCATATGTCAAGGTTTACCACTACTCAAAAGATCCTGTGTACAAGGTATTTATGGCCTTCTATGTTTAAAGGTTGTATACGTGCGATTCGGAAATTCCATAACTGTCTAAACTATGATCGGAAAATTTGTACACATCCAACTCCTCTTCACCCCATCATTGTGGTCAGCCCTTTCTCTAAATGGGGCATTGACTTTCTTACATGTAATCCTCACTCAGCCGGGGGGAATGGGTATATTATCCTTGCGATAGATTATTTTACAAAATGGGTCGAGGCGATGCCTACATAAAAGGATGATGGTGAAACAACATCCATTTTAGTTTTCAATCATGTAATTTCTTGGTTCGGAGTACCACAAGCTATCATCACATACCATGGTAGCCAATTTTGAAACCATATGATGACTGATCTTACCACCAAGCTAGGACTGTGTCATGACAATTCTACCCCATATTACCTGGAGGCAAATGGCCAAGTGGAAGACATTAACAATGTTTTAACCACCATGATTAAACAGATTATCAGGACTCATAAATGAGAATGGCATATAATTCTACATCCAACCTTGTGGGCATACGGCACTATAGAAAAAATTCAATTGGTTTTACTCCTTTCCAGCTTGTCTATGACATGGAAGCAATTCTATTGATTGAATGCGAGATATCATCTTTGAAACTGGAAATTGAATTATTACCAGCTACTTCTACTGAAGAGTAATGCCTTCTATACTTAGCACATCTCGATGAGACTCGTCATGAAGTTGCATTAGCTAGTGAGGCCCAAAAGAAACGAGTTAAAGCATAGTACAATCAAAATTTCAAACCTTGTTCTCATGTAGAGGGTGATTTAGTCTTGGTCTATGATCAAAAGCATGATAAGTTAGGTGCTGGTACATTCGAACCTATGTGGCATGACCCTTATATTGTAAAACATGCACTAGAAAAGGGGCCTATGAGCCAGTGGATTATGACGGAATTCCTTTGGGAAAGCCCAGCAATGGTATTTACCTAAAGAGATTTTATGCTTAGATTGTTCGGTGAAACATTTGTATATTACTATACCATAGTTTATGTGTGACAGGTTTTAGCACTTTTGGCGATTTTTCGGCTACTTCTCCTGCTCATCTTGTGTTACACTTGATTTCCAAATGTACTCGGAATTTGTATTCCACAGTCTAGGTCATCTATTCGCCCACAGATGAGTTAATTTCTATTCATGGGATATGCCTTGATCAAACAATGAACAATATTTCAGAATATAGCATAGTGATTGAGATATTATATGATTCCATTACATTTGGCATCTGTCGATTGATCGTTAGGTTAGATTCACAACTCGTGGTATTACATTTGAATGGTGTTTATTCAGTTAGAAGTGCTTCCACGTTAAGGATGTTTTTGTGGGTTCGTCTCTTGGAATAAGAATTTGATTACATTGAGTATCAACATATTCTAAGAAATTTAAACACATTAACATATGCATTATCTAATTATGTGTTCAATTGGCACTTGTAAAACATTTGTAAATAAATCAATGCAATATTCATTCTCATATTGTACGAGATAGTCAGAAATAGAAGTAGTAAGTTTTTCATTAGATAAAAGCTTGTAAATAAGTGTGGCTTTTACAAAAAAATGTCATCCAATGACATGAGGCCCCATGGCCTTTATTTTCCGAACATGTTGATACATCATCAAAAATAAAAAAATGTAGCCCTCAGAATAGTTACTATGCATGATGATGATCATGGTAGCATACAATAGCACGTGCTAATCATCGTAGAAAATGGATAATAGGACTAGGAACTCTTGTAGTATGCCTCTAGTCACGGAGAAGCAAATCATCTATAGCAGCATTTCGAATGTCCAAAGTCAACCTCTCAAGGTTGTGCTCTATCTCAGTCAATGTCTCTACCGCATCTCGGTTTTCTACAATGGGAGAAACTATCTACTCATGACATTGATCATATCTACATAATCCAGCTAGTCTCACTAGGGCCACATTTGCATGAGCATTTCAGATAATTAGTTGGATTCCAAAAATAACTAAAAATGAAAATATCAAAATCAATCAAAATGTGAAGTTTTACCTATAGCACCCCATTGCATCCCAGGAGGTAGTGGCATATCCAAATCTCCTGTGTAGTCCATCCTTGCATACGCAAAGTCCTCAATCGTGATGATCTAGCTTTCCAGCCACTCGAAGAAGTCAGAAGTAAATCTAACTGTTGGTCCTTCGCCACCTCCATGTCATGCCATATGTGTACCCCATTTTATCATGCAAGGGTCATGAGGCCCTCCTCTCTCTACAGATACCTGTGGAGCTAGAAGAAGAATCCACTCCAAAGCAAACGAAATAACGAAGGCACCATACCCAAAGTTTTCGAGTTTGCCCGTTCTGAACCTGGTTAGTTACCCCTTCAAGTTGGAAACTCATTAGGGAAATTTTGAGGTCTAAAATGGGCCTCCTAAGGAAATTATAAAATAATAGTGAAAATAATAAAATAAGATTAGATTACATCATTAAATTTTAGAGGGAAAAAATAAAAAACTATTTTTTGAACTCGTATTTTCAACTTATCTCCCTATGGGTTTACTCAACTTTCGAGCAGAAACACTTGTTGGATGCAGAATTTGATTCCTCATCCAAGGATTACCCATGTTTCATACTTTCGATGAACCCTACTGCATGAAAAATAAGAAATACATGAAAAATGTGATTGCAATCACGTTTTTTCATGAATTTCTCATTTTTCATATAGCAGGGTCCATCGAAAGTATGCAACATGGGTACCCCTTGGATGAGGAATCAAATTTTTTATCCAACAAGTAATCGCGCTCAAAATTTGAGTAAAATGTTAGGGAGATTAGTTGAAAAAGTATTTTTATTATTTTATTATTTTTTAAACTTTTTACTTTTTTACTCCAAAAATGGTGAATCACTCCCCATGGTTGACATCATCATCTTGAATCATATTGGTTCTTATAAATTTTATTTTGGTTGTGAATTTTTCTTAGGAGGCCCATTTTAGACCTCAAAATTCCCCTAATGACAGTGTCACTCCAGTTAAATATGGTACCATGAGAATAATCCACATCAGTTTGCATCTGAGACTTCGTGAGAAAATGTAAAGTTGCACTACCACACCACCGTGCAAGAGTAAACCCGATGGCTTTCAAAGGAATCTGGGTTATGGTCTTCATATCAATTTGTCCATCTTTGAGAGCAGCTCCATCAGTACAATATTGTATCAAATAGGTAGCATTGGTCTTGCCACCACGCCTATGGCATACATGTTGATTTCCTCTCCACGGTGTGGAAGTCCTCTCAGGAAGTAAATGTCATCAACTTCGAGGACAAGTCTATGATCTCCGACTATGAAACATTCTTCCTTAATGTTCCAATTTCCCACCATCCATTCAAGCAAGTCTAATTGGGCCTTCATGCTCAAAATGTTGAAAAACTTGTATAACCCATAATTTGTCAGGGTTTGTATGGTTGCTAGATCATTTACAAAAACTATATCTTGTTCTTTGTGCTCATGCTCTCTCTATTCCATGTTTATGGTTCAAAAGCCTGCAATTAAACATAAAATATCATTAGAATCAAATATGGAGAGATTTAGCAAAATATTTGGGGTGTTTTCATTTTATTTTTCTTTCCCTCATTCTTGTGCGCTGCAAACTTTCAAGAATAGTGTGCATGTGCGCAGTTTATTTCCTATAAACCATGCACATAGCGTTAAAAAATAGTTCGATCTGCGCAGACCCGATAAGGGGTACCTGCACACATCGAGGGTGAAAAGCAATTTAAAAACCCTCCCCAAAAAACAAAAATCCACGGTGAAAAGCTAAATAAATGACATGAAAATGAAGAGCTCGGATAGGCCATTTACCTGGAGAAAATGGATCACGATTTCATCCAACAATTTTCCTGGAATTAGCTTCGGAATTTTCTGGTAAAAATGACTTCTATCTCTCTCAAAAGGGTAAAAATGCAAATGTTGAAATTTTTTTACATTTTTGAACTTTTTATAAGTTTTTAGGGTTATTTAAATATTATTTTGCCCCTATTAAATTTTTTTAAGTCTAAGTTTATAAAAATTTTCATTTTATTTTTTAGCAGAGATAATTATTTCAAATTTAAGTGTGCAGGTTACAGGATAATTACGGAAATAGATCATTTTGGTATTGAGTACATTTTATCACTTTTTCAAACTCATTAAAACTTTTGGAAAAGAGAAACCATAGAGTTCTCTTTACACCCTTTTGAGATTCCTTAAAAACGAAAAGATTGCCAAGTATTTGATTGTTAAAACTCGTAAAATTAAATGAACAACCATCCATTCAATATAAGTTTACCTGTTTTACGGACTGAACCAAACTGTTTACGAAAAAGGTATACGCTGACTAATCATGGTCAATAGAGTTCTCTTTTGCATTATTTTATCCTTTTTCAGACTTGAGAGACTAAACTTATGAAAACGAACACTGTGTAGCTTACTTACTTTTTTCTCTTGACTCCCTAAAACTAAAAAACACCGAGCTTTAATTTCTCCAAGATCGTCAAAATTTCACAGTAAAAGATTTGAAAAAGTTTCATTTTCGTGTCTTCTCAAACTCTTTAAACATGAAAACGACATCGAGTTACCTCTTTACTAGACTTGTAAAATCTAAACAGTATAGGACTCGTTAAGAATAACGAGACCGAACCACTCCTTCTTAGGGTTCTTTAAAAATATTATGCAGGACTCGTCCGAAGGATGAGTTTACAAGACAAGCATATGTTATCCTCCTCATGATTTATAAAAAATAAAGAGGTACTTTCTAGTAATGGTGGGGGAAAAGTGAGAAAGCATTTTTGTTTTGCATTTGTAAAAGGAAGTAGTTTCTCTTGAACATGACACTCTATCACTTTTTTTGTCTGGGTTGGGAAATCCATTTGTTACTCAGTTGACCATACCTCATTTGAAATTATTCAATTGGTTTTAAATCGATGAGGTCCCATCTCTGGTGTTTTGCCTTATTTCTTCCTACTCTAGATCGGACCATAACCGCTCCCAACTTGGTATTTTTTCTGTACCATTTATGGAATCTTGATAGTTATTCCAGCTCTTGGGAAGGCCCAAAAATGGATAGAGTCACCAAGTCTTCTTCAGGGACAGTAACACCGACCCCGCCAAGTTCATCATGACATTGTGTAAACCTCCTCAGGTACCGTGGAATTGTGTCATTCTTATGAATCTTGATATTTCAATGATTTTCCTTGAGTTCCAGCTTGCTATGGTCACTATTGTTCTCGAACAATTCAATTATTTCTTTCCACATCGTCAACGAAGTCTCTTTTCCATGGAGATTCAAGACAATATGATCTCGAACTCCCTCCAATATGATTATCCTCACTTTGGCCACATCCTTATTCCACTGAGTGAGATTCTGAGCATAAGATACTTGGGGTTTTTCTACATCTGTCTTGATGTATTCTAGCATCCCATTATCATCCAATATTGCCTCCATCTATTCCTTCCATGCAACAAAGTTTGAGGTTCCTTCCAAGGCATACTCAAGCCTAAGTCCTGAATCACCTACAATAAAAACTTTAAAATCTCTTCTCTGCAGTGATTCCAGCTTTGATACAATGTAGAAATTAATGTGTGTATTCAATATTGCTCATGAAATTTGCTAAATCACAAGACTTGAAGCTACTCTACTTATCTACGGAAGTTAATTCATCGTCTAAAACAATAATCGTTTACATTCAAAAGGAAACGTCACACATACACAGAGATTTATCTAGGGGATAGAAATTTCTCAAAACCCCTTACTATTTATATTTCATTAATCAGAGAATAAAGAAAAAATACAGTGCTTTCTCAAACCTAAGAACACCCCGAAATAGTATATTCTATCCCTCTGCTTGATTGATTGAACCTAACCCAACACTTAGCCAACTTCAAGCCTTCCCAAGATCCTATTTCCTTACATTGTTCCCTTGGGAAATTTCCCCTATTTTTTAGGAATTTTACACCAAGGAATTGTGCAATAGCCTTAGGTAAATCTCTTACTACATGCACCACCTGTATACATGGAAATATGTTACAACTGATAGTATATTGGCTTGGAATATCCATATCAACTAGACAACTCGAATGCTCTACATGCAATAATTATTTTGGGTTGATTGATCAATTAACTGGTTGATCACAGAGTGTGGTTGAAGCTACACATCCACAACTTGACCTACACTAGTTCTTCTTATAGATAGAACTAGTTAATAAACTGAAAATAACTCAAATTATCTTATATAGATTGCTACAAATTAGAAATCAATCATGTAGAACTAAACTCAAGTGTCTCTAACTTGAATTTAGTGAGCTAGTGACAAGATTCATGTCACCTCAGTTAACTACCTCCAAGTATTCTATTGCAATAGAAATTTTAATTTTAATCTAGTTTCACCAAGGCAAAGTCAAAACTAGATTTTCTTGCTACATTTTCAACAAGGGCATCCAAGATAAGAGTAGTCATAGAGGATTGATATTGTTTGAGGACTATGAATCCAACATAAGAATAGTCATGGAAGGACATACCCTATGAACACTCAAGTTGATTATGTTCCTTGAGAGACAATGATAATGGTGTCTATAAATCATTGGTCTTGCCAGCATTGTGCTTTGATCTTGTGGAGAGATAGAATTGATAGTAAATTCCTTTCTATGCTAAAATGTTGGATGATATGATTCTATACAAATGGGTTACCAATCCAACTCTTCTTATGATAATTCTTCAGATTGAGAATGTCCAAGTACCTTCTATGGATTATGAATACCTCCCTAGTTAAGGACTGTTGAAATATGTAACTAGGTTTGGTCTTCATAATGACATATGTAATCATGATTTTTATGTACTTGATGTAATGAGAAAAACAAATTTATTATTGTTGTTCTTGAGACATGGGTTTTATGCTCAAGGAAATTTGCTTTTAGGTCTAGCTCTGATTGTGAGCTCCTAGGGCTTATCATTGAGTCTATAAGTTACTAAGTCATTGTCATGTATGAAGGACCCATTTGGGAAAGTTACATAATGTAAAAGAAAAATATTTGAGTCAAAATAAAGTCAATAAAAAACCTCCAAGATCAAGTCAAAATGCATGCAACAAGTCAAACTTCCAAACATGACAATTCAGCCCAGAAGTTGCGACAAGACAACCTATTTTTATGGGACTAGAAGAGTATATAAAGAAGACTAGTCAACCTCCTATGGAAGAAAGTATCTCACACAAGAAACTTGACCAAGACCACTGAAATTAGAGAAGGAAGGACAATCTCAAGAGAAGAGGAAGATACATATTTCCACGACTATTTTCGGGCTAAAAATATCACACGTGCAAGTTCAAGTTAGGGCATCCACTATAGAAAATAGATCAAACTATAGTCATACAAAAGAAGTAGAATTATGGTGTAAATATAGACTAAATTGAAGGTTGAAACCTTGAAGAGAGGGGACCTTGCGAAGCGAAGGAAAAGAAGGGAAAAAATTTCCCTTATTACCTCACACGTGCGAAAATTGTAGTAAGAGAATTTGTCTAGTATTGCAAGGATGAGGTCAAGAAGAAGGAGAAGTTGTAGCAGTTTCTAGTCAAGGTTGACTTTGTTTGACTTGAAAATAAGAGAGCAAGGTTTTACTTGATCTTGGAGGATTTTTTATTCAAGGGTCTAGGTCTTCAACAGGTCATTTGAGAATATTTGGTTTCCCCATGTATATTCATGTACCTAAACATAAGAGAAGGAATTTAGAGCCTTCAGGAAAGAAAGGGATATTCATTGGTTATAGTGAGTCATCAAGTTCCTATAGAAATATGTTCCAGGAGAAAAATAGGTTGAAATTAGCATGGATATGACATTTGATGAGAATGTAGCCTATTGGAAATCTAAGGAAGTTCCCATGGACTCTAATGAGGATAGATAACATTAAGCTCCCAAGGAAGAAGAAGGTTTTGGTCCAATAAATCCTTCAGAACATCTTATTGATCATCAAGAAGAGATAGAAGGGCCTAGTGATCTAGTGGAGCTGGTTGTTGTTCCTAAAATCAGGAATAGGCCAACTTGGCTAAGATTCACTTTACAAGAAAAAGGACATGTAGCACCACGTGACTCCTTCAGGAAAAGCAAGAGACAAAAAAATATATCATGGATATGAATCTTTAATGACCAATCTTATTGATGCTAAACCTTCCACCTTTGAAGAAGGATAAAGCTAGCAAGTTTGGAAGGAAACAATGTTGGAAGAATACCAATCAATCATAAAGAATGATGTGTGGGAGATTGCCTAGACCTGAACGAAAATCAATGGGGTCCTCCAAATCGGTATACAAGATCAAGCATGTAGTGGATGGAAGTATTGAAAAATACAAGGCGATATTTGTTGATAGAGGGTTCTCCCAAAAAGAGGGAGAAGACTATGATGAGACTTTTGCTCTGGTTACCAGGTGCACTACCATTATATCTATTATTTATAGTGCTTCCTCTGTTGGTTTGAGTTTACATCGTATGGATGTAAAGATAGTTATTCTTAATGGTGTAATTGAGAAAGAACTGTACATTGAACAACCTCAAGGTTTTGAGGTTCATGGAAGAGAGACCCATGTTTGTAGATTGAATAAATCATTGTATGGACTTAAGAAAGCATCAAGAGCCTAGTATACACAAATTTAAAATTATCTCACAAGACTTCATTTCTACACAAGCTATGTTGATCCAGACTTGTACTTCAAGGTTGAGAAAAATGAACCTTTGATTCTATTCCTATATGTTGATGAATTATTTCTGACAGGTTTGGAGCATCTTGTTATTTAGTGTAAGAGGGATTTGGCTTCTGAAATTGACATGAAATATCTTGGATTAATGCACTACTATTTTGGGATAGAAGTATGGCAGAAGCCCAGTGACATTTTTCTTGGTCAAGGAAAATATATTATCAAGATCATGCATAAGTTTGGAATGGTGGATTGTAAGTCGATGTCAACTCCCATGGTAACAAATATGAGAAAGATGAAAGAATTTTAGCCTAATTTGGTAGATCCATCCATGTAACAAAATTTGATTGGCTCACTAATGTATTTGGTTAGTACCAGGTCAGACATCTATTTTGCGTTAAACACGTTGAGCCAGTTCTACATTGCATCAAAACACTTATTGAGATATTTTTTTGGTACAGTTGACTATGTGTTCTAGACATTTTTGTGCCTCGCGTCAAGGAGCAGGAAATGTCGATAATTACAGGGATCCTCAGTCCCTAAACATGTTGTTCTTACCCCTAAAAGAACAAGGTCATCAATCAACAGCACTTCCAATCAGTTCTCCACCTGAAAACACTTCAGAACAGGCTTATTTTGGATCATGTCAGCTGCTTAACTGAGCTTCTGCGCTGTATTGCAACTGTCCCACTCTGTACCTGCGCTGGAAGTCAAAAACAATGAAGGCTACCTGCGCTGGGCGAGATTGGCCAAGTGGCACAGTCCTCCTGCAAGGTGTCAATTGCCCAGGAAGCTTCCAAACTGACACTTGGGTCATGAGATTCGCCCTGTGATGAGTAAGAGGTACTTGATCACCATGTGTAAGCAAGGATCTCCAAGTGGACACAGGAACTGAAGATTAACTGGAGATGGAGAGGACACAAGGCAGCTTCATGTCAGTCTCAAGCTGACTCATCCTTTTCTCTTCTCTCCTATATATAGAGCTCTTCTATGAGGTCTAAGGAGGCTGGAATTTTGTATAAGCAAGGAGGTGTTGTTGGTATACTGCCAGGATTATTGGGTGATTGTTTTACTAGAGGTGAAGAAGAGAGTTCTTGCTGCCGAGGAGGTGCTGCTGGATTGGGGCCAACATCATTGGTTGTAACTTCCTCTGGAACCCTGTTACTTTCTATCAATAAAGTTTGCATGTTCTTCTATATACTTGTTTTACATAGATGCTTTTGTGTTTACATGTATATTTGATGCAACCTAATCCATGCTTCAATTATGATTGCTTGTATCTCGTAGTTTGCTCCCTTTTGTTGTGCAGATTCTGTGTGTAGCTGGATCGGCTTGGAGAGTAAAGAGTTGGGAATGGGATACAAAGCGAGAAGGACAAGGATCGACTAAGCGCAAGACACCAGGTTGGTTGATCCTCTTTCTATTCTCTCTGTGCTTTCATAAAGATGAACATGAAAACTTTGTCATTCAGTTGTTGCTAAAGTCTGTCACCTTTAGAAAGGGTTAGTGTCATCCGCATCGGATACTTTTCCCCACAACAAACTGGCGACTCCACTGGGGAGATCCTAGTATCTTGTTGTTGTAGTATTTTGCTATTCATTTCTTGAAGAAAGGAGTACCGAATCGAAAAGCTTTTGACTATATCAAAAGCGAAGTAGAGGGTTTGCTACTCTTGCTCCTTTGCTGAGCAAATTCAAGATTTAAAGAGCTAATCTACAGATGAATCTTTACTCTTTGTGATAGATCTTCATCCTCTTGATCATCCCTTAGCCTGTACTTAACCCATAGCATTTTATTTCAGCAAAAACAGTACATTTTTGAGCTTTTTATGACCCGGAATTCTTAGCAGACGTAACTCTCGTAAGTCAGTGCAGGCTGTCCACTGGCAGTCTGCATTACAGCGCAGGTAGTCCCTTCGGGAACTGCGCTGAGAGTGAAACTGGTGAACTAGCACCTGCGCTGGTCCAGTCAGCCTTAGTCTAGCTAAGCTCTTCCTCAGTGTCTTGGCCTTGTTTTCACTGTTTTGCTTGCTGATTGCTTACTGGTCATTGTATTTGCTGTAGACCACTTCTCCTTGACTTTATTCCGCCTCAGTTGTGTGATGAAATTGTAAACGTTCTTTCAGTATTTCTTGTTTCAGTTACAATTTCCCATTGTGAAAAGCGAACCTAGTAGCTGTGGCCTCTTAGATCCTGAGCTGTAAAAGTGTCTTTGTGATCTTATGAGTTAGTTGTGTTACTGTTCATGGCTGTTTGAGTTTGTTTGCTGTTCATATTATGGTTTGAATTCACATATTTTAAGTGTTGAAACAAGTACCTGTAAAGCGTCTTTTCATTTAGACAATACTTGTTGGTTTACGCTTCAAATTGAATTCGAAAGTCATACAACAGTTTTCCTTTTGTTAGCATCAACATTAAAGGAAAAGAAAAGAAATACATGCATCTTGCATTTGCATTTTTGATAAGTTTGGGTGTCTGATCTAGGAGAAAGTGCATTAGTTTGTGCTTTGTGCTCTGTGTGGAAAGATATTGTTTTTCTCTCCCCTCAGTAGCTAGGATTTTCAAAGCTAAAAAGATTATGAAAGCTTGCTTATCATTTTAGCTGCATTTAGGAATTTGTACCAATACATCTCGTGGTGATCCTGAAAGACAAACTGTTAAGAAAGATCAACATTAAAATAAACTCAATTTACATAACAACGCTTTGGAATTTAACGCAAACATCTAGAGGTCTAGGTAGGGACGTGTTCCGGCGTCGTTAAACATAGTGACTGTCGATCTCTACGAAGGTGGGTGATTCCTCCTGAGGGACGATAGCACTAATACGGATTTGAGCTCCCGCGTACCGTCGCGTATATTGGGAGACCCCTATAGGCAATTATCCTTTATCCTTAGGAAGCCGTGTCGACCGCCCTACTGATCGCGATGCAGTGAACACAGCATTCACGAAGATCGACCACCCGTACCGTAAAACGTATTCTGTGGTTTCACGAAAGGTTTGGCACACCCTCTGCCTAGATCTCCAGAGCAGTTTCTTTTGGCCCTTTTCAAACTCTATAACTGAAAAGGTCCAACCGAGCATTTGTCACTTCGGGCTCGTTAATACATCGAAGGCGACTAGAGTCATCTTTAGCTTTTTCTCGACTCTTAAAACATGAAAAAGCAAGTTTGTGTCTAAAAGCGTCGTAAATAAAATTTATTTTAAGCGGAATAATCATCACCCTTCCCGCGTTGATCTTCGAAGTTAGTCCACCACAAGTGGAAGTTCCTGTAAAATCGCTAAGAAATCTTTTGGATAGACTAGATATGTCTGAACAACCGTCGACATCTAGGACTGTGTCGTCCGACACAGCAGCAGCAGAGGCTCCTACTGCTACTCCAACGATGTTCGCTGGTATACCATCTGTCTCGGCAAGTTGTCAACAACAAGCTGGAGTCCCATCAGGGACGATGACATGGTTAGTTCCTATTTCTTCGTCTGGATTATCATCTGGTATTTCTTATGTTGAAACTCGCCAAATTGATCCATTTGGAAGTCAACCTGGGCAATCGATCCCCTTGAGTTCCGGATTGATACCATATGGGGGGCAGTATGCCTTTTCATTACCTCCTCCGGGAGGATGCCCATCCGTGAGTTCACAACAAAGTTCAAGTCAAACTGGAATTACATCCAACAGTTGGGTACCAATACTGCCTCAACAACCAGGAGTTGTATATTCTATGCAACCAGTCCACCCTGTGTCGAATATTACCACCACACCTGCTATGGCGAATGTGTCGCAAGTACAAGCGTTACCTGTTGTAATACAACAACCTCTTGGCTCAGCGACTCAATCACAATCTCAGGGTAATGCCTCCTTATCTGGAGCGACTCAGGCTCAAACAAGTACTGTGACTCCTCATCCTGGTCAATCGTCCAGTATTGGTCAACAGCAAATGGTCCAACAACCAGAGCTGCTTCAATCTCTACAGCCACTTTTCCAGCAATCATATCAAGGACCTGAGCAACAAGTCTTTGTAAGTAATGGGCAACCATACTATAATGGTTACGCCCATCAACCTTGTCAAAGTTGTCAGCATAATGCTGGTCTGCAAAGACCCATTGCTCAGGCGATACCATCTTATCCTGGATATGCTTCGCCTAACCTGAACCAACAGTTGCCCTTTGTAGCAACTCTAGAACTACCAGATCTAAACCGGCTGACGAATGATCCAATTGCTTATGCCCCTTGGTGGCCAGCGATTCCACATAAACTTCCGTCAGATATTCCTAAATTTAATGGAAATCCGGGTGAAGACCCATCGAATCATGTGATGACATTCCATCTGTGGTGTTCGTCGAATACCTTGAATGATGATTCGATAAGGCTTCGCCTCTTCCAGAGGACATTGACAGGTCCAGCGGCTAAATGGTACATTGAATTGCCAAGAGCCTCTTTCGACAATTTCAGCTCCTTAGCCACGACTTTCTTAACCCATTTTCAATTACCGATAAGGTATGAAACAGGGACAGAACTCCTCACCAACTTCAAACAGACAACGGCCACTCACATATCTGATCATATACATGAGTGGCGACGTCGTCGTAGGATGGTGAAAACTTACGTTCCCGATCAGCTGTTAGCTGAATGGTTTATAAAGTCGTTACTTCCGGCTATAACGGAAGATGTGGCCAAGGGAGGAGTCGTAACAGAGGAGCAAGTCATTGCTCGTGCTCAATATTTAGACTTAGTATATACTCAGTCGGGCACGCTCTACGACAAAATACCTGACGCCCCTAGACCTGAATTTTCAATTCCTCCCCCTCCTGGATCGAATACTAACTCTCACGTCAGTAATGGCGTGACTGGAAAACGCAAAATTTCTAATGCAAATGAAGAACTTCTTACCTCAGAAGTGAATGCCATGTCGACCGACAAAGGCAAACAACTGAAGCAACCAGGGGGCAAGAAGAAAAAGAAAGGGAGAAAAGGGAAACCCCCTTCGGGGTGTCATATATGCGATGAGGATCATTGGACAGCAGATTGTCCATGCAAAGCTGAGCTTAAAAGATTCTTTAAGAGTCTGAAAACCTCAGCTGTGTTGACTGATCCGTTTCCTAATCCTGGTCAAAATCTGGTTGCTAATCAAAATGCTTCCCGATCCCAAGTGCTTATGTTGTCTACCTCAAAGCAGCAGAATAATGCTTTGACAAGGAATAAAGATTACGGGAATCCATGGCTGTCAAATAACAAGGCTAATGAACAACCTAGTAGTTCGACGACAGCTTTGACCAAAGTTGTGCCACCCATCATTCCTGAACCAATGGTAAAGTTGCCAAAGGGAGTAGTACACAAATCGACATTTAATCCTCGTGCCAAAATAGCACAGAATTATAATATAATAGAGGACCTGGCCCAATCGCCGTCCGCTATGTCGACACTTGAGGTACCGCAAAATTGCCTCTCCCAAGAGCAAACTTCATTATCAGCAATAGGTGGGATTGGCCCAATGGATTCCAATCTTGTGGCCTTTGATCATAAAGGATATGACCCTAAGTTACCAGCTCAACTAGCTTTCCTTATTCAAGTGAAAGCCCTCAACAAAACTGTTCATCGAACAATTATTGATGAGGGGGCATCTACATGTCTTATGTCGATGAGTTGCTGGAAAAATTTAGGCTCACCACCCTTGTCGAAATCGTCAACGACCTTAAAAGCGTTTGATGGACGATCATACACTCCATATGGGATTTTAAGTAACTTGCAAGTTGAACTGGGGGGCAAAACAGTAGGAATTGATGTTGAAGTAATTGATGGAAACCTCGATTACAACATCCTACTAGGAAGGCCCTGGATCTATGCCATGGCCGCGGTTGTGTCGACCTATTTCAGGAGGATTGCATTTCCCTCCCAAGAAGGAATTACAATCGTCGACCAACAAACTTTTCTCCCCAACAGTTCACAAGTTACCGGAAGCATTCCAATGATCCATGCAAGGAATCATTTTTTCCAAAATATCGGAGTAGGTTTCCTAAAAGACCCTGCCTTAATGGGTACTTTCGCCCTACCACCTACAAGCAATCTGGCGGAAGTGGCCACAGTGGAAACCTACAAAATGAAATCTAATCCAATCTTCTGGTTGGATTCGGAAGATTCCTAGATATTTTGTCGGCTCCGAGGATAGTTCCTATCTCAGGTCAACCTCGTTAAAAAATGAAGATCCGAGGACAGTTCTTATCTCGTGTCAACCTCGTTAAAAAATGAAACAAGGAGCCATGAGGATAGTTCTTTTACTATGTCAACCTCATTAAAAAATGAAACAATCCCCTTTTCAAAATTCAAAGGTAAACCTTCATTCCAATCACCAGGTTGAATGCAATGAAGCTTGGGGGGCACCCTCCTTTGACGTGCGTTATTATGATGCTAGGGGCATGCAAAAGATCCGAGCAGTTTTAGCACATAGTTCATGCTCGTTAAAAAATAAACATAAGTTATGAGCAATCTTCCCCTAGAGTTCAAGCTCATCCAGAAAAAATGAACCGGTAAATAACCTTTTGAGATCGTAAATTCATCAGCCATAAGAACCTTGATCGTGTTTTCATCCATCACCTCCACCGTTCATTTGGCCGATCATTCACTTCCATTTGTGTGTTTACCTCTTTTGAGAAACAGCTGCGAAGAGTGATTCCACCTAGCCATCCTCGTAACACTGCCGTGATTAGAAAATTCCAACCTGTACCTGGAATCTGCTGCTATCCCTGTTTATCACTCGTTCCTCAAAAGACGAGTCTTCTTTGAGCTCTTTTCACTGACTCGTAAAATATGAAAAGTTTTCCGAGTTTTGGCCTTCCAGCTCGTTAAAGCGACCGGAAAGCTATCCCTCCTCTAGATTTTAATCTTTTTGGACCTGAGGGATTATTGCACAAAAAGATCGAGCGCTTGTTTTGTTCGGCTCGTTAAAGCAACCGAAAATTCATCCCTTCTGTATTATTTTATACTTTTTCGGACTTAAGGGATTAGATGACGAAAAAGGAATTATGGAGTTAACTTTCTGTACCTTTTCAGACTCTCTAAAAATGAAAAGGACCGAGTTTTCCTTGTCGTTAGACTCGTTAAAATGATTAAATAGCGACAAACTTGTCTTTAGACGAGAACGAGTTTCCCTATCGCTAGGCTCGTTAAATCATAGCGATGGGCTTGCCCGAAGGGCAGGTTATAGAACAAGCATATGTTATCCTCCTCAAGCTTGACAAAAATAAAGAGGTACTGGTCAGAAATGACTGGGGAAAAATTGGGAGAACATCAAAGTTTAATGGTAGCAAGTCACTCTTGAACATGACACTTTTCCTCTGTACCACATCGAGTTGGGTTGTTTCATTCACCGGTCTCATCACCATGGTCCTCGCCAAACCATCCACATTTGGGGTAATGCTACCGATCCATCGCATCAGTGTCGTTATATGTTCAAAAGGGGTCATTCTGAAAGTGTCAACTGTGTCCCATCCACTGCCATGCATTATCCTTCATCCATTCATGATCGCCACCCTGAATCATATGTCACAGTTTGTTTTCACCTCCACTAAAGTCATTAGCTCCGTTCCGTGTCATTGATGTGGGATTCATTAAGGCCCTCCTTTGACGGATCGCTTCTTGTCGACTTCAGCTCATTATCCAAGAAGTTGATCTAGGAACACCCCATCAGTACTTTGAAGCTTGCATGCCTCAATGGCAAGTTTCTCACTTCCGGCGACAGGTATACATCAATGACCTTCGACCAGAAGATTTTGCGTGGCGTTCGACGCCAAGTCCTTTATTCACGCCACGTGAATTGTACTGCCGTACCTTGAGGGTCATCGTCATTATTGGTGATTCCTCTCGCGCTTGTTAACGGTTTTCATTATTGACCGGTAATCAAGCGATGTCTTTCCATGTTCGACTTCAGCGTAATTCTCACATGGATCGACTTGTACTTAGAGTGAAGATCGAACGAGTTTGAAGACCCCGGATCTAGTTTCATCCATCCGGGCTGCGATATATATTCAGGAAATATAAAAGCATTTGCCATGTACATCATTGCAGCAGATGATCATCCTCTTCAAAGGATGATAATTTTAGCGGAAGATTATCAGTCTGTCTTCAGATGATCGTCTGTCATATGTACCAAAATGTATTTATAGAAAGCTGAGCATGGGAATACCCGCCTCAGCTAGATCATGAGAATAATGATGAATGAAAGATAATGTATTGTATTGTGTTGTATTACAAGGCACTCTCCTCAGCACTGGAACGAACTTCGGACCCTCTAGCTAAAGCATTTCACCCGATTAACGGCCTCATACTTTAGGGGGCAACTGTTATAGACATTTTTGTGCCTCGCGTCAAGGAGCAGGAAATGTCGATAATTACAGGGATCCTCAGTCCCTAAACATGTTGTTCTTACCCCTAAAAGAACAAGGTCATCAATCAACAGCACTTCCAATCAGTTCTCCACCTGAAAACACTTCAGAACAGGCTTATTTTGGATCATGTCAGCTGCTTAACTGAGCTTCTGCGCTGTATTGCAACTGTCCCACTCTGTACCTGCGCTGGAAGTCAAAAACAATGAAGGCTACCTGCGCTGGGCGAGATTGGCCAAGTGGCACAGTCCTCCTGCAAGGTGTCAATTGCCCAGGAAGCTTCCAAACTGACACTTGGGTCATGAGATTCGCCCTGTGATGAGTAAGAGGTACTTGATCACCATGTGTAAGCAAGGATCTCCAAGTGGACACAGGAACTGAAGATTAACTGGAGATGGAGAGGACACAAGGCAGCTTCATGTCAGTCTCAAGCTGACTCATCCTTTTCTCTTCTCTCCTATATATAGAGCTCTTCTATGAGGTCTAAGGAGGCTGGAATTTTGTATAAGCAAGGAGGTGCTGTTGGTATACTGCCAGGATTATTGGGTGATTGTTTTACTAGAGGTGAAGAAGAGAGTTCTTGCTGCCGAGGAGGTGCTGCTGGATTGGGGCCAACATCATTGGTTGTAACTTCCTCTGGAACCCTGTTACTTTCTATCAATAAAGTTTGCATGTTCTTCTATATACTTGTTTTACATAGATGCTTTTGTGTTTACATGTATATTTGATGCAACCTAATCCATGCTTCAATTATGATTGCTTGTATCTCGTAGTTTGCTCCCTTTTGTTGTGCAGATTATGTGTGTAGCTGGATCGGCTTGGAGAGTAAAGAGCTGGGAACGGGATACAAAGCGAGAAGGACAAGGATCGACTAAGCGCAAGACACCAGGTTGGTTGATCCTCTTTCTATTCTCTCTGTGCTTTCATAAAGATGAACATGAAAACTTTGTCATTCAGTTGTTGCTAAAGTCTGTCACCTTTAGAAAGGGTTAGTGTCATCCGCATCGGATACTTTTCCCCACAACACTATGGTTTGAGATATATCTCAAACAGTGATATAGAGTTGCAGGGCTATACAGATGCAGTTGGGTAGGGAGTGTTGAAGAGAGAAAGAGTACCTTCAGATACTGCTTCATTTTGGGCTCTACTATGATTTCGTGGATGACCAGGAAGCAGATATTTGTTGCACTTGGCACTCCTGAGGTATAATATATTGCAGATAGCTTGGCGATTTGTGAAGCAATGTGGCTTCAGAAGCTACTCATGAGACTATTTTATCATGTGCTAGAATTGACCATTATATGTTGTGATAATTAGAGTTGTTTGAAGTTGACAGAGAATCTATTTTTCCATAATAGGTCAAAGCACATCAAGATCAAGTACCACTTAATTTGTGACATGGTGTTGAAGGGAGAAGTGAAGCTCCAATATGTCTCTACTGATAAGAAGATTGTTGATATTCCTGCAAATCCTATGTCGAGTGTGAATTTTGTATAATTAAAGGGCAAGCTTGGACTTGTTGAGAATGCCTCTCTCATTGAGAGGGAGTGTTGATGAGATAGCATCATGGACTAACATTCTCCCTGTGTCATATATGACCAGAATTAGGGAGAATGGTCTGGAAAATGACATACATTCTTCTTGTGTCAAGTATATTGACTAGAATTAGGAAGAATGGTCTTAGAGGCCCAGAATTACTTAGAGAGAGTGTGGAATTTCAGCATCAATTTCATTAGTATAAGGCCTAAAATTACTCAGATGGAGTGTGGCCCTTTGGGATTCACCATGTGTCAGGTAATAACCAAAATAATGGTGAACAAAGACTAGTTTGTATATTATGTGATAGATATACCAGAGTTATGATGACTATTCGATGCTAATGTCGTGCCATGTGTCAAAGGTACCAACCAAAATTATGGTTGTTCTACCATGTGTCAAGATTACTAACCAAAATTATCGTGAGTATACACCATGTGTCAGAGGTATTGACCAGAATGATGGTATCCTGTCGATGTTGATAAATATACCATGTGTTAAATTTATTGACTAAAATTATGGTAGTTGAATGATGTTGATACTATTGATGATTTTTTTATAACCTTTTCTTAGAGAAATTTGTTCACAAAAAAAACATATGTCTAGTTATTATGAATACCTCCCTAGCTAAGAGGGAGTGTTGAATTTTGTATCTATGGTTAGTCTTCATATTTTAAATTTTAGCCCTTGTAGCCCATAAGGGTTCTTCACTCAAGTAACACAAGCAATACTTCTCTGCCACTGAACTTCTGTAGCCCTAGAAAATTTGCATGCATCACCCTTCTATGCAAAAATCCTTTCTCATGACTTTACCCTTTTATTGATTTTCTTTGTATGGAATTTTGCATTATCATTTTAGAGAATTTTATGCTAGTTTGGATGAAATATCTCAACTTATCTATATAAAAAATATGGGTGGTTCCTTTTTGGTCAGAGACTTAATATTTTTTTAAATAGGTTTTCTCACAATTGTACTTTTTTTCCCATATCTTATCCAACCAATGGGTTGACATATTTCCACACATAATCCATTTATTCAAGACCAAACTAGTTGTAGATATTCTATTAAAATTCCAGGTTGTACAAGCTTAATAGAGTTCCCCACAAGAATTAATTCCTATTTTCCATATGAAAATGAAAACTTGTATAGATGTTTAAGCCTCAACCAATTGATGGAGATTAAATGTTAACCAATTGATGAATAGTTACTACAAACCCATTTACAGCTCTAGTATAGCATCATTATTTATTTACATAGGTGCTTTATTTATGTATGAAAAAACCAATTATTTATGCACAAGGGTTTCATATTCGAATGGAAAGCAAAGGAGAAAATAAGCAAAAAAAAAAAAAAAGGAAAGGTATGAAATGAAATATGTACAATGTAGAAAAACTCAAAGATTTTTCATCTAAAGTAGATTCCCAAGTATTTTCCATTGATAGGGAGGGACTCTTTCTCCCTGTGTATATTTTTCAATCAACAAGTATTAAGGCCAAGTTTCTCGTGGATCAAAAAATGGTTTGAGCCAGAGGTATTGAAAATTGGAATGCTTACCTTTGTCTTCGTTGGGCTCATATCACTTCAGTACAAGGTCATCGACTTGAAACTCTTTTATCACTAGTATATTTTTCATCAAAACACCTCTTAATAATTCTCTTTTGGTGGGTGACAAATTTAGAGCATTCCATTTGTCTTTCTTATTCAAGCTTAAGCAAAGTGTTGACGAATTTGAATGATGGGACAAGATCAACCACAAGAGTCTTGTGAGATTTTTAATGTAGGAAGATAAAGGTTTGGAGGGAGGAATGCTTCTTTTCCATACAGTAAGAAATATGGTGAAGCTCCAAGCAAGGACTTGGGGGTCACCCGCTCAGCCCACAAAGCATTGGATAAAGCATTATGCTAGTTGCAATGTTGTTCAAGTATGGTATAATTCAGATCAAGTTCTTGTTAGTTGACTTAGCTAAACAATTTCCTTGTGGATAATAATTAGAGAAATGTCTTTAAATAATACCTTATCTAGAGAAAATTCAAATAATTTCATTGATGAAAAATAGGAAGCATTGTCGAAAACAAGAGACATTGGCACTCCAAACCTGGTAATAATGTGGTGTTCGATAAATTGTATAACCATATTATCGTTTATTTTTTTGAAAGGTATGGATTTGACCCAACATGTGAAGTAATTTGTGGCAATGAGAATATATGAGTGTGTTTTGGAAGAGTGTGGAAAAATCTCTCCAATAACATCCAATTCTCATTATTGAAAGGGTTCTACGACTTTGACCGATGGCAAAGGAGTCATTTCTCTTCTCTCCCTCTCGGCACACTTTTAACACATAAGAAATTTTATAGCATAAGCATGTGCATATTTTAATAAAGTAAGCCAATAATATCTTTCTTGAATAATTTTGTGTGTCGCGGTATCGTCAACAAATTGAACTCCATCTAGTTCATCATGAAGTTCAACCAAAACTTTGTCTGTGTCTAGTGATTCCAAGCATCACAATAAGACACCATTATGATTTATTTTTAAAATCATGTCATTGATAAATTGATATTGATTTGATTTGAGCTTGATTGCATGTCTCTGCTTGGTTGATAAGTTAGAGGGTAGGGCGCCTTGTTCTAAATATTGCCTCAATTCCTTTTAACAAGAGGAATCAGCAGTGGACCTATACAGAGTATCTAAATTATACATTTCAATTTCATTATCCCAAACTTAACTATCTTCCACTTTAGGGTCCACGGCTTATGTATCCAATTTACACAACCCTTGACCCTTGATGGTATGTGCAGTTTTGAATTCTAGGTCCTACTTTTATAGTGAAGTCATTCAATTTCGCCTTTGTTCTCCAAACTCTTTCTATACAAATAGTGTTTGAAATGTAGGATGGGGAATGATTAATTTAACATGGCTTTTAAGAATTTAAATTATAAAAAGATTTACTTCTTTGAAAACAATATAAGCTTGTTTTTCAATATCTAGATAATTTAATTCATATCCCTGCAATCATGTGCTCATAAAATATATTGGCATTCATTACCTTGCTCATCCTTTTGGATTAGCATAGCTACGAGAGAGAAACTTGAGGAAAACGTGTATAACATGAATCTTTAATAAAATATAGGTTTTATAAATAAAGAGTCGTAGTGATAGCTTCTTTAATATTGGTGGAGGCTTCCTTTTCTTCTTGATTCCATTTAAATACAAAATCCTTCTTGATCATTTCTTGTAGAGGTTTTATGATATGAGCAAAATCTAATATAAAATTTCTAACGAAATTGATCTTTCCTAAGAAGGATTGCATAGTTTTTTTTTTTTTTTTTAATATGGAATCTGTGTGATAGCTTTCACTCTCTCAAGGTCTATGGTGATTCCATTTTTGGAAATAATATGTCCACAAATATTTCCTTCATATTCTGCAAAGATACTCTTCTTGGGGTTTAATGATATTTTGTATTTGTTAAAATGTTCAAAAATTTGCTTAAGATGATGTAAATGATCTAAAGTCACTTCTTTGAGAACATTATGATATCATATAAATATGCAACCACACTTCTCATGATCAACCCTATAAAATTTATGTCCATAGCACACTGAAAAGTAGCTCTAGAATTTACCATTCAAAATGTTGGCATTGTTGTGTCAGTGTTACAGATGTATTGTTGGTTGGCATTGATGTCAACCTGGTAGCATGGGTTGTAGGAGAGTTGGTTAGATCTTGTATGTTTGGTTACATGTGGCTTCTACATGGTTGATGTGTTGCATTGGTTTTGGCATATATACTAGCATGGAAATGTGAGAATGGAGATGTGATTTGCAGGTGTTGCATACAGAGTGTGATCAGAGCATGTCATGTTCCTCGTGATCATGTTGTTATGATCGTGATTGTTCCATGGAGTTGGATGGTGGTTTGTTGCACGGTTTTTGTGTTTTTTCCACTAAGGTCAATTGTACAGAGGTGTTTCATGTTTAGTAGAGTTGTGTTGGAGATGTGATGGCCCCCTTTATCATGTTGACTGAACATGTTGCTACATATAGGTGTTGGTTGCTTCTACAGGGGCTAGAGTCGAGAAGTCTTACTGATTAGGTTTCAATATCCCAGATTAGTTCCACATGTTGATGATATGATATATAGTAGTTGGAGAGGATCTACAAGTGTCAGAAATACTTGAGTTGGTTGTATAGGTGTTGGAGGATGTCTTACATGTTCTGGAGTTGCATATTGGTGGTATAGTTTTTGTGGAGCAGGTTGATGGCCCAAGTGTTAGTATATTTGTTGGTTCGCATCCAAGTAAACCTATTTTGGCTTGTGATGATGATGGTGATTTGGTGAAGTGTTGCATAGGTTCCAATGGCTTCTAGAGGTCCTACAGAGGCTTGTCAAGCTCTGGAACAAACTTGGGTAGGATATGAGGTGATTTCATTCGTTTTCTCCCATCCTCTTCCCCAACCACATGGAGCTAAGATTGTAAATGTGGTTGAAAGGTTCCAACTGCATGGAGACAAGCCTATGCATGCGGTTGTAACTAGGATCATCTATTTTTGTGCATGCGGTTGAGAATTTAGCTAGAATTTCATCATATTCCTCGCGCATCTCTGCTAATTTTGGTATTGTGGCAATGTTCTTTATCAAAACTTTCCAGTATATGGTTGAAAAAAGGTAAGGGAGCTTCTATAATTTGGTTAAAATTTAAAATATCCATCAGTTAAGTGAAGTTAGTGGATTGATCAAGTCAAGAAGCTGAATCCAGATAAAATCAAATGTATGCACAGAGCTCCATCATTGAGTTGAAATTATTGACTTAATCACTTCATAAAATGATAAATAGTAGAAGATGTTGAGTCTATTTGGTTGGTCTAGTTGAGAGTGTGAGAGCATGATATTGAGAAGGAATTGAGAGTTATTAGTGATTGCAGCAGCTACTCACATAGTTTTGCAGAGTTTTATCACATTATTGTATGCAGTAATAAGAGTTAGATTTGAGGAGAATATTCAAATTTTTCATGTTGCACATGGAAGTATTTAGAGAGGAGAATAATTTCGAAGCTTATGGTGTGTTAGAGAGCATATTTTTGATATGAGAAGAAGAGAAGAATTTTCCACCTCCAAACATAAATTTTTATTCAGTTTTTATGTACAGAATGATGGTGTTGTTGGGTTGCTCATGTTGAGAAAATTGAGAATCCAATCTGAAACATTTATGAAACATGGTTTGCATGGAGGAAGTGAATGCGTGGAGGATTCAGAGTAGAAAACATTACAACAAAACCCTGTGATTAGCATCCCTTTTTGCTTCCTTTTTTGCGTCTAGAGACCATTTTTGGTGCTATTTGTGTCCATTTATCAAATATGGTGCAAACCTTGATGCAAAGTTTTCACCGAGTTTTGCACCAAGTCTTACATCAAATTTAGCACCAGGTATTGTGATAGGTTTTGCACCAGATTTTACACCAAGTTTTATGCCACGTTTTATGCCATGTTTTATGCCATCCTTTGCACCATGTTTTGCATCAAGTTTGACACCTAATTTTGTATCGCCATCTTTTTCATCCTCTATTACATCCACTTTTTGTGCCTACACTTTCATCAATTTTTGCATCATCTCTTGCATCCTCTTTTACATCATTTTTAAATCATTTTTTGCATCCATTTTTGCATATTTTTTGCATCCCTTTTGTTCCAAGTTTTTCATCGAGTTTTGTGTCTAGTTTTTCATCTAATTTTGCATCTACTTTTGTTGCATTGACTTTTACATCTTGTTTTACATCCCCTTTTTCATCTGTTATTGTGTCCACTATTGCATCCATTTTTCTTGAGCTATAGTTTGACACCTCCCTTTGCACCCTTTTTTGTTTCTAAATTTGCATCCACGATTGCATCCTCATATACATATAGGTTTTCATAAACTTTTACATCTATTTTTAATCCCTTTTTATATCCACTTTTGTGTCAAGATTTGCATCAGGTTTTGTGTCTTATATTGCATCTACTTTTGCATAGAATTTTGTTTCATCAACTTTTGCATCATATTTTACATCCATTGTTGCACCCATGTTTACGCCTACTATTACATCCCTTTTTGCATCCTATTTTTCATCTTCATTTGCTTCTCTTTTTGTATCTATCATTACATCCACTTTTGTTGTGACACAATTTGTGCCATGTTTTGTACTTACTATTATACCCACCTTTTCTTTCAATTTTTCATCCATCTTCACATCCTCTTTTGCATAAAACATTGCATCTATTTTTGCATCCAATTTTGTGTTGGGTTTTGCATCTCATTTTGTATCTTCTTTTTCATGTACTTCCATTGCATCCATATTTTGCATCCAATTTTGTTTCTCATGTTGCACCTGTGTTTGCATCCACTTTTACATCCCTTATAGCATCTTGTCTTGCATCTAAGTTTGCGTCTTTTTTTTGTCTATTATTACTTCCACTTTTTTTGTGCTATGATTTGTGCCATATCTTATGCCTATTGTTGCAACCCACATTTTCTTCCACTATTGCATCCACATTTGTATCCTCTTTTGTGTCCAAGTTTGCATCAAATTTTGTTTATGTTTTTTGCATCCCATTTCGAATCTATTTTTACATCCACTTTTGATTCGTCGAATTTTGCAACTAATTTTGAGTTCAATATT
The DNA here is from genome assembly GCA_031772625.1 of Pinus tabuliformis. Classification (NCBI taxonomy): domain Eukaryota; kingdom Viridiplantae; phylum Streptophyta; class Pinopsida; order Pinales; family Pinaceae; genus Pinus; species Pinus tabuliformis. The sequence goes on along the minus strand of CM062809.1, from coordinate 216,490,994 downwards.
GCACCCATGTTTGGCCCATGTTTACATCCCTTTTTTCATCCAATTTTTCCTCCTTTTTGCATTCAAGTTTGTGTCTTTTTTTTTACATTCATTGTAGTATCCACATTTGTTTCACCACAATTCATGCTAAGTTTTATGCCTACTATTGTGCCATGTTTTCTTCCACTTTTTCATCCATGTTTGAATCCTATTTTGTGTTCAAGTTTGCATCAACTATTGCATCTATTTTTTCATCCATTTTTGTGTCAATTTTTCTGTCTTGTTCTGCATCTACTTATGTTGTGTCCATTCTTCATCCAAATTTACATCCATTTTTACCCCCATTTTTTGGTTCACTTTTGCATCCCTTTTCCAACACACATCATATTTTTTGCATTGATGATATTTCTTATGACATTGAAAATTATGAACAACTAATGACAATGTCAATAATTATAACGATGATGATAATGAAGATGATGACGATGACATGAATTGTGATTGTTATAATAATGACAATGATGATAAACACGATGAGAGTTACAATGACAATGGTAATGATGATGCTAATGACCTTGGACATTCTTCCCAATTTTTAAATGTTGTCATGGTCAAAATCATAATAATTATTTTTGGCGTCATCTTCCAAGTCATCATCATTTGATCATCATTATCATTATTTTCATCTTGGTCATCATCAAGAACAATAATGGCATGAATGATGATTATGATGTTCATGATGAAGATGACAACAATTATGACAAAAATTATATTAGTTATGATGATGGGGATGATGACAATTATAATGATGATGATAATGGTAGTAATGATGATGATCATCGATCATCTCTAAACAGTAAAGCTATTATTTTTCTTACATATATCATGTGTCATAAAAACCCTTTTCGAGCACTCGCAACATTTTTTAGGTTGATGATATTTCTTATGATGCCTATAATTATGAACAATTGATGACAATATACATAATGATGATGATGATGATGAAGACATGAATGGTGATTATGACGATAATGAAATGATGACATAATGATGACGTTGATGGTGGTAATGATGGTGATAATGAAGATGATGACCCTCCCTCTAAACTAGGGAGTTACTCATAATGAGACAAAAAAGTACTCTCAAGTTGAAATATTCATATAAGAAGGGATCTGCATTGATAAGAATCAATGATGATTTACATCATCATAGCCAACATTGTCAAAATAGTAAGGCCTTGACTAACAAGTTTATCTCTCCATTAGATCAGAGCACAATGTTGGGACACATAAATTTGGACACCATTGCCTCTCTAGGCACTTACCCCACCAGGATGTTCACCAGGTATGTCCTCAAATTATCATTTCCTAATCCACTATCATAATATTTGACACCAGGAAATGTCAATCCTCATGACTATTCTTATCTTGGATTAATGTACTTGACTTATGGCGATTAGTCCTAGTCAAAGTCCAAATTCTCAAAGAATATTGGTCCCAGATGTTTATCCAATCCACCATTCTCCCTACTAGTGTCTTTACTAGGCTTACGATTGTTATTCCTAGCCATAGTACATGACACATGGATAATATGGTGTTTACCCTCACTCCCTTTCAACCAGAGAGGAGACATCCACAAGCATAAGATTTTCTCAAGAATACCCATCATTTTCATAGAGAATAACATCATTAATTTGTTTTCATCACATGATGCCTTTATGATTAAGCATTCATAGATTTGTGGCAAAATAGTTCCCCTTTTGTCATTTACGATGAAATAAAATCAAAAAGTGAAAGCCAAAATCATTAAAGATACACTATATTGATTTATCTAAGTCTAAACTCTAAGGTTGAAGTGAAAATTCATGTAAATCTTATATCTACGAGTTGTGCCAAACTTATGAAAACCTTATTCCCTAAGTCCTATATTTAAGAAAATGAAAAAGAAAGAAAAATAAGGGCCAGTGAATGGTAACTCATGTATTCACTCCCTCTTTGGAAAATATATGAATATATACACTCCTAGTCACACTTGTTCACATGTTTGTGATGGTTAAATCATGAATTCCTCTTTTCTCCTTGCACTTTCACTTCATCATTTAAGCACCTAATTGAGGATGTAAGGAATGTTTTTTGCCTAAGGCTTTCATGTCTACTCTTGGTTTACTTATGTCACACTACTGTCAGTTTATGTGACGGAGTGAAATACATAAGTTTGTGGAGTTATTAGAGTGGTGTATTAAGTTAGTTACCACACACACATGTATTACATCTCATTGATCCTCGTGTGGGTTGGAGACTCATTGCTTGACAACTTTAATGGAGACTACTTTATGGCTTTAATGGTATAGCTTACAAAATATCTTGTTAAACATTGTGATTCATCCTTTCTTTTCCTCGAGACACGTGATAATATTGAAGTCACTCCCAATAATCCATGGAGATGGGGAGTATAAATTACTTGTGCTAGAACTAGAATTGAGAAATAAAGGTTTTCCATTTGCGATATTGGAGTCATAGACATTGGAAACATGGCAGTAGTCCTTGATGTCAATTAACTAAAATTGTATTGTCATAATGTGAAAAGAGGTAAACATATTGGTAACCTTGATGTCTTGATCATTTCAAATAATAACCATTCCACCCAAGTATCTCTAAGCATAAATCACTACTATTTGGAAATTCCTCCCCCATTTTCTAATTATATGAGGTAGAACCTAACTTAATATTTTTGCTTCTTACATCAACATTATTGATGGGTGCTTTGTGTACCATTTTTCTTTTAGGAGTCTTTGCTTTCCTTTACTATTGAGGCTCCTCATGTTCCATGAGACTATTTTCATCAAGAATTTACATATAAAGGAAGTATAATGTGACTAAAAAAAAACATGTCTCAAGATTTAAGTGCTTGGACAATTCCACTTCATGACTCCTATATTTCCTTAACCTGGGACCAAATGGTGAACTTGATGGCCTTAAGGGAAATTGACCAAAGAAAATATAAAAAAGAGGTGACTTTTGACTTTATCACATACAATTTAATATACTAAAAAAAATATCCATAAAATTTTCATCAATCAATGAATCATTAAAAAAAATATCCAAAACAATTTCATCAAGCAATGAATCATTGCATTATAAAATACAATCTATAAACATTTTGATAAAACATGCTCAAAAACCAACATATTTAACAATAATATGGACAATAACACATTTTGATAAATTAAATAACATATTATCAAGCCTAAAAAATGTCACTAACATAAAACTATAAAGCATGCAACTAATGGAAGTGACCGGCCACCATAAGACAATTAATCTATTAAGATCAAGATTAATGGGGACAAATATCTACAAAGGACAAAGTCAAACCTATTTTAACTTTATTGTTTTATTAGCCTGGTTCAAGATGAACATTTCAAGATATCATGAAGAACATAATTAGTTTTATTACATTAAGAAAACCCAAGCACATTCTATAACTTGGCAAGGAAGAGATGTATAACACCCATGTCAACGACACAACACATGGCATTGAGTTACTTTTTTATATATAATTTAAAATCCTATCATAAAATCACAAATTTAGCATGAATGGAATGTTTAAAATCCATTTTTATAAAAACAAAATATAATTTTTATTATAGAAATAAAATACTAAAAACTAAATATATATTTTTTAGAAAATAAAAAAATACTAAAACTAAATATATATTGAAAAAAACTAAAACATAAGCAAACTAGAATTTGAATTTGACACTCTTGTTCACTTTCGGAAACTCATATGGTGGAATGTGATCTCTTTATCCTCATCTTTAGCTTTTTCCTAAAAAATAAAAGCATACAAAAGTGGGAAAGAACCATAAAGCATCGGGAAGCTTTTTCCTAGGCACAAAAGCATCTAAAAAGTGGAAAAGGTCATTTTTATATGAAGAAACATTATTCATCCAAAATATTTTTCCCAACTTGAACTAATGAGGAATTTGGGAAATCTTCATAGCCTTCACTTTCCTATATATTGGAGACTTGGCCATTGAAAAAATGATGGGAGTTCTTGTATTGTCATGCTGCTGAGATCTATCTTGAGAGGGAGAGTTTTGGAGCTATGAGTTTGGGGAGGTGTTCTTGCAACTACATTTGATTGTTGTAACTTTCCTCCAACTCCTTTATTCATATAGATCAGTTGTTCTTCCTTCCATATGTTTCTATTCATTCTTTACTTCTTCTATTTAATTAATGGATGTATGGAATTTTGGTTTGTATTTATTTATTCAATAATATTTATATGTTTCTAATAGTTTCGATTATCAAGATATTATGCTGTGAAGGTTGTTTTATTCTCTCTCTTATGTGTAGGACCAAGCTTTGGAGCTAGCTAGGAGTGCTTCCTAGCTATACTAAAAACTCCAAGAAGACCTGCATGCGAGGACTCACAAGAATTCATTCTCTTTTTCTTAATCTATACTCTACATCTTGATCTACTATGAATCCTGAGCCTTAGAACAACCTTTATCTTAATTGGTTTGTCCTAGGTTTCTGGGATAAACTGAGAGGGTTTTATTTTCATCTAACCATGCATTAAATCCTACAGCAAAATGATATTTAGAAACTTTAATATATTTCACTATGTAAATGAACTTAGTAAAATAAACCCATAGAAGGGGTCATAAATGGAAATAAAAGTAAAACTCTAAACAAGAAGCCAAAAGTGGATTTAACCATGGATGCAAAATTAGGAGTAGAATTGGATGTTAAACTAGCCATCAAAACAAGATGCAAACAATGACACAAAAAGGGTTTTAAAGTAAAATCAAAAAATGGTGCAACACTAGACACAAAGAAGAGAACAAAATAGGGCATATGAAAGGATACCGAATTGGGCACAAACAAGGATGCAAAAATGGACACCAAAATGAGGATTCAAAGAATGGTGTAAAATTAGGATGAAAATAGGATGTAAGAAAAGACACAAAACAAGATGCAAAATGGGACTAAGGAAGGGTGAAACCAAGGATGTCAAAAATGATGCATAACTAGATGAAAATTCAAACTAAAATCTAGGTGCAAAATGAGATGCAAATGTGGACACAAAATGTGGCAGAAAAAAGGATGAAATTTTGGAAGCCAAAAAGGATGAAAAATTAGATAACAAAAAGGATGCAAATTTGGACATAAAAAATGGTGCAAAATTGGACACAAAAGAAGAAAAAATGGTGCAAAAATGGGCATAAAAATGGCTCAAATTTGGATGAAAATTGAGATGCAACATTGGATGTAAAATGATTTGCAACAGATCATTCAAAACTTGGTGCAAAAACAAATGAAAAATTAGACCAAAAAAATGGCTCAAAATTGAACATAACAATAGACACAAAATGGGATGTAAAGGTGGATGCAACATATGGTTCAACATAGGATGCAAATTTAGATGCTCAAAAGGATGCAAAATTGGATGCATGAAATCGTGTTAAAAATGATGCTAAATTGAATGAAACAAATGATGCAAAATTAAATGCAAAATAAGGTGAAAAATAGGATGCAAGAAAGGGAGATAAATAGAACGCAAAAGTGGATGCAAAAAATGGTGCAAAAATGCATGCAAAATTTGACACTAAATCAGATTCAACATATGGTGCAAAATTGGATGGAAAAAATGGTGTAAAAAAGGGAGAAAAATTGGCACAAAAATAGATGTAAAAATCAGTACAAAATTAGAAGCAAAAAAAGGCATAAGACCAGATGCAAAAATTGGCACAAACTAGATGTAAAAAAAGGCACTAAATCAGATGCCAAAGATGGTGTAAAAATTGATGCAAATTATGACACAAAACTAGAAGCAAAGAATGCCACAAAAGAGGAAGCAAAAAATGATGCAAAAATAGATGCAAAAAATGGCACAAAACTAGAAGCAAAACCTATTATAAAACCAAATGAAAATCTTGGTGCAAAATATGATGCAAAAAATGATGGAAAATTTGGCGTAAAAAAGATGCAAATTTTGGTGCAAAAAATGATGCTTTAAAAATTGTACAATAGAGCCAGATTTAGGGCCAGGCTGCTCATCCCAATTGAGAAAAAAATGCACTAAAATCTGGTGCTAAATCTGGCGCAAATTGCCTGTTTTGTTGTAGTGATATTATCGGCGGATTCAGTAGAAGGAACGGATTTCTCCATACAATAAGAGTTGGATAGTCCAATGGGAGTTAGGAAAGGATCATTAGTCATGGGGGCTTCCAGCGGATAGATTTCCTTAGATCTGTGAGAGAAACAAATTTCCTAATTAATAGGTGTCAACAATGTGTGGGGGAAGCCAAGTCTTCTAGCTTATGGTTGTAAGCTAATCCATGTAAAATATGTTCATCAGATTAATAGAATAAATGAGCAGTGCAACAACAGCAGGGTGGTTTTTCTTCCGAAAGGGTTCCCACCAAAAATACTTTTGTTCTTGTGTGTGCATGCTTGTGTTAATGTTTTCCATGGTTATTGTGCTTTGAGTTTATTATTTCCTTCATGTTTTGATAAGCTAATATTTTGGATGTGTGTTGCAAATTGATAATCTAGAAAAAAAAAAAGTTATAAAATTGATATAAATGCCACACTATTGATTCACCCCCCCAGTAGTAATCTAGTTTCCAACACAAAAGACATGTCTCTATAAGAAAAAGTACCCCATTTGGTTATGAAAGTTGTCTTCAAGCAATCCATTTCAGAAAACAAGACTTTATTGTATCCTACGAAACCATCTAATACGGAAGACATCTTAGAACCTGATATTGTTTAAATAATTTTCTCCATAGATGGGACAAGTTAGTTATATTTGTTGAATGATTAATTCATATTACAAAAACCCACACATAGACTAATTTCCCCTGATTTCTTTCTCAAGGGAACCAAATTAGAAACCCATCTCGAGTGTCTTACTTCAAATATGATTCATGCATCTAATAATTTCTTCAACTCTTTCTAGAGAATAAGTTATAATGTTGGATGCACTTTACACAACTTTTGTTGGAAATGTTTGACACCCTATTTGATGGGAATGGCATGTTGAATAATTTGGGTATCATATTTATTTAGATCATCATAGGTCCAAGAAAACACATCTTGGTAACTCTTTAACAATTGGATGAATGATTTTCATTCTACTCAAGTGCGGAAGGTACTAAGATTAACATACTTGGGGTCATGTTTAGTACCAAGATTTACTTGTTCATGCATCAATGTGAAACTTTGAGTTTTAGTATTCGGGGGCCCTGTCATGCGGAAAGAGTCAATTTTGTGGACAAAACCGACCTCCCTAGAAACAAGGCTTTTCTAGTGAAAAAGAAAACAATCAAGCACTATCTTTCCCTAAATATGCATTTAAAATAAAAGCAACCAGGTGTTTAAGGCTTTCCTTTAGTCCAACGCTGTTTGTAGCAGCCAAGCCTCTCCGATCCAGATGAGCTCCTTCTCCTTGAAGCCTGCATTCACTAACAAGCAAATGATTACATAGCACCTGAATAACTCATATAATAAAACATATTCATCATAAAGACCAAGGAGTTTATGAAACAAATTATATATAACAACTTGTTGAGAAAAATGAACTTAATTGTATTAATTGGAAACAAAAGAAACCTTACAACCAGTGCCTTGGTGTTGTGCAGGTCCCTCCCAGGGTCTAGCAAGAGTTCTCCTCTACTTTTATCAGCTCACCCACTTCCAAATGAAGCTAAGAAAGGATTGGAATCTCTCCTCTCAAGCTCTATAAGGGAGTCCTAATTTCAGCAGCATCTACCCTTAGGAATGTTCAGCTTTCAACCTCCTCTCCCTCTGGCCCAATGCCTGTATTTATAATGCTTTGGAGGAAGTTAAACAGGTCCACCATCAATGGGATAAGCCCCTCTTTCAAAGGGATAGTTCCCCTCTTCATGGGATAAGTTCCTCTTTCATTGGGATGCATGAACCATCTGGAGGTGCTCAATCCACGTCAAACCATCTTCTAGAATGCTCTAGAATCAACCGCAAGTAAGTTTTTTGAAGTAAAACTTGCGCCTTTTGACTTTTACAGGGGTACGCACCCACCCTTTTACAGACAGAGTGTACAAGTACGCAGGTATTATGTACTTGAGGTGCCTGCACGCAGGTAAGAGTAAGAGAAAGTGCGGAACCAGAGTTACATTGATTTTTAAAGGCTTTCTCTCTTTTTTGGAGTTTGACATGAGGAGCAGAGGTATAAGATTTGCCAAGGAGGACAGTATGGTTATTGATGGAGCCATATTGACTGCAAATAGTCATGGTGACAAATTTTAGTGTAACAGATTGCCCCCTAAAGTGCGAAGTCTGTAGTAGATTAGGGTTTTATATCATCTAGGAAGGGTGAAGCACTTTATCATTTCGAGGATTATCTTGTGGAGAGCCCAGTCGGAACCTGCAAATATTCAACACAAAATACATATATGAGATCATATCATCACTGAGGTAGGAATTCCCATACTCAGATCAAAATCTTAACTAACAAACTAACTACTGCTCTGACATAGGAATGATTTCACAATACATCATAATCATAGACCCATGTAGACACAGTATGGACGCAGCCATCTGTTTATAATTAGTCTATTGTATAATGAATACAAAACTCCTCGTAGCCTGGATGGCAGAAACTAGATCCAGGGTCTTCATTTCCGCTTCCCGAAATAGTACGATTCTATCCATGCGAATAAATGAGTTGATGTCGAACATGGTAGAAACCACTTGATTACCAGTCGATGATGTAAACTGTTAACAAGTGTGAGAGAGACCACCAGTGATGTCAATGGTTCTCAAAGTACTCAATACAATCCATGAGATGTGAATGAATGTGTTGATGTCAAACATGTCACAGAATCCCTTGATCGATGGTCATTGATGTAACCTGTCGTCAAAGGCGAGAAACCTGCCATTGAGGCATGCAGATTTCAAGGTACTGATGATTCCTAGATCATCTTTCTAGATAATGTGCTGATGTCGATAGAAAGCAATCCGTTGCAGGCAAGCCCACAACACGAAATCATAGATCAAGTTGAAGAAATGTAGCTGTAAGGACTGACTCAGGGATGGTCAAGATGGATGACAGATATTTTGCAGATGAATGGTTTATTTGCAGTGACCTCTTGAACACATAACGACACAACAGATGGCTTGGTGACAATTGATCCAAAGTTAATACCCAAAAACCGGCTGAAGCATTTCAATGTGGTTTGATCAACTATTAGGCAAAGGATTTCCCAACCCAGGTGAATGAAAAGTGTCGTGTTCAAGAGTGGTGATAAGGTTTTTCCGAGACAGAGTATAACAAATAGGCTCATTTTCCTCTCTTTTCCCCCACCATTTCTGGCAAGTACCTCTTTATTTTTTACAAGCTTGAGGAGGATAACATTTGCTTGATTATAAGCTCATCCTTCGAATGAGTCCAACTTAGTTTAGATTCGAACCCTAAGAAGGAGTGGTCCGTTCCTGTTTGTAATCAAACAGGTCCTTTACTGTGAAATTTTAATGAGTCCAGTATAGGAGAAACTCGGCGTTTTTCAATTTTAGAGAGTCTGGAAAAACTTAAGAAGACTCCAGGGTTGACCTTTTTCGTAAATTTGTGTCTCCCGAGCCCGAAAAAAGTATAAAATAATACTTGAGAGAACCGCTTGATCTTTACGACCAAGGAGTACTTTCATGATTAGTGTCTTTGATCTAAAAAGTAAAAAGCGATCAAGGACACGTCATTTTATTTCCAATATCGAATTTGAAACGACAAAAATCCGGCAATCTTTTCATGTTTTTACGGTCAGAAAAGGGCTGTAAGAGGATCGTCTTTTAATTCCATTTTAACGAGTGTAAAAGAAACGCTCGGCAATCTTTTCATGTTTTAGGAGTCAGAAAAGGGCTTAAAGGTGACTCTAATGTTTTTGTTTGTAAAAAATGACAATTTTCCCTAAAAATCCTTTATCCTGCACAAAAACCAACACATTACTCATACCTGTTGAAGATAGATAAAAATACTTTGAAAAATACCTTTTCATGGTGAAAAATAAACAAATTTACCATTTATTTACCCAAAAAACCTATAAAAAGGGCTTTTACCAATTCATTTTTACCATTTTAATGTTGAGGAGAGAAAAAGGGCTTTTGGCAAGAAACTTCCCGTGGACATTGCGAAGAATCCGACCGTCGAAACCAAACGCCATCTCTTCCAGGTAATTTTCAACATCCTCCTCTTTAATTTCATCCGTTTAGAATTCTTTTTAAGGCCCCAGATTTCATTTTTGGGAGGTTTTGGGGTTTCAAAGACCGCCTCTCGGCGTACGCAGGCACCACACTAGGGACCCGCGCACCCCAGCATTTTCTCAGTTGGAAAAATGTCGGGGGTATGCACCTTGCCTTCAGGGACCTTGCGTACCCACGCTCTGTTCCTAAAGGCGGGATGCGTACTCCACGCAACAAGTTTTTAAACCCTAAATTCTCCAAAATGGACCAAAAATTTTTGATTTCATGGAATCTAATGGATGTTTCATGGCTTGTAGATTGTTCACCATTCTTGATTGGCGCGAGAGAGAGCACGAAGATGTTGATTTGGCCGCCATTAATCATCAACCATTAATTGATGCTTTGAAGGCATGCGGCCTTTATAAATACTGGGCCATACCTGGCATGAGGGCCCAAGTGAGCTTTCTAGAGTGGCTGGTAGAAAGATGGAGCGTTCAGGACCAGTGTTTTTATATTGGAGGGCACCAGCTTGAGATGGAGCCCGCAGATATCTACTTTCTCACTGGTTTTCCCAAGAGAGGCGAACACTTGACTCTGTTCGGGACTAGGCCAAGTGGCCAGTCTATCGCTAGTCTCCGACTAGAGTGGTGTAACACTCAGTCTCAGGAGAAGGGGATAGAGATCAAAACTATATCCCGTCCTGAACTTAAGGTGATTGTCTTTACAGTTACCAGACTTTGCGGGGCTGCCGCTTTACACATTGCTATTGGATCCCAGATGCGGATGGCGATTGATTGCTATCGAGGTACCATTTTCAACTAGTGTGATGCTGTGTTGGCCAATGTAAAAGGCCAACTGACTAGAGCCAAAAACGGACAACTAAAGACCTTTGGTTATGGGGCTTTAGTTGTGAGTTTTGGCTTAGAAAGGGTTCCAATGTTGATCCCACAGCAGCTCACTGTTGAGGTTGGGCTTCCTCGAGAGCCCAAATTGATGCGATGGGTTGCGGTTACGGCCCGTCATCCTGATGAGGGGACGGAGGTTGTCCGATTTACTTTGGAGTACTTTCACTGGTTAGAAGACCAGGTCTTTTCTATACAGGATTTTCCTTATGCCGGAGTTGATTTTCGTGGAGATCCGGACATGGTTCTTCCACCGGGAGAACAATGGGATGATACAAGTAATTCATTTTTCACAAGTTTTTTAAACTATCTATTTTTTTTGTTTGTTTTATATCGTCTCAAAACTGAGAGTAATAATTTTCAAAATGCAGATGTAAACCCACGACGTCCAGCCAATCTTCGGCCTTACAAGAGGAGACTACCAATTGCAGCGGCACCGGCCCCACAGGACGATGCCACAGAGACTTTGGCTGAGTTGGAAAGTGACCTCGAGCGTCTTACAGCAGATATACCGGAGACTACGATAGATGACATTCCAATCAGGCTTCAGCGCTACGTAGTCGGGGTCCCAGGACCTTTTAGGAGGTTCTTGTGTAGGGTGGCTTGTGCAGTGGTGTCATATAGAGATCATCACCAGTGATTGGATGGTCGTTTTGTAGACACATGTGACATTTTGGTTTTTGTACTTATCATTTTTGCCGATCATAAGGTTTTTTTCAACCTATGATCGAAGACGATGTATTTTTTGACACACTCCTATATATATATATCATTATTACCGGCTTATCTTGTTAAACAGGTGTGATGAAATGTTTTTAAATTTACATGTATGATTATTGCAAATGTCTATTTAACATTCGAGAATCGATTGCATCTGCTAATGTATTTAAAGACCTTGGAATATGCTGATATTCAATGTAATCAAATTCACGTTCCAAGAGACGCACTCTCAAAAATAACCTTAATAACACTGGATTTCTAATGGCATACACTCTATTAAGCTGTAATACAATGAGTTCAGAATCTAACCTCACTATCAAACTCTGAATCCCAAATGAAATAGATTCAGACAATAACTCAATCACTGCACTGTATTCGGCAATGTTGTTTGTTGTTTGACCAAGGCTCACCCCATGCATAGAAACTAACTCGTCAGAGGGCGAATAGATAACCCAAGCTGCAGAAGAGATATTCTGTGTACTACGACAAGCACCATCAGCAAATCCAATGTATGTTTGGAGAGGCATCGACATCTGCAATATCAAGAGTAAAACCAAGATAAGCCAGAATAACGACGAAAACACACTCTCTAAGCTAACACACTGTCTAAACTAACAAACACACCAGCTAGAAAGAAAAACTAACCTAACTAAAAATCTCCATACCCATTCTTCTAAGCATAATACCTCTTCAAGTAAAGACCATTTCTGGGTTTACCTAAAGAGTCCCCGTCAAAGTCTACCAACTCATAGGCCCCTTTTGCTAGCTTTCGCTTGACAATATAGGGCCCATGCCACATAGGAACGAATTTTCCAGCACCTAATTTATCATTAGCTTGATCATACAATAACACTAGGTCTCCTTCCTAAAAATTTCGAGGGGTCACATTTCGATCATACTGAGCTTTCATACGTTTTGCGTGAGTCTCGATCGCCAATGCAGCATCACGTCGATTCTCATCTAATTGAGCTAAGTATAATAAACGCTTTTCCTCTTCGGAAGTAGCTGGAAGTAACTCGATGGCCATTTGCAGTGACGGGATTTCGCATTCAATGGGTAGCACAGCTTCCAAACCATAAACTAGTTGGAAAGGAGTGAACCCTGTTGATGTTTTCACTGAGGTTCGGTATGCCCAAAGCGCTGAAAATAACATGTTGTGCCAATTCGACCGATGAATACCAATGATTCGTCGAATCATGATAACTAAAACTTTGTTGATGGACTCAACCAGACCATTCGCTTGTGGATAATAAGGAGTTGAACTATCGTGATGCAAACCAAGCTGGCCTGTAAGTTTTGTCATCATAACGTTTCGAAAATGGCGCCCATGGTCAGTGATTATCGCTTATGGGACACCAAACCTAGCAATTATATGATTGAACATGAAAATTGCAGCTGTCTTGCCGTCTTCCTCGAATGTAGGCATCGCCTCGGCCCACTTAGTAAAATAATCTACTGCAAGGATGATATACGCATGCCCCCCGGCCGAGTGAGGGTTACATGTAATAAAATCGATACCCCATTTGGCAAAAGGACCAACGGCAATTATAGGGTGGAGAGGAGCAGGTGGAGCGCGCATCTTTCGATCAAACACTTGACAGTTGTGGCATTTTCGGACCGCAGTAATACAATCTTTAAACAAGGACGGCCAGAAGTAGCCAGCGCGCAATATCTTTTGGGCTGTGGCATACCCAGACATATGACCGCCACACGCTCCAGAGTGACAGTCATTTAGAACCCTTTCAGCCTCTTCGTGAGTTAAGCAACGTCGAAAAACCAAGTCCGCCCCACGGCGATAAAGAGTATCTCCAATAATTTTGTATTGTTGGGACTGGAATCGAATTTTCCAACGTTCCAACTTTGAAACTTCGGGCCGAAAGGATTGGGTTTGGAGATAGACAATGATATCCCCATACCACGGATCTAAAGTGCTGATTAGAAACAAAGATTCGTCTGCAATGGGCTCCTCTGCCACAGTTTTCGTGTCAGCACGCGGGAAGTCACACATTAACTCTGCAAAAACTAAAGATTTCTTAGACTTAGATTTCTCAAACTCCAAGTCGAACTCCTGCAGGATAACAATCCATTTAGAGTACTTGCCCCCTAGCAATTGTTTGGTCAAAATGTAGATCATAGGGTTGCAATCCGAAATGACTGTAGTTTTACGGAGTAAAATGTAGTGACGAAAACGTTGGACAGCTTGAACGGCTGCCAATGCCAATTTCTCCACATGAGAGTATTGTAGCTCAGTTGGATTTAACGTCCGACTAAGGTAATATATCACATGTTCCGTTCCGAATTCGTCTTCCTGAACTAAGACCATCCCAATGGTGGAATGGGCGGCGGCGAGGTACAAAAATTAATCCTAGTTGTAGTTGCGAAGATGCAACAACGGTGCATCGGTCAACGCGTGTTTGAGTGCATCAAAAGATTTCTGAGCTATCTCATCCCAAGAGAATTGAGCGTTTTGTTTCAACAACCGTGTAAAAACTTTTGTAACCTCGGCGTAGTTAGGAATGAATCGTCGTAAAAAGTTTGCTTTCCCCTGCAAACTTTGGAGTTGGCGAAGACTCGAAGGAGGAGGCAATTTGATGATAGCTTCTACCTTCGAGGGATCGACACGAATGCTGGCTTTCGAAACTACAAATCCCAGTAATCGACCCGTTTCTATACAGAAGACACATTTGTGTGGGTTCAACCGAATTCGATAATGCCTACACCTCATAAATATTGCTCGTAAATGGACAAGGTGATCAGCTCGATGTAATGAATGAGCAGGCAAATCATCGAGATAGGGTTGCACAATGTGCTTGATGTCATGAAACGCATAAGACATCGCCCTCTGAAAAGTTGCTCCAGCATTCTTGAGCCCAAAAGGTAATTTGCAATAAGCAAATGTCCCCCATGGACAAATGAAAGTCGTTTTCGGTTGATCGGCAGGTAGAATATTGATTTGATTGTAACCGGAAAAACCATCAATAAAGGAAAATATTTCACTGCCGGCACAATCATCAATTATTTGATCGATATAGGGTGTTGGGTAGTTGTCCTTTGGACAAGCTCGATTAATGTCCCTATAATCGATGCATATTCTTATTGTTCCCTGTTTTTTGTTAACTGGAACAATATTCGATACCCAATCCGTTAACGGGATCGGATAAATGAAACCCGCTTTCAACAGTTTTTCAACTTCTGCTTTAGTTGTAGTTGCTTTTCGTGGGTGAATCTGACGCAAACGTTGCCGGACGGGTTTAGCATCCGGGTAAGTCTTGATCTCATGAACAACAATCGCGGGATCAATTCCTGGCATTTCCTCATAGGACCAGGCAAACACGTCGCAGAATTCTTGAAATAGGGCCTTGTATGTCTGAATTTCGTTATCTGTACACGAGGCACCTATATGAATGTTCTCAACAATTCCGGGCTTAACCGAAATGTCAATGGGAATAGTTCGAGAGATGTTTCCCAAATTCAGCTCTGAATCAGGATGTTTAATGGGATTCTGAGCTTCCTTGACATATTCAGCTGTAAAAATTGATGAGAAATCATTTTCAAAACGATCATCCTCAGGTAAAAACGAAGATCTGTGATGGAGATCTTCCCATGGTAAATCATCTACACTTAGGACTTCACGAAGTTTCTCATTAGATGAAACAACTTCATGAAACGCTATTAACTTCGAGGTTGATGTGAAAAGTGATTCCTCACATACCACATTCATTAAGTCTTTTTCGGTTGAACGCGGGTCGGTAAAAGACTGCACGGCTTCATAGGAAATTTCATATGGACTCAACGGCATAGCATCACCAAATGAGTCTATCTCAGATTCAGAAGGAACGATCCAAGGATCATCATAAACAATGGTGTCTGATGTAATCATATGAATGGATGCAAACGAAGACAATGCGTTGATTGGAGGAAAAGGAAAAGTTCCCAGTAAACCGGCATCTTTAACTAATCCTACTCCAACATCCTTATATGGGATAGTCATTTTACCGACATGCTGAATACTCTCTGAAGAGGCTGGGTCGGATGAAAAGTAAGCCAGTTGGTCTATTGTTACGATCTTGCCATTATGTGGAAACTTTATTACTCGAAAGACCGATGAAACGACCGCTGTCATAGCGTAAGACCAACTTCGACCCAAGAGAAGGTTGTAGTCTAGAGGGGCATCAACCACTTCCACATCTAGACTAACGGTTTTTCCTTCAACCCCTATAGGCAAATCCTGTAGAATTCCAAAAGGATGAAACCCACGGCCATCAAAGGCCTTAAGAATTGTCGGGGATTGATTTAGTGAAGGAGAACCAAGCGATCTCCAACACTATATCGACATAATACACGTGGAAGCTCCCTCATCAATTACAGTCCGATGAATAGGCATGTTTTTTACTATCACTGGGATCTGGAAAGCCATTTGATGAGGCAAACGTGGTGTACTATTTTCTAGATCAAATATTATTAGGTTCGGGTCTTGAACATCAACAGCTCCTATAGCCGACAAAAGTAATTTACGTTGTGCTGGGCATGATTGCAGCACTTCCAAAGCCGACATTTCTGAGGGTGAAACAGCTAAGTCCTCAACAATGTTATAATTCTGGGCCGCTCTCACATGTGGATTGAAAGCAGACTTTCGAAGTATACCCTTGGCGGGCGGTTTGATTACTGAGTCCGGTTAGGTTTCTCGATCTGTAGTGGATTGGAACCGGGAGCTGAGGTTGATGGATTAGAATGAGAATATTCTGCTTCTTTGCCATCAACAGGACTTTTACTACCATAATCTTGCGATCGAGTCGCAATCCTTACATGGGACATCATCAATATGGGTTCTTCATTGGCATTCGAGGAAGAACCTATCATCTTGCTATCTTGATTTGGAAATGGATCCCTCAAAACAGCAGGAGTTTGGGAACCTTTGATGATTTTCGCAACCTCTGCTCGATGAGGGCAGTCTCTTGTAAAATGTTCCTCTTCACAAATCAGACATGGATAATGAGGTTTACGCTTTTCATCATTGGATTACGCTTTTTTGGTTTTATCCTTTGGAGTTTTGTCTGCTTTATTCTTCTTCTTCCCTTTCTTCTTCCCACCGGATTTTGATTTAGTCGTAGATGACTCTACAGCGTGAATGTCGGCGGAAAGTTCAGCGGAAGAATCTCCCGTCGGGGAATCTGGTAAGGTTATGATAGGAGAAGAATTCTTGGAGGATTTCTTCTTGCTTTTAGTGTTCACCGTACCAATCATGCCATCAGCAGCATGAGACCCTGACGGAGCTGCAGCGATTTGATTTGACTTGGGAAGATCTGGGATCTTTTCGTGTAACGTACCTGACTGAGTATAAACTAAGTCAAGGTACTGTGCTTGAGCAATCACTTGCTCCTCAGTAACTACTCTGGCCTTAGCTACGTCTTCAGTAATCTTCGATAACAATGATTTAACAAACCATTCAGCTAAGATCTGGTCCGGGATAAAAACTTTCACTAACCGCCTTCGACGTCTCCATTCATGAATATGATCGGAAATCTATGTGGACGTCGATTGCTTTAATGAAGTTAGTAACTCCGTGCCATTATCATATCTGACCGGCAACTGAAAATGAGTTAAAAACGAGGTAGCTAACTGGCTAAAATTATAAAAAGAGGCCCGTGGTAACTCAATGTACCAATTGGCCGCAAGACCAATGAGAGTGCGCTGGAAAAGACGTAAGCAGATCGAATCATCTGAGATGGAATTAGAGGCACACCAGAGGTGGTAAGTCATCACATGATTCGACGGGTCCTCTCCAGACTTACCCTCGAACTTGGGAATGTCACTGGGCAACTTATTCGGCATTGGCGGCCAAAACGGAAGACAATTAATTGGATCGTTCGTTAGGCGCGACAAATCAGGCAAGTCCAAAGTTGCGATAAACAGTAACTGCCGATTAGGATCCCTAAAACTCTGGGTCACGAGACCAGCCCCAGGAGGAGGATATCCGGGATAACTTGGAATAGGAATCGCGTTCGGGATATTATATCCTCCTGGAAAACCAGGATTAACCGGACCGTACTGGGGTTGTTGTGGTTGTTGATAAGTGTACCCAGGATACGGTTGATACTGGTAAACTGGTTGCTAGACAACAGGACCGAATTGGTACTGTCCCTGGTACGGTTGATAAGTGAATTGTGGTTGACTTGTGACAACCGTACTTAAACCAGGTTGTCCTACAGGCATCTGAACCGTAGTATGAATCGTGGATCTAGACGATGGTAAAGATATCTGAGGAGTAGATACAGGAACAGTAGAAACTGGAGCTGTCGATACTCCATAAGTAAGTGGGGTAGATTGAACAGATGTTGCGGCAGTTGCAGCAGTCGTTTGAGATGGAGTACGAGGCGAAATAGGCCCAGACTGAGAAACTACCGAAGGTACAGAAGTTTGAATATTAGATTGGACTGGTTGCTGGGATGAACTAGAAACTAAGGGTTGTCCAGTTTGAGATGACAACTGTACATTTGGCTGCAACACCTGTTGAATTTGCGATGGATCCCACACTAAGTTCATTCCGGGGTACTTACCCATAACAGGTTGAGAGTATGGGGGACCATAACCAAGTTGAGGGTAGGATTGATAATTGAAAGGTACATTTCCCTTTCCTTGAACATAAGATTGACCTTGGGGTGGTTGGAAACCTTGGTTCGAGTACTGACCTTGGGGTAGATACCCTTGAGGCATGTACTGATACTGGGGTTGACCTTGGGGTATAAATTGATACTGAGGTTGACCTTGGGGTACATATTGAGGTTGGGGTTGACCTTGAGGAATGTACTGCACCATGGGTACATACTGTCCTTGAGGTTGCCCCCCAGACACAATTTGTGTACCTTGAGGTTTCCCCCCAGGCGTTAATTGAGGCTGCCCCCCAGGCGGTAACTGGCCACCTTGAGGTTGAGAATTGGGAATAGAACCTGACATCATGAGAATGTTTTCTACGCTCAACGGTTTATTACCATTGTTTCCAGTTAATAACCCATGTTCAATGGGTTGAGGAGATGCTCCCGCAAAAGTACCAGAAAGTGACTGATACCCAGAGGGAACAGAAGGACCGACGTACAAAAAGGATTCGGGCGATTGAGTAAACATGGACGACTGACCAGACATATTTACAAGAGTATAAAGATCTCTAGGTGGATAAGGAGCACGAGGTGGTGAAAAACTTAACCCTGAGTTGTCCAAATAATTAGTTAAAGAAAGATACCAAGTAGTACTTCTAGGTGGACTGTAAAAAATTGATTCACGCTCCCTTAGATCAATAACAGGTTGATTTTCAGGGATAGGGATGCCTATTTCTTCTTCTGGAGCAAGTTCTTCAATAGCTATCAAACCAGAAGGAAGATTTTTGGTGATTACTCTTTCTACCCTAGGTGAATTAGGAGCACTAGAAGTTGGAGAAACTAACCCCAATGTTGGAGTAACAGGTTCAGATATCTCAGGTTCTTCGCCTATATCACTAGTAGATGAAAAACTACCAGCAAGTTCGGAAACCGAAATAGCTTCAGGATTATAACCTATTTCTAGAGTTTGGTAATCAGGATGAACAACCAACGAAGACTCTCCTTCTTCAGGTGAACCTACTTTACTGCCACTAGGAGTTACGAGGACTTTCAAACCTTCGTAATGGCCCGGGACGTCTTCAGGAGGTTGACCCCGAAGTCTACGGGACTTTCTCAACAAATCGGCCACGGTTACAACCTCAGGAGACTGGCCCCAAAGTCTACGGGACTGTCTCGGTAATTAAGGCACAGTTAAAACTTTTAACTACTGCACACGCAAACAAAGTAAAATCTCAAAGCAAACCGCCTAAAGTCTCTAAAGAACCAAACAAATTTGAATCACACGCCTAAAGAATCTAGGGCGTCAAACCACACACAAACAGTAACTTTCCGGACCGAAAACACTAGTTGGTGATGAAATCCAACATCGCAGAATTCAGTACAGAAATGGCGGGTGGAACAGTTACCCCGGCAACCTGCTTAATGAATAGACTGGCACAAGTTCCTCCACTTTAACCGTCTTGAGTGAAGTGAACCCCCCAGAAAATCCAAGTGAGTCTAGCCGACGTCTGCTCCAGGTACAGTGGGATCTTCCCTCCACCGTCACCTTAGGTAGAATCCTAAAGATAATAGTCACTAAGGTCACCAACAGCAACAAATATACCTGGGGGAACAGTCTACGATCCGATACGCACGCAAGGGCAGAGTAACAAGCTCAATCCCCTTGTCGGCTCCTTGACAATAATCCAAGGTTTACCGACAAGTGACCCCAAGCTCCTCGACAATGGTTAATCCGAGGTTTACCGTTTGTAGTACGTGCATATCTGGCGTCGTTCCCAATAAAGGAGGATTGATTCCCTCACTGGTTCGGACACGATCTCGTGCTTCTCCTTTAAGAGGAGCTTTCCCAGAGCATAAATGTAACAATTGGATTTATCCTACCGCAAGATAAGCTACTTGTTTGTTTTTACTGTCTTGGAGAGTTAATTACTCTCCTACTCCAAGACACTAGCTTGATCTATGTTGGTGTATCAGAGCCCTAGTAAATAAAAGTTACTAAGTTAATTTTACTTTAAGCATTAATTTTTTATGGCTTTTCTTTAGGACAAAAGGTAGCGGAGATGAAACTTATGATGTGTAGACTCGACTCAAATCCACTAAAAAAGATGCACCTAGG
The DNA here is from genome assembly GCA_031772625.1 of Pinus tabuliformis. Classification (NCBI taxonomy): domain Eukaryota; kingdom Viridiplantae; phylum Streptophyta; class Pinopsida; order Pinales; family Pinaceae; genus Pinus; species Pinus tabuliformis. The sequence continues at coordinate 216,470,461 of CM062809.1, read as the reverse complement.
ATGAAAAAACAATCTTTCCTTTTCAATGAATTCCCTAGCTAAGAGAGTTGGAGAATGCAAAATTTATAAAGACAACTTTCTTGGCAATGAAAATCAAAGAAACAATCTCTTTATCTTTTCCAAAGCACACAACACAAGACCACTAATTATTTCACGAAAACTTCCTTTCTCTTTTCAAAGACTTCAAACGCTACTAAAACAAACTTTCTTCAAAAGAGATTTTGTATTTTTCCTATTTTAACAAAGCATGAAAAACTACTTAACAAAAATCAATTTTAAGATCTATGAAAATCTAAGAGAAGTTTACCTAAAAGAAAATCTAAGAAAAATTTACCTAAAAGCAAATCTAATGAGGTAAAAGCCTACAAAATATCATTCCAGGATGTTTTACTTGGTTACAATTCAACCAAGGACTAATTCATGCAGAATCATAAATCAGTCAAAAAAAAAACAAAAAGTTTTTGTTCTTCTTCTTAAGAATGAAATTCACAGCTTAACAAACAAGCCTTCTCGAAATTCCGCAAAGAGACAACACAACGGTAGGTTTCTCACAAAGGTGGATTTTACGAATGGTCTGACTCCTAAGAAGACTGAAAAGACCAGGGATATCCAAGGTTTCTACAACTTCTAAAGCCAGAGTCACTACAAGACCAATACAAAAATCAAACCTAGGGCTAGAATTTCTATGAACTTCACCAAAACCCTCGATGCTAATGAAACAAGCTTAGATGAAAACTTCTGACAGGTAACCAGTGGATCTGGGCAGCAACAAATAAGCTAAAAATAAAATCTAATAGGTAAAAAGGAAAAAAAATTGAAATTTTATAAACTTTTGACAGGGTACGCAGGCAGCCCGTTTGCACAGGTGCGGCCACGCTCTGTGTACAAAGCAGAAGTGCGTACAGGTACGCACTGTGCTTAACCCAAAGGGTGCGTACTTCTCTCAAAAACAAGAAAAATAAAAAACTAACTCAATCCTAAGCTATTCCACCCAAATTCACTGTCAATCAGTCAAAAACTAGAAAGAAATCAAGGTTTCTCAAATCAAAGTATCAATCAAAAGAGAAATCAATCAAATCCATGGATTCCCCAGTGGAGTCGCCATTTTGTCATGCGGAAAGAGTCAATTTTGCGGACAAAACCAACCTCCCTAGAAACCAATGCTTTTCTAGTGAAAAACAAAACAATCAAGCACTATCTTTCCCTAAATATTCATTTAAAATAAAAGCAACCAGGTGTTTAAGGCTTACCTTTAGTCCAACGCTGTTTGTAGCAGCCAAGCCTCTCCAATCCAGATGAGCTCCTTCTCCTTGAAGCCTACATTCACTAACAAGAAAACGATTACATAGCACCTGAATAACTCATATAATAAAACATATTCATCATAAAGACCAAGGAGTTTATGAAACAAATTATATATAACAACTTGTTGAGAAAAATGAACTTAATTGTATTAATTGGAAACAAAAGAAACCTTACAACCAGTGCCTTGGTGTTGTGCAGGTCCCTCCCAGGGTCCAGCAAGAGTTCTCCTCTACTTTGATCAGCTCACCCACTTCCAAATGAAGCTAAGAAAGGATTTGAATCTCTCCTCTCAAGCTCTATAAGGGAGTCCTAATTTCAGCAGCATCTACCCTTAGGAATATTTAGCTTTCAACCTCCCCTCCCTCTGGCCCAATGCCTGTATTTATAATGCTTTGGAGGAAGTTAAACAGGTCCACCATCAATGGGATAAGCCCCTCTTTCAAAGGGATAGTTCCCCTCTTCATGGGATAAGTTCCTCTTTCATTGGGATGCATGAACCATCTGGAGGTGCTCAATCCATGTCAAACCATCTTCTAGAATGCTCTAGAATCGACCGCAAGTAAGTTTTTTGAAGTAAAACTTGCGCCTTTTGACTTTTACAGGGGTACGCACCCACCCCTTTACAGACAGAGCGTACAAGTACGCAGGTATTATGTACTTGAGGTGTGTGCATGCAGGTAAGAGTAAGAGAAAGTGCCGAACCAGAGTTACATTGATTTTTAAAGGCTTTCTCTCTTTTTTGGAGTTTGACATGAGGCGCAGAGGTATAAGATTTGCCAAGGAGGACAGTATGGTTAGTGATGGAGCCATACTGACTGCAAATAGTCATGGTGACAAATTTTAGTGTAATAGGCCCTTTAAAGCAATTATGTAAATCATACAACTTCTCCAAAGTGACCACTCCTTTAGGCTTATATTTTCCTTTACATATATTTGTCTAATCTTCCAAGGATTGTTCATGTTATTCTTCATCAATAGTCGAATCTTTGAACACATTTAACTTTGTAAATAAACTCCAGAATCTATTCATCATCATTGAACATTGTGAGGTTAGTTACATTATTAGCTACCGTGGGTTTATAAACTAATTCAATGGAAAAAACAAATCTTAAAGGAGTGAAATGAGTTGTTGGATTAGATAGGGATCAGTTGTAGTGTTCCTAGATCTAGAAACAGAAGAAATATTAAAAAATTTAAAAGATTATATGAGACACCATACCTCTATTAATAATTCTTTAGATGTGGAGATAAATTGTGGATATTACTTCGTACCTGTCTGGTGACGATATCAGAATCACCAATGACTTTGATACATTCTACCTTCAAGTCTATGGCCCTTTTCAATCCAAAGGTTAAAGCATTGTATTCTATTATATTCTTGGTGCAATTGAATTCCAAGTGGCATGAGATAAGTGTTTTTCTCTTTACTAGATCTAGAAAGATGCAACTTGCACCAGCTCTATCCTATGTTTTAGAACCATCATAATAAAGAGTCCAAATATTATTATTTACAAAGGCATTACTATTTATAGTAAGGTTAGTTACATATATTATACATTATTCGGTAGCACTAGTCAGGAAGGAGTTCTGACTTTTTATCAGATAGTATTGGAGATGGTTGGGCCAAATAACATCCAAGATCTATCTCTAAGAAAAAAATTCTCACTACTTGAGAAAAACTTATAGTTTCATTGTGTCCTTCTAACTCTGTGATAGTATATTTCATGTGAGGTTTACTATATACCCTTATTTGATTATTATTACCTTTGAAAGGAAGCCACAAATGAGACCAATCAGTTGGAAAGCAACCTTGTAGCTTCTTAGTGTTGAAAAATGTAACTAGTGTTGGTCTTCATAATTGTATTTGAGTCATGATGTAATATATTTGTCAAAAGAAAGAAAAATGAATTCTATTATAAAAGAAATTGACTTATTAAAGCATGGGTTTCATTCTTAGGTCAATGTTTTTAGGTCAAAGCCTCCATTATATGCCTCTAGAGTTTATTTCAGGATTCCTTGTCTTTGTCAATATGTAAAAGACCCTTCTTGTGCTTCATCTATCAAAGAAGAAATTTATTTTTATGTAAAATAAGTCATTCAGGCCTCCTCCACCAAGTCGACCTCAACCTGAACAAGTTAGCCTAATGAGAGAGGTAGAAACCACTATAAAAGGGCAGCAACTCGACTCATTTGGAGCAAATTCACAACAAGTTCGATCTGTAGTTGTTGGAGGTAGAAAAAGCATGCAAAATTCAAGGAAGAGGAAGGAAACCCAAGCGAAGGAGAAGGAATTCTTTGTCTAGAAAAAGAAGTCGAATTTTCTCTCTCCTTGTCTCACACGTGTTGAGTTGTTGGGTTTCTAGAAAGGCTAAAATTGTAGTACTGTAAGCTGGGATGAAATTATGGAGTAGTTGGGCCGAAATTATGGAGTAGTTAGGCTGAAATTATAGTTTGTTGATGGGTTGTATTTATTGGACAAGAAGATACTATTGAAGTTTTTTGAATCATATTGGAAAGCTGACTTGGTGGAGGAGGAATGTCTTTTGGTCAGGTCTAAGGTCTTGGTCTATCTCAATTTGATTAGTGGAAGAGTTTGACTGGGTTTTCCCCTACATAGGGGTTTTGGCCCTAGTTGAGTGCCTACATCTGGTGTCATTGATATTTTTGTTTTGATTTCATGATTTCTTGATGAAAAGAAGATAACATAATAACATAAGGAAGATAATAAGAATACAAGAACAACACAAAATTATCAAAATAAGAAAATATTTCTGCTTTTTTTATTTACTAACATGGTATCAAAGCTAAGGTGAAGAAGGAAGGAAAAGGAAGCATGAAGGTCAATTGAAAGAAGACTTCGGAAGGAGAAACACAATAAGATAATTAAGGAAAGGATAATATAAGAAGATAAGCCTACTATTGATAGAGACTATGAGAACCTCAATGAAGACAAAAAATAAGCTAGAAGGAGGCTCCAACTATAGGGCATGGAAGAAGAGGATAGATCTTATTCTCGCTAAGCATAAAGTTTTGGATCTTATTCAAGGAAAAGTTAAGAAACCTACAGATGATGCAATAAAGGAGAAATTTAAGGAAACTAACATCTTGTCCATGAATCTAATAGTAGATGGAGTAAATGAAAATCTAATCCCATACATATCCAATATAGATTTCGCACAAGAAGTGTATGAAACCATCTCCAAGTTATTTACCATCAAGAACAATGGTCAAATAGCTAGCTTCAAGAATGAACTAAGGAAAATAAAGAAGACAAAAGATCATATTGTGTCATCATATTTTGTAAGGATCTCTAGAGTAAGAGATGAATGCCAAGATATTGATGAAATTGTACTAGAGAAAAAACTCGTGATTGTTGCACTACTAGGTCTACCGAAATCTTGGAACTCTTTTGCATGAGGAATTAGCAATTGGAAGGAAACACCAACCTTTGCACAAATGTGGAAGGCATGCAGTAAAGAAGAAGACCACACCTCATTATTAAATAGCAATATGGAGGATGAAGAAGACAACATTTCAAATTCTTACATTGCTCAACACAAGAAGAAGTTTGATCTATAAAAGATTAAGTGCTACAATTGTCATAAGATTGGACACTACAAGAGTCAATGTCTTGAGAATCCAAGGAATAATAAGAGAGAAAGATAATATGCAAATGTTGTCGATGAAGCTCCACCTAAGAAGAACAAGATTGAATAATTTGAAATCAAATATTATACTATTAAGTCTCCTCTTAAATATCCTTCTTAGTCTACTATTTTAAATTTTGTAATGTTTTCTTTTATGTTTTGATTTTTAGAATTCATAATATGTCTTGTTAGAAATTCTTGAAGTTGTTTTGATAAGTTGTAGATATCCCTCAGAAAGATTGGATTAAGAGGAAGCTTTCCCCTTCCTCACGTCGAGATTTGTTTGTATTATATACTCATAACATTTTTCTTTATATTTTCATTGGTAGAAAAACTTGCAGAATATAAAAAGGTTATGGAGGAGACTTCAAAGGAAAGAATTGAATCATGAAATAAGTCTTGTTGCAAAGGAAGCCCTTCAACAACTGAAGACCTACAAGGTTTGTTAAAGAATAACTTAAGGCATGTCTTAGACTACAAATTTTGTTACAATGTTCTCTTCATACATAAGGTATGAGAATTCTTCTTTTGAAATTTTCTTTACATTACTAACATCTTTATGTCTATGGTTTTTAATCACAAATATTGTTGTTAGGGTGATTAATCATTAGATTGAATATACCCTTGTTATTTTGTCTCTTGTCATTTTATCATTCTTGTAAAACCCTAACGCTTAGTGTTCACTGTAAAACCCTAACGCTTAGTGTTCACTGTATGTCAATGTTAATAATGAAACCCTAGTCTACTTAGGGTTGTTTGAAATCCTATTATTTTAAAATTTAGGTTTTTGATAATGTCACGGTAAAAACCTTATTCCTTGAGGTTTTCTTGTTAATGTCTAATTTATGTAATGAAACCCTAGATTTTTAATGTTTGGTGAATCAAGGTTCATAAACAAAATCCTTTTAATAGTTATAGGAAGGTCCTAGAAATTAAACCCTAGGTGTATATTCATACGTTTGATCGAAACCCTAGCCTAGTCAAAATTATTTGATGTATTCATCTTGGGTTTACCTAGTAGGTATTGATGTGAAATGCTAGTGCATCCTAGATATGTATATGCGAGTGTGTTAACTTAAGTGTTGATACTCATGTTTCAGTTTGTGAAATTTAGGGTTTGTAATAAATCCCTAGTAGATATCGATATTCTAGGACATGATGATATTGTTTCTCGATTATTGATATGATTTAGCTTTGATGATAAAATATATGGTTTGCATCAAACCCTAGTAGAGTCTAACATGTAATTCTAAAGTATATTGTTGAAACCTTAGATGTATAATACTATGATTGAATTGGTATTGTTGATATCTTAGGCTTTGTGTCTCGAAGGCGAAGTCTAGGTTTTATGACAAAAACCCTAGCAAGTTTTTAAAGTCTAGAATATAAAAGATGTAACCTTATTTTATTATGAACCTAACTAGGTATATGTATTTGATGTCTAAATCTTGAATGTTTTGATAATGACATAATTTTATGGGGTTGACTTCATGCTTTTGTATGTTTTCATTTGGTTGTACCTACTATTAAAGTTATGCAGGGACATAATCTTCAAGATGTTGAATATGTTCATAATGATGAGCATGATGAAGGAAGCTATAAAATTATGATGATCAATATGACCTTGATGTCATGAGAAAGAACTGAAGCCTTGAAAGGATAAATTTTCTCTGATATTATAAAAGGAGGAAGTTGTTGATCTCCTTAAATTTGAGAGGGAGCATGGTTAGAAGAAAAGGTATATCTCTCCAATTGAGAGGGAGGGAATATTATGACATTCATAATGAATACCTTGAAAAAAAAGAATGAAACTGAAGAATGAATGATTTAACTACATATGGATGTTCGTGAAAAAGACTTGAGAAATACTAAAGTTGTATTTGGTGCTACTGAACAAGTGAAAGAGGAAAGCTTCCTACAAAGTTGTATCTGAATAACTTGATGATGATATGAGTAGCATAAGAATGATTGAGGACCCTGAAGGTTTGTGTTTACTAGTATATTTAAAGGTTTATTACTAATTTGGGTTGTGATTGTGTAGGATATCTCCATAAAAGGTTTGAATGTTTGAAGCATGTTGGTGGATATATATCTGATTTAGTTGATAAGGAGAGATGAAGCATCTTGTGGAAACAAGATTCTTGGGAGGAAATTTTGTTGGCCTATGTGTTAATGTCAAGATCCTGAAGTAGGGAGGGTGGTGTTGGTCATGGAGCTTCAACATTAGATATGCACCTAGATCCCTGGGTTGGTGTTATAGCTTAAAATCCTAATTGTACCTAGAGTTTCTAAAGCTTGAGTACACCTTAGTACCACCCAATTAGAGTACCCTGGTTAGGTATCTATTATGTGGCACTACGTGTGCTATGAATCTTCATAGAGTATATCATTTTTAGATCTTCCATGTGCCTTTGTATATGTAATTATAAATACCTCCCTAGTTAAGGCGGAGTGTTGAAAAATGTAACCAGTGTCAGTCTTGATAATTGTATTTGAGTATTGATGTAATATATTTGTCAAAACAAAGAAAAAGGAATTTTATTATAAAAGAAATTGACTTATTAAAGAATGGGTTTCATGCTTGGTTCAATGTTTATAGGTCAAATCCTCCATTTTAGGATTCTAGGGTTTATGTCAAGAGTCTTTGTCTTTCTCAATATGTAAAAGACCCTTATTGGACTTCATCTATCAAGGAAGAAATTTATTTTTATGTAAAATAGGTAATTTAGGCCTCCTCCACCAAGTTGGCCTCAACCTGGACAAGTCAACCTAATTAGAGAGGTAGAAACAACTATAAAAGGTTAGCAACTTGACTCATTTGGAGCACATTCACAACAAGTTCAATCTACAGTTGTTGGAGGCAGAAAAAGGGTGTGAAATTCAAGGAAGAGGAAGGAAAAAATATCAAATAAGAAGGAAGTCTTTGTCTGGAAAAACAAGTCATTTTTTCTCTCTTCTTGTCTCACATGTGCAAAGTTGTTGGGTTGTTAGAAAGGGTCAAAATTGCAATATTGTAAGATGGGCTGAAATTCTGGAGTAGTTGGGCCAAAATTATGGGTTGTTGTTGGGTTTTAGCTTTTGGACAAGATGAGACTACTAAAGTTTTTTTAATCATATTGGAAGGCTGGCTTGGTGGAGGAGGAAGGTATTTTGGTTAGGTCTAAGGTCTTGGTATATCTAAATTTGATAAGTGGAGGAGTTTTATTGGTTTTTCCCCTACAAGTGGGTTTTGGCCCTAGCTAATTGCCTACATCTGGTGGCATTTATCTTCTTGTTTTTATTTTATGATTTCTTGATGAAAAGAAGATAAAAGAATATAATAATAATAACACAAGTAATTATCAACATAAGAAAATATTTCTGCCTTTCTGATTTTCTAACACCTAGATCAATCTCGACTCAATGGAAAACCATAAGCCTCAAGTATGTCTACCACAACGATGTCAATAACTTGGTGAACCCTTAAGTCAGAAAAAATTTAATAAGCACTCCATTAAGTTCACCAACAACCTGCGCTTTTTTTACGTCCAGTTGTATAATCTTAGCATTGGTTTTCTCTGGGATAGTGTTTATTTTGAAATTTCTAAAGGCATAACATTTTTCAAGGCAGCGTAGTCCACTAAACAATTATGCACAATATGATTAAAATTCTCAAATGTAAGCAACAAGGGTGGTGTTTTAGATCTCAAGTGTGCTTTGATACTCGTATCATTAATTATGGCCTTATCATTGTTTGTATCCTTTTCTGATACTACATTACTAAAATTAGTTGATGTGGATGCATACTTACTCTGTATAGTGGGTGATTTGAATGTCCTAAGAAACAACTCTCTTTTTGGTGGAAGATTACATAAATTTTTGAGAGTAACATTGGTTATTTTCTTCTTCATATCATTATTCACATTATAATCCATTGTATTACCTTCGATATTATCCTTAGTTGTGTTGGTTAAAGGTAGATTTGGGGTAGAATCTGGTTCTTTTTCATTTCGTTTAGTATTCCTAATTATATTCTTGGTTGGTTGAGCATTCCTAGTTTGAGAAGTTAAGTTTTTATTACTAGTCTGATGAGTAACTATTTTCTTGAGCAATGATTTTCCCTTCTCCTGGGGACTAGGGTCGGCCACCAATCCTTTATTATGTGAGTTACAAGACTTGGTAGCTTCAGTAGGCTAGATATCTACAAGCAAAACTTTTAATTTTGTATGTGTTTCATTATCAACCACCAAATCCCATAAAAACATGGTTCACCAAACAGCGGATTCATCAGTTTTTGGAGGGGACTCTTCCTTTAAAAATTCCTCTATTTGATATTCAATGGATTGTTGCTCCAGTAGTTGATTGATTACAATCATCATATAATTAATCCATTGGGGACACATCTTCTCTGAATTGCCAACTTGATGATATTAAAAGAAGTTATCCATTCCCAGTTCTTTGACATTCAAGTTAACATTTGAACTCGTACCAGGTTTGGTCAAAGGATGTTGTAACACTTGTGAAACAATATAAAAGATAAATTACTAGAAGAACTTTCTCTAAAACTTCTACTTAGATCTACCACCTCATTGGTTAGCTTCTTGACCATTTTGACAACACTCTCCAAATCAATGGTTTCCTTCTCAAAGGGTTTACTTGTTGTTGGTTGAGGCTTCCCGCTACTTTTTTATTCTTCTTGAGAGTGGTGAACACCAATAGAGAGCATTTTATTTTCTACTTCCAATGCATCAATAAAATTCTCTGCCAATGTGGCCTTATTTTCTCATTTAACGAATATTTTTAACCAAAAAAGAAGTGTTGAGGTATAATATTCAATAGTTACCGCATCCTAGGGAGCCACGTTGGTGTGAAACTTGTTTAAAATTATAGTGAAGCATTGATTGAAATCCTTGACCTATTCTTCTATTAATATTCAAGGAGAATAATTCTCTCAATATTGTAGTGGGTGTTTTCTCATCTCCAAACTTGCTCATAAACACTTTCTAAAATTGATCCCAGTTAGCAATACAGCCTGTGGGAAGATTGGAATACTAAGTGGCAGCCTTATTCTCGAAAGTAAAAGGAAACAATTGACACACGACATATTTGTGTTGAACATTCATCGAATGCAAATCCAAATAAAAACTTTGAATATGATTAGGGAAAATTTTAGGGGCTAATATTCGTAGGTGGGCTAATTTTCTGAGTTTTTTTAGTAAAAAAATAATAATAATAGTAATAAAGTAAATAAAATTAATTAATTAAATATATATCTATATATATATATATATATATATATAGAGAGAGAGAGAGAGAGAGAGAGAGAGATAGATATAAGATTTAAAAAAAAAATTAACAATAAGGAAAAAAAAAAGACTCGCTAATTTCCCTTTTTTCTAAAATCTATTCGCCCAAATGTTATAGTATAAAATTATTTTAATTTGAAAACCATCAACAAATAATAGATACTATATAAAATCATTAGAAATATGAATACTTTTACAAAAATATAGCCAAATATTTTATAAATTGTATGTCAATGACTAGTATGGTTTACCAAGGTTTCTAAAATTTTTGATAAATTTCCAAAAAAATTTCATTGAGTATGATTTGTCGGAGTTATATTTTATCTGAGTCAAACTTCGGAAGCAATTCCTCGAGATGTATAGGCGAGTCATGCAAAATTCCTGCAAGATTCAATGCCCTTTGAGCCATCCACACAGGGTGTTGATTATCGGCCATTGTGTTATCTAGATGCTCGTCGTTGTTTGAGTTGTTATGCTCTTCTTCACTCATATTTTTCGCCGCCTTGTGACTCTTCGTCTTCCTCATTGGGGGGGAGAAGTTGAACAATGTTGTTCAATAGATTCCACCAAATATACAAAAGACAAATCAACCAAATATTCAACAAAGTCTACCAACACACCTTCCAAAGTTGTTGATATTCTCATAACATGTCTATCATGTAGTATACTAGCAATAAGAAGTTTCTTGATTCACTTTGCATAAGAACGGGTAAAAGGTCTAAGAGGTCTCAAATCTTCTTCTTAGACCACATATAAAGATTCAACATTCTTTAGATGAGGAAGTTCTTCAGGGTTGGAAGTTTCAATAGCTTTAGGGTTGACTTGAGAGGTATTGGGTTGATTACAATCTTGACCATAAACTTGGGAATTATAGAAATGAGGAAACCTACCAGCCATACAACGGCCCTCCTTCTACCACAAAAATATTATTGATGGGTTTGACTACATTGCTTACATTATTAAGGGGATCTCTTCAGTATGAGGCCCCAAATAGGCTTCACACTATTTGGGATGAGAGTATCATCCAATTTTTCAGCCCAACTTCCACATTATGCTTTTGTGAATATTAAATTTCGGATGGATAATATATGAAAGAGAAACCTAAATGAAGTCATTGATGGAATGCAAGTAAAATCAGCTTCAACGAAAATACTTTAAATCAATTTGTACAAGGAATTCTACAACAGATTTATAATAAGCGTGAATCTCAAAGAAAGAGTGATAGCAATATCCAATTAAGATACATGATGGCTAAAGTATACTAGTGATTAATGGCAAAACAGTTTACAATCAACAACCACCATAAACACATAAAAAGCAGCAAGAAAATCTTAAAATAATAATATTTTTCATCGAACAAAATAGTTCATTAACCTACCACAAATGTACATCAATGATATATTAGCAAATAGCATTAAAGAAAAGTCTTACAACAGTTGATAATACATGATGAGAAAATCCTTGTTGTGACCCTTCAAGGTTCTCAATATTAGAGTTGAACATTCAATGCCAAATCAAAGTGTATTCAAGAATCCCAAAAGTGGGAGTGCACGAAGTTGAAACTAGTCCTCAAGTTGATTACAAGCTTCTCCCTTCCAAGAATCTCCCAAGAGTCCAAAAACTAAGATCCCCTTTTGTTAACTTTTAGGGTAAGATTCTTCTTTGTTGTAGATAATTACAATTTTTTAAACTTTTCAACATTTTCATATAACATTCACCCCATCACATTATTTTTTCATTAGCAATTGCATAAAGAGAACAATAACATCAACAATTCAGCAAAATAGTAAAGAACATAAGAAAAGCATGCACAATAGAGACACCGAGATTTAGGTTAGAAACCAAGGAAAAAATCCCACAAGGGGGAAAACCCAACCAGATTCTTCTTCTTATTAGATATTCGTTAATTGTTCAGATGAGATACATAGTACAATAAGAATGAGATACATGAATCACATTAGGCTTCCTAGGGCCAACACAAGTTAGTTCACAACTACTTTTTTAAAATAAAAAATATGATCTATGATAATCAAACAAGTCCAAGAGAGTTGTTATCATATCATTGTCTCAAGTAACATCATGAAGGAACATAATCACTGCCAAGTTTCATCATTCTTGTTATGTATCATAAGAGAAAATTCTATATCACTATTATTGTCGTAGGGGTTTTGTCATCAAGGTTACATCCATATCAAAGGTTACTTCCATTGACATATCTAAGATTATTTCCATTCTAGATCAATGACACATTGTCATATTGATTACTTAGTCATGGTTATCAAGGTTACTGATATAGGGTTACTATCATCATGATTATATCATTGTCAATTCTAAATCTACATATCCATAAACACAATAGGCACCTCCAAGACACAGTCATAAGCTATGAGAAAAATGAACCACATATGATTCACTGTAAAGTGCCATTAATACTAAACCATTGTAGTGTGCCATCGATCACTATAATATAAAGCATGACCACTGTAATGTTGAGAGACCATTGATGAGAGATATAATGGAACTAATATGAGTCATATTATATCAATTCTATTGTAATAATTTGATACCACTCAGAGAGAAATATAGAGATGCCACTCTTAGTGTATTATGATGCTAGAGTGTCATTATTACATGTATTACAATGCCAGAGTGTATATGATTACATCGTTACATGTATTATGCTACCAAAGTGTAAGAATGAGAGCCTCAAAATGGAAGAACCTAAGAATTGCATAGATCTAGAATGAAGTTATTGTTGTGCATCTACCATAGAATCATTGTGCAAGCTAGAGCATTATATATTCCTTGCGTAAGGAGTAAATCATTGTGTAATAGATCCATTTTATAAAGAGTGAATCACTATGTAATAGAGAGAGAGAGCCTTTGCGAAATTGCGAGCCATGTGAGCTTGAGCAAAGAACATTCGAACCATAGAGTGAACATTAAAAATTATTTTTAACCTTAGAGATCAAACTATACGAGCCACAAAAAAATAAATGTGTGCCTGTAATGCAAACCATAAAGGATTGACATACGAACCATGGAGTAGTAAGTGCAAGCCTGTAATACCAAGTGCAAGCCCTTACATAATTCATCATTCTATTGTAACGAGCCTCAAATAGGTTATACAAACCATATAGAATTAGAAGTGAATATATTGTATATCAAATGAATCACAAAGGTTTCCTTTATATAAAATTCGTTGGAGGAGGAAGGGGTACCTTGAAAGGTCAGGTTGACTTGTAATCTTTGGAGGGAAAATAAAAAATACCCAAATTCAAAATTTCTCCTAATATTAAATATATTTTTATTACCCAAACTTATGCCTCATTAATAATATTTCTTTTATTTATTTGAATTATTCTTTGAGGCAAGATAGGCCTCTCTTGGGGTCTTAGGGTTTCTATGTGGAATTTCATCCCATATTTTCCCGACTTTTCAACACTCCCTCTTAGCTAGAGAGGAATTTCCATTTACATCAAAAGTCTCATCTTAGATGTATAGGTTTATTGCATCATGTCTTATCTTGTCTCATCTCATTTCATCTCATAGAAGAATAATAATCCATTACCGATGATAGGGGATATCAATTAGATCCTCCAATCCATACAAGTCTCTAGGTCAAGTTCCATGACCTTCATCTTAGTTGTATCAGCAATTCATCTATCTCATCACATCTCATTTCAAATTATCTCCTTTGATCATCAGTTGAACAATGATGTCTTGATATAAAGAAGAAGAATCACCATAGGAGAGCTCTGACTTCCACCCTATATCCACAGAAAATAGGGGATATTAATATGCTACTTTATATTTCTAATCAACAATAGGTAGGATACCACTTACCGTGAGAGGTAAGGATCATAACCTATCCTATTTTCTGACAATAGACAAGATACGACTTACCATGAGAGGTAAGGATCACAATCTATCATATTTTTTGTTGATCTTCTCACCTTTACCCTCAAGATTCAAGGGGTAGAACACCTGCATCCCATCACTTAAGTGAGATACAACTTACCATAAATGGTAAGGATCACACACTATCTCAAGTCTCCTCACCCATTGTCTAGATGGGTGACAATCCCGACAAGCCTACCTTGTGGGTAGGATGCATACTAGAGCATACTCTTTCAAGTCCCAAACTTGATGATAGGGGGAGATACCCACTTGTCACAAGTGAGAAGGATTACACACAAACACACCCTATATCGACAATAGGTATGATACTACTTACCATGAAAGGAAAGGATCATAGTCTATCCTATTTTCTAGAGTTCCCTTAACCCTAGGAGCTTTCCAGCTCCATTCCCACCCTGGGAGCTCAAAAAGGAGGGAAGAGCATAGCCTAGTGTTCTCGATCATCCATGACCACTTCTCAGAAGGGTTACCTCCATCTAGTAAAAGCTACTCTCTGAAGACCAAGAACTTCCCTTTTGGAAAAGGCTTGTTATGAATGTCAATTATCTACTCATCAACTGAAATGTGATGGAGTCTCATTGCTCCTATCTACATCATATCCTAGATATAGTGATATTTCAACTCAATATGCCTGACATGTCATGGAACACGGCAGTCTCTGAAAGTCATATCACACTTCTTAATATGGTAGTAAATCACAGTCGTTCCCAACACATGCTCAAACAACTATCCAAAGGGATTTCTTAATCATGCTACCTCATAGCTGGCCATGTTAGCAACAATTTTCTCTACCCCAATCATACTCAAATCAACAAACTTATGTTTATGTCTCATCTAGGTGATCATGGCAGAGCCCAAGCTACAATAGCACCCATATGTTCTTTTCCTATCAACAACATTTTCAGTGTTATTCAACATCGGTGTATCCATCAAGTTTTCAGCAATGTGTCTCCATCCATCATTAACTATTTCATGTAGGTATCCCAATACATATCCAAGATTTATCTAGCTCATGCTACAAATCAAGGATTTTTCTAACTGCCTGCTCATCATAGGATCCATCAAATCAAAATATTAAGAGGAGACTCTCTCAATTGCTTCAGTGTATTCCATAATGACAAATTATATCACATCATACTTCCCTTAACAAGGAAGTCCTAATAATATCTCTATTAGACTTCTAATCTCAAGCAATATATCATCAGAGCTCAAAGGTCAACTCCCTTTGGCGCTAAACACAGAGATGATTTGATCATGTCAAAAATCATTGTTAGCATATATAAAACCAAACATCAAAGTCATACCTTCAACCTTGAAGAGAGGTTGGAGTCTGCATCAAATGTCCATCAATTTAGGCATGCCAAATCCAGGGGAATTTCTTCAATATAAAATTATGAATCTCTTCTTATGTGCCTTAAAGAACTGAGGTGACTCTAAGTACACTTCTTCCTTAAATAAATCATGGAGGAATCCAACTTCATGTAAATCTGATAATAGTGCATCAAGAAACAAATGCTAATATCTTATCATAGTTCCCTCCCTCTAAAATCACCCCCATGCAGACACCTATGATGAAGTCCATGATCAAAGAAAAGTGAAAGGGATGAAGATGGTAGAGACTTGTTGTAGCGGCTACAACACCCTCCAAAATTTTGTCTTGTATCCAATTTCAGAGCCTCCCTTAGGTTTTTACTTGATGTTTGCAAGCACTCAGGCTCACCTTGTGAGCTCATGTTGAGTCTCTTCACCCTCCTTGCTTGACCATTCAATGGACATCTCTCTGAATGTTGGTCACAATGTCATGCTTGCAGCCATGTTTTGTTCATGCACAAGGTCCCGCTTCGTGTGTACAAGTTGTATTTGATGTGTAAACATCTATCGCACTCACACACGAAGTTGTATGCACTGTCACACAAGCGTCATCGCGGTTGTTCAATGATCTATCACAAGCGTCGTGCTTGTCGCTCGCAATGTCGATCAGTCATGTTGAGTATATGTTGTCTTGATGGTTTGAGGCGTCTTGTTGTCAAGTCATGTTGAGTGTGTGTTCGCAAGGTCGTGTATGCACAAATTCACTCACTCACACACTTAGTCATTTTGTTGAAGTTCTGATGACCGGATCACCCTCTAATAGCTAGACCTCCACCCCAGAATCGACTCGACCGATTGTCACCCAGAACAATGTAGAAGTGTCCAACAAGCCATTTCAATTTGCATTGCCGCAAGCTAATCAACCAACCCTCCTGCTGGTCAACCGAAGAGTTTGATCGGGCAGTGACCCCAGGACTCACTCCCCTAAAAAATTTTACAAAAGTTGTAGACCTTTCCCATTCTGTTGACTAAGGAAATTGCGCAGACAGGCCGAATAGACACCAAGTGTCCATCCCTGTCTCCCTCAAAAAATTGCGCAATTTTTCTAGTCAGCTAGTCGGCTGCTCACCCAGAAAACTGCGCAAATTTCATGAGAAGTCCCTCAGCTGCCCAACATCCCGCTCAGCTCAGAAACAGCATAGAGGTTCTCAACAGGTCAACCTCCTAGAAATTGTGTATTTTTTTTCACCAGCAATCCTGCAGCCAGCTTCCAGCTCCCTGAACAAAATGCACATTTTTCCTCGGTAAGCCTCTTGCAGCCTGCTCCCAACTCCCTAGAGGAATTGCGCAGTTTTTCTGCCAAGCCCCTTTGTTGCCTACATAGCTTCCCTCAAGAAATTATGTATATCTTCCCTCTAGCTGAGCCATATCCTGCAGTAAGTGGCTACTGATATGGATTGTCCATCTCTGTCTCTCAGTGACATCTGTGCAATTTTCACCAGTAGTGCTCGGAGCCCACATCCCAGCTTGAAACCTACCTTGCTCAGTTTCATAGCCTTGTCCTCTCTCCCGGTCACCTGCATCCGACAACGAATGACAATGCATCATGGTAGACTAGGAGGTTTATGGATTTGATATCGTCTTGTCATGAGTGATTGCAGATACAGGTACATGGATGAGACATGACATGACAACAAACGAGATGGACATGGAGGGCACATGCAAGGATATTTGTTCGCGAATGGATGAATGAACGATGCATGCGAGGAGATTTTCTCACGAATGGACGATGCATGCGAGGAGATTTTCTCGCGAATGGATGATGCATGCGAGGATATTTTTTCGCGAACGGACAATGCATGTGAGGAGAATTTTTCGCGAACAGACGAACATGTGAAGCATGCCAAAGTACTAGTAAGTGAGCGACGTGCACATGCAGAATCAAGCAAACACCAAGACCATCAAAGACTCTTCACACCTTGCCATGTGGAGGAGAATTTTTGATACACCAAGAGCACATCCATCACTCAGCAGCGCTGCAACTCGACATGGACACCACCAGTAGCATGAACATACCAGCACTGGCGTGTCAAGTCATGTCATGAGTCATATCAGCCACATCACTCCTATGGACCATACTGCGTAAATAAATGTAATGTAATGTGGAAGTCCAAGAGACCCACATGTCGTACGAAGAGTCATGTAAAGATGAGGAGTCAAATAAGTCAAACATTCATGAGGGAAGTTGAACAGTCACAAGGGCCAGTTTTACCCTTGGCTATAAATACCCCCTCATTTGTACAAGCAAAGGAATTTTCACCTTGGCTCCTCCCATATAGCCTTGAGAGTCTGTAGTATTTTCTTTGAGGAGCGAGCAGTGGCTCCAACGCCCCTTTCATGGGGTTAGTGATGTATGGTGTATCGATGTGTCTTGAAACTCTCACTTAATTTAGAAGCCTGATAACAAGCCAACACATTTTAGCACATGTATTGTAACTGTTGTAAGCCTAATCTTGAACATTTGTAATGCATGTTTCCTTAACCTGCGTTAAAACAATTGAACTCTTTCAGTTGCTCTAATACATATATTGAAGAAAATGTGTTGTATAAGTTGTTGACGATGTCCTTCCCGCATGGGTTGCCTCACCGAACATCACACAGAACCTTTCACATAAACTTGTTATAATGATCGTCACACTCTCATGGACTACCCCGTTGGGTGTTGTACGTGTTATCTTCTCTTTGTGTTGTGACTGCCGCATCTGTGTGGACTGCTCCTCCGAAATTTGTGCATGTCCTATTGTGTTGTGTGTCTCCGGCAGAGTTGGGACTTTTTCCCTATCGATTGGAGACTCACTTCCACCCTCTCTCTCCACGGTGAAATAACCTTGACACAGGTAACAATAGCACTCACCTGGGACGTGAACCTCGAAGACAAACAAGACCACTCTCATGTGATAATAATCAAGAGCTAAGGCAAACATTTAAGATAATGGAAACTGAGCCATCATACTGGATGGGACTCCTACACCAAACGATGTGAGGTCTAGTTGGGACTTCATACTAGGGAGATCCCCTAAATGTTGGTAGGTCCAGTTTCGTCAACATTTCTGGCACTGGAGGAAGGCTGCCAGTTATTTATGGTTGAATCTCCTCTCACCCCCACTCATCAATCATCTGGTCAAGGCAGTAACTCACACTCCCTCTCACCTACGTGCGACTCTGAAGTTGGTTACTCCTCACCTCCCAAGCCTGACCAAGAAATTTTGTATCAACACCTTCACTTCATCTATCCCACCACTCATCAATTCGCGAAAGCAGCTGGGCTGATCCCAGGAATATAGTATCTTCCATATGCATCAAGAAAGCCAAAAACCACTCCCACAAGGGTTGTTGTCTCATCGGTGGAAGAAGCAGTTCTTACCACACTTGAAGGTCTGGCAGAAGTTGTTGAGAACAGAGAGGAACCTCCGGTCTTCCAACAGGGAGAACGAGACACCCTTGTGATCTTAGGCACATATTCTGGTATAGGAAGCAGAGGGGAAGGTAGCATAGGATGCGGAGGCAGAGAAGAACCAATGAACTCAAAGCTAGAACCATCATATTCTAAAGAAGAGGAGGAGGACGAAGAAGAAGTAGACATGGCTGACCAAAATTTGGAATGGATGACTCAGGTACCATTGGCTCTCTTGGGTGCTTTGCACAAGATTCCAAAGCGATCGGAGAGAATGATTACAAAGTTTGACCGTGACAGCACAGTGAAGGCAGAAAATCACTTGGACAACTTCTACCTACAGTTGCATACCCTTGAGGTATGGTACGATGATTTTGCATGTAGATTGTTCCCATGTATCTTGCATGGTTGCAAAACATCATGGTATCACAACCTTCCTATCAACTCCATACATAATTGGGGTATGTTCAAATATATGTTTCTGGAAAATTTTGTTGATGACAAAACCCGAGCCATGTTACTCAAAGAATTGGGAAGCCTGAAGATGGAGGGGAAAGAAAAGGTAAAATATTTCAATCAGAGGTTTTTGCACATATTTAATAAGTTTTCAACAGACACAAAACCTCATGAATCCATCATTGTCAACTACTACACATCTGCACTATTGACTAGCATTGCGCAGTTCATCAAATGAGCTGTGAAACCAACACTGTTAGAAAACTGCGAAAAGGCAATCGTTGTTGAAAATGGCCTACAAGTGATTGGAGTCATCAAGGATGACAAACTAACAAAAGACTCCAGAGGTGCGAGCAGGAAGCCTCGGGCTGCAGCGAGCAAGGGTAAGGACAAGGAAACAAGTGATATTGAAACCCTTACTCGTCTTGTCAAAAACTTGACAACAGACATGTCTCACCTCAAACAGCAAATAGTTGACACATCTACGAGTAGTCGGTCCAGACAAAGACAAGGAAGCATATCATCAGGCAGCAATCACTTCCCAACTAAAACTACGCAGATCTTAGTGTTCTAGCTCAAACAATGTGCAAATAACAAGTTTTTTTCATTTCATGAAGATGATCACTCTTAAGGGTCTTGTTCAGACTGGAAGCAAGTTGTAGGCTCAGTATGAAACCACGCACTTGACGTAGCAAGAAATGCACATGGATAGCTTGGAGACACGGATGGTGATGAAGATGTTGTGCCTGATGAGGAATCAAGCATTGGGCAGGTGGTGAACATGTATAAGTGCTCGCAAGCAACGTAGAAGACAAACACTGAGAAGCAGCCCCAAAATGAAAATGATCGTTACAATATCAAAAGTAAGGGGGTCCCCCCTACACTTGGGAAAATGAAACAAAAGCTCAAACTGTTGAGGAAGATTGATCCACCAGCTTTCCAAAAGTAGAAAACACAAAGCAAGCCCGGGAAAACAGTGGCGGAAAAGAGTACTTCCATGAGCAGCAAACTGCAGAGCACTCCGTCGGATGACACGAACACCAATCTTACCCCATACATATTGGTGAGTCTACCCAGTCTGGATTACAACACTGTGGAAGACATGAAGAAAATTTGCACAAACATCATTTTATTTGAGTTAGCTAAATCTAGAGTCAGTGGGACATCTTGTTGCACGCACTGGGGTAGACAGCGCAGCCTCTACCAACAAGGGAGAAAGCACACCTCCTGGATCACTTTCAACTATGCTAAACACACTCTAGATGGAAGAAGCAAACTCTGTTTTCCCTCCATTCCTGCTTTCATTTGAAATATTTAACTATAATGTTCACAATTGTTTGGTTGATTCTGGCGCGGCATCCATTGTCATGTCACCCTCCATTACCAAAACGATCAATGTGCAATGGTGCAAGACATCCGCGTAGATCATCCAACTCAATCGGACATCCGTACCAGCCATTGGTGAAATTTTGGATGTGATCATTTGACTATCTCATGGCGGCTGAGTTCACCAGTGCATAAACATTGTTGTTGTGAACATACCGGAAGCATATGGCCTACTACTCAGCAGAGACTGGTCCAGCAAGCTAAACAGATACTTTTCTACAGAGTGGTTGCATATGTGGCTTTCCTACAAGGGCAAAAATAATCAGATCTGGGTGTTATCCTAGAGATACATGAGGCACAATGTCACACCCATCAATGGCGAGAAGGAATCGTTGGCCTTCGTAGATCTCATGTTCGTTAATTGCCTCTTGGAAATAACGTTGGGGTGTTATCCCACATGACCAGCTCTGAACCCACCAAACGCGCAATTGGGCCTCCTTTCTTGCGCAACTAATGGAAATGAAACATGTACAGTGCATTGTAACATTAGTAGCAGTAGCAGTAGCAGTAGTGATAGCAGTAGCAGTAGTGCAAGCACGTCGAACGGTCCATGTACATATGAGTTGTGGACCATGTACTTCAATAGATCAAAGACACATGATGGCTCATGAGTCGGGTGTGCCTTGATTGACCCAAAGAATAGGAAACATTTGATTTCAAGTCACTTGGAGTTTGAGTGCACAAACAACATTGTTGAATATGAATCACTTGTGTTGCGCTTGCAAAAATCCATTAGCCTCAATGTGGTCACGCTCAAAGTGGTAGGTGATTCAGAAATAGTGGTATGATATGTACATAACACCATTCACTATGTATCACCTCATCTCACAAGTTACTAGCAAGAGGTATGGCAACTGATCTCTAACTTCCAAGCATTTTATATCACTGTGGTACCAAGAACGCATAATACAGTTGCCAATGCTTTGGAAAACACAGCTTCTAGAATGTCACCGCTTAGGGATAGATTTACTGTTGAAATTTTGTATAGACCATCTATGCTGGATAACATAACTAATTTATGCATGTTTGATGATGATCAATAGATACTTCATTTCATGGACAACTCTGATATCTTCAAGGATGTAGCGATAAACGAAGACTAGAAAGGCGACCTTTGCAAGGAGAGAGGCAATATTTGCAAGCTGGGTGGATAACAAGAAAGGCCACCTCATCCCCAAAGGTGTGGTATCTCTAGAAAAGCTCTATGACTTGCAAGAACACTTTCAGGGATTAAGGAACAGAAAAACACATAGCTCTACCATGATGCATGAACTAATTAACTTGGGAACAAAACAAGATTTTAAGTTTTTCAATCTCAGTACGTGTTGCACGCAGCAGGAGTGACAAGCCTTTGTCTGCTTGTTCAAACAGTATCAGGATGTGTTCGTGTTGACATATGACGTCTTGAAAACTTAAGACACATAAATAATCCAAAACATCATTCCGATCAAAAAAGGGGTCAATCCATATCAAAAAAGCTGAGGAAAGTACATCTGTCACTTGAACCCCTCAAACAAAAAGAGCTCACCAAGATGTTGGATGCACGGATCATATACAGAGTTTGACATTCTACATAAGTTTTAAACCTTGTTCCTGTACGCAAGAAGTTTGGGGAAATCCAATTGTGTGTTGATTTTCGGAACTTGAACCATGCCTCGGACAAAGACAGCTACCTCGTGTTGTCTATGGAGCACATTTTGCAAACAATATTTGGGGCACAAATTTTTTCCTTACTTGACGGGTTTTTAGGATATAATCAGGTTCTGGTAGCGGAACCCGATAGACTCAAAACTACCATTTGTACCAAGTGGGATACGTTCGCATACAGATGAATGCCATTTGGGCTCATGAATGCAGGCGCAACCTTTTAGAACATCATGGACATCGCCTTCCACGGACTCATCAGACAAAGCATGGTGGTGTACCTCGATGATGTGACCTTGTTTTCAAGAAAACAGGAAGACCACATATGCCATATGAAGAAACAATTTGAGCGATGCCGGAAATGTGGTATTTCCATGAATCCCAAAAAGAGCATATTTGTAGTGTCTGAGGGGAACCCCTTGGGCATAGTGTTGCGAAAAGCGGGATTAAGGTTGATCTGGACCGGGTCCAGACTATTACACAAATCCCTCACCCAACCAACAAGAAAGCAATGCAGTCCTTCTTGGGAAAGATAAACTTCCTCTAGAAGTTCATCTCGGATTATGTGTAGATAGTAAAACCAATGTAATACATGATCAAGAAGGATGTAGTCTACAGCTGGGGCAAGAGGGAAAAGTACGCATTCACCTGTATCAAGAAGGCTATTGCAGAAGTGTCTGCACTTTATAGACCATATTTCAACAAAGACTTCCTGTTATACACCTTTGTCTCTAACAACTCGCTCGCTGCAGTACTCACTTAGAAGGGTGACCTAAACGATGAACGTCCCATCTCCTTCATCAGTGCAAGCATGCAAGGACCCGAACTCAACTACCCCACAATCGAAAAACAAGCATATGCAATATACAAGGCAGTGAACACTTCATACCCTACTTGTTAAAGAACCATTTCATAGCACATGTGCCTCACCCAACAGTCCTCTCACTACTTGTACAACAAGAGTTGTGTGAACGACGTGCAAACTGGATGACAGGCTTGCAAGGGTATGATCTTGACATCAAGCCAATTCTCACTGTCAAGGGTCATGGTCTCTGCAAACTCGCAGCTGAGGCAATACATGCACAAGAGGAAGAAGCAGAGCTCACTGGCTGGGAGCAGGAAATTGAAATGTATGATGTAGTGCGAGCACCACCCACTGTAAATGGAAACTCTTGGTACGAAGATGTATGTCAGTACCTTTAGCACGACACCATAATCTCTCACTTTTCCATTAGACAGAAGATGGAACTGTGCCTTAAATCTTTAACCTATCAGTTGGTGCATGGAGTGCTTTACAGAAAGCACAATATTGCTCAGGTGCCTGGAGGCACATGAATCAGAGAATGTTTTGCAAGATCTACATGATGGAACAACCGGGGGTCACTTTATGGGAAATACCACTAAACACAAAGTTATGTGAGCTGTTTCTACTGTCCCACATTATTCAAGGATGCACATGCTTACACCTGCAAGTGTCAGGTCTGTCAGCGATGCACCAACAAAACGCGAAGGGTAGTAGCCCCATTGTACTCTGTTACAGTGACTGAATCATTCCAACAATGGGTCCTAGACGTCATCAGGAATATTTTCCCACATTTTTCAAAAAAACGCCAATACATATGGACAACAACTAATTACTTCACGCAATGGACAGAAGCAGTTCCACTCAAGAAAATGAACAACCAAGAGGTCATCAGCTTCCTCCAACAAAACATCATCTCACACTTTGGTGTCTGGGTATCACTTGTGTTTGACAATGCAATGTACTTTTCATCTTTAAATATTTACAATTTTGCATTGAAAATTGGTATTGCGCTGAAACATTCATCTAACTACTACTTGCAGGGAAACGGTCTCACAAAATCCATGAACAAAAACCTTATCCGTATAATTAAAAATACTATTTACTCTGAGTAGGGTAACTGGAAATCTACCTTGATGAATGGCTTATGGGTTGACTGCGTAACACCCAAATCCTCTCTAAACACCTCATCATACTTCCTGGTATATGGTAAAGAACCCATCCTACCACCCTATATCTACTTTCCTGCACTTCAGTTGTCTCAAGAATCCCAAGGCAAACCTTGCATGCTAGTTCAGCATAAGATGGATACACTTCACAAACTACAGGAAGAAAGGATGTAAGCAAAAGAAAACTTTACACTCCATCAGAACCATATCAAGAGATGGTTTGACAAGAAGTCTACAGGGAAAGCTAACTTCAATGTTGGTGACTTAGCCTTGAAATGGGATAAACCCCATGAAGACAAAGGCAAGCATACGAAGTTTCAGTCCCTATGGATTGGTCCATACACATTCCATGAGAAGTTTGGCCCACACACATACCATCTGCAATCACTTGATGGGAGGATTGGCAATCTTCCTGTCAACGGCCAATATCTCAAACATTATTTTTAGTAGGCCAAGTCACACGCCATGCCATTGTACATAAGTTTGTTTGTTGCTTATTGTTTTTCTTTTTCTCTTTTCTTACTATTTATGTTTTGTGTTGTTTTGTTTGTTTAGTATCCTGTTATTTTTGGTTTTTTGTAAATAAGAGTTTCCCTTTACTGAGATATGGATTTTGAATGAGTATGTGGCTGAGATCTAAAGAGTCTTGTGACACTGCAGCACTCGGCTTGTCATGTGTCTGGATTCTTCGTGCTTGGTTGTAAACTTCGACTGATGAAGTCTTGATAGAAAATATGAGCCACCTGCAAGGGAATCTTGGGTCCAACCATGAACCCATGTCCACATTGGGAAACCACATGCCTGTACTCAGCCTTCTGCTCTATGTGTTCAAGCTCATTCAACTAGTAGAAACACAGAAGGGGAAATCTAAACGAGCAAACCTATGTCAGAGGTCTTACATGCTTCTCTAAAGGAACAACCTCTTCTGCTCTCAATAAGTCGGGATCCCTCTTCCGCCCCAAAAACAAATAAGTGCATATGCACAGTCCTTTTTAAAAAATACAAATGCAAAAGAAGAGAAAGGTTTCCTGCACAGGGAGGTGAAGCATGCAACGCCACTGGGGTACTGAATAGGCTCGCTGGTAGTGGAGAAATGAATGTGTTCCTGCGTGACTCTATTGGGCTACTTTCCAGGCTTGCTAGTAGTGGAGCAACACCAGATATGAAAACTTATACTCTGAAAATTTTTAACTCGCGAGCCAAACTACCCTTCCCGATTTCGAAGCACTTTGATCAAGCTAAAACTTTTATTGTGTTTGACTGAGTTGGTGAAAGGTGAACCATGTCTATCCATGGGGTAAGTGGGGAAGCCAAAGTAACCTGCCAACAACTCAATAATCCCTGAAAGACCAAGGCCTTGTGCTACAAATGGAACAAAACAGAAAATCTGGAGTTCAACTAGTGTGTCGTCAAGCATTGTAGCGGCTGCAACACCCTCTAAAATTTTCTCCTGCATCCAATTCGAAGCCTCCCTTGGGTTTTTACTTGATTTTGGCAAGCACTCGGGCTCACCCCATGAGCTCATGTTGAGTTTCTTCACCCTCCTTGCTTGACCGTTCAACAGACATCTCTTTGCATGGTTGTCACAATGTCATGCTTATAGCCATGTTCTGGTCACGCACAAGGTCCCGCTTCGTGTGTACAAGTTGTATTCGCTATGTAAACACCCGTCACACTCACACACGAAGTTGTATGCATTGTCACACAAGCGTCGTCGTGGTCATTCAACTATCTATCACAAGCGTTGCGCTTATCGCTCACGTCGTTGGTCAGTGATGTTGAGTATATGTTGTCTTGGGATTTGAGGTGTCTTGTTGTCAAGTCATGTTGAGTGTGTGTTCGCAAGGTCACATATGCACAAATTCACTCATTTTCAGACTTAGTCATTTTGATGAAGTTCTAACAACTGGATCACCCTCTAACAGTCGGACCTCCACCCCAGAATCGACTCGACCGATTACCACCTAGAACAGCACAGAAGTGTCCAACAAGCCATTCCAATCTGCGCTACCCGCAAGCTAATCAACCAACACTCCTCTTGGTCAACCATAGAGTTTGACTGGGCAGTGACTCCGAGACTCACTCCCCTCAAAAATTGTGCAAAAGCTACATACCTTTCCCGCTCTGCTAACTAAGGAAATTGCACAGACAAGCCGAACAAACACCAATTTTTTCCAGTCAGCCACCCAATCAACCCGTCGGATGCTCACCCAAAAAACTGCGTATATTTCATGAGCATTCTCTTAGCTACCCTACATCCCATTCAGCTCAAAAATTGCATAGAGGTGCTCAGTAGGTCAGCCTCCCAGCAATTGCACAGTGTTTGTCACCAACAATCCCGCAGCCCACTGCCAGCTCCCTGAAAAAAATGCGCATTTTTCCCGGAAAGCCTCTTGCAGCCCGCTCCCAGCTCCTGAAGGAATTGTGCAGATTTTGTTGCCAAGCCCCTCTACTGCCTGCATTGCTTCCCTCAATAAATTTTGCAGATCTACCCTCCAGTCGAGCTAGATCCCGCAGAAAGTCATTGTTGATTCGGATTGTCCATCTCAGTCTCCCAATGACTTATGCGCAATTTTCACGAGCAGTGCCCGGAGCCTGCATCCCATCTTGAAACTTGCCTTGCGCAATTTCATAGCCTTGTCCACTCTCTCGTTCACCTGCATCCGAAAGTGAACAACAATGCATCATGGTAGACTAGGAGGTTTATGGATTTGATGTGGTCTCATCATGAGTGATTTCATATACAGGTACATGGATGAGACATGATGCAACGATAAACGGGATGAACAAGGAGAGCACATGCAAGGATATTTTTTCATGAACGGAAAAATGAACGATGCATGTGAGGAGATCTTCTCACGAACGGATGATGCATGCGAGGATATTTTCTCGCGAATGAACGATGCATCGAGGAGATTTTCTCGCAAATGGACGATGCATGCGAGGAGATTTTCTCACGAATGGACGATGCATGTGAGGATATTTTTTCGCGAACAGATGATGCATGCAAGGAGAATTTTTTGTGAACAAAAAAACATGTGAAGAATGCCAAAGTACTAGCAAGGGAGCGACGTGCACATGCAACATCAAGCATACACCAAGACCATCAAAGACTTCACAAACCTTGCCATGCGGAGGAGAAGTTGTGATAAACCAAGAGCACATGCATCACCCAGTAGCACTGCAGCTTGACATGGACACCAACAATAGCATGAACACACCATCACTGGCGTGTCGAGTCGTGTCATGAGTCATATCAGCCACATCACTACTGTGGGCCATACTGTGTAAATCAATGTAATGTAATGTGGAAGTCCAAGAGACCCACATGTCGTATGAAGAGTCATGTAAAGATGAAGAGTCAAATAAGTCAAACAGTCGTGAGGGAAGTCGAATAGTCACAAGGGCCAATTTTACCCTCGGCTATAAATACCCCCTCATTTTTACATCCAAAGGACTTTTCACCTTGGCTCCTCCCATATAGCCCTGAGAGTCCGTAGTCTTTTCTTTGAGGAGCGGGCAGTGGCTCCAACACCCCTTTCACGGGGTTAGTGATGTATGGTGTATCAATGTGTCTTGGAACTTTCGCTTAATTCAAAATCCTAATAGCAGGTCAACACATCTTCACACATGTATTGTAAATTTTGTAAGAATAATCTTGAACACTTGTAATGCATGTTGCTTTAACCTATGTTAAAACAATTGAACTCTTTCAGTTGCTCTAATACATATATTGATGAAAATGTGTTGTATAAGTTGTTAACAATTTCCTTCCCGCATGGGTTTCCTCACCAGACATTAAATAGAACCTTTCACATAAACTTGTTATAATGGTTGTCGCACTCGCGCGGGCTGCCTTGATGGGTGTTGTACATGCTATCTTCGCTTGTGTGTTGTGACTGTCACAACTGTGTGGACTGCTCCTCTAAAATTTTTGCATGTCCTATTGTGTTTTGTGTCTTTGACAGAGCTAGGACTTTTTCCCTATCGACTGGACACTCACTTCCACCATCTCTCTCTACGGTGAAAGAACATTTCCACATGTAACACTAGCACTCACCAAGCACTCAAACCTTGAAGACAAGGAAGACCACTCTCATGTGCTGACAAGCAAGAGCTAAGGAAAACATTTAAGATAAAGGAAACCGGGCCATCATACCGAATGGGACTCCTACACCAAACGATGTGAGGCCTAGTTGGGACTTCATACTGGGGAGATCCCCTTAATGTTGGCCGTCAACAAGACCTAAAAGAAAAATAGACTTTTATCTTATGATACATAGCGATAATGATGACACTTTCCAGGGACGGTATTCCTTGATGATGCTACTCAAGACAGTGATATGATAGCATCTCTCTTAGACTTGTTTGATTATCAAAGATCAAATTTTTCAGTTCACAAATGTATTTTTACACTGAATTGGGTTGGACCTAGGAGGCTTGATGTGATTGATGTATCCCATTCTTATTGTACTTTGTATCTCAGCTGAACAATTGTTGAATATATGTTAAAGTTGGAAACTACGGCCATATTCCACCTTGGTATGGCTCATTTGATGGAGATGATGATTGCATTGGATCCCTCTTTTCTAGAGGTCCAAGATTTATATGAAGATCATCTCATTCGGAAAAGCAGAAGTGTGATTTTGAATTTATGCCCACACATGTGCAAATTGATCAGGTCGGCTTCATCATTATGTAGCCTCAAGAAGCCCAATGGATGTGTCTCTTCACCCATAATGAAGTGTATAAATACAAGAGACCTCAAACTTCATTTGGACATCCATCGCTCACACATTCTTCTCTCTCTCTTCATCAGATTGGACTTACATTGACCATAGGCCACTTTGACCACATAGATGACCACAGAGCGATCACGTTTGACCAATGCTTTTGTGATTGTTTTGGGTTTACTTTGAACATTGTTGGAGGCTGAGTTTGACTTTATTTGGCTGATATTTAAAGGAGGTGTTTGATTGCTATTTTGGTCAGTGTTGACTTCCTGGTTAGGGTTGAAGTTTGACTGTAGTTGACTGCAGAATTTGACAGGGCAGATTTGAATTTTGGGAAAGTCAATTTGACTTCCGTACTCTCTCTGTTCTGAAATTTTTATTTAATAATAAGAAGAATTTATCAAAGGGTTTCCCCACATTGGGGTTTTTCCCTGGCATCCACCAAATCTGGCATCCTCTTGTCTTGGCTTGTCTTTTACGGTTTGTTTTATGTTCTATCTGCTTTTGCTGTCATTGTGATTATTGTGAATTTTATTGGAATACTAAGGAACATTGAAGTAAATTGTGCTAAGCATATAATATACCATTGATAACTAGGATTAACATGGTATCAGAGCCTAGGTGAAGACAAGGCCCAAGTAATAGTGAGAAAATAAATCACTAAGGAAAGTCATTGGATAAGAATTTTTAGCTAGCTTCAATGACGACTACATCATACTTCAAATCTGAGGACAAGCTTAAGAAAAAATCTTACTATCATTCATGATATATGTCTTTGGATTTGACTTTGGAAGAGAATGATGCTATGGACTACGTAAAGGGAAGAGTGGTGGGGCCTCCTTCAAATGCATTTGTTGCTATAAAATCAAAGTACAAGAAAGGTGAAGCAAAATCTAAGAAAATTATTGTAGATTCCATTCACAAGCCTTTGGTTCCCTATATTTCTTATTTGGAAAGATCTAAGGAGATGTATGAAAAGTTGGTTGGGATGTTCAAAGTAAACAATTCAAATCAAGTCTTCTTTCTCAAGAACAAGTTTAAAGACATCAATATGGATAGGGGAGAGTCAATTCAATCCTACTTCATGAGGATTACTGAAATCAAGAATTATCTCCTATCTATTGGAGAAGTTATTGGTGACAGGGAGCTCACTCTTATTACACTTGGAGGCCTTACAAGAGCATGGGATGTGTTTAACACCACCATCCTCAACAATGACAAGATTTTGGGTTTTGATGAATTATTGACTAGATGCACTCAAGAAGAAATAAGGATGATGGTATCAGAGCCTAGGTTGTCATTGATGTCAGTGGTCGGGATGGCAAATATTCTTGAAGATGCCAGAGGATGATTACAACTCTTGTTTAAGATGTCAAGACACAAATGAAGTGTCAATCATGTATCTTGATGATCATAATGGAAGACTACCATATCACTGATCTTGATGATAACACTACATGATGACATGTCCTACCTCCGATAATTTGATGATGACATGAAAAATCTCCAATGATGTGAAGCTTGATGTCCTTATGATGAAGACTACATAATGATGTTGCATTTGATTGATGAAATATCTCTGCACTAGTGACCCTATGTTGAAGAAGGCAAGGACATGATGATGGTGATCCTATGTTGAAGAAGGCTAGGACATGATTAATCAACGAAGAAATCAAACCATGAAGAATCCCTACACTCAAAGGCATTCTACTTTGCCTCCATTTCTGCACTCATAAATAATCAGTCACATTAAAAAAATAATTTTGCTACCTTAGAGGAAAAATTCCTTAATGACACCTACACCATCTTGAAGAGCATAATTTTTCCTTTCCAACGAGCTATTACTCAGCCCGAAACTCCAAGCGGTTTGAAAGTTATTGATTTTACAAGTTAATGATGTAATTTTGGTCAGTAAGCCGACCTGAGCTTCTCTCCCATGTCGGCCTGCCCTTAAGAGACATGTCTATTCGGTTTGGTGAGCGAATTGGTGTATAAATATGACGTTAAACACTTCATTCTTATCAATTTTTCGGTGATCATTTCATAGAAAAGATACAGAACAACAAGGAGGCCGAGAGGACTTAGTAGTCTACTGTTTGGGCAAATTTAAGGAGGTTGAGGAGGAATATTGTTGTGATAAGCTAGCTGTGTAAAGGAACAGTGGACAAAAAATTACTTCAAACATGTTCTCATTTACCTTACAGCTCAGATTTTTTGTTTAGGACTATGGACAGCTTGATCATGGTCTCTAGACTCCTGTAGAAGCTCAGAAGTCTGAACAGTGTCCTATTGCAGCTCTTACACCACAGAATTTCAATCTTTTGGAGCTCCGATTTTTGGCACCAAGTTACAGACTTGTCATCCGTATAGCATACTTGGAGAGGATCTTGAAGGGCCTTGAAGTAAAGTTTTGGAGCCGCATAAAAGGCATTCAAAAGCAGATTTGAAGCATTTTGCTACAAACTTTGGAGAGCAGTTGGTGGACAATCACATTGCTTTGAATAGTCATCACTCACATTGAATTTGTTCATTCAGATTTGTTGGATTAGTAATCTTATAACACATTCTTTGGACCTGTTTGGAGGATATAGGCATAGCAGCTAATGGGCATCATTTATAGACCTCTGAAGTAAATACCTCAGTCTATAATCTTACATAGACCAAGCATCTTTGTCTATTGAGGGCAGCCTTGAAAAGCACTATTGGAGTCAATCCTAGAAAACATCTTGAAGTACTATTGAAGGGTGTCTTGTGAAGAAATCTTTGGAGCCTATCTCTTGGCTCCTCTTGAGCAGCATTCTTGAAGTCTCCTTGTAGCATCATTAAATACATTTTGGAGCAATACTGTAGACACCTTTGAGCATCTTGAAGATCCTTGAAGCAGAAGTAACTTGAAGAAAGTTGTTGAAGTTATCTTGGAGCTGTTTGGAAGACCTAGTGTATAACTTGAGCGATTTATTGAAGGTCTTCCAAACAGCTCCAAGATAACTTCAAATAACTTATTAATTAACTAATTAAATAAACAAATTAATAAATTAATTAAATAATAATAATAATAAATGAAAAATTAACAAGATAATGGCCGACCAAATTCCATATATTTTTTCTTTAAAAACCTATATATACCCTAAATAGAACTCTTGGATAAATCATTAAAATCTGGTGGATATCTATTGATGCATACCCTAATTATGGACTCACTTGGTAGTCTGAAACGTTGGGTTCACAAAACTCTATAACGGGTCATTCCTCATCTATAAAACAATCCTCACTTGTATGGATTCATTATTTAACAACATCAAGTCCTACCATGGAAGGGACATGATGGACAGCGCATCAAAGTTCCAGAAATTAAGATTATCCAGAGCGAAACTCATCTCCATTAATCTATTCTTTTAACTAATTAATTAGATAAATTAATTAATCATCTAAACAAATTAATGAATTAACTAAACAAATTATTTAAATAATTAATTTTATATAAAATTAATAAACATAATAATTAATTCAATAGATAATAAAATTAATTAATTAATCCATTTAACTTATTAATTAACTAATTAAATAAACAAATTAATAAATTAAATAAATAATAATAATAATAAATGAAAAATTAACAAGATAATGGCTGACCAAATTTTAGATATCTTTTCTTTAAAAACCTATATATATCCTAAATAGAACTCTTGGATAAATCATTAAAATCTGGTGAATATCTATTGACGCATCCCCTGACGATGGACTCACTTGGTAGTCTGAAACGTTGGGTTCACAAAACTCTATAACGGGTCATTCCTCATCTATAAGAGAATGGGAGTGTTGAAAAATACAAGGCTAGGTTTGTTGCTCAAGGCTTCTCTCAAAAGGAAGGGGTGGACTATGATGAGATATTTGTATCAATTTCCTTAGATGCCACTATTTTTTTTATTATATCTCTTATTTCCTCTCACGGATGGAGCCTACACCAAATGGATGTTAAGATTTCTTTCTTGCATGGCTCGCATAAGGAGGAAATCTACTTGGAACAACCTAAGGGGTTTGAAGTATGGGATCGAAGGACGCACATATGAAGGTTGGAGAAAGCCCTTTATGGGTTGAAGCAATCCCCCAAGGCTTGGTATGATAGGATTGATAGCTATCTTATGAAGATGGGATTTACAAGGAGCGACACTGACCCTAACCTATATTTCAAGGTTGAGAATGACACGCCTCTCATTTTGGTCCTTTATGTGGATGATCTCTTTCTGACAGGTGCAGACCCTCTCATTTATTAATGCAAGAGGGATTTGGCTTCTAATTTCAAGATGAAGGACCTAGGACTGATGCACTACTTCCTAGGCCTGGAGGTTTGGAAAAAGCCAGGTGAGATTTTCCCTTCTCGAGGAAAATACATTTTGTGAAGTTTCTTGAGAGATGTAGGATGGTGGATTGCAAGTCGGTGTCTACTCCAATGGAACTCAACTTCAAGAAGATATGTGGAAGTGTTGTTGGGCCCATATTGGTGAACCTTTCCGTATATAGACAACTTGTGGGGGCCCTGATGTTCTTGGCAAACTCCCACCTTGTCATATGCTTTGTTGTGAACATGTTGAGTCAATTTATGTTTAAGCATCATCACATTCATTAGATTGTTGCTAAGAATCTCTTAAGATATCTCTGGGGCACAATCTATTATGGACAGAGATACATTGTCAATAATTTAAGTTTGCATGGATATACAAATGTTAACTGGGCTGGAAATGTGGTGGATCGTAAGAGCATGTCTGGATGTTGCTTCTCATTGGGGTCTGCTTCAATTTCTTGGATGAGCAGGAAGCATAAATTGATTTCACTAAGCACCACCGAGGTCGAATACATTGTCACTAGTATGGCCTGTTGTGAAGTTGTTTGGTTGAGCAAGCTTTTCAGTGAGCTATTTGAACATGTATTCGATACCACCATGATATTCTATGACAACTAGAGTGGGATTGTCCTTTCAGAGAATCATGTGTTCCATGAGCGCTCCAAGCACATTGATATCATGTACCACTTTATCCAGGATATGGTACAATGGGGAGCAATAAGGCTCCAACACATCAGTACTAATGAGCAGGTCGCAGATATCCTCATGAAGCCTTTGGATAAGGTCAAATTCTTAACCTTTTGAGAGAGACTCAGAGTCATGGAAAGACCCTCCCATGAGGGTCTCGCCTGAGTTGGACATTGATCTCTCAGAGCTCCTGGGGGCTTGGGGTACTTCTTGGAGCTATGAGTGACCATAGGTTGTGGTTCACCTTCCCCTATTGGTGCACTATGTATAGGGTGAGTGGTTCACATTCCCCTGTAAAACCCCTTTGTGACATGTGTATGGGGTGAGTGGTTCACCTTCCCCTACTAGACACATGTGTGCAGGGTGAGTGGTTCACCTTCCCCTACAATTCACATATACATAAGATGGGTGGTTCACCTTCTCCTATGGCATATAAGCAGGATGAGTGGTTCACCTTCTCCTATTGATGGCCCAGCATACATCCTACCCATGTAGTTCAAGACTCATGGGAAGTACCTCTCATCTAGCCAAGGAGTTGGGAAATATGGATAGGGACCATATCCCTACCGATGGACGCATCATGTACTGTCGTACTCCCTATGTCTAGGATGAATGGTGTTCAACAACTTGATCTGGAATCATTTGAGGTTCTACCTTTGGACTGAATTTTGTGAGCGAAGAGTGGTAAGGTATTGTGACTCACTCTCAGTCAATTCTTCTTCAATATTACTTCATGGTTCAGCAGAGCAGAGATGGGATGACAAAGATGGTACATGACGATAAGATGGCATGATAACAACAGATGGATTGGCGGGTGGATTCTCCCTAGTTGAGAGGGAGTGTTAAAATTGGAAAATAGGACCATATTTCACCTTGGTATAGCCCATTTGATGGATATGATGATTGCATTGGATTCCTTTTTTCGAGAGGTCCAATATTAATATAAATATCATCTCGTTCAGCAAGCAGAAGTGTGATTTTGAATTTATGCCCACACATGTGCAAATTGATCAGGTGAGATTCATCATTATGTAGTCTCAATAATCCCATGTGTCTCTTCATTCACCCACAACAAAGTGTATAAATACAAGAGACCTCACACCTCATTTGGACATCCATCACTCACAAATTCTTCTCTCTCTCTTCATCAAAATGGTTCATACAGCTTGGGCACTCTCTCTCTCTCTCTCTCACACACACACACACACATGTGGATATGGGGACAAAATTTAGGATAGTTTGACCAGTGTTGACCAAAGTGATTTTGACTAGTTTGGCTGTTGTTTTTGGGGCTGAATTTCGATTTTCTTAGGCCGCATTGACTGGCACAGAAATTGAGGTTTTTTGGGTTGTTTGGCCTACATTGACCATAGGCATGTTTAATCACAGAGTTTACCATGGGTTGACTGAGTTTGACCAATGATTTTGTGACTATTTTGGGTTGACTTTGCCCATTGTTGGAGGTTGATTTTGACTACCTTTGACCGAGCTTCAAAGGAGGTGTTTGAATGTTGTTTTGACTAGCGTTGACTTTTTGGTTAGGGATGAATTTTGACTGTGGTTGACTGAAGAATTTGATAGGGAATATTTTACTTTTGGGAAAGTCAATTTGACTTTTGTACTCTTTATCTCTTTTGAACTTTCGATTTAATAATAAGAAGAA
This sequence comes from Pinus tabuliformis, assembly GCA_031772625.1. Classification (NCBI taxonomy): domain Eukaryota; kingdom Viridiplantae; phylum Streptophyta; class Pinopsida; order Pinales; family Pinaceae; genus Pinus; species Pinus tabuliformis. Next base: position 216,434,656 of record CM062809.1, on the reverse strand, counting down.
CCAATTAAAGGGTTTGCCCCACATTGAGGCTTTTCTCTGGCATCCGCCAAATCTGGTGTCCTCTTGTCTTGGTTTGTCTTCTCCATTTTGCTTTATGTTCTATATGATTTTATTGTCAATGTGATTATTGTGATTTCTATTGGAAATTGTTATTGGGTTGATAAGGAACATTGAAGTAAATTGTGATAAGCATAGAACATACCATTTTTAACTAACAATATCTAATAAGAAGAAGAATTTGGTTGGATTTTCCCCCTTGTGGGGTTTCTACCCCGGTCTCTGACCTAAATCCTGGTGTCTCTATTGTGCATGATTTTCTTATTTTGTTCTTTAATTTTCCACTTCATTGTTGATGTTATTGTTCTCTCTACATAATATTTATTGATGAAATAATGTTATGAGATGAATTTTATATGAAAATGTTGAAAAGTTTAAAAATTTGCAATTGTCTATAGCAGAGAAAAATCTAGCCCTAAAAGTTAACATGGTATCATATTTGGGCTAAATAAAAGTCATTCATATCACCCCCTTGAAGACAACTATGATGAAGTTCATGATCAAAGAAAAGTGAAAGGGATAAAGATGACAGAGACCTAAAAAAATGATAGGGTTTGAAGGAAACCCTAGAAAACCTTTGTTTTTACAATAGACATTAGGGTTTGTGAGAAACACTCAAAGTGGACTTGGATATGGTAAATGCCTGCAGCAATGGAATCCTAGTACGAAACTTCCTAATATGATATGATCAATGAGAAGCCCATGATATATTTAGAGAAACCTTAGGAGAAGGGAATGTTGCATATTCAATGGTCATCATATACATTGATAGATTGGAATTGGATACCAATGAAAGAGGTAAAGGATACATGTGGTACTCATGAAGATGTATTTCTTCTAAAAATGATATCAACATATGGTTGATGGTCCATGGTACAGGATCAAGAGGGAGCTTATAGATTCCTCCGATATTCTTTAAACATAAGTACTTTCAAGACTTATGTTATTTTTTTCTCTTGTTTAGATTTATCATTTTAGTCTCAATATTATAATGCTTCTAACTTCTTGGATCAGGATGTGTTCAAGGAAAGAATATATTTCTCAAGGATCATCATGATGTAGAGCATTGTAGAAAAATTTAGCTCTCAGAGGGAGTTGGTATAGGATTAGTAAACTCCAAGAGGGAGCGGGTGCAGGACCATGAAGAAACCACTCTTATATGTGGAAAATATAGGCAGACCTACCTTACCATCAGGTACACTTTCATTATGTTTATTTAATTTTCTTTTATGTCTCTTTCTCTTGTTCTAGGGTCTACAGGTACATCTGATGAATAAGAGGAATAAGTCCTCTACGTCAATATTGAGAAGGATGTAGAACCATCCCCTGATTAGAATGGAAATGGACAAGAGCCCAAACCTTGGAGGAAGGATTGGAATGTTCCAGGTTGATGACTATGGATGAAGAGGATTTCTATTCAAAGGGAGTATATTGTCAGTTTGAATGCAATAGTTTGATGAAATGATGAAAGAAATATGTCCTACATCCAAAGACCATTCTAGATGACAAGATGTAGCAGTGACAGATACCTCCATGATATTAAGTTTAACAGTGTTATAGACTTTTCCCTTATGATTCATTACAGTAATGATGACACTTGATAGTGATGATGTTCCTTGATGATTCTACTTAAGACAGTGTATGATAGCATCTCTCCTGGACTTGTTTTATTATTGGAGATCAAATCATTCAGTTCACAAACGTAGTTGTGAATTGACTTGGGTTGGTCCTAGGAGGCTAGATGTGATTGATGTATCTCATTCTTATTGTACTTTGTATCTCAGTTGAACAATTGATGAATATTGACTAAGAAGAAGAATTTGGTTGGGTTTTCCCCCTTGTGGAGTTTTTGCCCTAGTCTTTGACCTATATCCTGGTGTCTCTATTGTGCATGTTTTTTTCTTTTGTTCTTTAATATTCCATTGCATTGTTGACATTATTGTTATCTCGACATAATTTCTAATGATGAAATAATGTTATTGGGTGAATGTAATATGAAAATGTTGAAAATTTTAAAAAATTGCAATTATCTACAGCAGATAACAATCTAGCCCAAAAAATTAACACCATTTTCTCCTTACTAGAAGGTTATATTTGTACAAAAGTGAGGTGACTTTTCACCTACATTCATATTTAATTTCTAATTCACTTAATTTTCTAATTCTGTTTTATTTGTACAAAATTACATTAAAATTCCAAGATAATCTTTTTAATGAAATAAACACCTAACATGGATCCAACTCCAAAATTGATAAGACATGCACTTGGATTAGTAGCTCTTGGGTCATGTGAGTGTGCCAAACCTCATAATCTGTTGCAATAGATAACATTTTTCTTGAAATTAAGCCTTCATTAATGACTTCATATTCACATGTATTAGGCACCATTATCTCTCAGCTTGTATTGTGTGAAATAATGAAGTGAACATGGTATGTGGCTTAGTGGGCTCCACCATTTGTTGTTCCAATGCCTCTTTGGTCAGCGTTGTATCTTTTCCTGTGAATTCTAGTTGTTGTGCAAGAATCATTACGTGTAATTCATCTTCAATATCTTTCTTAGGCCTCACTTGTCCTCAAGCTCCAATTGAGACTAACTTGTGAGATTTTATTAGTCTCTCCATCATGATGTGATGGTGTTGATAGGTGCTAATAGTTTTCATCATATCATTTTCAAGCCTTTCATGTGCTCAAATGATGATTTGATTTCATCTTTATCTCATTCTGCACTTAGTTCATATTTTCTTGGAAATGCCTCTCGTCAATCCATACTCCATGCATGTATTATATCAATGGTTGGCAAGGTGTCCTTGAGTTGTACACATTTCCCTTTAATCACATTTTGAATCGAGATGAGTATGGAAACCACCTTATGGACTTTCCCGAGTTTTTGGTGAAAAATAATTCACAATATATTCCAATGTTTATTCACCTCCAATCATGTACTCTAATAATTTGTATCATAAGATCTTGAATCCGACAATGCCTAATTTTCCTTCCACAACCTTTCGATTTATTGTTGTGCTTTCTTAAATCCCTTATCATGTTCTTTTACCTTTTCCATTAAATATTCAATATTATTTTATGTTGTTGAGGAAAAGGCAGTCCTAGATGAGACTATGGTCAATGGATTATCTAAAGTGTTAGATCTTATGTTTCTTTTTGTGGTCACTGAGATAGGATTTGCTGGTTCTAGGGCTAAATATTTCCTCCTCTCCTAGAAAATCTGATTTGTATATTTGTTAAAGCATAAACTTTCCATGTTCATAACCTAATTATCATCACTTACAGTGAATCCCATCTCCCCAATCGGAAAATTGCCTCCTATTAATGGTTTAGAATCTGAGGCTATCAGTTTAATGTCCATGCCAGGAAAACCATCATATGTTGCATTTTGGGCTTCTTGTTCTTGTTGTTCTTTCAACTTCATTTCATCATGAGCTTTTTTTTCCAACCTCTTTCGAGTTTCTCTTCTTCTTTCCTTTTTCTTTCTTCTTACTCCTTTTGGAATCTTTCTCTTTCATCCTTTGCTCTTTTTTCTACCTCCTCCTCCTCTCTTTTCTCTCTCTCTCTTTCTTTAACCTTATATCTTCTTTTAACGTCTCCTTTTATTTCCTAACGGCTTCTTTTTATACTACCCTTTTCTGTGTAGTTTTCTTATCTTTCACATCCTTTCCTTTAGAATATTCCGCTATTGTAGGATCAATGCCTTTCATTCTTCCCAAGGCTTCTATAGCATTGTAGCAATTTTTTTATTCTTTCTTTGTCTTTCTTGGTTTGCAACTAGAAAGGCAATTTTCACTTACATTTGGTAAAATGTGCTAAGACTACACCTCTTGGGTCATACCCATGGACATCTAGCTCTCCAAAGTTGAAACGATCTAGGTTAGACGCTTCTTCTTGTGGTTCCTTATAATTATTTACACCATACATACCTACATAAAAGGGGTATATAGGCCATGGTGTATTCTTCAAACATGTAAGCATGCCACCGACACCTGTGATTGCTTGATATGCAATTATTGTAAAATTATCTTATCGATCACGAACAATGGGAGTTGGTGTTGTGGTTTCTATGAGCCAAATACTCTTATATATGTTGAGTCATATGGACTGACCAATCAACAACTTCTTGCAATGTTTCCTTGGAACGATAAAACATGCATGGTGAATCATGATCAACTAAAATACAAAGAGGGATGAGATGAAGTCTTCAAATATCTTTGTGTATGACATTGTATGTTTTCTATCCCACAAATACCTACATTAAATAGACACAAGTTGAATATCTATATTTACATTCCACTTCCACCCCATCATCTCAACTCACACTTAGCACATATGTAGCCAAGTAGGTAAGAAGCCATGTAAAATTTAGGGTGCTTCCCTTCTTCTAGATTTTGAGCATCTATCACATTGGCCTGTATATATTTTGTAATTATTTCAGTCTAATTAAATATGACCCCATCATGAGCACATGTGTATATGAGTGGGACCCAACTTTCTTCGAAGAATTTAGTTGTCACTCTCCCATACAGCCTGCAGCACATAGTTACAACCATCGAATATGCTCTTCTAAGTGACTTTGTTTTATATCCTTTTTTTCCAACGTGCTTATGAATTTGTTAGGGTCTTTCACCAACTCCTTAAGATGTATTTTTTGTTCAAATTAAACCTATTGTACCAGGCCACTGATAATGCAACTTGATGTTTTAACAACTTGCAGTATTTAGCTATCTGAGGATAAGTGTATAAATTTCATAGCCATGTCTATCTCGTATAGTCATATATCTTGTATAAATACATTTGACCAGTTGATCTATGGTCTTACCGCATGGGAATACAGTTGGGTGAGAAGCCACTTTATGCAACCATGGTTTTCTAACATTTTGGTAAACTTTGATGTCTTCCTCCCCAACCGTATATTCTTTCCTTGCAAATAGATGGGAGATTTATTACCATTTGAGAGTAATTGACTTATCAATATATGGCTTTGTATCAGCATAGTTAGGCACTACTGCAATGGGACATTATTTAAATTCTTCCTTCGCAATGTCTTTTCTAGGTCTTCTTTTCAGAAAAACCAAAACTTCATATGATGATATGTTGAAATATTCCAAACCAAGCAATCCGGGAACATCAAAGATATCCATTAGAACAAATAAATAGAAACAAAAACATGACTTGGGGTGTAGTGCAAAAGAACAGTGTAATATGAGTTCGAGAGATACATTGTGGTGCAAGGCAAAAGGTTTAACTAGCAAGTAAGACTTGATGTGACAAAAGGATGGATTCTGACATGACTTTATATCTCATCGCAAACTCCATTATATGATATACAAAGGGTTTATGTCGTACCGCAACACTAAAACTTATATTGATAAATGGTAATGAAATGTGATAAATCATCAAAGTGAGATGTGAAGTATGTGCTGCATAAGGTATTAATGCATTGATTTGATGCACAACTGCAATGAGGTGGAAACAAGGAATGATAAAAATTGCTAAGTGTTAGAGAAAAAGGGTTCTTCCATGTTTATATGTATATGCAAAAGGTGAAACTTGTTTCGGAAAAAAAGAAGTCACACCAAAATAGGATAATTCCTACATCCTACTGACACAAATGATATGAGAAGAGGATGTGCAATACCAACTTGCAACATGGCATGAGCATTACAACTCCAAGCAGCGTAGAAAAAACTCAAGAAATAGGGATGTGCTACCAATCGGCATAGTGCAAGAGAATAAGGAAGGCTTGCAACAATGTATTACATTGAAAATGAAATAGAGCGGAGGAGTATATATAATATTTTCATTGCCAAAGTGCTTTAAATGTGCATTATTGTGACATCGCAAAGAGATTTGTGATGAAAAATTGCGATGGGGGATTGCGGTGCGATGAAATCTAAGGGTGTGATGCACCCCTCAAATTTTACGAATTTTCTAAGTTAAAACCTCCTCATCTATTGAATTTCAAGGGCATTAAGAATGGTCTTAGGATCTATGATACATAGATGTCCTATATTTTTGAATGAGGGGACCCTAAATTTTCCTCTTAGAAAAATTGAGGGTTATTGTAGTTGCTACAACATGTCACAAGCAAAATAAAATACAGTTCAATTCACATTGGAATTTCTATACTCCAAGGAGGTATGGAAAGTGGAAATATTAATAGGGATTGGAAATATTTAAGAATAAGGCAGCCTTGAACAGGCCTTTAAAACCTAGTGCATCGAAACATATTGCCAAAATCAGAGTATTTCCACTCAACGTAATCTAACAAGTATGGCTTGCTGGAAATATAAATATGTTTGAAGACAAAAAGAGACTTCCCCTCAAATGTGTCGTCCATCCTACTGACACAAAAGATAAGAGAATAGGATTTGCCATACCAATCTACAACATGGCACATTGTCACAACTCCAAGTAGCATAACACAAACTTGAGCAATAGGGATGTGCTACCAATTGGTGTAGCGCAAGAGAACAAGGAAGGCTAGCATCAATGTATTACGTTGAAAATGAAATAGATATGGTGAGTATATATAACATTTCCATAGTGAAATTATAGTTATCTACATTTATTTTGATATCGCAAAGAGATTTGCGATGAAAATTTGCGATGCAGGATTGTGATTCGATGAAATGTAAGGGTGTGATGTACCCTTCAAATTTTACGAATTTTCTAAGTTAAAACCTCCTTTTCTATTGAAATTCAATGATAAGAATAATGTTCTTAGGGTCTAAGTTACATAGATGCTTTATATTTTTGAATGACGAGACCCTAAATTTACCTCTTAGAAACGTTTAGGGTTGTTGTAGCTACTACAACATGTCACAAGCAAAAGAAACTATAGCTAATTTCATAATGGAATGTCCATACTCTAAGGAGGTATGGAAAAGTTTGGAAAGATTAATAGGGTTTAGAAACATTTAAGGAGAAGCCCTTGAAGAGGCCTTCAAAACATATTGCAATGAAATAGACTGCCAAAACAAAGCACTTCCACTCAACATAATTTGAGTATGGCTTGATGGAAATTTAAAGATGTTTCAAGACAAAAAGACACTTCCCCTCAAATGTGTTTTTCAGTGCTGGAATATTCCAAATTCCTATCCACTAGTACAAGAAAAATCTCTCATATACAAGGTGTATTTGTTATAAATAAGAATATTTCATGGGATTTTTCTTATGGTGCCTCACAAGGAAACCCCTCAAGGGAGGGGAGGCTCAAGAGACATACTAATTTTTACATTGTTTAGTATTACTTCTAAAGCTAAAGTTTGTCAACAACTTTTATCAACTTCTACAAATTGATGGCTTTAACCTAGTCCTAAAACTTACAAAAGAATATGGTGTAACCCAATTACAATTTTTTGGATACATAATGGTAAAACTCGTTATCTAATGGGTACAAAAAAAGAACCACATTCAAAAATTTTACATTTATTGAGATCTTTCTTATATATATATATATATATATATATATATATATATATATATATATATATATATATATATATATATATATAGATATATAGATATACGCCCCATATTTAAAAGGACGAGGACAATGCTATGGGTGCGCTCTCAAAAGCTAACTTTAATGCTGGAATGAGGAACCTGGATTGTTTCAATAATCCAGAATTGACATACCATAGAATACAATCATAAACCATGGACCTAATTGTATCATTTTTATCTCAGTTGTTGTGAAATGATATTTTCACTGATCCTTGGATGAAAGAGTAATGTTTCTTTTTAAAGAGGCCATTAATGTAACTGAACAAGAACAACTTGAAATTTATCTGTGACGACAAATCTAATATATGAATGTCATGTTAATTACTTAAACGAACTTAAGAATGATATGGGAATATCATGATGTATTTATGTTATACTATGTTTTTCCTTGGAAAAAAGAAAAATGTTCAAGAGGAATTTTAGAATCAAACAGCAATAAAATATTAAGCTTAGAAAAACAAATATATGTGCCTTGTCAATGAAAAAACAAAGGGTTATACTATTCCCAGCTCCCATATATGATTGCTCTAAATTGAAAAAAAAAAAATCATTATAGAATAGTGCCTTGAGATGATGGTGGTATGGGAGGTTTTTCTCATGGTTAGGGAGCCAGTGCATGTGGTTTCCTCAATGGTCATCATGTGTTTCTCCCTGTCTTAGTGACCTTTTAAATTTATCTTTGGTTTCTTTGAACTTGATGTAGTTTATAGGATGGTTTATTGTCTACCACAGTAAGTGTTTTTGTTATACAGGTGGCCTATTATGGGGTTTTTCTACTAACTTGGCAATGATGTGTCCCCCGATCAAGGGGATGATGAAACCCATTAAGTGGTCCAATTTTATGTTCAATCATCACCTGAATGTGAAGGTACCTTGTCGACTCCACCCCTTTCTACATCTACGCCTATTATCAATGATGTATGTTTTTCCATCTCTCATGCAAATTCTTTTTTCCACAATATTTGTGGACCCTTATTCTATTATATCTCATGCAACCCTTCTTAGTCCCCCTCTTTTGTTCCTCTTCCAACTTTTATGCCCTTGTCCAAATGCTTTGGGTGACATGTCCTCTCCATCTTCCTCTTTGGCCTTTTCTACAACGAATCACCATGAATTATAGGTTGTTATATATAATCTTTGTTCTCTTCTTGTGTTCCCCAAAAGGGTGGTAATGTTTGGCGTTTGGTGCAGCTTTATATGTCCTCGATAGAAGGTTGAAGTCATGATGGGAAATCCTTCCTTTCTTAAGGAAAGGAGAAATCTCATGTAGATCTTGTTGTCAAAAAACAATTGTCTATCAGAGAGGCCCTTAGAGCTTTCCCAACCCCATCAGGGTCTCCCAAATGAAAATAATGTCTTTCAACTCTTGGGGTATCACTTTTCCCCCTAAAAAACAAGCATTGAAGAGACTTGTTGAATTCAATGACCCTGATATGATATTCCTCCAGGAAACTCATGGATTGAGTGTTCAAATATCATCATTCCTTGAATCCCTTCTGAAGGGTTGGAAATTTTTGGTTGTGGATGATTTTGGTTGATCGGGGGGCTCTTGCGATGGGTTGGAAATCTCATCAAATTTAGGTATCTAATATCTGGAGTATGGAGTTGGTTTTGGGGATTGAGGTTTATTCCATGTTTATGGGGCATTCTCTTACATTGATTAATGCTTAAGACCCATCCCAAAATTGCATCAACTTCTGGGAGGATCTTCTTAATGGGTCACTCACTCGATCGAATAATGCCATCATTGGTGGTGATATAAATTTCTCACTGGGACCTTCTGAATATTAGGGTCCTCAAGCCAAGTCAGAACCTTTAGTGGATTTGTTCAAAAGTAAGGCTTGGCCGCACCAGGCTGGTGGATGTGGAGCCTGTTGAAATTTGTCCTAACTCAAGGAATCATCATTTTAGTCAAGATTGGTGGCTAAGATAATTGATAGATTCTCCTTTCTATAATTGATAGGCATCTCGAATCACTCCCCCATTTTCTTGGACATAAGAAGAACCCATAAGAAACCATCCAACCCTTTCAAGTTGAATTCGACATGGTTAAAGGATGAAGATATCCTATCCCTTCTAAAGCTACATTGGTCGTTATTTTATCCTCTCTTGGAAATGTCGACAGAAACCCAATTCAAAGAAAACTTAAAAATGATCAAACAAAAGACAAAGGATGGGGAAAAAAGGAAGAAATTACAATATCTATGGGAGTTGGAGGAGGTTGAAAGGAATTTTATGGTTATCTCATCCTCAGAATGGAAAGGCTTCTCTTCCCATGATTTCAGTGTAGCCCATAGGAATTGTTGGGCCTCCAAAGTTGCCTTCTTTTTTATAGTTTTATCTTTCATTTTCGCCTATTTTGTCACATATTCCCATCACCTTACACATGTTCTATGAGTTAAGAGTCATATAGGCAATGCAAGTACATCACTAAGGTAAATGTCCATTATAATCTCAATTATATACATTTTGCTTTATAAAATTGGTATGATTAAACATGACCTACCAAATTGTGCATGTTTTGCAGCGACTTTAACATTTTTTAGCTAAATCAAAGGTCCTATAGGTTCTCATGTGTTAAAATTTGGTTGAAGTATATGGGAGGCTGCCAAATGTTGTCAAGATGGTGATCCACCTATTAGCCACAGATGGAATTTCACAGGCTCAACACATCACTTAAGTCAAATCTTTGCTCAAAAAAGTTGTGGCACACCTGTAGCAGTCAAGATATCAAGCAAGTGAGATCTATCATCAAGAAAGGTTCAAGGATGATGATTTAAAGGATAGCAGTTGGTAATGTGTCTTCTCACAATTCGCTTCTCCAATAGAGAATCGTGACAAGATTCATATTTTATTCAAGAAGCCAAGATGTCAATTTAGATTCTAGTTATTAGGAAACAAACTCTCGAAGTTTTTAATTTAGAAACCCTATATAAATGCTTCATCTAGAAGTGAATGATAGTCTAGAAGTTGAATTCCATATACAAACTTATTGTATCTGAAACTTTGTTTTACGCACTTCAATAATAAGATATTCGTTATGGCGTTATTGTAATATTTTCTAGTGATTTTAATTTCGTGGTCTGAAGTTTCCACTTACACATACATCTCAAGATGCCCCCCTACAAAAGTGCAAGATCAATATATAGTTTATTTCATTTTATTTCTTAATACTTTATTTTCATGCGCTTAGATTAATACTCTGTCTTGCTCAAATTTGAATGCTTTTTGCTAGTTTAGATCTTATCTTGTTATTTACTCATTTGTCTCTTTTTATCTTCCACAGGTCAAGCGCTTGAGAAAAACATTGAAATAACCAAAAACATTTACTTAGTTGTTCTTTAATTCGCTTAGTTTGAAATTTATAGATAATAAATAGTTATGATTGGCTCTAATTCGGTATGCACGCATCAGTAATCTCAATGGGCTTTATGCACTTTAATTTCAGTTATTTTCTTCTCGTTATAGAATAAATTTTCATTGCTTTCATAGAACAAAGTATTATTTCCTTCTAGATTAGTTGGATTTCTATAGATTAAATTTACTTTCTAGTATAATAGATTAAATTTTCTTTCAAGTCCAATATATTAAAATTGTTTTCAAGTCCAATAGATCAAGTTTATTTTCAAAGATCGATAGACTAAATTTATTTTCAAACATCAATAGAATAGGTCTTACTCTTATGTTCAATAGAATATAATTTTAAAAGCTTTTATAACGTAGAATTAGAATAGCATTGTGTTTCAATTCAATGAGATACATTACTTTTCAAGTTCTGAATTTGATACTTTACTAGATATAGCCTTTGAGAAAGAACATGTGTGTGTGTGCTCATTTATATCTTTTCATGAATAGGAGGTTTCATTTTAGCCTCGCAATCATTTCGTTAGATTAATTTCTTCTTTGATTGAGAGTTAATTTCCTAGCGCATATTGTGCAAGTGTACTTCACACGAATATGAACCCTCGATTGATAATTTCATGCTAAGTAATTTAACCAACAACTAAACTACTCAACATTTTTGGTTTCGTTGTCGAGGAAGTATATATAGGTGTTTACTTTCAATTTAGGATGTCTTTCTCTTTACACAACTCTCTTTAGGAGCAATAAGATGAGAGGTAAGAACTTGCACATCACGATTGTAGGGTTCTTCCTAACTATTTTTGTTGGCATTGCATCTCATGATATTTGCATTCATTCTTAGAAGCATAGTTAAAACTCATTAAAATATTTAATATGCATGTATAGAGAATGAGATTCTAGGGGTATATTTGTTAGAGGATGTAGTTCAATCCCAACATCACCAACCACCCCCGCTAGACCACATAATGCGACACCATATTCCATATTTTGCAAGTAGATTGAGACTCCTTGAGGCACACAGATTATAAATTATACCTAGAGAATCACTAACATCATCTACACAAGTAGTGGTAGAAGAACCTACATCTACAATCGAAGGAGTTGTTTTCCTACCTTTAACAGGTGAAAAACTCATTGGACACGAGTTAGAAGTACCTAGTGAGGAAGGAGAAGAAGAGGGAGAAGAAACTTTTCTTAAGGAACCATTGATAGAGGACCCAGAAGAAAAAGAACTAGTTGAAGGAAATCATATTGAGGAACCTTATATAAGTTCTGAATAATCTACAATGGCGGAAGGAGAAGGAGAGGTAAATAATGGATAGGAAATACCATGAATTGGTGGAGGTAGGGAAGGTAGAATACCACAAGGAGGTGGTAGAGTGGGACTAGGTGGAAGAGGAGGAAGAGGAGATGATGGAGGTTATCATGAAGAGGAGGATCCTTTTAGATTTCCTATTAAATATACTAGTATTATTTCTACTATGAAGAATATTTCTCCATCCATTATTCCCAATTTCCATCGTTTAAGAACTGAGGATCCAAAAACATTTATTTTTTAGTTTGAGGTATTTGTTGATCTTACAATTATTTACTTGGTTTTTCCTGCTACATTGAAATATGGGGCTCTTAAATGGTCCATGGGTTTAGGAACTAATTTTATAAGGACATGGGATGACATGAAAATAATATTCTTTAGAAAAATATAAATATTATTTCATACATCATGACCTTAAAAAAGAAATTTTCAAAATGACCCAAAAAGAAAATGAAAATCTTGAAGATTTAGTGGAGAGATTTACTTATAATGTTAAAAGAGCTAAATTACATGATTTATGATTTGACACATTTAAAACTCTCTTACTAAAATCTATAAGGGATGAATGGATTGATCTCCTTAACTTGATGGGTAAAGGAGATGTGTCTTAATTGTCATTCCAAGAGATTTGTGAATTATGCAAGAATATTTCAAAAGGAAAGTCAAAATATGTGAGGAGTCCAAGAGATCTAGTTATGTCAAAAGTAAATCTGCATTGAGAATGGTAAGTAGATCATAACTTGGTAATTTGCTTGATAACTTTAAAATTGATATTCTTGGAAATATTAGTGAGAAAATCGATATGTTAAGAGTGTAAAAAAAGAAAAAAGATTAAAATGTTACTTTGTCTATTTTATGTCCTAGATGTAGGAAGAAACATGCATTACGAGAATGTCCTCTTAATAGTATTGAAATTTGTGTTATATGTGCAGAGACTCATGCTACAATGGATTTCCCTGTAATACCAGGATTAAAATTTGCTTTCCAAGAGGAAGTTGGGATAAGTCAAACAGAACAACTTTTTTATGTCGTTCCTAGAAGGCCTTGGTAGCCTCGACAAAAAGGTATTGCACAAGATCTTAATGCACAATATCAATCTTATGCACAACCACAAAACAATTGGAACACACATTTAGCATGGAAAACTTGGCCACCTTGACCTCAAAATTCATCTTGTTCACAAGGATGGAAGGGTTCCTATGGTAATAATCCCCAATACTCTCAATATTTTCAACAATATTCCCATTATCAACCTTAGTACTATTCTTCATCTCAATTGACTACAATTCAACCCCTTTCGTTACCATCCACTTCATTTCCTCAAAGACCAAATCAGTTGCCTGTGCAACCACTCCCCAATCCCAATAATAAAACACCTTAGAAACCCATTTACAATGTTGAGGCCCAAAAATTTCAAGCTCATATGATAGTTCCTCTAGATATAAATGATTTCCAACTTAAATCTGGTCGACTTTTGCTAAAAAAACACCCTTTGTTGTCATTCAAGAATATAAAGAGAATAAAATTCCTAAAAAGGAAGAATTTCTTGAACAGGAGGAGACTCCTCAAAAGGAATACATTCTGATACAAATAGATGGAAACAAAATAAAACCAGACCTTACCATTCCTATAGTTGAACAACCCTCTATTTCCTTACAAAATCCTTCATTTCCTGAGAGACTTGAAATTGATAAAGGTATAGAGGCAAATAATTTTACCTGATTATAACATGTTAGATGAATTGAAAAATATTTACATCAAGATTCCATTGTTTCAAGCTATACAAGAAATATCTATCTTTGCAAAAACAATAAAGGAGTTGTGTATCAAGACACCTGGAAGAAAAAGATATATATATATATATATATATATATATATATATATAGATATATTTAAAAAGTACAATTGATAGTGAAAATTGCAGACATTATAATGGAAAAAACAATAATTGAAAAATACTTAGATCCAGGTAGTCCCATGCTAAAGATTCATATCAATGGAATTGAAATTAAAAACAGTTGTATTGACTTATGTGTAGCTAAAAATATCATGACAAAGAATACTATGGATAAATTAAGATTAACCAATCTTCAATACACTCCTACTTATTGCAATTAGCAGACAGATTTGTTATCAAACGAGAGGGTATATTAGAAGATGTATAAGTATCCTTAGATTAATGATAGTATCTTATTAATTTCATGATACTAACTGTTAGCCCTGAGGTTCAGTGCTGACTTTTGGAAGGTCAAGGAAGGGCTTGGTCTGCTCTGCTGCTATCAAAAGGGGCCCCACCTGGGTCATTTTCCCCTTCTCCCCTTACCCCGCTCACTTTCTACCCTTCCCGTTCCTTCATTCACCTTCTAAACCCGACAAAACCCCCCTTTTCTAGCCTTAGCCCCAAGCACAAAGCTAAATTACCCATAAAACCTTACCCATATGCCTTACACGCTCATAACTCATCGCACAACATCTCCACCGTCGATCTTCTCCCACCAATCCAACGGCCCATATTGCACCCGATAAAGGCAACCTACCCGATCGGCCTCCACCGTCAGATCACCTCCGCCAGATCTAATGGTCCTCGCACATATCGCGAGGACAACTAGCATAGACAATACCCGCGCGATATGGGTAGTTTTTTCTCTCTCATCCGCTGCTACGTGTCAACCGCTGAATGGAATCACGCAACTTCTGACACTTACCATTTACCGCCCGATGTCTGCACGATAAAAACCATTACTGCCCAAGCTATACCACCCCGCCCGCTAGCGCCCGCACATCTTCATCACCCGATAACCGTCCTATCTACCCATTGAAGATCCAATGGCCTGGATAGGTCCCGCTCTCACCATGACCGATAGCCTTTGTAAATTGATCTCCACCACACATTCTCCATGATCCAGCGGCCACCATTCACGATCATCCCAGCTGTTCATCCACCATGCACTTTGTCCCCACGTCCAGTCTGTTACCCGAGGAAGAAGACAACCAGCTCTATTAGCCTGGTAACAGTCTGACCCCAACAACCGAATTAAATAGAGAGCATGGCCGAATGGAGAAAAGGACACAGCACGACCCCAACAACTGAATTAAATAGTCATGGGACTCCACTGCCATAATCAGTCTAACCTCCTAAAGGACAGCACAGTGCCTTAACTGATCAGGTTTTCACAGTGAAGAAAGCAACCTCATTCAGAGACGCTATCAAACAGTTATATGCAATTGGTGGTCAATTAAAGACCCCCATCCCTAAAAGGCCAGGGGTCCGTTGTAATGAAAAAGTTATAAATAGCCACTAGAAAGATGTAATCAGGGTTGGCATTTGATGTAAGGTTCAACTTCTGGAGACTGTAGTCACTTTGTCACTTGTAGCGTCTCATCTTCATTTTCAGCAATTCAAGCTTCTTTTGTTGTTACATGCACACTGTCCATTTCTTCACTGTTCTAAGCTTATACCTGTGACGTTGTGTTCAATGATTGCTTCCATGTTTAATACTAGATAACTGTCATCTTATCTCTGTATTGAAATATTGAATTTATCAGTGAGTAGGCCACTCAGGTTTCTTCTGTGTCTGATACAAAACAACTGTCATCTTGTCTTTGCATTGATAGATTAGATCTACAAGTTTCTTTACTGGTTGCAGCAGGCCATCACATGGTTGTGTGTATCTACTGGTGTGGTCAGTATTCTCCATATTCACCAAATTCCGAAACTATTGAGCATTGGTGGTCTAAAGCCTTGTCGTCTGAGGGTGTTCATGCCTGTCTGGAGTGAAAACAGAGTAGAAGTGGTTATTTGGCTTGAACTAGACCATCATCCCTTCCAATAAAATTCTACAAAAATAGTTTAATTTATATGTTACCAGGCATCTCTGAGCTACAACCTAGGAGAGTTTCCTAGAGAGCTAACATAATTGGTGTCGTTGCCAGGGAGAGGATATTGAAGCTCGGCTTCCTTGGGAAAACGACACAAATCCAGCTTTGATGATATACAAATTCTAGACACATTTTTGGTTGTAATCATCTATCTGGCAACTCTACTGGAGGTTGAAACTATTGGCAACTCCACATCACAGTTCTGGCTCAGTTTGTGAGGCACACTCAGAGAAATCATCAGAAATCACCAGCTGACCCAGTACCTGACCCTGAGAATATTATCAAGGAAAGAAAGACATCATAAAAGGGAGCATCAGGATCAGGTAATCCTAAACAATCTTATGCATCTCTGCAAGAAAGGCTTGTAACAGAGCAAATACATATTGAGAATATAGCCTCTAGCATTATCAATGAAGAGAAATTTTCAGAGATTCATAAAGCTCCTTATTATTTAGGTCCTCCTTTGGATTTCATCCCAAAGGAAACCTCCCCTCCTGTCCATCATATTCCTTTAACCCTATCAGTCATTTCTCAACTCCCTATCTTTCAAATTGCCAACACTCTTTCATCTGCCCCAGTCATGGCAGGCCCACAAGCACCCACCAAAATGGAAAGAATCATAGCTAATAGGTATGGACCCTTGGTCTTGCCTACTCCTTTGAATGCTATGCCTATAGGAGAATATCAGAAGTACATGCCTAAGTTCACTGGGACAGAAGGAGTCACAACAGAAGAACATCTTGAGTCCTTCTATAACTATGCTGATAATCTAGACGTTAGTGAAGATAATGTGTGGATGAGAGTTTGTCCAAAGCCTAAATGGAGAGGCTAGAAAATGGTTCAGAGAATTAACCCCTAGGTCTATAACAGACATTGAGGCCTTAGATGATGTGTTTTTAAAGAATTGGGGGGATAAGAAAGATCTGCTCTACTATCATACTGAGTTTGGGAACCTGAAAAGGGAAAATGGGAAGTCACTTTCTGATTTTAATAAAAGGTTTAACCGCATGTACAACAAGATACCAGCTGAAGTGAAACCTACTCCCACCTTTTCCAAGCTTACCTATGCCAATGCCTTTGATTCTGACTTCTGCCAGCTATTGAGAGAAAGAAGATGTGCTTCTTTGGCTGAGATGTAGGATGTAGCCTTGGAGGTAGAATCTAATATCATAGCTGCAGAGAAACTCAAAGGACATGTTGATCGAAGGAGACAGAGGGATGAATCTTCTTCATCTTCAGACCCAAGATAGACAAAATGACCAAGATGATAGAGTCATTGGCCTCTGAAATCTCCAAGCTGAAGGTTTAGCAGCATTCAGGGAGAGGAAGGGTTCCTAATGCATTTGCTCCTAGAAATCCAAACCCATATAGGAGAGCAAATGAAAAATTGCAGATCATGCAAAGAGGCAAAGAGGCCAGTGAAGAACAAAAAGTGAAGACTCCTTTCCAGAACGTAGTCATGGAGGAGGAGCAGTTTGATGAAGAGGATGAGATCCACTGCATGGAAGACAAAGGCAATGCTTCCTTTTTGACATTAGCTGCCTATGAGGAGTCATTACTCAAGGACCAAACTAGCCAGGAGTGGGACAGAGAAGTTGTTCTGCAAACTAAAAATCAGCAGAGATATAACTTGAGGTCACGGATGAGTAATGACAAAGAAAGCCCTGTCCAAAAGACCGTTGTCCCTGCAGAACAGTAAGCTAACAAGAAAAAATGACCAGCAACTGATCCCAAAATCCTCAAAGCACCAGCTCAAGAGGGAAGAGGTCCTGACAAGTCCCCTTCCCCTTTCAGTTTTGAATCAAAAGTCCAAAAGTTGAAAATAGTTGTGCCTCTGATAGAACTAGTAAAGAATGAGGTCTTTAAGAAACCCATCCTTGATGCCCTTGAGCTCAAAGCCACACAAGCCTCCAATGACTATGTGAATTTGCAAGATGATAAACCTGCAGTTGTTCTTAGCCCAATGACTAAACCCTCTGATGATAGTTCCCCATCCTGCTATGTATCCTTGACCATTCATGACAAAATCCTTCACAGTTGTCTGCTGGACATAAGTTCCAATCATAATCTAATTCACAAGGTCGTCATGGATGAGTTAGGCCTTGACATCACTAGACCTTATCATGACTTGTTCTCCCTTGATTCTAGAAAAGTGAAATGTTTGGGGTTAATCAAAGACTTGGCCATCACCTTATCTCAACTTCCCATGAAGAGCATGATGATGGATATTGTGGTAGTAGATGTCCCTCCTAATTTTGGCATGCTACTTTCCAAAGGATGGATTAAGAGGTTGGGTGGGACATTGCAAAATGACCTGTCCTATGCCACTGTCCTGGCTTTTGGAGGAGAAAACAGGAGATTGTACAGAGAAGCTCAGCTGACCTATATCATCAGTGATGAAAAGAACCCCACCAATCATCCCATATATGTTGTGGACACTGATTTTGGAGCATGTATTCTCCAGATTGAAGAATCCCAGTTGGCCTCAGTGCAGCTCAAGAAATCAGTATGCCAGGTCATGGGGAAAGAAGGGCCACAACTTTGGGATATGTTCTTTGACAGAGCTTGCTCTAGGGAAGTTGCAAGAGCAGGTGTGGTGCTGGTATCCCCAACACAGGAATGCATACATCTGTCGTTCAAGATGACTTTTCAGGTCACCAATCATATAGCAGAGTATAAGGTTTTGATATTGGTTTTAAATGCTGCTAAAGAAATGGGAATCAGAGACATAAAGGTGTTTGGAGATGCCGATCTCATCATTCAACAAGTGAACAAAACGTTCCAAGAAAAGCACCCAAGGCTGAAAGCGTACAGAGATGAGGTATGGTGGCTTAAAAATTCCTTTAGTATCTTTTGTATCTTGTATATTCCTAGAGTCAAAAATCAACTTGTTGATTCACTCGTTGTATCTGCTAGCATGTTCATACTTCCCATGCCCCCTAAATTGGCTTATGAGGTTCAGGTAAAATATAGACCATCTCTGCCTGATAATGTCAAATACTGGAAAGTTTTTGAGGATGATAGTGAAGTCAATAGGTTTCTGCAAGTCATTGATGAATTCTCTGAAATGAAAATTGACCAAGAGAATTAAGCCATGGAGGAATGTCATCCATCTCAGCAGAGAAACAAAATTGGCCAGGACAACATTGTACAATTGCCTAGTAACCATATACCTAAAGGGTTGGTGCCTCTAGAGAAGCTGTTTGACCATAATGATGTACCTTATAGGCCTGCCTAGCAAGAAAATAGGTCTACAGTCCATAGGCATAACATAGGAAGCCCAGATCATCCAAAGTATATAAATTTGTCCACCCATTTGTCTACTGCCCATAGTTCTGAATATTGCACCTTGATGAAGCAATTTTCTGATGTCTTTGCCTAGGAATACAGTGACATTAAGACTTATGACAAAAATGTCATCCAGCATAAGATCCCACTGGAGAAAGACACCATCCCTTTCAAGTAGAAACTGAGACCCATAAGCCCTATGTTGCTCCCTTTGATTGAAAAGGAAATCAAGAAATTGATGGCTACCAAGATCATAGTCCCCCTGAGGTATTCAAAGCGGGTAGCCAACCTGGTAGTTGTGAGGAAGAAGAGAGGGGAAATTAGGTTGTATGTTGATTTCATAAACTTGAACAAATGCTCTAAAAAGGATAACTATCCCCTGCCCAAAATGGATCATTTGCTGCAGAAGGTTTCAGGGGATAAAGTCATGTCTTTCTTGGATGGATTTTCAGGGTACAACCAAGTTGTTGTACATCCAGAGGACCAAAAAAATATTGCCTTCACCACTCCTTGGGGCACTTTTATGTACTCGAAGATGCCATTTGGACTGATGAATGCTGGGGCCACCTTTCAAAGGGCCATGGATATAGCTTTTGTAGGTGAGAAGGATAAGTTTTTCCTTATCTACCTTGATGATATAACAGTTTACTCCAGCAGTCATCAGGATCATTTGCAACATTTGAAGAGAGTGTTTCTGAAGTGTAGAAAGTTTGGGATTTCAATAAATCCTAAGAAGTCACAATTTTCTCTAGAAGAAGGTAAACTCTTAGGACATATCGTTTCTGCTCCAGGTGTCAAGATCGACCCAGAAAGAGTTAAATCAATACAGACATGGTCTCTTCTAAGGTCGAAAAAGGACGTTCAATCTTTTTTGGGAAAGATCAACTTTGTGAGGAGATTTATTCCCAATTTTTTCAGAACTAGTGAAACATATCACCTCCATGCTAAAAAAGGGATCAGAGATTAAATGGACCGAAGCAGCAAGAATTTCTTTTGAAGCCATCAAAAGAGCTATTATGGAAGCTCCCACTCTAATCAGCTCAGACTATAACAAGGAGTTCCATATCTTCTCTTTTGCTTCCTGTGACACCCTTGTAGCAGTCTTGTTGCAGAGAGATGTTGAAGGTACAAAGCACCTGGTGGCCTTTTTCAGCAAAACTTTGAGGGATGTTGAATTAAGATAAGACATTTTTGAAAAACAAGCTTATGCTCTTATTAAATTTTTAAAGGCATTCCGAATCTACATTCTACATTCCAAGGTGATTGCCTTTGTACCCTCGTCTTCAGTAAAGGATGTCCTCACGTAGCCGGATGTTGATGGAAGAAGGGATAAATGGATTGCAAAGATCATTGAGTTCAACATCGAATTAAAGCCCACCAAGCTTGTCAAAGGCTAGGTCCTGGCTAAGCTTATAGCTGAAGAAAATGGCATACTGCTGGACATAAATTGCATAGGTGCAGATTTGGAGGTTGAACAAGCAAAGGAGGCAACAGAAGAACGAAGGTAGAGCCAATCATTGGATGAGAACTTGGCTACTTGTGAATGGTATTCCAGTGTAGCTCATTTCTTATCAAAACTAGAGGTTCCCCTAGGCCTCAGCTCAAGTCAAGCCATGACCATCAAGCTCAGAGCAGCCAAGTTTTGTATTAATAAGAACCTGCTTTATTGGAGGGACCCATCTGAAATCCTCTTAAGATGTCTAGACAAGGAGAAATCTGCGGAATCCATGCATCAGTTCCATTCTAGCATTTGTGGAGGGCATCATTATTGGAAGACGACAGCCCACAAGATCCTCAGAGTTGGGTATTATTGGCCCACTCTATTCTCTTATGTGTTTTCATTGTCAGATCTTGTGATGAGTGCCAGAGATTTGCAAGAAGACAGCAGCTGAAATCTTTGCCCCTGAAGCCAATACGCACTAATGGCCCTTTCCAGCAGTGGGTGCTAGATTTCATAGGGGAGAATAATCCACATTCCAGTGGCAAGCATAGATGGATTTTAGTAACCACTGATTATTTTACCAAATGGATCGAGACCATCCCCACCAAGAAAGTTGATCACCAAGTTGTCATGAAATTCTTGACAGAAAACATTTTTACCAGCTTTGGCTGCCCAAACAAATTGGTTACAGATAATACAGTAGCTTTCAGGGTAAAAGAGTTGGTGGACATGTGTGACTCAATGGGAATTAAACTAGTGCATTCCACCTCATATTATCCTCAAGGCAATGGCCTAGAGGAATCGTCAAATAAGAGCCTGGTAAGGATAATCAAAAAGTTGTTGGAAGACAATAAAAGGAGCTGGGATTCCAAACTGAAGTTTGCATTATGGGCTAACAGGGTTACCGCCAAGAAGTCCACAGGGAATTCTCCATTCAAGTTGGTATATGGCACTGAGGTTGTATTCCCAATCCAATTGACCCTCCCTGTGGCCAAATTCTTGCAAGAAGAGCAAAACGAGGAAAATGACATGGCAAGGAGAATTAATGACTTGGCTGAATTTCATCAGATCATAGATCAATTGATTGAGAGGTCTGAAGCACACCAAAGGAAAATCAAGGAAGCTTTCGACAGAAAGGCAAAGATGGAAAATTTTCAAGTTGGGGACTGGGTTCTCAAATGGGATGCACTGAAGGAAAAGAAAGGCAATCACGGTAAATTTGATGCTCTATGGACAGGACCTTTTGTCATCTCTCATGTCCAGGGAAACAATACTTTCATGCTGCAAAGTGTGGAAGGAGAAATAGTTTCTGATGGCCCAGTAAATGGGAAGTTTTTGAAAGTTTATTTTGTTTAAGGCTCTCAGGCCTCAGTATTGTAAATATGTTATTTTTACAAGTTTTAGTATAGGCTTAAATAGACTCCATGCCCAATGGAATACTAGGCAATGTTTTTGATCTTGTTTTATGTAGAAGGCAGTGGTCTACGGTTCTTGAAACCTCATAGGGAGGATTTCATCCCCAGAAGGAGCCAGTGTTAGCCCTGAGGTTCAGTGCTGACTTTTGGAAGGTCAAGGAAGGGCTCGGTCTGCTCTGCTACTGTCAAAAGGGGCCCCACCTAGGTCATTTTCCCCTTCTCCCCTTACCCCGCTCACTTTCTACCCTTCCCTTTCCTTTATTCACCTTCTAAACCCGAAAAAACCCCCCTTTTCTGGCCTTAGCCCCAAGCGCAAAGCTAAATTACCCATAAAACCTTACCCATATGCCTTACGCACTCATAACTCATCACACAGCATCTCTGCCGTCGATCTTCTCCTGCCGATCCAACGGCCCATATTGCACCTGATAAAGGCAACTTGCCCGATCAGCCTCCACCGTCAGATCACCTTTGCCAGATCTAACGGTCCTCGCACATATCGCGAGGACAACTAGCACGGACAATACCCACATGATATGGGTAGTTTTTTTCTCTCTCATCCGCCGCTACGTGTCAACTGCTAAATGGAATTACGCGACTTCTGACACTTAACATCTACTACCTGATGTCCGCACGATGAAAACCATTACCGCCCAATCTGAACCACCCCGCCCGTTATCACCCGCACATCTTTGCTGCCCGATAACCGTCTGATCTACCCATTGAAGATCCAATGGCCCTGATAGGTCCTGCTCTCACCATGACCGATAGCCTTTGTAAATTGAACTCCACCACACATTCTCCCTAATCCGACGGCCACCATTCACGATCATCCCAGCCATTCATCCACCATGCACTCCATCCCCACGTCTAGTCTGTTACCTAAGGAAGAAGACAACTAGCGTTGTTAACCTAGTAACAATCTAACCCCAACAACCAAATTAAACGGAGAGCATGGTCGAATGGAGAAAAGGACATAGCACGACCCCAACAACCAAATTAAACAGTCATGGGACTCCAATGCCATAATCAGTCTAACCTCCTAAAGCACAGTAGAGCACCTTAATTGATCAGGTTTTCACTATGAAGAAAGCAACCTCATTCAGAGACGCTATCAGACAGTTAAATGCAATTGGTGGTCGATTAAAGACCCCCATCCCTAAAAGGCCAGGGGGTCGTTGTAATGAAAAAGTTATAAATAGCCACCAGAAAGATGTAATGAGGGTTGGCATTTGATGTAAGGTTCAACTTCTGGAGACTGTAGACACTCTGTAACTTGCAGCATCTCATCTTCATTTTCAGCAATGCAAGCTTCTTTTGTTGTTACATGCTCACTGTCCATTTCTTCTCTATTCTAAGCTTATGCTTGTGGCACTGTATTCAATGAATACTTCCATGTTTAATACTAGATAACTGTCATCTTATCTCTGTATTGAAATATTGAATGTATCAGTGAGTAGGCCACTCAGGTTTCTTCTATGTCTGATGCAAAACAACTGTCATCTTGTCTTTGCAATGATAGATTAGATCTAAACGTTTCTTTACTGGTTGCAGCCGGCCATCACATGGTTGTGTGTATTTGTTGGTGTGGTCAGTATTCTCCATATTCACCTAATTCCTAAATTGTTGATCATTGGTGGTCTAAATCCTTGTAGTCTAAGGGTGTTCATGCATGTCTGGAGTGAAAACAAAGTAGAAGTGGTTATCTGGCTTGAACCGGACCATCATCCCTTCCAATAAACTTCTACAAAAATAGTTTAATTTATATGTTACCAGGAATCTCCGAGCTACAACCTAGGAGAGTTTCCTAGAGAGCTAACACTAACTCCCAAAAATAATCTAGGAGGACATCCATTGATTCTTGGTAGGTCGTGGTTAGCTACAGCTTATGCATTCATAAGTTGTAGGTCTAGCGATATGTTTATTTCATATGGCAATACCACTAGAAATTTCACATTGTATCCACCCAGAAGAGAAATAACTTTGAGATAAAAATTTATGGATTGAAGATGATGATGAAGAGTTTGAATATATTCAACCAGTTTTAACCATTTCACAAAATGAAGAGGAAGATCAATTAATGAATTTAATAAATAATCATGATTTTTCTTCATATTGTGAAAAAATATTATTGTGTGCACATGCTAGATCAAAGTTTTCAGGAAAATTGTGGAATTGAATATTTCTCATCTCGACAATCCAAAATATCATTAAACTCTATGGAAAAGTTTGGCAATTGTTTGGTAGAAATTTATCTAGGTAAAACATTAAATATTAATAATAACTTGGAATAATTTTTAAAAAAAATTAATAGAGATGCTACAAAAACATTTATCTGCATTCGCATGGGAATATACAGACATGAGAAAGAAATCAATCCAAACACATGTATGCATCATATTTATATACAAGAGAATCTAAAACTTGTAAGACAACTTCAGAGAATAATGAATCTTAATATGAGGGAGATTGTTAAAGAAAAGTTGCAAAAATTTCTCAATGTGAATTTTATTTACCCCATTTCAAATAACTGTTGACCTGGGTTGTCATTGATGTCAATATGGCAATATTCTAGATACTAGATGATCCATGAAGGGGAAGCAGAGCAGATCCATGAAGAGACAGGAGAAAGGCCATCAGGATAGCCAAGCCATGAGCAAGAGTCTGTTAACGGAGGAGTTAACAAAGGAGGCATATCAAAGCTATTGCTTATGCTTAAGAGTATTGCAGAATATCAGAGCAAGAGAGGCATATCTGAAAAGGCAGAAGCCATCAAGGTGTGAAGGTATCAGAGGAGGTCATTAAAATACATTGCAAAGACAAAGGAAGACATTGGAGCAAGAGGAGCCATCGGAGGAGCATCGCATGTATACATGCCCAAGAAGAACTGAGAGGAAGAAGTCATCAAAAGAGGAGTTAACATATCAGAGGAAGCAAAACAGAGCTATCAGAGCTACAGGAGGAGTATTGCAGAATATAAAAACAGAGCATATCAGAGGAGCAAACAAAGCTATTGGAGGAGAAAAATAGAGCTGTCAGAGGCATATGGGGAGTATCGGGAGCAATGTATGCCAGAGAAGGACTATTGGGAGTAATGGATGCCAAAGAAGAAAAATCGAGGGTAATATATGTCATTGATGCCAAGAGGCGGAAAACATATATATATGCAATATACACTATCGGAGGCAAAAAACATATACATATATGCAATATACACTATCGGAGGCGAAAATAGTGTATATATCAGAATACACTATCGGAGGCATAATATATATATATATATATATATATATATATATATATATATATATCGGAACATAGAGGTGGATTATATGTATATATCGGCGATATCATAATCAACGGGTTCTACAATGAGCCACTACCCGAAACCCTCGACAGCGTTATATATGTGCGGATCCAACAAGACATATCTGTCCGCGTGTATAAACAGGTGAAGTCCGCTAAGTGTGTCAAAGCATGGTTTTTAAGTGTATTTCATATATTCAGGCTTTAAGTCTTGCCATGTTAAAACATGCAAATTTGCAAAAAAAAAAAAATATATATATATATATATATCATATAATTGCGATATGTTGTGGACCCGCTGCAACATTATGCAATGGTTTAATATTATATCGCATCCGCCCATCGGAACTCACATATCGCAATATACAAAGGGGTGTCACCCCTGAAAGCGTCGATTGCGATATATGTTGCAGACCCGATGCAACATTACAGTTTGGCTTAATATCATATTGCATCCATAGGAGAATCGGCCATCAGCCATCAGAAAGGACCTCCGGAAGCTGCGACTACCGATTGCGATTACACAGCGGACCCGATGCAATTATAGATGCGGGTGTAATGATTTTTAAGTCTGCCCTTAAGCGTCTCGGTCGACTTTTTCCATATATTCTTGTGTATTACAAATAATTGTATTGTGCGGGATTTGAAGGCCAAAATGCATAAAAAATGCTCCTGATAGTTCAGGAGGCCTGAACGATGGCAATTGTGATTGCGATGGTGATGTGGCATGTGGGGCCTTCCTGATTGGTACAGTATTTCCGTTAAATAGTAAAGTCCTGTGTATGAACGTTATTAAAGAAGAAAAAGGGGCCTCTCTGATATGGTTTAATAAACATCATTTCCTTTGTAATTCAGCCTTCTCTTCTATATTAACATGTCCGTGAAGCATTGGCTAATCTGAATAGGCAAAGGAAACTACAGCGACCGAGGAGGGCAGTCGAAGGATCAAGCGAGGCAAAGGAAACTATAGCGACCGAGGAGGAAGCCGAAGAGCGAGCAGAAAGAGGAAATTGATGGTCAGAAGCATTATGAAGATACAGAAACAGAGAACAAGGAAAGAGGAAGTGTTGTTGAAAAATCTGGAGGAAATAGAGGCAACTGTAGGGTCCAGCAGAACTAAAAAGGGCCAAAGGACCAACAGGACAGGACGCATTCGAAGGGTGAGCTTCTCTGCTAATCGTGTTACCCTGTGAAAGAATTAATCAAGTACACAATGCAGTCTGTAGAACAATTCTCGAATGTAATAAATAAAGTTTTATCTGACATTGTTTGAAGGAAGAAGTAGTTAGAAGGGAAGCAGTCATGGTGAAGCATTTATTGTGACAGTAAGAACAGATGCTTGAACATAAAGTTGTTTCTTATGCAAAGCTTAATGTAGCTAATAGTAGACTCACTAAAGCTATGTGGAGACATTATCAGAGGTCATGAAGGCTATTGGAGACTCTATGTGGACAATATGAAGAGTTGTAAAGACTCCTTCATAAGAAGACTAGTTGTCATTGATGTTGTAGCATGGAGACTACAGTGAAGCTATAAACAGACAGAACTCAATAAATAAGAGTTCTGAGAGCAAAACATTACTATCAAACATGCCTTGACAAGATTGGGTCAAAACCCTTGGGGTTGGTGCCTCAGAAGTAAGAAGGATTGGAGTCCTTGGGGTTGATGCCTCAGAAGTAAGAAGGATTGGATTCCTTGGGATTGGTGCCTTAGAAGTAGGAAGGATTGGTATCCTTGGGACTAGTGTCTCAGGAACTAGAAGGATTGAAGTCCTTGGGAGTTAGTGCTCCTAAGTCCAATATTGTTGCCTTAGTGAAACAGAGTTGGAGCTCTGGAGGTTGGAGCCTCACAAAAGTCCAAGTTGGTGCTTGGAAACTGATTGCAACCATTTATATATTGTATCTATTTTATTGCAAAGATTATATTAATAAAATAATTTATACTTGTTGTTCATCTTGTGTTCTGAATATAAATTTTTTAACTGGTAAAACAATAGTTGAAAAAGAAATATTGATTCACCCCCCCCAGTATTTCCAACAATAATCAATGGGTTCCCTTCGATATTGTGCCTAAGAAAAATGGAAAGTAGAGTATGCATAGATTATCAAGAATTAAACAAATCAACTCTAATATATTTTTTTCCACTACCTTTAATTGATAAAGTATTAAATACATTATCATGGAAGAAATGTTTATCTTTTATTGATTGTTTACGTGGATATTCAACTTGCAGCTGGAGATCAAGATAAGATAAATTTTACATGTCCAAGGGGTATGTATGCATATAGGGTACCTTCTTTTGGTTTATGTAATGCACTTACTACATTTCAGAGAGGAGTATTAAGTATCTTCTCTGACTTGATCCATCACTGTGTAGAAGTATATGTGGATGACTTTACTATTTATGGGAAAAACTTTTGACAAAGCTATGAAAAAATTAGAAAAAGTTCTTATTAGATGTAAGTAAGTTAATCTTTCATTAAGTAATGACAAATTTTTTATGATGTTTAATGAAGGAATTGCTTCGGATCATCATATTTCAGGTGTTGGAATCAAAATGGATTCATTAAAGGATGAAATTATTTCCAAAATTGCAGTACCTACATGTCAAAAATATGTTTGAAGTTTTCTTGGATTCAGAGGTTACTGTAGAAAGTTTATATAAAACTTCACAAATATTACTTCACCACTTTTTAAATTACTCACTAAATATTGTGAATTTTATTAGAATTCTCATTGTTAAAAATATTTTGAATTGTTGAAACAGAGGATTTCTGAAGCACCAATTTTAAGAGGATCAAATTGGTCCCTCCCATTCCATATTTCTATTTATGCTTCAAATACAACCTTAGGAGTTATATTGGGACAAAAATACTTAACTCCATATGTTATATATTATACAAGTAGAAATTTGACTCCTGTAGAGTTAAATTATACAATAACAGAAAAATAGTTTTTAGTAGTTATTCATGCCATTAATAAATTTACACATTACATCACTGGGTATGACACTTTTATTCATATAGATCATTATGTTATTAAATACCTTATGAACAAACCAATTACTAAATGGATTTTATTGTTACATGGATACAATATTACCAATTTAGATAGGCCAGGAAAAGAAAACACAGTGGTTGGTTTCCTTTCTAGGATGCAAAATGATAATAATGATACTCTTGTAATAGATAATTTTCCTGATGAATATAGTTTTGCAGTATCTACTAAGAATATTTGGTCTACAGATTTTAATTATTTGGCTACATGTAAATTTCCTCTTTAGCTATCAACTAGAGAAAGACAAAAAACTATCAAAGTCAATATACCTTATTCTTGGATAGAAGGAGAATTGTACTGAATAGGACTTGATCTATGTAGAAATTCCAACTGTAGATCAACAGATTATGCAATGTACTAAAGCAAAATACAAGATCTACTTCTACAATAAACTTTGCAGAAGCTTAATCGTATATGAGCAAGATCAATGAGAACACATATAATTGAGAATGAGAAATCAATCACACATACCACAGAAGAAATAACCCGGGGAAATCCTCAGCCTAAAACCCCAATCTCTGTATTATCATACAAGTGGAAAATATGTTCCAGTTACAAAAAGAATCAGCTCTCAAGCTATCTTTCTCTCTCTGCAATCAAACTGTTGCTCATAGACAATCAAAGGCTTCTCATAAACCTTCTCCTCTACCCTCCAAACCTCCTATTTCCTTGCGCAGTTTCTCCTGGGTCCTCCAGTTGTCACTTGTGTGTAATAATCCCTCACACACTACTCTGACCTCTTAAATAACTGCACAAACCTAAAGGAGATAATTCCTTCTGCATGGATGAGTTTCCTTTATAGGAAAAATCCTCCAACTGATAGTACATTGTCCCTTCCTCTAATCTCAACTGGGTCTCTGATTGAACTGACATGCATGAGTTATTTATGAGAGAATATTCAGTTATCTGAAGTGCAGCAGCTACATGCATGCATGCATTAACTAACTGAACTCACAATTAATTCCACAAACTGTTGGAACTAATCTAACTGGACTTAACTCAGTTAACTGAGCTAACTAATTACAACTCATCCTTATCTCTTTAACTAAAGGATAAATTCCTCAATCAATGGAGAAACTGTTGCATGTCTTCACATAGACTTCATGTTTGATTTTCTCCAACTAATTAACTCAAGATGAATTAATTAATTATTTTACAAACAGTTGCTAAGATCAAATTCGAATTTTACTTCTCAATTTTAGTTCAGGGACTAACTAAAATTGGAATCTATCCCAAAATACTATTTATAGAAATTCTATTTTTAGCACTTCCATTTTTCATTCCTTGTTGCTATGTCCAACACTAGTACCCGAACTATTATTTATAGCAGTGCTATTTTTAGCACCTCTATTTTTAGCATTTCTTGTTGCTATTTTCAACAATTCGCTCATTAGAAAATGTGTTTGAGAAGATAAAGTACCTGATATAATTAAAGCATGTCATGATGAACCTTGTGGAGGACATTTTTCCGACAGATGAACTGCATATAAAGTACTTCTTTTGGGATATTATTAGCTTTCCCTTTTCAAGGATGCCAAAGAATATGTCAAAAAATGTGATAGTTTTTAGAGAATTGGGAGACCTATTTAGTCAAATGAAATGCCTCTACAACCATAGGTACTAATAAAGCCTTTTGAAAAATGGGCTCTCAGATTTTATTGGACCTATTAATCCTCCATCCATGCAAAAGATGCATATACTTGTTTGCATTGATTATGTTACCAAAAGGGTAGAGGCTAAACCACTAAATTTTACTACTGAAAATGTCATTTTTACATTTCTTTTTGAGGATATTTTCACTCATTTTGGTGTACCACAAGAAATTGTAATGGATCAGGGTGCACAATTTACATCCAAGCTAGTGTAGAATATTATGGAGCAATACAAGATCACATCATAAATAAACTCCATGTCATCCACAAGCTAATGGAAAAGTGGAATCCACAAACAAAGTTCGTGAAGTCATACTGACCAAGATTGTACATTTACATAGAAGAGACTGGGCAGACAGACTTACGGGAGCACTATGGGCATACCGAACCACATGGATTGAATTCCAAGTGGAGCCTTACAAGGTAACAACAAAATTGGGGCTAGAACTCTCTGAAGTCCAAAAGCAAAGGTTGGCACAATTTAATGAATTGGATGAGATTTGACATGGTGTCATACAAAGGACAAACATAATCCAGCGGTAAAGGACAATATGGCATGATAAATTCATCAAAGTAAAAAAGTTCAAGTTAGGTACCTATGAGATAGAAATTGTTTTTGACAATGGAGCGGTTAGAATTAAGACCATTGATGAAGTGATCACTTTTCTTGTTAATAGATGTGGACTAAAGCTATATCATATGCCCTTAACAAGAGAATAAATTCTTCAAAGTCTACAAGAAAGTTCTAATTTGAAATTGGTAGGGAAACATTAGATGAAATTTTAGCCTAAAAGTGCCCATGAAATTTTCACGTAATTTTTATGTCATAATATGTAAACCAATCAAAATCCTTTAAATTTCAAAAGACGTACATGTAGATATTTTAGAGGCGAAAGAAGAAAAACTACTTTTTTAATTGTATTTTTTTCTCATCTCCTTATAGATTTACTCAAATTTCAAGTGTAAATGCTCATTGGATGCGGAATTAAATTCTACATCCAACGAGTACCCATTATGCATACTTTTGAGAAGACCCAAATTTATAAAAATTGAAGATACATTAAAAAAAAAACATGTTGAACATGTTTTTTAATGTATCTTCAATTTTTATCAATGTGGGTCCTCTTAAAAGTATGCATAATTGGTACTCGTTGGATGTGGAATTTAGTTCCGCGTCCAATGAATATATACACTTGAAATTTGAGTAAACCTATAAGGAAATAACCCAAAAATACAATTTAAAATATATATATATATATATATATATATATATATATATATATATATAGTTTTCTTTTTTTCCCTCCAAAATTCATAACTCTTGTTTTATTATTTTGACTACTATTTTATTAGTTTTCCTGAGGCCACTTTTGGGCTGAAATTTCCTCTAATTATAGATCCTTCTTCTTTACCACCAAAACATATGTAATTTTTTCTATTAAAAAAAATATATATATATATATATATATAGGCATTTTTATGAAAACCAACATTGTTGGCACACACAATGTAGAAAAACACTAGTTGAAAACCATATCCTTTTGGCAACTTGGATTTTCCTTTTTCCCTTCATTTTCCCCAATTCTCTTTTCCCTTTCTTTTTTGCAAAATAAATTTTTAGTTCAAACTAATTGGTTTGAATAATTTGTTTCTCTTTTAAAAAGAGAACTCATCAGCATTTATTAGCATCATCAGCCTCAAGCAGCAAGTATTCTAAAGAATTGAAGCAAAATTTTGAAGATTGTCAACATTTCCTAGCCACTATAACATTCCATAGTTGATTCATTAAAAAATCATTTTGGACTTGCAAACAAAGAAAAAACAAATCACAATAGTGATGTATGAAAGAAGGTAATTATATGAATAGTCAATCAATTTTATTAAAGTAGAAACTATAGATATTTGAGTTGATGGACTAATATTAAAGTTTAAAAGGCTCTCATATAGTTCAATGATAACATATATTATAACTCACTCCCTATCATTTTGTTCCATCATATCTGAGAAATATCCATATCCTATTCGAAAAATTTAAAACTCCAAACCCTATGTCTATATCAAAGGATCGTATCCAAATGGTTCATGGGAATTTATGATTCAAAAAGGGAGATTCCTATTATAATACTACCACTGAAATTCTTTCACTTCCATTTAATTCAAAATCTCTTACCGAATTTTATTCATCTCATCGTCCATTTTTTCCATTGGTGTACTGTCAAAAAGGTGATTTAGGCGCAAGACTTCCTCTACATCAATGGGAGTCATCATCTACCACAAGCCAGTGGTTGGAAATTTCTTAAGTGTCTACCCCAAAGTCAGAGAGAAATTATAGAAAGTAGAATGGTTAAGGTTCTTTGAGAAGTTTAATTGGTCTAGATTGGATCATCATATTGTTTGTCATCCATCTTGATGCATTCGGAGTGGGAAAAGTAGAGGAATAAACTAATCAGACCGTTTTTATCGTCGGGGCCCAGTTTGGCAAAATGTGGTCAAAAACCTTATGGGAGTGTTTTGAGGCATAAAACGACGTTATTTGGGGGTAAAACTTTGTGGCTTTAGCGCAGGACTTTTTTATGTTATTCTACACAGATATTTCCAACGACACAAGAAGCGCGTCAATCGGAGTTTGTATGCAAAAGTTATGTCACTTAGAAGTTGACCTCCCTATTTTCACCACCATGGTTTAAGAGGATGTCACGTCAGCCCCCATTATTCATGGAAAATGGGCTAGCCACATGTTTTTGATGTAAAAGGCTCTAGAAGATTCTATATTGTAACTCTAGGTAAAAGTTGATATAGTCAAACTTAACCACTAGTAGGCTATCGGGTTGTGTTATAACTAGGCCACTAGGAAGAAGAGGCATTTCATTACTTCGAGATTATTTTGTTCCATAACTGAGAAATGATAGCCAAGAGAGATAGAAGGTAGAGCACACAAAGAGGATATGTCCACTGTAGCAACCTACGGGCCATAGGGAATACTTCTTTGTAAATGCAGCCTTATTTTACATACAGAGAAAAAGAGCAAAGCAACCTCACCTTCCAGTTGGGTTTTCTTCCAAAAGGGTTTCCCAGAGCATATCTTGTGTCTTATTTGTGTGTATGATCTTATTTTTTCGTTCTCTACTTTTTGGCATAATTATCATTCGCATGCATTCACTAATTACAGTTAAATTTACAAATCTAGAGGTTTAATAAAACTGTAATAGTGTAGAAATTCAAAATTTTTAATATAATATTATCAGATCTATTGTGACGAATTGTCCAATCAAATATCCATGGAAGTTTACGAATCATTGATGGCCATGAAGCAAAAGTAACCAGAGCATTTGCGCGAGTATTTGATAGGGTTGAAGAGGAGATTGGGAACATAAAATTAAAATTGATCGAGTTATTTATCACTAAAGCAACAAAACTCCCTAGAAATAGTGAGAGTTGGTTCAAAAATCAGAGATTAAAGGATGAAAAGTGGAAATCCTTCTTACATAACCCAGGTATGGATATCTCGTCATTCAAGAAAGGTATTCGTGTTTTTACATTGAAATCAAAATGGCGCAATTTGTTGTTTGTCGTACAAAAACTCATCATCGGTGAAGGAAGATATAGAACCCTTCTCTTTTATAATTCTCGATTATTAATGGATTTCATCAGAGGGAAAGAGTTCAATTTACCATATTATCTCATGTGGATTTAAAAGAAAATGGCATTTAACATTCAATGAGATTCAATAAATATAGACAGAGTGTTGTATTGTCATGGTTTAATCAAGATACTGGTCAAGACAAAACTAAGAACTAAAGGTGATAATTGGAAGGACTTCTTGGTGCGAAATCATTTCATTGAAAGTTCAGATGAGGAAAAAATAAAGAAGACTAGAAGAAGTCGAAGAAAGGTTTCCTCAAACCCTAACCCTGAGCAAGTAGTTAAAGGAAACGAGAATTTGGTCGCTAACAATGTAGTAGAGACAGAGGTTCATAAAATTTAAGACATGGAAGAAGATATCACACTCAAAGAGCTGGAAAAACAAGAAAAATCCTCTAGGGGTAGACCCAAGAAAGGAAAAAAAAGGAAATCAAGCAGAGAAGAAGGACGAACCAGAGGATATTAGAAGAAATAAATCCAGTCAAAGAACATAATAAAACCTCAGAAGCGGAGCATTAAAAGGAACAATGACCAAGAAACAGCAGAGCATGCACAACAAGAAAGGAAGAGTAGAAGGTTTACAAGAAGCATGACTAGACAAGTCAGCCAGAATCCACCTGAAACCACACAGATTGATGAAATGGAGACAAAAGTGCCACCAAAATCTTCTACAAGAAAAACAGCAGAAGTAGATTTTGTTCAGCGATAAGCATATCATTACTTTGAGTCATTGGAGAAAGGAGCACAACAAGAAAAGGTAAAAACTCCTCTTGAGCCAAAATTACATGATAATATTTTACATGATGATATTCCAGTCTATGATCGACGTGAACTAGAAATAAGCATTCCTTCTCCTAAGGAACAAGAAGATATTAAAACACTTAAACAAGAGATTTATGATCTTGAGTTATTAAATAATTATATAAAAGATGAAAATAAATTGATCAAAGCATAAAATGAGACAATGCTTCTACGCATATGTTACCGGTATAAGAAGAATCAAAATCTTAAGAACAACAAGATGCTCCAACAAAACACCAAGGGATTACAAGCTAAATTGTTGATGAGAAAACCAAATTGGTCAATGAATGTGAAAATCAAAGGAGTTCAATCAAATTTGGATGTTTTGGTTCAGGATTTGCAAGCAATTCTCTGAGGAACATCATTGGAATTTTGGATTTTTTTCAACAAGTGAATGAGGACTTACAAAACCTTAAGCGTGGGAGAATGTTAAGCCTCCAAAATTGTCTTCTTTTTGACAATTTTATCTTTCATTTAACCTATTTTATCACATATTCCCATCTCATTACACCTCTTTTATGAGTTAAGAGTCATTTGGTCCATGCAAATATATCTATAAGGTAAATTTCCATTATCATCTCCATTCTATACATTTTTCTTTATAAAATTGGTATGATTACATAAGCTACCGATTTGTGCATACTATGCATCTACTCTTAAAATTCTACAGTTGAATCAAAGGTCCTATAGGTTCTCATGTGTTAAAAATTGCCTCAAGTATATGGAAGGATTCCAAATGTTGCCGAGATGGTGATCCACCTGTTAGCCACAAACGGAAGTGCACAAACTCAACAAATCACTTAAGTCAAACCTTTGGTCAAAGAATTTGTGGCGCACCTGTAGCAATCAATATATCAAGCGAGTGAGATTCATCAAGCGAGTGTGGTTCAAGGATGATGATTTAAAAGATAGAAGTTGATAATGTGTCTCTCACAATTCACTTCTCTGATAGTGAATCGTGAGAAGGAATATTCCTATTTTGATTAAGAAGTTGAGATGTCAATTTATATTCTAGTTATTAGGAAACAAACTCTCGAAATTTTTAAATCTAAAACTCTATATATGTGCTTCATCTGGAAGCCAATAATAGTCTAGAAGTTGAATTCCATATGCAAACTTATTGTATCTGAAACTCTGTTTTATACACTTCAATAATAAGATCTTTGTTACGACATTGTTGTAATCTTTGTTGGTGATTTTAATTTCGTCACCTGAAGTTTCCACTTCCTCGTACATCTCAAGATGGCCCCCCTATAAAAGTGTGAGGTAAATAGTATAATTTCTTTCTTTTGATTTCTTAATGCTCTATTTTCATGCTCTTAGATTAATACTTTGGCTCACTCAAATTTGAATGCTTTTTCCTAGTTTATATCTTATCTTGTTTTTACTCATTTGTTTATTTTATCTTCCACAGGTCAAGCACTTGAGAAAAACATTGAAAATAGATAATTGATAGTTATGGTTCTAATTTGGTATACACATATCAATAATCTCTACAGGATTCATGCACTTTAATTTCAGTTATTTACTTCTCATTTTAGAATAAAGTTTAATTGCTTTCCTAGAACAAAGTCTTCAATTGTTTTCTAGATTAATTGGATTTCTATATATTAGATTTACTTTCCAGTCTAACATATTACATTAGCTTTCAAGTCCATTAGATTAGAATTGTTTTCAATTCCAATAGATCAGGTTTATTTTCAAAGCTCGATAAACCAAATTTATTTTCAAAGACCAATAGAATAGGTTTTACTCTTATGTTCAATAGAATAGAATTTTAAAGGCTTTTATAATGTCTAATTAGAATAGCATTGTTGTTTCAATTCAATGAGGTACTTTACTTTTCAAGTTCTAAATTTGATGCTTTACTAGATATAGTCTCTGAGAAAGAACATTTGCGTGTGCTCATTTAGATCTTTTCATGTGTAGGTTTCATTTTAGCCTCGCAATCATTTTCATTGATTAATTTCTTTTTTGATTGAGTTAATTTCCTAGTATATATTGTGCAAGTGTACTTCACAATAATACAAACCATGGATTGATAATTTAATGTTAAATAATTTAACCAACAATTAAATTACCCAACAAGAACCTTGAAAACATACCTTACTGTAACGAAAGAGGAGGAATGATGTTTGAAAAGCGGAGCCATCTTGTTAAAAACTGGTGATGAAAATACAAAATTATTTCAAGCCATTGCAAAAGGCCGAAAAATGACAAACATTCTTTGCGTTAAAATTTGGGTACCAGAGGATAAATGGTTCCCTAAGGCTTTTATCTTTGCACTAGGGAAAAGTGTCCAAATTTATTTGTACTTTTCTCCTAAAGTGACTTTATAAGTGGTAAAGTCAATTTAGTTTAAAAGTGACTTTATAAGTGGTAAAGTTACATCCTATTTTAAAAGTGACTTTATAAGTGGTAAAGTGACATTCTAATTTAAAAGTGACTTTATTAAAGTCAATGAAGGATTAGAAAGTGAAAAAGTGACATTGGAAATAAAAGGCTAAGTGGGTCTTTATTTAAGCGGGTGAGTTAAAAAAAAAAAAAGTGAGAATTAAATGCACATTTATTCTCATCCCTAGATCTAAATGAATCTCAATCATTAGATCTTAGGGTAACCCAAAAGGTCATTTATAGAGTAAAAGGAGGAGAGAAGAGAGAAAGATCAATTCATTCTTTCATAAGCATTTGAGATAAAGAGAAGAGAGAGAAAGGAGAAAATTTCTGAGCAGTGAGGAAGTGAAGGAGAGTAGCAAGAAAATATTTCAACAAATCTGGGCAGCAGCATTTATTGGCACGCATCCCAAGGAAAAACTGTACAATAGGAGAAAGGCACAAAAATCGAGGAAGAGGAACAACAGCAAGGACACAAATTTCGAGGCAGATTTGGGCACAATTTTTGAGGCAGTCGTACTGCTGAAATCCGTACAACCCATATAGTCTGTACAACAGATTCTGAGCACAATTTTCGAGGTAGGTCGTACAGCATTTAATGTTGTTTTATTGGCGGAAAATTTATGTTTTGGTTGTTTGCTGATTGGCACGATTTTCAAGTTGGAGTTCAAGCACAGAAATCGAGATAAGTTGTAATTTGTGGTTGCTAGAATTTTTGTTGTGTATTTCAGTTTCTCTGTAAAAGCATTTTCAAAAATAAAGAAGATCTCTCATAATAGTTTTCCCCAAGAGTTGTAGGGGGTTTTTCCAGGGTTACATTAACCAAAAATCACTGTGTTATTTTTTGTGTGTGGCTGTCATAATTTTGCTGTGTTTTATTTCTGCAATTTCAGCAGTTGTGAAATCTCTAAATTTGTGTTTTCAGAAAATATTGTCATTTCCAGATTTTAGAATTTTTATCATGCTTTGATTTAAAATTGAATGCATGGAGTGATAAGGAAAATTGATAACCGAAGTGGGGGTTGAAATTTCTTCACGGTATCAGAGTGTGGTTTGCTGAAAAGTGCAGTTTGGGACAGCAAGCTGATTTTTACACAGAAAACAGAAACCTTTACAACAAATTTGAAAATTTCAGTTTTGTATGACAGTGAAACATATCTTTGGGTTTGAGAGTGGAAGGCAAGTTGGATGGGCAGAACAACTACAATGCATGGAAGGAGAGAATCTAGAGCATCTTTGAGGAAGCAGGAGTCTCGGGCATTATGGCAAATACCACATAGAACCTAGTAGTAGTACTTGTTGACCTTGTACAGTTGGCAGATTTTAACAAAAAGAATGCTAAGGAAAAAATATTGATTCTGGAAGGAATCAAATGTCATGTCATTCCTCATGTGAGAGGAAAGACTTATGCACATAAGATGTGGACAGCCTTGACCAGTATTTATCACAACTCAAATGAAAACAAAAAAATGGTCCTAAAGGAGAAATTGAAGGCCATTAAAATGGCTAACCCTGACAGTGCTACAACATACCTCACAAAGATCACTTCAGTGAGAGATGAGTTGGCAATCGTAGGTGAGATCATTGCACCCACTGAGTTGGTGAATATTGCTTTGAATGGTCTTCCCAAGACTTGGGAGAATTTTTGTGGACGGCATTGTTCCACGGGAAAACCTTACCGATTGGGAGAGGTTGTGGGATGATTGCATTCAAAATGAGATCAAAAAGAACCATCTTTGGGCAGCCAAACAGGTGGAGGAGGATCACAGTGTGGCACTGTTAGCAAGATGCAAGAAGGGCAGAGAAAAAAAGCAAGCTTCCAACAATGGAGGCAAAGGCAAAGGTAAGGGCAAGCAGCAGGACAAGGAGAAGGACTATTCCAAAGTCAAATGTTGGAAATGTCACAAGTTGGGACACTATGTTGTTGTGTGTCCGGAGAAGAAGAACAAGAAAGGGAGAGACAAACCCATGGCAGCTTCTGCAGAGATAGAGAGCTTTGATCAGGAGTTTAGGTTCATAGCTTGTGAGGCCACTAGTGCAGGATCACCTGCCATATAGGTTCAAAGAGAGTGTGCACTCCTCGCTACTAGCAGAACATCATCTAGCATTTGGTATGTTGACAGTGTCACTTCTCGCCACATGACAGGAGTCAGAGAGTACTTCTCAGAGCTTTCAGAGGATGATACTGAAATGGAGGTAGTACTTGGTGATGACATCATTGTTAGAGAAGTGGGTGTGGGGACATTGACATTTGATAGGGGACCCAAACCTCCCTTGAAAGTGTCAGATGTTCTATATGTGCCTGGAATGAAGAAGAACCTGATATCTGTCTCAACACTTGGGGACAGAGGGTATGATGTGTTGTTCAAGAGAGGGCAGGTGCGTATATATCCTAGGGGAATTCCATCTTCTTCAACTAGAGTGATTGGTGTGAGCCATGCCAAGGTGTATAAGTTCTCATTCCAGCCCCTGATGGCATTGAGTAGCAACACACGAGACAGGACCGACAACAAATCTATCAGTTCAGAGTTGTGTGAGATTTGGCACCGCAAGATGGGGCACATGTATCATGGGGCCTTGAGAATTGTGGGAGATCACCACTTGTGTGCCAGAGTTCAATTCTGACCACCTTGATGTATTTAGAGGATGTGCTATGGGGAAGTTTGTCAGATCCCCTCTTCCCATCAGTGACAGCAGAGCGACCAGGATCCTTGACTTGATTCATACCGATGTAAGTGGTCAAATGTCTCATGTTTCCTTGAGTGGCTATGGGTATTATGTTTTATTCATTGATGACCACTCCAGGAAGACCTAGATTTACTTCTTGAAGACCAAGAGTGAGGTCTTCAAGCGGTTTCAAGAGTTCAAAGCTCTTATGGAGACCCAGACAAGTAGGAAAATCAAGGTCCTCAGGTCGGACAATGGAGGAGAGTATACCCTTGGTGAGTTTGTTGATTTTTGTGCTGAGGCAGGCATTAGGAGGGAGTTCACAGTTCCTTACAACCCCCAACAGAATGGGGTTGTGGAGAGGAAGAATAGATCCATTGTAGGGGCTGCCAAAGCCATGCTTCATGATCAGGGGTTATCTTTATTTTTGTACGCAGAGCCCTGCAACACTGTTGTGTACTTGCAAAATAGGAGTCCACATCGTGCCTTGGGGAATGTCACTCCGTAGGAGGATTTTTCTGGGAAGAAGCCTCATGTTGGGCACTTTCGTATCTTTGGGTGCCTTACATATTCCTATGTCCCCAAGGAGAACAGTACCAAGCTAGATCCCACTGCAGAAAAGGGCATCTTTGTGGGTTATAGTGAGACCTCGAAAGCTTATCAGATTTATATTCCTACACATAGGAAAGTGGTTGTCAGGTGGGATGTGAAGTTCAAGGAGGAGAGAGATTTCAAGAGGTCACGTGAGTTAGAGTATCCAGAGTCACCAGACCCTCAGGAGCAGCTGAGTCAATCATAGGGATCCAGTGGTCAGGGATCAAGATGTACATTGATTGTAGTGTCAGGTCCATCAATGAGTAGTGGCTCTCAGAGTCAGGAGGGTGGTTCTTCGGGCAGCATGCAGGGCAGTGCGCAGAGCAGTTCACAGGGTAGTCCACTAATGGATAGTTCGCACGGTACTTTAGCATCTACAGGCACATATTCAGACATGAGGTCAGTTGGCAGGCCTTCAGGAGTTCATGCTTCTAACGATGATGAGGATTCTTTCACTCCAGTGGGATAATTATGCTTAGGGAAGAGGTAGCCCAAGTAGCTTCAAGATACCTTGCACAAGGCCACATCAGTTGCTGGGCCAAAGAGATAGGTTAGAGAGATTAAACCACATGAGCGGTTATGTAGTTACATGGCATTGGTAACAAGCATTGTTGACTCTAAGCCTTCTAGTTATGAGGAGGTAGCCAGCCAGCGGGTCTGGAGAGAGGCCATGATGGAGGAGTATTCTTCTATTATGAAGAACGACATTTGGGAGGTAGTGTTGAGGCCTAAAGGTAAACCAGTTGTTACTTCCAGATGGCTCTACAAGATAAATCATGCTGCAGATGGTAGCATCGAGAAGTTCAAGGCTCGATTTGTGGCGAGAGGGTTCTCACAGGTAGAAGGAGTTCACTATGAGGAGACCTTTGCTCCCGTAGCTCGATCTACATCTATTTGCTCCATTATATCGATAGAGATGGGTTGGAATATCCACCAAATGAATGTGAAGACCGCATTTCT
This sequence comes from Pinus tabuliformis, assembly GCA_031772625.1. Lineage (NCBI taxonomy): Eukaryota > Viridiplantae > Streptophyta > Pinopsida > Pinales > Pinaceae > Pinus > Pinus tabuliformis. The sequence continues at coordinate 216,393,308 of CM062809.1, read as the reverse complement.
CAATGGCTTCTTTCAAGAGGAGGTTTATATTGAGTAGCCGCGGGGCTTTGAGATGCATGGGAAGGAGTCCCATGTATGCAGATTGAAAAAGGAACTCTATGGCCTGAAGCAAGCTCCTAGAGCTTGGTACTCTAGGATTGATACACTTGCAGCATTTGGGTTTCACAAAGAGTGAGGCTGATCCAAACCTATACTTCATTGTGTTGGGTGAGGAGCCTCTCATTCTGGTGTTGTATGTTGATGACTTGATCATCACTGATGCAGAAAGACTCATTGAGGGTTGCAAGAGAGATATTGCTTCAGAGTTTGAGATGAAGGATATCAGCTTGATGCATTGTTTATGGGATTGGAGGTGTGGAAGGAGGAGGGGCATTTCTTCATGGGACAAGGGAAGTACATTGTGGATATTCTTAGCAGATTTCACATGGAGGACTACAAACCCATGACGACACCTATGATCACTAACTGGAAGAAGCTTCACGCTTCTGATTCCGAGTTGGTGGATCCCACTCTATACAGACAGTTGATTGGTAAATTGATGTATTTGGTCAACACTCGACTAGATATATGTTTTTCAGTTAACATTGCCTTCCTCTCGAAAGAACGCTTTGTCCTCAAAGCATACGTAACGACGGATGTTGTTGACAAAATGCTTCATTCTCCCAAGAAGAATCTTCTTCGATAAGTTCTTCCACTTGATCAGATATGCCAAGATGATCAAAGTCCCACACTTTAAAAGGTCTTGGATTAATCTCTCAATTTCCGTTTTTTGGTGATGTGAATATCGGTATGGCTTGATGTTAACGAGGTCTGATCTTGCGATGATCAAAGTCCCACACTTTAAAAGGTCTTGGATTAATCTTTCAATTTCCGTTTTTTGGTGATGTGAATATCGGTATGGCTTGATGTTAACGAGGTCTGATCTTGCCTTGACTTCTATTGTATGCTCAATTTCTCTATTAGGCGGCATCTTCATAGGTAGGTCTTGAAATACTTTTTCATGCTTCCTAATTAGATCTTGTCTCTCTGGTGACTCTTCACTGGTCATATTTGCAGATAACATTTCTAATTGGTGACATTGTAATACATAAGCAGGTGCTCCTTTTCGACTTAGTGTCATCATCTGAGATGATGATACAACTTGATTGTCTGGTGCTTGGAATCCATGTAGTTTGTACTTCTGACCTCCCAGTTTGAATTTTATAAATTGTACTTGATGGTTGGCGGCATAAGTACCTAAAGTTAGTAGCCATTGGATACCTAAGACTACATCTACTCCTCCTAACGGTGTCGTGAAGAACGGAGATTCTAGATTAAAGTCTTGAATCTGCAAATTGACCTTATGGAATTTCCCCACCTTTTCAATCTTCTTACCGTTAGCTACCATCACTTTCATGTTTGGTAAGGGAAATGAAAATATATTGAGTCTCTTTGCCACGGTTGCATCTAAAAAATTGTGTGTGCTTCCACAGTCGATGAGAACCACTACGTTGTTCTTCTTTATGTGTCCTTTTAACTTTAAGGTCTGAGGTTGTGATATACCTGTCATGGCTGATAATGACACTTGCGGAATACTCCCGTCATCTAATTCTGGTGAGAATTCTGGGGCATCTTCTACTTCTTCTATGTTAGAATCTTCACTGTTTGAATCATTGGTTGCTTCACAATTATATAGGTTCTTTGGTTCTTTTCCTTTAGCACATCTATGTTTGAGGTCCCACTTCTTACCACAGCGTTTACATTTACCCTCTTTTATCCTTTGCATTTCCATATTAGATTTTTCATCTTCACAACGATGTGGTGGAACATATCTTGTTTTATTTGAGTCCACATACTGGGGTATCCTTCGTCTTGAATATGTTTGTTCCGCTTTTGACCAAAATATTGGTTCGAATTTCTTTTCGGTTGTTTTTGCTTTTCGTCTTGCTACTTCTATTGATGTAATGTCATGCATCGCAAGTTCTGCTTGTAAATGGGTTTTGAATCCTGAGACATATGACTGAATTAGACGAGATTCTGATAACCCAGGTACTCGTGTTACTAAGGTCTCCCATTCTTGAGTGTATTCATCCAAACTTCCTTTTTGTCGTAATTTGATGAGTTTTGAAAAGAACTCTTCTTCCTTTACACCTTGGAATCTTTTAAATAATTCATCTTTAAATTTTCTCCAGCTAATGACATGTTTTGTCTTTTTCCACCACATATACCAGTTATATGCTTCTCCTTCCATTTTCATGGATTCATGCTTGAGCTTTTCGTCATCGTCATTGATGTCATATATCTCAAAATATTCTTCTGCTTTATTTATCCATGCAACATTGTTTTTTCGTTTCCATTGAATTTAGGCATCTCGACTTTTGCCCTTCGCTGGTATGTTGCTAATGGTTGAGCGAAAAAAGGGTTTTGATTGGTAAAGTTATCCCAGAGTTTCTTGTTTGTAAAGGTTGTGTTACTCACTTCTTGGTGGGGTGTCACTGATTTTCTTGGGGATTCAACTTTTTCATGAGAGTTTGTTGACTTTGCTGAATCTAATGAGATGTGTTCTTGATTCTCTTCATTTTCTTTTAGTAGTTGTTCAAGTGTACAATTCATCCATTTACACAGAAGTTCCAGCATTGTTAAGGCATCTCTGATGTTTACTTCTGTTTGAACATGTTGATTTTCCATCTTTATTTCTATTTGATTTGTCGTATCATGAAGATTTTTGATTTCATCAGCTTGCTCCCCAAGCTTGATTTGGAATTCATTTAATCTTTCACTGACCTCGTCATGGTTGTTATTTATCTTATACTCCAAACCCAACAATTTTTTTTGAAAATATGTCATTTTCATTGTCGACATCGAGCGGGTTTGCGGGGGAGTGTATTTATCTGCCAGCTTAATAATAATAATTTTTTTTAATTAATTAATTTAATTATACGACATAAAGTTTAAGTTTTTTTAATTAAAATAAATTTAATTAATTAATGTTATATATATATATATATATGAACTTATAACTAAATTAAAGTTATATGTTATATAATTTATAATTAAATTATAACATATATTATATAACTTATGTGTGTGTGTGTGTGTGTGTGTGTGTGTGTGTGTTATATGAAGAGTCACGTACACCGGAAGGTCACGTCCGTTGCTCCTATCGTGACCTGTATCTGCACAGAAATACCGTGGTCACAGACCAGATTATACCAGCGAATTAACAACAACTAATCGCCAGTTAATAGAACGAGCGTTTGTGGTGTGGTTGTTCTATCTGCTGATTACCCACATCCACGTAGATGCTAGCCAACTATGCCCGAGTTGAGCCACGCTCACAGCAGCCTTCCTTGGTGGCCCGCTGCCCCACGCACAGGCTACCTACGTCCAGAAAATTGTGTGAAGACTGCTACGAATCTGACTTTGGTATAAATATTTTTTTTCTTTTTTCCACTGTCGCTGGGGAAAACACACGTCTATTCGATCAATAACGTTGTGCACAGCGAGATGCAGCTGGACTGAGCGGACAGCGGAGTCAGCGGATGGACAGGCTAAGAACCGAACCCCTTTGATACCAATGAAGCAAAAAACTTCTTGATAAACAGAAATATATATAGAAATATTTTATTAATAAATGAATTGACAGATGATGTTGTTTACAATGGGGTTTCCTGGCTTATATACTGCCATGGGCACCCTTTCGGGAAAGGACATTATCTTATGATCGTGCCCTTTCGTCTAATTTAACCTAAAATTAAATAATAAACCTAAACTAACTAATCTTTTACATAAAAATCTCAACCATTAGATCTTAGGGTAACTCAAAAGGTCATTTAGAGAGTAAAAGGAGAAGAGAAGAGAGAAAGATCAATTCATTCTTTCATAAGCATTTGAGAGAAAGAGAAGAGAGAGCAAAGAGAAAAATTTTGAGCAATGAGGAAGTGAAGGAGAGCAGCAAGAAGATATTTCAACAAATTTGGGTAGCAGCATTTATTGGCATGCATCCCAAGGCAAAATCGTACAGCAAGAGAAAGACACAAAAATCAAGGAAGAGGGACAACAGTAAGGGCACAAATTTCGAGGCAGATTTGGGCACGATTTTCAAGGAAATCATACTATTGAAATCCGTGGAGTCTGTACCGCTAATTTCGAGCATGATTTTCAAGGCAGGTCATACAACATTTAATGTTGTTTTATTGCTAGAAAATTTTTGTTTTCGCTGTTTGATAATTGGCACGATTTTCGAGGTGGAGTTCAAACACAAAAATCAAGATAAGTTGTAATTTGTGGTTGCTGGAATTTTTACTGTGTATTTCAGTTTTTCTGTAAAAGCATCTTCAGAAATAAAGAAGACCTCTCAAACTCGTTTTCCCCAAGAGTTGTAGGGGGTTTTTCCAAGGTCGCATTGACCAAAAATCATTGTGTTATTTTTTGTGTGGCTATCATAATTTTGTTGTGTTTTATTTCTGCAATTTCAGCGGTTGTGAAATCTCTAAATTTTTGTTTTCAGAAAATAGTCATTTCCAGATTTTAGAAGTTTTATCATGCTTGGACTTAAAATTAAATGCATGGAGTGATAAGGGAAACTAATAACCGGACTAGGGGTTGAAATTTCTTCACTCTGAAGCTTACTAGATAAAAATGGTGTTGAGATATCATCTTTTTATGGGCTAGCTAGATTGGATAAATGTCACTTTACATATTTGGTCAAAGCTTCTCTAAAAACATCAATTGCTAAAGTTATACAAATTTCTCAATTCTTCCCTAGAATGGTGGTTGAAGAAGAGAGTAGGGTTATTGTGAAGGAGGTTACTTTGAATGAACTTTAGGTTGTGCTACACATTTTCCAAATAGACAAAAGTCCAAGGCTTAATGGTTGGGGTGTTGAATTATATCTGGAACTCTTCAATATTCTAGGCCTCGATATATTAAGGGTTATTGAAGAATCTAGGAAGGAGGATCGTATCTATTCATCCTTTAACTCAACCTTCATCGCCCTCATTCCAAAATCTAGTCATCCCCTCTCCTTCTTGAACTTTAGGCCTATTTCCTTATGCAATGTTATTTACAATATTATAGCCAAGATTATTGTGTCTTAGCTCGAGCACATTCTTTCTATATAGATCTCACTAGAGCAGTTTGCTTTTTTTGGAGGGGAGGCAAATTCATGGAGCGATCGGGGTGGCTCGGGAAGGCATACATAACATTAAAGCACAAAATTTGAAGGGGGCAGTCATCAAAATTGATTTATCCAAGGCATGTGATAAGAGTAACTTGGATATATACCAGAAACCTTACCCATTTGGGATATAATCTTGATTTCATAAACAAGAGCATGAGTTGCATCCAATCAGTCTCTTTTGTGGTTCTCATAAACTGTTCGGCTTCCCCTTTTTTCTATGAGAAAAGATGGTTGTTGATCCATGTGGATATTGGTAGCCACCCTCCTATTTCACCTAGACCTCCACTCGGTTTCATATGTTTCCTTGTTTATTTCAACATTTACTATTTTTAGTGATTTTTTGGGTCTTGAACTTTCGGAGCAATTTTGACCCCCTAAACTGTGTTTTTTTAGGTCTGTTGCAGGTCTTTTGCTGTAAGCAAGGGTCTGCCACAAATCCTATAGTAATTGGAGAGACATTTCCAACAAGGCAACATACGTGCCAAACGGAGATAATATGACCAAGTTATGACCCTGGGAAGTTGGTTGCCCAACTAACCCCAACGGGGCCCACGAACTCTTGGCATTGCATCTTTTATTGTTAGGATTTTGGTTGTTTATGGTTTTCTCTTGTTGTTCAATAATAAATAGGCCCTTGAGCCTCATTGTAACACAGTTCAGAAGCATGTAGCTGCCACATCTCTTCTTAGAGATAAGCTACCATCGCCCGAGCTAGTATATTTCCATTCTATTTGTAAGCATATTTAAGTATTCCAATATTAATGAAATGAAGTGTTATTTCTACTACATCTATGTATTTATGCTTATATCTATAATTTGTTGTGTTCCTGTTTAAGTTCAGATCTTTCTTTGTTTTTCTTTGCATGTACCCAACGAGGTCAGGGTATAAGGAGTTAGGGCTCGATCCAATTGAACTTTTGCAAGACCGACCTCGCAAACCCTGATGACCTCCCATGGCGGAAGAAAAGAAAGACAAGGGGGCAGGAGATCTTATTAAAATATTGCTCGAGAAAGCCCTCGAGCAATAGAGGAATGCGATGATGGATAAATTTTTCCAGATCCTTAAATAGCTACCCACATGCGACGCATCTTCATCCAGCATCCACTCTAGAGGCGCCTCTCATTTTTAGGTACAAGTTAACTTTGGCATTCCCGTATTTGAGGGCCGGATAGATACAAACAACATAGATAAATGGTTGAATCTATTGGAAGGATTTTTTCAGTTCATGACTTTTCCAATCGAGAAAAGAATGCTTTTGCCCTTCTCAAAGCTACCCCACACATCAAGGACTGGTGGGAAACCTACTGTGAACAAAAGGACGAGAGGGAATCCTCTTTGTTTTCAGCCGCACCCACTTGGGATTCTTTCCGAGACGCTATCAAGGAACAATATTACCCTGTCAAGAGCTATGAAGATAAATACATAAAGTGGACCACGCTATGGCAGGGAAGGCACCAAGATGTGTCGAAGTTCACAAATGTTTTCCATACCCTGCACACAAAATTTGGTATCAAGGATTCTGGGAAGAATTTGCTACTCGAGTACCGCAGTTGCAATGGGAGCCAAAAGAACCTCATTTCAACAGAGGTCATGAAGCAACTGGGCATATCGACAATAGCACATCCACAGTCGTACACCATCGGGTGGCTTCACCAAGGGCGATATCTTTGGGTCATCCAGCAGTGTCGCTTTCCCTACATCATCAAGCCCTTCACGATGAGCTATTGTGTGATGTTACTCCTCTTGAAGTTTGTGATGTATTATTAGGACAACCATACTTATGGAAGCAACATGCTATATATGAGTCTAGACCTCGCTCTGTGATTATTACTTTGGGCAATAAGTTGTACAAGATACCAGAGGTAGTCCCGTCTACCGCCATCTCTTTGATCACTGCAAAGAAATGCAGTAAAATCATTTCTCAGACTAAGAAATTTGTTTTCCTTATGATTCGCCCTCAAAGAAAAAAGAAGGTTGTGGCCATGACTTCCAGACAAGGCTCCTCCACATAGCAGCAGCAAACGGACAAGGTCGTGGAGTACATGGGCATTTTCACCTCACCTATAGGGGTACCTTTGCACTGTCAGGTCAAGAACTCCATTGATCTAACCCCAAGCGCGTCACTACCCAATGGACTAATCTATCGACGCTCTGTTTTGGAAAACGATGAGATCAAGAGGTAGATTCAGGTGTTTTTGCAAAAAGGGCACATCAGGCCAAGCTCATCACCCTGTGGGAGCCTGATTGTATTGGTACATAAGAAGGATGGAACCTGGAGACTTTGTATTGGATATCGAGCACTGAACAAGATCATTGTCTGGAATAGGTACCCAATCCAATGAATTGATGACCTTACGGACTAGCTCAAGGGGGCCAAATATTTTAGCAAGATTCACTTGAAGTGCGGTTATTACCAGGTCCCTATCGAACCCTCTGATGTGTGGTAGACTCCCTTCAAATCCAGTGAGGGACTTTTCGAAGGGTTGGTCATGTCTTTTGGGTTGGCGAATGCCCCTGCAATGTTATGAACTTAAAATCATAACAATTAAATAAAATATTAAAATATTATTTAAATAAATAAATTACTAATATAATCAATTAATTATCAAATAATTAGTTAAATGAAGAGACATCAGTCCCCAAGGGACATGTCTCTTGATTAGGCATGGCCAGTCAACTCCTATTTAAGGAGCACCGCCTCATCCTTGTAAGCATCATTCAAATTTTATCAATTAATAAATACATTAAATTTAGCAATCTGATGTATTATTACACGCTACAACAATTTAGTAATTTATTGCTAACAGTGGTATCAGAGGTTCGTTCAACTCGCAGGACCACACCCCCAGTGGGCCATCAGCCCTGCGGGTCCTCCACATCAATTCGACTTTTCCCTGTCACTGCTTTGACCCTTGTTTACCAGCTGTTGTGTTCTATTGCGTTCCTACACCTCCGCCTACGCATCACGTCCCCTTCCACCCGTCTTCCCACCCACTGCCACACAGCCACACATCGTGCGTCCTCCTCTGCCATCGCCCACCTTATTCCCCACGTCTGCAGCAGTAGCAAATTCACCGTCTCAGCATGCAGACAAATCGAAGGTACGCATTGGTGCATGGTCGTGCTACGCTGCAAAGTAAAGGTTATAGTCAACGTATTGACAATGTGACCATTGGTTGTCTCTGCACCACCGCATAAGAAGACGACTACGTCACTAGACGTGACCTCAGTCAACCATTGTGCGTGCAGATAACCATCGCTACCAATCCGTTGGTAGAAAATAATTAATATCTTCATAAGTTTTTATTATAAACTTTATAATTATAAATTTTAATTATTATTTAATTTAATTTAATTATAAAAAAATTGGGTCTTCAAGAAAAAAACGAAATAAAATGGCGGCCAACAACAATGACGATATGAAGAAGATTCAAGAGGACATTAGCAAGCTGAATATACGCCTGGATAATGTCGAGAAGTCAGTTAGTAAGTAGGACCAGATGGCCAACGATATCTCTTTCTTAAAAAACTTGATGAGTTGGCGCTTCGGAGAGACCGATCCACCTTCAGCTACACAGAGTCCCAAAACTACGGAAGGGGAGACTTCTCTAGAGCACGAGTTTCTAAGGCGTGAGAAGCAACAAATACCCCAAATTCACTTCGAAGGAAGCCAATATTATACTCAATCTTTCGGAAGGAACCATCTTAAAACAAAAATGAATTACCTAAGTATGATGGTAAGAACTTTAAAGGCGTCGTTGTATGGGTAAATAAAATGGATGCAATGTTTCTAGCAAACCCTCCGCTCGGCGAAAAAGAAAAGTCATGACTGCATCCAACTACTTAGAAGCAGAAGTGTACGAATGGTTTTTCTAATGGTCGTCTAAATGCATGAGTTGCTCATTCAATTGGGAAAACTTTAAAAATGCTTTGTTAAAAAGGTTTCATGACAAGGAGGAGGATGATGTCTACGAGAGATTTGTTCACCTGAAACAAAAAGGATCAGTGAGTGAATACATTCACAAATGGGAAGTATTAACAGTAAGGCAGAAAGGGTTTTTAAATGAGGAGCTGCTAAAAATATATCATTGTGGCCTTAAATATTACATTCGCGAAGAACTAAAATTGCATAAACCCAAAACCATTGAGGAGGCCAAACACGCAGCGATAATTATCAAGCGGAAATATAAACTTCACAAAGTACCATATACCAGTAACGACAGGATTAACAGCTATTCCAAGGGGAAGGCAAGTAAACCCTCGTCAAAAAATACTAGTAAGTATGTTCCACCACCATTGCAAAATGAAGGAAAACAACAATCTGATGTCGAAAGGAAAAAGGATGGCAAATGTTGGAGTGTGAAGATGAGTATTACACGGGACACAAGTGCGCAACACAAAAATTGTACAACTGTGAAGCTAAACAAGAAGAGGAATCTTCAGAAGACAGCGTTGACGAAGAGGACAATGAAGAAAATGCAAACCCTATTCCGGAATCAGAAGACGATATGCCACGAATTTCCATAGCAGCCATCACAGGGATAGCTCAACCACAGACATTGAAGCTTAATGGTCACAACAAGAAGCAAAGTGGTATTGTTCTAGTGGACTCAAGAAGTACGCACAACTTTGTAGATGTCAATGTTGCAAAAAGACTGGACATCTTTTTTTACCCAGTAGCAGACTTAAAAGTTTTGGTAGCAGATGCAAAATTCATAGATGGAGTGGGCAAGTGCCATAAGGTTAAGTTGCAACTAAGCGGCTATGTAATGGAGTCCAGTTTTTATACAGTTTCCCTAGGAGTAGATGTTGTTTTGGGGGTACATTGGTTAAGAACACTAGGCACATATTCAGCAAATCACATAAAACAATTCATTAGATTCAAATGGGATGGAAGTAAATATCAGTTGTTCGAGTTTTAGGCACCACCAACGCAAGTCATCTCCGCTCAATAGATGAACAAGCTTATTCGCAAGGGGGCACCAGCATTTGTTGCACAATGTCAGCACTTGGAATTATTATCGATAGAAGGGACTCATCAACCATCAGAGATTTCATCCTTGATCCAGAAATACAAGGTTTCCAAGATCTACCAATGAAGTTACCCCCGGAAAGGCAAATTGAACACATTATCAAAGTCAAACCAGCCTCAACATCAATTAATGTTAAGCCATATCATTATCCCCATCACCACAAGATATAAATAGAATGCTTAATACAAGATCTGTTAAAACATGGAATCATTACGAAGAGTAGAAGTCCATACGTTGCACCCATAGTATTGGTTAGAAAGAAGGAAGGATCTTTCCGATTATGTATAGATTACAAAGGCTTAAACATAATCATTATTATACATGTTTCCAATTCTGTTCATCGATGAAACGCTAGATGAATTACATGGTGCAGAATATTTTTCCAAGATAGATATAAGATCAGGCTACTACCAAATATGAGAAAGGTTAGAAGATGTCGAAAAGACAACGTTCAGGACTTATGAAGGGTATTACAAGTTCAAGGTCATGCCATTTGGATTAACAAATGCACCAGCCACCTTCCAAGCAACCATGAATGAGCTCTTTCACCCTTATCTTTAGAAGTTTGTATTAGTTTTCTTCGATGATATTCTAGTCTACAGTGAGACGTGCAAAGAACATCTCAAACATCTAGAAGAAGTGTTGTATGTTTTGGAAAAGAACCAGTTTTACGCCAAGCTATCAAAATGTATGTTTGGGCAGAAGGAAGTTAAATACCTAGGACATATTATATCGAGGGAAGGAGTCCAAGTGGATCCCAATAAAATCAAGGCAATCAAAAAATGGCCTAAACCCAAGAACATATCTACGTTGAGGGGATTTTTAGGTTTAACAGGGTATTACAGAAGATTTATAAAAAACTATGCACATCTGACAGCACCCTTGACCAATTTGTTAAATAAAAATGCTTTTTAGTGGAATGATCAAGCAAACAAGTGTTTTGAGAAATTGAAGGAAGTAATGTCAACCACACCAGTACTAGCAACTCCTGACTTTTCAAAACCATTCGTAGTAGAATGTGATGCTTATGGTTTCATAATTTGAGTTGTATTAATGCAGGACAACCACCCTATAGCATTTGAGAGCAGGAAGCTTAATAAACAAGAAGACTTAAATCAACGTACCAAAAGAAGATGCTCGCCATCATACACGCTTTGACGAAGTGGCGTCAATATTTGCTTGGAAGTAAATTTTCAATCTGAACCGACCACAACAGTCTTCAGTTCTTACTTCAGCAAAAGACATTATCGACAGAACAACAGAAGTGGATGGAGAAGTTGTCAGCTTTCGATATAGAAATATTACATAAGAAGGGAAAGGGGATGTCATAGCTAATGTGCTCTCACGTAAAGATGATGATAAGATAACATGTGCCGCCATGATATTTGTTTTGGAATGATTGGATGAAATACGAGCCAAATATGTCAAGGATAAGGATTGTGACTCCATGATTAACAATATCAGTCAGTATACCAACTTCGAGTGGAAAAATGAGATATTATGGTACAAGGGTAGAATTTACCTAACACCCGCATCCAAATTTAAAGTGAAAATACTAAAGGAGTCTCACAATTCGCCAGCAGTCGGACATGTCGAATTCTACAAGACTTACTACAACATACGACAATCATTCTATTGGAAGGGTATGAGCAAGGAAATTCAGAAATATGTTGCAGAATGTGATATTTGTCAAAGAAACAAGAGCGAAAATGTTCCAACTCCAGGATTGCTACATCCACTACACATTCCAAATCAAAAGTGGGAGGAGATTTCGATGGATTTTATTGAAGGACTACCTACATCTAACGGAAAGGATAAAATATTTGTAGTAGTCGACAGGGTCACTAAATATGCCCACTTTATGTCTATTAAAAAGACTGACACAATTAAACAAATCGCTGACGTGTTTTGTAAAAATATTTACAAACTACATGGGTTTCCTAAGGTCATCGTCAGCGATAGAGATGTAAGGTTTAAAGGGAAATTTTGGAAGGAATTTTACCATCAAGCAAGAATATCCCTCAACATGAGTTTAACCTATCACCCCCAAACAGATGGGCAAACCAAAATCGCTAATAAATGCTTGGAAACATATATTCGTTGTTTCATTACAAACAAAAAAACAGATGGACACAGTGGCTCCACCTGGCAGAATGGTGGTATAATACCGCGTACCACATGTCAGGGAAGATGACACCCTTCCAAGCCTTATATGGTTACGAGCCACCGAGGTGGAAGGACTTTACACTCCTTGATTCTAGGGTACCAACAGTTAAAGACCACTTAGGAGAAAGTCAAAGGATCATCAACTTACTAAAAGAAAATCTAACCATGGCTCGTAATAAAATGAAACAACAATCCAACTAACACCGCTCTGAAAGAGAGTTCGAGGAGGGAGATTGGATCTTTGTTGGACTCCAACCTTATAAGAAATTATCACTAAAACAACAAGGGAAGAATAAATTGTCACCTAAATAGTATGGACCGTATCAGATAATTAGGAAGATAAGTCGTGTAGCCTATGGGTTAAAGTTGCCGGACAACTGCCAAATCCATAATACCTTTCACGTATCCAGTCTCAAAAGAGTATTAGGGAAAAAACAAATAACACAAACATAAATACTAAAGACCGATGAACAAGGAAGAATAGTCCTTGACCCTGAAGGTATACTCGCTACCCGAGAAAAGGTTTTACGATCTAAGACAATAAAGGAATACCTCATCAAATGGAAGAGGTTGCTAGAGGAAGATTCGTCTTGGGAATCAGAACGTTTCATGCATCAACACCTAGGCCTACCTATGCTTTGCGGACAAAACATCTTAAGGGGGAGGCAATGTTATGAACTTAAAATAATAACAATTAAATAAATTATTAATATAATCAATTAATTAGCAAATAATTAGTTAAATGAAGAGGCATCAGTCCCCAAGGACATGTCTCTCTGATTAGGCATGGTCAGTCAACTCCTATTTAAGAAGCACCGCCTCAACCTTATAAGCATCATTCAAATTTTATCAATTAATAAATATATTACATTCAGCAATCTGGTATATTATTACAGTCTACAGCAATTTAGTAATTTATTGCTAACATGCAACCTTCATGAGATTGATGGACGACATCTTGCGACCCTTCACCAATGCATTTGTGGTGGTGTATTTAACTGACATCTTGATCTTTAGCCAAAGTTGGGAAGAGCACCTCCACCATATTCGACATGTCCTTCAAACCCTGGGACAACACAAGTTGTGTGCCAATTTGGAGAAATGCACTTTCGGCATTACCCAAGTTCAATATATGGGGTACATCATTGATGAAAAGGGTGTGCATGTGGAACCAGCCAAGATACAAGTCATTCGGGATTGGCCAGCCCCAACCACTCTAACATAGTTCCACATCTTTCTAGTTCTTGCCAATTTCTACCACAGGTTTGTGTTGGGGTTCTCTCATATCACTTGGCCTTTAAGTCAAGTCACCAAGGGTGGAGTGAAAGCAAAGGTTTTTTGGTTTGTAACCCAACAGAAAGCATTTGTCGAGTTGAAGCATCAGCTCTGCTTTACACCAGTGCTCACATTACCTGACCTACAACAACCATTTGAGATTGAGACAGACGCCTCTAACTATGCTATTGGTGCAGTTCTTACTCAGCAAGGGCATCCAATGGCTTACCACAATGAGACACTTTCAGACACAATCCGAAAGTATCCCACTTACGATAAAGAAATGTATTCGCTATTGGTGCAACTCTTACTTAGCAAGGGCATCCAGTGGCTTACCACAGTGAGACACTTTTAAACACAATCTAAAAGTATCCCACTTACAACAAAGAAATGTATTCCATTGTGCAGGCATGTCATCAATGGAAGCATTACATTCTAGGGAAGGAAATGATCATCCACACAGACCACCGACCCCTGCAGTTCATACAGACACAAGGGAAGTTGTAGAACGATCATCATTAGAAATGGCCCACCTACTTGCAACAGTTCCATTTAAACATTAAGTACAAGAAGGGCAGCATCAATAATGTTGCACACTACCTCAGTCGACCACCGGTCATGGCGCCGATCATTGTGCTTGACTCTTGTGAGCACGAGACTTCGGGGTGGCGCATCTTTACTAGAGCTATTCAGAATTCGACAGCACATACTAGACACTCCTGGAAGGGAAGCAAGTTCTAAATTTTCACCTTCATGATGCACTGTTATGCCACCTGAGACACATTTTTGTTCCTTCAAGCGAGCGTGCCAAGATGATTTGGGAGGCATAGAGAAAATAGTGGCAGTATTGCAGAAGTATTTTTATTGGTCGAAACTTCGTCAGGATGTTTGGAAGTACATTAGATCTTGCACCACCTACGTCATTGCAAAAACAACCATCAAGAAGAAAGGCCTATATACTCTTCTACCTACTCCTAGTCGACTTTGGGAATCTATCTCCATGGCTTACATTTCAAGCCTTCCTTCTACTAAGCACGGTGACGATTGTGTTTTCGTGATCGTCGACAAATTCTGTAAGATGGTCATCATTGCGGCCTACAAGAAGAGTATCACAGCAGAGACCACTACTAAGTTCTTCTTTGAGAGAGTGTAGGTACACTTTGGGATCCCACAGTCCATTGTCTCGGATCGAGACAATAGATTTCTTAGTGCATTTTGGTCAAGTCTCTGGTCGATGTTGAATACAAAACTTACTAAGTCTAAGGTTTTCCATCCCCAAACTGATGGTCAAACAGAGGTTGCAACAAGATGATCGTACACATTATGTGCATGTACAAGTTGAAGCATCCACACACATCAGATGAAAGTCTCCCCTATGTACAACACAGCTACAACAGAGCTCTCCACAGCTCAACGTGCCACAACCCCTTTCAGGTAGGGTTGGGATTTCATCCATTATGTCCCATTTATGTGGCCATACCATTTGTAGCAACTCAGGTAGATTTGACTCACCTCTAGTCCGAAGCCAACAGGGCTAACAGCGTCATTGAGCGCATTCAACACATCCGTAAGAAAGTACATGATATATTGAACAGAGCCAATGCTAAGTACAAGCAGTGCCATGATCAGCATCGAGTGTCGCACAAGTTCTAAGTGGGCGACAAAGTTTGGCTACATTTGCAGAAGGAGCATCTCGTTGGACCCCACTGCAAGCTTTGCCCACTCCGATATGGACCATACGCCATCACCAAGGCTGCCGGTGACAATGCCTTCGAGCTCAGCGTCCCATCGTTCCTTGGTTTGCACCCAGTGTTCAATTTAGATTGTCTTCGGCCATACTTTCCACCATTGTTGGATAGATCTGACATTGCAGAACAACTCACACCAACAAAGATCAACTCAGACTGCATGGGTCAAGCCACAACTAATCATCTCATGAACACGCAGATCAAGAACACTTGCCAACAAAGGATCCATCTATATCGAGTTGTCAACATAGGCCAACTCCTTCACCAGGGCCAGTGGTTCACCAGAGACTAGGTTCAACAAAAACTTCCTCACCTCATGGAGGCTCTACACGCAATGGGCACAATTACTTCCTAAGGGGGGAAGGAATGATCTAGGTGGATATTGGTGGCCACCTGCCTATTCCACCTAGACCTCTAGTCGATTTCATCTGTTTCCTTGTTTATTTCAACATTTACTATTTTTAGCAGTTTTGCGGGTCCTCAACTTCCGGAGCAGTTTTGACCCCTTGAACGGCATTTTTTAGGTTTGTTGCAAACCCATAGTCGTAGGAATGGCCTACTACAAATCATGTAGTTGTCATAGAGACCTTTCCAACAAGGCCAAATGGAGATAATATGACCAAGTTACGGCCCCGAGAAGTTGGCTACCCAACTAACCCCAACGGGGCCCACAAACTCTTAGTGTTACATCTCCAGGGTTTATGGTTTTGTTTGTTTAGGGTTTTCTCTTGTTGTTCAATAATAAATAGGCCCTTGAGCCTCATCGTAACACAGTTCAGAGGCATGTAGTCACCACATCTCTTCTCAGAGACAAGCTACCATCACCCGAGCTAGTTTATTTCCATTTTGTTTGTAAGCATATTTCAATACTCTGATATTAATGAAATGAAGGGTTATTTCTCTTGCATCTATGTATTTATTCTTATATATGTAATTTTTTTCTTTCATGTTTAAGTTCGAATTAGTTGTGGTAGGGATGCCCTCTCTCTCTTATTTTTCTTCTGGTGAATGGGGGCTGGAATCATCTACTATCTCATGCTAAGATGAGGGGGGACTTCCATGGTCCTCTCATTGCCAGGAATTTGGCAATTTCCCACCTTCTTACTGATGATATTCTTATTTTTCGTAATGGTGATGTCAAGGAGATAGCAGTGCTTGTGGAGATGTTATCGCACTTTGGGCATGCCACTAGGATGTCTATAAACTCTCAAAAATCTACCATGTCTCACGAAAATCTTTCTCGAGATGAGATTCTTCATATGTCCCAGCTTCTCCCTTATAATTCAAATTCGCTGGAGTAGGCACTGAAATACTTGGGTTTCTATAATAAGCCCAATTGCTATGGGAAAGTGGATTGGAGTTGGTTGTTGCAGAGGTGGAAAAGCATATGAATTGTTCTCTAATTCTCATTAAATCAGTGATAGAGCAATTCTTATTTACTATGTGTCCTTAGCCTAGATTCCTAAATGTGTTTTGAAAAAAATAAGGAGATTATGATTTATTTTTCTATGGGTCAGGAACAAAGAATCAAAGGTGTTTCCATGGGTCAAGTGGAACATTATATCTAAACCAAAAGCCCTAGGTGATTGGGGTTTCAAGTATTTATTCCACTTCTCTAAAGCCTTAGCTACCAAATGCAATTGCCATATGATCTCAATGTAAAGCCTTTGGACGTCAATGGTTTTCCAAAAGTATATTGCTCCCAATTCTTTAGAAGACCAGAGAAACCAAGATCCAATATTTCAATTGTTTGGAGGGATGTTTCAATATCTTTGATATCAGTAGAAGCATTCTAGCTTGGCGAGTTGGTAGAGGTGACAAAGTTAGACTTGCCATGGATCCATGGCCTGACAGGTGGCATGAATCACCTGTTACCCCCTCCCCTAATAAATTATCTCAGAGACAGAGGTTACTACAAACAAGCCCACATTGTCAATCTTGATCATTCTACTATTTAGCGACAAGAATGGCTAATTGTTGAGGAGCTTGACCTAGAAGGGTGATGCCAGCCTAAGCTACATATACCCCAATGATGCAACCTAAGCCGCATATACCCACAGTATGCAATTAATATTTCATGTCACACTATGTGTGTACATGTCCCAGGAATTTCAAATATTCCTTGTCTTAATAAAACCTTCACAAATGGAGGTTTAAGGCTCCTTAATTAAACTCTACGCGGAAACATTCATTTAACTATCCACAGGTTATAACTTTGGGTTACTTTTCACCTCCAGCACTTATCAACCATACCCTAGTCTTTAGACTTTGGTTAAACTCAAACTTAACCCATAAAACATTAATCCGCTTATTTCTATTATAATTTCTGTATAATAGAAATATCTCATAAACCACACTTAAACCTTACCTTTCCGCCATTCCACAAACCTTTGCACATACATCGATGCTCTCCTTAGCGCGTTAAATCTCTGTCATCAATCTCGTTCTTTGATCCGACGGTTATCGCGTCACCCGATCGCTAACTAGCTTAGCCGATCTCCACCGTTGATCTGTCTCATCTGATCCAACGGCTATCGCGTCATCCGCTCACCAACAAACTTGGTTGATCACCACCGTTGATCAATCCCGCTCGATCCAATGGTTATCACGCAATCTCGCGCAGATATTTGCACGACCGATATCAGATTGGAAGCACACGAGAAAAGTGGTTTTCTCTCTCCATCGTTTTCTACATGTCAGCTGCTAAAGGTAATCGCGTGAAATTTTGAAAGACTACTTACCACCTTTA
The DNA here is from genome assembly GCA_031772625.1 of Pinus tabuliformis. NCBI lineage: Eukaryota > Viridiplantae > Streptophyta > Pinopsida > Pinales > Pinaceae > Pinus > Pinus tabuliformis. Next base: position 216,375,175 of record CM062809.1, on the reverse strand, counting down.
GGGCGCGCGAGAAACTGCTTACCCCTTGCGAATACCACTCTGTCCTTCTACTAACACGTGGTGTTAATCTCCGCCATTCATCTTCTTGACTTTATTTCGCACGACTTAATCTTATCTGTCTATCGCACACAATCTCATCTGTTGATCTGATGGATCCAACGATTCCTGAACACTGTTACGTTCTTTTGGTTCTTAATGTGTAATCACCCATTCGGCTTTCTGCCTGTGTATTTGTCTTCGCCTCACGATCTTCACTTGTTCTGATCTCGATCTCCGCTCGCGCCTTTATGCTTCCTTCACCTTCGTTGTAACATTAAAGGCTTTCTCCAATACTGTCTATGTAAAACCATAACACTCCTCTCTGCACTTCTTCTCTGATTTTGCACACCTGCAACCTACGTTACGCAGAATTACTCAAGTTCACACAACTTATAATTCAAATACACATCACACAAACTCATAATCGAGTTATCTCTATTAATAAACAACCATTACACAGGAGTTTCTTCCTCGACGTGATTTTCAATATCCGTGGCCTTTCCTTTCCTGCTCGTAGGCCTAAATGATTGACTCATTGACTCCTGATTGACTGGCTTACTCTCTACTTGACTACTACATCTTTTAGGCTTATATTTATACAAAAGGTTATGTTTAACCAATTCTGGTTCAGACCCTTAATCTGCTGAACTAAATCTTGAATATCCTCTAAGTCCACTTTTAACTCCAGTAATCCCTAAGAATCCTCTCTAGTTCCACGAATCATGACACCACTTTCTAGTCTAAGACTTATAATTGATTTCCAACTCTCTCAATCTCCACTAATCACTCATGTTCTCCTACATTCGAGAGCATTTACAAAAATCTTCACAATATCTAATTAATTCTTGTTCCAACCACTCAAAACATTAATAATTACATGCATATGAATCAAACTTCCTTGAAAACACAAGACTCCTAAGTTGACTAGAATATAATGAAGTTGTTGAGCTAAATGCTCCTGCATCAAAGGGGAGTATAGGGCTTCATGGTAGGTATATTTACAAGCTCTATCAAATGGTCACATTAGATTAACTGATAGATCTAATGAACTCATATGGAGTATCTCCCCTTTTGGGCACTACACTCCTAAGTTGGGTTTTATTTTTCTTATGGCTAATAGGGTGGAGGTGGAGCAAAAATGGTGGTGGAAGGCAATTTGGAAAGAAAAATGCCCCCAAAATCAACATTATTCATGTGGTGTTTTATGATGAGGAAGGCCCCCTTTTGGGATGTCTTACAAAGAAGGTTCATTCATGGGCCTAGTTGGTGTTCTTTATGTCAAAATGAAGGAGAAAGTGTTGCTCATCTGTTCAAGGATTGCCCATACTTCCAACGGGTATGGAAGATCTATAGCTCTATGTTGTACCATTCTATTCCATGGGAAGAGGAGGATCTAGAGGCTACCTGGTCTACGTGGTGTACAAATCGTTGCAGATGTTCATTTAAAGCTTTCCCCCTCATTGTTTGTTGGCGGGTATGCTTGGTCAAGAATAGGGCGGTCTTCCAAGACAAGATTACAGACCTGAGGTACACATCTGATGAGTTGTTGGCTATCTTAAGTTACTATCCACAAGAAAACGGTATTACTGCTCCAAGAGCAACCATCCCTGAAAGTATTGATACATCCAAGCCATGGGCCTTCTTTGATGGTGCTTCAATCAATGATGGACAGAACAATGGAGGATTTATCTTATTCCTCACTCAGGAACTTAGATTCAAAGTCAAAATGGGGCTGGGTCCTAGGACAAATAACCAAGTGAAACTTATTGCTTGCAAAAACTTCCTTTTGTTTGCCAAAGAGAAGGGTTGCACACAGTTACACATTTGTGGGGACTCTGCTTTCCATTAATTGACTCAACAACATAATTGCTTGCATGAACATATTTTTATTGTCTATCCTTGAGGAGATAAAGCATATTATTGATACCTTCAATATGTTTTCATGTTCTCGCACTTAGGGAAAGGAATCATCCAGGTGACCACCTGTCAAAAGATGGTCTTTGTTATCACTCAGGTTGTTCCCCAGGAAAATTTTAAAAGGGAATACGGCCGAGGTAACCACTAACCAGTCTTTTAGCTGCAGATTCTAACCAATCTGCAAACAGAGAGGGCTCTCTCTTTATGATTTAGATTTGTTTTGCTATATGTTAGGCTAGTTATGAAGCACAAGAATTTGTTTGGTGTTTGGAAGGTGACATTCAATAGAACAGGGCTGCAAAATAAGAGAAGTTCAGACCTTTGGGTTAATGGAGTCAGTGAAAATGAATTTCTGGGTATGGTTTCTTAAGCAAAAGGAGGAACTACAGAGCAAGATAATTAAACATAGAACAATTTTCAAGCTGGAATGAGATGAAATGAAGTCAGGGAATGAAAGGCAATTAAGAATCTTTCATTATGCTGAAAGAGGAAAATGAATAAATATTACCAAGGAGCAGTTAAGAATTCCTTAATTATATTTAGAGTGTGAGAAGGGAGACAGCAGCAGTCAAGAATTCCTGCCTATGCTAGTCCTGAAGAAAACATAAAATTTGACAGGAATTGAACACAAAGTACAGTCAAGTAAATTATGGGTTATTCTTTTTTCCTGCAATTAGAACATGATATATAGATGATATATAAACACAGGAACAGTAAAACAAAGGTTAAAAGACTTATTGATCCATAAGGTAACGCGAGAATTCTACAACATATTCTTTTGCCATTAATTCCACAACCAGCAATTTCATCAGCGAAGCGTTCCAGCAGTCTTTATTCTGAAGAGTTCTCAAAATTTACAGCTTAAGTCCAGAATGATATTCATCAACCAGCCCTCAATACATCTCTAAGGGAGGTATTTATACAAAAAGAGTTACAAAATATCTCATAGGGAAAATATCAGGCAATAAATTTATCCATCTACTTCTTCAAAGGCAATAAATGACATTGAAAACAGAGCGTAATTAATGTAAGAGTAACTCCGTTGTGTTGGCTGCCTTAGGTGGTCTGATGTATTTGACTTTTTGATTCAACAAGTCGGCTGGTAGCTGTCTCTTTAACTTGCATCCCTGCGTTGCTGTCACGGCCCTGTCATCTGTCCCTGATTCTGCCTTAACGCATTTTAGCGTGAATTCCTTTCTCTGCTATTTTCATTTTTCTGATAGGTGGCATGTATTGAATTTGCTTTAATGCAGATGATCAAAAAGAAAAAGCACCAACACTACCTTGGTGGTAAAACCTCCAACATGCCCTGCCACCATTGATCAGTTGGCAGCTGGTGTCTTTGTAGTTTTATTAATGTTTCATCAGCTTCAGTATACCTGTAGTAATTGGGCTGGACTTCAAAAAATGTGTTATTTCATGCTCAATGTAGAACAGATTTTCCAATTTGTCATATAAGCTCTGTCCAGAGGGAGGCATTGAGTCTTCTGAAGTGCTTGATGATGTTGTAATCTGACTGGTAACATATGTATTTACCCTGTGAGCATATTGTTCATGTGTCAACAGCCTCTGATTGCTGGTTAATAAGCTGGGTAAACCTTTGCTCTACAAGACTGCGAACTTCTCTGTAAAGGCATTTATTTCTGTCGCATTTCTTGGCACTTTCTTTCCAGATTTTGTACAAAATTCCTCATGGTCAGCACATTTTTCACTGTCAAAATGGTGCCTGTTCTGTCCTTGATATCCAGAGCTGCTAGTTGTTCTCTAGTATGAGTATTCAAAAAATGAATTAGTCTATTGGCCTGTTCGGGCTTGTTTGCTAATAATGCTCTGGCCCTTTGAATCTCAACTTGAATTATTTCTATCAATTCGATTTGCTCATGGATTGTTTGAATTGATCTCCATTGATCAGTGATGGACTGGCCAATTTTAGTCCATAAAATTGTTTTGATTTCAGCCAGAGTTTTATGAAGAGTAAGGTCTTTCTCCAATGATTTTACCTTATTTTCCAAGGCCTTTACTTCTCTTGTTTTTTCAGCCACAGTTATTTTTGATTTATCATAATTTACCTCTAACTTGGCTAGTTTCTCTTTGGCTTCCTTTAGCTCTGCCATTTGGAGTTCTAAAGCCTTTATTTCCTTCATCATCTCTTCCATGCTCAGGCTGGTATCTGGTACTGCTATTGTTGCTGCTGTAGTTGTTGCTAAAGCTGAGGTATCTACTGTTGATGCTGGGACAGCAGGAGGCACTGCTGCTGTAGTTGTTTGAGGAGCTGTTGTAACAATTGGAGCTATTTGAGATGGCTGAGAGGCCAACTATCCCTGTTTTCCTTGTAGTGCTTCCTTCAATGCCTTCTCTGTTTCTGCCAGTCTCTCATTCATCCTCATCAGCAAACTCACCATGTCCTCCTCCTCTTTCTGTTGTGCAACTTCTGTGGTTTGAGGGTGCATTGTAATTGGCAACTTCAATTGCTTTCTGAGGGCTGCAATATCTTCTTCTTTCTCCTTTATTAATGTTTGGATACCCTTGGGATCCTTGGGATCATGTCCCAACTCAATAATAATTTCCTCCAAGGATTTTATCCTGTTATCCTTGGCTAATGAGGAGGCCTTCTCCAACTCTAATTGGGCAGAGCTATTATAAAATGAATTTTGCAATTTGTGAGCTAATAATGCCTTGTCTACCAAGGTGGAGTACACCATTTCGCCGGTTTGTTTATGTAATTCAATCTGGTCCATTGGGTGGATGTCTTTAGAAAGAACTCCCAGATTGGTCTTGATATAATCAGCAGTTGATTGTGGCTGTTGCATTGTGGGCCTGAAGTGACTAAGGGTCATTTTCCCTTTTTGAATATCATAGGCTGCCATTAGCCTTTGTTGATTTGTAGGAGTCGTTCTCAGCAATTGATTATAAAGTTGGATCCTTATTGGGTCATTTCTAGCCTTTATTTCAGTAAATGCTTTCTTGATATCCGAGCCTTGCTTGCTCTGTGGCCTGGTGGATGTAACCTCCACACCATGTTGCCTCTCTTGCTCTTGCTGATATGAGCTAGTTGATGTTTCCAAAATTGGAGGAATCTGTTGTTCAATTGTTCCCTCACCCCTTAGGTTGCCTGTTGTCTCTTCCGCCAGTTCCTCTTCAGAGTAAGGGTTTAACCTTTGCCTCTTTTCCCCTTGTTGTTCTGCTGATCCACTTAAAGGTGTGTCTTCCTGCCTGTCTCTTTTCTTGGCTCTTTCCTCATTGAGAGGAGTTTGTAACACTGGGATTTTAGGTACCTTTGTTTGTGTTGAAGGACCTTGCCCTTGGCTTTTCTACTTTGCAGTATCTGGCCGGTCTGCCATTACTTGTTGTTCTCCACCTATTACCTCCTTGCCTTTAGCTGATGCTGTGCTGGCCTTTTGTGATGGTTGTTGAGAAGTTCCGGCAAAAGATGTGTCACCTCCTAAATGTTGGGGCAGCTTGAAGGATACCTGTCCAAAAGAGTCCAGGTCAAGCGTTTTTTCAAGCCCTTTCATAGCCTTTTCCAGTTTTTCTTCTTCAATAATCTCCTCAACTAATGTGCCCTCTAACCATTCTTGTTGGGTAGCATACTGTTGGATTTAAGGGATCTTGCAATGAAAGTATGGTGCCAGGTTGTATTTGACCTTTCCATAACTTATAAAATGACCAGGGTCATATGGTGACGAATGAAAGCTTTCTTTTAGCTTAAGTTGCTCCCCTAGAATCTTATCTGCCTCCTCCAGGCTTCCCTTTTATTAAAGATAAAAGGACCCAATTGATTTCTTATTGTCAGTTGTGTCTTTTTCTTTGCAAAAGTGGATTAAATCTGCATGGATAAACTGCCTGAAGTACTCTAGTGCAAATAGTCTCATGGGCACAAATTTGGGTAGCTTGTAGGGACATAGTTCAGAGCCATATATTCTTATTTCAGTGTGATTCTGGTAAAAGTACTAGTCACATATGTTGTAGTTTTTTGAGAGCTGTAAAATTCTTTGCATTTCACCAAAAAGTTTATCTGGAGGACTTGTCATCAGTAAAGAGGAGGCTGGATGTATGAATAGGTCAATGAACTCACAATAAGTATAAGGAGAGTTATAGACTATATGGAAGATTGGGGTCCAAAATATGACAGATCTCCTTTCTCCTCTTGCATCCAATTTCTTGACAGGGAACTGAAAACTATCTGTTTGATAGTATAAGAAGAGATGATATGTATATGATGTATACTTGAAAACCCCTTCTCTATCCAGGCTCATGAATTGCTCATGGATTTTATTAGCTATGAAGGTAGCAAAATCATACTTGACAGCAGGGGGCTGTCCTGGAGCAAAAATGGACATCAGAACTAAGGTAGTCTCATCAACAAACTCACTGGTTTTGAATCCTAAAATGTAGGATATCATGTCTACAATGAATCTCCCTGCCTCATTGAACCAAGAATGCAGATAAGGAGGAGGCTGCTGGGGCTGGCAATTTGGTTTCATAAATAATTGAGCAATTCTGGTTATCTCTGAACTGGGTAGTTTGGCACCTTGGTCAAGCAAGAATCCCATGGAGAGAGGGGCCAGAGGCTGATTTGGCTTGAAGTGCAGCATCTCATTTATGGATTGAGGAGTAATATAGAAGAGGACAGTCCTAGATGGGGACATCACTGCTCTTTGAGAAGGGTCATAATTGGCATGACATTGGTGAATGAGGTCAGGGAATACATTCACTGAAGGGAGATAATACATGGGCATATTAGACTCCCAGATTCCAAATACATCAGCTTTGTTCCTGTAGCTGTTTCTGATCTCACAGAAGGCTTGGAGATGAGGCTTATCACCCACTAAATCATTAATTTGGAAATCCCTGACAGCTAGAGGTAGCCATTCAAGTTCTTTATGTGGAGCATTCAAGGGGGCAACATTCAGGGCCACTCAAGCTTCCATTGCTCAACTGTCTATGCTTTTAATTGGAATTTGGGGTCTGTGCAGCAACAGGAAACATAATACTGGCTCTGGGGTTTTTCTCAGGAAATTGCAGACTGAGCTTTTAATTAAAATTTGCTTCACTGGGTAAAATTTATAGTAAAAAGCAAAGTTTGCAGAGTTTAGTCGAAAAGCTGGACAAAAACAGTGGAAATGGTGCTCCTTTTGCAGGTGTTTTGACAAATTTAACTCAATAATTGGGCATTTTTAGGAAACTTTGCAGAGGGAAGTTAAAAACAGGGGGCTTGGAAAGAAAAATTTGGTAAATTCCTGTTTTTATCAACTCACTGCATTTCTAGCCGCAGCAGTTGAGTTTTTTGTGGAAAAATTGGACAAAACAAGCATGGTTGGGGCGTATTTTTCAAGGGTTATGGACCGAATTTGTTGGATTTATTGGTTTTTTGAGTGGAATGCAGAGAAAATAAGCTTAAATTCAGCTCGATGGGTGCATTTGCGGAGGGAAACACAGTTCACATTTCTTTGAAAAATGGGTAAAACAATGATGTTAATGCAGAGGTGTAGAGGCAGCACTGTGATTCTTATTGGAGTTTTGGTTCTGTGGGAAATTTTTATAGAAAAACTTGGAAAAATAGGGTTTATAAGCGGGTTTTGGATAAATACATGCTTTATAGACACCTAGTACGAAATGTAGGTTGAAGACTAAGCTGAAGGGCCGTGCTGTGGAGTGAATTTCAGTAGGTGGTGGCCTGTGGATCGAAAATGGTGTTTTGGACGTCGAAAACCATGCAGAGCTCGCGCAAAAAGAACAAAGAGAAATGGACCAACAACGACAATTAACGGCTTTTTGACAAAAATTTTGATTTGGCGGGTTTTTGGCGCGCTTTGGTTGGGTGACATCAACACGAAGTCATCTTTGTCGGTAGCGGGGGTACGGAAGGTGACTTGGCACTGACGTGGCAAGCAGGCGGACGAAACAGTGACGAGGTGGCAGCTGACGTGGGCGCTGATGTGGAGGTGACATCATCGAATGACATCATCGAGGGTTCCGCGGGGCGGTATATGGTATTCCCCACACCGCTTTTGAACAAAGGTGGTTTCGGGAAGGGGGCATGCGATGGTAGCGGGTGAACGACACGCGTCCCGAAGTACAGCAGAAATACCGCTTTTCATCGGGCGCTATCTATCGGACATCGGAGGGGTTTCGATATGGATGTGAGCCGTCCGATCTAGAGGATCGGATCTGACGGTTGACGGGACGAGGAGTTGGCGAGGAGGTACAGCGGGGACCCGCCATATCATTTCACTGTTTTGTAAGGTTTTGCGGAGTATTACAGTGTATTGCAACTTTGGGTTTTCGGGTCGGTTATTTAATTAACCAAGTGTTAATTAAATCCCAAGTTTATACGTGTGCGGGGGGGAGTTTTATAAGGTTCGAGGTGAACTTGTAATTCCCGAAATGCCATGTTTTATGGCTATAATCGCCGGGGTGGGATATTATAAAGTTTGGGGTTTTTTGTATGTATTTTATGTATAATAGGAGCGGGGAAACATTATATGGGAGCTATACAATATAGTTAGGATGTTAATATGGTTTTGTGAATAGAAAACGCTAAGCTTATAAGGTAAAAACTTAGGTTCTTATGGAAATGAAAGTGAAATGGAATGATTATTTTTATACAAGAAATGTGGTTTGTTTTGGCTAAGCAAACACAGAGTTCCACTTATTATTTCTCATAAAATGAAATGAAGTAGGACCACTGAGAAAATCTCAATGTCCTTGAGGGAATGTTAGTAAGTGTTCTTGGGAAAATGAGAGGGGAAATTAGTCATGCTCCACCTGAACTGTAACCAAACAACTGCCATTGCACTTATGATGTTCATGAGAGATGAATTCCCTCCTATAGACAGCACTGCTCATCAACTTGCTTCTGTGACACCAAAATTACCTACCCACTCTGCTACACCTAACATTTTTTCTTCATTTTATTTGGGTGCCTTTGAACTAGCAAACCCTTTCACTGTTGTTTTCTTTTGACTGCCCTCCTATCTAAGTCTGCCCTTATCTCTTCTAGGGGCTCAGATTTAACTGTTGAGCACCCTTTGCTTCTCTACCTAACTATTTGTCTGCCAAGCTTGAACTGTTTGAACAGAATTTATTCTCCAATGCTAAAACAAGAAATTTAAACATGGATTGGCCAAGATTGAGCTGTTGGGCCATCCATCAAGTGTGACAGAAGTCTGTGATTTCAAATTCTGAACTTATTTGCAAAAAATAGGACAGTAGTGGCATTTTGACTAGCCACTTTCCTGGTCTTTTCTTTGGGGTTCATTTTCTTTCTCTCTTGACAAATTCACTCTTCTTGCCCTTTGATTTTTCTTTTAGGCATACCCTCTTTCCATTTTTTAAATTTTTTATTTTTTGAAAATATGGAACCTTTGCAGCATGGAAAGGATGATCATATTTGGCATTTCCACAGTCAATCATGAAATATGACACCTATTGGTATAGGAACCTAACAGTTCTTATTGGCGACTCCACTGGGGAACTGAATAACTGTGTTTGTTATCGCTGCGTATTTTTAAAGCTACAGATGGAGCCTGAAGTTAGCCAGGTAGCCTTTGAAACTATTTTTGTTGTGCATTTACAGGAGTAAATAAAAGCTGCTTCAGTCATCTCTAGTCTAGCATTAGGCTTTATACAGCTGTCTCAAAATTTGATCAGTTTCCTTCTGTTTTTAAAAGATCTTTAGGAAAATTCAAGACTTTCACAATTCATACTTTTATAGAAAAATATTGTCAAAAAACAGTGTTCTTCAAAATTTCCAGAAAAATACCAAAAACTGATTTAGAAGCTGGCTCCAAAGAAGAAAACTCGTTACACTAGATCAAACCCAGATCCCAATCCTCCCGCTATTTTTGAAAATCATAACTTAATCTCCAAAAGCCTTAGAAGAGAAGAAAGTCTAGAGAATTCTGCTGATATAAACCGTGATATACTTCAGCACAGCCTTACCAAATTTGAGCTTACTCCTGGAAAAGCAGCAGTCCTTTCTACTGTTGCTACAGCCTCTTCTAGTTCACCATCCTCACTTCAAAGCACCTCTTCCACTCCTTCATCCACTCTGTTTATCTCAGATGTTATCCCTGTGCTTCCAGCTGTCCCATTTATACCTGTAAATATGGCAAACCGATATGCTCCTCTGCAGTTGCCTGCAAATCCAGGGGCTATGTCTCAAGATTATCAAAGCAAAATTACATATTTTGATGGTACTAGCTCCTACACAACCCAACAACACACCAAGAAAATGATGGACTACTTTGAGAACTATGAAATTGATGACAATGATGTCAGAATGAAAATTTTTGTCCAAAGCTTAACCGGTGATGTAAGGACCTGGTTTAGAGCACTTGCTGCAAACACAATTGTTGATCTGGATGCCCTTAACAAACCATTTTGAACAGATGGGAAAAGAAGAAGAACCCATTGCATATGCTATCAGAATATGAGAGTTTAAAAAGAGGCCCATAAGAAACTGTCCAAGACTATTGTGCTAGATTCAACAATGTGTATAATGCTATTCCTCAAAACCTTATACCTCCACCAAACTTAGCCTTGATCAAATTCCCTGATGGATTTGACTCTGATATGGCATATCAGCTAAGGGAAAGAGCTCCTTCCAGCTTAGAAGACATGCGGAGCATAGCTATTAGTGTAGAGGCAAACCTGATCTCTAAAAGAGCCCGAGCTAGAACTGAAAGAAGGACTACCTTCAAAGAAGAGCCTTCTGCATTTGAGCAAAAACTTGATGCAATCATCAAAGGAATGGATAGATTAGGTGATAGAGTAGAAACCATTGAAAGGAAATCTTCTTGGGAAGGTCAACCAAGTAACACCACTAGAAACCCAAACTTTAGGAAAAATCAAAATCCTAACACAAGGAAGGCTGGCCCTAACCAAAATATCAGACCTCCATTTCAAGAGACCTATGCTGAGGCTTCCACCTCTAGTGAGCCAACAGAGGATACTCAAATCAACCTGATGGGTCTGAACAGTGAACAACAAATCTTCTTAACACAAGATGACCAAGAGGCTCATAATTTCAATAAATTTCAAACCAAGTCGGGATAATCATTTGATTTCAGAGAAGGATATGACGCAGTTGTCTATGAAGTACATAAACAATACAAATTGAGAAGGAGAACGGTAGATGTACCTGAACCTAGCAAGCTCAAAGATACTAAGCATCCTAAGAAAGCAAAAGATAAAACTGCCCTCACAGAATTGCTTTCTAAACAGACCTCAACCCAAAAGAACCCACGGTTGTGGACATAATAGACTGGAAACCCTCAAAAAATCAGCCATCCACCTCCTTTCCTCCAAAATAAAATATAAACAGCTCTCCTGAAAACAATTTCAAAGCAGATTTAGGTCATAACAGCACTCATGATGAAGAAAAAACCACTAAAAACACAGCAGAAAAGAAAAACTTTGCTGCCCGGAATACAAAGATTCAAACAAAAAAACCTTTCAACCTAGAAAAAGAAATTGGCAAATTAAAAATAGCCATTCCACTGTTCGAATTGGCTAAACATGAGGTATATAGAGAACAAATCAGCAGGTCGCTCCAAATATCAGAGAATAGAGATGCAGTCAATGTTTTAGATGACCAACCAGAATTGATTTTTGGTTATGAGGTAAATGGTAAAACAGTAGATGGAGGAGTCCCTCCATTCTATGTAAACTTAAACATTCATGACAAAGTGTTGCATAATGCAATGTTTGATTCGGGAGCTTCCCATAATCTGATGCCTAAGTCTGTGATGGAAAGATTGGACCTAGATATCACAAGGTCATACAAGGACTTGTTCTCATTCGATTCCAGCCAGGTCAGGTGTCTAGGCCTAATCAAAGATTTGTGTGTATCTCTAGTACAATACCGTGCCAAGATTATTTTAATGGATGTGTTGGTAGCTGATATCCCACCAAAGTATGGAATTCTTTTGTCCAGATCTTGGGGTGCAAAACTCTACGGATCTTTGCAGCTAGACATGTCTTATGCCACCATTTCAGTCTTTGGCCAGCCAAAGAGATTATATCGGGAAACATTGATGAAATATGTGGTCAGCAGTCAAGAGAAACCCCAAAATTTCCTCATTTACTCCATGCATTCTGACATGGATTCATTTATCTTGTACAATGCTTAGATGTGTCCCAAAACTGATGGCAAGTTGCTAGAATTAGCACACGCAAGAAGCATTAATGAAGAATCTACTGCTCAGGATCAAAAAATCGTTGAAGTGATTGATGCAACAAACAAACAAGACATACCATATCAGTTACAAAATCCAAATCTGCCCATTAAGACAGTTTCCAAAACTCCTAAGGCCAGTTACAATCAATAAATCTTATGGTACTTAGAGTTTGATGGGTCAGTAAATAAATTAGGAGCAGGGGCAGGGATTTGGATACACAATATGCAAAATGATTACGCTGAAGGACATGCATACAGACTGAATTTCAGATGTACAAACAATATGACCGAATATGAGGCCCTTTTGCTAGGACTCAAACTGATTAGAAGTCTAGGTGCAACTAAGATTTCAATTCTAGGGGACTCAGATCTAATTATCCAACAGATGAAGGGGAACTTTGTTACAAATGATCTTAGGCTGAGAGCTTACAGAGGGGCAGCAATTGAAATACTCAACACCTTCTTAGAATCACAGCTAACTAAAATTCCAAGAAACCATAATTTACATGCGCATAGTTTGGCAACTTTTGCCAGCACTTGCAAGCTGCCATTTGAACCTAATCACCACTTCACTGCTGAAATTAAACACAGACCTGTTGTCCTAGATAATGTCAAAAATTGGCAAGTGTTTGAAAATGACACACAAATCAATAATTTCTTGACTTTGAAAGAAGAATTCTCAAGCACAAACATAGACACAAACACCATTTGTGATCAACAGCGAATAGTCAAAATTGAGAAAAATATATCAGCTGAAACAGCAAATCACATTTTGCATCCAACAATCTTTACCAGCAAAAATTTACATCCGCTGAAACAAATGGATCTTGATGAAATTGCTAAGGGAGAATCTGAAGTAATTGAATTGAAGCATAATTTTCTGCCCACGGGGACCTTTAACAAGCAAATGAACACAGCAAGATTGCAGAATTTTGAACTGGAATTTTTATTATATGGATGCAGATATTACATAAGAAAAAATCTCCTTACAGAGATTGACTGTCTACGCATTCACCGGACTTTATACCGTTCTCAAGGAACAAGTATTACCGGAAGCTCCTGGCAATAGACAGGCTCTGCCTCAGAGATTACAGACAAACTTTCAGACTTTCCTAATGGTTCAGCCACTTTAGGTTCTCACCAGTGTCGAGCACACTGATGCGCAGGCTTCCAAACCAGACTCTAAGACTTACAAAACTCTTCGTCATGCAAGCAGATCAGACACAAATGTCCGCAGATGCAGAGCAGGAAAAGTTTATGACTCTAAACTCTCTCGACCCGAATGAATCTTACTTCGCAGCTAGCTCTTATTTATAAGCTGGAAGGGAATAAACATTCATGAGTGCGCTATGTACAGACTGATGACTCAAAAACACAAGTACTCAGACAGATCTGAGTAGATCGCCGAAAGCAAGATTCGGGCATAGGACACTATCGTCCTATGTTATCTCGTCCCTACTCTTTATCAGAGAGCCCGAGGCATGTGGGGACCGAATCTTAGTACCAACAAACTATTTACACAATCTCGTCCCTACTCTTTATCAGAGAGCCCGAGGCATGTGGGGACCGAATCTTAGTACCAACAAACTATTTACACGGAGGAAATTCATCAGTGAACCCTCGAAAGACTTATCATGTCATAAAAGATGAGATTTGCAAATCCCATGGTTTGTACAAAGTGGAGATTCCAGAGTGAGGGAATCCACGAAAGCTCGTCCGGCACCATAGTTGGCCAGAAAGACGTCACTCAATCCATAGTATAGTATTCTATCTGCGGATGTGTATAATGTTGATATCTGAATCTTTCAATCAGAGAATTATTGAAGTATTGTACTCTTATTTCTTTCTCTGATTCCCACATTTGTGAAATATTTTGGTTGGGCGGTTCCAAAAAGTTGATAGGTTGGAAAGGATTTGATGTGATATCAACCTGATGGTGGAAATCTTCATAATTAGTACTATGAGATATCATCCTTGCCTTGTACTGGTTTGTAACAAACCATCTGATGTGACCACAGCGTCGCATTGCTTGTAGAAAAGATAGATCACTGATTTCGGCAACATTTTCAACATCTTTGTATACAATTCCATTCATATGGGAAAATGGTTCACTGAAACCAGGGATTTTAAGCATATGGAGTGTATATGGTTTGATGATTAGAGCTGAAAGACCATATATCTGCCACCACTCAATGAACCATTCTGGTGTAGGATCTTCTTGTTCCAATGCTTCTGCTGACATGCCTTCAAATAAAAATGAGGACCGTATAGAATAAAATAAATTGGCTGAGCAATTTTGGAGATTCATAGTTGTATAGAAACATTCCTTTTATCTGTCAGGGTCATAATTTTCTCTGTGGAGAGGATTATCAAACCATCTCAGTGTGATGTGGCAGCTTGTCATCCGATCATCATCCTCATCATCTCTCTCAAGAGTATAGTGTATGTTTTCAATGTATTCCAGATAGTCCAAAGCATCTACTGCTTCTTGGTTCATTTCGTCTTGCATTGTTTCTGTCCATAGGTAAGGAATATCTTCTCTATGTCTAATTTCTTTGATTGGGTACCAATTTACATCATGGATAAGTACTGGAGTTTCAAGCATATAACTTACCCAACCATTTGGTGTTTCTATTTCAACAGTGCTTTCCCTTCTCCTGATATAATTGCAATGCAGACTCAAAATTGAATGTTCTGACAGAAATTCTCTACTCAGCATATCTGTGAAATTGTTCTTATCACCTTTAACAAATTCAACATCAAAATTGTACTGGCTTAACTGCATGATCCACCTGACCATAGCAGCATCCTCAAAACCACATTTATGAATTGCAAATTTCAATGCCTGGCAGTCTGTCTTAACAGTGAATTTGGTGTAGATAACAAAATCCCTGAATTTTTCTATTCCTAAACAAACTGCTCTGAGTTCTTTCTTCAAACTTGACCAATTCAATTGATCTTTTGCCCATAATCCAGATGCATATTGGCAGATTTCAATCTCACTTTTGTTGCTGGGATTTTTCTGACATAAAACTGCTCCCCATCCTTCATAACTGGCATCTGTCATAATGATTTTCTCCCATTCTTCTCTGATAGGGGAGAGTGGTTGAATATTTATGACCTTTTCTTTTATTGCCCTGACTGCTTGTGTGCAATCATTATTCCATGGAATTGGATTCTTTTGAAGCCTTTTGTTCAATAATTTCCTTTCTTGTGCACAATGCTTCAGAAACTTTGAAATGTAATTCAGGCTTCCCAAAAACATTTGCAGTTGAGTTTTGTCCTTGATTTCATCAGGGAAATGATCAACAAAATTTAAACTTCTTTGGATTACAGTATAGGATCCGTACTGTATATTGTAACCCAAAAAGTCTATCATTGGCCGGAATAATTTCATCTTAGATTCTGATAATACTATACCCATTTCTTTAACCCTGCGAAGAAAGATTTTCAAATGTTTGATATGGTCAGCAATATTATCAGAATGAATTAGTAAATCATCAATATATTTCTTCAAGAAACTTTCCATTCCTTCGAAAGTTTCATCCATTATTCTCTGGAAAGCCGAAGGAGCATTAATCAGGCCAACTGGCATGATATTCCATTCATAATGCCCTTCTGGTACAGAGAACGCTGTCTCCCATTTATCATCTTCTTTAATTCCTACTTGCCAGAAACCAAATTTGAGATCAAACTTGGAAAATATCTTGGACTTTGATATCTGAGCAAGTATGGAAGATGGCTTTGGCAAAGGATATGCATCATAATCCAGAATTTTATTCAGAGGTTTATAATTCACAACTAACCTTGGTTTACCTCTGGCAACTTCAGCATGCTTATTTACATAGAATGCAAAACATGCTATGGGGCTTTTACTTTTCCTGATAAGCCCTTTCTTCAAAAGATATTTAATTTCTTCTCTGCAGAGTTTCATTTGTTCTTCATTCATTGCCACTGCTTTAGACCTTCTTAATTTTCCACTGAAATCTTTCTTGAGAGGAAGTTCTACCTCTTGTTTCTTAATATGCCAAAATGCATTTGGATCATCTGAACAACATTCTTTAAACTGGGAAGTGAGATTTCCTATCTCAGAAGCATACTTTCCGTTATCTAGATGTTCTTCTGTTTTCAATACTTCCCTTTTCACTTCCATCTTTGCCAAAAGATTTTCCATTCTTTCAACTCTCTTAATCCTCATTGGAGAATTAGAATTGATAAATGGGAAAAAGACTTCCTTATTATCAAAATTAATAAAATATCCATACCTCTGGGTTCTTGCATCAAATTTTGCTCCATGCATGCTGAAATTCTGAAAAAATGGTGTCCCGAGGTACATTGCACAATCCAGTGCTGGAACAACAGGACAAACCAAATGGACTCCTATTTTGTCTGTGAGCAGAACATCAATTTCTGCTTCATGCTTTGTGGGAATGTCTCCACTTGCTGTGATCACCCTTGGACATGTTGTTGGCCTTCTGTGATGCATGCCAACTACTGTATCACTTACGATGTTTAATCTAGAACCAGTGTCCATAAGTACCTTCCAGAATTCATACTGGTGTCCAACCTTTACTTTCATTTTTACACAATACATGACATCTCTATTCATGCTATTGCATCCAAAATCTGTTCTTGCTACTTCTTCTTCTTTTCTTCTTCTTCTTTGTTATACTGCTGTTGAACTGGCCCTGTATGATAGGTCCAGTTTTCTGTCTTCCCTGAAATAGGATCTTGTGATGAAGAAGCAAAAGGAGCTTGTGCATTTAACATCTTTAGGCTTAACTCATTGTGCCTTTCAACACACAATTTTCTATTCTCTTTGATTGTTTTTCTTAATTCTTTTATTGCCTGATGCACTGCAGGTAAAGTTTGTGGCAAGTCTTCTCCAAAATCTTCATTCTTAAACTGTCTGGTTAAAGCTTCAACAGAAAAAAGAGTAGCAGGAGGCACATACCCTTTATTTGAAGAATTCTTTGAAGTAGAGGGTGATTTCTTCAAATGTTCTGTCAGCAAAGATCTGTACATTTCTTTCATTTGCGGATCTGTAGCAGCCATCATTTGTGCAAAAATATTCTTACTGATTTCATCATAATCAGTCTTCATCATCCTGACTGCATTGCATGTACAAATATCAGGATCATCACAATCACAGGATTTACATTCTGTACAATGGGGATCATTACAGAATTCTTCATCAGATGATTCATCTGAATCAACAAAATTAAATTCATTTTCAGATTCTGAATCAGAAGATACCAATTCATCACAGCTACTAGGAAGATAGAATGAATTTATCTTTCCTTTCTTATTTCTATACTGGACTTTCTTTTTAGAAGAGTCTTTCTTTTTATTTGGACAATTTGGAGCTGTGTGACCTTTTTTGTTACAGTTGTAACAAATTATTTCTCTATCCTTAGAAAACATCTTTGTATGCTTGTAAGGTTTTGCTTTGTAATGTTTTCTTTTTGGCTTATCTTGGGAGATCTGGGAATTCTTCTTGAAATGTCTCTTTCTCCTCTTATTCCCCTCATAATTTCCAACTTTACCAAGATGCCATTGTTTGCAGAGCTGTTGATATCCATGTGGCTTTTTAGGGTTGGTTGCTGCTCTTGCAATTTTCATTTGTGAGCACAATTCTACAATGATTGCTTTTACAGCTTGTCTGATTATGCCAAATTTATAGTCCCCAACCTTCCCTGGTAATTTATTGACAATAGCTGAAGAGACCCATTGGGGAAGGGATGCAACAAAAATTTCCTTCCATTTTGGCTCAAAAATGAGATCTGGAGTCAATGTATGCAGTCTGTGAAGGAATTCATTAAAATATTCATCAAAATGTTGCATATTATGCAACTTCATGGCCAGCGAAGTAATGGTTGTAATATCATTGGTTATCTGAGGAAAACCAATGAAATTGACTGTAATAGCATAAAGAAGCTTTCCTATCATATTGCTGACAGGCAAACTAGTGATAGGATCTATGTGAGTAGATCCATCTTCATTTTGGACGACTGCTTGTTCCCATCCTGCAAGGAGACTAGGATCTTTTAATGTCTCAGCTTTTAGCCAAGAATCCAATGTTCCTTCAAATCCTCCTATTATCCTCCTTGTTGCATTAATAGGTCCAATATCATCAGCAAGATAAGTCCTATAACATACAAGCATGGAATGTAAAACAGACATAATTTCAGCCTCTGTGCAATTATCAATGTTCCATGAGTAGGTAGAATTTGCAGACCAATCCTTATGGTATTCAGATTTCATAAGATCTCTTCTATCAGGAGCAGGGTTCCAAGTAGTCTCCCATCTTGACCTGGATGATGTAGCATTGACTTGATCCTCATTATCAGGTTGCTCCTGGTCTTGATCTGTCAAAGATAAGTTATTGATACATGTTTCAAGCTCTTCAATTTGAGGTTCTGCTTCTATCTTGTGAAGAGTCATATCCCCGAAAGATGTTTATGTCTTATGGAAACTTGTATCAAAACTTTCTTCTTCTTCTCTAGTGTAAGAATCTTCAGACATGAAATTAGAAGATTTTGGTTTGCTGGATCCTTCAATTTCTTTGGATTGCTTTATGGCAGGATGTGGACTAAAGAAACTGGGATTTGCAAACAGAGAATATGGATGAGAGGAAGTCGGCGGTGGAAAGGTTATAGAGTTGGGTGTTCTAATAAGGCTTTCCACAGAAGGAGTAATAGAATATGGAACAGAAGTCTTGGGTTCTGAAAATATAGTTGCAGATTTATAGGCCTCAACCCTAGGCTTCTTTTTCAAGGATTCTATTCCTTGAGTTACTTCCCATACTTGTTTTTTTACAATATCCAAAGAATTACTAATCTTTACAATTTCTTTTCCATGAGCAGTGGTAGCATCATGGGTTTTCTTATCTATTTGTCCTGTTTGTAAAGATAGTCTGTCAAGACTCTTGGCTAGAGCCTTATCATTTTCTGCCAAAGTTGTAACACTGCTGTTCAAACATACTGTATTGTAATCTTGTTCTCTAAGAATACTTTCCAGCATGGTCTTCATCTCAGAATTAGCAGTTTCAATATTTTCAAATTTAGAGCTGACAAATTTCTCAAGACTGAATAAAG
The DNA here is from genome assembly GCA_031772625.1 of Pinus tabuliformis. NCBI lineage: Eukaryota > Viridiplantae > Streptophyta > Pinopsida > Pinales > Pinaceae > Pinus > Pinus tabuliformis. The sequence goes on along the minus strand of CM062809.1, from coordinate 216,355,939 downwards.
CTAAATTTGTCCAATTAGTAGCAGCCACAGCATCTCTTGCTACTAGGTTAGAATCATCAACATGAGATGGAAGTAGTTTGTACAATTTTCCATCTTGGTTTCTTATCACAAAATTTTTCCAAGGAGGAAACTTTGTGTCTGTTTCTAAAAGGCTCCCATCAAGGAGTTCCCACTTGTGCTTATTTGGGGTCCTAGTCCGCATCATGTTTACTTGGAACTGAGAACATATTTTCCTTAGTAGTTTTTCTCCTTCTATTTGAACAGCAATCAGAGATCTGGGAATGTTTGACTTGTTTAGCATACTCTGAATCTTTGGCTGAAAAACATGTGCTTTCAAAGGAGGAGGAATTACTACTGGATTTTCTTTCAGTTTTTCTTCTACAAATTTTTCTGGATCCTTGATTTTTTTCTGTTTAGCCTGGTTCCTGAATTGCTTCATCAAGGATTGTTCTATGATCTTTGCAGAAGGATAATACCATTCATAGAATGATATCCATTGATTTTCTACCTTCATCCATTCTTTCCATTTTTCAACATTCTGTCTGTTGAAGGCAGGACGATCATTTTTTGGAAGAAGCATTACTTCTTCAAAATACAAATGTTCTTTCTCATGTGTAAACATATCCCAATTGAACATTTTCTTTTTCCATTGATCATCAGGATCATATGGACTGATTCATTTAAAGATTTTTAAAAAGGCAATTATCTCTGAATCAGAAGGAATTTCAACATGCCTTGGAATTTTATCAATGGGATTTCTTCTGTATTCAGGAATAGGTGAAGAATCTACATAGCCTAAACCATAGGTAGAAGAACTGGATACAGTATGTACAAGTAGCTCTTCTTGCGGATTAAAAAATACAACCTTTTTGTAATTCTCTTCAGATGAGTCAGATGAAGGAGTGAATCTGATCATGTTTATCCTATGACGGTCTGACGACTCCCCATGTGGAGTTGGCGGTTCTGAAGAAAATTGACAGAATGTCTTGGAGCAGTGCGGATGGTCACAGACTGAACTAAAAGGCTGGGATGAGCTTGGCTGTGAAAACATCCTTCTGATAGAATCATACATTGCTTGATCTATTACAAACTGTGGAGGTGCAGGACACTGACCAGGATGTAACTCACTGATTGTAGTAGGAATTGCAGAGACAGAAGTAGAGGGTCCACCATGCTGAATTGTGTTAATTCTAGGAAACCGTGTGATAACCTTTCCATCTACCTCTGTTATTATTGATTGTGCAGCAGCAACAGGTTTCTTTTTGGGTTTTCCCCAATTAGTTACCCAGTCATCAGGAGGACATAAATCATTTCTGGAGACGTAGACTGGTGCTACTGGATTACAAGATGAATCATACTGGATAAAAGTAACTCGGCCTTCATCTTTATCAGGGGTATGCAAAACAGCAGGGATTGTTGTATTATAAAACCTAACACAGGTAATATAAAAAATGGCCAAATTTTTTGATTTACTTTTGAAATTTTCATACCCAGCAGTCTGGATACCTAAGGTTAGGCATTGCAAGACATTTGGGTCGTCAAGTGCAACAGAGAACTCTGGAAAAACATCATACTGTACTGGGCCTTCAGCAAGACTTGTTTCGATGCCTCTTATCATAGCCTGTGTAAATGTGGTCCATCGATTATCAAATAGGGCTGAGAACACATAGGCTTTTTGTCCTTTTCTGTGTAATGCATTCAGTCCTATCCTCACCATCCCCAGATGGACATACTGGTAGCCTGCTTTGAGGGCTGATTTTATATGTTTGGCTTCAAGGAGAGATATAGTCAACATAGCATTCAAAGTTAAATCTGCTTTGATGGATTTTTCTTTGATTTTGATTTGACTAAGGGCCCGGAAATTAAAAGAGGATAGATTTCTATATACATCATGCGGAGAAACTGGTGGAAGTTTCCAATTAACAGAAGGATCTGTTTCTTCTTGTTCTATGATAGCAGAATTACCAGAAGTGGATTCAGATCTACATAGCCCTTCTAATGCAGATTTTGATTTTTCTTCATCTTTCATAGTTCTAAAGTGCTTAGTTCCAAAAATAGAGTCAGAAGATTCAGCTGAAGAGTGTCTAGGAGCATCCATGTTAGAAATAGATAAATACCCGATCAAAAGTCTTGCAGAAAATGATGAGAAGAATTGCGGTCTTCTTCTGAAAGAGAAATTGCGGCAAATTCTCGTCCAACGTCTTCAACGCTCTCCAACGCCAACACCGGCAACAACGAGCTCGAACGCTATTCAGGACTCAAGCGAATTTTTTCACTCAAACAATATCTCACAGCAAAATATCAACTCAAACAATACTTGGCTCTGATACCATCTCTTACAGGACCTTTAACAAGCAAATGAACACAGCAAGATTGCGAATTTTGAACTGGAATTTTTATTATATGGATGCAGATATTACATAAGAAAAAATCTCCTTACAGAGATTGACTGTCTACGCATTTGACTCCTTTGGAGGATATTTTTGATTCAAATGATATACCAAGAAAGCCAAAAATGCAGCCTTTAAATGCAGACATTGAGGACTGTAATATAGGAACTGCACAAGATCCTAAAATGGTAAAATTGTCCAAAGCTTTGCCTCCCGACCAAAAACTGAAATACATTGAGTTGTTTAAAGAGTTTCAAGATGTGTTTGCATGGAGTTATGAGGACCTCAAATCGTATGATACTTTGGTCATCCAACACACAATACCTTTAAAAGAAAATCAAAAACCTTTTAAACAAAAACTTAGAAGGGTTAATCCAGTCCTTCTTCCTCTCATTGAAAAGGAAGTCAAAAAAATGTACCAAGTTAGAATAATTGCTCCTATTAGATTCTCAGAATGGATTTCAAATCTGGTGCCCACTAGGAAGAAAACGGGAGAGATAAGATTGTGTGTTGACTTAAGAAATCTGAATAAAGTCTCTCTCAAAGACCACTACCCCTTACCTAAGATGGATCACATTTTGCAAAAGGTAGTGGGAGCCTCTAGGATCTCACTGTTAAATGGATTCTCGGGATTTAACCAGATCTTAGTTCACCCGAATGATCAAGATAAAACTGTCTTTACAACACCTTGGGGAACTTTCAAATATGTCAAAATGCCTTTTGGACTTAAAAATGCAGGGGCCACATTTCAACGAGCAATGGACATATCTTTTGCAAAAGAGATCCATAATTTTTTAGTCATATATCTTGATGATCTCACTGTTTTTTCCAACTCAGATCAAGAACATTTAGAACATTTAAGACAAGTGTTCCTAATTTGCAGAAAATATGGCATATCATTGAACCCAAAGAAATCACTATTTGGCCTGGAAGAAGGCAAGCTCTTAGGTCACATAATTTCAAAGGATGGTATTAGAATTGACCCGAACAAAAAAGAATACAAGCTATTCTCCAAGTGCCTCACCCAAGAAATATCAAAGAATTGCAGGCTTTTCTAGGAAAGATTAATTTCCTAAGAAGATTTATACCCAACTTGGCTAAACTAATAAGATTGTTGAATAACATGCTGAAGAAAGATTCCAAAGTCAAATGGACAATAGAAGTTAAGCAAGCCTTTGAGGATATCTAAATAGCTTTAACTAAAAACACCGGTCCTCACAAGCCCAAAGTTTGATAGAAACTTCATAATCTTTTCCTTTGCATCTGAGCATACTATTGTTGGTGTCTTATTGCAAAAAGATGACCAAGGATGTGAGAAGCCAATTGCTTTTTTCAGCAAAGCACTTAGAGATGCTCCTTTAAAATATCAAATCATGGAAAAACAAGCTTATAACCTTGTAAAAGCCATCAAGGATTTCAGAATTTGTATCTTGTACTCTCATGTGATAGCTTATGTCCCAAATGCCGTGGTCAAAGATATCCTAACCCAAGAAGGAATTGAAGGCAAGAGGGGCAAATGGATAGCTAAAATTTTGGAATATGACATTGAAATCAAACCAAAAAAACGGATAAAATGACAAAGTTTAGCAGAACTGATGACTGAAACCAATTTTCAAGCCTTTGACATCAATGAACTGGATAACGAATAGGAGATGGCGACTCCACAGATCAATCAAGCCTTCTTACAATCACCTTGGTATGCTGATATAATTTATGTATTGTTAAACCTGCAAGCTCCTCCAGGGTTATCCAGAACTAAAAAGAGATTCTTGAAAATGAACGCTTCAAAGTTTTGTATTGTAGACAATGTTTTATTTTGGAAAAATCATGAAGGGATTTTACTAAACTGCTTATCACAGGATGAAACTGACAAAGTACTCAAGGAAATTCATGCAGGGGACTGTGGTGGACATTTGTATTGGAAGTCAACAGTTGATAAAATCTTAAGAGCTAGTTTTTATTGGCCCTCCCTGTTTGCTGATGTAACAAATTTTTTGCCATAAATGCCAAATCTTTGAAGGGAAGAGAAAACTGTTACCTTTACCCCTAAAACCCATTTCCACTGAGAGACCATTTCAACAATGGGGTTTAGATTTCATTAGAGAAATTCACCCTTCTTCTTCTGGCCAACATAAGTGGATTTTAACTGCCACAGATTGCTTCACCAAGTGGATAGAAGCCATCCCTTGTAGGCAAGCCAATGACTCGATCATCATGCAATTCTTAGAAACCAATATTCTTTTTAGATTTGGTTGTCCGGAAAATATCATAATAGACAATGCTGTTGTCTTTAAATCCAAAAGAATGATCAATTTTTGTCACAAGTACCACATTACCTTGGCCATTCCATAGCCTATTACCCTCAAGGTAATGGTCTAGTTGAATCATCCAATAAGAGCTTGATCAACATCATAAAGAAAGTATTGGAGGAAAATAAGAAGAATTGGCATAAAAAACTTATTAATGCACTGTGGGGAGACAGGCTATCTACAAAAAGATCCATTGGGACAAGCCCCTATGAGTTGGTATATGGCATGGAGGCAGTATTCCCTTCATCTTTGGGAATCCCAGTGATAAAATTACTGCAAGAAATACAAGCAGAACCCAAAGATATTCATAGAAGAATCAATCAGACAATTCACTTGCAGCAGACTAGAGAGGAAGTGTATCACAGAACTCAGATCCTACAAGAGAAATTGAAGAAGATTTTTGACAAAAGGACAAAAGCAAAGGATTTTTCATAGGTGACAAAGTGTTGAAGTGGGATTCTAGGAGGGAAGACAAAGGAAAACATGGCAAATTTGATTTCTATGGAAAGGACCTTTTGTCATTCAGGTTGTACAAGGAAACAACACCTATTTTTTGAGAAGTTTGGATGGTACAAAAGCTGAGGAAGGGCCAGTCAATGGTCGGATGCTCAAGCATTATTTTGATCCTCTTTGTTAACATGTTAGGACTGTATTTTGTACATAAATAGTGTCTATTTTCAGCAGTTTATTACAGCAATAAGAAAAGGAATAAGATGCAGCAAATTTTGAGGGAAAAGGAAGGAATTGTGCCACCTTTTTGTGTTATATTTTCAGTTTATCAGAAGAAATTAAGAAGAAAACTTGGGAGCTTAAAATCTAATGGAAAGTACTCAGACAAACTAGAAAAGGCAGAGTTGTAACTCTGTTCAAAATCAGATCATAAGAAATGTATATATGTCATAGAGATACAGTTTTGTTTGTTTACAGCAGAAGGGGATTTCAGATTGCAGCAAGAATTGAAAATAAGGCCATCTGACCTGTTGTTCTTGGGTTTTCCCCTGGAAAAGCCATCCCCAAGTGGAGCCACTCTTAGGTTCCTATACAAATAGATGTCATATTTCATGATTGACTGTGGAAATGCCAAATATGATCATCCTTTCCATGCTGCAAAGGTTCCATATTTTCAAAAAATCAAAAATTTTAAAAATGTAAAGAGGGTATGCCCTAAAAGAAAAATCAAAGAGCAAGAAGAGTGAATTGGTCAAGAGAGAAAGAAAATGAACCCCAAAGAAAAGACCAAGAAAGTGGCTAATCAAAATGCCACTACTGTCCTATTTTTTGCAAACAAGTTCAGAATGTGCAATCACTGACTTCTGTCACACTTGATGGATGGCCCAACAGCTCAATCTTGGTTAGTCCATGTTTAAATTTCTTGTTTTAGCATTGGAGAATAAAGTCTGTTCAAACAGTTCAAGCTTGGCAGACAAATAGTTAGGTAGAGAAGCAAAGGTGCTCAACAGTTAAATCTGAGCCCCTGGAAGAGATAAGGGCAGACTTAGATAGGAGGGCAGTCAAAAGAAAACAACAGTGAAAGGGTTTGCTAGTTCAAAGGCACCCAAATAAAATGAAGAAAAAATGTTAGGTGTAGCAGAGTGGGTAGGTAATTTTGGTGTCACAGAAGCAAGTTGATGAGCAGTGCTGTCTATGGGAGGGAATTCATCTTTCATGAACATCATAAGTGCAATGGCAGTTGTTTGGTTACAGTTCAGGTGGAGCATGACTAATTTCCCCTCTCATTTTCCCAAGAACACTTACTAACATCCCCTCAAGGACATTGGGATTTGCCCAGTGGTCCTATTTCATTTCATTTTATGAGAAATACTAAGTGGAACTCTGTGTTTGCTTAGCCAAAACAAGCCACATTTCTTGTGTAAAAATAATCATTCCATTTCACTTTCATTTCCCTAAGAACCTAAGTTTTTACCTTATAAGCTTAGCGTTTTCTATTCACAAAACCATATTAACACCCTAACTATATTGTATAGCTCCCATATAATGTTTCCCCGCCCCTATTATACATAAAATAAATACAAAAAACCCCAAACTTTATAATATCCCACCCCGGCGATTATAGCCATAAAACATGGCATTTCGGGAATTACAAGTTCACCTCGAACCTTATAAAACTCCCCCCCGCGCACGTATAAACTTGGGATTTAATTAACACTTGGTTAATTAAATAACCGACTCGAAAACCCAAAGTTGCAATACATTGTAATACTCCGCAAAACCTTACAAAACAATGAAATGATACGGCGGGTCCTCGCGTCGTACCTCCCCACCAACTCCTCGTCCCGTAAACCGTCGGATCCGATCCTCCAGATTGGACGGCTCACATCCATATTTGAACCCCTCCGATGTCCGATAGATAGCGCCTGATGAAAAGCGGTATTTCCGCCGTACTTCGGGACGCGTGTCGTTCACCCGCTACCATCGCATGCCCCCGCCCGAAACCACCTTTGTTCAAAAGCGGTGCGGGGAATACCATATACCGCCCCGCGGAACCCCCAATGACGTCATCCGATGACATCACCTCCACGTCAGCGCCCACGTCAGCTGCCACCTCATTACTGTTTCGTCCGCCGTGCCCGCCACGTCAGTGCCAAGTCACCTTCTGTACCCCCGCTACTGACAAAGATGATGTCGTGCTTACGTCACCCAACCAAAGCGCGCCAAAAACCCACCAAATCAAATTTTTTGTCAAAAAGCCATTAATCGTCGTTGTTGGTCCATTTCTCTTTGTTCCTTTTGCGCAAGCTCTGCATGGTTTTCGACGTCCAAAACACCATTTTCGATCCACAGGCCACCACCTACTGAAATTCACTCCACAGTGCGGCCCTTCAACTCAGTCTTCAACCTACATTTCGTACCAGGTGTCTATAAAGCAGGGATTTACCCAAAACCCGCTTATAAACCCTGTTTTTCCAAGTTTTTCTATAAAAATTGCCCACAGAACCAAAATTCCAATAAGAATTACAGTGCTGCCTCTACACCTCTGCATTAACATCACTGTTTTACCCATTTTTCAAATAAAATCTGTGAGTTGTGTTTCCCTCCGCAAATGCGCCCATCGAGCTGAATTTAAGCTTATTTTCTCTGCATTCCACTCAAAAAACCAATAAATCCAACGAATTCGGTCCATAACCCTTGAAAAATACGCCCCAACCATGCTTGTTTTGTCCAATTTTTCTACAAAAAACTCAACTGCCGCGGCTAGAAACGCAGTGAGCTGATAAAAACAAGAATTTACTAAAGTTTTCTTTCCAAGCCCCCTGTTTTTAACTTCCCTCTGCGAAGTTTCCTAAAAATGCCCAATTATTTAGTTAAATTTGTCAAAACACCTGCAAAAGGAGCACCATTTCCACTGTTTTTGTCCAGCTTGCCGACTAAACTCTGCAAACTTTGTTTTTTACTATAAATTTTACCCAGTGAAGCAATTTTAAATTAAAAGCTCAGTCTGCAATTTCCTGAGAAAAACCCCAGAACCAGTATTTTGTTTCTTGTCGTTGCACAGACCCCAAATTCCAATTAAAAACACAGACAGTTGAGCAATGGAGGCTCCAGTGGCCCTGAATGTTGCCCCCTTGAATGCTCCACATAAAGAACTTGAATGGCTACCCCTAGCTGACAGGGATTTCCAAATTAATAATTTAGTGGGTGATAAGCCTCATCTCCAAGCCTTCTGTGAGACCAAAAACAGCTACAGGAACAAAGCTGATGTATTTGGAATCTGAGAGTCTAATATGCCCATGTATTACCTCCCTTCAGTGAATGTATTCCCTGACCTCATTCACCAATGTCATGCCAATTATGAGCCTTCTCAAAGAACAGTCATGTTCCCATCTGGGACTGTCCTCTTTTATATTACTCCTCAATCCATAAATGAGATACTACACTTCAAGCCAATTCAGCGTCTGGCCCCTCTCTCCATGGGATTCTTGCTTGACCAAGGTGCCAAACCACCCAATTCAGAGATAACCAGAATTGTTCAATTATTTATGAAACCAAATTGCCAGCCCCAGCAACCTCCTCCTTATCTGCATTCTTGGTTCAATGTGGCAAGGAGATTCATTGTAGACATGATATCCTACATTTTAGGATTCAAAACTAGTGACTTTGTTGATGAGACTACCTTAGTTCTGATGTCCATTTTTGCTCCAGGACAGCGCCCTGTTGTCAAATATGATTTTGCTACCTTCATAGCTAATAAAATCCATGAACAATTCATGAGCCTGGATAGAGAAGGGGTTTTCAAGTATATAGCATATATATATCATCTCTTCTTATACTATCAAACAGATAGTTTTCAGTTCCCTGTTAGGAAATTGGATGCAAGAGGAGAAAGGAGATTTGTCATATTTTGGACCCCAGTCTTCCATATAGTCTATAACTCTCCTTATACTTATTGTGAGTTCATTGACCTATTCATACATCCAGCCTCCTCTTTACTGATGACAAGTCCTCCAGATAGACTTTCTGGTGAAATGCAAAGAATTTTACAGCTCTCAAAAAACTACAGCATAGGTGACTGGTACTTTTACCAGAATCACACTGAAATAAAAATATATGGCTCTGAACTATGCCCCTACAAGCTACCCAAATTTGGGCCCAAGAGGCTATTTGCACTGGAGTACTTCAGGCAGTTTATCCATGCAGACTTAATCCACTTTTGCAACGCTAAGAAAAAGGCACAACTCAAAATAAGAAATCAATTGGGTCCTTTTATCTTTAATAAAAGGGAAGCCTGAGAGGAGGCAAATAAGATTCTAGGGGAGCAACTTAAGCTAAAACAAAGCTTTCATTGGTCACCATATGACCCTGGTCATTTTATAAGTTATAGAAAGGTCAAACACAACCTAGCACCATAAATTCATTGGAAGATCCCTGAAATCCAACAGTATGCTAACCAACAAGAATGGTTAGAGGGCACATTAGTTGATGAGATTACTGAAGAAGAAAAACTGGAAAAGGCTATGAAAGGGCTTGAAAAAACGCTTGACCTGAACTCTTTTGGACAGGTATCCTTCACGTTGCCCCAGCATTTAAGAGGTGACACATCTTTCGCCAGGACTTCTCAACAACCATCACAAAAGGCCAGCACAGCGTCAGCTAAAGGCAAGGAGGTAATAGGTGGAGAACAGCAAGTAATGGCAAACCGGCCAGATACTGCAAAGGAGCAAAGCCAAAGGCAAGGTCCTTCAACACAAACAAAGGTACCTGAAATCCCAGTGTTACAAACTCCTCTCAATGAGGAAAGAGCCAAGAAAAGAGACAGGCAGGAAGACACACCTTTAAGTGGATCAGCGGAACAGCAAGGGGAAAAGAGGCAAAGGTTAAACCCTTACTCTGAAGAGGCACTGGTGGAAGAGACAGCAGGCAACCTAAGGCGTGAGGGAACAACTGAACAGAAGATTCCTCCAATTTTGGAAACATCAACTAGCTCATATTAGCAAGAGCAAGAGAGGCAACATGTTGTGGAGGTTACATCCACCAGGCCACAGAGCAAGCAAGGCTTGGATATCAAGAAAGCATTTACTGAAATAAAGGCTAGAAATGACCCAATAAGGATCCAACTTTATAATCAATTGCTGAGAACGGCTCCTACAAATCAACAAAGGCTAATGGCAGCCTATGATATTCAAGAAGAGAAAATGACCCTTAGTCACTTCAGGCCCACAATGCAGCAGCCACAATCAATTGTTGATTATATCAGAACCAATCTGGAAGTTCTTTCTAAAGACATCCACGCAATGGACCAGATTGAATTACATAAACAAACCGGCGAAATGGTGTACTCCACCTTGGCAGACAAGGCATTATTAGCTCACAAATTGCAGAATTCATTTCACAATACCTCTGCCCAATTAGAGTTGGAGAAGGCCTCCTCATTAGCCAAGGATAACAGGATCAAATCCTTGGAGGAAATTATTATTGAGTTGGGACATGATCCCAAGGATCCCAAGAGTATCCAGGCATTAATAAAGAATAAAGAAGAAGATATTGCAACCCTCAGAAAGCAATTGAAGCTGCCAATTACAATGCACCCTCAAACCACAGACGTTGCACAGCAGAAAGAGGAGGAGGACATGGTGAGTTTGTTGATGAGGATGAATGAGAAACTGGCAGAAACAGAGAAGGCATTGGAGGAAGCACTACAAGGAAAACAGGGAGAGTTGGCCTCTCAGCCATCTCAAATAGCTCCAATTATTACAACAGCTCCTCCAACAACTACAACAGCAGTCCCTCCCGCTGTCCCAGCATCAACAGCAGATACCTCAGCTTCAGCAACAACTATAGCGACAACAACAACAGTACCAGATAACATACCAGAGAACAACTAGCAGCTTTGGATATCAAGGACAGAATAGGCACCATTTTGACAGTGAAAAAGGTGCTGACCATGAGGAATTTTGTACAAAATCTGGAAAGAAAGTGCTAAGAAATGCGACAGAAATAAATGCCTTTACAGAGAAGTTCGCAGTCTTGCAGAGCAAAGGTTTACCCAGCTTATTAACCAGCAATCAGAGGCTGTTGACACATGAACAATATGCTCACAGGGTAAGTACATATGTTACCAGTCAGATTACAACATCATCAAGCACTTCAGAAGACTCAATGCCTCCCTCTGGACAGAGCTTATATGACAAATTGGAAAATCTGTTCTACATTGAGCATGAAAAAACACATTTTTTGAAGTCCAGCCCAATTACTACAAGTATACTGAAGCTGATGAAACATTAATAAAACTACAAAGACACCAGTTGCCAACTGATCAATGGTGGCAGGGCATGTTGGAGGTTTTACCACCAAGGTAGTGTTGGTGCTTTTTCTTTTTGATCATTTGCATTAAATTAAATTCAATACATGCCACCTATCAGAAAAATGAAAATAGCAGAGAAAGGAATTCACGCTAAAATGCGTTAAGGCAGAATCAGGGACAGATGACAGGGTCGTGACAGCAACGCAGGGATGCAAGTTAAAGAGACAGCTACCAGCCGACTTGTTAAATCAAAAAGTCAAGTATATCAGACCACCTAAGGCAGCCTGCACAACGGAGTTACTCTTACATTAATTACGCTCTGTTTTCAATATCATTTATTGCCTTTGAAGAAGTAGATGGATAAATTTATTGCCTGATATTTTCCCTATGAGATATTTTGTAACTCTTTTTGTATAAATACCTCCCTTAGAGATGTATTGAGGGCTGGTTGATGAATATCATTCTGGACTTAAGCTGTAAATTTTGAGAACTCTTCAGAATAAAGACTGTTGGAACGCTTCGCTGATGAAATTGTTGGTTGTGGAATTAATGGCAAAAGAATATGTTGTAGAATTCTCGTGTTACCTCATGGATCAATAAGTCTTTTAACCTTTGTTTTATTGTTCCTGTGTTTATATATCATCTATATATCATGTTCTAATTGCAAGAAAAAAGAATAACCCAGAATTTACTTGACTGTACTCTGTGTTCAATTCCTGTCAAATTTTATGTTTTCTTCAGGACTAGCATAGGCAGGAATTCTTGATTGCTCCTGTCTCCCTTCTCGCACTCTAAATATAATTAATGAATTCTTAACTACTCCTTGGTAATATTTATTCATTTTCCCTCTGTTAGCATAATGAAAGATTCTTAATTGCCTTTCATTCCCTGACTTCATTTCATCTCATTCCAGCTTGAAAATTGTTCTATGTTTAATTATCTTGCTCTGTAGTTCCTCCTTTTGCCTAAGAAACCATACCCAGAAATTCATTTTCACTGACTCCATTAACCCAATGGTCTGAACTTCTCTTATTTTGCAGCCCTGTTCTATTGAATGTCACCTTCCAAACACCAAACAAATACTTGTGCTTCATAACTAGCCTAACATATAGCAAAACAAATCTAAATCATAAAGAGAGAGCCCTCTCTGGTTGCAGATTGGCTAGAATCTGCAGCTAAAAAACTGGTTAGTGGTTACCTCGGCCGTATTCCCTCTTTAAAATTTTCCTAGGGAACAACCTGAGTGATAACAGTCTCCTTCCCGAAAAGTATCTTTAGGCTCTAACTGAAATGGTAAATGATCAATCATTTGAATATCTCCACCGACCTTACAGGAATCCAGCTGGCACAGTTGTTTCAGTGTGAGACATTATCGCTCAAGGGACCAAATTATTTTCTCTTCACTATTCAGCAATGCTTTCTCTGTTTTTCTTGAACACCTCCGATTTTTCCTGGTTCCATTCATGGACATCTTGTTTTTATTTTGTTTGCAAAATGCACAGATTGGTATGCAACAGTTTATTTAAGGCTCAAATGTGCTCCAGGGAGCATGTAAATACTTGTTTTTATGGGGTCTACAAGTTATGGATTTTTGCCTGCACATATATCCAGCACTCTGTTGGGATGTAAGGTTTTATACTTGTCTTTCCTGCTTCAGCCAACAGCCTTTTTGGCAATACAGATCAGATCTATTTTCAGCTATTGTGGATGTTTTAAAGCACTGTCTAATTGAACAGTTTGTTACTAAATGCATGCTCAAAATGAAAGGCCGCATAATTGGAAAATTTTATGAATACACTCCTGTAGTGTATATGCAGAATGTAACTTCATCATTTAAATATGAATGAATTTACGAGTCTTTTTCTTCGGAAAAATAATGATGTTTCGATATAGGAAAATAGTAATTACACTAACACCCTCTTTTGAAATGGCATCTAGAAAATTATTCTTGCAATAAGCAAAGATGGGACAGGTGGGAAGCCTGGGCTCAAATTGCAGTTTAAAAAGCCATAGGCACAATCACAAGAGCAATTGGTAACCTTTTATTATACCTTAAATGGGCACATTATGACCGAAACAAGTGCAGAATCCCACAACTATTATGAGCTTTACATTTCTATATAAGCTGGCATAGGAATAAATCAGCAAATTACAACTTTAATATGGCCATGAAAAATATTATCTCGTAAAACAGTATTACTTTGTCATTATGAGATTCACTTACGCTTTCTACATCAGGTGACGTAGAAAAGCAGCAACTTACAAACTTAAATTTGATTGTGAGGAGTAGGTGCCGCACGAAACAGTAACTTTTCTGGAACATTCGAAACATGAAGTCTACAAGGAAACTAATTTTCAGAGAAAGAAACTGCAAAAAGTGATGCTGGTTAAAATAATCAAGCGACTAGAGAAAATGAGCTTATTCTGCAGGAAACAGCTCGCTCTTCTGCGAGAACTTTAGTGTAAGCTCAGAATTCCCCTTTGTGGTTTTTAAAAATATCCAGAAAAGGGAAAAGGATAAAATGCATACCAATATCGTTATCCTTCTGACTGATATCAGTAGCTCTTGAACCCAAATTCAAAGTATCGAGATCTAAGTTATATTACCAAATCGTAATGTAAGATGCAAACATTTCACAGACTCTAACAATAATTAACTTGCTCACACAAGTTCAAGAATTGAAATTGAGAAAACAGCAAATTGAGTATTGGACAGCAATCTCAGAAGCTGGAAGAGAAAACACCTATAAGGATTCCAAGTCCTCTACAATCCCTCTCACAAGTTCAGAAAGGTTTCTTGAATCGATCATAAGCTTACAGCTCATAAACGAGACTTAAACATGAGTAATGGTGTCTCATAAAGGTCTCCTTTTATGCAAGTTGTCCAGTGGTGTGCATGATATCTGGGTTTACAAGGATAATTGATATTCGCAAGTGCGTGACTACGTTAAGGCTAGTTCAATAGTGGAGAACAAGTGTGACAACACTTGAGGTGAGTAATTGCATCCCTAAATGTCTCCTTTATGCAAGCTGTCCTGTGGAACGCATAACATCTGGGTTTCAAGGATAATTAAAATTCTCAAGTAAAGATGCATTCTAAAAAAAATTAAAAATTCTAGGTGACCAAATTAAAGACAGCTCAATGATGGAGAACAAGGGTGAAGATGCATTGGGTGAAATCATATCGGGAAGGAATTCGTGGATACATTGAACAACCCTTGTGATTCCTAAACAGTTTTATCTTTATTTTGTGGAGAACATTTTCAGTAGGTTGTCTTCTGCTCTTGTTTTGAATGTGCCGGCAGAGAATAATCTGCATTGAGACTCAACCTATCATATTATCCTGCATTACAACCTGCCAATAAATCATACAAGACTAAGATTTTATATTTAGCTTGCTACTGTGCGGGCTTCATCTCAAAATTGGCACACAATGAATCTGATACCATCCAGTCTTTGGTGTAAATATACTTCATGAACCTTGCTGTACATAACATTTTTCTTAATGACGCAGTTTCCCGGAAAATTAGCATACCTGCATGGCTAGAAAAAGGAGATTCAAACATCATGCACACATCGCAATGCTAGCACTGAGCCAAGGTCGACTTGAACAATCATTATAAAATACCCCATACAGCCGACGATTCCTCAAGTTAAAGAAATTGTGTCTAAAACTACCAAATGCATGCTTCAGAGTACATGTAGATTGATAATGTGGTCCATCATATCCTGTTCAAAAGGCATGCGGATGACACGCAATTTTGATGGAAAAAGTATAGAAACATGATATTTTTCAAGAGGATATGGAGTGAAAATCAAAAGGTTGCAAACAGAAAACATACTAATTCAAGCATGGCATGCAATTTTGATGGAAAAAGTATAGAAACATGATATTTTTCAAGAGCATATGGAGTGAAAATCAAAAGGTTGCAAACAGAAAATGTACTAATTCAAGCAGAGTGCAAGGAATGAAAGCCCCACAAAGGGTGTCAAATCGGGTGCCTTGGGAAGTGGATCAGGTGGGAAAAGGAAACAGGGGAGAAAGCACAAGCTGCTCCCCGTGAAAACCCAACTGCAATGCACCAGTTGTATATTCAACAATGATGGTGCCAAAAGACTACATGCAAGTCAAATTGACACTAGGATGCAAGAGATTTTTCGAGCAAACGATAAACAATCATGGTGTGCAATACCTTTATGCAAGTCAAGTTGACACTAAAAGTCAGAGTAACTGGCAAAAGATATTTTGCCCCAACAATGCACAATACCTCTATGCAAGTCAATTGACACTATACACCAGACAGAAGCACGAGCTGTTTCACCCAAAGAATTCTAGAAAAGAATCTTTCCTGAGACGGGATGCTCAGGCACCACCAGTTTTGAAGCAAACTATTGAGCATAAAGAGCATCAGCCCAATCCCAATTGGCACTGTTCTTTCAAGAGGTGGACCATTTCTAACCTGCAACATGTTAACAATAACATAAACAGAATTGACCTTAACAAAAAATGTTATAACACACTTCGAGAAGATTTTATGGGTTTCTGATACATCATTTGAGGTGAAACATATGCATTAAATGGTAGACATTGGGTGTGTCACCAATAATCCTCATCTTATTGCAAATTGCCCTCCGAAACAATTGTCTGCCTTCTTTAACCTTCTGTCTTTAAAGATTAGCAATGCATCAACTCCAATAGAAGCCACCTGAGAGAAGAAAATCAAGTTGATGTTTTTCATCTCTATCACCTGTGGCTTTAGATGAAGCATTGACATATATCTATTAGATGCATTAGATGTATTAGATGAAGCAGTGGCTTTAGATGTATTAGGCAGGTTGTAAGGATCAGAAATCTTGCTAACACGCTATACTTCAAAGAAAGAAGTTCTCGTCTTAGTTTTTTTCTTCCTTTTTTTGTGAGGTCGTATTATAAAGTACCTGGAAAACAAAGAAATAAGTTAAACACAGTTGGGTCAGAATGTTTCTAAGAATTAAAAGCTGGAAACAGTCAACTTTGAAAATTGGTTTGCTAAATGTTGGCATTGATTACAGCTTTGTCTGACTGCTCCATATTACATAAATCTCAGGGAAAAAACTACATAAAACATCAAGGATGCTATCCCAATTCCCCTACATAACCACTATATCTATCTTTTAAATCTACTACTTGTAGGCCTGAAATCTTATTTAAAAAGGATCCTGCTCCTCAGTATTATTCTGGCTTGGTTTAAAAGGAATCTCTTTATGCTTCATCTGTATCTGAGCCACTATCAGTTCCTGAACTTCTATTTCCAACATGTGATTTCCCATTTGCATGCTTGTCAGTCCTAGATTTCTCCTCAGGTTCACCTTCCTCATCATCACTATATTCACTTTCATAATCATCATAAGTGCCTTCATCTTCTTCATTTTCTTCCTCTTCAATTCCATCTTCTTGAATAGGTCCCTCTTCAGCAATCATGGCCCTTGTGCCAGCTCTGCTACGCTTTGCTACCTTGAACTTTACAATCACCTTCTTGTCACAGCCTATCCAAGTATCAGATAAGCAATAAGCTGTGAGATTGTACGTGCTTTCAGCTGGTGCTTGGAATTTAACCATGACCAACCTTGAGCCGCTCTTCACTTTCTCAACAGCATCCTTAACTGCTACATTTATCTCCTTAACACTTGCACCAGAACCTTCCAAAGATTCTTGAATAGCTTTGGAAGCAGCAGTAACTGCAGTAGCCTCATCCATAAAACTGACCTTTTGTGAAACCCACACATTATTAGAGACAGGATCAGCAAGCAATAACCAATAATTTTCTTCTTTATGGAATGGGAAGTAAGGTGCATGAGGCAGAGCAGCAGTAAGACCATTTCCACGTTTCAATGAAATCCAAGCTCGCAATGTAACAATGTCACCTTCTTGAATGCCTTCTTCACCTTCAGTCTCACATGTAACATCAATTGTTATGGAAGGCATCATGTCAAGAACTACCTCCACATCCCTGGCCTCTGTATCAGAAAAACCTGATTGAATTAGCAAATCCATACGGTCATTGGGAGTCATTTCCCTCAGGTCCTGAAAAGTGCGCACCTTCTGCATATAAAGTGAACTGAAATGTCATGATAATATACTGACAAGAATATGAACGTATGATCTATAAGTTGATTTATGCTCAAAACCTTAAATAAAAAACAGGCTTGTCAAGTAACTATTTCTTATCAAGTAACTATTTTACTCACTTTGCGACCAAGTTTCTTTACAACAGCCTCACTAAAGTGAGGTAGCTGCAAAAATGGAGCGATCCCCTCAGTGAGGACCCCGGCATTAGCATTTCGTTCTGCAACTTTCCTGGCACTGAGTGGTACAGCCTGTATGAAGTAATCACAAGCCAGAGAGAAATACAATCAATGTATTTATCATCCCAATTATTTTTGCACAGCATAATGTGAATACCGAGCATACTTGAGATACAGAACACAATGACACCAGGAGGTGGAAATTGCAGCAACCATTTGCCCAATTCCCACCAATATTTAGAAAAGAAAACTGTTCATTATTTCGAAGAAGTAAAATTTTTGCATTATTCAAATAATCCCCAAAGCAGGACACTGAGGAATAAAAGTACAGCACCGTGATCAGAAGATCGCATCCTTCATTCATTTATCTGGGTTAGAAATAGCATATAGATCAATCTTAATCCCATATATATTAGGCACCAAGAGGGGTGAATAGACTTAAGGAAGTATTTTTGCATCTTGCCCCTATTTTATCCCCAATTGATCTAAAGGTTAAATGGATCTGTGATAGTTTATTTAGTAGAAGTCTAAACATTGTACAATTTGGACTTTCTCCAGCAATCATCACTAGAATCTGGTTATATATTTTTGGTCAAACTGCGAATTTCGATGTTGAAATAGCATTTTTAAATGCAAAAATCGATTCAGCACCCTCAAAATCCCCTATTGCACCCAGACTGCACAATCTCAACAACTGATATCTGAAATTCCAACAATTCTTCTTAATTTTTGGCTGAATTTTGGGCAAAATGATTAGAAAAAATGTGGCCAGAAAAGGTCCAAATCATAGCATGTTTAGACCAAGCTGGTTTATTTATAATGTTGTTTAAATATGCTAAGATTAATAAATAAGATGTCTACTTTTTTGGACATTATGATAATTTAAAAAAATAACGTCTCTTTTTCTCATTTTACTTTATTATTGCTACAAATGTGCACACACACATACATGTAGACATCATCCCCCACCCAGACTGTAGAACACCTTGTTTCTCTTGGTGCAACAGGAAATCACCTCTAGTATGCAATCTGAGATTAAAGAAGCATGCCTTCCAAGACAAAATAGTGCATCGTATTTTCCCCTATATCAGGAAAACTTTTAAGTTATGATTCACCATTTGGCTATTCTTTTCCAAAATTTTCGTTGAAAACATTTGGCAATTGAAGATGATTTTTTACTAAATTTTGATGAAATAAAATTACTATGGTGAAATTGCAAATTTTTTTATAAAATATATAACATAAGAAAATTAGATGAAAGGATTCATGAGATTTTTATTTTAAAATTTGCAAGTAAATAATAATGTGGAGATTTTTTTTATCCCTGTTAAAAAAAAAAAAGTACAACTACTAAATTTTATCCGAAGACTAGTTTTCTAGACTTTGCCTTGCATGATAGATACAGTGGTGACTATTACCCACCAAAAAGTGTGTAACCCCTAGGAAAAAGAATTCTCCTCTTCGGACAGCCAGCCAGCGAGCAGCCCTATATGATCAGCACATAGCATTATCCCTATTGCTCCAGTCAGATCTCTATCCCATCTGGGAATTCTTCTTAAAGGAAAGTGGGTCATCTATCAACATGTACTTTAACCATTTTGTGATCATGTGCTTTCACTTAATGTTATGGTAATACTAATATGGATATAGGGAAACTAGATGATTGACCGATCTCGAGTGTATTCTTGTTCCCACACTTCACCTAGTAGGTGAGTCTTTGACTCTAGTCGAATGGGACTTCTTCTGAAGTTTAAGGGTTTTAGGAAGGATGCTATTGGGGAAGCACTGATTGATGTAACATGTCCAAGATAAACCATACTTACCACTCTCCATCTATTCATGTTGTCTATCTCCATTCTTCAGGCTGGTAATCATTGGTCATGGGGATTGGCATCCTTCATCCACATTCTTGAGTCAAGGCCTGAAAATTTGGCCCTAGAGGTTGATGTAGCTAAAAAAAAAAGTTAAAAGAATATATAGCCACAATGAAAGAAAAATGTAAAAGGCGGCTGGAACATTATTTAGCGCATGGGAAAAAGCCTAGCATGAGACCCCCTAATTAGCCATCACCCAATTCCTCAAGCATTTAATGTTTTATCTAAAGAAAGAAACTCTTGAAAGCCACAACCCTGATGAGCGAGAAATTGCTACATTTTAAAAGGGTATTAGAAAATACAAAAGCAAGCTCGGGCTCCTAAGATACCCACCCAAATAAAGATAAATCATTAAAGTAAAAGGCACACCATAGAGGTGGAAAAAGCCTAATAAGGAAAGGGGCAACTCATGCCACCACAATTTCTCCTTCCTCGCATCTATACACTCAAGATGTTGGGCCCCCATTAGCTGGTCAAATCATTGTGGCACCCACCTTGAAGTCTTTTCCACTATGTTATCACCATTATCACACACACACACAAATTGATGGGCTAGCCTAGGACATGTAACTCCCCTTGGAGCTGGAAACGCTCAATAGGGTTGTTGACCTAATCATCCCTGATATAAATGAGGCAACTTGCTTACATGTCCTGATCTAGTTAGACATTTGAAGGTGAGGTTTGAGTGAAGTATTCTGGTGCCCTTAGCATACATATTAGATATGGCCCACTATGATGCTTTGATGGTTATTGTCCCTGATGGTTATTGATCTCACTTGATCTTGGGAGGATTTTTCATGTGGTGTGTTGGAAACAATGTTAATACTGAGAGGGGAGTGAATCAGTATTAAGGCTAATTTTTAACTTTTTATGCCAATTTACTTTTCTTATTTAAACTTGGCAACCATCCATATAACCAACATAAACATATCATGTGGCAGCAATATGAAATCAACATACAAGCACACACCATGAGCATCATACACATGAGACACAAGGTTTTACGTGGAAACCTTTTCAGGGAAAAAAACCACCAAAGCTTGTTGTTGTTATTGATGTAAAATAAGAGCACCTACTCTATTACATCAATCTGTTTTGTGAGCCACCACTCACAGGAAGCACCAACTCCCTTTGATTGTTTGCTAGCACCCACTAGCAAGAAGCACCAACTCCCTCCTTTTGTAGACACTTGTCCAGCTTACCAGAAGCACCATGTGAAGCACCAACTTCACAGATTTGTTGCAAGCACCAACTTGCATCTCCTTGGATTTATGCAAGCACCAACTTGCAGGAGGCACCAACCCCCAAGCCTTCTCAAGCACCCACTAGAGATGGAAGCACCAACTTCCTATATGCAGGCTCTAACCCACACTCAATAAGGAACTCAATGTTCTTTGTTCTAGGCAGCCACTCTGCCTGATATCAGTTATGTTCTCTTCACAGCCCTTGGCCCACGCAACACTCTATTCTTTGCACTCTCTACTGCAACTCATGCTCTTCTCAACAGCAGTCACTCATCACAGCTCTCATTGCATTCTATCCTCTGCTCTTCAACAGATTGCACTTCAGCTCTCTGCATTCTATTCCACAAGCTCTCTTGGCCTCTTACACTGCAACACAGGCTTTGTCAGCCTTCTTCACAGCAGCACTGACTCTCTCGGAGTCTTTTTTCTGCATAGGCATTCTCCAACCTTTCTCCATAGAACAGGCTCATTTGGCCTCACACGCAGCAGTCCACACTCACACTGGGCTCTCCTCACAACTCACTCAACAATGTTGCATACACCCCCCACATTTTCTCAATGGAAATCACTCGTTTTGTTCTTTGGATGCACTGCACAGTGTTGCCTCTGTTGTCCTATATCCACATTATATGAGTGTACCTCGACATGGCTCTCCATTTTGTTGTTGTGTCTAACTAGGCCACTGTCATTGCAATAACCACTGAGAATGGGTATCTGAGTACTTCGCTATACTGAGAATTAATTCTCAATCCACCTGCACACTTCAACTAGGCATTGTTCTCTCTGTGGACAAATCTCCTGTACCTGAGGCTCTCCATGCTTATTCATGGCTTCACAGAGTTTGACTACGTCGGCATGGTTTCTCTGCTCTTCATTTAATTTCTAAGACATGCACATGAAGATCAGAGGTAGCTTTCTCCAGCTTAAGGTGGGTCCAACACTCTTCCCTACAGAATCGTGGTCCTTTCTATCTTGAACAAACGATCTCTATAGTCACCATTAATTCTGCAAGCAACTCTCCTGCACTAGTTTATCCAGCTGCCAACTCAACCAACCGCATACACAGTGTTGCATCAAAGCTCCACTCATCGTAACTTTTATTAAAACAGAGTTACGATATCTCACAATGTTGATGCCTTTAGCCCCTTAGAGCTTAGCCTCTTTTAGCTTTACTCACCATAGTTCCATGTGTTGTGACCGGGGCTTCATTCTCCTCTCTTCAGCAATATCGGGGATTCCCATATCGTAACTTTTTGTTAAAATAGACATTACGAAATTGTGGGGTCCCGAGGTTCCAAACCCCTTCATGCTCAGCCCCTTCTAGTTTTTTCAAATGACCAGGCATTGTGACCAACAGCTTAGCTTTCAGGTGCTAAGGCCTTTAGATCCTGTCAGAAGCCAATCTTTATTTGTTGACTGCTTTCTGCCCTTGGTTCCTTTAGTCTCCTTGACCAAGTGCCACCACATCAGAGCTCCCTGTATCAGGACTTCCTCTTAATTCAATTATGGAGGAGTTATGAAATCTCCAGCCTCTGAAATATATCCCACATGGCATCTTCACAACACTTAGGTGCTAAGGTCTTCCCTGTGCCCTTGGTTCTATCAGTCTCCTCGTGACCACACGCCAATTACCATCAGAACTCCTTTCATCGTAACCTTTTTCAAAAACTTTTATAAAGGAGTTTTGATGTTCCCTTTCTCCAGAATACTTCATAGCACTTGGGTGCTAAGTCTCACTCTACGCCCTTGGTTCTCTGGGCTTCATTACCAACTACAAACAATATCAGAGCCCGTGGCATCGGAACTTCTACCAATTTCAATTACAACAAAGTTACAATAACTCTGACCTCTGAAAGTCCGACTTGCCGAATGACATGCTCTCATCATCATCTACACGTGGCGCCTCCATAGTGGTGACACATGTCGCTTGGATTTGCCCCATTGGGCCACCTGATTTTGCCGAATTTGTCTGCCACATGTCCTCCGTACAGTGACGTCATGATGAGGTCATTTGCCACAGTAGCTCCTCAGGGCCAATCACATGTCGCCATGTGTCCTACCAGAGGAGAGAGAAAGGGTCCCGTCAAGCTTTGGTTTTGCAACGAAAACCTTTGTTAACCTTGCTCCGCATCCCTCGACGCTTTTAATAATATCAGTAGCTCCATGTATCATAACTTCTCAAAATTCAAATGTTAAGACGTTTTGAGGTTCCAATGGCCTCAACCTTCCAATATTCTGATATTCACCTACTCTGAGGTTCCAATGTGTTGTATGCTCCATCCTTTGATGTTCTGATGGCCCCATCCTTCCAAAAATCGGTTTTGATATTCGACGGCTCTTTTCGGGTTTCTTTTAAACAGACCATTGAGGTTTCGATATGCCTACTTGTGCCATCTACTCCGAGATTCCGATACGCCTACATTCCAAAACTCCCGAGACTCCGACCTCCAATATTTTGTCCTCCCAAGGTCCCAAAATGCCAGTGTTCTCCAATATTTCGGCCTTCCGATATGTTGTCTGCCTTCTGATATCGAGTCCCAAAATTCTGAGCCTTCCTAAGTTTCGAAGACTTCCTTCTTCACGTAGAGGCTCTACCATCATCTCTGTTGAGTTTGGCAGTGCTGCCAACTTTGGTTATGTGCCAAGACTCCTCCAATCACCTTTGAACTCTGTTTTCATGGCTTAAACCACCAAAATTTGACTGGGAATAACCCTTGATCCAGAAGGCTATTTCCAAACTTACACTTACCATTGGAAAGCTTATTCAAAGCACTTTCTAGTGGAGAAGGTCTGATGTAGGCTTTGAGCCCATCTGTTGCCTGAAAAATGGTTGCTAACTCTTTGCCATTTGTTTCTCCTTGACACTTCTTGCGCCTGGAATCCTAGACTGCCAACCATCATAGTCATCATGTTATGGCTTCTCCAATAAGCCTATTACTATGATGATTCTCTACAGAGCACTTCAACAACCATGGGACTCCGCCAGAGCTTGACACATCAAGCACATCAATGCTAGCCCACTTACCATCACAGCTAAGCCAGGGGATATCAAAGCCAACATTTGTTGCTACAAACATCCATGTTATCTGGTTGACATCAATGCCAACACTCTTGCCAACAGTTAGACAATGCCAACTGCCCAACACATCTCCCAGCATGATTGTTGACATCAATGCCAACATACTTGCAGCCACTAGCCATCCAGACAATGCCAAATGTCCAACAATATCCCCCTTTGGCATTGATGGCAACACCTCAACCTCATCTCTTCACTTTGATGGCCAATCTCATGTTGCTCCACATCTTCTTACATGAGCCATCAATGGCTCTCTCTCCTCTGCATGGGCCATCAAGCTTCTCCAATAATTTTCTCCCCCTTTGACATCAAGGGCAAAGGGCTACAAGTTGTCTTTTTCTCTCCCATGCAATCATTGACTACCAAGACCAAGGAACCATCTACTGATGTGCATTTTGATCTACAGACGTCTTTTCAAGGACTATTGTTGTTACTGCTCCATAAACTAGGCATATGTGATTTGCTCCACCTGAACATATGCTATCACTTCTTTGAGCCTCCAGCCTTGGACACTTTATGGTTGTTGGCTGAATATACCTCTTGCCAATGCATCTTATGTGTCGTTTAAAAAGAAAAGTGATACCAATTAAACTGCTCATGGTATTTTTGTTGCTGCAAATACCAATCAGTGATGATGCATTTCGGCTAGCTCTTCACCGTTGTTGCTGCTTCATCCTCTATGCTCAACTCTCCTGAGCATCCTTAGCACTTCTCCCCTTGAGAGCATACTCCGACAATAGGGACTTTTGCTTCAATAATATCAATTGCACCAAGAAATTGATACAAATTGGACAAATGTACCAGGCAAACTCTAATATTTCCTCTCAAAAAGAAATGCCCATTTGCACACAAGGTTACTTTCATTTGGTCAGCAATCTTCCTTTCTGAGGCTGACAATTTTGCCCACCACAACTATCAAAGCATCTCCCCCTGAGCCAATGCTCTTTGATCTCCTGCAACTGCTTCCTTGCTTCTACGCGGGAACTGATCCTATGGACCTGACTTGACAGTGGGCTTCCTGTCATTCCACACTTCTACTGCAACCCATCTTCTTCTTCCCACAACATAATATATTGTCATGTACTTTTCATGCTGGTTGCACTCCTCTCCCTTTCAATGCATTTGAAATAAACACATTCATTACCGTAATCAGCAAGAGGACTCAACCATACCTTCAACAATCAAATGCACTTTTTTGTCTTTGCCTTCTAGCTTCCTGCACCTCACTTATTCGACCTCCCTTGAGGCCATTCTCTTCCTTTACTGAAGAGAAACAGAGGATCTACTCCCCCTAAGCAGATCATCCTCCTCCTTCTTCCAAACCTTCAATGGTCATCCTGACAGAAGAATTACCATCTAGCTTCTTCTTTTCCCATGTTTGGGCCTTCTCTCCATTGCTCATGGATAGGGGAAACTTTTGCTTCAAGTCCTCCTTCTTAACCCAAACCGACTTACTAGCATTTTGCTTTGTTTGCAAGAGAATAGTAATTGGGTTCTTGTTGCTCCCTTTCCTTACCTGAAGCTTGCGCTCATTATGGCTTGCGATTACAAAGGGCCTTCTTCCCCCTTTATTTTGCAAGTCCTTTTGATATTGAGCACTGAAGACATACTCATAATCCTCTACTCTTTCATTCATTCTTGTCTTCAAAGCCCGAGCATTATCCACCAACATTCTTGTCACGACCACTACTACTGCCAACATACCTTTTCCAGACCTCTTTGTGCATTCTTGGGTTGCTGCTACCCAACACATCTTGTTTCCTTACATGCCATCTACAGTCTATGGCTTTATGTCCAAAATTATTGCAAGAAAAACAATACCCATAAAAAGGCTTTTGATGACAAAGGTTACCTTTTCTTTGAAGGCTTTGTCCTTGAGGAGGAAAGGACCTCTGTTGGCTCTTCATGTGCCTTCCATGACAGTTTGCATTACTGCCTTGCACTCTTTCTTTCAGTTGCCTAGCTCTCTTTTGTTGCTTTATTTGTTGTTGTATTTTATCCTTTTGCTACTACCTTTTCTTCTTTTGTTGTTGTTGCTTTCCTTGTTGTTGCTGCTGTCTGGCAACCTCTCTTTCTTTGTTGTTGTTGGAACCTTCAACTACCTTTACTTAGATAATTGACCCTTCAATCTTCACAGTCTTGGAGCTTGGTTTTTCTTTGAAACCCAAACCAACCTTGATGAGAGGGGATATTTGCTTGCCAAGAATCTCATCCAAGACTTTCTTGCTCTCCTTAAGCTTCTAATATTGAGACAACTCTTTATTTGACTTTTCTAAGTCATGTCTCAATGAGACTACTTCATTTTGTAGTCTCTCCCAATGAGACTCCCTTTCTCCTAGCTGAATGGTTGACCTCCCATGCAATTTGCTAGCCTCTTCTTGTTGAGTATTTAGACCAACCATTGTTTTACTCAACTTCTCATTCTCAAGCTCATACATTTTCAGTTGCTCCTCTCGCTTGAGATTTGCCTCTGATAGGTCCTTGACCTCCTTTAGAGCCGAGATCAACTTCTTTCTAAAATAGATCCCTTCATTTAGATCTTTTTCTTCGCTATCAGAGGTGTTAGCAGAGTCACCACAGAGATCTAAAGCCATCTCTGTGTCCATGGAGTCTTCCAAAAGTTTGAGGGTTATCCCTTCTTCATCACTACCTCGGGTATTCTCTTGTTCTCTTATGGATAAGTACACTGGGAATCTCTCTTTTTCCTCTGAGGATCCCTCATTTGCTATTGCTACTAGAGTGGGTCTATCTTCATTACAACTATTAGATGCATAGCTATCTCTATCTTCAAGTGATTCACATGTACATCTAGATAATGAATGACCTATCTCTTTGCATTTATCACACAGCAATAGCTTACCTTCTGAGCAGCATGATCTCCCTTCCGAGACTTCTTCATCATCAACCCGAGTGTGATGAGCAACAACTTCTGCATGTTCTGATTCATTGCTAGAGCAGCAGGGCTCCTCAACCTCTTCTTGAGCCACATGGATTTCTCCTCCATATAGACATTGCAATCTATCCAGCATTTCCTTTGTTGACTCACAATGCCTCAATTTATCAGCATCTGGCTTAGACAACCCTTTCATGATGATTTCCTTGGCTTCTGTATTGAACTCATTCCTCTCTTCATATATCACAGATAGCCAAATGTCTTCATTCACTATCATCAAGTCGCCTTCCATTCTGATCTTCCAGAGCTCATAGTTTGATCCATTTAAAAATGGAACTACTTCTGTTGTTAGCCAAACTCAATTAGCCATTGTTTCCCTTTGATCTTCCATATAGCAATTAAGCTATTCCTGAAGGAACCAAGCTTTGATACCAATCGTTGGAAACAATGACAATACTAAAAGGGGGGTGAATCAATATTAATGATAATTTTTAACTTGTTATGCCAATTTACAACCATCCATATAACCAACATCAACATATCATGTGGCAGCAATATGAAATCAACATACAAGCACACGCCATGAGCATCATACACATGAAACACAAGGTTTTATGTGGAAACCCTTTCGGGAAAAATATCACCAAAGCTTGTTGTTGTTATTGATGTAAAATGAGAGCACCTACTCTATTACATCAATTTGTTTTGTGAGCCACCACTCACAGGAAGCACCAACTCCCTTTGATTGTTTGCTAGCACCCACTAGTAGGAAGCAACAGCTCCCTCCTTTTGTTGACACTTGTCCAGCTTACTAAAAGCACCATGTGAAGCACCAACTTCGCGGAATTGTTGCAAGCACCAACTTGAAGCTCCTCGGATTTATGAAAGCACCAACTTGTAGGAGTCACCAACCACCAGGCCTTCTCAAGCACCCACTAGAGATGGAAGCACCAACTTCCTATATGCGGGCTCTAACCCACACTCAATAAAGAACTCAATGTTCTTTGTTATGGGCAATGACTCTGCCTAATATCAGCTTTGTTCTCTTAATAGACCTTAGCCCATGCATCACTCTATTCTCTGCACTCTCTGTTTCAGCTCATGCTCTTCTCAACAGCAGTCACTCACCACAACCTCTCGTTGTATTCTATCCTCTACTCTTCAACAGCATGCACTTCAGCTCTCAGCCTTCTATTCCACAGGCTCTCTTGGCCTCTTACATCGCAGCACAGGCTCTCTCGGCCTTCTTCACACAACACAGGCACCTTCAGCCTTCTTCACAGCAGATCTGAGTCTCTCGGGGTCTTTTTTCTGCATTGGCACTCTCCAACCTTTCTCCGCAAAAACAGGGTCACTTGGCCTCACACACAGCAACGCACACTCACAATGAGCTCTCCTCACAGCTCACTCAACAATGCTGCATACACCCCCCACATTTTCTCAATGGCAATCACTTGTTTTGTTATTCTGTTGCACTGCACAATGTTGCCTTTGTTGTCCTGTATCCACATTATCTTAGTGTTCCTCGACATGGCTCTCCATTTTGTTGATGTGTCTGACTAGGCCACTGCCACTGCAATAACCACTAAGAATGGGTATTCGAGTACTTCTCTATCCTGAGAATTAATTCTCAGTTCACCTGCACACTTCAACCAGGGATTGTTCTCTCTGTGAACAAATCTCCTGTCCCCGATGCTTATTCATGGCTTCACAGAGTTTGACTCTACTTCGGCATGGCTTCACTGCTCTTCATTTAATTTCTGAGACGTGCGCAGGAAGATCACAGGTAGCTTTCTCCAGCTTAAGGCAAGTCCAACACTCTTCCCTGCAGAATCGTAGTCCTTTCTATCTTGACCAAACGATCTCTGCATTCACCATTAATTCTGCAACCAACTCTCCTGCACTCATTTATCCAGCTGCTGACTCGTCCAACCGCGTACACTCAATGTTGCATCGAAGCTCCACTCATCATAACTTTTATTAAAACAAAGTTACGATATCTCACAATGTCGATGCCTTTAGCCCCTTAGAGGTTAGCCCCTTTTAGCTTTACTCACCATAGGTGCATGTGTTGTGACCGAGGCTTCATTCTCCTCTGTTCAACAGTATTGGGGATTCCCATATCGTAATTTTTTGTTAAAAGAGACGTTACAAAATTGCGCAGTCCTGAGGTTCCGAGCCCCTTTTGCTTTAGCCCCTTCTAGTTTTTTCATATGACCGGGCGTTGTGACCAACAGCTTAGCTTTCAGGTGCAAAGGCCTTCAGATCCTGCCAGGGGCCAATCTTTCTTTGTTGACTTCTTTCCTCCCTTGGTTCCTTTAATCTCCTCAACCAAGCACTCCCTGTATCAATACTTCCTCTTAATTCAATTACGGAGGAGTTCTGAAATCTCCAACCTCCAAAATATATCCCACATGGCATCTTCACAACGATTAGGTGTTAAGGTCTTCCTTGTGCCCTTGCTTCTATCGTGGCCACACGCCAATTACCATCGGAGCTCCTTTCATCATAACCTTTTTCAAAAACTTGTATAAAGGAGTTTTGATGTTACCTTTCTCCAAAATACTTCATAGCACTTGGGATCTAAGTCTCACTCTACGCCCTTGGTTCTCTAGGCTTCATGACCAGGTGCAGACAATATCAGAGCCCCTGGCATCAGAACTTCTACCAATTTTAATTACAACGGAGTTACAATAACTCTGACCTCCAAAATTTCGACCTGCCGGATGACATCATGCTCTCGCCATCATCTCCACGTGGCGCCTCCATAGTGGTGACACATATCACTTGGATTTGCCCCATTAGGCCACTAAATTTTGCCGAATCTAGCTACCACGTGTCCTCTGAGGTCCGTACAGCCACATGATGACAACATCTGCCACTACAGCTCCTTGGGGCCAATCACATGTGTCCTACCAGAGGAGAGAGAAAGGGTCTTGTCAAGCCTTGGTTTTGCAACAAAAACCTTTGTTGATCCTGCTCTGCATCCCTTGGCGCTCTTAACAATATTGCAACTCCATGTATCGTAACTTCTCAAAATTCAAATGTTAAGAAGTTCCAAGGTTCTGATGGCCTCGACCTTCCGATATTCTGATATTCGCACGCTTTGAAGTTCCGATGTGTCATTTGCTCTGTCCTTCGATGTTCCGATGGCCCTATGCTCCGAGGTTCCAATGGCCCCATCCTTCCAAAAATCGGCTCCGATATTCGGCGACTCTTTTCGGGTTTCTTTTAAACAGACCATCGAGGTTCTGATATGCCTACCTGCGCCATCTACTCTGAGGTTCCGCTTTGCCTACATTCCAAAACTTCCAAGACTCCGGCCCCTGATATTTTGTCCTCCCAAGGTCCTGAAATGCCAGCTTGCTTCGATATTTCGACCTTCTGATATGCTGCCTGCTAAGTCACAAGACACGTCCTCCAAGGTCATGTGTCTCGTATTTTACGTGTCGGACACGAAAACGGCCCTAAAACGTGTCGAAAACGTTTTTCATTGTGTCCTGCAAAATGTAAAACGTATTCACCGGTTCTCGTCGTGTCCTGCATCTGGAAAACGCGTATTTTGTTGATAGAAAACGTTGCCTGCATAAGCTGCAATTTTTTTTGAAAGAAACAAATAATTTTTTAGTGGGGCAGCTTAATGATCAAGTCTAGGCCCTAGTATTGATATGCTATTCATGGTAATGTTAAATTCTTAAAGTAAAAGTGGCATTCTCCTTAATCTTCATTTTCATCCTTTTACTTAAATTTTTAACATTACCATGAAATGACTCAGGATGTTTGAGAGTGGTTCCGGCCTCATTGGATTTCATATGGAGAAAGTAGAATTTTAGATTTCATTCAAAATGCAGCAGACTTATCAGTTTTTCAGGATTTCAGGATTGGGAGATTGTAATGTTTCTAGGTGACACCACCTGCCCGGGCTACCCCTGCCACCAGTAGAGGACGTGGTCTACCTCCTATAGCTCCTACTTCTAGTTCTTCAGCTTCTAGAGCATAGCAAACTCCACTACCAACTCCACCAGCACCAGCATCTACATCTAGAGGGAAAGGGAAAGTTGTGGCATTTTCTCGCAAGAGGGGCAGAGGAAATCAATAGGATTAGACTTTAGTTATTTTCTTCATTTTATTGTATATGACATTATGACATGATGAGATACATTATTATATTTTTTTGTTGATATTTTGAGACTAAGTTGGGACTCAGGAGTCAAAGACTTACTATTCAGGACATGATTCAATGTTATGTGTGATTTTAGCACTAGAAATGATATTAAACACTTATATATTAGTTCTTTTATCATATTTATGTGTCAATGTATTTATTTTATGTCGTAGATGGTTTAGATATTAAAAAATTGAAAAAATAAAATGAAAAAAATGAATATTTTTGTACCAAACAATTTTTTTCCCGATAATTACGATTTTTTCCTCGCGCCGATATTATCCTGATAACGATTAATGCAACATTGTTGTAAACACTAAACAGTGATACATTTTGATTTTGATGACTTAATGGAACATCTGCATTTTATGGTTTTAATATCTAAGTTCTAAATTTATAGTTAGTAGTAAGTACTTAGTAGTTTCTTATGTGCTTGTAAGTTGTACATGAACAATGAACATTGAATATTCAAGAATCAAGACCAAGCATATCACATTCTAATTTCTAAATAGTAAATTTTGATTCTATTTATTTTTTTTAAAGTGAACTATGAACTTTGAGAAGTAATTATATTTTAATTTGATTAGATAAGCTGCAACCTGCAATTTAATATGGATAAAAAACTATATTTCGGTATATATATATATATATATATATATATTATTAAATATATATATAAAATGTGTCCCCCGTGTCCTGTTTCCAGGTCACTGCGTTTCGTATTGAATACTCGTATTTACGTGTCCTTCGTGTCTTGTGTCCTCGTGTCATGTGACTTAGGCTACCTGCCTTCTGATATCGAGTCCCCAAATTCTGAGCCTTTCTAAGTTTCGAAGACTTCCTTCTTCGCGTAGAGGCTCCGCCATCATCTCAGTTGAGTTTGGTAGTGTTGCCAACTTTGGTTATGAGCTAAGACTCCTCCAATCACCTTTTAACTCTGCTTTCATGGCTTAAGTCACCAAACTTTGACTGGGAATAGCTCTTGATCCAGGAGGCCATTTCTGGACTTCCACTTACCGTTGGAAAGCTTATTCAAAGCACTTTCTAGTGGAGAAGGTCAGATGTAGGCTTTGAGCCCATCTGCTACCTGAAAAATGGTTGCTAACTCTTTGCCTTTCTTTGCTCCTTGACACTTCTTGTGCCTGGAATCCTGGACTCCCAACCATCATAGTCATCATTGCATGGCTTCTCCAATAAGCCTACTACGATGATGATTCTCTACAGAGCACTACAGCAACCATGGGAATCCCCCAAAGCTTGACACATCAAGCACATCAATGCTAGCCCACTTACCATTATAGCTAGGCCAGGGGACATCAAAGCCAGCATTTGATGCCACAAACACCCATGTTATCTGGTTGACATTAATGCCAACACTCTTGCCAACTATTAGACAATGCCAACTGCCCAACACATCTCCCAACATGATTGTTAACATCAATGCCAACACACTTGCGGCCACTAGCCATCCAGACAATGCCAACTGTCCAGAATGGTCTTATCACAACAACAAAGACCCCTTGAGAGATGGGCTTGATCCCTTTCAACAACACTTTAGAGGTCATTGTACACCATCCAAAGAGCAATTTTGACCTTAATGATGTTGTGTTTCCCATTGAAAAATGAGTTATGGACTATGAGATGATTCCACATGGTACTTGACCCTCATACGTACCATTGGATGCTAAAATGCTAAGCCAATGAGGTTACGCATTGGACTACTAGATGACGCGCCCAGATGGACCCAAGACGCCACTAGGCTAGCCTTGACACTATTTGATGGATGGTGTGTATTCACGAGCCCAGATGATTGTTGTTTATACTTGAGATGACATGGCAGGGCTTGCACATCACTTTTGAACCCTAACGCTTCAACATGATGATGCCATGTCATTCCTTTGACCCATGGTAGGGGGATGTGGAGCATAATTATGATGACATCATGGTTTTGGAGGCACTTTATGGAGGCATACCCATGCACTTTGAGCCTTTCTTGGAGTGAGGAGCACTCATGATCCATTTTGTCACTTGCTTGTGGCACCTTGAGCATTTATGGAGGATGATGTCATGGTGGAGATCATTATTTCCCACATGTGTGGGCTATTTTTGGCATTTATGTTATGTTTTTGAGCTATATTGAGGTCGGCTTGTGACCTCACTCTTGTTGAACGCTTAAGCAAACTTGTTTTAGGGCTTTGCTTGTAAAAACTATGGAAATAAGGTATAATTAGAGGCGGCCTTATTTCATTTTTTCATCATCATCACTCATCACACTCCTCTCTTTAAGAGTGCACATTAGTCTTCTTGTCTCTACTAGCGCAACATGTGATCTTTTTTGGCACAAGTTCCTCTTGGATTGATTGATGTGATCCTTGTCGAAAATTTTGTAAGTTTACCGCATATTTTCTATATTTTGCATGTTGTATCTGTGTAGTAGGGTTTCTACATGTGTCATGATATAAATTGCTAAATTTTATCTTGAAATTTTGCTCCTCTATGATGTGTAAAATTGTTTTGGAATCCTCAAAGAGAACTTCGAGTGTGCATCCTCTTGAATTTAAAATCAGCCCTCAAAGAAATCGCTAGGGTTTAAAAGTGGATTCCCTAGTCATCCCCCCTGCTTCAACAAAATCATTCTCATTGAATTTTCCATATGAGACTCCATTTTCCAATTTAGAACAAAGCACTAGTCATAGTAGTGTTGATCAAACCTCATTATCTAATTAATTATCCATCTTCTCTCTTAATTCATAGATGTTTGGGGTTAGGGGTTAGGGTTAGGGATTTATGCGAAATATTGCTAAAAAGTGATTTATGTTTGATGTTTTATTGCTCTTAAAGTAGGAAATGCATTAAAGAAGTATACAAAAGCAAAATCTAGCATTCTTTGCAGGTTAAACTTTGCCTTTAGGGCTGACTTCATCATTTATTATTTGTTTTATGTATGTTTCAACCATAAAACTCCATACAAAACCCTATATCCATGATATCTATGTGAAGGTCTTGTTCCTTAGTTATCCTTGTTCCTTAGTCATCATTGAAAGGCCTTTTTTCTTGGCTATTATATGACATCACTTGCAAAACCCTAACTTACAACACCCTAAAATTGGTCTAAGAATAGAGTATTTTAACTTTAGTAAAGATGACCTAGCCATCTAGGCTTTGGCGGTACTATAACCCAATTTTTAGGGCTTATCCAATCACCTTGAGCCATTCCCATTGAAAATCCTTTAGGTGATCCTTCTAGGGAAGCCTCCCTCGTGGTTAAATACCACTAAATAGCAACAGGAGAAATGTTGTTGAGGTGACAGTGGCAACTGATCCCTTGTTGCCCTAAGGTTTGGTTCTTCCTAATGGAACTTTGCACTAGGCCAGCTAGATTTTGCAGCAACAATGACAAAAACACAAGAAGCTTCCAAGCAACATGCAAAGATTATTTTCAACAGTGCAAATAAGAACTGATATGAAGTAGTAAACCCAATTTAATTTTGGTGTCATTCATAACTAATTCTTAATTTCACTTCATCTCAAAATAAACTTTAGTCTCAGGGTTTTAAGTTCTTTGTAAAAAGAAAGGCCTTCAAGATACTTAAATCCAAGCCAATTATTTTCTCAAGCAAAAAATATTAAATGATTGTTCTAAAGGAAATTATTTTAAGTTAATAATAATTTCAGAAACCAAAAAGACACTAACAACTAGAACACATTGCTTGGTTCTCCAATGATAGACTCCAAGATTTCTTTTACAAATGAATATCAAAATGCTCAACTAGGCAGCAACCAAACTGACAATGCTTATATTATCAGAAGATCGGGAAAAAACTGCAATGCATCTTGAAAAGAATACTCAAGGCCAAGTATCAATTACCAAGGTCAATATTAAAAGTTATGATCAAATGTAAGATGTTATAATTATTTGTAATCTAACTAAAGAAAAGAATACCTAAAAACAGTAGACAGATGGAAGGTACAGTTTACCTGAATAATACTCTGTGAGAGCTCCATTACACCAAGGGCAGGTCTTAACCAGCCATGTCCCTGATCATTGCGTGCTACAACTGCCATCTGCATCATATTGAACATGCAACTTTATTGAGCAACTGCTTGTGATATACTTGTTACAGATTACACACGCATTACACTGAAAAGATGCCAGAACTTTTTTACGCAAAAGCCCATTAAACTCAGACATTTGCAATCACACAACTACAGAGAGCAAGAAATTACAATAAAAATAAACTGCTAAAAAGAGTACTCTGCTAGATCATTGGTTTGAACTTTGCAGGAGGCAATTTTTTGGTGCTAAAATGGGCTAATTTTCCATGTTTCTTCTCAAAAAAAAGACTTGTCAATTTCTATTTTTTCTAAAAATGATTCACCCAAATTCTATAGGATAATTATCTACCTTAAAATTCACTAAAATTTATAGAAACTATAAAATCCATAGAAATTTGAATATTTTTATAAAAATATCACCAAACATTTTACAGTCTGCATATTAAAGAACAAGAAAGATTTGCCAAGGTTTCTACACTTTCGGAAAAATTTCCATCTTTGAAATTTTCTCTGCTTTGCATAAACAATGGAAATAAAAAAAGCCATCAGCAATGTGATCATAGAAAATGAATTGACATCTATTTAAGCTACCCATTAATCATAACAATGCTTTCAACAATAGATCAATTATAAGCATCACCACACTGAAACTGTGCATTATCTAAATTCATTTCTACCATGTTTTTTCAGATGAGATTCCCATTATATTGACTTTCTAGATGATTTCTATCATATTTGTCCCAGAAATTAGAAGCTAGAACTTAATGTTACCTTAATCTTTTTACTCAAGTGCTTTATAGGGAGATGACTAGAGAGCATTAAATACACTCTCCTTCCATTAAAAAAAAGATATTATGTCTATATAATCTCTTTCAGTTGAATAACTGAAAGAAGATTCAAATGAGATTATAATATATTCAGAACTCCATTAAGGCAGAACTTTCACATTATAAATCAAACTTAATGCCCTGCAGTGCATCCAATTACCAAAATTTACAAAAGCATTCAGATAATCAGAAAAACGGCATATACCACTTTTATCAGTTTTCCTTTTCCAGGTTTTCAAATAACCTTTTGACAACTAGGTTCCACAATGACACTCTTCCTGGTGATTCCACTGGGAAAACAATCAAACTTTGGGTACTCTAGAGCATAGCACAAGGCTCGAAATAATCACTAGGGAATATGAAGAATTGAAGGAAGTTCCAACAGACAAATTTGCCACAGAAAACATGGTCTATAACTGTAAAAAAACACAAAGCATAGTCCCAGCATCTATTAGAGACTCTACCTATAAACTCTCAATCTTACTGTTCAGAAATTTTCAAGCAATACATATGATAATATTCATATATAAGAACATTTTTGGAGATTTTCATACATAGAATGTTGTTGCATATATTTAGCTGTTATATCTCTCATCATGCTCAGGCCTAGTAATGATATTTGTCAGCTTAAGTTAAAAGGTTCAACTAGACCTGGATCAAATTTGTAGGACTTCATATGGGTGCATAAATCAATAAAACAAACACATAAAAAAGAGAACAATACATGTCCAACATATTGATAGCGATGTAGCAGGTACAACTACAGGGGCCATAGGTACTCTACCCATTATATAAAATTTAAATACCTCTCTCAATTTACTCATCCCTTTTACATTATTATATAGCACCCTAAGTTAGTTATTGTGGTTTAAACACTTAACCCTCACCTCAACATTGTAATATTATAGAGGTCGCATGTCACTATCTTATTAAGCAACCATATTACATAAACATTTGATTTTGTGTTATACTCTAACAAGGTTTCATCAAACAATGAACCTTTCACAATGGTCAAAGAGTACACCAAACCTCCAAACCTTAAATTAATTACAAGAAACAAATAACCTAAAAAGCTCACGATTTGAATGCAAAAAATAAATAGATAAATAAACAAAAGATAATATTAAGAGTTCGGCTGATGTCATATTTCCTCATCTTATAAGCCAAAAGTCTAGGAATATTTTCAATATTACATATGTTTCATTTATAATTACTATTTCTAGGAATGTTTGTGTTTTTCCATGATTGTTTGTGTTAATTTTTGTTAGGGTATATTGTTCTATGCTTTGATAGGTGCATTTCATTATTTACATATTAAATTCACCCCACAGCATCATAACATTATTCAATTTTACAACATCATTCTGGAACATACGCAACTATATAGAAAGAACAATATCATCATCAATGCAACGGAACATAAAGGAACAGTAGTAGAAAAGCATTCACACATAGAGAGGCCAAGATTGGTCGAAGACAAGGGTAAAACCCACTAAGGGAAAACCCTTTCAATCTCTTCTTCTTATTAGATTGTCATAAAATGTTCAGCAAAGAGAGAGTACAATGATCCAAATCTTCAACCATAATACTATCCAGCAAAATCAACTAATCAACATCCAAGAGATGAACCCAACAATGCTAATAATCAAGATTCAAAACCCTGATTCAGAAGTATGCGATCAATTGTCACTATCTGCAGTCAACTATCGAATTCTACGATCAACTAAAAAACCAAACCCTGGTTTCCAACCGCACGCAGAGTGTACATACTACGCGTGTGCGACTTAACCCCTCCAACCGCACTCATGAGCCTGCGTGCATGCAGTTGCAACCGAAAAATGTCTATGCCATCCCTGGGGTTGGAAACCAAAACCCTAGATCTCATGTGCGAACTTCGGACCCTGCAATTTCAAACCTGTATGAACCACCTCAGACCTGTGCGAGCCAAACCAAAGAAAGAAGAATGATCATGATGATGATGTCCCGAAGGTGTCCAATTTCTCTTTTGGGTCAACCTGTCCTTTTGTGCACGTGGGCTTCAATTCAAAAATACACCTTCCCTTGTCCAAATCAAGTGCTTCAAAAGTCAAAATTGGTCCTCTCAAAAAGAGGAATCTAGTCCCATGATTGGAATTTGTCTGAGCTGCCAAATTTAACACTCCCTCTCAGTTAGGGAGAAATTCCAACGGCATCATGTAATCATCGTAAATATGTTGTCACCAAGTCATATCCTATCTCAAGTATCTCATTATCAAATGTCCTCATTGCTCATCTCAGATCATCTCTGCTTATCCCTGCTTATCTATTACTTGTCTTTGCTCACATGCTAAACACTCTCGAATCTAAAAGAAGAAGAATTTGACATCGAAGGGGAGCCCAAGCTACCACCCTCTATCCATCGGGGAGCCACTGCTACCACCTATAATCACTGCCAACGGGGAGCCCAATGCCACTACTCAGGGAACATCAGAGAGCTTATCATCAAGGATCCCTGCTCAACCTAGAACCACATCAGGAACACATCTCAACCCGGAATCCAATGATAATGAGGAAGGTCCTATGAGACACTCACCTCATGTCTATGACAGTGGGGAAGGTCCTATGGGACACTCTCACCCCAAGTCATCTCATTGAGCAATAGGCGAGATACAACTTACCAAGCAAGGATCACAACCATCCCATTGTGCAATCAATGGGCGAGATACCACTTGTTATATGAGGTAAGGATCACAACCATCCTATTGATTGTTGATCTTCCTAGCAATGACCCTAAGGAGTCATGTGGTAGAACACCTGCATCATAATCAGTTTGGGTGAGATACCTGACTTACCAAAGGTAAGGATCACACACCCCCAAGCTCTCTCTCAACCTATTGGCCAGACGAGGAGCAACAATCCCAACAAGCTCGGCTTGTGGGTATGATGCCAACTGGGGTATACTCTACATAGACCAAGATAGGGGAGCAACATCTTCCACCCTATGGGTAACAGATAGGGGTAATACCCTATTGTCCAGAGATCCCTCAACCCCAAGAGCCCTCCATCTCAATTCCACACCTTGGGAGCTCAAACAGGGGGGGGGGGAAGTTGGTTCAGTGTCCTCAATCAATCCTGCTCTCTGTAGATCAAAAACATATCAACGTGCTCATATTTGGTACCAACTTAAACAACTCATTGAAGAGTTCAATCATAATGTCTCAATAGCAGCAGTTTCTTGTTCATGCGGGACATCAAATCAAATATTACATTAGAACAAATAAATAACACAAAAGGATACCTTATTCATCATCCCTCTCACAGAGGCAGCAACCACAAGCCTAAGCTTGTCTCATTCAGTAGCACTGTATCAATATATGAAGATATCTCAATCCCATCTATATACGGGATTCTCTGCCAATCGGATCCCACTCTTTATTATCACAATGTATGACTGACACATCCAAAACCTGTTCAAAAGAGCTCTCCAAAGAGTTTCTTCAACCTGGCTCACAGTTAGCCATGCTAGCAACATCGTACTCAACCTCAGTCATGCTTAGAGCTACAGATTTTTCATCAAAAATATCATGGCATATCTCATACTAAAGCAACACCCGAATCTGTTCATCTCATCAATAACGATCCCAAACAGCATCAGTATATCCATGCAGTCAAATATCATATGAAGAATATTTCAGACCAAAAATTGATCGTCCCATGCAAATATCTCGCGTTGGAATTTCTAAGTCTAACCCGTTAGAAATTCTTCCTGCACTATCTGGTTTATTTCTTCCTACTTGTTTAATTACTTAACAAGTTATTTACCATGTAAATACTGAAAATAAACACAAGTACAGTATCAACATCTACAGATCATCAACTGAAAGAAAACAAACACACAAGTGACACCGTTATTTTTGGACCAATGCCTCGAAAAAACCCATTGTGGGAAAACCAGTGCAGCTATTCATAGGGTTTTATTACTATGCAGTTTTCATAATACAACAAGGGTGCTAGAAATGGCTCACCCAACAGAGAATGCCCTTGGTAGTTGTACCTCTCCTCGGAGACAGATATTCGGGTGATTAATCACCGGATAAACGATCCCCCAGCAACAATTGCAGCTCATAGTTTTAAAAAACGGTCGTTTCTATACCGAAACGGCCGAGTTGATCCGAGTTGATGCCCTCCGGAGTGACTCGGCCTATGAAACGGCTCGTTTGGCCGAGTCAACTGACTCGGCCAACTCGACCGTTTCCGTATTGACTCGGCTGAGTCATACACAGCGGCCCGTAACCCGAAATAAACAGAGATTTAACCATTTTTTAATGAATTTTTTTGGTGTTCGCTGATTGGTTTGGACACCAAGCTGTTGTGTGAATAAGTTAAATGGTATTTGGGGTCCATTTCCCCCTCCCAAACCCTATTTAACACACTCAAGTGCTCTCATTCTCTCACAACAATCTTGTGCATTTGAGTGAGAGTCTTCTTTGAGAGTTAGTGAGCAGTTCTTGAGCTTGTTTTTGGAGCAGCAGTGAGGAGTCTTGGAGGAGCATTGTAGCTGGAGTGAGGAGCTTCTTGGGCAGCCATTTGGAGCAGCATTGAGGAGCTGATTCTTGGAGCAAGCTTGAGGAGGCAGTTTGTGTCTGGAGGTCATTTTTTTCACCTCTATAAATCTGTTTTTGCTTAGTAAATTTTAGGTGCATATTTAGAAAGCTTAGAGAGTGTTTTTTGTCAAAGAAATGAACATTGAATCAATGTTTTTTTTTTTCATTTTCAGATTGTTTGCTTTCATTTCCTAGTCAAAAAATGGCACCTAGAGCAAGAGATCCTGCTTGGGCATATGTTGAAATGGTTGATAGTAAAATGCACTGCAAATTTTGCCATAGGAAAATTAAGGAAGGTCCTGGGGGCATTAATAGGTTGAAACATCACTTGGCAGGGATTAGAGGCCAAATTACCCCATGTACCTCGCCAGAAATTGGGGAGATTAGGAAGCATTTGTTGGCCAGCTTTGAGAAATTTAAAGAAGATAAGGCTAGGCAAAAAGACATACAGGCTGAAATTGGCAGGAATAGGGAGATACAAAAAATGATGGCTACCAACCCCCATTATGATTTTGAGGGTTCTTCCTCTATCCCTCAAACTGATACATCCAACCCTTTCCGATATGTTCCTCCCTCTTTTGGTTCTGTTCAAGATAAGGGAAACGGTAGAATGATAAAGGGCGATGTGACTATCAAAAGTTATTTCACTCCCTCCTCTCCATCAGATGCACATGGTCCTGAAGTTAGTAAAAGTCAAATGCAGCCCACTTTAGATGACCACTGGAAGAAAGAATTGAGGGAGACTGCTTGTGAGTACATAGCTAGATGGTGGTATAACGTTGATATCCCCTTTAATGTTGCTCGTTCACCATATTATGAGCCTATGTTTGATGCCATACATGCTGCTGGAAAAGGCTTCAAAGGCCCTACTATGCATGAGCTAAGGGGGTATCGTTTGCAGAGAGAAATTGAATCCATTAATGAGTATTTGAAAGAGTTCAAGGACTCATGGGCAAGAACAGGATGTACCATCATGTCAGATGGATGGACTGATCAAAGAAACCGTACCATCATAAACTTTCTTGTCTTCTGCCCATGGGGAACCATGTTTTTAAAATCAGTTGATGCATCTGATAAGGTAAAAGATGGGCAATTGTTGTTTCAGCTATTGGATCAGGTTGTTGAGGAGGTGGGGGTGGCTAATGTTGTTCAAGTCATCACAGATAATGCCTCTAACTATGTTCTTGTTGGTAAACTGTTAGAGGAAAAACACAAGACCATCTTTTGGACCCCATGTGCTGCACATTGCATAGACCTCATGCTTGAGGATATTGGAAAAATAGAGTGGGTCAAAAACACTATAGATCATGCCAAAAGCATAACAAAATTTATCTACAATCATACATTGATTTTGAGCCTCATGAGGAAACACACTGGGGGCAAGGATATTATTAGGCCTGCCATCACTAGATTTGCTACACATTTTTTGACATTGCAATCTATGCTTTCCCAACATAGAAACTTGCAAAAGATGTTTTCTAGTGATGAATGGAATGAAAGCAATTGGTCTAAGAAACCGGAAGGCAAAGAATTGAAAAGGAAAGTCTATGAAGAAACTTTTTGGAGAAAGGCAACAGAGATTGTGAAGCTTGTTGAGCCACTAGTTAAGGTGTTGCGGTTGGTGGATGGGGAAAG
This sequence comes from Pinus tabuliformis, assembly GCA_031772625.1. Lineage (NCBI taxonomy): Eukaryota > Viridiplantae > Streptophyta > Pinopsida > Pinales > Pinaceae > Pinus > Pinus tabuliformis. The sequence continues at coordinate 216,313,842 of CM062809.1, read as the reverse complement.
GTTGGCTATGGGCTTCATTTATGAGGCTATGGATCAAGCAAAGGAGCAAATAAAGACAGTATACAAGGATAGAGTGGCAAAGTATGGGCCCATTTGGGCAATCATTGATGAAAGATGGAACAATCAACTCCATCGCCGTATACATGCAGCTGGGTATTTTTTGAACCCACGGTATCATTATAAAGCTAAGGAGTCAGGAGCTTTGAGGGGGGAGGTCAGAGATGGACTGATTGATTGCATTGATCGCATGATCCCATTGGACTCTGATCAGCTGGAGATACACCGACAGGCCAATATCTTCAGCAATGCATCAAGTACCTTTGGGAAGAACCTAGCAAAGATTGCAAGAGAAGCAGATGAGCCAGGTAAACAAAAATTTCAATTTTCAAATTCTTAATAGTTTTACTTTTTTTTTAAGTTTGTTAAATCGTTTATAATTTGAAAGTTAGATATAATTTGTAAGTTTGTTGAGCTAACTCATTACACTCCTATGTTTTTTGCAGCACAATGGTGGGAGGCCTTTGGTGGCCATTGTCCTAAATTGCAAAGGTTTGCAATTCGTATTTTGAGTCAAACTTGCAGTGCATCTGGGTGTGAGCGCAATTGGTTTGTCTTTGAGAGGATTCACACAAAGAAGAGAAACCGTTTGGATCAAAAACGGTTAAATGATCTAGTTTATGTCCAATACAACCTCCGGCTCAGACGAAACCGTTTGCTGAACAAAAGACCTGATTCAGATCCCATTTTGTTGGAAGACATTGATCCAACATCAGATTGGGTAGTGGAGAGTTGTCCAGCAGAGTTTGATCCTGATGAGGATCTTGATTTAGATTTAGATATCGAGACATCAGTTGAAGTTGATCATGTTGTTCTGGTTCAGTTGAATGCAGATCCCAATCCACCAGCCTCAGTCTCACAGCCAGCAAGGACTCCAGTTGTAGGTGCTTCCTCTGCTCAGCCACGACAGAAGCGCAGCCGCATATCTACTCTATCTCAGCTTGCATCTGCTGCAGTTGCACAGCCTGCTAGTGGTACCACTTCTACAGTTGCAGTTGGAGATGATGATGAGGAGGAGGAGCCATGGGGCCCCCTGTCTGACTCTGATGATGATGATCCAGAGATTGATCGACATGATCTTGGCTCCTCTGTCTGTAGCTACTAGCCAGTAGTACTAGTACTGGAGTCTAGTCACCATCACAGTTTACTTTTGTTGTAGAGGCCATTTCTAGCCTCCTTGGTTATGTGTATTTTGTTTTGAGTCTTTGATCATGTATGACAGTTCTGAGTTGACTATGTATTCCCATTGGGTATCATTTTGATATAATGGATTGGTTCATGAGCCTACTTTGATCATATGTTGTCTTCCATCTATATTATAATGTTGTGTGTTTGGAAACATGAATGAAAATCTTTAAAATTATGTTTAAAATCTTTAAAATTATGTTTTTTTATAAAACAAAATAAATATTTAATGTATTTTTTACAATGACCGAGTCACTGAAACCGAGTCGACCGAGTCATTACCGTTTCGGAGTTGGAGTCGGAGTCGATCCTCGGCCGAGTCAAAGTCGGAGTCGGAGTTTTAAAACTATGTTGCAGCTAGCCTCTGCATCAGCCTCTGGAGCTTCTGCGTCAGCCCTTAGACCCTTTGTGTCACACATGCTGGCCTCTCTTGGCTCTGTGCAGCTCCTAGCTACTTCTGCGTAGCACCCAACTGCCTCCTCGTAAACCTCTCCCGGCTCTGCACTGTCTCTCTGGTACCAACTCTGCCTCTCTGCTATGTATTCACTACCCCTCGTTGTTGATCACTGATTCTATCTCTCTTAGCAAACCCCGCTCTAGAGAATAGAATGATTGATTACTCTGGTGTGTTCTCAAACTGACCCTCAAGCCTCCTCTTATACTGTTCTCGTTGGTCCATCAACGGCCGAGATTAAATCTTTAATCAACGGCTAAGATTAGATTTGGCTTGATATATGACTTTTGGAACATTTTAACCCAGTTTTATATTAATACCCATTAATATTTTATTTTCCTAAGTTTAGACTTAGGAACTCCATTAAAAATATTAATTATTTTAATATCTCCCAAAACGGTTAGAATCTGCCCAAACCATTTCTGGGTCTTGGAGATCTCATGTGCTTTACCCTCTCCACCAATTTTCATGGCTAGAGCATATCCGATGCTACCCCAAATCAACATTTCGAAGGGTGCTTGGTGGCAACCCAATGTGTATAAAGCAGCTCAATCATGAATTGACTTAAGTTGTTCTGTTTAAAACAAATATCTAGATAGAACGTCAATGCTTCAATCAATTGTTTGTTGCTAAGTCAAGTTCAGCAATATGTTTGCATAACCTAATTCTATCAAGGTGTCCAAGGATTTGCATTCCCACTTTCCAAAATTGCTTTAATAGCTTCACGACATATGTCCCTTTTCCGAACTTCATTATGCCATGTTCTTCATTTCAAACTTCAGAGGCCAACTCCCTCTTCCTTTGATCATCAAAGGCTTGTTACCTCTCAAGAATAGATCGTCAACATATAAAACCAAAATCAAAGGCATACCTTGGTCCTCCACTTTGAAGGTAGAGGTTTGGATCAGCCATCTTTCAGGCTTTACTATGTAACTAACAATGCGGACATACCAAACTCGGGGAGCTTGCTTCATACAATACTTTCTACAAACATAATACTTGACCAAGCCAACATGCTCAGCCTCACACAAATCAATAGTGTGCAATCAAATCAACTAAGTCTACTTGTCAATACAAAACAAATATCAAATTTATGAAAGTTCCTGTCAGTATCACCGTTAAACCTTTTAATCCAAGTCCCAATGTAGAGCTCACATCCAAGTACCAAGTTACAACATTATCTATTGTCAACAGTTGTTATTTATAGTATCAAGTCCGACTTCATCAAGTCATCCTTATGATCATCATTTATGTCCCTAGGTGTGAATGCATACACCAAGAATAAGTCATATAAGTTATATCCATTCATAGTGAGATCACTGCATACTGAATCATAATTGTTTACTCTTCAACCAATGATGCCAATACATAATCAATTATGTCTACATAGCATTGTTATTTCACATCAAAGCAAATTACCATTATCAAGAACCAAATCTGATCAAAAGCCTAATTCATTATCACTGTGACTTTAATCAAGCCATAAGACAAAACATATTTATGAATTGTTAAGCATCATGTCAAAATTCCAATACTACTCATCTATATTAAACCAATAAGCCAAATCTTGTCAAACCCTTACAACTGTTGTTAAATACTGGCATATACTCACTTCAATGATCGAATCAAAATAACATACGTAAATGCAAATTCCAGTCCCCTACAAACACAAGTTTAGTTAACACATTCACACTCTCTATAGTAAGTCAAAAATTCGAACTACCCTACTCGTAGAACTTTCTATTGTCTGCACCATATCTGTAGCACTGTAATACTCTTGGTGTGCTCCTGATCTCGTGCATAAGGCTTCATTTTTTGTGTCCTACAGGCACAACCACACCCATAGGCCTTCTTTCATGCAGTTGGGAGGGCTTGCAACCCCATCCTTAAGCCTTCTTCCATGCGGTTGGGGCTTAGACAAAGAGAACCCTTCTCTGCCAAAAATCAAAACTTGCCAAATCCTTTTTCCACAACATCAGAGGTTTATTCATGTCTAGAATCATTCCTCCAATAGTCAAGTGTCTTCTATTAATATTTTGCAATTAACAATAGGTGTAGAGGTCTCAGAAAGAGTTTCTCCCTCTGAATGGGAAGCCACTATAGTCATCATCATTCAAGTCATCAACCTGTCTATAATAATGTTTTTCATCCAATATTGCAACTGAAACAATGTACTATCCATACCTTATAACATTTAGATACCTTTACACTTTGTATCACTTACTTGTCATGGGAAATTGTAACTCTTTTCTTCCTGCACTAACTATCTTTTCCTACACCTCAGATGATCCTCAAGAAGGATCCACTTATCACGTCTCATCAAGAGGTTAGAAGTATCCAAATACTCAAATATACATTTAGGAAGTATAATTAATGATCAAATCAATAAATCTAAACAAAAGGTTGTTGCTAATGTTGTTCGACTTGAGTATGTGGCCACTAGTGAGAAGCTTGCAGATATATTCATCAAATCTCTAGCACGAGAACCCTTTGAGTATCTTAGGCAACAAATAGGAGTTGACTTTGACCAGCAATGAAGGTCAAATTTGACCTACTTTGGCCGAGCTCAAAAGGAGGTGCTTTGACTATTGATTGTTGACTGGTTAGGGCATGTTGACTATTGTTGACTTTTTCATAATTGTAGTCCTTCATCAAGCTTATTAGATTTACATTGGTTTGGGTAATTAGCAAAAGTCAAGTCACATTGACTTTGACTCTCATCATTGTACTCTATGAGATATTCTCTCTACTAAACATTTGATATTTGATAATAAGAAGGATTAATTAAGGGTTTTGCCCATCTTGGGGTTTTTCCTTGGCTTGAGCCAAATTCTTGTATTCTCTAGACTTGGCTTGTCTCCTACATTTTATTGTTCTTGTTCTATCTACAGTTACTGTCAATGTGAGTTAATGGTTTATGTGATTGCTATTGGAAATTAAAGTGGATTTTATCATTGGACTAATAAAAGGACATTGAAGTAATTGTTTCAAGCATAGAACATACCATTGTTATCTAAAATTAACACCTAACCTCATAATATCCATCAAACCCTAATAACCAGATTGCCTAGGGTTTCCTTCAAACCCTAACCTTCTTTTATGTCTCCTCCATAATCTTTTGCTTCCATCAATGGTGTCTTCATAGGGGTGATCTTCAATGACTTTTCTTCAGCCCAGCTCTAATACCATGTTAACTTTTCTTAGGTCTATATTGTTCTTTGCTTTGATAATTGCATTTCATTAATTACATATTAAATTCACCCCACGACATTATAACATTATTCAGTTTTACAACATCATTCAGTGTCATATGCAACTATATAGAAAGAACCATATCATCATCAATGCAGCGGAACATAAAGGAACAATAGAAGAAAAACATTCACACATAGAGACATTAGGATTGGTCGGAGACCAGGGCAAAACCCACTATGGGGAAAACCCTTTCAAATTCTTCTTATTAGATTGTCATAAAATGTTCAGCAAAGAGAGAGCAAAGTGATCCATATCTTCAACCATAAAACTATCCAGCAAAATCAACATCCAAGAAATGAACCCAACAATGTTAATAATCAAAACCCTAATTCAGAAGCTTGCGATCAACTGTCGAATTACATGGTCAACTAAAAAACCAAACCATGGTTTCCAACCACAGGTAGAGAGTGTACTTGCATGTGGTTGAAACCCCTTGTGGTTGCAACCGAAAATGCATGTGTCATCACTGCAGCTAGAAACCAAAACCCTTGATCTCACGTGCGAGCTTCGGACCCTGCAATTTCAGACTTGTACGAGCCAATCTCCACGAACCACCTCATTGTTGTGTGAGCCAAACCAAAGAAAGAAGAATGATCATGATGATAATGTCCAAATGAGGGTCACTTGACTTGTATTTATAGCCATTCGAGTGTGTCCAATTTCTCCTTTGGGCCGCCTTGTCCTTTTGTGCACATGTGGGCTTCAATTCAAAAATACAATTTCCCTTGTCCAAATCAAGTGCTTCAAAAGTAAAAATTGGTCCTATCGAAAAGAGGAATCTAGTCCCATGATTGGAATTTGTCACTGGGCTGCCAAATTAACAATTTGAAATGTTGAGTTATATGTATAATTTTATATGTTGCATATTTCTGAACTTTTTGAACTTCTTTTATAATCATAAACTTTTCAAAACCTTAACCCCACTTGCAATCCTAGTGAAATTTGCAAACCTGGTAATTAAGATTTTCAATATCTTCTTTAATCTATTCTACTATAATACATATTTTTGCAAATATTGCAACAAATTGTAAGTTTTTAAATAGAAATATTTCCTTATTGCTGATATTATCACAATATAATCAAAATATAACAGGTTAATGGAAAAAAACACCATCCATTCCCTTTGAATCCCACTTTTTGGTTTTTCTAACCTCATTTTGAAAAAAGAGGTTGTTAATTAGTAGCAAAGAAGTTTGCTATCTACTTTCATCAAGCTAAGGAGGGGAAACCCAGAGTTTACATTACCACTAGCCAGCTATTATGGAGTGAGGATCGATCCAATCTAGAGTTTACATATAACCAACTATGAATAAACTTTATGCTTGCATTTTGTTTGTTTTTTGAGATTTAATATAGGGTTTGAAATATCCATTAGATTTACCTCTTCTTACCATTTTTTAATGGAATATTTACTACTTATTTAGGTCTCATTTTTTTGCCGCATTCTTTTTGGATTACTTTCCTAATCAATAATTCCATAAAATATTTATCATTCTATAATCTAGATGACTCTTGATGATGAATCATGACATACATTTATTATTCTTTTGATGTGATTTAGTATCATCTTGCATCAAAAGAGGCCTGACAAGATCTATGCAAAGTTAAGAACGATAGAGCCATGGCCGGAGGTTGCGAGATTAGGTTTTCTGCAGGTCCTTCCGCTGCCGCTGTCGCCCCCACGGTTCTGTTCGATGCTGCAGGACTATTCGCTGCCGCTGCCGCCTTCACAGATTTGGTTGACGCTGGAAAGGGTTGGAGCTTGATTGAGGGATTCTCAACGCGCGATGAAACCTCTTGGATTTGGACCGGATACATCAACGGAAAGGAGCCACTGGTAACAAATCAAAACAGTCAGGTATTTGAGGTTATTCCACCTGTCTTGGCTCATTTCGGCTTTCTTAGGGCGACTCTGGATCCCCCCTTTCATTGCCTGGGGTTTTATGCTTCCTATCTATCGACCCCCACACGTTTTCAGGATGATCCGCCCTCTTTCGTGGGTGGTATTCCCTGGCGAGTTCGCCCAGTCTGCGTCATCGGGATACAGAGTCGACTCCCGTTTCCTCTGCCCCTGTTTGGCTTTCCGCGGGTGCATGGTACAGATCTGCCCTTCCGGGTCCGTAAAGACAGCAGATCTGGGCCGGATCTAATCGCCTCTGTGACTCAAATCGCACCAGGTTCAGGGAGGAAAAAATTTAAGCTAGACCACACGGACCCAGATCAACAATTTTTCATCAGATCAACAGAAGGCAGACATTTTTGTCTTAGGCAACAGACAGTTGAAAGCCAGCCAGATCCAGAACTCAAACCAGTAAAATGGAACCTGAACAAGGTAGACATTGCAGATCTGAAACAAATTTTTATCAGATCAACAGAAGGAAGACACGTTTGTGTGCAGATCTGGGAATGGATGACTGTACTGGATTTAAAAAAAGAGATACAGGTCAAATTGGGCACTCCAGTTGCATTACAAAATCTTTTATTTTCAGGGCTATGCATGCAGGATCAACACACCCTCCAGCATTACAGGGTTGCAAAAGATTCAACTGTTATCCTCAATCTCCGGCTGCGAGGTGGATCTAAGGGATCCACATCAAAACCTACGGGATCCTACAGAGACGCAGCAAAAGGGACAGAAATCCCAAAGGGGAAAGAACATGCAACTGTTAATATCCCTCCAGGGCAGTATATCGTGGATGAAGTACCAGAGAGCCCCTCCATTCCGTTGGATATCCCAGAGGTAAAGGGCATATTCACAGATCTACAAAAAAACGTCGTTATTTGTAGATTTAACGGCTTCTGGCCTAGATCGGATGCTTTGTATCAATGGATACACACGGCATGGACAAAAAACTGCCGGATCCATCTATGCTCGAAAGGATTCTTCATAGTAGTCTTTCGCGTTGAAGAAGAGAGGGAAAAAGCTCTTACCGAAGGACCATGGTTTTGGGGCAGTGCGGGACTATTTGTTACCCCCTGGTTCCCGGAGTTTGATCCAAACACCATGGTGGTGTCAAAAATGCCGGTATGGGTAAGGTTACATAATCTTCCGATGCATTTTTGGCACTTTTCATCCTTAGCAGCAATAGGGAATACCCTCGGAAGAATGTTAAAGATTGATACAGAGAGACATTTAAAAGGAATCTTTACCTTTGCTAGAATTTGCGTCGAGGTAGATCTCAGTCAGGGGTTACCAGAAAGCATCATCCTGAATTTCAACAATACTCAATGGAAACAACCTCTGGATTATGAGAACACAGCATTCAGATGCAGGGGATGTCAACAAACAGGTCATCTGTTCAATGCATGCAAAAGCCTTAACAAGAGCAAGCCACAACAAAGGAAGCACAAAGGATGGCAGAATATAGACAATGTCATAAAGAAGAAAACCGCGGAAAAGAAAGCCCCCACAGTATCAGAAGACGCAGAAACAGAAGCAGAGGAGGATGATACCACCATAGAGGAGGTTGATCTAGAGACCCAGAAGGAAAATACAACAGCCAACAAGGAGCTACAGCCTCATTCATTTCAGGCAGAGACCCAGCAAAATCAGACAGAGATGAGAAGCGTGGATCAAAGCATGGGAGGCATCAAACGGCAGCATCACTCAGATACTTCAGATTCAGATAAAGAAACAGGACAACAGAATGAAACAACCCAGTTAGTCATTGCCTCGACCGAGCCCACTGTGGGAGAGTGGCGCAAGGTTGAAAAGAAAAAGGGGCGAAAAACCTGAAGCGTGAGTTTCTCTCACTGCCGGAAGTCAGGTTTTTTCCCTTTTTTCGTTCTCTTTTCTCTTCTCCTTCTTATTCTTTGTGCACGTTAGTTTACTAACGCTGCGAGCCCATGTGGCATCATACTGAATGCTTCATTGCATGTGCTAGTGTAACTTTTCATTAAATTTTTAATAAAAGGTTACCGTTTTTTTCCTTGGAAAAAAAAGTATCATCTTGTCAAGATTCAGGACAACTATTAAGATTCAATATCAATATGTGATGAATCACTGGACATCTAATACATATTATATATCAATTTTATTCTCATATATACATAGCAATGTGCTTGTTTGATGTTTTTGTAGCTATAGATGTTTAAAAAATGAATAAATAAATAAAAACTAGTTTACCTATATTTTCCCTGATTCAAGGGATATTCCTAACCCTTGGTTGCAACATTGCTATAACTAAATAAAAAAAATTACTATCTCCATGCAGTCATGATCCAAACTGAATCCTAAAAACCCTCTAAGTCTTCAAAAATCAAAAAACTGTCACAAAGGATGAACCTTTAAAAATGGCGGAAAACACTATCGGGAGAGAAAAACATGAAGAAACAGTGGAAAACAGAGCTATCGGCGGCTTAAACAACAATGCACAGGAGCCATCGGCGGCTTAAACAACAATGCACAGGAGTTCACAACAATCTTTGTGAACTGCCACCATGCTTTGCTCTTCCACAAAGTCTCCATGTCTTGTGCCCACATGCCATAGTTACACTCGTCAAGCACCACAGGCTCCTGCTTTGAACCCATATCAGTTCTGTAAAACCTTCATTCAAAAACTTGCAACAACTAGAACCAACAAGGGATTAGCACACAATATACATAATCATAACACTATATTTGTAACCAATAATTCTTCATCACACAGAACAATCCAAGTGATCATCTATTTATACTTGAATATGTAACCAATATCCCAAAAACTAAAGTTGATTCAATCAACTTTGACCACCCAATGTGGTTACACAACTTGCATTTCATGGATTAATCTGCACTGGGTGGATTATTTGTCGCCATTCTTCACCACACAGACCAATCCAAGTGATCATCTCTTTATACTTGAGTGGGAAACCAATCTCCCTTAAACTAAGGTTGATTCAATCAACTTTGATCACCCAAGGCAGTTATACAATCTGCACTTCTGGATTATTCTGTGCCTAGTGGATTACAGTCACCAAGTTGGGATCAGTTTAGTCAATCTGATCTGACAACTAAAAACTCCTCAGTTGACCAGTAAATTTATGAAATCGATCCATGCACAGACACCAAAATACATCTACAGACATCCAAAAGTTGGGTTTAATAACAAAATCCTACAAGTTTTGTAGTAACAGCAAACTAACACGAGCTCCACCTTTATCTCTTTTGCATCTTTTTTAACATATATGAAAATGTTGGATATTTGAACAACATGTCCATTGTCTAATATCAACTACTAGTTACCATTGCATGCCTGTAAAAATGAATTTCACCATTTATCATTCTCATTTATGTTTTCTTTGTGTGCCTCTTTCTTTTTCCCAGTGAAAAGGGAAGACCACTTGACAGATTTAAATGATGGCATGGCAAATTATATCAATTCTATCTGTCTACTAGCCATCATTGGAGGCACACAGTAACTATCAACAGAATTTTGTACAGGTATTCTTCCGTCAGGCAATAAACCTCTGACTGATGAAAGAAAACAATTGATCTAAATTGCTGTAAAGCTTTGTTGTATGATTGCATTCTGCTCTAATATTGTTTCACTACATTAGTGTTATGAGATGAACCAGATCTAGCAGTAAACATAACTCCCTGCATGAGGATAAAATATAAAATGTAGCAAGTTATATCATAGACTTCACAATCACCTTCATAAGTTCTTCAAGTAGGCGGGGGGCAAGTTGCAACACATGTCTAAAGTCAGACTGCAGACCAGAGGGCACAGCTGTTGATTCACGAGTCAACTGTGCCAACAACAATAACTCCGTCTGCACACACAGAACAAGGTTGAGAAGTTAAAAGCAGGATATATGAAAGCACAACACCCTGCAATAAAAAGTCTGAAGTGGCTGCACATTAAATTCTGACAAACTAACTTTGACCAAAGCTGGATACTTTTTCCAAAACTTTGCTTGCTCTTGCTTCAGGTTTTTTGGATCAAAATTCAGTTCACTTCGAACAACCATAAAGAGCTTCTGGAGAGGTTCATCATCACTACGACGAACAGGCATGTCCACATATTCTGCTGCCTTAATAAAAACATCCATCACTTTGCTGCAAATCATATCAATTAACAACTAATGAGATGTAGATAGTCACATATATACAATCAAAAGAAGACAATGATGTCCATATAAGATGTAAGATGAGACACTGTTATATACTGAAAAATGGGTAACAATTAAATGAGATATCGATAGCCAACATGCATGCAATCAAAAGAAAACAATGCTATCCGTGTAGCAAGAAGAAACACTGTTATATACCCAAAAAAAAGCAACACATTATTAATATACACCAATAGATACTCATATGCAATCAAGTGAAGACAACGATGTCCATCTAAAAAGTAAGACAAAACACTGTCTTATACCTAGAAAGGAGTTAAACATTATTAATATACACTAATAGAGATTCATAATCATTAGTCAGTGTATGGTTTTATGTTGTCACTACTGGGAAAAGCTACCATAAGGATATATATTGTCATCCCCTGTTGTAACATAGCAGGGTTGGAATTATCTACTACTTTTGTTCTTTTGGTCCACTACAAGTGGTATCTAAACCATTTGGCTTTGTAAAATTTACCTGGCATCTAAAATTTTCGCCCAAAATCCTACATGTCCATCTATCATTATCATTCCATACTCAATAAATGAAAAGAGGGAAAATAAAATTAAACAAAAAAAGGAATAAGCATAGATAATTTATTTATTAAGATTCATATTTCAAATTTCATTCTCATCTCCATGTACTCTGCCAAATCCTTATATTTGTCATTTGTTAACTATACAGAATCCAGATAACCAGTCTATAACTATACAGATAACATTGTCAATGTGGTTCTTTCTTGATTTAGACCGACCTAGTCAACACTCATGTATTATATTCATAAGTGGTTAAAGCCGGCCTGCTCATTATCAGCCCATAAACCCTCTTGGGGTAAACCCTACAACTTGAGTACACGACTCACCTCTCATTGTAACATCATCTTGAGCTATTGCTCTCTTTATAAAGTGATCTATTCTTTAACCTACAGGCAGCATATCGAGTGTAGCACTCACTTCGTCTAAGGTTGCAACACGTGCTCTAGCACACTTATGTTTCAGCTCTGTTGTTCTTGGGTAGTTTCTCTATAGGGCACACTTGCTAATGCTGCATTGCTTAGAAGAACCTAGTCAACACTCATATATTATATTCCCAGATGGTTAAGGCAGGCCTAGTCATTATGGACCCATATGGTAGAAACCCTCTTGGGGAAAGCCCTACACCTTGACTACACAACTCACCTCTCATTTTAACATTGTCTTGAGCTATTGCTCTCTTGAGTCTTTATACAAGTGACTTATTCTTTAGTCTACAGGCATCATATCTAGTGTCACACTCTCTAACAGACTTATGGTTCAGCTCTATTGTTCTTGGGTAAAATTCCTCTCTAGGGTGCACTTGTTATGGGTTTTGTGCTGTGTTTCCCTAGTGCTATTTTCTCCTCGAGTCTGCTGCAGAATTTAAGGTTCGTTGGTTAGTTCCATTAGATCCTCCTCGCTGCTGTGAACCTTGACAGAGTCCAAATCTCAAGAGAGAGCACCAGCGATGGCACTAATAAAATATTTGTAAAACCATAAAAAATAAAAAATAAAGAATTAAATATGTAAAAGCCTAAAATAACGAAAATGTTAAATGCAGGAGTGATAAATAATAATGTTGAACCTGACATATAGCATATACCTATAATCCATGATTCTATAAAAGAAAACCATTATTGTTTGATTGATTATGCCTCCACCTCAAAGAGATATGCCCTGCCCACTTGCGGTAAGGCTTACACCATTTCTTAGGTGAATAACTTATATTGCAGCCTAGCTCCAAAAAAATTACAGAGATTTACAAAATGCTCATTTCAATTAACTTTGATTAAACCTAGAATAGGGTTGAGTAAGATTTCATCCTTGACATTGCTCTATTGGTTGGAATTTGGGAGTCTGTCTACTCAAGTTGTGGCCACTCAAGGACACCGCTATCTCCTTTGTCATATGTTATTGTAACAAATATGCTAGGGTTACTCCTTGAAGTTGCCAGGGTAGAAAGGGATACTCAACGCATTCTTCTTCTAGATAGTGAGCAGCTAATGTTGATTCTGTTGATGATTCTGCTCTTACACCAGAAATCATCCAAAGCACCATCGAAGAAACAATGTGGTGTCTAGGCATTCTATGCCAAGGCAACAGGAGCATTGGTGCATAACAAGAAGACAAAGGCTCTTATTATTGGGTAGGATGACTTTCCAGATCAGCTTGTCAAAAAGAGGACGATTGTTCTACCTAGTCAAATTTTGAGCAATTGAGGTATTCCCTTTAGCAAATAATGTGCCTTCAAACACCTGTAAGTAGTGTAAGGTTGTATCTTGAACTAGTTTGGAAGCAAGCATTTTATATGGTTTTCCCAAAATAACTTTGGTAGGAAAAAACATTATCACAGAAAATCTTTTGGTAGCGAGGCATGTTTCTTATTGCTCTTTCCTTCTTTAGGATACACAGTTGGAAATGATTCTTTGATAAATCCTATGAGAATCAGGGGAGAAAACCAATCTTCCACTAGCCTCATGGGGCATATGCGCTCTGTCAATAACGGTTAAGGGATAAGTTTCATCGATATAAAAACCTAGAAGGCAATACTTCAAGATAAATGAATTGATAGCCAGTGACTGGGAGTGGGAAGGCTCCTTGGCATATGCTTGCACAGCATCAAGTCTAGGGGAATCAAAGCCAATCTGGAACCTGACCAAATTTTGGATCAAGTATCCTTGGGAGGATTTGCCAGGTTTGACTGTTAGTAACCAAAGAAATATAAGGGGACTGACAGACCTAACAGAGGATGGTGCCTAGTAGCAAGATACATTTCAAACTTTCCCTTGAAGAGGGCACCAAGAAAGGCTTCTGTATTTTGGATTTGTAGAATCATCAATCATTCTCAAAGACTGCAATCTACTGGCAACCATGTGTTCATAGAGCTTTGTGAGATTGTTAATTTTTTTTTGGCTAGCTGCGGGAGGTATTCCCCAGCTACACAAATCGGCTCATGAAAGAAAATTAAAAGAAAAATTTTAATTTGATTTTAAAATTTAATTTGCTCAAGTAGGCCCCAAAAGTACAGGTCGGCCCAGCAAAGAGATGTGCCACTTGGGCACCCTAAAATCACTATAAAAAGACACTTGAACTTCTCATTTTCTCACAAATTCATCACTCACATTTCTCTCTCTCTCCCACATGGGAAGCAATCTGAGGAAGAGGCTGAAGTTTCTAAGGAGCCAGATTTCTAAAACCAGAGTTGACCAGCATTGACCGAGACTTTCTGAGATCTGTTTTAATCATCATTGACCAAGTTTCTGATGCTTGTTTGACCTGCATTGACCGAGCTGCTCTGTGATCTGTTTGACCTGTGGTTAACCAAATTTGCCCTCGCACATGTGGGCGGCATTGTTTGACTGTTTGACAGAGTATTTCTGGGCAGCTTGACCGAGCTGATTTGCTGCTGCAGAAGGCCATATTTCGGCCTCTTTGACCAGGTTTGACAAGTGCTGTATTTTTGGTCTGGGTTGACCAAGTCTGACTTGTAAATATCAGACTGTGCTTTTGCTGAACTGAACAACTTCTCCTAGAAAAGATTGTATTTACAATTGAATTTTGCTGAGTGTAATTGCTTAATGATGTTCAAGGGTGTGCTAAAGTAATATCATATATCATTTGAAGTAATTATCAGTTGCAGAAAATTGTGCTTGTCTAATTAGCACTAGAAAATCAACATGGTATCAGAGCTTTGGTGAAGAAAGGCCATTGAGATCACCCCTTGAAGACACCTATTCTGCAATCTGATCTGTGACCAGATTCTTGACCAAATACTTCCATCTATCAAGCCCAAAAATACGCTAGAAGGTGCAACAAATTTTAGGGCTTGGAGGACCAGAATGGATCTCATTCTTGAAGAGAATGATGTCATGGAATATGTGGCTTCCTACTTCATGAGGATCTCTCAATCGAGAGATCAGCTCAAGGCCATTGCAGAAAATATTGATGAATCAGAACTTATGAATGTGACCCTTAATGGGTTTCCGGATTCATGGGATTCACTTGTATCAAGCATTTGTGGTGGAACAGAAATTCCAATGTTTGATCAGCTATGGGCTTCTTGTACCCAAGAGAAGTCTAGGCTAGTATCAAAGGAGAAGATTCAGAGACCTCAAGATGGTGAGTCCCAAGCATTTGCAGCTCATATGAAAAATGGTAAAGGAATAAGAAACTTGGGAAATTATCATAGAAGGAATACAGGTAGAAGACCTGCTCCCATTCAGGAGCAAAAGAAGAAGGATATGCCAAAAATTCAGTGTTTCAGTTGTCACAAGTTCGGTAACTATAAAAACAAGTGTCCTAAAGCAAAGAATGATAGGAAGAGGAAGGGCAAGCAGCATGTTTCAGTGGCAAACATTGATGATGATGAGCATCCACATCAAAAGCGATCTAGGAATGACAGTACAGATTATATGGATCACTTCTCCCTTTTTGCCCTTACAGGCATTGTTGCAGATCACAGTGACATTTGGTTAGTGGATAGTGGTGTCTCTAGACACATGACAGTGTCACAAAATTGGTAGAGAGGAAGTCAACACAGAAAGGTGTTGGGATAACATCCTTCCAGTTGGAGTCAGGAAAATATATTCATATAAAGGATGTGGTGTATCATGTATGTACCAGGTTTGAAAAATAACCTAATCTCTACTTCATCCTTCGAAGACAAAGGGTATGGAGTTGCATCTGTTGATGGACAAGTCCTTGTATGTACTATGGAATAAGGGCTCAAGCATAGATTTTGAAAAGGTAATTGGTGTGTTGAAGAATGTAACTAGGTTTGGTCTTCATAAATGTATTTAAGTCACAATATAATGTATTTGTCAAAAGAAAGAAAATGAAATTTTATTATTATTAAAATTGACTTATTAAAGCATGGGTTTCATGCTTGGGTCAATTATTTTTAGGTCAAAGCCTCCATTGCAGGATTCTAGGGTTTGTGTCAAGTGTCCTTGTCCATGTCATAATGTAAAGAACCCTTCTTGGGAATTATTTGTCAAGAAAGAAATTTATTTTATATTAAAATTAGTCTTCTAGGCCTCCTCCACCAAGTAAGCCTCAAAACTGGACAAGCCGGCCTAAACTGGGCAGCAAAATAACTATAAAGGCAGCAACTCGACCTCATTTGACACACACACAAGTAGTTCGATCTCCAATCACTGGGCCATGAAAAAGTGTGAAATTCAAAGAAGAAGTTGAAGGATAGCGAAGAAGGAGGACTCTTTCAAGCATAAAATCGAAATTTTCTCTCTTTCCCACACATGTGAAGCTGTGCAGCTGCTGGAAGGGGCCGAAATTCTGCAGTAACTAGGAGGCCGAAATTCTGCTGCAGCAGGTCGAAATACTACAACTGGGAAGTCGAATTTTTGAATTATCGTTCAGTTGGAACTGTTGGATAAGAAGAGACTACTATATCATCTTGGAAGGTTGTCTTGGTGGAGGAGGAAAGTTTGTTCATCTAGGGTCTTGGTCCATCTCAATTTGAATTACTGAAGGAAGAGTTCTACACTGGGTTTTCCCCTATATAGGGGTTTTAGGTCCATCTCAATTTGAATTACTGAAGGAAGAGTTCTTGACTGGGTTTTCCCCTATATAGGGGTTTTAACCCTGGCTGTCCGCCTACATCTGGTGTCCCTGATCTTCATATTTTGTTTTTGATAATTGCTTGATGAACTAAGATAAAAGAAGAACATAAGAAAGATACAAAGAATTCAAAGATATCACAAGTAATTATCAACTAAAGAAAATCTTTTTGCCTTTCTGATTTTCTAACATGGTATCAGAGCTAAGGTGAAAAAGAAAAAGAAAAAGAAAAAAGCATATTAAAGACTCTATTGAGGAAAAATGAGATCAAAATAAAGGGACATTAAAAGGGGATCACATAAGAAGACAAGCCTACTATTTACATGAACAATGAAAAACTCAATTAAGGGAGAAAACAAATTAGAAGGGGCCTCCAACTACAGGGCTTGGAAAAAGAGAATAGATCTCATTCTTGAAAAGAACAAAGTTTTAGATCTTGTTCAAGGAAAAGTCAAGAAGCCTACTGATGAATCAAGTAATGCAGAGAAAGTGAAGTTTAGAGAACTTGAAATCGTGGCTATGAATCTAATAGTGGATGGAGTTAAGGATAACTTAATTCCATACATATCCAACATAAATTCCGCTCAAGAAATGTATGAGGCTCTCTCCAAGTTATTCACAATCAAGAACATTGGTCAAATAGCAAGCCTCAAGAATGAACTAAGAACTGTTAAGATGACAAATGATGATATTGTTTCATCATACTTTATAAGGATATCTAGAATCAGGGATGAACTCCAAGCAATAGATGAAGTTGTCCTAGAAAAGGAGCTCGTAATTACTGCCCTTCTAGGACTACCTAAATCTTGGAGTGCTTTTGCATCAGGACTTAACAGTTGGAAGGATACTCCAACATTTGAACAAATGTGGAATGCATGTAGTCAAGAAGAAGCTAGAATATCGATGGTAAACAACAAGGAGGAGGATGAAGAAGAAAACACCTCAAATGCTTATTCTGCTCATCACAAAAAGAAGGGAACCTTCAAGAAGTTCAAAAGACCAAAGAAGAAAATGGACCTGTCCAAGGTTGAATGTTACAATTGCCACAAAAAGAAGAGAACCTTCAAGAAGTTCAAAAGACCAAAGAAGAAAATGGACCTATCCAAGGTTGAATGTTACAATTGCCACAAGATGGGACATTACAAGAGTCATTGTCCTAAGAATCCAAGAAATAAGAAGAGAAATAGGGATCAAGAAAATGTCACTGATGAAGCTCCATCTAAGAAAAACAAGACTGAAGAAGAATCGGAAGTCAAGGACTTATACTACTAAGTCCTCCCTTTCACATATCCTCCCTTGGTCTTCTATTCTAAGTTCTGAATTTCCTTTATGTTTTGATTTCTAAAAATTTGTAGGTCTAACATGTTGTGTTAAGACATTTTTGAATTATTTTTATAAGTTGTAGGTATCCCTCAAAGATTGGATTAAGAGGGAGCCTCCATCATTTACCAAAAGATAAGTATTTTATTCCTTGTCTCCTCTTTTGTGTTTGGTTTCTCTCTCATATCAAAGTATGTTTGTATTGTATGCTAATAACCTTTCTCTTTATATTTTTCTTGGTTAGAAAAGCTTGTTGTTTGCTCAAGGGTTATGAAGGAGACTTCAAAGGATAGATTTGAAGCATGAAAGAAGTTTTATTGAAGCTCATCAAGATTTGATGTCCTACAAGGTTTGTTAAGGAACAACTCAAAGGTATGCCTTAGACTATAAACTTTGTTATAAAGTTCTCTTCATAAAAGGTATGTTCATTCTATTTTAAATTTGCTTTACATTACTGACATCATTATGTCTAGGGTTTTGAATCACAAAGATTCTTGTTAGGGTGATTAATCATTAGATTGAATCTACCCTCATTATATTATCATTCTTGTGGAACCCTAAAAAGGTTCACTGTAAAACCCTAACCTAAGGGTATGTCGATGTTATTATTGAAACCTATTCTACTTAGGGTTGTTGATGAAATCTAGAATTCCTATTCTTTTGATGTTTTAGAATTGTTATAGAAACCCTAGCTCTTTAGGGTTTGCGGTTAATATCTAAGTCATGTATTGAAACACTAGATCATTAGGGTTTGGTAATTAGGGTTTATGCACTAAACATGTGTAATATTTATAGAAAGGTCCTATGAATGAATCCCTAGGTATGTGCTCGTATGTCTGATAACAAAGTCCTGGTAATTAATATTCTAGGATATGATATATTGTTTTCTGATATGATTTAGTTTTGATGATAAAATCTAGGGTTTGCAAACAAACCCTAGTAGTGTCTAACATTGTTGAAACCATAGATGCATGGTAGGATTGTTATTAGTTGTTGATATCTAAGGCTTTGTGTCTCAAATTCAGAATCTAGGGTTTGTATTAAATCATAGTAGAGTCTGTCATATCTCTGAAAGTAATATTGAGGTCCTAGATAGATTGAGACTGATTTCATGATTGAGTTGCTTTATATTGAAGTCAAAGGGTTTATGACAATAACCCTAGCAAGAAGTATGTGTCTCTTGCTGATCATGAACCTAACTAGGTGTTTGATGTCTAAAGTCTAATTGCTTCCATTATATTGACATGATTCTGATATAGTTAACTTCATGCTTTTGTATTTGGTTGTACTTGTTGTTTAAGTTGTGCACGTACATAATCTTCAAGATTGACTTGATAATATTGGTAAGCATGATAAAGGAAGTTATGATGATAATCGTGATATTCTAAGAAGGAATGCCATGATAGGTTCAAAGAAGTGGTTGATCTTTCCAAGTAAAGAGGGAGCATGGTTAAGAGTACATCTCCCCAATTAAGAAGGAGGGCATATTATGATAGTCATGATGGATACCCTATAGAAGAAATCTGAATGTACTACAATGTATTAAGGATGTCTTAATATTGCTAAAGAAATAAAAGAAGAAAAGTTTTTGATTAGTTGCATATGAATAACTTGATATAAGTGGGCATCAGGATGATTGAGAACCCCAAAGGTTTATGTTTACTTGTATATATATATTTGAAAGTTTATTATTTATTGGGGTTTGTGTTCGAACAGGTAAATCTCTCCATGAAGAAGGATGAACACTTGGGAAGCATGCTTGGACAAATCGATATATCTAGTTTATTAGGGAAAGATGAAGCAACTAATGGTAGATGCTTGGGATGATATCTTGTTGGCCTATGTGTGTTTGATGTCTAGATCCTGAAGAGGGAGGGTGGCGTTGGTCTTGGAGCTCTAACCTTGGATACGCACCTAGATCCCTGGGTTGATGGTTACTTAGTAAGCCTGATGGTACCTAGACTGGTTGAAAGCTTTAGTCCATCTTAGTCCCACCTGGATAGATAACCCTGGTCAGGTATCTAGTTCGTGGCACTGAGTGTGCCTGAACTCTTCGTAGTTCATTTGGAGATCTTCCATGTACCTCTATATAGTTGTAATTATGAATACCTCCCTAGTTAAGAGGGAGTGTTGAAGAATGTAACTAGGTTCGGTCTTCATAAATGTATTTAAGTCACAATATAATGTATTTGTCAAAAGAAAGAAAATGAAATTTTATTATTATTAAAATTGACTTATTAAAGCATGGGTTTCATGCTTGGGTCAATTATTTTTAGGTCAAAGCCTCCATTGCAGGCTTCTAGGGTTTGTGTCAAGTGTCCTTGTCCATGTCATAATGTAAAGAACCCTTCTTAGGAATTATTTGTCAAGAAAGAAATTTATTTTATATTAAAAATAGTCTTCTAGGCCTCCTCCACCAAGTCGGCCTCAAAACTGGACAAGTCAACCTAAACTGGGCAGCGAAATCACTATATAAAAGAACCAACTCGACCTCATTTGATACACACACAAGAAGTTCGATCTGCAATAACTGGGCCAAGAAAATGTGTGAAATTCAAGGAAGAAGACGAAGAAGGATAGCAAAGGACTCTTTCAAGCATAAAATCGAAATTTTCTCTCTTTCCCACATGTGTGAAGTTTTGCAGCTACTGGAATGGGGACGAAATTCTATAGTATCTGGGAGGTCAAAATTCTGTTGCAGGAGGTCATAACACTACAACTGGGAAGTCGTATTTATGGATTATTGTTGGGCTGGACCTACTAGATAAGAAGAGACTATTATATCATCTTGGAAAGCTGACTTGGTGGAGGAGGAAAGTTTGTTCGTCTAGGGTCTTGGTCCATCTCAATTTGAATTATTGAAGGAAGATTTATTGAGTGGGATTTCCCCTATTTTTAGCCCTAGTTGTTCGCCTACATCTGGTGTCCCTGATCTTCATATTTTGTTTTTGATAATTGCAAAACATAAGAAAGATACAAAGAATTCAAAGATATCACAAGTAATTATCAACTAAACAAAATCTTTCTACCTTTCTGATTTTCATATAAAGGATGTGCTGTATGTTCCAAGTTTGAAAAATAACCTAATCTCTACTTCATCCTTGGAAGACAAAGGGAATAGAGTTGCATTTGTTGATGGACAAGTCCTTGTATGTACTATGGAATAAGGGCTCAAGCATAGATTTTGAAAAGGTAATTGGTGTTGGCGAGGGAGGCTTGTATAGGCTCATAGGATGATCAACCCAAGCATTAGTACATGATAACACCAATCTATGTTAGTTATGGCATCGAAGATTTCCTCACATACACTACAAGGTCTTACCAGCATTAAGAAAGATGGTTACATGTCTTCCAGAGCTCCAGATAGGGTGTGAAGAAGTTTGCGTGGGTTGTGCACTTGGCAAGAATGTCAAGGGATCTTTTCCGAGCAGTGACAGTAGGTCCAAAGGGGTCTTGGATCTAATACATTCAAATGTATGCGAATCAATGACAATATTATCTTTGGGTGGTCTCTTGATGGATCTACTTCATGAAGACCAAGGATGAGGTTTTTGGCAAGTTCCAAGAGTTCAAGGCTCAGGGTGAGAACTTTACAAAGAAGAATATCAAGGTTTTGAGCTTAGATAATGGAGGAGAGTATATTTCAAAGGACCTCATTGATTTCTGCAAGGAAGCAAGGATTAAGAGGGAGTTGATAGTTCATTACAACCCTCAGCAGAATGGGGTTTCCAAAAGGAAGAAAAGGTCCATTAAGGAAGACATTAAGGAAATGATTCATGATCAGGGATTGCCCAAGTTCATTTGGGGAGAGGCATCCAAAACAATAGTTTATGTCCAGAACAAAAGTCCTTACCGAATCTTGGGGAATAAGACTCCTGAAGAGGCCTTCACAGGTGAGAAGCAAAAGGTCGGGCATCTGAGGATCTTTGGTTTTCCAGTCTACATTCATGTACCCATGGAAAAGAGGTTGAAGTTGGAGCCTTTTGGGAAGAAGGAAACAATTGTTGGATACAATGAGACATCAAAGGCTTACAAGATTTATGTTCCAGGACAGCGGTAGGTTGAGGTCAATCGAGACGTTACCTTTGATGAGGTAGCAGCCTACTGAAGATCCAAAGGATCTCACTTGGATATTGATGATGAGGAACAAGAGGCGCCCCAGGATGTGGGTTCAGGTCCTTCTATGCATGTGGAACATCCTTTAGAACATCAAGAAGAGCTCGAAGGGCCCATTGAGCTAGTGGACCCACTTAGGGTCATTGTTCTAGAATCCAAGAAGAGGTTGACATGGCTTCAAAGTACATTGCAAGATGCAGAGGACCATACAACTCCCTGTGGCACTTTTAGGGAAAGCAAATGTCCTAAGAAGTACTCAGGATATGCAACACTGATGAGTCACATCATTGATTCCGAACCATCCAATAATGAGGAGGTAGCAGGCTAGCAAGTTTGGAAGAATGCCATGATGGAGGAATATCAGTCCATCATGAAGAATGATGTGTGGGAAATTGTGCCGAGACCTAAACGGAAGTTAGTGGTGACTTCCAAGTGGATCTATAAGATCAAGCATGCAGTAGATGGCAGCATAGAGAAGTACAAAGCGAGATTCATGGCAAGAGGATTCTCCAAGAAAGAGGGAGAGGACTATGAAGAGACATTTGCTCCAATCGCTAGGTACACTTCTATTAGAAGTATTATTTCTATTGCTCATGGGTTGGAAATTGCATCAAATGGATATGAAATAATATTGGATCTGTGCAGTGAGGCTCCAATACGATTCTACAGACAAGCAGGTTGTTGACATTTTCACAAAGACTCTACCCCAGATGAAGTTTGTATGCTTCAGGGACAAGCTTGGAATGGTTGAGAATGCCTCCCTTGTTGAGAGGGAGTGTTGATGTTTATAGCATCAAGGCAGACATTCTCCCTAGGTCAGGGTATTAATTGGGTGCCATGTAATGTGGCTAGGGAGAATGGCCCAAGTAGCATCAGGGCCCAGAATGCTCCCCCAATCAAAAGGTTATGAACGCATTGCCAAGGGTTACTTGGCTGGTGGGTAGAGTGAGTGCCTCAAAGCATTGAGCAAGTATTTTTCCCATTCAAGTGCCAACGACATGGGGGAATGGTAAATGGGCCCAGGGTTTCATCATTGGTCAAGGAGAATTGACCTAGTTCCATGTGATGACTTGGTTAGTTAGTGACCCAGGACTAATTTTACTTTTTACCCTGTTCAGGGGGCACCTGACCATATCACCAAAGAGTATTTGGCTAGTGGGTGGCTAGATCCTCTACATGATGTTGATGCAAGATGTTTTCCACATGGTTCTAGAATAGAACATGAAGTGGATGGATACATTAACATAGCAAGCTCATTCAATCTTTTCTTGGGATGGAGAAATTTTCAGCAAAGAGTACATCTGAGAAAGTCAAGGTGAATACCTCCCTAGTTAACAAGGAGTGTTGATTTTTTTTTCGATAGTTGTGGGAGGTATTCCCTAGCTACACAAGTCGGCTCGTGAAAGAAATTTTAATTTAATTTTTTATTTTTTATTTAATTTGCTCAAGTCAGCCCCAAAAGTATAGGTCGACGCAACAAAGAGACATGCCACTTGGGCACCCTAAAATCACCATAAGAAGACACTTGAACTTCTCATTTTCTCACTCACTCATGATTCATATTTTCTCACACATGGAAAGCAATCTGAGGAAGAGACTTAATCTTCTAAGGAGCCAAATTTCTAAGACAACTGAAGTTTGACCAGCATTTGATCAGATTTGATTGACATTGACCAATACTTTCTCAGATCTGTTTTGACCAGCGTTGACGAGTTTTTGAGGTTTGTTTGACTTGCCATTGACCAAGTTTGACCTTGCATGTAATGTTCCAAAAAGGAAATAACAGTGATAAACAAAGTAAAATACCATACAACACCGAAATATTTAAACAACAATCAAACACCCACAATTTACACTGAAAGTGCACCAAAATTCAGCCATTTTACTATATATGGAGAAGAGTACAATGCATGAAATATGTGCACCTATACTTGCCAAAGCAAGCTAAACAATCCCACGTGAGAAAGATGCTACCCAGATGCAGAGGAAATGCTTCTCCTCAATGTTCTGCGCTGGCCCTAGAAATTCTACAACTATTGGCTGCAAGAAACCCTTGTTTGAGCCTCCAAAAGTGCTCAGAAAATTCTGCCAAATTAATCTTAAGCTCTCCACCAAAAAACCAAAAAAAACCAGAAAGGGTTTAGCCTATCTCCAAGCCAAATTCAAACTCACAAAATGGTGCAAATTCCTCAGCTAACTAGCGATTTCTCCTACTATAAGAATTAGGATTTCATGCCCAAATATCGCCCGAAAAACTCTGTAAAATTAGTCAAAGACTCCTCTCAGTAAACCCAAAAAAAAAAACCCAGAAAGGGTTTGGGTCGAATCCATAGACCCCCGGTGACCCCCAACAAGTGCAAATTCCCCAATTTGGCCAAAAAACGCCCCACAAAACTGATACTGTTGAATTAAGCCCAAATCCACCACTGGAAATATCTCCCAACTTTGGTTAAATTCTCCCCTGAGGAATACCTCCAATCTTCGACCCTTATCTCTCCTCAACCTTTATTCCTCCAGCCCCTGTGCACTTCCAGAAATGTAGAATTTCGGCCCCAAGAATTCTCTCAACTCAACCCTGCTAATCACCACAAAATCTCCAGCTAAATTAGGGGAAAAACCCCTGCAAATCCTTCGGTGTTCTGCTCCTCTGTAACTAATCTCCCCACAAGCAATTTGAACCACTTTTGTGCCCTAGAAGAAAAACGTACCAGCTAAAATAACTTGCAAATATGCCCAATGGAAACTCTGAATTGAGCTCCCCAAATTGCCTCACTAGGGAAACACTCGAAGTTCTCCAAAATGAGGGTGGAATTCCCGCTCGGAAATTCCTTGTGTTGAACAGCACAGTTGTCTTGGCTAAGCAGCTCAAGAGAACTAATGTTGAATTATCAAATGATCAAAGATACCAAATGGAGGCCTCCAAGCTCTATTTATAATTGCTAGCCCTCTCCCTTAGTGGTCCCCACCTTCCACTAATAAAATATTACTTTGCTGCCATTCTTCATTAAAATAATAATTTCCACTTTTCTCCTACAAAATAATATTTTCTCCTTTTATTTAATATCACCAAAAATTGGCAAAACTCCATAGTGAATTTTGCACTCACAAAAAAATTGGGAACATTACATTGCATGTGTGGCCGCATTGTTTGACTGTTTGACCGAGTATTTCTTGGCATCTTCACTGAGTTGATTTGTTGCTGCATAAGGCTAAATTTTGACCTGTTTGACCAGGTTTGTCTAGTGTTGTATTTTTGGTCTGTGCTGACCAAGTTTGACTTGTAAATATCAAATTGTACTTTGGCTAAACTGAACAATTTCTCCTAGAAAATTTTGCTCAGTTTTCTCCTGAGTTTGGGTTTCCCAAGGCAAAATTCTGGTGTCTACCGTGCACGACTATTCTATTGTGATATTTATTGTTTCTATTGTATTTATAGTTAAATTCAAAGTGTAATTGCTTAATGATGTTATGGGGTTATCATAAATAGAGAGTAAGGCTAGCAGTAACAATACAGAAGCAAGAAGATAAATCGACAAGTAAAGGAAAGGACACTTAAGAAATATTATGCAAAGAGAAACATAATATATAGGAAAAGATCTTTATATTATCAAACTAGTTTCGTCCAAAAGGACTTATCAGTGATACAAAGAAATCCCATTACAAAGTGTCCTTTATAGGAATAGGACAGGAGAAGTGCTCATGAAACGGTCAAGAAATGAACTGCTTACGAAACAGAAGCAGTTAGGATCTCCCCGAAAATAAGGCAAGAAAGATGTAACCGAAATAGCAAGTGGACCAATCAACAGAAAAATAGCCGAAAAAAGCCTGAACAGATGGGCGTAAACCATTGATGAAGAGTGTTGAGGACCAGTCATGTTGTGGACCAAAACTAAAAACTGCTCCTAAAAAATATTAAGTCCGAGGATCTGAACTGCTCATAATAAAGGTTCCAAGCTTGCGTGGATTTCTCCAACAAATCAAAGGTTTGGGAATATGCTGCAGAAAAGGGTAACGTTGGAAGTCTCCATAAAATTTAGGGTTTAGGGTCCCCCCAAGGTTTAAAGATCGAGTGGCTTCGCAGAATTCCAACTTTAACACCAAGGGGGCCCTTTTGAGACTTGAATAATGAAGATGTCCCTGCGCATAAACATGTTGTAATAGAGCTTCCCTCTGATCCCAATGAACATTTGAAAAACATGCCTGAAGAAAATCGGGTGGATAGCCTCTGAACCAAAGCCAAGTGTAAAACAACCTCCTGAGCTCTGAAAAACCAAACTGACTGCTTTCTTGAAAAAGATATCTTTTTAATTCATTGACCACAAATGCCACTTTTTGGTGTCGAGGATGCCAAGAAGTGAAAGGAATGTACTAATAAGCATTCAGAGGCTTCTGATAGCATTTTGTAGAAAGCTTTCCAGAGGTTTGAAAATCAGGACCTTTGAAAAGCACAACATCCAGTAAATTGACACTTGTGGAAGAAATACAAGATGTGATACAAATATTATCAGGATAAATGGATTGATAACATTCTAAGTATTCAAACAATCTGTCTTTGGAGCCTGACCAAACCATACAACCATCATCAATGAAACGCTTGAAGGGTTTGATTTCTGGGGAAGGCATTCTTCTGTTGACTTCTTGCTCAAGATGACAAAAAAAAGACATGCATATACTACAGCAAAATTGCTGCCCATAGCAGTGCCTCGAATGTGTTGATAGAAGGAGCCATTGAATTGAAGAAAATGCCATCTGAGAACCAATTCTGCTGCGATGACTATGAAATCAATGTCCTCCGGAGTAAAAAAGGTTGCAGTGCTTTGAGAGAGCATATCTCGCAAGGCAAGCAAACCATCTTGAGTAGGAATACTTGTATAAAGAGACTCTACATCAAAGGTTACCAGAAAAGAATCTGCTGGAAAGCGTTTTGTTTCAATAACTTGCAGAAGAGAGAGAGTCTGGCAGATGATTTGGTTGCACAAGCAAAGTGCTTAAAAGTTTATGATCCAAGAACTTGGAAAGAGGTTCTAACATGAAACCATCATATGAGCAAATCAAACGACCAACTGGAGGGTTTTTCTGCACTTTCCAAATGAAGTACAGAGCACAAGCTCTGGCATGCTGCATGTTGATTTGCAGAATATATTGTCATTGGCTGGCAGACAACAGGTTTCTGGATATGGCCTGAAGATGTCGAAGAGAAGCTCGAAGATTTCCCCATGGAACTGTTGCAGCTGGTCGATAAACATTATGATCAGATAGTTTTCTATGAGGTTCAGCAAGATACATGTCTCTATCAATAGTAACAATGCCCAAATTCTTATCTGCAGGTTTAAATACAATTGGAAGGCGGTAAAGTCTTCTAAGAGCAAGTAACTGAGATCTGGAGAATCTAGGTTTGAAGGAGAAATCTAAGGAGGCCATCCTAGTATGCAAAATATTTAAGCCAGAATGAAGGGCATGGTTTAAATTGGGATCATTGATAGGGGGTTCCCAAGTAGGATTAGGCAATCTGAAGGGATCATAGGAATCTTCAACAGAAAGTCTAAAAAACCATCTAAGTCTGCATAATCTAGAAAGCACAACATATTCTTTAAAAATGTCATCAATGGCCATAGGGGGAGGCCTAGGAATGTACTTGTGCCCAAGACCCAGCAATTTAACTTGACTGATTGGTAAATTAATAGAAGATAAATTGTGGATAGCAAGATTGCTAATCCGACGATCTAACTTAGAGAGCGTCATTTTACCTAAAAGATACAGCAAGAGAAGGGATTAACAGAGGGCAACCAATACAGATGATGATTTTGGCTTAGTTTTGAGCAGCTTGGCCTCTGTTCTGAGGATGAGGACGAGCCCGAGGCATATTTGGCTACGGTGGAGCAAATGGCGCAACCTTTGGATTTAAACCAGAGTTCAGAAAAGACTGGTTTGGATGAGAAGTTGACTGCCCAGTTGCAGATGGAGTGATCTGATTTTGATTCTGCCTCCCTTTGTGGTAGCGGCCCCGACCGACCCTGATTTTTGGTAGAGGAGGTTGTCAAGTTTGCTCAATATGTTGAGGTTGTTGCGGCTAGCGAGGCTACTGAGGCTATCGAGGGTGTTGTGGTTGACGAGGTTGTTGGCGAGGTTGTTGAGGCTGTCGTTGTTGCCAATGTTGAGCCTGCCTTTGTTGGGGCCCCAAGTGCATCCTATAAAATTGCCAAAGGTGCCAAGTCGAAATGTGGCCTTGATGGGGCCCCTCCTTGAGCCTTGAGCCTTCCTTGATCTTTGATCCAACCTTTGCATCATTAATAAAGAAAAATCGAAATATGGTTGCAAGAAAAAAATCGAAAGATAGCACAAAGCAAACTGCACGCAATCAGGAACGACCACACGGATGAGGTTAGGGAGCCAAGGTACAACCTTGCCTCAAGTTGTTGGTGCCACTCACTTCAGGTTGGTGGACCCGAGGGGACTGACTTGACTCCTAGTCCATCCTTGATGATCGGGGTGTCCCAGGTTAGGGATTCAGGTTGTCGTGCCTCTCGTATGTGGTACCACACTCGACATGTGGACCAAAGGGGACAGCCTTGAACCCAAGCCAACATGGCTTGTCCCAGGTTAGGGAGCAAGGCCACATTGCATCATCGGTGTGGCAACCACCACATGACCAAGATCACAGGTGGGCCTGATGGTGCGACCTGCCCCCAGCCCAATCGGGGGATGGAGTGTCTCTCAACAGGGTTCTTACTAGGGTGTCACCACTTTCATACCCTCAGTCCCGAGGTTAGGGAGCAAGGCTGCCTTGCCTGAGAAATAATGGGGCCACCGGTGAAGGGTGGTCCCTCAGGGGACAACCAGGTCAGATCTCCTAGCCCATCCTTGTGGGATGGGGTGTTCCCTGAAACTAGGGTTCTTACTAAGGTTTTACACTTTTCTATACCCTAAAGGTTAACACTTTTGGGTATGAAAGCGGTGACACCCTAGTAAGAACCCTATTGAGAGACACTCCATCCGCCGATTGGGCTGGGGGCAGGTCGCACCATCAGGCCCACCCGTGATCTTGGCCATGTGGTGGCCGCCATACCGATGATGCAATGTGGCCCTGCTCCCTAACCTGGGACAAGCCATGTTGGCTTGGGTTCAAGGTTGTCCCCTCTGGTCCACATGTCGAGTGTGGTACCACATACGAGAGGCATGGCAGCCCGGCTCCCTAACCTGGGACACCCCAATCATCAAGGATGGATTGGGAGTCAAGTCAGTCCCCTCAGGTCCACCAACCTGAAGTGAGTGGCACCAACAACTTGAGGCAAGGTTGTACCCTGGCTCCCTAACCTCATCCGTGTGCTCGTTCCTTATTGCATGTAGTTTGCTTTGGACTATCTTTCAATTTTTTTCTTGCAGCCATATTTCGATTTTTATTTATTAATGATGCAAAGGTTGGATCGAAGATCAAGGAAGGCTCAAGGCTCAAGGAGGGGCCCCATCAAGGCCCCATTTCGACTTGGCACCTTTGGCTATTTTATAGGATGCACTTGGGGCCCCATCAAGGCCCCTCAGTCAAGGATCAGAAGAAGCTAGGCCGTTGGACTGCAAATTTATGAGGAAAGCTAATTGATCTTGAAGCGGTTTTAGGGTCGCATCAAGTTTCTGTTGTTGAGCCTAAAAAGATTTGGAGATTTCTCTTTGGACCATAACAGAAATAGCTTCCTCTTGAGGGATGTCATTGGCTTGTTTAGCAACTTCTTCCCGAGCCGCATTACGAGCAAATTGCAACAGAACGACTTAACAAAGTGTGCCCCTCAAGATCGATAGAACCATGTGACTTTAGAGGTGCTAAATTATCCAGAAAACCCATTCTTATTAAGGTAAGGTGCTTGAGTCATTGGTGCTTAAGAACACCTTAGAATTTAAAAATATGCTTCACCACTCAAGCCCAGCAAATGGTGGTTTTGTGATTTGGCATAAATCAAAGACAGCTCAGCATGTATTTTGGTGTTGCAAGGTAGGCAAAATTGTTTGGCAAACGATTGTCATTGAGTTCACCATTCTCTTTGCTATCACCTTCAATTGAATGGGAATCACTCTTGGGATGGATGGATGGATGGTCAGATAGTTTTGAGACATGCCTTGAATGCCATAATATTGGTGGGAATCTATTCTTTTATGGAAATGATGATGTTGTGCTACATTTAATGGGGATGCCATCACCCTTCATTTGGGCAAGCTCCCAACTTTTAGATCAAATTTGGTGACAGCTTTCCACCAAAATTGGCATTTTTGGAAAAGCTTTACACAACATGGGCTGGTGCCCCGGCAGATATGATGGTTTTCCTTGCCTATATGGGAAGGGATAGTCTATATAATCAATCTTATCTCAGTGATTTATGATTCTTGTTATATTCTTTCTTATTCAGCAAAAAATTATAAAGAAAGTGTTTTCCAAAACATGTGAGGCCATTTCCACAGGTTTTTACCATGATAATAGCATGCCTCTGGCTCTCATCCCTATCCCACTTCTACTCATTGTGTATACCACAATCCTTCTCTAAATTTTTGTTATTGCCTACAAAAAAAGTTAATGCTAGAATGGAATGAAAATTCCTCACAGCATTTATTCTGAAAAGGCAACCCATGAGAAGTACAATAAACCCCATTGTTTTCACACTACTCTCTATGGCTCCCCACTATGATATTGACTCAAGTTTGCCTCCCTGTCTGTTGCTCCCCTTCTCCTCCATCTACTCCTACTCATATTTCCATCTATGATGATGCTACTGAGCTAGGGCCTTGGTATTAACTCAGTTTCACCTCCCTGTCTGTTATTCCCCTTCTCCACTATCTGCTCCTACTCATATTTCCATCTACAATGCTGCTTTTGAGCTAGGGCAATGTTGTTATAACTAGCCCCTACTTCTTTTATTTCTTTTTTCCAACATTACACGATCATGCTCTTCCATGTATTTCCCATGCATCTATTAGTTTAGCTAAATTTTTGTTTTCAACATAACCATATGTACTCCTGCAGGTGCTTGTCACCAATTGTACTTTTTCTTCAGTCCCATTGACTTACCTTTTTGTTCAATTGTTGGACTTTAATGTAGTTGTTTTATCTAGTCTTAAATCCAATGGGCCAATCTCTGAGAGTCTGGACAATGAAAAAGTATGGGAGTGATGCTCCAGAGATATAAGTGTCTCCATAACTTCCATGCATACCTTACCCATTAAGGATAATATCTGAGCTCACATATAAAAAATTTAATATGGTGGGTCATTGAGTACCTTGAAAACCTCTCCATGCAAACCCAGCATGATCTTATATGGTGGTAATTGAAATTCATCAAGCATTTGCTTAAGCTCCAAGCTCATTCCAGTGACCAGAATTTAAATATTTTGTCCTCTAGCAATGCCAAGCTCCTGAAACACCTCGTCAATCTCTTCAATTATAATTTATATTTCCTTCTTCAGTTGATGCCTTGGTTCCCACAGACCCTTCCTCCTCCCACACCTCCAAGAATGTTCTACTTTCATGAGAGATAAATATTTCCTCAAGATCTTTCTTGACGTTGGAATGTTGAAAACATTGGCAAAATTTGCTTAAGCTCCAAGCTCATTCCAGTGACCAGAATTTAAATATTTTGTCCTCTAGTAGTGCCAAGCTCTTGAAACACCTCGTCAATCTCTTCAATTATATTTCCTTCTTCAGTTGATGCCTTGGTTCCCACAGACCCTTCCTCCTCCCACACCTCCAAGAATGTTCTACTTTCATGAGAGATAAATATTTCCTCAAGATCTTTCTTGACATTGGAATGTTGAAAACATTGGCAAAATTTGCTTAAGCTCCAAGCTCATTCCAGTGACCAGAATTTGAATATTTTGTCCTCTAGCAGTGCCAAGCTCTTGAAACACCTCGTCAATCTCTTCAATTATAATTCCTTCTTCAGTTGATGCCTTGGTTCCCACGGACCCTTCCTTCTCCCACACCTCCAAGAATGCTCTACTTTCATGAGAGATAAATATTTCCTCAAGATCTTTCTTGACATTGGAACATTGAAAACATTGGCAAAGAATCAAAAAATAATGGAAAACCACAAGCAATAAAAATTGCAAAAGACAGTAACTTATTCAAGTTTTTTTAATATAAACAAACAACATTAAATAATCGCATTGTCGCATAAATATTAAAAAAAAAGTGATATATAAGATGTAAAGGATGCCAAATGATACAACACTAATCAAATATTGATACTAAATCATGATATTTGTAAAACTAAATACAAAAGAGAAAATTACATCTCATGAGTCATCTATGGTGATCAATCTAGCAACTAGTGATCGATTCCCTCTGCCCCTTTTAAGAGCAAAGGTAATCGGCCCGTCCTCTAGTAAAAGAAGGTATCATCATGAAGTCAAACGGCTATTGATGGATGCCTTCACTCAATGTAGGTGGTGTTGAGGCTAGCACATCAACCTCCTATATCTTGCTCTCCTACTCCAATTAACAACTTCTGACCATCATCCCCTACCCCCACTCCCTAACCACTCATGTGTCTCCTACATAACAATCTTATTAGTCTCCACCCTCGAATCAGATATGGTGTCAATGTTATCCAAGGAAGTGACATCCACATCAAGGGGTCTCTCAAGCTGCTTCACCCGCAGTAGGAGATTCCATTAGGCATGAACCATATCATTAAGGCATTGGCTGTTGAATTTCCATGAAACTATGCAACTACTTAGATGAATAACTGAAAACTAAACCTAGTTTACTTTCACCGAGATATAGAATTTCTTAACAATTCATAAGCAGCGGAATAAAACACTAGAGATTAAAAAAAAAAAGAAAAAAAGAAAAAAACATGCACACAAATTGACACACTTGTTTTCTCAGGAAACCAAACAGGGAAAACCTGCTTCCTTGATGTGGTATTTTATTGATTGTTCTTGAATAATTGAATCTATTACAAAGCAATATGTCTCTGAGAAAGTGCTCTACTTCTTCTCACAGCTCTTAGTTAATACGATTTAACTCAGCCTGCCTTGATCACTTCTTGATCTTGCCCCTCTAGCTCACAATCATACCCCCACTGAATACTTGAATTTCCCTTGTAATCCCTTATCCCAGTTCCTCCTTCCTTGCACACTTGGCAACCCTATTTCCTTGCGCAAATCTCCTATTTCCTAGCGCAAGTCTGGCTCCTATTTCTTAGTGCAAGTCATATTTCCTTGAGCACTTCCAAGTTCTTGCCTCCTATTTCCTAGGACATCGGCGCCTCAAAACTGCGCACAATCAATCTCCTAAATTCTAATGCACTTGTGATCTCTTATTTCTTAGGACACAAGCTCTGCGCTCTCCACAGTCAAAGATGCTCTCACAAACGCATAAATTGTCTTGTCTCACAAACCTTGTGCACAAAACTATAATTTCTTGTGCCTTTGTCCTCCTTTTTATAGACCCAATTCGAACATGCAAGGAGGCCCAGTTCTATTTTAGAAGTCGAGTTCTGATTGAGAGCTAACTAAGAGTTCTTCTCGTCCTTTCTCCAATCAACACTAGAGTTCTTAACTCGTTCTCTCTCCAATCAACACTGGAGACTAACTCATTCTTCCTTCAATCAAGATTGAAGACTAACTCGCTCTAACTGAACTTGTAATTGCCACCTCGTTTTGTAGTCAAACTGATGAAGGCTCCACTTAACTAAAGCTCCAACTCTACACATGTTTACCTGATGATTATTCCAGTAAACTGGAAATAACTCATCCTAACTGAAGTCTAACTCATGAGCTTGCACTCATACTAGGAGAAGGACAATTTGAGGTCTTCACTGGCTAAGGCACAAGCCAGAAGACCTTTACTCGCTACATTTTCAACACTCCCTCTTAGCGAGGAAGGTACTTCTGGAAGAACCTCATCCACCTGGATTTGTCTTCAACACCACCACGTTATTCGTTGTTGTAGCTCCATGTTGCTTGGGAGTGGGAGCGGGAGCGAAAACGGGAGCGAGAGCGACCATTTTCAGAAGCTCCCGATTTGGGAGCGAATCCGGGAGCGATTTTTTAAAAATATATATATTTTTTTATTTTTTAATTTTTGATACATATATGTCAACAAAAACATGTAGAATGATGAATTAGACATAAAAAACATAAAAAAACATAGATTGATCATTGAACCATATCACATCAATCATCTAGAAATTATAATCGTCATCAACCATGTCCACAAGTTAGTAAAATACATATTACAACTGCAACATATTGAGTCTCATGAATCATGATTCATCAAATTCAATCTTAAAGTTTCAACTTCAAGCTTTCAAAATTGAAAATTCAATAACATTTATCATCATTGATCACCAAAGTTGTACTTGTAAGCTAAGTTTAACCATTACAAGAAGTAATATCTAAGATATTTCTAAGTCCTAACTTCTAACTGTTAACATGATATGAAATGTTATAAATTTATAAAATGAAACATGAATAATGAAATGAAATGAAACAACTTTAGTCTTTCACAAAGCATCATATTCATAATTCACAATCATTACCAAAGAGTTATAATCAGTGTTCCACGGGGACTCGCCCCCTCCCCTAGGGGTCTAGTTTCCTCGCTCCCCTGCGCTCCGGGGACTTGGGGACGAGTAGGGGACGTTTCCCCACGCTCCCAAAATGGAGGAAACTCAGGGGGACGTGCCAGGGAAACGTTTCCCTTCCCTGAGGGGACGTTTCCCCACGCTCCCAAAAAAATGGCCTTGCTTATAGTTTATGATTTAATAGACCTAAAGTGGTACAAAGCTACTCATGTTCTGTATGGGGATAACGTCTTGTGCTGTCTTTTGGTTTCAACAAGCGTTATTTTAGAGGGTCAGTATCATGGAAATTTGTTGGACCATATAACACGTACATGAATTTTCCCTTTTGAAACTTCTCCTTTTTTTCTCAAGTGATGGCTGGATTACAGTGGGGAGATAACTGGAGTGACAGGCAAAGAATATGAGACATTCAATTTGTGTTTTTAATTTGCATGACATTTGACATACAAACTATGGAAGCAGCACCTATGTCATGTGGGAAATAATTGGGTGGACTATAGACTAACATGCGTTTACTGCAAGCATGACAAAATACTATGGGCAACAAGAAATCTCAGGAAATGTCGTTATATATGAATTTACACTGTTACAAAATTTACACAGAGCACATTTGCTCAGCTTGAATTCTCAGGTCTGAAAATTATTTTCACCCCTGAAACACACTGCTACTTGAAGTTTGAACTACATGGCATTGCTCTAATAAGGTAGACAAACTATCCATGCCATCGTTGGTCACCCAAGTTGGTTCGCAGATGGTCATCCTGCAGTCAATGTCATTTGATAGTAAACTGTCAGAAATTCTTTCATGTGATCTTCTCATCTCTCCTGGAACTAAAACTCTTCTTTCAGCATATGGTGTACTGTCTATATTATATATAATATAACAAGCTTTCTAGTTGTTGGATCCAATACACTGGACAACCCATTGTAGTTGCCCCTTCTACTGCCAATGCAGTGTTCCTGATCTGTTCATTTACCTTTTCACAGAATTCAGTGGCTACCTTATCAAGCTGAAGCTCTCCCTCTGTCTGACCAAAATCTAAATTAGAATTTGAACAAGCTGAATTAGAATTATAAATTTATTATTTTATATGATATTATAAATTTGGATAATGTCAAATGATATTCATATCAATGATCATGCTTTGCAGCTTTTCAATTCAAACCAAATTGTCATAATGGACTCAATTAATAAATTATATTTTATATTTATAAATTTTTAAGACCCTGACGCTCCCCCACGTTTCCTAAAAAATGGTAGGGAGCTTTTGCATAGGCCGCTCCCGCGCCCCCTCGCTCCCTCGTCCTGGAACCTTGGTGGGACATTGGTTATAATTGCCAAGGCCCAACTTCAAACTTCAAATTTTCATTGTCACAGTGATATATTGTTTACAAAAAATATCATTATGATATGAAAGAGTCAAGAGTCAAGAGTCAAGGACTCAAAACTCAATAGTTATGAAAACTAAAGTCTAATAGAAACTAAAAAAGACAAGTAAACTGTAAATCTACATGTGGCCCTTGCCACAAGAGTCTCCAGGAGTATAAGCAGGTCGTGGTGGTCTTCTAGGAGTCTCCCGCACAGACCGAAGACCAGAACTAGAACCTCCACGTGAGGGTGTAGATGGAGGTGGCGACAGCAAAGGAACAAGACTCGGACCTCGAGCACTGCTACTGGATGGTGGAGGTGGAGGTGGCATGGCTGCTGCAGCTGCTTCATCTTCATCCCTTACAAGTTCCTCTTCCAGTTCTTCAATATGTACAATACCATCCTCCAAATTGTCATCCTCTGGATGATTGTCCCAAATTTTATATGCGGGATCCTCATAAGCCCGATCACAGTAATGACTCAACAACCTCAAGTTGTAGTGCACATAAACCAAGTTTTCTGCTCGGTTTTCATTGAGTCTGTTTCTTTTCACATTATGTATGTAGCTGTAGGTGCTCCAACACCTCTCTGCAGAAGAAGTATTTACAACCTGACCTGTGAAAGAACTTTTTTTGCCAATTTTGGCAAAAGTCCATGCCCGCCATATGTTTCCCACCATGTGAGAGTATCAAATCTATCTCTGTCGTCCATTGCATGGAAGTTACCATACAAACCAATGCCACTGAAGTATCTGCCTATTTCAAAGCGCACAGCTGCACATTCCTCCCTATCAGGTACCAACTTTTCTAATGCTTCCAAATATCCTCTAGTTACCTCTGGATCTAAATGGGGTTTGGTCCTAACCCCACCCCCTGCTGCAGGTTGGCCCAACCAAGATGTAGAGTAGTATTTTGGCGTAAGGATATACACCAAGCAATGTAGTGGAAGATTAAGACTATTCGACCATTCACACACACAATTGTGAATCAGTTTGTACAAGTCGGGATCTCTGTTATGAACAATATCTTTTATTTCCCCCAACATGGTATCCATCTACTCATACACCTCGCCAATCACTGGTTTGTCTATATCTGCAAACCGAATCATGTGATAAATGGGCTTGGTGAAATCCAATACTTGCCTCACACTTGTCCAAAACTGACCATCAAGAGCGGCCTCCTCCACCATTTCAAAACCTCCCCTGTCAGCTGCATTTGTAGCCCTTTCCTTTAATACCTACCAATGTGGACTTGATACCATGCTAGCCAATGCCTCTCTTACCTTCAAAAGGCACCTGAAGGTGAGGTAATAGCTACCAAATCTGGTCTTCGCAATCTTCAACAACTCCAATCTCGAGTGACTGCGGAAAAGGCCATGGGTATTGCTATGATTTGTAATAAATTTTATCATTTGTTTGCCTTTCTTGTACAAATCACCAATCCATTGGTATTGTTCATTTTTGTTCTTGACAATATCATGCAACAAAAGGTTCAATGTGTGAACCAAACATCCAGACCAAAATATGTTGGGGTATTTATCCTCAATAATTGCTCCCGCTGCCTTACAATTAGGAGCATTATTAGTGATGACTTGGATGACATTGTATGGCCCAATACGCTCAATTGTTTCAAGTAATGCTTCTGCAATGTTGATGGCGGTCTTAAACTTGTCTGAGTAATCATGTGCAGTTAGAAAGATGGGACCACTAACAGACACAACAAGAACACTTATCAATGGCGTGCCTTTTACATTTGTCCATCCATCAGATACAATGGACACCCCATGGTCAGTCCAAGAACTTGTCATTCTATTCAAAGAATGTGATATTTTTGCTTTTTCATGATCAAGGCCAACGGTTCTTGCCTTGTCATACCCAGGGCTGTTGTATCCTTTAGGGGCATCATTTATGGCAGAAACCATTTCGTGCCAATAAGGTGAGCGAAGAACATTGAATGGTATCCCACATGCATAGAGAAACCTGTAAACCTTTGAATCCACATCATTCCTACACCCCTCATCAAGGAAATCTGATATGGTTCTACGCCTTAAAAAGATGACCATGTGCCTCCATATCCACTGCCTTGGGAGGATGCTGAAGGAGTTCTTTGTGATTGTGAGCTTGGTTCGAAAAAACCCCTTTTTTTTTTGATTTGTATTGGGCTTCCTCCTCTTCCCTTATGTATTTGGCTCTATCCGCTGTTGACACCGCTGTACAAGTTTTGATTCCTATTTGTTTGTCTCCATCCCATGGCCTTTTCCCACAGAGGTGTCTTCTAGCACGGGTGTATGAACCTGTGTAATCAGTGTTGCAATGGGGGCAATGAAATTTAGTGGTTCCACCCCCTCTCCCTGTTTCAGCCCTGTTAACATATTTCCACAATGGGGTTTGGTCTTGTTTAGTTTTTGGAGGGTCATGTTCACCCTCCTCCAGTTCCTCCTCACCGGGGTTTTCACCAATTTGACTTTTTCCAGCTTCTTCATCCCCCTCTTCAGTTTGGCCCCTCTGTTTCCTACTCTCCAGCACCATAATAACCATAAAAGGGACCAGGAAGAGGAAAATGCCAAGAAATATAGCCAGGTCCATGGTGTCTGATGTTTGTAGGGTTTTGATTCTTAAATCTACAAATTAATTTAATTTATTGGGATTAATTAATTTAATTTATTAATTTAATTTAAATTCATGATTTTTAAACTCAATAAACTAAATTAAATTAACTAAATTACTATTTAACTAAATTAAACTAACTAAATTACTAAGTTACTTACCTCTGCAGGCTTGCTCCTCGCTTCTCCTTGCTCCTTTGCTCTTGCTCTCCAACAAACTCAACTCAATGAAGTGATAATGAAATTTTTTTAGGCCCATTGGGCTTTTAAAACAAACAAAAAAAAAATAATAATTTTTTTTTAAGTCCGCGGAATTTTTTTCCACCGGATCGCTCCCGGCGCTGCTCGAAACGCTCCCGGAGCGATTTTTTAATGCCCGGGAGCGATCGCTCCCGGGCTTAAAAAATCGCTCTGGGAGCGACGGAGCGACCGCTCCCAACATCGCTCCCGTAAATGGCAGGGAGCGCCGCTCCCGCCCGGAGCGCGATTCGGGAGCGGGTTCGAGGGGGGGGCGCTCCCCCACAACTATGTTGTAGCTACTCCATCTGACTAGAAGACTTCCCTGCTTCTTGCTTTGGAATCTGATCTGAATACCTGGTTGTCCTTTACCTCCAAATAACACAAAAAAAAGGCTCAACTTCTCTGCATACCCAGCTGCTCACAATGGACAAGTCCTTCAGTCCACTTGCATTTATCAGCTCCAAACACCGCTATTCACACCTCCATTAGTGAACAGACTTCATAATGAATACTCAGCACCCTTCCAACAATAATAACAACCTTTTAGCTCTTCCACAAACTTCATCTACTTCTATTCACAGTTACACTCCTCAAGGGACAAGGCCTTCCCATAGTGTAATCTTCCCAATCTAAGGCCTTTCGGCCCCACTGTGCTTCGCCTAAGGCCCTCTCAGCCTCTTCTTGTACTTGGTCTAAGGCCCTTTCGGCCTAATATGAGACAAATTGAGGTCTAGGCCTCTTACTCAAGGCTTCGACCCTCCTTCCTGGATAGAACAGACTCTCGACCAACACCTACTATGACTCAGCCTACTCAAATAACACACAAAATTGCACTCAAACTTCTTCTAGAGATGCCCACGTCCTTAAATATACTCCATCTCAGCTCTCTTTGAAGTTATGCGGCTCAATCTTGGCTTTACTATTCACACAAGGATGAGATGCTATGATGTTCTTACAAGATGAGTTGTTATCATGTGAGACCTCTCCATTGGTCTCTCAAACATATAGCTCTCCAATTAATTGTCTTAGGAGCCCTTAACTCCATTAAAGAGTCTCCTCCACAATAATTAGAATAAACAAATAATGAACTTGGCTTCTAAGCCCACAACTTTAGGTCCAAAACCCATTGGCTTGGGTACTTTTCCCACAAAGTGCGTTTTCTCCTCACAAGTCAAGTACCCAGGATTTGTGGGAGTACCTCCCAAGATACATGATTGTCAACATAGAAGACCTTTTGAGGCTACGAAATCAACAATGCCTCCACTCAAGCCCCAACACTATGGAGAACGATGACCCCAAAAAGTGATTTTTTTCAAAAAACTTGTGATTTTCACTTAACATCAATATGTCCCAATTTTTTCCAAAAATAAGTTGACTAATCAGGGAGAGGCTTGGGCATCACAAAATACCACCACATCAGTAAAAAAAATCAGCAATGCTTGCATAAGAGCATTCAAGACTTCCATTAGTACTCATCATTACACATTTGTCGTATACACTAAAGCTTACACGTTTTAGAAACTCTTAGCAAATTTCTTTTGACTAACCTTCTCTTAAAAAGATCACCTTACGTCTAACAAACTTTTTGGTTCTTCACATCCTTAATTAAACTCCTCCCCTTTCCATTCAGCCTTATTTTAGATTATAAAATGTTCATCCCATTGATTTACCCCCCTCATCTAAAGATCCTGAAAGAAGAATACACAAGTAATGGATCATGTGATAGAATAAACTATAAGGGTAGCTTATGCAACAAAAGAATCTCACTTGTCAATTGAGCCTATCTCAGGTGGTTGGCAGGAATGATTGTTATCTTCCCCACCTAGGTTCAATTCCTGCAAGCTCATATCTAGTATATTGTTGCAATGGATTTGAGCCTTGTTTTACAGCCTTGAGCCCCAAAGAATATCTTACCTTTGCCTACGGGCTAGAGAGTGGAATGCTTGGTTACATGGAAAAAAAATCACTCAAGAAAAAATGACCATAGACACAAATGTGGAAGATAGTTGATAAGAATGAAGAAACAATTATTTACAGTAGAAACCTTCAAAAGATGTCATCAAAATTGGTGACCACGGCACTAAAAATGGAGTTCAATCAAAAAAGGCATCGCAGATGTATCATGTCAAGAAGAAAGCTTGTGGGTGCTCTAAAGCCACTCCAAAACTGCACATATATTTGGCATCTTCCAAATTAAGATGTACTAGATCTTTACGTTTAAGGTTCAATCAAAACAAGTAAACAATGAAGTAGATAACTTAAGGCTACTAGGTCCAGGAAAGTTGTACCGATGAAACATTTACAAAATAAAAGTATTATCACAAATCTCTTTAGCTCAACCAATAGAAAGAAAGGATCATTGATGGACAGAAGACATTTCACTTTCGGAGGGGGTAAAGAGGGTGTCAAAATAAAATTTATAAATTTCTACCTCTGAGATTTGTTTAGCAACTAATTTTAAGTAAAACATGCTCACAGATGAATATTTCATCATTAGTTTAGTCAAGGATAAAATTCTTATTGCTTTTTCTACAAGTCGTATAGGCCTTTTTCAAAGTAAGTTAATTTGTAGAAACATGAATCAGTAACAGCATATGAATGTATTGACAACATTCAGTTTATTTTTTCCAGACAAAAGCTATATCCCCACCATCATCGGAACTGTTTTGCAAATGATGTTTAATTTTCATAACTTTCAAAAAACAAATTTTGTTGTTTCCTGATGCTTACCATGACTCAGACAACTTTACCTGACAAAACACATACCAGCTCTGAGGAAATAAATCTCTATGAACTTATATAGGGAAATCAGAAAACAAACCTGGGTGCTAGAGAGGGCTTCATGAAGTAATAATAGGTTGAAAGTGTCTGATGCATCACATGATTGCCAGTATATTTTGAGGAACGAGAAAGATATATGACTGCTGTCATAAGGGGCAGTAAAATACACACACCAACAATCCCAAGCAAGAGAATCCCCCCAGAAGCTCCATGTACATTTAGCAAGAACTCAGGTAGGGCTATACCCATTTGAAGTCCCTGCCATCTCAACAATCTTGACATTAATACATAAAGAACAAGAAGCAGATCAGAAATCATAAAGAGATTCAGCATACAGAGAAAGAACTAAACTTTGAGAAGCAATGAAAAAAATCCTGGAATCTTGCAAGCTTATTATTGATAACATTTTTGGTGCGTTTACAGAGAACAGGTCAGAGACAAACCTGTCTACCATCTGGATGGCCATACTTTGCAAAATTCTCTCGAGCTGCAGGGTCAGTAAGAGCCTGATAGGCTTTTGATATATACTCTACAAAATACTTGTTGGCCTCTGAAAGCATAAAAGTAAGCCTTCATCAATTAAAGGAGTGGCAGAACAAAATTACATGCATGTTGAATTTTTAAATTTTTATGGAATCCATATAGCTATAAGCAAATCAAAAAACGGTTGAAGGTAATCAGTGGCTTATATTCAGACAAGCAAAAAGCAATAATGCACACCTGGATCTGGATTTTTATCTGGATGGTATTGGATGGAAAGTCTTCGATAAGCCTTCTTGATCTCTGCTTCAGAAGCTGCAGGATCCAGTCCAAGAATTGCAAATGGCTCAAAAGGTTGAACCTGAGATCAAAAACAAAAAAGTGATTGTCTGGTAATCAATGCAATAGTCTGAAAGGTTAACATATGATTAAGCAAGCATGAAACACATGTTAATCAAACCAAAGATGACACCTATCCATAATACAAGTTTCAACATATCTACCAGTGAACACGATAAATTAGATTTGCAATCAGAGAATATGATTGATCACATCATAAATCCATTCACTATTATAAAGCACATATAATGCTCAAATTAAAAAAGAAAACCATACAGAGTTCCAGCCTCCCAACACATCGGCATCCCACATTTTCTGCTTAGAGCAAACCTTCTCCCATGGCATTAATGCACATCCCACTGATGTGACTCTGCCATAAGAAGCAATCTAATGACACAATGTATCTACTGAAAGGAAATTTAAACAAAACAACAACAAAAAACTTAAGATTATGTGGTACACTATAGGAGTAATAGGAATCTCATTCTCATGATCCATGAGCCAATGTTACATCAAAATATAGTGAGAAGATTAAGAGAGCCAAGGAGCTCATCAGCCATCACAACTAGGGTTATACCCTGTTGAAGTGTGTAGCTTGGGAGGTATTCCATAAGCCCATATCTGGGGTTTGTGAGAAGTTTGTGGGCAAAAGACCCAAGTGAAGGGGTTTTAGACCCAAATGGGGTTTAAAATTCTAAAAGGAAATTAAAAAGAAAATTAAAAGGAAAAATAAATCTTAGTCTAAGTGGATAAAACCCCTAAGATCTAGATGGTTCCAAAGAAGGCTTAGGACAAATCTATTTAAGTGATGCCTTAGGACAAGGCTAGATTATCAAGTGAAGGATTCATTTGATCAAAGGAGGTCAAAGATGTAGCCCTAGAGAGCCCTAATTTGAGGGACATGTAGGGCTGCTACATGAAGAAGGCCGAGAGCACACACCAAGTGCATCTTCTCAAGTAAGGACAATTCAATGTAGCCGCAGATCTCAGGGCCAAGTTGGAGAGGAGCTGAAGGACGTGTTTTATACTTGTATGTTTCATGTTCTGATGTAGGTCAAAAGAGGGAGGCTTGGCCAAGTTGAAGAGGTGATTCTGTAGCTGATTTCAGTGCCTCAGACTACAAACAAAGGTCTGAGTTTACCTTGCTACAGACTGTGGTAGATCCGAGCTTCTCCACTTCTATTCAAGAGGGCCGAGACTCTTTTAAGGGCTGTTCCATCTGCTAAGTAAAGGCCAAGCCCATGGAGGATAGAGATAGGAAGCAAAGGGGTCCTGTATACCATGATTTGAAGCCATAGCAGTGAGGGTAATGTGGCCAAAGGTTCCTGAGGTAGGGCACTGAAACAAGGTCAGTCCGAACTGTCTAAAGGACTGAAGTTTATCACAGATCAGAACTTGCAAAGAGGGCGTGTGACTGTGTCCTTTAGGAGAAGGAATATTGCGCTGGAGGGTGTCGATAAGGCTGTTACTAAGGATTGTTGACAGCAGTTGTATAAGCCCTAGTAGACCTGCTTCCTATGCAGGACGAAACCCATAAGAGACAGTTCAGATCTCAGAGATTTAACGCTAGATCAGTGACAAACAAAGAGGGCTGTGACTCTTGTGAAGGTGGCATAATGTTTCTCTGTTTGGGCAGAAGGCTGAGAAGAGAGGACTGGAATGAAGGGTTGGTTCAGGGTTTGGAGCAGCAGTTAGTAAAGCCCTAGATCTGTGCAGATCTGAAGCCCTGGTTTAGGGCTGTAACTTCTGTGCAAGGTTTTCCAATCAGATCTATCCCCTAGTGTCTAGATCTGTGCATAAACAGTGGACCGTGACCCCTAGAAGCACTTGGAGGAAGGGCCACAGTGTTAGGATATTCCGACACATAGGATATAGTTAAGTTCAACTTGGTCTAGTATAGAGTTAGGTTAGAGTTAGGTAAAGTGTGTTTCTTTACCGTTGTACATTTTGTAACTTACAATCCGACGGTCACGATATGTAGTGATCCGACGGTTCACTCTCACCTCGGTATTACCGACACTTGATCCGTGGCTTGACACCCGATTGGTCCATGAGTTCTATTTAAAGCGCATGGAGGATCATTGTTCGGGTAATCCGTGCATGAGAGAAGCTTATGTAAATTTTCATTCTTTGATTAATAAATTGCCTGTAGTACCCACGTTGGGACAGGCCGTGGACTGTTTCCCTCCTTGCACTTTGAGGGTTTTAACCACGTCAAAAATACTGGTGTATTGATTTGAGATCTGGTTGTGAGCGG
Organism: Pinus tabuliformis; assembly: GCA_031772625.1. Taxonomy (NCBI): domain Eukaryota; kingdom Viridiplantae; phylum Streptophyta; class Pinopsida; order Pinales; family Pinaceae; genus Pinus; species Pinus tabuliformis. The sequence continues at coordinate 216,269,122 of CM062809.1, read as the reverse complement.
TGTCCTTTTGGTATTCTTTCTGTGGAACTTACCCTGTAAATTCCTACATGGTATCAGAGCTATTTGAGGGTCGCGTCCGTTGGTGATCCAAATCTGAAGCCGGTAAAACTGCATGCGGCTGTCGTTTCCTAGATCTGCTGTTTCTGACTGCTTTCGGGCCGAGAGGACTGCTCTGTTGCGTTCGGAGCATCTGTTCCAGTGAGGAACCCCTTTCGTTTCACGCGAAAAGGTTTCCGGTAGCCCTAGCTGCGTCATTTTTCAGATCGGGAGGTATACAGTGTTTTTTTTTGCAGTTTACTGTTATTTTCTCTCTGCTTATTTCGGTCTCAGTTTATTTAGCCTTTTTTTTTAACCGGATCTATACCTTTCATTTCTGCGTATGCTCTTTGCCCTGCGACTCTGTGCGATCTGGGCAAATCAGAAACAGAAAGGAAGGATTTTTCTCATGCGTATGCTCTTTTCCCTGCACCTTAGTGTGATCTCGGAAAATCAGAAACATTGAGAAAAATATTTAGTTTTTCGGCTAAAGCTAACTTTGAGATTTTTTTTTTTTAATTTCTAGTTTTTTTTTGCTAAAGCTAACTTCGAGCCGCAAGGTTCGTTTTTCTTTGCATATTCGTGTTGGGTTTTGTGTTTTGTGTTTTGTAGGGAAAAAGAGCTTTCTCAAGGCAAGCACGCAAACCAAGGACCCCCCCCCCCCCTCTCTCTCTCTCAAATTTTTTGTATAGATCAATTGGTTCAAAGCTATTTTAAGAGAGTAGAGGTCTTGGGTTCAAGTCTCCATTTTGTGGGGGCGGATTTTTTTCATTCCCGCACATTCGCGCACTTTGCCGGCAACGTCAACAATTTTTTTTCAAAAAGCCATAACTTCTTCATCCGGAAGCCTTTTTCAGAGCCGTTTTTTTTAAAACCGCCTATTTTTTCGAGATCTATCCATTGGAACACTTACTTTCAGCATCTTCAGCTTCAGTTTTTTTTTTAAATGGAAAGTCCATGCCAAGTCATTCTTGACAGCACTAACTACTTCCAATGGGTAGCCTACATGGAAGATTTACTTAGAAGTAAAGGTCTCTTCAGAATAGCCACAGACCAAGAGAAGAAACCAAAAGATGAAGACAAGGTTGCAAAATGGGAAAATAGACAAGATCAAGCACGTGGTTTGATAGGGATGTCTATTTCTCCTGATCTTAGATTCCACATTGCAGACCTTGAGACTCCTCATGAAGCATTAGAAAAACTCGCTAAAGTTTTTGGGATTAAAAATGAAATTAGAGCCCATCAACTTGAAAATGAGCTGCTTACTTTGGATCCTAATAATTTTTCTTGCATTGAAGATTTCTTGTCCAAATTCAAGACCCTTAGATATCTCTTGGAAGGTGTTAAAGTTAAGAAAGAAGATGGTAACCTTATTTATTCCATCCTTACTAAGTTGGGACCAGCCTACTCTGTATTTGTTTCCACTTTCCATTCTACAAGGGAAGCTTTCATTTGTCAAGGAAAAGACTACAAGGCCCCTTCCTTTGACTCCTTTTGTGATTCCTTAATAAGAGAACAAGAAAAACTCTTACACCTTGGTCTTCTTAATCTTGTAAACTCTTCCACGAAAGCGTTAGCCGCCCAGCAGCAACCAAATTCAAAGAATCCTAAGAAGTCATATCCTCAAAAGAATGGTCCTAAACCATCTCAGCCTCAAAATGAAAGATCATTTCAGCAAAATGATAAGACCAATAAAAACAAATGGAAGAAGACTGATAGACATTGTAACTTTTGTAATCGAGATGGCCACTTAGAATCTAAATGCTTTAAGAAGATGGAAGCCTTGGAAGCCGCAATGAAGAAACATAACATCCATGTGGAGCCTACTTCAACTTCAACTTCCGGAATGGCACTTTCTGCATGTCATTGTCAATCATCTCAGTCTGGTTATGCATTAAATGTATCTTCTTCTTCTTCTCATTCTCATGAGTGGCTCATTGATTCTGGAGCCTCTTGTCACATGGCCAAAAACCAAGCCATGTTTTCTTCTTTAAATGATTGTAACACCAAAAATATATATGTTGGTGATGATAGATCTCTTAATGTTGTAGGGACTGGAACTGTTCATCTAGACAATGGTCAGTTTAATGATGTATTATGTGTTCCAACCTTATCCTGCAACCTTCTATCTGTCTATCAGATAACTCATTCAGGTGAAGGTAAAATTGTTGAATTTTCACCTCATGATGTTGTAATCAAGGATCTAAAAGATCCTAAACAGATTCTAGCTACTGGTCTTGTTGATGATTCCAAAAGGTTGTATAAGTTTCACAACTTTGGGTCATCAAATCTTCCCTCAGTATTTATTGCTCATAATGATGAAGTGAGCAAACTTTGGCATGAGCGATTTGGTCACTTAAACTATCGCTCCCTTCAGCATCTATGTAAAGAAAATATGGTGACAGGTCTTCCTATGGTATCTTGCAGAGATGGTGTTTGTTCCGGATGTGTACTCGGAAAACATCATCGGGACAGTTTTGACAAACGTGCCTCTTGGCACGCCTCAGCCCCTTTACAGCTTGTGCACAGTGATTTATGTGGTCCTCTTCCTGTTGCTTCATTCTCTGGCTGCAAGTACTTCTTAACTTTCATTGATGATTTCTCCAGACGCACTTGGGTATACTTCTTAAAACTCAAGAATGAAGTATTTAACACCTTTTTGGCCTTCAAAGCCTTTGTTGAAAAACAATCTGGACATCAAATTCTTAAGCTAAGAACTGATAATGGTGGAGAATATGTTAAAAACACATTCATCAACTTTTGCACCGAAAATGGAATTCAAATGCAACATACTGTTCCATACACTCCACAACAAAATGGTGTAGCTGAAAGGAAAAATCGCACCTTAAAGGAAATGGCTAATTGTATGCTGCAATCTAAAGGACTCAGTCTTAGCTTTTGGGCCGAAGCAATTAATTGTGCAAATTATATAATCAATCGCACTCCCACTAAGGTTCTAGAGAATATCACTCCAGAAGAAGCTTGGAGTTCCATTAAACCAGATGTAAGTCACTTTCGTGTGTTTGGAAGTGAAGCATGGGCCCATATTCCAGATGAAAAGCATAAAGCTTTAGAACCTAAGAGTGAGAAATGTACTTTTGTTGGATATTCTGAAGATGTAAAAGGTTATAGACTTATTCCATTTAAGTCCAAAAATGTTATCATTAGAAGAGATGTAAAGTTTGATGAAAATAAATCAGCCTGCGAGCCTAATCCGGCGGATGTGCCACCTCTTCCTATCTCTTCTACTTTTGAAAACATTTCTTCTTCAGATGATGAAAGCGAGGATGATAATCCTCCCCCACCTTCTCAGGATCCTCAACTTCCATGATGGGTCCGTGCTACTCGGGATGCAGCAGGTGATCTTGCCGGTGATCCTACAGATCAGCGACGTACACGTTCTCAGTTTGAAAGAGCCTCTTCTTTACTGGCTCAAGCTCCAGTAAATCATGATCCTGACACTTTTGCAGAAGCTTCAGGCCATCCACATTGGGAAGCAGCTATGAATGAAGAATATCATTCATTGATGACAAATGATACATGGGATCTTGTTCCTCTACCAAAGGGACGCAAACTTGTTAGATGTAAATGGGTTTACAGAACCAAGTATGGACCAGATGGGAAAGTTGATAAACATAAAGCTCGTCTCGTTGCTAAGGGCTTTTCACAGGTTGAAGGCATTGACTACACTAAAACCTTCTCCCCTGTTGCCAAAATGAACTCTATCCGCCTTGTTCTTTCCCTTGCTGCCTCTTTAAAATGGGAAGTCCATCAGATGGATGTTAAATCTGCCTTCTTGCATGGGGACTTGCAGGAAGAAATCTATATGGAACAACCCATTGGCTTCATACAAACAGACTCCAGCCTTGTTTGTCGACTTAAGAAATCCCTTTATGGCCTCAAGCAAGCTCCTCGGGCTTGGTATGCCAAAATGGATAGCTTTCTTTTAGAATCTGGCTTTTCTAGGTGTCATTCTGACAATACTGTCTACACCAAGAAAGTGGGCAACTCTCTTATCATCCTTGTTCTTTATGTTGATGATCTTATTCTTACTGGTAGTGATCCCAACCTTATAAACCATGTGAAGTCCAGCCTTAAAAAGAAATTTGAAATGACAGACTTAGGACACTTACACTATTTTCTCGGTCTTCAAGTCTTGCAATCCCAGGAGGGTATTTTCCTTTCCCAGTCCAAGTATGCTTGTGATATTCTTCGTCATTTTCACATGGAAGACTGTAAGCCAGCCCCTTCTCCCTTTCAGTCTGGAGTCAAAGTTTCAGTCTCTTGTACTTCTCCTGAAGTTGATGCTACCTTATACCGTCAACTTGTCGGAAAACTCTTGTATTTAACCCATACTCGTCCTGATCTTTCCTTTGCTGTTGGCCTTGTTGCTCGTTTTATGCAAAACCCCCGTGAAAGTCATTGGAAAGCAGCTAAAAGAATACTTCGTTATGTTCGAGGTACAGTACAGTTTGGGATTCATTACAGTGCCAAAGAAGCTCCTCTGTTAGTTGGTTTCACTGATTCTGATTGGGCTGGTGACCCTGATGATCGGAAGTCTACTGCCGGTTATGTCTTCACTCTTGGTTCAGGACCTATTACATGGGCTTGTAAGAAACAGGCTGCCATTTCTCTTTCGTCAGCAGAAGCAGAGTATCGTGGTGCCGTGGAAGCTAGTAAGGAAGCCTTGTGGCTTCGTCAGATCCTATCAGAGTTTGGCTTTGAGCAGCAGCATCCAACCACACTTTGGTGTGATAATCAAAGTGCCATTCAGCTATGCAAAGATCCAGTCCAGCATCAGCGCAGCAAACACATTGAACTACACATGCACTTCATCAGAAAGCTCATTCATGACCATGTTCTTGAAGTGCAATATTGTCCAACAGATGATCAGGTTGCAGACATCTTCACAAAGGCTCTCACAGAGGCGAAGTTCACTAAACTTCGATATATGCTTGGAGTTCAGGAAGTTGTCACTAAGGGGGGATAGGCTCTAGTGCCTCCTTCCTTCTCCTATTGTGTCATATTTGTAAATCCTTCAATCCTATCCCAAGTTGTTCTTAAGGGGGGATGTTAGGATATTCCGACACATAGGATATAGTTAAGTTCAACTTGGTCTAGTATAGAGTTAGGTTAGAGTTAGGTAAAGTGTGTTTCTTTACCGTTGTACATTTTGTAACTTACAATCCGACGGTCACGATATGTAGTGATCCGACGGTTCACTCTCACCTCGGTATTACCGACACTTGATCCGTGGCTTGACACCCGATTGGTCCATGAGTTCTATTTAAAGCGCATGGAGGGTCATTGTTCGCGTAATCCGTGCATGAGAGAAGCTTATGTAAATTTTCATTCTTTGATTAATAAATTGCCTGTAGTACCCACGTTGGGACAGGCCGTGGACTGTTTCCCTCCTTGCACTTTGAGGGTTTTAACCACGTCAAAAATAATGGTGTATTGATTTGAGATCTGGTTGTGAGCGGTGTCCTTTTGGTATTCTTTCTGTGGAACTTACCCTGTAAATTCCTACACACAGACCAAGAGAGTTATGTACAGTTCAGTGGACCGAGATGTGGAGGGACAGAAGTATGAACGCAGCCTTGAGGTGAGCAAAAGGCAGTATAGTTTGGAGGTCTGCTTCAGGGTTTGAAGCAGCAGTAGTGTCCCCTAGATCTGTATTTTGAGGGTCAACCACTAGTATGAGGTCAGAGCATTTGACATTGTTGGAAAAGCCCTAGATGAGGGCAGAACAGATGTCAAGCCCTAGATCTGAGGGCAGAGTATTTGGCAGTATGTTGGAGCCCAAGTACAGTGAGGAGGAGGCAGCCAAATCATTGTTAGAGGGTAGATCTACAAGCCCTAGGTGAGGGGAGTAATGTGGGCCCAAGATCAGTCAGCAGTGACTGAAGAACAGGCAGATCTGAAGCACAAGAAGCAGTGCAGGATTTGTGTTCAGAATCCAGATGGGACAGAGAATGGCAGTTCAAGTACAGGAAGGAGGGATGTTAGGAGACTATTACAAAGAGCCCTAAGTGCAGATTTGAGATGGACTTCAAATCTGCTAGAAGTGGCAGACATATTGAGGTCATGGTCTGATCAGCCAAGAAGAGCCAGATTTACAGCCCTAGTTCGCTGTCAAAGAAGGACATTTGCAGTGATAAGAAGGGCAGCCTTAAGTTTGTCTTCATTGTAACAGCGCAGGAAGGCAGCAGAGGGAAGAAGTCCCAAAGGAGCTGAGGAGCAGCAATGGGCAGTCTTCACAAACAAAGTTGTGAACAATTCGACAGAAAACCCTATGTGTTTAGTCCTTGATGAACGAATGATTAGCTAGAGGGCAGATTGGTAAGCCGTGTTCAGTGACCTAATGGAGCAGGACCATTGATAGAGGCAAAGCTGTAGATTGGGAGCAGATGGACCAGCAGATGTGTTCAGAACACGTGGAATGAAAGGGCTGTGGGGTGCCACATCAGCAAGTAGGTCAAGGATGTCTTGTTCAGGGTAGATTGGTGGTCAACATGACAGACACCAAGCCCTAGTTGTATGTACTTGTATCAGTGATTGTATGAAGACCATGATCCCTGGTACAGGAGCCCTAGACTGTTACATTATAGCTTGTTAATATAACGAAGAAGGGTTGAAAATTTCAAAAATTGTCATGTGCCCTAGTTGATTCGCTGACGTGCAATTTCCTGCTGTGCAAAGTAGGATGGTTGAGGTACTTGAGTAGGTTTGTGTCAGAGATTTTAAGACCTAACCCAGATTCTCAGGTGCCATGGAAAATCAACATACCCTAGCCACCGCCACATTCTCTCTTATAGTTGCCACCTACTCAAATCAGAGACAATGAAGCCACTGTGCCTCACGATGGAGGCCTGTCCAGCGTGTTTAAGGGTCACAGCACAGCATAACAAACAACAGCCAAGAATGTCACATTTGAAGCGCCTAAGGGTCACAAAACAACAAATTGGCTAGAATCTATGGCCATAAAAGCCCACATGACCTCTTCTACGTGCAGATTCATGAAGAAAAAAAAGCCTCCAATCCAATTCTAGACATCTTATCCCTGGAGCCCTAACGAAAGACTGTCACCCTCTCAAAGCAAGCTCTAATAAGTAAGTTCACCAGCCTATGTCCCAGCCCTATCTCTTTGAAGCAATGGAGCTCTAGGCCATCTTTTGCCAAATAGCAAGAAATTGATCAAGCCATGATAGAGAACATCTATAGATTCTACATCTTCACCTCTAGAGAGCTGCCTCAAAGATGTTCTTCGATAAAGAGCACATCTTCGAACTATGAGGCAGCATCATCCATCCATGTAGAGACACTCAATGCACTCACTCAGGACACCTTCGGACCAGCTCTGAGTGGAATCTCATAAACTTTAGGTGGAGACAAATCATCATATGCTACAGCCAAACAAGATCACCACTTTGGGTGGAGACCAATCACCATCCTATGGCCTAACAAGATCTGCTAGATATGCCACTTACATGAGCTGGAAATACAGATACGCCTCATTCTCAAGGGCCCCTCCTGTTATGAGAATAGGATGCTACTACTACCTCTATAGGTACTCGAGGAGTTCCTGCTCCACTTTCTTCAAAAAGAGAGCAACTTTCTTTTTTTCGAGATTTTTTATAGGTATGTCGATCATCGATGATCACAAATGCCTAGCCCTCTTCATAAAAGAGATACTTCACCACAAATCTCAATCCTTAAACACCCTGCCTCACAATGTGACCACCAAAGAATCACCTCATACTTTCATGTTGCTCCATCAAATTGAGGCAACAAGCACATGGTAGATCCTTAGAATATTTTAGATTATAGAGTTGCAAGACCTCAAGTCTCCCCTTGACTTCCCCGGCAAGTAATTGAATGAAATCCTCAAGGCTTGTTTAGAGCTACCAAACTAGGCCACAAACCACATATAATCAAAGTGACAAACAAACCAACTCCAAACAAATCAAGAGCAAGATGCCTCCCACCTATCAAACTACCCCCCAAATTCAATATAATAACTTCCTTTGACCTTGGAAGGTAGAAACTAAGGCTTCTACACTCTCCCATGGATAATACAATTGGATCCCTTGACAGTGCCCGATGACTTTGACAACCCAATACCTCAATGACTCAGTCCTACCCTCAACCTCGATCATCAAGATCATAAGCCTTTGACACCATCTTCATCTCTCACTTGCTCAACTCTAAGGTGTGCAAACTCAAGTTTTGGAGTCTCCTATTGTATCACTTCACCTTTGATACTATTATATATATTTTGGGTAGACTATGTGATTTTCTTAGCTAAACATTTATTTATGTTGCACTTCTTTCACTTTCTTTCTCTTGCTTTCAAGATTACCTAGGAGTTGCTTTATCACTGCCACATTATTCACACAAGATGTATCTGTTAGTCCCATTGACCTATTTTTGTGGTCATTTGTGAGACATCATAAAGATTATCTTATCTTATAACCTTCGAAACCGCAAATTTAGGAACAACATTTTATAGTTACAATCTATAGAAAACAAAGACTTTATTCCGATCTAGCCCATATTTCATGGGTGCGAGAAAAATGTATCCAAATCACTAACCTTAGACTTCAAAGAAATTGAAGAAATTGCCCAATCTAGGTTCACCTCCCCCACTTTCCTATGGTATTCTATGAGAGACCGACTCTTAAATTCTTAGGGATAATTTGGGGAAGTCCATTGAAGCAATAGAGCCAAAGTGGTCTCAATGTTCTTGTTCCTACATCTACATATAAGTGGCTTTGGACAAAGGTCTTATGGAAGCCATCCCAATGTATGAATCTTCCATCGAGATCCAAGTTATGAAAATTTTCACTCCAAATTCAATATGTGCCATGAATACAAACATTTTACAAGGAATTGTCTAGAAACTCAAAAACCTTTAACTAATCAAGGTATCTCCTCCCCATAGATTGATCAAAACTAATTTGAGACTATGATAAATAAGAAAACAACCATTATAGCCTCAAAACGAGATGACTACCAAGGTAAACTCCAACTCAAATTCATTCCAAGCCCTAGTTGATCCAGAGGTCCATCAGGAAAAGGAAGACGCAAACCATCAAGATTAAGATCTAGATCCCAATCTACAAGAAACCAACAAAGGGAGAGTCTCACTCTACAATAGTAACCAAAGACCAACCTTGTCAAAAAAGGTTGAAATATAGATCACCCTAGTTGATTCGAAAGTTACGATAAAAGATACCAAGGAAGAATGGAATGTAAATGAGAAGGGAATAAATTGCCAAAACTAGAAGTGACTCTTCTTTTGCATTGCAAAGGCCAACTCCTCAAAGCTCACCCCCACTCACCAGAGAAAGGAAATCTAATCGAAAACAAAGGAAAAAGATGTTGAGAGGGATATGGCTTTCTGAACCTAGAACTCACATTGGAGAGGTGCTTCCCATGGACAACCTCTCCCTCACTAGCCCACCCCCCCCCCCACAAACCCAAGACTATATAATATTAGATAGAATGACTAAATTACAAAAATTAACAAGTATTCCTTTTCTTGTTTCCTATGTAATCAATGTGTACGGGTTAACTCATATAACACGGAAAAAAAAAAAAAAAAAAAAAAAAAGGAAGTTTAAAATACCAATTCAAGAACCCTTCACACCCTGTTTGGAGTAGGGAGTTGATCTTGAATATCGAAGCCCTTATGAAAAGTTGTAATCATTGATCACTATTGTATAGGTTACGTTGCAATCCTTTAATGCAAATCAAAGAGTAATTGTTTTTGCTTAAGTAAAAGGAATATGAAAAGGAGAAAATAAGCTAATAGTAAACACCTTTTGACTTAGAACTAAATGTCGATAATCCAAACTTGAGTAAATATTTTAGGCTAGGAACTCTATGACTAAGCACAACTAATTACTTGGTTAGATGTTTTGGAAGATTATTAGACACATTAAAGCTTGCGCACAGTAACGCATTGTTAAAAATTAAAACTCATGTTTCATTAGCATGAAACCAAATCTTGAAAGTCCCCTGTGAAACTAAACAACCATTGCTTTCATGGTCTCAAAAGAAATGTATTACTATCTTACAATAGGCAAAACTTAAGAAACAATTTTGATAATAATGACACCACTTAGATTGACACAAGCAACAAGAATGGAGCCCTAAGTGGAAATGCCAACAAAACCAAGTCCCCCCTCATCCTTGGGCAAAGTACACACATTTCAAGGAAACAAAGGAAGGCCCCTCTCTCCACCATATTTAAACAACAAGTATGATCTCAAGATCTATTGTAGCCTCTAAAATTAATCCCTATTAAGCAACCAGCAAGAAACATAATACATATAAAAAGCCTGTAGGATCCATCTAACCATAGTCAACTTCCCAGCAAAGGGAAGTTCTTCATACTACAAAACACAAAGTTTCCTTTGTAGCCATGGAAGTGTATACAATCCAACTGCTAAGAAGACTTCCTATCAAAAAACTAATTAGTAACCAAGATGAAAAAGCTCTAAATGCATGTGCTTCATTTCTTGTGTTCACCCCATCCCCATTTGCATTTACTTTAATTTAGATTAGATTAAGAGCATAATAAAACATCTTGCATTCCATACAATGGCTAGATCATAACCAAAGGGCTTGCCATTTCAATGGTAATAGGGGAAGCAATCCATAGGGAAATCGAATCTTGTTCATGTGGCTCTTCACGGATTAAGATTGGCTCAAAAGGATAGCTTCTTGAAATTTGAAACCCTATGTTGGCGGCACTTCAAAGTTTCGGGAGTCGACTGGCAATACTCATTCAAGCATTTAGGGTTCGATCCAGAGAACAAGCTACAATGGCTCCTTACAGAGATATCGATCCCTAAGATAAGGGGGTTTTCTGGCATTTGGGAGGTCGTTATGGCTAACCATTTGCAATTGGAGTTGCCCAACGAAGTCATGGCCTTTAACATCCTGCTCACAAATGGGCCAAAGTTCCAAAAGGCATCCGCCTCAATGTTTATCAAGAAAATAGATGAGATCCCAAAGATTGCTTTCTCTGCTCCTCAACCCAGAGCTAGGGCTTTGCAGCTAGCAGATCGAGGGTTGATTGGTCAATTTACTAGTTTATGGCCTTCCCCCAAGTCGGTTCGTTCCTGGATTGATCAAAATTAGAAGCCTAAGATGAAAGGGGAAGTGTTCTCTTCCTTTGCGGAGAAAGGCCTCTTCACCTTCTACTTTGAATTAAAAGAAGACAAGGATTTGTTTTTTAGAAGCGGTCTGTATTTTATGGGGCCTCAGGGTTTGTACTTAAACAGATGGAACCCCAATTTCAACCCAGATTGTGACATCCCCATTGTTGTTCCAGTCTGGGTGAAGTTGTCGTATCTCTCTCTTCATTGTTGGAATGATGCCACTTTCACACTAATTGGAAACTCGTTAGGAAAGTACAATGATTGCGTTAAGCCCAAGGTGGGGTTATTCGCGTGTGCACAAATTTTTGTAGAGGTAGATCCGGAGAAGGTTCTCCTGGCGACAATCAATTTTTGTATGGACGATTGGACCATATTCAGGAAGTGGACTACGACCAGCTCCCTTTCAAGTGCAGAGTTTGCCATGAATATGGTCACTTTGCCTGGAGCTGCACCAAATCTACTGAACCGCGGTAAAATCAAGGAGATCAAGGGGAACAGTGGCAACAAGCTTCAAGGCATAAAGGCCCAGACAAGCAACCTCCCTCAAATCAAGGGACGCAGACCTAGCAAGCTAAAGATCCAAGGGATAATAAGGTAGATCAGGGAAACAAAGCAAGCTCGAGTCACACAGGCACTCACAAAGGATCTGAGAACAAGTTTGCGATATTGTCATCCCTTAATAAGGAAGAAGGCCCATCCCAAGCAAATTAGGAAGGTGAAATTCAGCAGCGGAAAGACTCCCCCGAAAAAGAGTGTCCTTCCCCAAAAGAATCCTTCGTGCCCTCTGAAGATTCATCAGAGGCAGAGGAAGAGGCATATCATTCTTCCAAAGAAGTTGTTGGCCAGATCCCTAGAGCAAGTTTTGCCGATGAAAAATCAAAAGCAGAAAAAGCAAAAGGAATTGAGAGGAAGAGTCAAAGATCGGGTAGGAAATCTTACAAAGAAATAAGGAAAGAGCAAATAGAGAAAGAAAAGGAGTAAGGGCATCAAAGCATCATCCCTCGGCAGATCGCCAAGCATGGGAATAAGGAAGGGGAAAAAGGAGGTAATGTTGGCCCCTCAAAAGGGGCACTTCACACCAAAAAGTAAGAAATGAACATCGTTTCCTGGAATTGCAGAGGGCTCAGGTCTAGGAAAAGGATAAGCGAGGCAAAATCTCTCATTGTGAAAGAAAAACCAATGGTAACCCTATTCCAGGAAACAAAGGTGGATGAGGTTGATCTCTCATCCATACACAAGAAAATTTGGAGCAAAAGTTGCCAGGTCTCGGAAAGCTCCAGAGGAGTTTAAGGAGGAATCTGCACACTATGGGACCCAAATCAACTAAAGTTGCTAAAGTATCACAAGACCAAAAACTGGGTTGCTATGGTATTCCACTGTCCGGCTTTAAATCAGGTATGCACAACAATTAACATATACATGCCAGTTCATTTTTGTGAAAAGCAAGATTGTTGGCAATCACTTTTGGAAATCAAAGATACAGAGTTGGGGAACAATTGTGCCTTTAGAGGGGACTTTAACACCACCTTAAACCACAAAGAAAAAAAGGGAGGGTCGATCATTTGTGACCCCTTTCAGGAATCTGTGGAGGAATTATTAAACTCTATGCAACTTCTTGGTGTACATTGTAAAGCCTCGGAGATCTAGTTACAAATGGATTAATCGAAGAACTAGCCCGGGCATGTTGCAGCAAGGTTGGACAGGTTTTTAGTCTCTGACTATTTTCTCTCTGTCAACTTGACGCTTCATTCCTTCATCCTTCCCTAGAATGGTTCTGATCATAGGCCTATTAAGCTTGCCCTTTGTCCTCCCTTGAATTATGGACCCATCTCGTTCCGGTTCTCAACCACCTGGTTGCAATCCCCTGGTTTTCCTGAGCTTGTTAATAATTCTTGGAGTCAATGGGCGAAGGGCAGCCCCATTGCTATTTGGGAATCTAAAATTAAGATACTGAAAATGGTTATAAAGCAATGGCTAAAGAAAGGGAAATTAAATGTTGGTAGTCTTCTCCCTCGCCGAAACAGAAATTAGCCCATGTTCAATTAAGGGTGGAATCGGAGGAAGTTACATCTGATCTCCTCTCACAAGAAATGCAATCGCTTCACTCTTATCATTCAGGGCTTCACCAGGAAGAGGAATTGTGGAGGCTTAAATCCAGGAGTATTTGGTTTCAGGCAGGTGACAAGAATACTAATTTTTTTCACAATCAAGCCAAATCCAGAGAGAGAAAGAACAATATCTATGAGATTCAAGTTCAAGGACAAAGTTTGGATGATTTTTAGCAAATCCAAGAGGCGGTGTACGAGCACTTCAATTATTTATACCAAAGCAATGACAATGGGTTGGTAGAGGTTGATAACTACATGCTAGAGTGCATACCGGAACTGGTAATAGAGCGAATGAATGAGCAACTCATAGTCCCCCCTTTAACAGAAGAAATTTGTCAAGTTGTTTTCTCCTTCCACCTAGATTAGGCTCCGAGACCAGATGGATTTCTGGCTCTCTTCTACTATAAGTTTTGGGATGTAATCAACAAGGACGTAATAAGAATGATTCGTCTATTCCTTGAAGCAAATGTGTATAGGAGGAGGAATGAACTCTTCCTTTTTGGCATTAATTCCAAAGGAATGGAATCCCTCCTCCTTTGACAGATTCTGGCTTATTTCCTTGTGTAATGTATCATACAAGATAATCACCAAAATTCTGGCATCTAGGCTGAAAAAGGTTCTCCCCGACATCATCTCTGAGAACCAAGGGGAATTTGTCCCTAGCGGGCAAATTTTCAACAGTACCATTCAAGAGGCAATGCACTCTAGCTGGAAAAGAGGGGATCAGGGAATGGTTTTAAAGCTAGACATGGCTAATGCATTTGATAAGGTCAATCACAGTTCCTTGTTCAAAGTTATGAGGAAAATGGGCTTCCATGAGAAATATATTCAATGGGTAGCCTTATGTATTAGTTCGCCATGGATCGCTTCATTAGTAAATAGTAGGGGTTCAAAGTTTTTCAAGGCTACCAGAGGTCTCCGGCAAGGATGCCCCCTATCTCTCCTCCTCTATATCATTATGGCAGACTCACTCGATAGGAGATTGGAGCAGGAGAGAAGTTAGTGTAGACTGCCTGGGATCCAATTCATGGAGGCATCAAAAGCATAAATCATGGGCAGTTTGTGAATGACACGATCCTATTGGGGGGAGTGTCATCCCTTATTGCAAAAAGGTACAAGAGAATCTTGGAGGCTTTAGGAGGCTTATTGAACGAAGCTAAATCACAAATTTATGCCTACAACATCAGTTTACATCGCCAAAAGAAAATTGAAGAAGCATTGGGTTGTCAAGTCACGATGGACTGTAAAGAATTCAAATATTTGGGTGTTCCTATTAGATTGAAAAATCCTCATCCAAATCTTGGAATGGTATAATAGACAAAATCAAGGCTATAATGGATGATTGGGGAACAAGATGGCTAAACTTTGTTGCCATAGAGGTTCTCTCAAAAGCGATTCTTTTAGCTATTCCTTTGTTCCAGTTCTCGGTTCTTTTGGCCCCGAAATACATTTTAAATAAATTAGGAACCTTTCTTAGGAAATTTTTGTGGGAAGGTGGGAAATCTAATGCGCAAAAAATTTCATCTAGTGAAATGGAGCACTGTCAAAGCCCCTAAATCCCATGGTGGTTTGGGTATAAGAGATCATGCTCTTCTAAATATAGTGTTTGGTGCAAAATTGGCTTGGAGCCTCAAATCGCTCTCAAATTCATGGTGGATCTAGATTCTCAAGGCGAAGTATCAACTCTCCCTGGATGCTGACTCTCGTAGGCTATGGTCCCCGATCTGGAAGTTGATAAAATCAGCGTCCTTTCTGATTGATGACCACCTCAGTTGGATACCAACGAATGGGGACTCCTTTCATCTTTGGGAGGACTCGATATTGTCTCGTCCCCCTCTTCAAAACTTGGAAGAGCTTCATCCCTTAATGAAGTACATGCAGCAAAACGGACTAAGGATGTTGGAGAGTGTCTCTCAATGGAACGAGGATGGCACTTGGTCTAACTAGTACTTTGGCGATCTCTTGATTAACTTACAGGCACTGGGAATTTATTAGAAAAGAAATTGTCTGGAAGCGCTCCCCTGAGCCACACTCTCCCAAATAAAGTAGCTAGGAAATCCTCCTCCTATTCCATCAAAGAAGGATATTCGGATCTTTTATTTCATTCCAGTATCCCGCCCAAATCCTCTATTTGAGGGAAGGTGTGGAGCCCTAATGTTGGGACAAAGGCAAACGCATTGTGTTGGTTGCTAGTTCAAAAGAAAATTCTTACACTAGAGAAGTTAAAAAGCAGGGGAATCCAGGGTCCATTGAGATGTCCCCTGTGCAAGATCCAAGAGGAATCTATTCGACATATCTTTGTGGATTGCCACTTTGCAAAGCAAGTCTGGAAACAGGCTTTGGGTCCTTTATTTGATCAAATTCATTGGCCAGGGGATCTCATCGATTTCTTTGGTGCTTGGCATAGATCCTATGGGGGCTCCCTTCTATCCAAATCTTCCTTCAAATCCATTTGGCTGGCCATTCCAAAGTATATATGTTGGCAAATTTGGTTAACTAGAAATGCAGAGGTATTTGAAGGCATCTCAAATTCTTTTGTCAAAGTTGTTGCTCGGCCTCTCCCCCTCTGTTTAGAAATCAATCCTCTCCCATTTGACTCTTCTCTGGATTTTTTGGAATTAGAATGGCTCGATTCTTTGGTTCTAGGGCCCTGCTCTCATCGCCCTATTCCCTCAGCCTCCTCTCCCTGTCCTTGGAAATTGAGAATGTCTCCCCTGGAGTTTGAAGTATGTAAAAAACAACAAAGAAAGTGGATCTTTTGTTTTGATGGGACTTCAAAAGGGAATCCAGGGGCAGCAAGAGGGGGTGAGATTATGGTTAATCCCGACGGAATAATCAATATTAGGTATGCCTAGGGGTTGGGATTTAGATCTAATAATCAAGCAAAAACATACGGGCTACTCCAAGGTCTGCTCATCGCCAAAAAGAAAAATGTGAACAATATTGTCATACTAGGGAACTCTATGATTACCATTCAATTTCTCATCAAAGGAACTAGCCCCAAGGACTCCCTATTGGCCCATTCCTTTTCTAGAATCGAATCTCTTTTAAGTAGTTTCTCCATGAAGAAAATTTTCCACATTCTCTGAGACAACAACCAAGAGGCTGACAATTTAGCAAACGTGGCTTCCACCCTAGGGGTAGCAAATCTTGTGGTCAATAAAAATATGAGTCAATGAGCTATTCCTTAAGGTCTTTAATTGAATAAAGATGGCAAGGTTCCTTGGTGTAACTCATTAATGATGAAGGATTATATAAAAATCCATGGCACAAATGGGGGGCTTATGATGATCAATGGCGTGAGGGAGAATTTATGGTTTACATACTCCTAATGGGATGGCATTTGGCAGTGTATTCTCCATGGTGAACATGGCAATGTACAAGAAAAAGTGTCATGCATGCTCAGAGTTCTTGAACTCGCATGCTTTCAACATTAATTCTCATTCCTGGATATGTGATCCCCTAGTTTCATGATGGATTTTATTGGCCTTCTCTCTCGAAAATTTAATGAATCTATACGAAATAAAGGTGGGAATGTTGGACTTGCGAGGGTAATCATGTTTTTATGTGGCTATCTTATGCAATTATCCAGTATGGTATGTGGTCTGAATGCCCTGGTGCAGAATTGCTTTGGTCTTTGGATAATACGCACAATTGTTAGCAAATATGGTCAGAGACGCAAGAACTTTTGGTGTTGGTTTTGGTATGCAAAGGGGAAGGAGGGTCATTGTAGAAGCTTCCCATCTAGTCGGGGCATTTGGAGCTGGCTGCGACAATTTGACAGTAAAGCTTTTTCACTCGGCCATTTTCCTCTTTTTCTATTTGAAAATTTGGTATGTGAATTTCGCTTCAGAAGATTATCGTGAGATCCAAATGCGATTACTCTGCTTGGGTTCTTTGCTTAAGAGGTGTGTTAATTATCTCTGGAGGCTGAGCTATAGTCGGTTGCGCTTTCTGTTCTCCTCTCAATTCTCTGGTCCCTTCGACTCTGTCATGGTGTTAGTATGGCGAAGTGTTAATTCTAGGTAACAATGGTATGTTCTATGCTTAAGAGCAATTTTACTTCAATTTCTTTATTAGCCCAATATCAATATCCAGTTTAGCAATCACATCAACATGCTAGTAAAATGCAAATAAAACATAAACATAAACAGTAGAAGACAAGCCAAGACAAGAGGACACAAGAAGTGGCACCAGCGAGGGACAAACCCCAATGTGGTGAAACCCTTTATCAATTCTTCTTATATTCTTCAGTAGTTCAGCAGAGAGAGATAGTACAATTTACAAATCTGATCATTTATGACAAGCAAAAAGCCCTAACCAGAAAAGTCAACGTTGGTCAATAGGCAGAATTCTTCCACTATTCAGCTCGGTCTAACCCAGTCAACTTCGGCCTCCAACATCAAGTGTAATCAGAAAAAAACAATCAAAAAAAGTCCAATCAAAATTGCTCAACGAAAGTCAACCCTGCAGCCAACCCTAGTACAATCAACGCTGGTCAAAGGAGAGGTCAGATTGCCTCGGTTTTAATGCCCAGACTTGCGGCTTGCTAGGACAGAGATGCCTCACCCAAATCGAAGTCAAAACAGGTCAACGCTTGAAGTCAACTCAATCAAACAACCTCCCTGCAACTCAAAGAACGTTGGTCAACATAGTCAACAAAAACTTGTCCTCCTTTCCTTCGCACATGTGAGAGAGAAGCATGCCCAAAAATGCATACCCAATCACAAGAGGAGAGAGAGAGAGAGAGATGTGAGACGAGATGATGGTGAAAATGACTTGAGGTCTCCTTTTATATGCAACGTTGAGGATGAGTTGGGGGTTTGAATGCTTGTTTTTCTTGTTGGCCGACCTTGACAATTTGTCCATAATATAAATAAATTCATATCTTTATTTGTACATGTCAAATCGAATGATCTTTAGATCAATCCTACACCTCTCGGAGAGAGGAATCCAAGAAAAATATTAGTTGTCATAAATAAGATGACCCATGTGGAGTTTGGCCCTAGTTGCCAATTTTAACACTCCCTCTCAACTAAGGAGAACTCCATCAACTAATCCATCTGCCAGTGGGTACTATCTCTGCCATCAATGCACTGCTCTACTGAACTATGAAGAAGAAGAAGTGATCGAGAATGTATCATATCATTCTCTACTAACCCGAACTCAGCCCCAGATAAAAGAGAGTGTCTCATACGCTCTTACTAACCCAAAGTCGGTTCCAATCAAAAGAGAGTGTCTCATTCCACTCTTACTGACCCGAAGTCAATTCCAAAAGAGAGTGTCTCATACCACTCTTACTGACCCAAAGTCGTTTCCAATTGATCCCAGATCAATATCGGTCATCCTAGCATAGGGAGTGCGGTAGTACAGGAGGCATCCATCGGTAGTACTATGGTCCCTATCCTCGTTTCCCTACTCATTAGCCAGATAAGAGGTACTTGCCATGAGTCCCAGATTGAATGGGTAGCATGTCTCAGCAGGAGAAGGATGAACCACTCATCCTGCCTAAACGTCGCCACGAGGCATCATAGGGGAAGGTTGAACCACTCACCCTGTAAACAACAAACCACTAGGGGAAAGTTGAACCACTCACCCTATGGTTGCTCATCGCTCCAAAAAGTACCCCAAGCCCCCCAGGAGCTCCTAGAGCTCAATGTCCATATCATACAAGACCCTCACAAGAGAGTCTCTCCACGACTCCAAGTCGTTCTCGGAAGGCCAAGAACTTGACCTTCCCCAAGGGCTTTGTCAAAATATCGGCGACCTGCTCATCAGTCCCAATGTAATGGAGCCTTATTGCTCCTCATTGTACCATATCCCGAATAAAGTGGTACTTGATATCTATATGCTTGGATGATCATGAAACACGGGATTCTCTGATAATTAGATCCCACTCTGGTTGTCACAAAGGATCACGGTGGTATCCAGCACATGTCCAAACAGCTCACTGAAGAGCTTCCTCAACCAGACAGCTTCACAGGAGACCATACTAGCAGCTATGTATTCGGCCTCAGCGGTGCTCAAGGCAACCGATTTCTGCTTCCTGCTCATCCAGGATATCGAAGCAAAACCCAAAGAAAAACAACATTCATAAGTGCTCTTGCGATCCACCACACTGCCAGCCCAATCAGCATCAGAATAACCATGCAGCCTCACATCTCCGGCACTGTATCTCAGTCCATGAGTGATTGTGCTATGAAGATATCTCAGAAGATTCTAAGCACCAATCCAATCTATATGATGAGGCTCAACCATATATTGGCTCAACATGTTAACTGCAAAACATATGTCTGGGCGGGAATTCACCAAGAACATTAGTGCTCCTATGTGTTGATGATACTCAAAAGTATTTCCCAATTTAGGTCCAACAGAACTACCACATAACTTCTTAAAGTTAAGTTCCATCGGGTAGTCACAGGCTTGCAGTCCACCACCCCAAATCTTTCCAATATCTTCACAACATATTTTCCTTGAGATATGAAAATTTCTCCTGGCTTTTGCCAGACCTCCAACCCTAGGAAGTAGTGCATCAGTCCTAGGTCATTCATCTCAAATTCAAAAGCCAACTCCCTCTTACATTTGTGAATGAGAGGGTCTGCACCTGTCAAAAAGAGGTCGTCCACATAAAGTACCAGTCTGAGAGGTTTATCATTTTCAACCTTAGAGTAAAGGTTCGGATCGGCTTCACTTCTAGTGAATCTCAGCTTCATCAGATAGCTATCAATCCTCTCATACCAAGCCTGGGGTGCTTGCTTCAAACCATAAAGAGCTTTCTTCAACCTGCATATATGAGATTCTTGGTCATGAACCTCAAACCCCTCGGGTTGTTCCACATAGACTTCCACTTTAATCAAACCATGCAAGAAAGCGGTCTTGACATCCTTGCGAGGCAGCAAGGGCTGTGATCGAGCGAATGGTGGTGTATCGGGCAACAGGTGCAAATATCTCATCGTAATCTACACTTTCCTTTTGAGAGAAGCCTCAAGCAACAAAGCGAGCCTTGAACTTTTATGCAGTTCCATCAGCTCCATGCTTGATTTTGTAGAGCCACTTAGAGGTGACAACTAATTTGTCCTGGGGTCTAGAAACCACATCCCAGACATCATTCTTCATAATTGACTCGTATTCTTCATTCATAGCATCCTTCCATACTTATTGCTTCATAGCTTTTTTGAATGATGAAGGCTCATTTTGAATGATAGTGCTCATGACGATCAAGTATCCTTGATACATGTTCGGCTTCTTGCTTTCATGGAAAGTCCCCCTTGGTGCAATATGTCTCTCGGCATCTTCGAGAGTCTCCCTAAGCCATGAGGGTCTCCTCTTGGAGGAGGAGGGTTCTTGAGGAGGAGGATCAATAGGATCCATAGGTTCATCAACATTTGGCATCGCTTCATCTTCTTTTGCACCCTGTTTTCCGATGTCAGCTTCTTTGTCCTTCCTTGGGATAGGAAGGTTGTTGATCTTGTTAAGGGCCATATCTTCGTCGAAGGTGACATCATGATGTATCTCAACTTCCCTTTGACCAACCACATAAATTCTATAACCCTTAGAATTTTCACTATAGCCCACAAAGATTCATTTCTTCCCTAATGCATTTGATTTGCTTCTTTTCTCTTTCGGCACATGAAAATATACGACTTCCAAAAATTCTAAAATGAGAGACATCGGGTTTCTTAACAGTGAATATTTCTTCGAGAGTCTTGGAGTCCAATGCTTGATGAGGGCATCGATTTTGAACATACACGACGGTATTTGCCGCTTCAGCCCATAGGAACATCGAAAGCCCTTAATCATGAAGCATGGCACGAATAGCTTCTACAATAGTAAGATTCTTCCTTTTAGCTACAACATTCTGCTCGGGAGTGTATGGTGTTGTAGTCATGGAATTCATGGGATCCGTACTCAGTCCCATTATCAGTCCTCAATATCTTGATTTTCTTCTCGGATTGGTTTTTGATCAAGGCTTTGAAGTGACGGAACCAGGTGAACACTTCATCCTTCTTTTTCAAGAAGTAGATCCAGGTCTTACGAGAATAATCATCCGTAAAGGTGAGATAATATAAGTATCCTTTGAAAGAGTTTACAAGCATCATACCAGATATGTCGGAGTGGATCAATTGCAATATATTTGTGGTCTTGCTAATACTTGAGGGGAATGGTCCCCTTGTAAGTTTTCCTTCGGCACATCCCGGGCATACACCTTCATACTCTACTTTGAACTCGAGCATACCTATCACCATCTGTCTTACATTGGGTAGATCCTTATAATGATGATGGACAAACCTCCAGTGCCATAGTTCAGAGTGTAGAGATGTGTCGCAAGACATGGCTCCCAATGGACTTCATCCAACTTGATACGAAGTGTCAACCCTGACCCCAAGAGTAAAAGCATCTTTAAAATTTCTTTCCCAAACACGTACCTTTCCATCGATGAATGCCACCTTGTATCCTTTGTCTTCCATTGCCGAAATGGACACTAGGTTCTTCTTGAGATCAAGTACATATAGTACTTCTTGTAAATGAATAGTGTTACCTTGATTCAATTGAAGGGTAACATTCCCTACTCCCTTCATGGGATAGGTGGCATCGTCTCCAAGGATAATCTCCAAGTTTGTCTCCTTCTCTATCAGATTAAAGAGAGCTTCCTTGTATCCGGTGAAGTGCCTTGAGGCACAACTATCAATTAGCCAATTCCCCAAAGTGTCTGATGGAGAGGTAGTGAAGAGGACCAATATAAGATAGTACTCCTTTTGCTTATTGTTAACAACATTTGATTCTTCATACTTGGAGTTCCTTGCTTTCTTGGAGGGTCGACCATTGCCTTGATGTCTTGTATTCCTTTTTCCCTTGCCATAGGACCCGCCATTCCTTTGATCGTTGTTGTTGAAGTTGCCCCTAGAATGATTGTGATCATCATCATGCGATGTGTCCCTTCTATTTGGACACTCCCTTGCATAGTGGCCAAACTTATTGCAAACAAAGCACCTACCCTTCCTTCCTCCCTTAGATCTAGGCTTTCCATTGAAATGACCTTTAGACCCTGCATTATTTCTCCTTTTCTGCAGTGGGGTTGCTTCTATTAGAAGGCATTTCTTGCTCCACCATTCTTGTTTCTTCTTGAATGCATCTCGACATCAATTCTTCAAACCCTGGAATTCGATCATTGTTGAGAATAGTGGTTCTAAATATATACCACTCGGGTGGGAGTCCTCCAAGGGTAGTGATAGTAAGTTCCCTGTCAGGAATGACCTCTCTAATCGAAAGTAGATCATTCTTGATCTCAGTGATCCTTAAGAAGTAGGATTGAATATCCTCATCCTTGCCCTTCTTAATATCTTTCAACTTATTTTTGAGAAATAAAATTTGATTAGCATCACTAACCTTGAACATGTTGATCAACCTGTCATAGATCTCCTTGGAGGTCTTCAATTCGGAGATGTAGGCCACCAAACGCTTGTCAATGGAATCTTTGATAATCTTCTTTGCTTTGACTTCAACCCTATTGTACTTGGTCTTCGCAGCAGCTGGTGCATTTGAAGGAGGCTCAGGGATTTTACCCTTCACATAATCCAACACTTCTTGTTCTTCCAAGGTCAAATCAAGAGACATCTTCCATCCATGATAGTCAGATTTTTCACGGAGCTTGTCTTCAGCCGGGAAGTGGGATGAGGAACCCATTGAGCCTTTTGTCCTTGTCCAACTGTCTTTGGTGATTGCTCTTTCACTCTTGCTTGGGCTTTGTCTTCACCTCACCTCTGATACCATGTTAATTTTAGGTAACAATGGTATGTTCTATGCTTAAGAGCAATTTTACTTCAATTTCTTTATTAGCCCAATATCAATATCCAGTTTAGCAATCACATCAACATGATAGTAAAACGCAGATAGAACATAAACATAAACAGTAGAAGACAAGCCAAGACAAGAGGACACAAGATGTGGCACTAGCCAGGGACAAACCCTAATGTGGGGAAACCCTTGATCAATTCTTCTTATATTCTTCAATAGTTCAGCAGAGAGAGAGATAGTACAATTTACAAATCTAATAATTTATAACAGAAGCAAAAAGCCCTAACTAGAAAAGTCAACGCTGGTCAACAGCACAAAATTCTTCCTCTATTCAGCTCGGTCAAACCCAGTCAACTTCGGCCTCCAACAACAAGTGTAATCAGCCCAAAACAGTTCAAAAAAGTCCAGTCAAAACTAGTCAACGAAAGTCAACCCTGCGGCCATCCCTAGTACAATGAACGTTGGTCAAAGGAGAGGTCATATTGCCTCAGTTTTAGTTCCCAGACCTACGGCCTACTAGGGCAGAGATGCCTCACCCAAACCGAAGTCAAAACAGGTCAACGCTTGAAGTCATCACAGTCAAACAACCTCCCTGCAGCGCGATCAACGCTGGTCAACGCAGTCGACAGAAATTTGTCCTCCTTTCCTTCGCGTGTGTGAGAGAGAAGAATGCCCAAAAATGCATACCCAATCACAAGAGGAGAGAGAGAGATGTGAGATGAGATGATGAGATGATGGTGAAAATGACTTGAGGTCTCCTTTTATATGCAACGTTGAGGATGAGTTGGGGTTTGAATGCCTGTTTTGCTTGCTAGTCGACCTTGATAATTTGTCCATAGTATAAATAAATTCATATCTTTATGTGTACATGCCAGAATCAGATGATCTTTAGATCATACACCTCTTGGAGAGAGGAATCCAAGAAAAATATCAGTTGTCATAAATAAGATGACCCGAGTGAAGTTTGGCCCTAGTTGCCAATTTTAACACGAAGACGGGTAGCAACACGATTTCCATGGAGCTCGATTCTACATCTGAGTCTTCCTCATCAGTGAACATTTGCTCCCACTGTCGTGACTCCCACGAAGCCCTACACCAAGTTGATTATCATCTTCAGGTTTAGGTGCATCAATTATCTCACTCTCAAATAGATCACTCGGATAAGATTTTGGCTCTACAGAACCAGATTTCTTGGGTGTTGGATGAATTTTTTGCTCTTAGAAGCATGCTTATGGATTTGAAGTATTCAGTTGAAAAATCACCTACATTGGAAGTGCAAGAGTCGAGCAGGGAAAATTTTAAGGATGGAAATTTATCTTAAAGTTTAGAAACGTTGGCAAATCCCATTAGTCCATAATGTGAAATCTATAAAATGTTTGAAGATTTTTTTGTAAAAATATTCAAATTTATAATATTTTTATATAGTCTATATATAATGTTTTGGCGATTTTAAGGGTAAAATAATTTCATTCTATAAAATTGGGCGAATCATTTTTAAAAAAATATGGGAATTAGTGAATCTTTTTTTTGGAAAAAGTATAGAAAATTAGCCCATGGGCGAATATTAGCTCCTAAAATTTTCCCTGGAGTCGAGGTTGGGTCGAATGGAATTCGACATCAACCTTCCAGCAACAAGATTGGAATAGCACTCCTTAGTGGCAGTTGTTTTTGTTAATTTTGGTTCCTATGGCTCTCTTTGGTTTGGCAGCAGCACGTTTGTGGGTGGCTTGTTGTGGTGGACATGAGTCTAGTTTCTGTTTATGGTGCAATTGATCTGATGGCCTCTTATGGCTCCTGGTCAGATACGGCTCCTTATGTTACATCTTGTTGGCACTGCTTGATATTGCAGCAACTTGGTCAAGGTCTATGCGTTCAGTCTCCGAGCATGGTTTGTTGGTCCTGGTGGGGTCCATGGCTGTGTATTGTTTGTTCTGTCTACCTTGGAGGTGTGGATATAGTATATGCATGATTGTAGTGTGGGATTAGTCGTTGGGAACCTGTTTCTACATGTTGTCAAAGTTAATTTTCAAAACGGCTCTGGAATCTGAGCTCAGTGCCTCTAGAATTTGAAGTTGTATCCCCTGGGTAACAGGCTACAACCAGGGCAGATTTCAATAAAATTACTCATTTTTGTTTTAAAAAAAAATAATTAGGATGCATATAGGTTGAGTCTTAGCTTAATTCCACACGATTAGGAAGAGCGAAAACAATACAAATAGCAAGAGCAAAAACAATACTTGATGATATGTGGGACAATTTTTTTCCAAGGAAAACCTCATGAGGAAACCTAAGGGATGTTGCCCCACTTTAAAGGATGACATCCCTCAAAAACCCGTCAACTTCGACTACTGTAGCTCACATAAGGATTTGAATTGGGTACTTATTGGCATAGAACTAGCCAAGCGCACGACCACATTGTCGACAATCAATTCGGTTAACCCCTTGGGCTTGATATGTGGGTCATGGGATGATTACAATTAATATATCTATCATTGACAAGTATATATCCTGAGATGAAATATGAGAAAAAAGAAGGTATGGAAATTTCGAAGATTTACACTTTAAAATAACTTCCAAAATTTCACCTCATTTACTTGAGGTTCCTTGGTTCTATTTCATGGAGCTTTCAACCTTATGGTTGAATCTAAAATATGTATTACAATAGCAGTTACTTTGGGATAGCAATAGTACACTTCCTATATTATACAAACACCAAAGGCTCCACCAATAACCTAGCATCAACACCAACAAGTCCATCCTTTGGATCTCCCACTTATATCACACAAGCTATCAAGGAGATTCACCAAGTATGCATCACACAAACTCCACTTGCATCCAAGTGCACAAATCATCCTCTAAGTTTTCATCCCACAAACACTATTCCACTTGCATCCAAGTGCAACAAATCATCCTCTAAGCTTTCATCCCACAAACCCTAAGTCTAGCTCACACCTAAACTTCAAAACAGACCCTAGAACTCCATGTCTTCACTAGTGTTTACTTCACACAAACCCCAAGTCTTTCAATGCTTGTATCACACAAGCACAAAGACGCCAAGACAAGGACAACAAGATTACAAATACATAATTGAATAGTTCTTATTGACAAAGGTTGTATGCACCATTTATATAAGATAGATGAGGGAGGACAATAATAGAAAAATGGACTATGCCCATAACAACCTACTCTAAGTCACTAAACTAGATCAACAAGTGGAGTGTTCTTCTACCGAGAGAATACACTGTTAAATTTTCTCAAAACATAGCAAATAGATTCTACACTCTAAGAAAATTCCTATAAGAGATTAAATAGTGGAAAATTTAAGGTTACTCAAGCATGCACTGTGTAATTAATGCTATAACCTATAAACACATACTATAGAAAATATATGACGAAAATACACCAAACTAACTGTCGGAACCTATTATTGCTTTTCGTTACTTCTAAAATGAAATTGTGTTATAGGAACATATCAAACTATTAACTACTAGATTGAAAATTAAGTGAACAAAGCTATACCTCTACCTTCTTGTTTATAGATTGAGAATAAGAGTAGGTAAATTGAATACAGACATATGCACAATAGTGCCTCAACTAGAGATTATCTAAGGCATGCAAGCATGCATCCTCCTTGAGATTTATAACTTATATACTAGGCTACATGCACTTCTCCTACCTCACTAATGCATGCAAACTTAAATTAGAAACTTAATGCATGCAAATCAACTAAGCCAAAACCAAAAATAAAAGTAAACTACTAAATACAAAAGGCATATAAACTAGAACTAAAATGAGGATGGCGCATGCGTGCACCCTCTACCTCTCTCCCATCCATAAATGCTATTATGCCCTCATCACTATTGTACAAAATTGTTGAAAGGGGTTATACAAAATTGTTGTAATGTTGTACAAAAAGGTTGCTTTGCTACAATATGAACCTACAAACCTATCACATGTACCATGTGCACCCAAGTCTCCTCTATACTTGCTATTAATATTGATGGCACTCTACCATAGTTTTGAGGTACTAAAAATCTAACATACACAAGTCACTATGTGGTTGGTCACCAACTTCCAAGTGGAGCACTCTCCATGCTAAGCCTCCACATGTTAAGTGCTCTTGATCACAAGGATACATGCTCTCCAAGATAGACTCCCAAGCTCAATGTTTCTCCTCCATATGCATGTAACTAGTCCACAAGCAACCTCCAATGGAGTGCCATCCAACCAAGACTCCCTCAAGCCAAGCACTCTAGCTTTGCTTTTGTGACATGTGATGATTTCAATGCTCCTTGGGCCGACAACCCTTACTCCTTATACCTAGAACTCCTCCATAAGATAGTTCAACCTCTTACACCAAACATTATCCTCCTCAACATGCATCCTTGTACATGATGTCAATTGCCACGTAAGATAACTACCCCCACAAGAAGTGTGCATCGTCTAGCACATATCCTAAGCACAATCATGCATCTATAGTAAGATCTCCAAATGCAAATCAACCAAAACAATGTAAGATAAAACAAGGGGATAGGGTTTCACCATGCACCCCACATCACATGAAGTGCACACCCAAACTTTTGAAGCAACCCAAAAGCTAGAAAAAAGACCCCAACTTATGCTCCAATACCTGGGCCTAAAAGGGAGCAGGGTTTGGAGTTCAAATCCGCTTCTACATCCGTAACAATTAAGCAAAAATTTTCATGCAACATTGACTCTTATCTAGCCAATGAGTCAATGAGAAAACAAGTGATTGGTGACTTGTTAAGTTTCCAATACTAGTCTAGATTTATATATACCTCAACAATTTTATTCCTAGAAAATTATTAAATAAATTTTTTAATTGTTGTGAAAATAAAATCACTAGTAGTTAACTTCTAAAATGAAATATTTGCAGCAGAAAAATAAAATCAGAGAGATCAATCAAATCACAACAGTAAGTACACACCCATAACAATTTTCCTTCATTTAAATCCTCAAGAAAATATGGGCCTTGACCCACAGAGAAAAATAAAAGAAAAATGCACTTGTTGTAACCAATAACTTGGCCCAACTGAGAAAATCAGCCCAATAAATTCAGCCTACCAAAAAATCGACCTCTTGAAGAATTCAGCCCTGCAGAAACTCAACCCTCAGCACCAACGATGCCCTCTCCTTTCCTCCTCGTACAACCCCTATGCACTCAAGGAAATTGACCCACTGGATAAATCGGCCTCTCCACAACTTGGCCTCCTTTGCGCTTCAACTACTCAACGTCTCAATTTCCTGAACTCAACCTCCTGGAAATACTCCTGAAATTTCCTGCACTCTTCCTCCCTTCTCTTCAATCTAGTTGAGCTCTCACTCTAGAGAAAATTGCTTCCTCCATTTGTGTGTCTTCACCTCTCACTTAGGCTTATTTTATAACTTCATTAAGCCAAAGTCCTAACCCTAATCTCCTACTTAATTGACGATCGAGATTAGATCTTGCCTCTCTTGAGATCAATGGTTAAGACCATATCTAGGTCACTTAAATAATTTTACTATTTATCCATGGTAATTTGGCTCAATAGTCCACAATAGTTTATTGACTTTAATTATTGTACTTTTCCCAAGTTAGACTTTAAAAAAGTAGTCATAAATCACTTACACCACCAATGTTGAGAAATCGATAAGGGCAACAGTTAGGGTGATTTCTCTTTACTTGATAATTGCTTGTGAAGTTATGTTGCCTTCTTATTACTTTATTATGTTATGTTCATCAAACAATTACCAAAACCATAAACCATGAAGATCACAAAAAGACAATGAACACAAGATGTAGGCTCCAAGCCAAGGCAAAACCCCTCCAAGGGGAAAACCCAGTAAAATTCTTCTCTTCTTATAGAATCAGATCAAATGAGAAATCCAAGATCCAAACAACAAGACCAAGACCTCCAACAAAACCCAAGTCATCCCTCCTTCCAAGCTCTTCCAACAAGTTAAAGTCAACTCAAGTCAAAACCTTGCAAATCAGCTCCAACTTCATATTTTTGGCCCCCAACAATAGAATTTCAGACCTGGAGTAGATCTACAACTTCGGCCCTTGCAATAGCTCCAGAAACTCACATGTGTGAAAGAATTAGGCAAATTTTAGGGCAGAAATTTCCATTTTTCTTCCTCCTCGTTCTTTGCTCTTTCTTTCTTGACTTCTTGTTCTTCTTTGCTTGCACTTCACTCTTCTTAGTACAGAAATTGAAACGTGCTTGTTGTCTTTCAAATGAGATTGAATTGTCTTTATTTATACACACCCAGGAAGTTGAATTACCCCTTCCAGGGCCGACTTGGTGTTGAGGG
Source organism: Pinus tabuliformis (assembly GCA_031772625.1). Lineage (NCBI taxonomy): Eukaryota > Viridiplantae > Streptophyta > Pinopsida > Pinales > Pinaceae > Pinus > Pinus tabuliformis. The sequence goes on along the minus strand of CM062809.1, from coordinate 216,239,697 downwards.
TACAAAAATGACAATTTGACTCAAGAAAAAAAAAATCCATTTTCTTTTCAAAGTCCAAATGGGACTTGACTCTAGAACAATAATTTGACTTACGAAAAATATTATTTTGACTCAATGAACCCTAGAAGCATGAAGAACATGCTTGACCAAGATGACAAATCAATTTGATCATTAAACCCATGCTTATAAAAATAATATTTCTTTTTCTTCTTCTGAACTTTATATGAAATATACAATAACATAAGTATAATAGCAATTATGAAGCTCGAACCTAGTTACATTTTCTAACATTCCCTCTTAACTAGGGAGGTATTCATAATTCCACAATATGTACAAGGATGATCTCAAACTGAAATATTCTCATAAAAAGAGTCAGATTGATAAGACTTTATGACATCATAACCAGCATTGTCAAATTACAACATAGCAAGGCCTTTACATGACAAGCTCTAACTCTCCACAAGATTAGAGTACAATGCTAGGAGGCATACATATGGACACCACCATAGCCTTTCAAGGCACATACCCCATCGAGGTGTTCACCACGTATGTCCTTTCAAGACTATTCTTATCTTAGATTCCCAATCCTTAAAGAATATCAGTCCTCCTCAACCACTCTTATCTTGGATACCCAGTCGGATCCTCAAAGAGTGTCGGTCCACGAGACTACTTCCTATCTTGGGTTCCCAATCCTCAAGGAGTACCAGTGTCAGATGCTTATTCAATCCTCCGTTCTCCCTCCCAGTGCCATACACTAGTCGTACGGAAATTAGACCCGACCTAGTGCATGACACATATAGAATACGATGTCACATACACTCCCTCTCAATCAGGGATTTAACTCTCATTCCCTTTCAAATAGGAAGCAGATCCTAGCTCCCTCTCAACTAGGGAGACATCATTGCAATTCTTAATTAAGTTCAAACATATGCTTTATTCTTTATCTCATTCATCAGCTACTTGTTCTTCCATGGAGATCATAGTAGTAGTTGCAAGGGCTCCTATCATCATATCATGCTTGAGCTTCGACCTTCGTAGATGTTTATGGAGCCAAATTATTTCTTAATCTCCTTTTGTGACATGGTTCTTGCCATCAGTATTTTACACCACTATCACAAAAGGGTAGCCAAGTCATATCTCAAATGAATCATCAATATCAAATCAGAGTTATAATAGCCTTTTTGTCAAGATGTCATGTTCTGCTACCAGCTTCTTTTGAGGTCAACATCCCTTTGCATGGTCTATCTTCATACTAGAATCCTTCTTCATGCTTTCAAACATTAATTAGTGTGTTCATGGAGTGAACTAATCCACAAGCTTCAAAATCATATCTATCAGAGTTTATGCAGCTCCCTTTGAAGTTGTCCATCTTTCATTCTTCAAGAGACCATATCGGATGTTGATCAATATCATCATGTATTTTGTCCATCCATTATGCTTCTATATACCGAATAATCATATGGAAGAGTTATTTCTTATCCAATCAAAACATACCATCATGCTCATCTATCATGCTTCTATGTATTGAGCAACCAAAAGGAAGAGTTTTGTCCAATCCAATCTTATCCAAGACATAACATGCTTATGCAACCAAGCACATTTATGCAACCAGCTCTTCCTACAATATTTTTGAAGACATGAATTTTGCTTCCTAGTGAGAAGCTCTAAAGATATACATACCTTTGCGAGCTAGTTTTCTTCCTTTTGTACAAACTGCCCTTTTCTTGAGGATGATGTCTAAGATGAGATTCCTTCTCTAAGATGAGAAGTGCTCAATTATATCTTCATGCTGCAACTTGATTATCTTCATTCCTGCAAGCTTCCTTGATGTTTGTTTCCATAATCTTATAGTAGAAGTATACTCTTGTCATGATACAAAGATTCTTTCACATAGTGAAGAACCTTCATAATTACTATTAAGGATCCTTGTGATCCTTTCTTGCTAGAAGATTGCTTTTATAACAACATGATGCCAAAAAATAGTTGCATGAATTGTGGAGTGTTGGATGGTCCAAAATCTTGTATCTTTGCTTGATGATTGCTACCAATGAGATGCAACTGACAGTGTAGACTCTAATCCTTTCAATGCTTTATGCTTCTTTCCATAATGCCATGCTTCCAAAAACCAAAATTCTTCTAAAAAAGTAGCTACACATGCTACTCTAACCCATCTTCTAATAAAAGAGGAAAAACAAACCATGAGCAAACCTGATAGTGGGGGAGTCCTTCAATAATAAAGATCCTTGGGGTCTTCAGCTTATTTTCAAGTTCTTCATTTTCTTCAACTGTGTGAGCTCCACTCCTTTCCTTCCTCTTATTGTTCTTCCTGTTTTGAGGATCTTTGGGACAATCTCTCTTAAAGTGTCCATATTCATTGCATCCAAAGCATTGCACTTTGGACATATCTTGATTTCTTCATGGTTGATTGTTGTTCCTTTGATGAGGTTCAAACTTTCCAAACTTTCCTTTCTTCTTCTTTACTTTAGTAGCAAAAGCTTGAGACCTTTCATTTGGTTCATGTCATCTTTTGCTTTCAATCTTGTCTCTTCTATCATACACAAAGACCATATCTCATCAAAGTTCGAAGTGTCCTTTCTTGAATAGATGCTTGTCACAAAACTACTCCATTCGAGAGGTAATGCATTGAGTATACAAGTTATTAGTTCAGAATCATAAACAACTTCTCCAAGTCCTTGTAATTGATCCCTCAATTGTGAGACTTTTAAGAGATATGAGGTCAAGTCTTCATCCTTTGATAACCTTGTCTTGTAAGTCTATTCCTTAGAGATATCTTCTAACCTATAGTGCTAACTGAATACAATTTCACCAACTTGTCATATATTGCTTTAGATGTGCCCAAATCTACAACAAAAGGAATGAGATGATCCTTGATGGATTCAATAAGAATCCTTTGAGCCCTTACTTCTCCTTTCATGTACTTGGCCAATTCTTAAGTCTTATCCTTCTCTGGTTCTGCAACTTTGCCTAGAAGGTGGTCCATGACTTCATTTTCTACGAGTATCAAGTCTATTATTTTCTTCCATGCTTGAAAGTTTGTTGACCCATCAAGCTTATTAGTTCAGAATCATAGACAACTTCTCCAAGTCCTTGTAATTGATCCCTTAATTGTGAAACTTTTAGGAGATATGAGGCCAAGTCTTCGTCCTTTGATAACCTTGTCTTGTAAAGTCTATTCCTTAGAGATATCTTCTAACCTATAGTGCTAACTGAATACAACTTCACCAACTTGTCATATATTGCTTTAGATGTGCCCAAATCTACAACAAAAGAAATGAGATGATCCTTGATGGATTCAATGAGAATCCTTTGAGCCCTCACTTCTCCTTTCATGTACTTGGCCAATGCTTGAGTCTTATCCTTCTCTGGTTCTACAACTTTTCCTAGAAGGTGGTCCATGACTTTATCTTCTACAAGTATAAAGTCTATTCTTTCTTCCATGCTTGAAAGTTTGTTAACCCATCAAGCTTATTGCCTTCCTTACAAAATGAAGTCATTTGATTTGAAGGTTGAGCCATAGAGAATAATGTAGTACTTGATATAGGATTGTCTAGCTTGATGAAGAGGTCTGCAAATACCTTGATATTTCCAAGAGTTTCAAAAGTCTTTAAGAGATGCCCTAAAATGATGACTTCTAGGATGCCTGAAACAATAATGACTTCAAGCTATTTCAAAGAGAGTAGATGATGTTCCCAGTATTCTTAATGCTTCCTTTTGTGATGTCTTCCAAAATAAGTGATGATTAAAGAGCTTCCAAGAGAGATGGATGTCCTTCTTCAAGATGATGATGTGTAATCAAGAGCCTTCAATGATGGAGAGAGAGATGATGGCTTGATGTAATATCCTTCCTTTAAGATGAACTTTTGAGTCCTCTTCCTTGTGTCCTTTTGCAAATGATGTCCTCCAAGGTAACTTGTATGAATGTCTTTCATTTATGCCAACAAGAGTGATGTTTGAGCTGCCTTCTCTTCACCTTAGCTCTGATACCATGTTGAGAAATCGATAGGGACAACAGTTAGGGCGATTTCTCTTTACTTGATAATTGCTTGTGAAGTTATGTTCGCTTCTGATTACTTTAATATGTTTTGTTCATCAAACAATTACCAAAAACCATAAACCATGAAGACCACAAAAAGACAATGAACACAAGATGTAGGCTCCAGGCCAAGGCAAAACCCCTCCAAGGGGAAAACCTAGTATAATTCTTCTCTTCTTATAGAATCAGATCAAATGACAAATTGGGGCAAATTTTAGGGCAAAAACTTTGATTTTTCTTCCTCCTTGTTCTTCGCTCTTTCTTTCTTGACTTCTTCTTCTTCTTTGCTTGTACTCCACTCTTCTTGGCACAGAAATCGAAACTTGCTTCTTGTTTTACAAATGAGGTCGAAATGTCTTTATTTATACACATACAGGATGTTGAATTACCCCTTCCAGGGCCAACTTGATGAGGCAGGGCTGACTTGGTCTTGAGGGTAACAAAATGACATTTTGACTCAAATACAATTCTTTTTCCATTTTCTTTTCAAAGTCCAAATGGGGCTTGACTCTAGAACAATAATTTGACTTATGACAAATATTCTTTTGACTCAATAAACCCTAGAAGCACGAAGAACATGCTTGACCTAGATGGCAAATCAATTTGATCATGAAACCCATGCTTATAAAAATAATATTTCTTTTTCTTCTTTTTCATGTCACGTGTTTCACGCACGAATGCCCATATGATGGTGATGTCGATGATGCCGATCATGCCGATGATGCTAGTGATGCCGATGATGTCGATGGTGCCAGTGATGTCGGTGATGCTGATGATGCTAATGCCGCTGATGTAGATGATCTGACAGATATTCACTGATGCCGCTGGTCTAGGGTTTGTTGCTGCTGATGTAAATCAGATTTATGTACTATTTCTCTCTGCTGAATTATTGAAGATAAAGGAAGATTTCATCAAAGGGTTTCCCCATATTGGGGTTTGTCCCTGGCTAGCCGCCACATCTTATGTTTCTTGTCTTGGCTTGTTTTTTGTCGATCATTTAATGTTCTATCTGCACTTTACTTACTGTACAGGTGATTGCTGATCTGTGGATAGTAATAATAAAAAGAAGTAAACTGCTCTAAGCATAGAACATACCATAACTTAACATGGTATCGGAGCTAAGGTGAAGACAGAGCCCGAGCAAGAGCAAGAGCAATCGCCGAAGATAAGATTGGCAAGGCTATCCTAAAAGAAGTATGGGGTCCTCAACACTCTTCCCTGACGAAGACAAGCTCCATGAGAAGTCTGACTATCACGAATGGAAGATGTCTCTCGATCCAACCTTAGAAGATCAAGGAGTGTTGGACCATGTGAGAGGCATATTGTTGAGCCTCCATCAAATGCACCCATTACTGCCGGGAACAAATGGAAAACCGGTGAAAACCAGTGAAGTCAAAACAAAGAAGATCATCCGGGACTACTCTATCAACAAGCGCTTGGTGGCCTATGTTTCTGAGCTGAACACCTCCAAGGAAATCTACAATAGACAGGTGAGTTTATTTAAAGTTAAAGATGCCTTTACTCTTGGGTTTCGAGTTGATTCATTATATCAGGTTGGTGGAAGTCTGCTAGGTGTCATGTCTTATGACACATCTCTTCAATCCAAACTTTGGCATCGGAAGTTTGCCCACCGTCATTATAAAGCTCTACCCGATGTAAGACAAATGGTGACAGGGATCCCTGAATTCCGAGTAGAGAAAGAAGGTGTATGTCCGGGATGTGCCGAAGGAAAGCTCAAAAAGGGATCATTCCCCTCAAGCCAAAGCAAGACCACCGACATATTACAGTTGGTTCACCTAGACATATCTGGTATATGCCTGTGAACTCCTTGGGAGGATATTCATATTACCTTACTTTTACAGATGACTATTCTCGAAAGACTTGGATATACTTCTTGAAAAAGAAGGATGAAGTGTTCTCTTGGTTTCAACACTTCAAAGCCTTGATCGAGAATCAAACCGAAAAGAAGATCAAGATCTTAAGGACTGATAATGGGACTGAATATGAATCTAACAAGTTTCATGACTTTTATAAAGAGGCTAGCATTAAGAGGGAGACTACTACACCATATACTCCTGAACAGAATTGTGTGGCGGAAAGGAAGAACCATACGATTGTGGAAGATGTCCGTGCCATGCTCCATGATCAAAGACTTTTGAAGTTTCTATGGGACGAAGATGCAAACACCGCCGTATATGTACAAAATCGATGCCCTCATCAAGCATTGGGTTCCAAGACTCTTGAAGAAATGTTCACCAAAAGGAATCTTCGTGGGCTATAGTGAAAGGCTATAGAATCTATGTAGCCGATCAAAGGGAAGTCGTGATTAGTCATTATGTCACCTTTGACGAAGATATGGCTCTCAACCAGGTGAACAATCTTCCTACAGCGAGGAGCTCTCAAGACGCTGACACCAGGGAACCAAAAGAAAAAGAGAATGACGAGATATTTGCCCCTGTTGCCAGATATACCACCATCCGCTCGACCATAGCCCTTGCGGCTTCACAAGGATGGAACCTACATCAGATGGATGTCAAGACCGCATTCTTGCATGGTTCGATCAAAGAAGAGGCCTACGTGGAGCAACCCGAAGAATTTGAGAATTATGATAGAAAATCTCATGTATGCAAGTTGAAGAAGGCTCTCTATGGGTTGAAGCAAGCACCCCAAGCACAGTATGAGAGGATCAATAGCTACTTGATGAAGTTGGGATTCACTAGGAGTGAAGCCAATCCTAACCTTTACTCTAAGGTTGAAGATCACAAACCTCTCATACTGGTGTTGTATGTGGATGACCTCTTTCTAACAAGTGCGGACCCTCTCATTCACAAATGTAAGAGGGAGTTGGCTTCTGAATTTGAAATGAAGGACCTAGGACTGATGCACTATTTCCTAGGACTTGAAGTCTGGCAGAAGCCAAGGGAAATTTTCCTATCTCAAGGAAAATATGTGGTGAAGATATTGGAAAGATTCGGTATGGTGGACTGCAAGCCTGTGACTACCTCGAGGATCTTAACTTTTAGAAGTTATATGGTAGTGATGTCGAACCAGATTTGGGAAATGCCTCTGAGTTTCATAAACTCATTCGCGTTGATGTTCTTGGTGAACCTTTGTTCGGACATATGTTTTGCAGTGAGCATGGTGAGCTCATATTTGGTTGAGCCTCGCTAGATTGATGCCAAGAATCTTCTAAGATGTCTTCGGGGCACAATCTCTCATGGATTGAAATACACTATCGGAAATATCAAACTGCATGATTATTCGAATGCTGAGTGAGCAGGCAGTGTGGAGAGCACTTCTCAGTGCTGGTTCTCTTTGGAATCTGCCTCGATATCCTGGATGAGCAGGAAGCAAAAGTCGGTGGCTCTAAGCACCACCAAGGCAGAATACATTGTTGCTAGCATTGCCTCCTGTGAGGCAATTTGGTTACGAAAGCTCTTCAGTGAGCTGTTTGGATTTACAATGAATACCACTGTGATCCTGTGTGATAACCAAAGTGGGATTCGTTTATCAGAGGATCTCGTATTTCATGATCGCTCCAAGCATATCGATATCAAGTACCACTATATTCGATATATGGTGCAGTAGGGAGCTATAAGGCTCCAACATATCAGTACAGAGGAACAGGTTGCCAACATTCTGACAAAGCCCTTAGGAAAGGTCAATTTTTTTACTTTCTGAGAACGACTTGGTGTCGTTCAGAAACCCTCTTATGAGGGTCCTGTATGATGTATGGAGCTCTTGGAGCTCCGGAGGGGGCGCAGGATACTTCTTGGAGCGACATATGACCACAGGGTGCACCATCCCATGGTGGTGTACGTGTAAAAGGTAAAAGAATCAAAACTTTCCCTGTGACACCCCACGGTGACTATGTAGAAGGATGATTAGTTCTCCTGTGAGGTCTGGATGATGTGTTCTCCATGACGATTGTGTAGCAGGATGATTAGTTCTCCTGTGAGGTCTGGATGATGTGTTCTCCATGACGATTGTGTAGCAGGATGATTAGTTCTCCTGTGAGGTCTAGATGATGTGTTCTCCATGACGATTGTGTAGCAAGATGATTAGTTCTCCTGTGAGGTCTGGATGATGTGTTCTCCATGACGATTGTGTAGCAGGATGATTAGTTCTCCTGTGAGGCCTGGATGATGTGTTCTCCATGGCGATTATGGAACAGGATGATTCGCTCTCCTATGGACCAGGATGATTAGTTCTCCATGGCATCCACTGGACAGGATGATTCGCTCTCCTATGGACAAGATGATTCGCTTTCCTGTGGACAAGATGATTCGCTTTCCTGTGGACAAGATGATTTGCTCTCTTGTGGGACAAGATGATTCGCTCTCCTGTGGACAAGATGATTCGCTCTCTTGTGGGACTAGATGATTCGCTCTCCTGTGGACAAGATGATTAGTTCTCCTGTCGAGGCATCCTACCCATGCAGTCTGGGACTCATGGGAAGTACCTCTCATCTAATCAATGAGCAGGGAAATGAGGATAGGGACCATAGTATTACCGATGGACGCATCGTTGTATCTATCGTACTCCCTATGCTAGGATGACCTTCATTGATCTGGGATCAATGATACTGGTCTGGGACCAGTGGTAGGAGTTGTACCCACTATGACGCTGACTTCGGGTCAGTTGAGACTAGTCTGGGAACAGTGGTACATACTCTGTGATTGACTTCGGGTTAGTGGAGGACTGTTCTGGGACCAGTAGTAGGAGTGGTACCTACTATGACGCTCGGGTCGATTGACACTGGTTTGGGACCAGTGGTACGCACTCTGAGACTGACTTTGAGCCAGTGGAGGATGATACTGGTCTGGGACCAGTTGTAGGAGTTGTACCCACTATGACGCTGACTTCAAGTCAGTTGAGACTGGTCTGGGACCAATGGTACACACTCTGAGACTGACTTTGAGTCAGTGGAGGATGATACTGGTCCGGGACCAGTTGTAGGAGTTGTACCCACTATGACGCTGACTTCGGGTCGGTTGAGACTGGTCTGGGACCAATGGTACACACTCTGAGACTGACTTTGAGTCAATATGATACATCCTCTATCATTTCTTCTTCATAATTCGGACAAAGCAGAGCAGAGCAGAACAGAGCAGATCAGAACAGGGCAAAACAGAACTGAGCAAAGCAGGCAAGATAAAGCGAAATAGAGCAGGGGTCAAGCTATATAGGGCAATCCATTAGATGGATGAATAGTAGCGACCGACAGACAGATTGGAGTTCTCCCTAGTTGAGAGAGAGTGTTAAAATTGGAAACTAGGGCCAAACTCCATGTCGGTCATCTTATTCATGGCTGATAATATTTTTATTAGATTCCTCTCGTCGAGAGGTTTAGGATTGATCTAAAGATCATCCGATTCCGATAAGTATTTATGGAGATATGAATTTATTTTGATTATGGAATATTTATCAAGCCAACTAGCAACTCATGTAGGTTGAGAAGACCAACAGTCGCATCTATTCAATCATCAACAATTGTGTATAAATACAAGAGATCTTTTCCTCATTTGGACACACACATCTCATCACATCTCTCTCTCCTACGCAGAAAAGAGGCTCTTCTCCTACTGCGCAAATAGGGACTCTTCTCTCACACGTGTGGAAGGAAAGACACTGTTGATGCCGGTGATGATGATGTCGGTGATGACGATAATGTCGGTGATGCCGATGATGCCGATGCCGCTAATCTAGATGATCTGACAGATATTGACTGATGTCGCTGATACCGCTGATCTAGGGTTTGCTACTGCTGATGTAAATCAGATTTATGTACTATTTCTCTCTTGTTGAATTATTGAAGTTAAAGGAAGATTTGATCAAAGGGTTTCCCCATATTGGGGTTTGTCCCTGGCTAGCCACCACATCTTGCGTCTCTTGTCTTGGCTTGTTTTCTATCGATCGTTTAGTGTTCTATCTGCACTTTACTTACTGTACAAGTGATTGTTAAGCTGTGGATAATAATAATAAAAAGAAGTAAACTGCTCTAAGCATAGAGCATACCATAACTTAACATCTTCACATGAAATATACAATAACACAAGTACAATAGAAATTATGAAGACTAAACCTAGTTACATTTTCTAATGGCAAGCACCTAAAGAGGCAACCAACTATCTCCTACATGCTAAGACACCAACCCCATGTAGAAGACCATTTGAAGCTACCAAGAATTTCAGCACTCCCTCCTAGAAAGGAAGGGGTTCTTTACCACCCGTAGCTTGTCCATGTAAAACACAAACTTCCATTTCACTAAAGGCTTGGCGAGAGTATCTGTCACCTGCTCCACTGTGGAAATACACTACAATCTCACAGCACCTCTCTAGACCTTATATCTAATGAAGTGACATTTGATCTCTATATGTTTTGACTTGTCATGAAACATAGGATTTTCTGAGAGCTTAATGCAACTCTGATTATCACAGTGAATCACAGTGGGATCCTGTTGAGAAATCTAGGGTAGCTAGATTAGGGTGATTTCTCTTTGTTTGATAACTGCTTGTGATGTTCTTTTACTTAACTTGATGTACTTGCAGTTAGCTTCTTCTTTACTTGATTATTACAGTGTTCTTTTATCATCAAACAGCTACCAAACAATGAAGACCAATGAGACAAGAGGACACAAGATATAGGTTGCTAGCCAAGGCCAAAACCTATCCTCCTGGGAGGAAAACCCACAAGAATTCTTCTCTTCTTATAGAATCTTCAAATGACGAATTCCAAGACCTAAGACTCTTGACAAAGACCCCTCCAAGACCAAGTCAACCTCTCCTTTGATCAACTTGTCCTTCACAAAGTCAACCCAACTCAAACTTGCTTCAATGCTCCAGATTTTGGCTTCACTTTAGAAATTCGGTCATTGCTTTAGATTTGCAATTTTCAACCTGCCTACAACTTCTACAGTTTCGCACATGTGAGGAGTTTAGGGCAGAATTGTAATCCTCTTTCCCTTCGCTTGGCTTGATTTTCTTTGCGTTGCAACTCGGCTTGCAATCTGATCTTCTTGAAACTTTATTTTGGCTCCTTTAATGATTGTGATTTTCTGCAACAAGTGATGCCATAGTCTTTTCGCCCGTGTGAGAAATTCTGCCCTAAAAATGGTCCTTGAAACTTCAGTTTTTCCCCGTTTTATGTTCTCCTCTTCTTCGTTGGTTATAAGGCTTCTTTTTCCCTTGTGATCGAACTTGTTTCTTGCTTCAATGAACTTGTGTGTGTCTACTTCCAATTGAGGTCGATAGCACTCTTATATATGTTGATTTATGTAGCTTGGGAGGTACTCCAAGCCCTAGGGTTTAGGGTTTGGAGAGCAAAGCACCACAAGGGCAGCTTGTGGGCTTGGAAGCCAAGCATGGGGTTTTGGCACCCATCGAGATTTGGGACAAAACGATGATGGATTTACGACATGTGATGGATAAGGATGATAGTGCTTGGAAAGACAATTCCAACGCAACAAAAATCGTCTGAATCTGAATTGTCGTTAGAGAGATATTAATTTTTGAAGTTGGCAAATTAATTTGATTGTCAAGTAGGCCAACTTGATGTAAAAGAGAGCCAATAGACGTGCCACTTCAAGTGAGACGTGCCCCTCTTTATGGCTATAAAAGGAGGATGAATGCTCATTATTTAGGCATCCATTTTGTGTGCAATACATCTCCAAGTATCCTGTAAAATCCCGGTGAAGCAAGGAGACTAAAGGACAGCATGGAGAAGCCCTGGGAGCAGCGTGGAAATCTAGGGCAGTTTGGGTGTTGTTTGGTGTTGTTCTTGGGTGCTCTTGTAGGGCAGAAAGGCTGAGGTTTGAAGGCAAGCCGCAGCTAGATAAGAAGGTCGAGGAACAGTGTGTAGAAGGCCAAGGAGACAGCGGGTTGTTTCAAGGGCTGGTTAAGGGTTTTTTCAAAGCCGGTTAACTGGGCAATCAAAGCCAAGGAAGAGAGGAGCATGACAATGTTGTTGGGTGACTGTTTGGGCAATGTTTAAGAGAGGCCGAAGACCTACAGTTGTTGTTGGGCTAGGTCGCAAGCCATAGCTAGCAGCGATAGTTGTTTCAAGGGCAGCGTCAAGGTGACGAAGGCCTGTTTGAGGCAGCATGGTAGTGGAGGGCTCTCTCCAAGGAAAACCACAGTTCATGAGGGCTTCATATCGCTAACTGTGTGGAGGGTTAAGGGCTGAAGTTTGTACCCTAACCAGAGTTGCACTAGCATCAGCAAACAGTGAAGGACAACAGTGTTTTGTGGAGTATTGAGTCAAGGTATTTGACCGTGTTTGGATCAGCTATTGACCAGCCTGTTAGTGCCATGTGAATGACATTCCATGGTGGTGAAGTGTCATCTTAGGAGTAGAATCAACAATGAGTTGATTGGGTGCCATAGAGCAGGTTGGAGGGCAGCGAGTTGGCTACCCGAAGTAGCCCTAGGCGAGCTACCTTGAAGGAAGAAGAGCAGTTGAAGGTTGGGTGAAGATCGGTGCCGAAGTGCAACACTTTGATGGACGAAAGTTGTTGCTAGCGTGGCAGATTGGAGCTCGGGAATTAGGCCTACCCAGAGAGTAGTTGATGAGCCCGTGTTCATTGTAGCAAACATGACTTGCAGCAGTGATAGGAGGCAGCCCTCTTGGAGTCTCGAAGTGTAGATGCCTTGATGGACTAAGGCACTACTAGTGAGCAGTACAGAAGAAAAGGACCGGCAAGACAAGATACGACATCAAAGTTGCGCAACAAAGCTTGTCATTGTATCTTGTATACCATAGACTGTTGTATTATTCAGAATTTGGTTTAATATAAAGAAGATTGGGATTGTACAATTTTGTTTAAAACTGTGTATATTGTGCATATATGATTTATTGTTTTATATTTCCGTTGTGCAAAGTAGTTTATGGTTGAGATTCTTGGTTCGGTAGCGTTAGTGATTTTAAGACTCTAACGTAGACCCAAGGTCGTGCAAATTCAACATGGTATCAGAGCATGTCTGAGCTACTTTGGAAGTAAGTAAATCAAAGTTGCGCGCAACGAAGTACAGCATGAGAGGAAGTTCGTCACATTGTGAGTGAAGGGTTCACTACAATGTCGAAGTTGCGAGCAAGTACGTGATATGAGGATAGGTTGGAGGGGTTGTCCAACTATAGTCCATGGAAGGAAAGGATCAAGTTGATCTTGCAGGTCAACAAGATCTGGGAGTTTGCCGACATAGAGATCAAAAAGCCAACCGACCCTAAGGAGCTGGAAATATGGGAAGATTTGGATGCGAGGGCAAGATTGATCATCCTTGATGGTGTGAGGGATGCCCTAATACCTCATTTGTCCGGGAAGAACACCGCACATGAGATGTGGATGGCTCTTCAGAATTTGTTCCAGAATAAGAACGAGAACCGAGTATTGGTATTAGAGGACAAGTTGAAGGCCACCAAGATGTTAAAGGGTGAAAGTGTGGCCTCATATCTGACGAGATTGTCTCAGGTCAAAGATGAGTTTACCGCCATCGGTGTAACTATCTCAGATGGAGATATGGTAAGGATTGCCTTGAAAGGGTTCATCGAGGAATGGAAGCCCTTCATCAAAGGGATCGTTGCCAGGGAGAAGCTACCAGACTGGGATAGGTTATGGGATGACTTCATTCAGTAAGATTTGCGAGACGAGGATCTTCAGACGAAGCAGAAAGCTTCAAATGATGACGTGGCACTTGCATCACGAATGAAGGGTAAGCACAAGAAGTACTTGAGTAAAGTAAAGTGTTTCAATTGTGGTGAGATGGGTCATTTTTCGTCAAGATGTCCAATGAAGAAGAAGGGAAATGATGAGAAGAAGAAAGGAAAGCAAACACCCAGTGTTGTCATTTCAGCAGAGATGGACAATCTCTCCAAGAGTTTGGAAGAGGAGGACTTTGCTATGATTTCTCATTTCTCACAGAGTACTATCACTGAGGATGGATGGTACGTGGACAGTGGTGCGACAAAGCATATGATAGGGTCACAAGAGGTTTTTGAGACTCTAGCTAGATGGGACTCAAAGTTGCACCTGGTGTTGGGCAACAAGAGTCAGTTGGAGATTCGAGGATCGAGTGTTGTGCCATTCAGGATGGAGACAAGATGTATGATGAGGGTCCAAGATGTACTATTTGTACTAGGACTCAGATATAGCGTGATTTCCGTCTCGATGATCGAAAGGAAAGGGTTTGAGGTCTTGTTCCAGGATGGGAAGGCAAGACTCAAGCTCAGAGGCTCTAAGTCTGATGGGATTGTACTCGGAGCTAGAGAGCATGGTCTCTACAGTCTGACAGGCAAGCATGTCGATCATGGAAAGAAGCAGGTGGAGCAGGTGCAGGTTCCAAAGAAGCAGGCACAAGCTTCAGAGGAGAAAGCACAGGTTCCCGAGAAGAAGGTACACTTTCCTGAGAAGGTCCAGATTCTAGAGACTCAAAAGGAGTCTAGTTCGAGAGGGAGCTTGCAGATTCAGAGGGAGACTCTGCAACCCAAGAAGAGCACATGGTCAGTGGTGAGCAAGGGTGCTCCTACAACTACCAAGAAGGAATCATCAAAAGAGTGGAAGATGATGCAGGATAAGAAGAAGAAGCAAGTTGCTTCCAACAGTGACATCGACACTTCCAAGCAGGGTGTAGTTCACTGTACATGGATTCCTGCAATTGTGAGCGCCAAGAGTTGGGCAAGTGTTGCGAGCAATGATGAAGATGACGAGATACTTCCTAGTATTGGAAGTAACTCCTTCGCTAAGAGGGAGTGTTGATTTGTGTAGCTTGGGAGGTACTCCAAGCCCTAGGGTTCTGGGCTTGGAGAGCAAAACGACACAAGGGCAGCTTGTGGGCTTGGAACCTAAGTATGGGGTTTTGTCACCCATTGAGATTTGGGACAAAACGATGATGGATTTATGACATGTGATGGATGAAGATGATAGTGCTTGGAAAGACGATTCCAATGCAACGAAAATCGTTTGAATCTGAGTTGTCGTTAGAGATATTAATTTTTTAAGTTGGCAAATTAAATTGGTTGTCAAGTAGGCCAACTTAATGTAAAAGAGAGCCAATAGACGTGCCACTTCAAGTGAGACGTTGAGCCCCTCTTTATGCCTATAAAAGGAGGACGAAGGCTCATTGTTTAGGCATCCATTTTGTGTGCAATACATCTCCAAGTATCCTCTGAAATTTCGGTGAAGCAAGGAGACTAAAGGACAACAAGGGGAAGCCCTAAGAGCAACATGGAAGAATTCAGGTCATTGTAGGTGACAGCGTGTAAATCTAGGGCAGTTTGGGTGTTGTTTGGTGGTGTTCTTGTGATCTGGATTTAAACAAGAACACAACAAATTACAGATATAACCATAAATACAAAGATGCAACAGAAAAAATACTTCATTTCATTAATGTAAAACATTGAAATATGCTTACAAACAGAAATGGAAATAAACCAGCTAGGGCGATGGTAGCTTATCTCTACGAAGAGATGTAGAGGCTACATGCCTCTGAACTGTGTTACAATGAGGCTCAAAGCCCTATTTATTGTTGAGAAACAATGGAAAACCATAAACATCCAAAAACCTAACCCTAGGAGATGAAGCGTCAAACTATGGGCCCCATTTGA
Source organism: Pinus tabuliformis (assembly GCA_031772625.1). NCBI lineage: Eukaryota > Viridiplantae > Streptophyta > Pinopsida > Pinales > Pinaceae > Pinus > Pinus tabuliformis. The sequence goes on along the minus strand of CM062809.1, from coordinate 216,224,045 downwards.
GTAAATTGGTACATCAACTTCCCGGGGTCATAACTTTGACATACGATCTCTGTTTGACACGCAAAATACCTCATTAGAAAGATCTATCCGAGGGCTACAACTTTTGAGTGACCAGCATGGGTCTATGTTGGTCCCAGTTTTCACAAAAAAACGTCATTTAGGGTCTCAAAACAGCTCCGGAATTTCAAGACAAAAAACTGCCAAAAATAGTAAATTGTGCTACAATTTAGGAAACTAAAAAACTAAAATAAACAATGGTGGGGATCCAAGTGGAATAGGCGACTGGCCACCAATATCCACCTGGATCATATTGGGTGCTCCTGCCAGGCAAAAAGGTCGAGGTTTGAAGGCATGTCGCAGCTAGATAAAAAGGCCGAGGAACAACGTGTAGAAGGCCAAGGGACAGAGTGGGCTATTCTGTGGTGGAGGCTGAGTGTTGTAGGAGACAGCGAGTTGTTTCAAGGGTTGGTTAAGGTTGTTTCAAGGGTTGGTTAAGGTTGTTTCAAGGCCGGTTTACTAGGCATTCAAGGCCGAGGAAGAGAGGAGCATGACAATGTTGTTGGGTGACTGTTTGGGCAATGTTTGAGGGAGGCCGAAGACCTACAACTGCTGCTGGGCTAGGCCGCAGGCCATTTCCAACAGCTAGAGTTGTTTCAAGGGCAGCGTCAAGGTGACAAAGGCATGTTTGAGGTAGTGCGGTAGTGGAGGGCTCTCTCCAAGGAGGAAAACCGCATTTCATGAGGGCTTCATATTGCTAACTGTGTAGAGGGTTAAGGGCTAAAGTTTGTACCCTAACCAGAGTTGCAGTAGCATCAGCAAACAATGAAGGACAACAATGTTTTGTGGAGGAGTATTGGGTCAAGGTATTTGACCGTGTTTGCATCAACTGTTGAGCAGACTGTTGGTGCCATGTGGATGACATTCCGTGGTGGTGAAGTGTCATCTTAGGAGCAGAATCAACAATGAGTTGATTGGGTGTCATAGAGCTGGTTGGAGGGCAGCAAGTTGGTTACCCAAAGTAGCCCTAGACGAGCTATCTTGAAGGAAGAAGAGAAGCTAAAGGTTGGGTGAAGATCGGTGCCAGAGTGCAACACTTTGATGGAAAAAAGTTGTTGCTAGCGTGGCAGATTGGAGCTCGGGAATTAGGCCTAACCAGAGAGCAGTTGATGAGCCCGTGTTCATTGTAGCAGAAATTACTTGCAGTGATAGGAGGCAGCCCTCTTGGAGTCTCAAAGTGTAGATGCCTTGATGGACTAAGGCACTACTAGTGAGCAGTACGGAAGCAAAGGACCAGCAGGACAAGATACGACATCGAAGTTGCGCAACGAAGTTTGTCATTGTATCTTGTATACCATAGACTGTTGTATTATTTAGAATTTGGTTTAATATAACGAAGATTGGGATTGTACAATTTTGTTTAAAACTGTGTTCAATTATTAAAAAATCACCCCCTTGGGGTTCTGCACAGTTGCTCACTACTCTGCGCTGCCACTGAATAGAACCCTGCGAAACTCAGCCCAGAACTCTTCCAAACTCCTCCAATATGCAAGAGTTGATCTCTTGCTCAATCCCTCGGCTCAAATCCTCCACAAACCCTCAATCCAAACTGCTCCCAAAAAGAACTGCTTCCCTCTCCCAATGCTGCGCAATCCTCAAGAACACTAATAAAACCACTGCTGAAATGTTGAAGATACTGCTGCTAAAATGCCAACGAAAATACCTTGCCCGAGCAGGCACTCGAAGTCCCCCGGGGCTAAGGATGAGATCTCCGAACGGAGACACTCAATGCACTAAACAGTGCTGCAGACTAGCTAAACAGCGAGCGTGCTCTAAGCCAAAACAACTATCACAAATGCACATAACTGAATGATCAAAATGAGGGGGCTCCTCTCTCTTTTATAGCTTCTGCCTCTCTCAATCCCAATGCTCACCTTCTCCTGCGTGATTCCCTTTTTGCCACGTGTTCCTCCCCTCCTACGCAGTTCCTCCATGTGTCTGCGTGGGCTCCATTTCTGCGTCCCCCCTTTTCGCCCCCTTGGCTCTCCCTTTAAGTCACAACATTGTGCTACTAGGAAGTGACTTTTATTCTAAAAGTGAGTTATGTCCCCCTTTCTCACTTTTTTATTTACAAAATAACTATAGAAGGCAAAATTTGGCAAAATCGAATATTCCAATTAGTTGGGGCTAATTAGGAATATTACATTTTTGGAGAAACTTCATCTTTGAAGGGGTTTGAGACAGTTCTTTTTCTTTGAGTTTTTCTTGATCTTTTTCTTCTTTTTCAGGTTCTTCTTCAATGAGAGGGTCAACTTCATGTTCTTCAATTTCTTTTTCTGAAAGGTTTTCATCAATCTTCACATCAATGCTTTCCACTATTTTCCGTAGTCGATTATTGTAGCACTTGTAGGCTTTGCTCCTTGTAGAATATCCAAGGAATATCCCTTCCTCAACCCAAGAATCAAATCTTCCTGGTGAGCCATCATTGATTTTTATGAAGCACTTGCTTCCAAAAATCTTGAAGTATTTTACTGAAGCACGTCTTCCTTTCCATAATTCATAAGGAGTCTTCTCATTATTTGGTCTTAGTTGAGTTCGATTCAAGGTATAGATAGTTGTCCCGATTGCTTCTCTCCAGAATTTTGGCTGCAAGTGAGCTGCTATTAACATTGTTCTTGCCATATCTTGAACTATTCGATTTCTTCTTTCAACTACCCCATTTTGCTTCAGTGTTCTGGCAGTAGAGAGTTATCTTTCGATTCCATGTACTTTACAAAATTCATCAAATTCTTTTGATGTGAATTCTCCCCCTCTATCTGTTCTGAAACATTTAATCTTAGAGCTCTTTTCATTTTCTACAAGAGCTTTAAGATTCTTAAAACACTCAAATGCTTCAAATTTATATTTTATGAAATATACCCACATCATTCTAGTATAGTCATCAACAAATAAAGCAAAGTACCTTTCTCCTTGGAGTGCCAGAGTTCGAGTTGGTCCACATAAATCAGCATGGATGATCTCCAAAGGCTTTGATGTAGAAAACTCCATGGTCTTGTGGCTAGTCCTAGTTTGCTTTCCATGTTGACATGGACCACTGGCTTGAATAACTTTGGGATGTCTCATACTGCATTAATCTTATTGATATTGATCAAGTTATCAAAGCTTGTATGTCCAAGTCGCTTGTGCCATAGCCAACTTTCATCTGTTTGACTTAAGTAACATTTATCTTCTTGAATTTTGTTCAGAATGTAGATGTTGTTTGATGTTCTAACCCCTTTCGCCACAAGTTCCCTTGAGGAATAGTTCCTTATTTCCCAATCTTTAGTGCTAAAGACAACATTATGTCCTTGATCACATATTTGGCTAACACTCAGGAGATTGTGTTTGAGCCCGTTTACTAGCAAAGCATTTTGAGCCTTTCCTTTTCCATTAATAAGGGTAACAGTTCCTTTTCTAGCAATTTTGGCAGATCCACTTCCAAAGGATACATTTCCTTACTTTTTGTTCAATGAGACAATCTTCCTTTTGTCCCCTGTCATGTGTCTGGAGCACCCACTATCCACAAACCAATGATTTTCATCACTGTGAGCACACAGAGCTAGGCCACATTTATCAGTGTTGGGATTCTCATTTTTGCCTTTTCTTCTTTTGAGGGGGCAATTTTGTTCATTGTGTCCATTATGATTACATAATGAGCAAATCAGATCAAATTTGGCCAAGGTGTCAAAAGAGTTGTAGGTCTTGATTTGTCCTTGCCCTTTGGGACCATATGGTTTGTTTGTTTGATCCTTCAATTATGGTGTTTCATTCTTAAGGGCCATGCAAAGTCTGGCTTGATGACCAAAATTTTTACAATAAAAACAATGCCCAAAAGAGATAGTTTTGTACCTGTTGTAATAGCCATGATTTGAATCAACATCCTTCCTTGGAGTTATTCTCTCTTCATTCTTTGGATTTGAGATGGGCCTTTGATGAAATAATCTTTCTTCTTTTGGGTTGCTGGAAAGTATGTTGGCATAGCTTCTCGCACTATTCTTAGTACTTGATGATTCTCCTTTAAAACCTATTCCAGATTTGTCATGTTGAGGTTTTTGATTATTCAGGATAGTGTCAAGTATTTGAGAGCTTTCCCAACCCCTTTTGACTTGCTCCAATTCCTTCCTCAGAGATACTATTTCGGCCTCACGTTCTTCACAAACTTCTTCTTTTTCTTTTAGCTTATGTTTCAAGAGGTCTTCCCTTCTTTTTGTTTCCTCGTTTTCTACCTTGAGAGAGATGATTTTATTTCGTAATTTCTCATTTTCTTCAATGGCACTCATTAACAATTCATCTACATTTCCTTCTAGCCCTAAATCTACATCATTTGTGAATGCCATGAATAATACTTCTTGGCTTCCAGCATAGTCATTTTCTTCATCTGATTCTTCATTACCTCCTTTGCGGCGAGGGAACTGATTAGTTGATTTCTTTTTTATGACTACAAATTCACCTTCATCAAACTCATCTTGCTTAAAGAAGAAATTCTTCTTATTGAACCCTTTCTTTTTGTATACCATCCTTTTAGAATTTTCCTCACCATCACTATCATGCTTATGAGGACATTTTGCAACATAATGACCTATTTTTCCACATTTGAAACAAATAAGAGGGTACTTACCTTTTAACTTAGATCCTTTCTTTAGTCTTTGTACAAATTGCGCCAATTCGGATTCAACACCGGAGTCATCACTACTGGTATTCCATTCTTTCCCCTTTTTTTATTTTGAGGCCTTGAATGCTGCATCTTTGGAACTTGGGCATCCTTTTCTCATCGCATAGGCAATGAGGATTCCATGAAGTTCATCCATCTTGATAGTATCTAGATCCTTCATTTCTTTTATAGCACTAACTTTGGAGTCAAATCTGTCTGGGAGAGACCTTAAGACCTTTTGAACAATAGTGCTTTCTTCAATGTTTTCTTCCAATCCTAAGAGAGTTGACCACTTCAGCTACTCGAAAAAAGTATGATGCAATATCTTCTTCATCATCCACTTTCAGACTTTCAAATTGCCTTCTATGAGTTTGAAGCTTTGCCTTCTTAACTTTGGAGTCCCCATCATATAAGCTAATTAGCTTATCCCATACTTCTTTGGCCGAGTTATAATTCATGACTTTTGTAAATTCGGAACCAATGATTCCACTAATGATGGAGTTTAAGGCTTTTACATTTGCAATGTAAGCTTTCCTTTCGTCTTGATCTGTTGGAAGAGTGGAAGGAGTTGTGTACTCATTTAAAACCGAATACCAAACTTCAAGTCCAAGAGACATTAAGTAGTACGACATTCTCTTTTTCCAAAGAACAAAATTTGTGCCATTGAACAGAGGAGGTCTTCCTGACACTTCTTGATTTCTCATCATGACTAAGAATCCTTCTTCCAGATGTTAGGCTGATATGAAGAAGTTGGCTCTGATACCAATTGTTGGAAATATTGAGGGGGGGTGAATCAAAGTTTCTTTTCAGTTGTTATTTTTATCAGTTAAATCAATTATATTTAGAACACAAAATAAATAACAGGAATAAATGCTTTTATTAATATAATCTTTGCGAAATCAAGTACAATGTATATAGGGCTTCAACCAGTTGCCAAGCACCAACTTGGACCTTTTGTGAGGCTCCAACCTCCAGAGCACCAACCTTGGATTTAGGAGCTCCAACTCCCAAGACAACAATCCATCCAGTTCTGAGGCACCAACCCCAAGGGCTCCAACCTTCTGCTGTAAATTGTCTGGATATATTTGGTAGTAATTTTCTGCTCCCAACCCTGCTAGACCTACAACTTATTTTTGTCCTCCTGCTTCTTCCACGTCTATCAGACCCTCGGCTTCCTCTGTTTCTTACAGTACACCCATGTAAACTTTCCTTGTTCTCTGTTATAGATGCTCGATACGCCCTGACCTTTGGCTTCCTTTTCGCTCGCTTGATCTTCTGGCTTCTCGCTCTTCGGCTTCCTCTGTCTCTTCGAGTTCACCAATACTCAAAAAACACCTTCATTTGGAAGAGAGGCTGAAGTACAAAAATGTTGCATATTAAAATTATATCAAAGAGGCCCTTTTAAATATTTATACAATAGACTCAATATTTACAGAGGACTTCATAGGAGAGGCTATACCAAGAGGGAGGTCCCACATGCCTCACTACTTCAATTCGAAATCTCAACTTTCGGAAACTCCCGCAATCGCAACCCTTTGGCTTCACGATATAACATTGTTGATGCCCCTATTTCCGACAAATGCGATATTCCAATAAGCTTCTTTTGATAACTCAATCGGGTCCACAACTTATATCGCAATCGACGATCGGGTTCACAAGACTTATCGCAATTGGTAGTCCGGCGATGTCAACCCTTTTGAACTTTGCGATTCAACGGATGCGATATTTAGTTAAGCCATGCTATAATGGTGTAGCGGGTCCGCAATGCTATCGCAATCGCAGTTTTCAAGTGGCATTCCTTTGTGATACATAACTTCCAATGCAGATGCGATATACTATTAAATCATGTTATAATGGTGTAGCGGGTCCACAATAATATCGCAATCACAGTTATTAATGTGACATCCATTTATGAATTGTGATATGAAAGTTCCAACGGGCGAATGCAATATTGCATTAAGTTATGTCATAGTGGTGCAGTCGGGTCCGTATTACATATCGCAATCGGAGGTTTGCGGGACTTCGACTAGCACATGGATTAAAGTCGGCCTTAACCCCCGCAGTTTGACCATGATCTAAGGGTTGACTTCCTTGATCGACGGCTAGGATTTAGTGCAGGCCTTCAGCCACGATCAAAACAGACGTACACTCCTACCCCCGCTCTTCCGATAGTTGTGCTCTTTGTTTTCTTCTTTACTTGCTCCGATAGCTCTTCTCTGCTCTAATATTCTCTGCTCTGATAGCTCCTATGACTTTTGATATTCTCTGCTCTGATATTCTGCAATACTCCTCCGATATGTTAACTCCTCTGATAACATTGTTTATGCACCTCCGCCGATGTGTTCCTCTTTGCTTCTCGTGGCTTCCAATGACCTCTTCCTCTTACGCTTTGACTTCATGATGGCTTCCGATAAACTGCTTCCGATGAACTCTTCCAATAGCTCTTCTTTGACTACTCCTGTTCTTGTCTTCCAATGTCTTTCCAATGGCTTCCTTGATGGCTTTGCTCCTTGGCTTCTTGCTCTTGTTTCTTCACGGATCTACTCTGTTTCTCCTTGGCTTCATATCATCATTTAGTATCCTAGAATATTGCCATATTGACAATAATGACAATCTAGATCAACAAAAACTCAATGCTTCTAACGCCCTCTACTGCATACTTGGTGTTGTCTCCAAGCTCCACATGTAGGTCTCTAAGCACTTTGGCCATGTTGGTGAAAATATCTTGAAATCTTGTCATGTGATGAGATGCTCCATTGTCCACAAACCACACGCCTCTCGTAATCGTGCCAGAAAGGCATGACACTAAGGTAAAGTTATTTTCGGACTTCTTAGCCAACTCATCCATCTATGTTGTGGCTACCATAAATCCGTATCCCTTGCCCTTCTTCCTGTTTGGACATTGTCCGACAAAGTGACCGAACTTACAACATGCAAAGCATTTTACTCTATTCATGCCCTTCTCCTTTTTACTTTACGAAGATCCTCCACCCTGGTTCTGCTTGGCCTACCCATTACCCTTCTTCGCTTGCATAGAAAGAGCAAGTTCCTCATCCCCATCACAGTCCCTTATCTATTCATACGAAGGTTGTTTAGCTTCTCTTTCAACGCCATTTCCATGTTCTCATTTGTACTTTTATAAACATTGGTTAAGGTTGCCCACATCTTACATGTTGTGTCCTTCCCTGTCATGTGAGGAATTACACCATCCAAGATAACACCCATCGCTTTCACATCCTTCAAATTGTGCTTGGTCACTTGGGTAAGGTCTGAAGGAACCTGAATCTTTGCGTTTGCAAAATCCCACAAACCATTCATTTTCGAAACAGTAGTGATATGCTCCTTCCGTGGACTAAAATTAGTGGCCCCATCCAACTTGTCTTCATATCTCAAGCTCATTGATGCCATCTCACAAATCGAACTTGACCACAAAACCCTAGCTGCAAAATAAACAATTATGTTGTTGTAAAAAGGAACAACTTAGTATTGTAAAACCTTTGTGATCTGAGATCTCCCCTTGAGAGTTTCTATAGCTCTAATACCATGTAAAATTTCCAATACTAATCCAAATTTATTTATACCTCAACATTTTTTATTACCCAAAAATCATTAAATAAAATTATGGACTGTTGGGAAAATAAAATCATTGGTATTTAACTTCTGAAATAAAATATTTGTAGCAGAAAAATAAAATCAAAGAGACCAATCACATCACAACAGGAAGTATACACCCATAGTAATTTTCCTTCATTAAAATCCTCATGAAAATCTGGGCCTAGGCCCACAGAGAAAAATATACAGAAAATGCATTATTGGACCTATAACTCAGCCCCACTAGGAAAATCAACCCAAGGAATTTGGCCTACCAGAAAATCAACCACCTGAAGAATTCAACCTTGTAAACTCAACTCTCGGCACCAACAAATCGACCTTATCTTTTCCTCCTCGCATAACCGTTGCGCACTCAAAGAAATTGGCCCATTGGATAAATCGACCTCTCCACAAATCAACCTGCTTTGCACTTCAACTACTCAACCTCTCGATTTCCTGAACTCAACCTCCTAGAAATACTCCCGAAATTTCCCTACACTCTTCCTCCCTTCTCTTGTGCATCTTCACCTCTCCCTTAGGCTTATTTTATAACTTCATTAAGCCAAATCCCTAACCCTAATCTCCTAAGTGATTGACGGTCGAGATTAGATCTCGCCTCACTTGAGATCAATGGTTGAGATCATATCTAAGTCACTTAAATAATTTTATTATTTACCCTTAGTACTTTGGCTTAATAGTCCACAATAATTAATTGACTTTAATTATTGTACTTTTCCTAAGTTAAACTTAGGAAAGAAGTCATAAATCACTTACTCCACCAAGCAAGCACCTAAAGAGGCAATCAACCATCTTCTACATGCTAAGACACCAAGCTCATGTAGAAGACCTTCCGAAGCAAACAAAAACTTCAACACTTGTTGTGTTTTGTCTCCAGTGATTGTAAGTTCTTAGCAATAACAACCAAGTCAACTCTTCTTTGTGATTCAAGCTCAATGAGGAGGACTAACAAGAGCAAGAGCAGCAAGACATGCACTGCAATTTTTATTATGTTAAATACTTTATTTATTCAATTTTGTTATGTATTTTGTTATAAAGTTCGACCCCCTCCTGCTTTGTTCATTAATTGGCCATTAACGATTGTAAGCGTCAACCCTTTCTCTCAAATTTTCGGTCAACCAACGACTCATATTATTTGTGGGGATATTTGAATCAAAGGACCAACTGCATTTTGAATGGCATACAAGTATTAAGGAAAGAAATGTACTCATGGAAATTTTTTTATAAGGGTTTGTTTCATAATTATTTTGAATGAGAATTGCTTTATCAAAGTAAGAGAAACCCATAAAATCAGTTGTGTGCTATACGTGGATTTTTCTGGGAAACAAATCGCATGTAAAATGTTATAATTTGTTAATTTTGTATTTATTTGATACTTTTATGGTGTTGTCCCCTGTACTGCTCCTTGAGATTTGGGGAGTCTCTTTAGCCCAGCCTGCAACTTGTCACCATGTTCCCAAATTAGTGCAACTATATATGACCACATATGCTCTTTCATATGTTTTCCCATGAATTTCTATGTTGAATGGAAAAAAAATAAAAGAGTAATGTGTAATCCTCTATGTTTGTTCTCATTTTTTGTGATAAAGAATGCCCAATGCTTTGGAATAATCTCTCCTTTCTAAAACTGGTTAAAATCAGTACACGAGAGTAAAAACAAGAATACCCCCTAAGTAAGGCTAGTGGGCACATGGATTACAAGATTCCAACGAAACAACAATATAGCAGTGTTCCACGGGGACTCGCCCCCTCCCCTAGGGGTCTAGTTTCCTCGCTCCCCCGCGCTTCGGGGACTTGGGCACGAGTAGGGGACGTTTCCCCACGCCCCCCAAAAATGAAGAAACTCAGGGGGACGTGTCAGGGATTCGTTTCCCTTTCTTGAGGGGGAGTTTCCGAAAAAGGGGGACGTGGGGGGACGTGAGGGGGCGAGGGGGGACGTGGCACACGTTTATGTAAAAAAAAAACAATTTTCATTAACTTAACCCTAGAACTAATCTTTAATTAACAGTTAAATTAAGCATGGGGTTTTGGAATTTAGCTGTTTCATGTTACAAAAACAGCAGGGTGAACACATAACAGCACACAACTTTCACGCGCTTTGTGTGTTGTTATTACTAGATCTGATCTCTCCCATGCATGGAACCGCGATGGCATCTATTGGAACATTGCAGATTGCAGAATGGACCCTTGATATGGCTATCACATTGGTAATGTGATTTGGTTATTTGCAGAAATTCTGGAGTGCACATACTAGACAAAATTGAAGACAGATCTTGAGGATTTCTATCACTATGAACCGTCAGCCCTCTGATTAGACAAATTCTGAGTTTGATCCAAACAAATTCATTTATCTGTGGTTGCTGCTCAATATTACCCTACACATTCTGTGAGTAGATCATCCCTGAAGTGGTTACTCATCAATGCTTCTCTACTTCTCTCAAAGCTCGGCTCTTCAAGATTCACTATGGATGATCAACATCAAGTTCAGCATCAAATTAACTTAACTTTTGTGTGGCCGTGCTTGCTTTCTAAAAGACACACCGATCACGTTGAAGTATTTTTTATTTCTCTAAGTAACCCTAACTGGTGTCTTACAAGTATCTGTATAATCAAGTTACAGTAATCCTTGAGGTCATTGTAATTTGAATTTAAACAAGAGTTTCAAAGTAAAGGAGCAGAAGTTGTAATACATATAGCCAAATTGTCAGATATGGAAGCTACAGGTTTAGATTGCAGATTTTTGGAGTTATGATAGAAGTATGAGTAATGTTCTAGACACAAATGTGCATCAGTGGACAGAGGCATTAGCATCTTGTTATGCCATCAGGAGTCTGCACAACAGTCACTCTTCAACAAGGATACAATTGACAATAGAATTCACACGAGCATAACACAACACTGTTGTTTTGTATATCCTTGTAATTGATACTATGTACAGATGGGCAAAACTCACCAATGATTATAGCAGTTTGGCCTAGAACTGAACATAGTTGCCTTGATAACATATTGTTGAAGTTGCAGAGGACAAAAGTGTTAAGATTCTGAGATTTAGATCTTTTATTGATAACAGAGATGCAGGAAGAACAGATCTACAGTGATCTTCTACAACGACATTGTTGAGGTTTGCTGTGTATTATCAGAATGCTGAAGATGGTGGTATTGCTGTCTTTGTATTTTGTTATAATGTATGATCATTGATGTATGATTATAAATTAGAATTTTAAATTTATTATTTTATATGATATTAGAAATTTAGATAATGATATTCATATCAATGATCATGCTTTGCAGCTTTTCAATTCAAACCAAATTGTCATAGTGGACTCAATTAATAAATTATATTTTATATTTATAAGTTTTTAAGACCCTAACGCTCCCCCACGTTTCCTAAAAAATGGTGGGGAGCTTTTGCATAGGCCGCTCCCGCGCCCCCTCGCTCCCTCGTCCTGGAACCTTGGTGGAACATTGCAATATAGAGGTTGTCAGTAGCTGCAAACCCATCCAAACATAAACATGCAGACATGTAGTGATGGTATTGTATTAGCCTGCCACTGCATACCTATATTAAGGAGAGCAATATTAGCTGATTAAAAAACATGGTTGTGTGACAATGATATGAAACTTTACCTAAATCTATAGACATGTTCGGAAGACTAGAGGAACCAAATAACAAGGCTTTTACAAACAGGTACGATGCTATGTGAAAACCCTCTCACCAATTTTGATTCTAGGGATATTTTTCAGAGTAGCATTTTGATTATGTTGGTTGATAGCATTTCAGTTTTGGATCACGCTTTGATGTTCGAAAAAACAAGCCCTGTACAGTTTTCACAGTTTACATAAAGGTATCTTGAGCCTCGTTCAAGCTAGTTCTTTTAGCAGTATATGGTGCTTCTTATTATCGGATTGGCAAATTAACAATCTGTGGTCAAAGGAAGGAGCTTTTGCCAAACAGATCAACAACAACGCGCAGAATTGGCACTTAAACGCCTAAGACTGAATCAAACTTTATAGTGAAATCATAGTGGTACACTAGGACACTGTGTTCGATATGAAAACATAAGAAGATTGAAGGAGGCCTAACTTACTACTGCTTGAACTCACAATTCTAATCTTACTACTGCTTGAACTCAAAATTCTAATCTGTATTTAGGTCAACACATGACGATCAATCAAAACAAAAGACAGGAAGCATGTACCCAAGACAAGGATATTGGACGTATACGGGAAAAGGTATTCAATTTTGTTCGATCTATTTATTCAATCATATTTATTCCTGAAACCAGGGTGAAGCATCTGAGTTACAAATATTTAAAGGTTGATGACCTTTTGTCCAATTCTGAATACCACAAGCACATCAGATAAATTTAGGCCATTTACTATTCAGTCAATATAGACACACGCAACCAAGGATCGATTCCGAAGATTTCCATGTTTGTCAAAGGGCAGAAGCTCCTTTGTCATACACTATAATCTAACATGTTTTCCTCTTCTGTTTTTACTAGAAATGGAGAACAAAAACAACACGTACCTCGCGAGTAATATGCTTGACATAGTATACCAGAAAAAGCATTATCGCCCACAGCAGAAGGAGCATCAAGTTGCTACATGTTGAAAATTTCGAGATCTGCGGCAGACCCAGAATAATTCTATTAAAAACCCTGCGATACAAAACCCTAGAGGAGGATGATTCCTCGAACTGGAAAACCTACCTTCTTGGCCACGGATGTGCGGTATTTTCCAGAGCGTAAGCAGACGGAACAGTGGCAGTGAATGCTCCTGGCCTTCTTCCACGCCGCATTCGCCACTCGATGGATAGTGTATGGCACCAGCGATAAGACCATAATCGCCAGTATGAAGATCGGAAACAGAGAACTGTTCTCCTCCGCTGTGTTCCCCATCTCACAAAAAAAACAATCACAATCTAGACACCCGCAACAACTCGAATCAAATCAAAGGACGGGATCTCCTTCCTGGGAACAGCAACGCACAGATGAATAATTTGGGTTGCAGATCGATCAAACTGATCAAGTTCACAAGTTTGGCGGAGTCCACGGCCCAAAACACAACCTTGATGTACAAAGCCACGAACCGAAGTGCTTCCGTATGTATAGGAACTTTCTCCTTGGGCGTTCAATTCTGAAGGAAAAGTCCTTAGGTTATTATATGGACGCTTTGACTCCTTTTCCTTACGAAGGATGCATGCGATATTGCTGTGACTTCTTAAAGAAAGGCAGGGTGCATGGGAAATGGAAATTGTTGGTGGTTCAATTAGCAGGGTATTTATGTGTCTTTAAGTTTATTTAATTATTGTTTATTGGTATTTTTAAAGTTATTATTACATTTAATTAATGGACTGCACAAAAAAGTTGTTTTTTTTTTTATCCTTTAGGCTTGATCTTTGGGTTGAGGAGTCGTGATCTTGGGGCATTTAAGTTGTTAAAGTCACCCGGGGATCACACCCAACTTGGGCACACCAGCCCTTAGGCTTGATCTGTGGGTTGAGGAGCCGCGATTCAGGGGCATTTAAGTTGTCAAAGTCACCCTGGGATCACACCAAGCCTGGGCCACACCAACCCTTAGTTGACTGGATTTTTTAGCATGTCTCCTCCCCCTAGCATAGGGCACAACCACCCCGCGTGAGGTTTGATCCTAGGTCGCCTTGTTGACGAGGTCCTTCCTCAATCGGTTGCGCTAGTGGGACTTGACAATTTAAAATTTACTTATATTGTATTAATTTATTTTTTATATGTTTAAGTTTTATGGTAGTCATTATTTTGTTAATCATTATTTGATTATTAAAGTTTACGAATGTATATATACTCTATCTTATTTTAAATTTAAACTTGTGATTACTAATGAGGAAGTATATATTCTTAATCATTAGATCTATTCTTGAGAATTTTTAAAGGAAAAGTTCCAAATGATGCAACTATTTGCAACAAAATTGTGGCTTTTTCTTGGAATTTTATGTATCTGAAAAGAAAATTCATTAATTCTTGTTAAAGTTTGAGGACTATTTCAACTTGGACTTTCTGTTTTGACTAGATGTCAGCTTTGTTACAGCTTTAGTCATTCAATGTTTTTTTCAAAAAATTGGGACATATGTTTATGTGTACAGAAGTTGTTATCATTTTTGTTAGGTTGGAACTTGTATCATTTTGATATGGGGTTAGAGTGTAGAAAAGTGTTTAGAAAGTTTAGAAAATTGTTTCCTTATAGCTATTTCACTACAAGAAGCCATATTTGGTCTTTGGAACTTGAATATGTATGTAACTTTGATTTTATCTCATGAATAGCAAGTTATCGTGTTTTCTTCTTTGTGGACAAAAAGAAAACATTAGAGCTAATCCAATTGTATCATCATGCTCACTCAAGTTATAAATCCATTCAATTCAATTTCTTATATTGTAATTATGGTTTTAGTTTTTCCATGTGTTTTATAATTTTTTTAATTTAATTTTTCAATGTGATATGCATAATGTTGATTATGTATAGTTTAGAAAAAAGATGTATTATAAGTATCAAGTATTTATATGTTTATTAAAAATTCACTAGGCTATAAACGAGTTATGCTAGGTTTTTGTTGATCAGATGGTTTTTTCTACAACAATCCTGACATCCTTTGCAGATCCTGACAGTTTTTCTCCTCAATAGCTCGGTCGTTCATCTTCATTGGTTATCTGACAGTTCTAATGGCCTCCTCCCACCCCCAACCCCTCCTACTGTAACGTCACGGCCAAGGAAGCTTCTGTAGGTTGTCGTGGCTTGCCCTCCACCTCTCTTGCTACTTCATCAGGTCAATCGACTCTTGGAAGATAGGTTAATGCTCCTATATTAGGTGTGGCATGGAAAAGTACGTGACGGAACCATTGCCTCCCTAAGGTAGCTAAAACCCCACGGTATGAGGTGCAATCTTACTCAATCTGACAATCAAGGTAAGGATGCTCGAGATTCCTCTGTCAAGAAAAGGAAAAATCCTTAGAATTATGAAGATAGCACCCCCCCCCCCCAAAAGGATCAAAAGACTATGGAGTTTGAAACTTCTAATATGTAGCAATCTTCCCATATCAACAGTAAAGAGCACATGGAAAACGAAGCCACAAAAAATTCAAAAGCTCATGCACAAGCACTTGTAGTAATGCTTCATGAGCTAAAGAACCAAAACCCTAGGATCGTCCCGGAGTTGAAGCTCGTCCAGCTACAACAAACTCTGCTCAAAGTCCAAAGCAGCGCAATCATCACCAAGAAAGTGCCCCCTCTCGATAAAGGAACCTCAAGAACACAAGTGTATAGATCTAAAGCTATTAACAAGTCCTATAATGATGGAAATTGAAAAATAAGGAAGACCACCCAGGAGTTGGTTCAATAAGCTAGTGATTTCTTGGCGAATTTAGGTAAATTCCAATGGTTATCCAAGATATTTTCTCCCTTTCCCACCCCTCCTCAATGAAGATCTTCTCTTGGAATATTAGGCATTTGAATGGCAAAAGAAAACACGGGCTCATTAAGGATTGAGTTAAAAAGGAAAAGCCCAGTATAGTAATCTTGTAGGAAACCAAGTGTACTTGTGAAAGAATGGAAATGCTCTCTCAAACAATCTGGAAGGGGTACCATGTCTAAGTATCTTTCTGCAAGTAGCTCAGTCAATGACCTCTTTGTCCTTTGCAACCCTCTAGATGTTTCTTTCCAAGACTGGCTGGCCACCCCTCGAATTCTTACGACGAGGATACAACTAGTAGATGTTAGTGACACATGTTCTTTCATAGTAGTCTATGGAACGTCATTAGTGGTTGAGAAGAGGAACTTTCTTAATGGTCTCTCCACCCTTTGCAATCTTCGTTAGGCAGATCCTTACATAATTGCGGGGGGGGGACATCAATATGATTGTATCCCTGGAAGAAGAAAAAAACAACAAGATCCGCAGATTAGACACTAAATCAACTATCTTCAAGGAAAAAATCAGGGCTATGCACACCATAAACATCCTATTGTTAATGGGATGCACACTTAGAACAATAAGTGAGGCAACCAACACCAAATTCCCTGTATGTTGGATCAATTTCTCATTTTGGAGGATCTACTAGAGAAAGACTTGTTCATGGAAGCATCAATAACACCCCGCACTAGTTCTAACCACTAGCGTATTATCGTAGAGTTGGACTTCAAATCCTCCCAAAAGAACCATCTGTTCATATTTGAAAGTTTAGATCCCACCTTTGTGGAAAAATTCAAGGAATGGTGGAAACAAATTGAAACCCCTAGTGGCTCACAAATGTACAACTTTCAGCAAAAATTAAAAATCCTCAAGGCCCATATCAAGAAATGGAACCACGAAGAATTTGGAAACATCTTTGAGGGAAAATCTTGGCTTGAAGCTCAAATGGGAGAGGTCCAAAAATGATGCATCAACGAAAGTCATTCCCCATAGTTAAATTAGCTCAAGGCTAATCTAGTAGCCCAGTTAGAGCAAAGGTGAATACAAGAGGAACTCCTCTGGCATCATAAATCTAGGATTAATTGGCTCAAAGTTGGGGAGTGTAACACTTGTTTCTTCCACAAGTCCATGCTGCAACATCGACATCACAATTGACTCTTCTTCCTCAATGGATCTAATGGCCATAGGTTCACTTCTCATGCAGACATTGAAAGGGAGCTCACCTCTTTCCATGGTTATCTATTAAAAGAGCTAATTCCCCATCGCCTCGTCGCCATAGAAAAGATCACTTAATATATCCCCAACTTTGTCAGTGATGAGAAAAATGTGACCCTTATGCAAGAGAACACCTTGAAAGAAGTCGAGGAAGCAATTATGAGTCTTCCCAAGAACAAAGCCCCAAGTCCTGACGACTTCGCCTCTGACCTTTTTCAGGTCTATTGGGCTTTCTTATGTAAGGATATTTTAACTCTAATGGAGGAATCGCAGTGCTCCCAAACTGACCTCAAATCTTTTAATGCTAGTTTCCTTACGTTGGTCCCCAAAGTTGCTCAAGCCACTAAGCCTGGTGCCTTCTATCCCATTGCTTTGTGTGATGTTATCTACAAAATTATATCAAAAATCATTGCTAACAAATTGAAGCCTCTTCTCCCTTCATTAATTTCTAAAGAACAATCAAGGTATGTAGAGGGATGGCAATTCATTGATTGAATAGTGGTCACTCATGAACATATTCACTCAATGAAGAAGCTCAAAAATCAAGTATGGTGATTAAATTCGATTTTTCCAAAGTTTTCAATAAATTGAATTGGTTTTATCTCTTCCACATTCTCAAAGCTTTTGTCTTCTTTGACCAATGGACTACTTGGGTCTTGTCCTTGTTCACCTCCCCCTCCTCTATTTTGATCAATGGCTCTCCATCCTCACCTTTCCATGCCTCTCAAGGCATAATACAAGGGGACCATCTATCCCCTTTCCTCTCTGTCCTAGTTGTTGAAGGGCTTGGTACCTTAAAATTGTTACTCTCATAGGCATGATAAAAGGCATTAAACTAACCATCCACCTAGATCCCATTACCCATCAACAATTTGTGGATGACACCATGTATATAGGCCAACCCATAGTCCAAGAAGCTCTGGCCCTCAAACAAAATCTTGATGACTTCATGGCCACCTCTGGCACCTCCATCAATCCTTCAAAATCACAAATCTTATTTTTCAACACTCATACTGGTATCCAAAACCATTTGGCCCATCTCTTGGGCTTCCAACGGGCTCACCTTTCGGTCATCTATTTGGGTGCACCTCTGGTGGACAACTCTCTAAAAACCATACACTGACAGGACATTTTGGACAAGCTCACTTCTAAGCTCGACAATTGGACTTTTAGATATATTAACATTGGAAGTCATCTTGTCCAACATAAATCTGTGTTGTAGGCTTTGCCCATATATCTCATCTTAGTTCTAGTAGCACCTAAAGGGGTATTGTTCTCTATTTGCAAAATCTTTCATTCTTTCCTCTGGGATTGTGCCTTCAGGAGAAATAATGGGCATTGGTGCCTTGGGAGAAATTTTATTTTCTAAAGCATTACGGGGGATTAGGATTGAGGGATCCATAGCAACTCAACAAAGTGATGGGTACAAAATTGTGTTGGAGATTGCTTCAATACGGTGAGGACATATGGGAAGCAAACTGGAACGAAAAATATTACCTAGGCATGAGTCTTGTTTCTAAGCTTCACCCCATAGGATGCATTTAGGGCTCTTCGATCTGGAATTTGGCAAATCAAAACAAGGATCTAATTCAAAAGCATACCTTCTAGGAACTACATAATGGGGGCCCCTCTAGATTTTGGGAGGAATCATGGCAACAACTCCCCCCTTGAAACCAATCATCCAATGCCCCTTGCTTAAAACTCTCTTAGTCGACAAAAGCTTTTTGTAGGTTGCGCATTGCTAGAAGGACCCTACCAGTGACTTGCCTTGGAGGAATTAGAAAGACATAGATGATTGGGGATTTGTCATCCCTTGGGAAGAATTGAATTTACTTTCTCAACAATTGCAACATAGGGAAATCCCCATTCTCACTAGAGCGGATAAGATTCGATGGGGATATAGGCCAATGGGACTTTTCACTATAAAAGAAGCCTATTATTTATCAATTGTTGAAGCTTATAAAATTTGGGTGGTTATTTGGCATGGGAATCTTTGGACCAAAATTCCACACTTAGTTGAAAATGCAACAAGAAAATCCTAATTTAATTTTGTCCTTGAATTAAATTGTAATTCCACATCTCATGACAACTTGTAATAGTTAACTAAGTTAATTTGACTTAGTTGGCTCTGTTAATTTGAGTTGAGGCTCTAACTTGAGTCCTGTAGACTGTCTCCTACATTTTAGGAGCCCTGGTTGAGTTTATTTTGAGTTGTAATTATTTAATTCAGTCTAACAGAGTTAAAGTCAGTTAAACTAGTTCCAACTCATGGAGGAATTAGTGGGAGATCCAGTAGTGGGGTGTAACCTGCAATAGTGGGGTATAACCAACACTGATCAACCAGTAAACTGAAGATTTACTCATAATTAACTCATGCATGTCAGATCAGAGAAAAGCCTAATTGAGATTGGAGTTCGGGGATAGTGTACTATCAATTGTATAATCATTTGAATTGTATAGTTGGTGCATGTAATCAAAGAAAGGCCTATGAGGATTCCGCAATTCATATTTATGGAATGTCCCAATTAAATATGGGTTAATTCCCAAGGAAACTGCGCAAGGAAATAGGAGCTTGGCATGCAACAAAATTGGCTAAGTATTGGCTTGATCTTGTCGGTGAAGCAGTGAGATAGATAAATATAATGTAGAGGCTTCTCAAGCTTGAGCAAAGCATTGTAATCTTCTCATATTTTCTAATTAATGCAATATACAGATAGCAAGGGTTTTTAGTTGTGGCTTTCCCCAAAAAACTAGTGTGTTATGTGTGATTAAATTCTTTCTCTTTTATGCTTTGTGATTTCATCGATCGTTTATTGTTTCCACTGATGAGAAGAGTAGGTTCAAGTCAATTGTTTTAGCATATTACAATTTGCAGTTTGAATCTACAAGGAAATTCTACACACTTCCTATGGTTTTTGGCACATAACATAACTCTAATGTGGGATTGCCTCTAGAAACGGGGATTTGGAGGTCGCTCCCTTTTCTATATTGATATGGATGATCAATAGAGAGCTCGTCACATCTTTAATGACTACTCCTTTGCTGACTATCAATGGACTAGACTCACCATGTTGTTCAGCAAATCAGATCGTCAACCCTCCCAAACCATCCTTGAAATCATTTCCTCCTGGCGTGTTGACACTTTCAAAAGCCACATTCTAAATTGATCTTGGTACCTAACACTCAGTTTCATCCTCTGGTCTATTTGGAAGGTGTTGATGTTTTTCGAGGTTAGGTGTTGCTTCGACACCACATTAACATTTTGAACTTCTCAACAGCTAGTAAGAAGTAACAGGAACATGATCCCAAAGTTTATAGCTGCGCAAGTAGGGGTTAAGTCCACGCCAATATTGGCACAACTCAACCCTCTCGCGTATCAAAAGAGTCACAACTAACTAGAAATGATCCAACAACTAGCAACCTTGAAAAAAAAAAGCAAACAAACAAAAAAACAAAAAACCCCAAATTGTTTACAGGAGTAGCAAATTAATCAGCGCTCTAAGGTTTTGACCTTAGAGTACTGTAGAGCTTCAGCTACGTTTCACTTAGAAATTGAAGAAAAGAAATTGACTACCATATCCTTTTATGCAAGAACAATTAAATGCATCTTACCTCCTTCCACATAAAAATCAAATGTTCAAATGCTTAATGATTGATTTAATAAGTGGAGATATATAGATATAGATATATATATATATATATATATATATATATATATATATATATATATATATATATATATATATATATATATATATATTTATTTATTTATTTATTTTTTCTAAGTAAAATTAATCTATTGATATAGGCAAAATGTACAAGGAGGCTCCGGCCTCAACGGTGCTGGGTCAATGGAATGACCATTCTATTCTTCCAAACTTGAAAATGAGACTGCCCCAGAAGGGGAAACCAGTCCCGGCCCAAAATTGAAAAGTTTCAGCTGCCCACGTAGGGGCTATAGTTCTCATATACAAAAAATTGGAGTTAAGACTGAGTAAATCAAAACTGGATTCAGACTTGACCATGTTTAGTCGACCAGTGGGGACAAAATTCCAAGCTATTACAACCAAGAAGGAAAAAGACTGTAAAAAGACTAGAGAGGATGCAAAACAACAAAAGTCAGGTGACAAAGCTAAACAAAACTCGGTTATTGCTCGCCACGTGATTTGGCGGCCAGCTGCTTGGTTTCCTCGGTAGGTTCCTCCTCCACAACCGGACACCACCCGTAGACTTCAGAACCTGTGTATTTTGCATGTCTGCCACCTGTGCTGTCATCGAGTTGAATGCCCTTATCCTTTTGGTGGGTTTCATTTTCCATAGTTCGTTGATTGCTGCTTGAGGGGAGGTCCTTATTTATTGTCAGAAGTTTGGAGCTTGGCTCCCCTGGTTCGAAATTAAAAGTAGGAACTTGGCTAAAATCCTTGCTGGACGAAGGTTTTGAATTGGACCCAGAGAATTCCTTGAAGCCCATGGTGATGGTGACCATAATTCTTGGCTTGTTCAGGGTGCTTTGGAATTGGAAGTGAGCTTGCTACGAGGAGGCATTGGTCGCTGCATGCAGGGAGATGCTTCCAGAGAGACGTGCCTCGCTGAAGCTAGTTCTTCCTGGCCCACTTCTCGTGTTCGGATATCTGCCATGGGGCTGGGATTGGAGAGGGTAGGGGACAGGGAAACTGAAGGGGAAGAAGAGGCGGAGGGGGGACGTTGGCCGGCTCACAGAGCACCACCACGATTGCCTTTGTGCCTGCTGCTCAATCTGTGGTGATATCTCATGGGGTTAATGGAGAGAAGCTCCACGGGAGGAAGAAGACGGGGTTCCGCTGAATTCACAGGCGTAGCAGAGGAAGGAGATGGGAACTCAGACCGCTGATGGCAGAGAGGGGATTGGGAGTGGTGAATACCATTACCCAGGTCTACACAACATAATAATCTGCATCTCCTTCCAGTAGTAGTGCGGAGGCTCGGTTCAGAGACGGAGGGAGGACAGGAACAGTTGAGGGGTTGAATGGAGCTGGGTGGAGTCTCCTGATCCATATTTTGGGAGTTGTCGGGAATGTCTTGGAATTCCTAGGTGGTTAATGCTGCCAGCCTGAGAGCCATTATTTGCTTTGTAATCACACAAGCGGTGGCACACATGGCTATACGGATGGGCCGCCTGTTTGCCCACCTGCTTGTGCACCATAAATGCCTATCTACCACCCGCATCCGGGGAAGTGGAGATATATATTAGATATTAATTGATTCTCTTATTTAATAGTTTAATTGTTGCTTATGTATGTTTATGTTTTTAAATTAGAATCTTAGTCATTAATGTATAGCATGTGATAGAGTTGTTAGTGAATAAGATTCTTTAAACAACAATTAATTATTAGGACATGTTGTGGTCAATTAACAATTCTTTAAAACTAAAACATAAACGAGTATACACAAAAAGTGAAACAAAGTTAAAAGAAGTAGGACTACAAAATAAAAGAAACAAAAGAAAATGTTAGACACCTAAAAGTTAATATAATAATCAACACATTATTTACAAAAGTTAAGGTTAGCATAGAAAAAGTAAAACAAGGTAAAATGCACCAAATTTACATAATATCGCATAAAACATATATATTTCATAAATTACGACGGTAAAAAGGGAAATGACACATTTATACAAAGAAAAAGAAAAAGTAAATTAAAACATAATTGAGAAGACATAAGCCCAAATGCGAGAATAGTCACTGAGGCGGGATATGACTAGCATAGGTAATATTTTTTATTGTGCTTTCAACATCTAAGTATATCTCTGATAGGATGGAATATGTGTGAGAATGAGAAGGTGATACATAGTCAAATTTAACTGATCAATAGGGAATAAGAAGATCGTATCTTGCAAAACTGTCAGGTAGTTAATACCAACTTTAATGATAATAACAGTGGAAGAAATGCAAAATAAAGATCTTTACCTTTGCTCAATTGTCAACCAGTTGAGATCTGCATTCATGTTCTAGGAAGCACTTTGAAAGGCAACCCGCAAACCAACAATGACGCCATACAAGCAAAGATCAATGCATGAAGAAGGAACTGGAAATAAAAGAA
Source organism: Pinus tabuliformis (assembly GCA_031772625.1). NCBI lineage: Eukaryota > Viridiplantae > Streptophyta > Pinopsida > Pinales > Pinaceae > Pinus > Pinus tabuliformis. The sequence goes on along the minus strand of CM062809.1, from coordinate 216,201,018 downwards.
AGAAACCTCATTTGCTTGTCATGCTCTCACTCACAAATACGTGAGCATATGGGTATGAAAGTGGGGACCCCCCTTTTTGTGTTCAGAAGATGCTTGCTTTTTATATATCTTTTAAGGCAGATGAATGGTTGTAGTGTCCTATCTAAGGTGCTAGACTAGGCTATATTTATTATCGACCAGGATGCGTAGACTTAGAGGCATGCGTCTACAGTATATAGACATAAAGGATTATTAGCTAAGTGGTTATGATGGTAGGTCACAGGACTTCTTTACGGAAGGTTGAGGTGTGTCACCTATCACCCAAACACTTAGGTCACTTAGTTAATCTACCTAATTACAACACTGTCATTCAATTCATTTACCAAATTAAAACACTGTGTATCACTTCAAACTAAGATTTCAATCTCCTTACAGAGACACTATGCATAAAACCCCTGTTCAGCAAATACTCAGCATTCACTAATATTCATGCAAGATAAAGACATACGGAAATCATAATCATACTTTGAAATGATAACAGAGTTCATGACATTGCTTTAAAAGACAACAAAGGATCGAATCCCTTACAGGATACGATTCACGATCTCAGTGATGAACTGTTCAGGCATTATCATAAACATCATCCATACGCATTCTATTGAAATCGAAAACCAATCTTAATTGATATGCATATCATTTAATACCCTAAGTTGCGAATAAAAAGAAAATGACAGTATACCAGTTTAACGCAGGGCTCGTCCGCGTTCCAGAGGTATACTGGACTGTGATCAACCGATTATAAAATCAACGCAACAAGGAAAAGATCGTGACTGCAACTGTGTTCTTAATATTAAGTTCAAACTCTGTTTTTCAAACGATACAATGATAACCAACTACTAACTACACAGAACTGTGTTTACATATGTTTTTACAACCCTTTCATTTCGAAAACGAATGTACATTCATGATGTGGCTGTTGCCGCTTTTACCATGTCGTGATTTTTAAAATGTTTCTATCCTAAACTGATTTCAAAAAGGAACAAAACTAAATCAATTTAGAATGCTATGATGTTGCTGCCTTTGTCGCCAACATGCTATACTTTGACCATCGTTGACCGCGCATGTAGGAGGGTCGGTTCTGCTGTAGGATAGGTATTCGTCCATGCTTGGACATTCTACTTTTCATCCCTACCCTTCGCTCTAGCCTAGCTGTCATGCCACATGTCAAACAATAAACCAATTACAGGATGTTGGAACTTCCTGTAGTCATTTTACCAAAAATTCCTAATTCTTTAACATAAAACTCCTAAATCAATTTCAATGCATTTTAATAACTATAGTACTATTAACTAATCAATTTTCAAGGGATCTAAGAGATGTATGATGGAAAGAGGTAGGCAAATGATATGTTTTAGGAGGAAAAAGGAGGTCATGGGATGGTACCAACATCTCTCCCCGACTTAATGAATTAGCATGTTCTCATGCTAACCCCGAAGTGCTTCCCTTGAACTCTGTCCCTGCCTGGACCTCTGCTGCCTTTAGCAATGTATCCACATTCTTTTTCACCTGGGCATCTTTCTCACCATGGAGCTCCTGCTTTAATCTTTTGTATTTTTCTTTGAGGGTCTTCTTCTGGTTGTACCACTTAGTGGTCCATTTACAAATATCCGTTTGCTCAACCTCAAGTTCACTTATTCGCTCCCTTAACTTTTCATTCTTCTGTTGAGTCTCTTTACTCTGTGTTTGGAGCATCTCATTTTCTTTCTTGATAACTTTTTCTAGCATATTAGCCTCCATGAGTTCTTCCTTTAATTTCTCAATTTGTTTCTCCAGTTTCTTCTGCTTCTTAATGGGAGGTGGTGAACCTTTTTCTTGCCTGTTATTGCTTTCAACCTCTATATCAGCTCCTGGTCCTGGTTGTGAGTGGTCACTACTCTCAACATCCATTAGTATAGGTGGATTGGATTCAAGCTGGTCTTCTTGTAACTGGGCTTTTGGTGCTCTCCTTGTTCTTCTTGAATAAGTGGTGAAAATTTTATCTTGCTCTGCCTTCTGAGCATCCTCTTTTCTCATTTTCCTAGTCCTTATGCTGCTCACAGGTGGAGGTACCTTGCTTGCTTTGGATACTGGGATCTCTTCATCGATATCCTTCATGAATCCTGAGTTCTCCTGCAACTCTTCTTTGTCTTCTTCATCTTTAATTTGGTTAGCAGCTAAGAACTCCTTCCACGTTTTCCCTCTTCTCTGCAATTCATGCTCAATAAGAATTTTAATTAAGCCAAAGTGATATAGGCTCTTGTCTTCATTTCCCTTCTGCTTTTGGATGGTCTTCGGCATCTTGGTTAGGCTTTGTAATAGAAAATATGGTAGACTGATAACACACTGCCTTTTCAAGTGTAGCAGTAGTTTAATATGGTATAGATAGACAATACTGTAACGGCCTTCGCAAGTTACGAATTTTTGGAGAATATAGACCATCTCGTCCCAGGGATGCATCAACCAACTCCTTGGGACGCCTTTCTTCCAATTAATTGATGAGACTCTGGATCTAGACATAAATTGAGTCCATGAATTCTATTTAAATTGCTTTGTCTTAAAGTACTTCTCCCCTTCTGGGCTGATCCCTATTGACTGGGCTATGGTGTCTTCCGAAACCCTGAATGAGAAATTACCTATCAGGGCTTTCTCTCCATTGAATGTGAAAGCGAATTGTTTGGTAACCTCTTCATTACTTCCATGAAATTTCTCTAAAAAGGGCAACCACTGTATCTCTTTGAGAATTGAAATGCAATCTTCATGATATTGAGAACTATCGAACATGCTCGGCTCGACCCTATTGGTCATTTTGGCAGAGGGTCGTGCTCTAACTCTTCTCTGTTTATGTTTTGCAATTTCAACAAAGAAGTTTCAATTTGTTACCTGGTGGTGTCGCTTCCTTAATATCCAGTATGATGCTCGGTTGACTGTCTTGTGACTTTGGTGGGAGTCGAAACCGAATGGTTATATTTCCCTCTTGTGGCGCTCACTGCTTTCAATCCTTACTATGGAAGTCACAGGAGTCAAATGCCAGCGTGAAATAACTGAGAATGATGGTGAAATAACCAACTACACTTACTTCATAGCGTATTCATCTTTTGGAATAGAGGAATGGCTGTACCGCTTGTATAGATGCCATCATAGGAGCGTTGGAAGCGTATATGCAATACTAGGGTATGATTTCAGGGAGTCCTCTGAATCATTTGGCTACGTCGGGTGGTGGAATCATAATTCGGCCGTGTGGGATACAATGAATAGGCCCGCTTTAACATTTGTTTCTTTCCTTTTAAAAAAAAAAAAAACAATTCACCACGTGTCCTGCTTCTATTGGTACTCGGCCAAATGGAAGATGTTGGTATGGCTGTAGGATGCGATTGGCATAACAAGGTTGATATGAAAAGGGGTAATGGATTTAGAGGTATGAAATAGGTTGGAGTATGAAAGATGATAAGAATCAGTGAGATAAGGGATGATGGAAAATGTAGTGTCCTTGAAATCGATAATAACAGTCACAGTGATTAAATTTAACATTAAAAATTAATCTAAGAAATTAAATGTTAAGAATAAGGAACACATTACACTTTTGTTGGTTGTTGTTGCATTGGCATGCTGAGTAGGACTAGTCTCTTTTGACTATTCTTTGCTGTTCATAACAGGTCCCCTGAGATAGATTCGAATGTAACAGGTCCCTCTGAGATCCTGAAGATGTTCATGCACCTCCTTTGAAATCCGGAGAAAGAATTATATGTATACAGGTTCCTTGAGCTTGGGTATTTGATGGAGTCTTGGCGCTCAGCAACCTGTGGATCCTTGTAAAAACTTGATGAAGCTTTGTTGAAGTAACCCTGAAGTAACAGTCTCTTAACAGGTCCCTTTTATGTGTCTTAAACAGGTCCCATTACTGCTGGTGTTGGTAGCATGGTCTTCTGGACAGAACAGGTCCCCCTGCATAATGTTTATAACCAGGTCCCTCTGAGATAAAATAATGACAAAACAACTTCTTTATTGAAATCTGGAATGCTGGAACAAACTGCTTTGGAAATTTACAGTGAGGAGATGAGATAAGAAATCTTTAAGAATTTACAATGGAGAGATAAAAGAACAAAATGCTGATGCTTCTCTCCCCCACTAAAGTTTTGACTTGTCCTCAAGTCATTATTCAATTGATAAATCAAATAGTGAACAAAAGAAAGAGAATTCTTACCCGCCAACGAATTGGTTTTCAAGTAAGAATTCGGGGTTAGAGTGTGCCAGAGTCTGGTTTTCACATCTAACCCAGTGTTATTATATATATATATATATATATATATATATATATATATATATATATATATATATATATATTATATATTTTTTTGTTTTGTTTGTTTTTTTTTTTTAATTTCTTTTTGAATTTCTAAATTGAAAGGAAATGAACTAAGGCAGGGATACTACAGCTGAGGGTTGCAATATCTCAACCTCTCTTTGTTGAGATACTGTTTGGAGAAAATCTTGCTTGCTGATGGGCTTAGTGTATAGTTTCAGGCGATGACCATTGACAGTAAAGGAATGACCTTCTCCATCAATAGTTTTGAGCTTGATTGAACCATTGTCGTAAGCCTGAATAATTTGGTATGGGCCCATCCAATGGGTGGTAAACTTGCCTTTATGATCTCTGAATTTAGAGTCAAAAAGTAAAGCTCAGTCACCTTCCTTGAACTGCTTCTTCTTGATATGTGCATCATGCCACTGCTTCCTTTGTTTTTGCATGAGGATTATGGTTTCCTCTGCTTGCTGCCTCATTTCATCCAACTGGTTTAACTGCTGAATTCTTTCTTGTTGTGCTTGGTCCAAGTCAATTTGCAAATCTGGAGCCAGTTTAAAAGTATGTATTTGAAACTCAATAGGAAGCATTACCTCTTTTCCATACACCAACTGATATGGTGTAAATCCTGTAGTATCCTTCCACGTAATTCTGTAAGCCCAGAGTGCATCTTTGAGCTTCTCTTCCCAATTCTTCTTGTTCATTGCCACAATTTTAGCAATGATCCCTTCCAAAGTTTTGTTTGTGGATTCCACCTGCCCATTGGCCTGTGGATGGTAAGGTGTGCTTCTCCTATGCTTGATTTGGTATTTGTTTGTGATTTCCTTCACTAGTTTTGAGGTGAATTGAGTACCTTGACCAGTCACTATCTCCCTTGGTACTCCATACCTTACAAAAATCTCTTCAAAAAGGAAATTTACCACTGTGTGTTCGGTGGCTCTAACCAGTGCTTTTGCTTCAGCCCAATTTGTGACGTAATCAGTACATACTAAGATGTACTTCTTACCATTGGAGGTTGGGTTAATGGGTCCTATAAAGTCTAGAGCCCATTTTTCAAATGGCTCTAGGTGAACTTGGGGCTGAAGGGGCATCTCGTCTGTAGCTGTTGGCCTGCCCATTCTTTGGCAGCTGTCACAACTCTTCACATACTTCTTGGCATCCTTGAAAATGGATGGCCAGTAGTATCCAAGAGTAAGAACTTTGTATGTTGTCCGCTTAGCTGCAAAATGCCCACCACACGGTTCATCATGGCAAGATTTTAAAATATCAATTATCTCATCATTTCTTACACATCTTCTAATGATCATATCATAACCAGTGTAAAATAAATCGCCATTAAGCCATGAATATCTAGCACTTTGTTTGACTAGTCTCTTCTTTTCCTTTGCAGTAAAGTGTGGAGGTGTCCTTCCTGTAGACAAATAATTGGCCAAATCAGCATACCAAGGATTTACTATGGAAATTGCAAATAAATTTTCATCTGGAAAAGAATCTTCAACCGTAACAACCTCACCTGGATTTTGCAGTCTAGAAAGAAAATCTGCCACCTGATTCTCTTTACCTGGTCTATCTAACACTGTGATGTTAAATTCCTGTAACAATAATAACCATTTGGTAACTCTGCCACTAGTTATTAGTTTATTCATTAAATGTCTAATGGCAGAATGATCAGTATGTACAAAGACCTCATAACCAGTTATATAATGTCGGAATTTATTCACAGCATATATGATGGCAAGTGTTTCCTTTTCTGTGACTGTGTAGTTTGACTCTGCAGGTGTGAGATTTTTGCTAATGAAATAAATGGCATAATTACAAGATTCCTCTTTTTGGCCTAATGATGCACCCACTGCAGTGTCAGATGCATCTGTAAAGATATGAAATGGTAGGCTCCAATTAGGCCCTCTTAAAACTGGTGCGGTTGATAATTTCTTTTTGAGTACTTCGAATGCTTGTTGGCAGTTCTCATTCCAGTTGAAAAGTACATCTTTTGTTAGAAGTTTAAACAAAGGTAAAGCTATTTTACTAAAATGTTCAATAAACCTTCTGTAATAGCTTGCATACCCAAGGAAACTTCTTACCTCTCTTTGATTCTTTGGAATTGGCAAATCAACAATGATCTGGATCTTTGCTGGGTCAACTTTGATGCCTTGAAAAGAAATATAGTGGCCTAATACTATCCCTTCGTTTAACATCATAAAGTACTTTTCATTGCTCAGGGACAGATTAGCTTCAATACATCTTTTCAAAACTCTTTCAAGGTTCTCTAATGCATGTTCAAATGAATTGACGTACACTGAAAAATCATCCATGTAAACTTCAACGCAATCATGAACTAAATCAGCGAAAATAGCTAATACAACTCTCTGAAATGTAGCTGGAGCATTGCAAAGTCCAAATGGCAAAACATTGTAAGCATAAGTGCCCCAAGGACAGGTGAATGTGGTTTTGTCCTGGTCTTCTGAGGCTATCTTGATCTGGTTGTAGCCACTAAAACCATCAAGAAAAGAAAATGATGATTTCCCAGCTAAGGTGTCTAACACTTGGTCAATAAATGGTAGTGGGAAATAATCTTTGAGCGTTGCTTTGTTCAGTTGTCTGTAATCAACACAAATGCGCCACTTACCATTTTTCTTGGGCACTATAACCAATGGGGATACCCACTGACTGTCAGAAATAGGATATATAAAATTAACTCTCAACAGTTTTTGCAATTCTTCTCTGACAATATCCTGGAGCATGGGGTTCATTCTTCTCTGTGGTTGCCTCACTGGTTTGATGGTACTATCTGTATAAATATGGTGAGTGCATGTGTCGGGGTGAATCCCATGCATATCGGTGTAGTCCCAAGCAAAGGCTTTCTGGTATTTTCTCAATAATCGAATCAATTTCTCTTGATGAGATGAGTCTAGGTGATTGCCTATGTTCAGAGTTTTCCCTGGACTAATCTCTATGATCTGACTCTGTGTGTTGGTGATGGATTGAACTGGAAAAATGTCGTGAAATGTGGTTTGCAAAGATTGAATGGTGCATGTTTCCTGAAAGTTTTGGGCTAAAAGTACATTTGCAGCATGATATTGGTCATTTCTCAAATTTTCGGAAATATCAGGTTGAGAAAGGAATAATTCTACCAAATCATTACTGTCTTGTTCTTGGAAATCATAGATTTGGTCAATGCTAAAAACAGATTGTACTTCTTCTTTATCATTGAATTTATCATCAAGCCACAAATTGTTTGTTACTGCTGGTGATTGTGCCGATGGATAAAGAGTGAGTTGTTTTCTTTTGGTCCCTCTTGAAATGATCATGTTGCCCGATCGACATCCTATGAATGCATCAGCAGTCGCTAACCATGGTATACCAAGGATGATAGGGTGCCCTCCTAAATTGGATTTGGGTTGAAGAACCAAGAAATCCACTGGATACTCCCAAGAGTCTAGTGAGACAATTATGTCCTCCAAAATCCCTTCAGGAATCACTTTAGACCTATTAGCTAGTTCTAGAACAATCGTTGTATGTTGCAAATTTATGAGCTGGAGTGTTCTCATGGTTTCAAGAGTCATGACATTTATTGCGGCCCCAAGATCTATCAAAGTGTTTGGAATCTGTATGTTGTTAATGATGGTGGTCACTTTGGGAATGTCAGGATCAACATACTTTTCCATAGAGATGGTATTGGTCATAAGGCCTGCTAAATGTCCTATAACATGAATGGTTTGAGGATCAATCCTTTTTCTAGCAGGCTTCTTGAGGCACATGTCTTTGATGGCTTTAGTATATATGGGAATGTCTTTTATAGCTTGCAGCAGTGGAATTTTTATGTAGACATTCTTGAGTTCATCTAAGACATCAAACTGTGGTATAGACAATGGAGGTTTTATTTGGACCAATCGGTCTGGAAAAGGTGGATGCAATGGTTGCATCTGCTTATCTTTGGTATCATTGTTTGGTTGTCTTTGATTTGTCATTTCATTTTCATTTTCTGTGTTTTCTTCTTGCTTATCTGTTATTGGAGAATCTTTGTGGAGTACCCTACCAGACCTCAAGTTGATATTTTGCAAGGGTAGTGTGGGATATGAAGTTCCCTCTTCTACATTGTAGGCTGGCCTCTCTGCTCTATTATTTGGATTTGGGACAGTTTGAGCAGGAATTTGAGTAGGTCTGGGAGGTTGTGAGTTAGCTGGAAATTGCAGTTGTGGTGGATTTATTGGTGGAGGAGCAGGCAGTGCTTGTTGAGTAGGTTGAGGCTGATAAACAACTTGTTGAGGATACTGTTGATATGGTTGAGAATGTGATGAATACGGCTGATGGTATTGTTGATATGGTTGTGAATATGGTGGGTATGATTGAGGATATGTATGATAGGATTGAGAGTATTGTTGAGACGGTCTCCATTGTTGCTGTGGGTGGTTTTGGTGCTGCCATGGCATGGGTACATTCCATGAATTCTGTGCATACATTTGATCATTTACAGGAAATTGCAAATTTTGATTTGGAAACATACCTTGAGGTGCTGGCCTTGGCTGCCATGGTCTCTTTGTGCCCATGTAATACACGTTTTCCATCTCTGCATTAGCTGCCATATTACAGTTCTGCAAAACCTTAACTTTAGGACAATTAAACATATCATGATGTTCAGTACAGAAAGCACAAACTTGGATGTTTTCTAGTGGGCAGTCTTTTAATGCATGTTTCTTTCGGCATTTTGGGCAGAAGATAGCCATTATCTGATCTTCATCTTCTTGTTTCTTCTTAGCTTTTAGAGTGTCAATTTGGTTCCCTAGGGTGCTTAACAGATCTGTTTTAAACTCTTCTAACAGATTCCCTATTTCAGCCCTTGTGACACTTGCTGAGGCAGATTTTGTGACTTTGGATGACAGGGTTCTTTTTCCCATTTTAGCTTTGCTCCTTGAATACTTTTCGCATAACTCAGCGATTTCTTCAAAGGGTAAGGCAGAAATGTCACCTTTGCCCATCAAGTTAAGATCATCCATGTATTCCTCTCGGATACCTTTCAAGAATATTGTGCGGATCAGATCAAGAGGCATAGTTCGGTGTTTGGATTTTTGTAAGTTGTAGACAAACCGTTCTAAGTATTCCTCTAAGGTTTCATCCTCTTGTTGGCTCATTCTAAAGATATCATCTTTAGAATCTTTGGATCTACAATAAGGTTGATATTTCCTTAGAAATATTCTTCTCATGCCATCCCAATCAACTATAGCATGCTCACCAAGCCTCATGAACCATCTTAAGGTTGATGCCTTTAATGTCGCTGGGAAGAGTCTAAGCCTATGGGCATCATCTGTATAGCCATATGTTCGACATACAATGTCAAACTCGAACAAGAATGAGTCTGGATCTTCCGAAGCCATACCATAAAAGTTTGGTAGCATGGATGGAGGTATGTTTTTCATTTTGATCTCATCATCTTCTTGTGGTTCGTGTATAGGAAACTTAAAAGTTGACTCTTCTTCATCTCTCTGTCCGTGATTTGGTACTGATCCAGCTCCTTCCTCAGCCATTCTAATAGGTCTCTCTGTGTCAGTGTCACTTGTTTGAAAGAGGAGATTAAAGAAATATTGTTCGGTCACTGTGCTACTTTCTCCTTGTGTGGAAGATCTAGGAAAGTGCTTCTTTTGCGATTTATGTGTTAATAAAGTTTGCCTTTCGATGAGAGTAAGTCTTTGTCCTGACTTTTGTTTTTCCTCTAATTCTTGGATGGTGACTTCCTCAGCTGCTGTTGTATTCCCTAAAGAGTCTGCTCCTGATGATGATGGGTTAGTTTTTGGATGGTGGGGGGTTTTTATGAATCTACCCTGATTGTCTCTAAATCTAGACATAAATGAACATGATTTCTAACTGTGTTTTTGCTCATTTTTGTTTATTGAATTTTTTTTCTTTTTAAATCCTTTAAGTACGCCTCCCCGGCAACGGCGCCAAAATGTAGTGTCCTATCTAGGGTGCTAGACTAGGCTATATTTATTATCGACCAGGATGCGTAGACTTAGAGGCATGCGTCTACAGTATATAGACATAAAGGATTATTAGCTAAGTGGTTATGATGGTAGCTCACAGGACTTCTTTACGGAAGGTTGAGGTGTGTCACCTATCACCCAAACACTTAGGTCACTTAGTTAATCTACCTAATTACAACACTGTCATTCAATTCATTTACCAAATTAAAACACTATGTATCACTTCAAACCAAGATTTCAATCTCCTTACAGAGACACTATGCATAAAACCCCTGTTCAGCAAATACTCAGCATTCACTAATATTCATGCAAGATAAAGACATACGGAAATCATAAGCATACTTTGAAATGATAACAGAGTTCATGATGCTTTAAAAGACAACAAAGGATCGAATCCCTTGCAGGATACGATTCACGATCTCAGTGATGAACTGTTCAGGCATTATCATAAACATCATCCATACGCATTCTATTGAAATCGAAAACCAATCTTAATTGCTATGCATATCATTTAATACCCTAAGTTGTGAATAAAAAGGAAATGACAGTATACCAGTTTAACGCAGGGCCCGTCCGCGTTCTAGAGGTATACTGGACTGTGATCAACCGATTATAAAATCAACGCAACAAGGAAAAGATCGTGACTGCAACTGTGTTCTTGATATTAAGTTCAAACTCTGTTTTTCAAACGATACAATGATAACCAACTACTAACTACACAGAACTGTGTTTACATATGTTTTTACAACCCTTACATTTCGAAAACGAATGTACATTCATGATGTGTCTGTTGCCGCTTTTATCATGTCGTGATTTTTAAAATGTCTCTATCCTAAACTGATTTCAAAAAGGAACAAAACTAAATCAATTTAGAATGCTATGCTGTTGCTGCCTTTGTCGCCAACATGCTATACTTTGACCATCGTTGACCGCGCATGTAGGAGGGTCGGTTCTGCTGTAGGATAGGTATTTGTCCATGCTTGGACATTCTACTTTTCATCCCTACCCTTCGCTCTAGCCTAGCTGTCATGCCACATGTCAAACAATAAACCAATTAAAGGATGTTGTAACTTCCTGTAGTCATTTTACCAAAAATTCCTAATTCTTTAACATAAAACTCCTAAATCAATTTCAATGCATTTTAATAACTATAGTACTATTAACTAATCAATTTTCAAGGGATCTAAGAGATGTATGATGGAAAGAGGTAGGCAAATGATATGTTTTAGGAGGAAAAAGGAGGTCATGGGATGGTACCAACAATGGTTTCGATCCTCCTCGATTGGGCGTCAGATGGGTGTTAATGGGTGGTTGCATTCATTTCGTCTATTTTGCAACTATTCAACTCTCTTTTTTTTTAAATAAGTTTTGACAAAGATTTATCATTACTTTGATTACACACGTAAACTCGGTTAACATACTGTCACAATTTTTTGGTAATTAGTTTTCCATCATTGCAACAATTGCGCCAAACAATAATATTTGTATCCCACATCAAACATAAGAAAATCCCACATATAAATAGATAATCATTGCTTGATGGCCTGACCACTTCTAAATTTATTATGTTTCGGCTAAGATTGTCCATCTTTATTTGTATTAGCACATAACTGCGACTATGTGATGATCGTTTTCTGCATATTATCACTCTTATAGAAGCTTCAAAATTTTGAGAATATACCTCTCATGGTCTATAAATATAGGTGTTGTGTAATTTAATTGTTGATTAAATTACTTCATTAAATTATCGACCAAGGTTTGTGAGCTTGTGAAGTGTATGTGCATTGTACATGCTAGGAGTCTATTCCCAATCAAAGAATGAATGCAAAATGTAAATTCAAATTCTATCTATTACTAAACCTCATTAAGTGTATGCATATGTTCTATCTGCAAAGCATTAACTTCAAAACAACTATGCTAATGTTTAGGAATTCAAAACTAATTTAATGAATAATAATTTAAAATTATTCTAATTGAGCATAAATGAAAGTATGTTCTATTGAGCAAGAATCAAAGTCTACTCTATTAAACAAAAATCAAAGATTATTCTATTAAACAGAAATTGAAGTCTAGTCTATTGAGCAAGAATTTAAATCTAGTCTATTGAATGATTGAAATAAGTCTATTCTAATTAACTGGAAATGAAATGAGTCTATTTTAACTTTATGCTACAAAACTTGAACAAAAGGAATCTAACCATGAAAGCAAAACTGAAGTGGAAACTAATTTAAAGAGTAGTGATCAAATCATGAACTGAATGAAATTCGAAATAAAGAGCCTTTATAGATTACTAGTGTGCGCATGCTTAACTTGAACCAATTTGAGCATCCAAGATAAATCTGAGACTAGACATGAAATTAAATCTGAGACTAAGCACGAAATTTAGATAAGTAATCTATGAAAGAAATATTTTTGGTTTATTATCGAGCACTCAACCTGTTACAAAAAAAAGACAAATGAGTAAATTGTGCTTTGAAAACAAAGTATTAAGCATCTAACTATTAGAGACTGAATTGAAATGAATGCTAAAAGGAATGAAAATAAAACAACTACTACATTATCTCACAACTCCATGGGGGCTCTCCTAGTGAGTGTGAAGAAATAGAAACTCAAATCACGGATTAAATCACCAATCACATTCACAATTGTGCCATGAACAAAGTAATTGCATTAACTATAAATAGAGTCTTCTTTCAAAGATTAACAATAATTACAGACTTAACCATTGATGCCTCACTTTCAGATCGAAGCAATTTATAATTGTTCAAGATCTAACAACTTAAAGAGATAAATGTCGAGAAGTAAGTCCTTTATTCGACAACTAAGTTCTAAAATCAGAATAGGAAGTTTGCTCTCATGATTTGCTACTGAAAGAGCAAATCATGAGAGGGGTTTTGATTGACACATCACCAAATGGAAATTCTAAATCTAGATCTCACTTGCTTGATTTCTCCATGCTCGCTGGATGATAAGAATGACTCCTTGAAATTTTGTGCGAGAACAACCTTCTACATTTAGGTTTAACTCTTGATTTTACTGGCCATATTCTCATATCCTTTAGACTTCGAGGTGAGCCTAATAGGTGGATACTTGTGTGGATGACATCTGACATCTGTCCATATGTTCTTCTTATCTTCAAACTCATGAGAACCTATTCAAACTTGGATTTATCTGCAGAAATGTTAGTTAGCTATGAAATCTGCACCTTTCGATAGCTATAGTAATGTTTTAATTGATTTCACAAATAAATCATCGACTATGAGTTGTGAGTGAATTATGCCTTTTATTGTAGTTATGCATGACGTGGATGACCTCATAATTCATGGATGAAACAAAAATGTACACAGAATCGATGAAAGAAAAGGGAAAAAGTTTTGTCAAAATGAGGACAATTCAGAGGTTCAACATTCCCCCACACTAAAGATGTTGCATGTCCTCATGCACAAAATTCCAAAATTGAAGAGATACCTTGTCACTGAACTGCCTTTGATGCTTGGATCAATACATCCAAGTTTGTTGATACTCCTTTTCTCTATACATTTAGTGACCATCTGCGTTTTCTCATCAAAGGCTTCCCTTGTAACCCTTGACTTTATGTCTAAGACCCTTATTATTTGCCTTAAGTTTTTTATTGTTTTTGTACCAGTAGCACATTCTTAGTAACATGGCTTCATTTTGAGCTTTCATTATTTCATTTTCATCTTTGATGTGCTTATTCAGTAGCTCCAATTCATACACTTCTTGTTTTAAGGCATTAACAATCTCTTGCTCCTTATTGATTTTGGTTCAGGGTCAGACATAGGAGCATCATTATGTAAATAATCTTCATGAAATTAAGATTTTAAAGGAAGATTTACCTTTTTATGCACTTCTTTTTCTAAGGTCTTCAAGCATTCATAAACTTGTTTTTGAGCGAAATTGATCTCAGGGGTTTTCTTGCAGGACTTTGATAACATGAAGATTATCCTGATATTTCTATCTCAACATCATTGCCTTCATCGATATCAATAGTCTCTGTTGGTTCCTAGTTCATCTGTTTGCTTGAATTCTTGCTAATCCTTTTGGTTCTTCTAAATTTTTGTTCAGGATCCATTCCTTTATGAATGTTTTTCCTTTTATTGCCTTGCTTTTGTTCATCTCCTATGTTCTCCTTTGATGTCTCTAGTTTTATTTTGCAATTTCACTAACTTCCTTTCTTATAACATTTCCTTTATTGCTTTTCTTCTTAAATTCATTCAAAAATTGACTAAGGGGAACATCATCTTCTATCTCATTGCGTTGGTTTGTTGGTTCATTTACTAAAAAACCCTTGGCTTTGTTTGTTATAGACTCAAGGTTAGAATTTTGAAGAACCCTTCGTCGACTCCTTTTAGTCTTCTTTATTTTCTCTTCTTCACGTGCCTCCACGAAATGATTCCTGGTAAGAAAACTTTGCCAATTATCACCGATGGTTTTTATATGCGCCTATACGAGAATCTTCATTATCCCATGATGATACAGGGCTTTATCAATTTTTCTGGAATCTCTTTATATATTGAAGGCCATCTTTTTAAGACTCCATATTAAATAGTATGGTATATTTAACTCATTACCCCTAATGAAATGCATTAGAATCTTGACGTGATAAAAGAGCAATGTTCCATATATACCTTCACAAGTCAATATTTTTGAAGGACTAATAACAAATTTCTCCATTTAGACTTAAGTGTTGTCGCTAGAATTCACTTTTTGAAAATTGAAACATCCATACTTGGATTGTGCAAGAAGGTCTTCCAATGTTCATCCTTAATTTTTTTTAACCAACTCTTGCCATATCTTGGGAGCTTTGTCTCTTCTACTACAAAGGACTCTGTAATTTTGAACCTTATATCCCCAATCTCAGCTTCAACATGGTTAAATGCCCGAGAAAATGCCTTGGTAACTTCAAATCCATCAATTTTCTCGAAGAATTTAAGCAATCCTGCCTTTTCCAATTGATCTCGGACTTATGGGTAGGCGCAAAAAAAATTACTCCATTTAGTTCATATCAGACAATTACACCCATCATGACAGAGAAATTTGCCTTTGAATTACCTCTTTTGACAGGGAGTGATAGAAAATGGCTAGTGAAATGGAATGGTTAAAATGGAGTGGAACAATGAAATGGATCTGTAATGGCAGGGTTAAAATGAGGTGGATTTGAAAAATGATGGCCGAATTATTGTAAAACTCTTCCTTTTGTTTTAATTATTTCCCACGATTCTTCAGATTTGATCTTACAGGACTAGTGATATTTAACAGATTTCGAATTATTCTTATACAGTGGGGAAGTTTTTCGATATGATTGAGGGATATGAGTGATGGTAATGAGATATGGTAATAATATATGAATAACAAAATAGGGTTATATGGTCATAATTCTAGGTCATTATTTCAAAATGTATCATGAATATTCCAAAATTTATTCATGAGCTCATAAATCTATTACTTTCTTTAATGAAAAATAATTTAACATTCTATAATTTACCTTATAATGAATGTGTATTTTCCTTTACTTGTAGGTTCATAATGCTTTTAGAGTGTTGGCTGCAGAATGTGAAATCCCCTACGAAATGTTGCAGATTTTGCAACGTTATCTTCAACATGATTATTTTCTTTAAAACTGCTTTTAGATGTTGATGATCTTTGATGATGTTGATAATGGCCGAAACTTCTCTTTAAAAGAGAAAAAAAATTATTCAAAAACTTTATTTGAACTCAAAAATCTTATTTTTTCAAAGAAGGAATGGGAACAAAAGAAAATGGGAAAGAGAAAGGGAAAGATGAAAATCTAAGCTACCGAGGATCCCTGGGTTTTCAACTAGTATTTTCGGCTTTTGTTTTTTTAATTTTTCTATTTGTCGATTTTTTTCTTCTAAAGAGAAAGAAATTACAATTCTTTTAGTGGTAGGGAAGGAGAACCTCCCTTCCTCAGCAACTTCAAATCAAAATTCTCTTGCAATTTTTTAACAAATTCTTCTTTTGTCAAAGGCTTATGATATACTTTTAATCTATGCCCATTGACAAGGAAGTTGATATTTTCTTCATCAATAGTCCCGATTTCAACTACCCCATTATCAAAAACAAAATATGCTTCATAAGGACCAAGGCAATGTGTCTGAATTTTTCCTTGAAAATCCTTAAACTTAGAGTAAAAAAGAAGAGCCCAGTCATCAGGCTTGAAATTCTTGACTTTGATGAATTTGTCATGCCATATAGTTCTTTGTTGATATATTATGTTTGTTCTTTGTATGGCATCTTGTCGGATCTCATCTAGCTCATTCAATTGGTCCAATCTTTGTTTTTGTGCTTCAGATAGATCAAGGCCCAACTTTGTTGTTGTCTTGTAGGTCTCCACTTAGAATTCAATTGGAAGCAAAACTTGCTTCACATAAACAAGTTCATAAGGAGTATGCCCACTAGTGTTTCTCCATTTTTTGCAGTATGCCCAAAGTGCCTCTGGAATAATTCTTCCTACTCTCTTCTATGCAAGTGTATAGTCTTGGTTAGTATAGCTTCAAGTACCTTGTTGGTAGATTCCACTTGCCCATTGGCTTGTGGATGATATGGAGTAGATTTCTGGTGTTTGATTTTGTATTGCTCCATAATTTTCCGCATCGACTTAGATGTGAATTGAGCACCTTGATGTCGTAATTTCCCTTGGGAAACCAAAACGAGTGAAAATATCCTCAAAAATAAATGTCACTACAACATTCTCAATAACAAAAGGAAGAGGCTTAGCTTCTACCCATTTAGTAACACAATTTGTATAAACAAGAATGTATCTCTTTTGTTTGTATGGAGGATTGATTGGACCAACAAAATCTAGAGCCCATTTTTCAAAAGGCTCTATGAGTACCTGAGGCTGTAGAGGCATCTTGTCTGATTGAATGGGTTTTCCCATTCTTTGGCAGTTATCACATCTTTGACATATTCCTTGGCATATTTTAAAAGAGAAGGCCAATAATATCCCAAAAGAAGTACCTTATATGCAATTATTTTATCAACAAAGTGTCCTCCACATGGTTCATCATGGCAAGATTTTAGTATCTCTGGTACTTCATCCTCTCGAACACATCTTTGGATAATTAGATCAGGTCTTGTTTAGTACAATTCTCCCTCTATCCATGAATACAATGCACTAGCTTTGATGAATTTCTGTTTTTCTTTGGCTTACAATTGTGGAGGAAGTTTTCCTATAGCCAAATAGTTAGCAATATGTGCAAACCAAGCTGTTTTAGTAGATACTACAAAAATATATTCGCTAGGAAAATTATCCCTTACAAGGGTGTCAATATTATTGTTCTGCATCATGAAAAAGAAATTAACAATTGTGTTTTCCTTTCGTGGCCTATCCAAAATGGTAATATTGAATTCTTGTAATAATAAAAGCCATCTAATGATTCTGCCATTAGTAATTGTTTTATTCATTAAATACCTAATAACATAATGATCTGTATGAGTGAAAGTTTCATAACCAGTGATATAATGTCTAAATTTATTAATGGCATGACTAACAACTAAAAACTCCTTTTTCATTACAATATAATTTAACTTTGCAGGAGTCAAATTTTTACTTGTATAATAAATAACATAAAGAGTAAAGTATTTTTGTCCCAATACAACTCCCAAAGTTATATTTGAAGCACCAGTTGAGATATGAAACAAGAGAGACCAATTTGGTCCTCTTAAAATTGGTGTGTCAAAAACTTTCCGCTTCAATGATGAAAATGCCTTTTAACAGTCAAAATTCCAAACAAAATCACATTGTTTTGTAAGAAGTTTAAAAAGTGGTGAAGCTTTTTTTATGAAGTTTTCTATGAATCTTCTATAATATCTTCTAAAACCAAGAAAACATGTAACATCTCGTTGACATGTTGGTGTCGAAATCTTGGAAATGACTTCAACCTTTGTTGTGTCCACATTGATACCAACACCTGAAATATGATTTCCCAAAACAATTCCTTCATTAAACATCATAAAACATTTTTCATGCCTCAATGAAAGCTTTGTTTCTTTGCATTTAATGAGAACTTTTTCTAATTTTTCCATAACTTATTGAAAAGTGTTTCCATAGACAGTAAAATCATCCATGTAAACTTCTACACAATCATGGATCAAGTAAAACAAGATACCTAAAATTGCTCTTTGGAATGTAGCAGGTGCACATGTAAAGGTTGTTTTGTCTTGATAATCTGGTGCTAGTTGAATTTGGTTATATCCATTGAAACCATCAAGAAATGAAAAATATTTCTTCCCTGCTAAAGTATCTAATACTTGATCAATAGAAGGTAGTAGAAAATGATATTTTAAAGTAGCTTTGTTTAGTTCTCTATAATCAATGCATACTCTCCACTTTCCATTCCTTCTTAGGTAGAACCACCAAGGGAGAAACCCATTGGTTATCTGATATGGGATAAATGAAATTCACATTAAGTAATTTGTGCAATTCCTCTTTGACAATCTCTCTCATATTGGAATTCATCCTTCTATGAGGTTATATTACTGGTTTTACATTTTCTTGAATATATACGATGCATACATGTATTAGGGTAATTTCCATTTATGTCAGTGTATTCCCACGCATATGCAAAAGAATGTTTTTGTTGCATATTTATTAATTATTTCTTTTCTTCCAAGTTATTATTAATGTTTTAGGTTTTACCTGGATAAATTTCTACTAAAGAATTGCCAAACTTTTCCATAGAATGTAAAGTTACTTTAGATTGTCGAGATGAGAAATATTTAATGATGCATTGTTCTTAAAAATTGATCTTGTTCACAACATGAAGAAGAGTCATTGTTATTCATCAAATTTATTAGTTGATCTTCTTCATCAATTTGTGAAATAGTTAATATAGGTTGAATATTTTCAAAGTCATCTTCGTCATCATCCTCAATTCAAACGTCACTTTCTACTTCAGTTATTGTTTTCGCATGTGGATATAATGTGAATTTCTTAGTATAACTGCCATCGGAAATGTACATATCACCAAATCTACAACTTATAAATGCATCAATTGTAGATAACCAAGGTCTACCAAGGATCAATGGATGCCCCCCAAAATTATTATTAGGAGTTAAAATCATAAAGTCAATAGGATATTCCCATGAATCTATGGATACTGGTACACCTTCTAATATACCATTAGGTTTGATAACATATCTATCTACTAATTGCAATAAAGTTGGGGTATATCGAATACTAAGGAGCTTAAATTGATCCCTAGTATGTTTGCTCATGATATTATGGTTGCTCCTAAATCATTAAAGTGTTTGGAATTTCAATACCATTGATGTGAATTTTTACAATAGGGCTACCTGGATCTAAATATTTTTGAACTATTGGTTTCCCCATCATAATATCTGCAATCTTTCCTACCAATTGAATTTTTTTAATGTCTTTTCTTTTTCAACTTGGTTTCTTAATGCCCAATTCCTTTATTGTTTTTGCAAAGATATGTATTTCCTTTATAGGATTAAGTAAAGGAATTTCGATGCAATTTTTTTTCAATTCATCTAGCATATTATAGTAAGGTAAAACTATTTTCCTTTATATTCCCTTATCAATTTGAAGCCTTTTAGGAAAAGGAGGATTTTGTAAGGAAACAAAAGGTTTTTCTACTAGAGGAATTGTAGGAGTTGATTTTATTTGGTTGTCACCTAATTATGTAGGAACATCTTCCTTTGGAGGAGTCTTTTCTTGATCAAGAGGTGCCTCTTTTTTAGGAACTTTGTCCTCCTTGTATTCTTGGATGACAATTGGAGGTGTTTTCTTTTGAAAAACTCGACCATATCAAGGTTAGAAATCATTTAGACCTAGAGTAGCTATCATACAATCTTGAAAATTTTGACCCTTGACGTTATAAATGGCTTGTTGAGGGGTTTCATTATTCAGATTGGGAAGTGGTTGCGCATGTAGTTGATTAGATTTCTAAGGAAATGGAACAGAGGGTAATGGAAGTGGTTGACTTGAAGTCAATTGAGGTTGGAATTGTGGTTGAGTAGGTTGTGGAGGTTGGGGAGGAGAATAATATTGAGGTTGGTATTCAGGATATAGTTGTTGGAAAGTTTGAGGACACTAAGGATTCCTATCATAAGACTTTTGGTAGCCTTATGACCAAGATGGGTTTTGTGGTTGTCGTGGCTAGGTTTTCCATGGCATAAGTTCATTCTGATTGCTTTGTAGTTATGCATATGATTGATATTGTACATTGGGATCTTGTGCCATATGTGTTTGTCGAGGTTGCCAAGGTCTTATGGGAGCAACATAGCAAAGCGATTCAACTTGACTTGTTTCGACTTCTTCTTGGAAAACAACCTTAAGTCCAGGTATTGAAGGGATCTCCTTTGTAGCATGATTTTATGCACGTATAACACATATTTCAACACGGTCAAGAGGACATTCTTGTAAAGCATGTTTTTTCTTACATCTAGAACAAAAAATAAACAATGAAACATTCTCAACTTTTTGATTGTTTTGTATCCTTAAGTTATCTAGTTGTTTACTAAGAATTCGAAGGATATTAGTTTTAAAATTATAAATCAAGTTTCCTAATTCTACTCTATTTATTGTTCCAAATGCAAATTTGCTTACTCTTAACATG
Organism: Pinus tabuliformis; assembly: GCA_031772625.1. Classification (NCBI taxonomy): domain Eukaryota; kingdom Viridiplantae; phylum Streptophyta; class Pinopsida; order Pinales; family Pinaceae; genus Pinus; species Pinus tabuliformis. The sequence continues at coordinate 216,180,100 of CM062809.1, read as the reverse complement.
ACTGGATCTCTTGGATTCTTACCATATTTTTCTTTTCCTCTTGCAATTTGTTTACTTAACTCACAAAATTCTTGGAATGATAATTGAGAGACATCTTCCTTGCCCATTAAATTGAGAAGAACAATCCATTCATCCCTTATGGTTTTTAGCAAGAGGGTTTTTAATGTGTCTTCATCTAAATTATGTAGTTTAGCCCTCTTGACACTATAGGCAAATCTTTCCACCAAATCTTCAAGGTTTTCATCCTATTTTTGGGATATCTTAAATACTTCATCCTTAAGGTCACAATGTATGCAATAATCTTTATATTTCTCTAGGAATATTCTTTTCATATCATCCCATGTTCTAATAGAATGTGTTCCTAGACCCATGAACCACTTAAGAGCTCCATCTTTTAGAGTGGCAGGAAATAATTTCAATTTTTGAGTATCAAGTAGATAATCATATGATTTGCATAATACTTCAAACTCAAAAATAAATGTTTATGGATCCTCAGTTCTTAACCCATGAAAATTAGGAAGGATAGATGGTGATATATTTTTCATGGTAACATTAGTATCTGTATCTAAAATAAGGAACCCGAGAAGATCCTGTTCATGAAAATTTCCGCCATCTCCTCTTCCACATTTACCACCTTGACCTGCTCTACTACCTCCTCCTATTCTACCTCTTCCTCCACTAATTCTTGGTATGTCTTCCCCATTATGTACTTCCCCTTCTCCTTCTCCTACCATTGTAGATTCTTCAGAGCCAATAAGTTTAATGGTAGGATTGTCTACTTCTTCTTCCTCTGGTTCCTCTGCTAATGGTATTTCAAAAAGTTTCCCTCTTCTACTTCTTCTTCCTCCTCATTAGGTACCTCTAACTTTTATCCTATGATTTTTTCACTTGTTGAAGAAAGAAATATAACTCCTTCAGTAGGGGATGTAGGTTCTTCAAGTACAACTTCTGTAGATGAGGTTGGTGAATCCCTAGGTTGCATTTTAGATATATGCACTTCAGGGAGTCTATGTGTACCTATAATGGGTGGAATGCGAGTGTCAGTGGATGATGTGGCACTACGTGGTCTAGCGGGGTGGTTGGTGATGTTGGTATTGAACTACGTCCTCGTCCTCTACTTATGAATCTACCCATATAATCCTGTTCTCTATACATGCATCCTAAATGATTTTAATATGATTTTTAATCATGCATATATAAAATGAATGCATCTATTATGAGATGCATAACTAGATAAAAAATAAAGTCCTATATACACTTCCTCAACAACAATACCAAAATTGTTGGGTAATTTAATTGTTGATTAAATTACTTTGTTAAGTTATCGACCAAGGTTTGTGAACATGTGAAGTGTATGTTCACTATATATGTTAGGTGTCTATTTCCAATCAAAGAAAATGAATGCAAAATGTAAATTCAAATTCAATCTATCTATGACTAATCCTCATTAAGTGTATGCACATGTTTTGTCTATAAAGCATTAAATTCAAAACAACTATGCTAATCTTCAGGAATTCAAAACTAATTTAATGAACAAGAACTGAAAATTATTCTAATTGAGCATAAATGAATGCCCGTTCTATTGAGCAAGAATCAAAGTCTACTATATTAAACAGAAATCAAAGACTATTTTATTGAACATAAATTAAAGTCTAGTTTATTGAGCAAGAATTTAAATCTAGTATATTGAATGATTGAAATAAGTCTATTCTAATTATTTGGAAAGGAAATGAGTATATTTTAACTTTATAATACAAAACTTGAACAAATGGAATCTAACTATGAAAGCAAAACTGAAGTGGAAACTAATGTAAAGAGTAGTGATCAAATCATGAACTGAATGAAATTCGAAATGAAACAACTTTTATCGATTACTAGTGTGTGCATCCTTAAATCGAACCAATCTAAGCATACAAGATAATATGAGACTAGGAATGAAATTAAATTTGAGACTAAGCACGAAATTTAGATAAGCAATCTACGAAAGAAATATTATTAGTATTGTTGGTTTATTATCGAATGCTCGACCTGTGACAAACAAAAGACAAATGAGCAAACTATGCTTTGAAAACAAAGTATTAAGCATTTAACTCTTAAAAACTAATTTGAAATGAATGCTAAAAGGCATGAAAATAAAAGAACAACTACACTATCTCACAACTCCATATGGGGCCCTCTTGGTGAGCGCGAGGAAATAAAAACTCAAATTACTAGATTAAATCACCAATCACATTCACATTTGTGCCATGAACAAAGTAATTTCATTAACTGTAAATAGAGTCTTCTTCCAAAGAGTAACAATAATTACAGACATAATAATTGATGCCTCACTTTCAGATCAAAGCAATTTATAATTGTTCAAAATCTAACAACTTAAAGAGATAAATGTTGAGAAGTAAGTCTTTTATTCGACAACTAAGTTCTAAAGTCGGAATGGGAAGTTTGCTCTCATGATTCACTACTGAAAGAGCGAATCATGAGAGGGATTTTGATTGACACATCATCAAATAGAAATTCTAAATCGAAATCTCACTCGCTTGGTTTCTCCATGCTCGCTTGATGATACGAATGCCTCCTAGAAATTATATGCGAGAACAACCTTCTACAGCCAGGTTTGACTCTTGATTTGACCAGCGAGATTCTCATATCATGTAGACTTCTAGGTGAGCCCAATAGGTGGATACACATCTGGTTGACATCTAAAATTTGTCCATATGTCATGCTTGTCTTCAAACTCACGGGAACCTGTTCAGCCTTGGATTTAGCTACACAAATGCTAGTTAGTTACGAAATGTGCACCTTTCGATAGCTATGGCAATGTTTTATTCGATTTCAAAAAGAAATCATAGACTATGAGTTGTAAGTGAATGATGCCTTCTATAGTAGTTATGCATGACCTGGATGACCTCGTAATTCATGGATGAAGCAAAAATGTACACAAAATGGATTGAAGAAAAAGGAAAAAGGATTGTCAAAATGAGGACAATTTAGAGGTTCAACAATAGGATCCATTACTTTTATATTAGGTTGAATAGTGGACCGAAAACCATAGTACAAATGATGCCCCATTATATTATTGGGAAAGTTGCTTGGCCCATCATATGTTGGCATGAATATATTTGATAGAAAGTTGACCATGTAAGCCACTACTAGACCTAGCAATATTATTCCATTCGCAGTCATTGATACCAAATCCTCTATGGAAGTCACAGTGCTTTGATTCGTTGTATCATTTCCTTGGTGAATTAGAGAAGTATGTTGATCATTCACGAAGAGATACATGATGTGCATACTCTCTCCCTCCGTATTAAGATAGACACCACCTTTTATTTGCATAGAGGCAGAAACCTTGGCCATAAATTTCTTCAATAACCAACAATATTATTAAGATGGTGATGTCATTAATGGTATATGTATTGCATCAGTATACAGTAACACAATCCACTCTCCATTCCAAGCAGCTTTGTAAAGGATGTGGGTGGAATGTTATGCTATTGCATGTGATGTTGCAATTGCTATTGTGAATTTTGTTCCTTTGCACATAATATTTTTGAACTTGGTATCCTTAGCTTTGCCTATTGTTGTGGAGATATATTTGAATTTGAAACTTGTATCTTCCTCCACATTAACTGCTCTCTTTAAAAAAAAAAAAAAACATGTTCCACATTCATTGCGGGCAAGTGCAATACTTGGTTGATATATCTCACTCATTGTCATTCAAATCACAATGGTAGTGTCCTTTGACACTTGTAGGGTCTTCGACTTGGATGTTTATATAACATGTGGGACCACATTATTATGATAACATAATTAGTATATGTCCCTTCAATTTTTTATCCAAAACTTGTTATTCAATGGTCCACACCTACTTCAATAACAATGAATAATGGGCCAAGGGGACCATAAGAGCCTTGGGGCTTAATGGAGGGAAGAATACAATTAAAATATTTTGCATAACATAGGCTATAAAAGATCTTTCATGGTACTTAAAACTCCAACAAGAGGGGGAATATATAGTCTTTTCTTTTAAAAGTAGGAGTTAGTTTTCCCCTTTGGCTTTAAGGTGAAGGGAGGATCCTTTTCATTTTCCTTCCATTTCGTGAAGGTTGATGATAGACAATTCATGTGATACTTTTATAAATGAGGTTGAGGATAGGAAGACAATTGCAATGGCTTTCAGAATTTGTGTACTATTGATGTGCATCAATAAAAGGAACCCAATAGCCGCATCTTTAAAGCATAATCAAGAAACACAGAGGAAACATGGAACAATATCTTAATGTGCATCAAAGAACCATTCTTATTTCTTATTAGACGACATATCATTGGAACTCTTCCCCTCAGGATTTGCATATTCTCTCTTTCTTGAATCTCCAGCACCCATCCCCGATTTCTTCCCCAGTTCCCCGTGATTATAGAATCTCTTCCCCTACAATGTGGTCTCCCCCACCTCTCCACTCTTTATAAAAATTAATTTTGATGATGATTCCAAGAGTAACCCTGGTCTAACTAGCTCTAGAGGTATTTGTAGGAATCACAAGGGGGATCCTCTCTTTGTAATAATCGGTTCAATGGGCCTCAATAACAATAATGCAGACAATTTTTTTGCACTGAAGCAAGGAATCAGAGTAGCTTACTCTCATGGTTTCCCTAAATTAATCATTGAGGATGATTTACATTTAATGATAAACTCCATTAAACATCTACATAGTGGAACTAATCCAAACAATCTCTCTTCTTGCTTGAGGCTTAATAATTACATTTTCAAGATTGCTGAGCTTCTCCATAAAATCCCAGTTATCATTCCAATGCATGTAAGGAGAATAGGAAATAAATTTGTGGACTTGTTGGGCAATTTAGGTTGCTCAAATTCCAACCTCGACCTCAACGAAACTTGGAATTCACTGAGCAACTCCACTCTCCTGGTTGACTGTCAAATTATTTTATGCAAAGACTAGGATCATATCACATTGTGTCCAAGCCACAACAGAGCCTCCTCCCTCAAAGGATCTAGGAAACATCAACAAGAGGATGTGGGAGGTTCTTGGTCCTCCTAACTAGGACTCCCCTATGGACTCTATTCTCTACAAAGATGTTATTTCAACTATGATGTTGTTAAATTCCCTTCCCTTCTCTGTTTGGAGTGGAAGGAGTTCCATTACATTATTCTGAAGGTGTTTAGCTTGTTCGTATGGTGGTCCGACTCAACAATTGGTGCAAATTTTCTTCTCCAGGCGCCACAGTTAGGCCACTCTCTCATTTTTACAGGTTTTTCTTTGTGACATATATTTGTTGGAAAAGTTTTGGAAAGGTATTTCGTTGGGTCAATGTTGGAAGTGATATTTTTTTATGAACTTCCGTACACGGTCTTTTTTTTTTTTTTTTAATATGACTGTCCCTGCCCGAATTGCTTGGGATTTATTCCCAATAGTTGCTCCTTGCACTATTGTTTTTTTTTTACAGGATCAGATATTGGTATCACTTTCAAAAATATGAGGGAGCAAGCTCCCATTACAAAGTTTTTGGAACTAGCCAAGGAGATGAAGAGAGCGAGAGACTTGCTCCACCAAAACCAGTTGTTATCCTATTATCATAGATTTCGAACTTCCCTACTACACATTGCTTGTAAATTCTAACAAATAGTTATAATAAAAGCTTACATTACATTTCATGATAAAAAATATTACTTAGATAAGGGACAAATAAAACTGGTGCTAAGACAAATTGTACAACAACGAGAAAATTCTGAAACAAACTAAGTGCAGGGACCATCTACTGTTCGTTGAATGTAGTCTCCTCTTTGCCTTTATTCCTGCTACTTCGATCCACCATGACTGAGTTTTCTCTAGTTTTGTTGGTGGTGATTTCTCTGAGGAAAGTGTCAGAGTTTTCCAGATGAGAGCACATATTGCTCAGAGTCTTAATTTTTGAACGCTGATCAGTGAGATGCTTCATAAGATATGCGTTCTCCGTTCTTGTCTGGCAATGAATCTTACTGACTTCCTCCCTTAGCTAGTATATTACAAATTTGTGTGCTCTGCAGTGAATGTGGGAATCATTCTTGGAAGAGCACTCGAGAGGATCCATTTGCACAATGTGGCAATGAAGAACCTTTGCCAAAGGACTACATAAAGCGGAGGTGGAAGACTTTGATTCATTTAGAATAAGACACAAATGAAAACACGAAGGGTCGCTCTAAAACGCAAAAGGCATGCAAGACAGAGGAAGACCAAACACATGGGTCATTGCCTAACCCCGAGTAGAAGAAAAAGTAGAAACAATCAACAAGAGAGTTCTCTACAACGCATTGAGAGTAGATCGAAGTAGAGATGGGAGGCACTGAGAGATGAGAGGAGATATAAAAGGAGGAGGGTAGGTATCTTTGGAAAATAGAGGAGCAGGAAGGATATCATCACGCGAAGAATGAGAGATAAAAATCTAAAAAATCAGCTTGGGGCAAAGCAAAGAGGATGTTGTGGATTTTGTTGGGATTACACTTCTGACAGAGTGGATACGGAGTTGGGATTTGTGAGAGAGCATTCCTTGCCCTTGACGTGACAACTCGGTTATCGAATTCGACTTCGAAAAAGGGATAAGATTGCTCAAAGGATTAAAAAGGACAAACAAACTCAAAAAATGCATCTCTAGGAGGATAAGCCCCTCATTTATGCTCACTTGAAAATCATGCCTATGTGGAAGAGAATTCACATATTTATGGAATATATTTGTAGTGAATTTCTTCATTGATTTTGACTTCTCCCTGAGGTCGTGCGCACACATTTTTTGCATGCTTATCAACGACCTTGTTATCCAACATCAAATTGATCCATGCCTTCTCTTCATGCTGGAGAATGCTCAGATCCAAATTCTTTACTCCTTTAGCATGAATAAATTCTGAAGCGAGTCACCAAGATTTGGTTAGAATTTCCTAATTTCAAGCTTTTTGTCTTGACAGATTTGCTTATTGCAAGCAAGCCATATTTTCCAGCAAAGGAAAGAAGGGAGACAACTCCAAAATCTTTTAATCAAGTTTTTATTCTTAAAATAATATGGATAGGATGCTTTCCAATTATCATAGAAGTCTGAAAAAGAGAGATTGAGATTGATGTTTACCTCTATCAGATAAATAAGCTTCAGCCAACAATCTTTAGTAAAATTGCAATTTAAAAAAAGATGTTGGATTGTTTCTTCATTTTTACAACACAACGGGCATCTGGAAGGCCCATGAATACCTTTTTTTCTGAGATTGTCCGTTGTAAGAATCTTGCCTTTAAGCATTGTCCACACAAAGAATTTGATTTTTGGTAAGCTTTCTATTTTCCGCATAGATTTCCATTGAGGTCAAACTTGCAGACCAAGTTATGCTTGGAGCTTCACATACCTTAACTTAACTATATAAACCCCTCCAGATGGGTTCCATTTGAAGTTATCTTGGGTTTGAAGACTTATAAACGATTCTCCCTTAATGTTTGTGGTAATAAATTTCCATTGATTGCTAAGGTCAAAAGGGAAAGCTAGGGGAAGCCAACCATCCCATGAGTTATCTTCATGATTTCGGGAAGAGATATGATCAAGAGTATATATTCCTTTGTTTTACATCCAAGTCTTGAGAGGGTGGATTTCTTGGAAGTTTGAAAGAGGGGGAGATCCCATGATGTTGTCTCTCCACAAATTGATATATTGTCCTCCTCCTGTAACTCTGGAAGTATTATCGTTTATCAATGGAAGGGATTTCCTGATAAGCTTCCAAATGTATGAACAAGGCCTGATAGGAATTTTTGAAACTATAAGTTGTTGACGAGAAGAGCTCAAGTATTTTGCTTCAAGAACTTGTTTCCACCAGAAGGGTTCTCCTGTTATGAAACTCTAACTTATTTTTGCTTTGAGAGCTATAATGCCACCATTCTAATATGGTGATGTCACTTGTTTCCAATTTATTAGACTATTTTTTTTAAACTCAACTTTACCCCCTTGCCAAAGGAATTTTCTTATAATAAGTTCGATCTACTTTTGAATTCCTATAGGAGCCTGAATAATTGCAAATTGATATCGTGGGAGGGTTGATAAGATTACTTTAATCAAGATGACTCTTCCAGTTAGATTGAGCCATTGCATTCCCCAGTTCTATATATATTTTTTTGTCAATGGGAATTGTCCATATCTCTGCTTTGAAATTTTATTTGAAATTTGGAAGTCCCAAATACTTGAAATGATCCCAATTTTCATTAAAGGGGATATCAAAGATTTGTGAAATGTGTTGAAGGTTTCTTGTTGAATTATTCCAACCATAGATGCAACATTGATGGTTATTTAGACTGCAGCCCGAGACTTTTAGAAATCTATCCAAGATTTTTTTAGTTCTTCTCGCAACTATACTTGAGGCCCCGCCTAAAAAAGGGTGTCATCTGCAAATTGTGAGTGATTGATGCTTTTTAGACCCCTATTGTAATGTATGCATGTTATGGTGCCATTTGGACTGTTATGTTTTAAGCTTCGACTTAAAGAATCTACCATGATAATATAGAGATCAGGAGAGATAGGGCATCCTTGTCTTATACCTCTTGAACTTTGGAAAAATTCCCCCAGTCTTCCGTTCATAAGAGGGGTTATCCAAGGTCCTTTTATACAAGCTGTGATGAGGCCGATGAATTCGGAAGAGAACCCAAAATTTTGGAGAACAACAGTAAGGAAAGATTGAAAGACTAGGTCAAAGGCATTAGCCATGTCTAATTCCAGGAGACTTGATTGATTTTTAACTAATTGAAGGATCAGAGAGGCCTTTTCCTCTCACATTATGATTTATTTTTTCGTTGTTTCCAACGCTTTTTTCTATGTATGTTTGAATAGGTTGTTGTGTTTGCATGTGCATTTCCTTCATTGCAAATTCATCCCTGATCTCCTTATTTGTTTTCCGACCATACCTCTTATGATTGTCAGAGACGAGGAGGGAATCTTTTGACCTATTTCTAGTCAAAATTCTATTAGTAGGAGGGGGGAAGGGGACTAAGGGGGGGAGCTTGGGAAGAGGGGAGAGGAAGGAGAGGGGGAAGGGGGGATGGGTTAGGTGGAATAGAGGGAGGAGGGATCGAGGATTCAATAGGGAGAGGGGGAGTCTCATCATTATCATGATCGAGAGATGCGAGGGGATTGGAGTCAAGAGGGATGGAGAGGGAAGAAGGGGGAGGAGAGACATTTCGAGAGGGAGGGGCAACAGAGGTCGGAGAAAAAGGATTTAAAGGCTTGGATACAATTTTTTTTAACCAGTTCCCATTGAGGGTGTTGAGAGTTGTTAGATTCTTCTATTTCCTTCTTTGGGCATCTATTAGCAAAATGACCATATTCGTGACATACCTTGAATTTGAAGGGAAGTTGTTCATAATCCAGATGCTGAGTATAAGTCTAGTTGTCCACCTTAATCTTCACTGCTTCAGTATACCCTTTCCCAAGTCGACTTCAACACAAATTTGAGCACAAGCCTACATGTTCTCTTTTGGTTCGCTTTGATCAATGTATTTCCCAAATGCATTGCCAATAGCTTTGACTGATTCATCCCCCCAACAATGGAGAGGGAGGTGAGGGAGACGGACCCAGACAAGAACTACATTGGGGACATCGAGCTTAAGATCAAAGTCTGGAGTCCATCTATTAAGATATAAGCCTCTGCAATCCATGAAGTAGGGGCCATTTCTAAAGATGAGGTCTCTGTCTTCTTGAAATTCAAAATAAAAGGTAAAGAAAGCTCTTACACAAAAAGGAATGGAGATTTTGCCTTGAGTGGAAGTGGCCCAATTCCTTTCAACCCATATTTGCATAGTTTTGGGAGACAGCCATAGTTCAGTAAATTGTCTGACCAATCCCTTTTCAGATAACAAAAGAGCAACTTTCCTGGGCAATAAGGGAGGCAACACGATTTTTGGAATGTCTTCAAGCTTCTTAATAAACCTAGAAACAACCAGGTAATTGCAAGGAGGCCCAGGGTGGAGATAAGGCTGTCGAAGGCCATAACAACATCATTAGAGGGGGGCGCAACATTAGGGCGAACCCCCTTTGGATCTCATACTCTTGAGGGGCGATGGAGAAAAAACACAGATAGAAATCTAGGGAGTGATCTCAGGAGGAGAGCATAACGTGGGAGGAGCGTTCCGTTGCTTACACTATTGTTAGTCTCACTTGGGTGTTTTAGATGTCTACCAGTCAACCAAGTTCTGCTTTTGGATGTGCTTGGTTTTCCAAGCCACCTTAGCTAGATATACTTTTGCAGATTGTATTTTTTTGTTATGTGGTCTATTTTGGCTTGAAAAAACTATTCCTCCATTGCTGGTCTAGTTTACCCAGTGGTATACAGTGGTAGGAAGGGGCTATAATGTACTTTGACCTCTAGTCTATCAATGGAATGCTTATTTACAATTTTTTTTATATGCTGATTAATTAAATTTAAATATGAAAATTTGGAAAATAATGATTGCGAATATGAATTATTATTTTAATTTATATGATAGAATGATTCTCAGTAAATGCTTTTTTGGACATCTTCATTGTCTATTGGTGTGAGGATTTGTTTAATGTTTCAAGTGGACACTCCACCCATCCCCAGGTACGAAAGAGTGTCCACCTGAAATGTTGGACAAATCTTCACACCCATACACAATAAGGTTCTCCAAAAAAGCATTTGCTATTATTATGGACTGTGGAAGCCTACAGGCTCTTACATTGAATTATGTGTGTGTGTGTATTAATTAAATTTCTTAGTATTTTATATGTTTATTGACTATATGTTAAGAAATATCATGTTTATGAATAAGAATTATTATTTATTTAAATTTATTTTAATGTGAAATACATGTTATAAAAAAATTGTAATTTTATAATAACTAGCCTAGATTCATCTTAACTCCAGATCTACCAAGCACCGAGAGAGATCATATCTCTTTTCACTCTAAAAGACGTTTGTATGTCAAGAGATTTGATCCCTATCGACACTTGGTAAATACAGAGTTAAGATGGATCTAGGTTGGTTTAATTCCCCCTTTTAAATAGGTTATATTCCACATGAATACGATGGGTCATTTTTAGTCTCTACCATACTAGGTTAGAGAGTGCCTCTCGGTGTAAAAGCAAAATTATTGCACTTAGAGGCACTCTCCAATGGAAGAAATGTTATAATGTCCTGTTATGTTATGTTATGTGATCTAAACATTTTGGCTATATCAAATTACATAAAAATAGAAAAAATAATTATTAATTAAAACATTTTGATTAAATCAAATTAGATAGAAATAAAAGTAAAAATTAAATTATTAATAATAATTATTAATAATTAATAATTAATAATTAATAATTAATAATTAATAATTAATAATTAATAATTAATAATTAATAATTAAATGAGCCTAGATACATCTTAACTATGGATCAAGTGCCGAGAGGGATTAAATCTCTTAAGGTGCAAACGTTTCCTGAAGTTTCACACGCAAAAAAGAGGTTTGCACCTTTAAAAATTCAATCCCTCTCATTACTTGATAGATCCAGAGTTAAGATTGATCTAGGTGGGTAATATAACAAATTAAATTGAATTGAGGTGCTCTTCAACCCAGTATGGAAGAGATGTTCTCTCTACCTGAATCTCCACCCTCCATCCCTGATTTCTTCCCTAGTTCCTCGTGCTCGTAGAATCTCCTCCCCTATAGTTTGGTCTACCGCCCCCACTCTTTATCAATTTTAAATTTGATGGCTCTTCCAAGGGTAACCCTTGTCCAGTTGGCTTTAGAGGTATTTTTAGGAATCACGATGGGGATCCTCCCTTTGTAATATCCGATTCAATGGGCCTCAATAGCAAAAATGGATCCAAATATTTTGCATTGGAGAAAAAACTTGGAGCGACTTACTCTTATGGTTTCCACAAATTAATCGTTGAGGGTGATTCACATCTAGTGATCAACTCCATAAATCATCTGCATAATGGAACCAATATAAACAAGATCTCCTCTTGTTGGAGGCTTAATAATTACATTGTCAGGATTGCTGAGCTTCTCCATAGAATCTCAATTATCATTCCAATCCATGTAAGGAGAACAGAAAACAAAGTTGCAGACTTGTTGGCCAATCTAGGTTGCTCAAATTCCAGCCTCAACCTCAAAGAAACCTGGAATTCACTGAGAAGCTCCACTCTGTTAACTGTCAAACTGTTTTAGGAAAAGACCAGGATAAAATCACATTGGATCCAAGCCACAATAGAGACTCCTCCCCCGAGGGATCTAAAATGCGAAAGGATGGGGGAGATTCCTGGTCCTCTTGACCAGCACTCCCTTGTTGACTCTATTCTCTCCAAAGACACTATTTCAACTCTGATGTTGTCAATTGGTCCTCCCCTTCCCTGTTTGGAGTGCAAGGAGTTTCATTCAATTAGTTTGAAGGTGTGTCTCTTATTTAGATGGTGGTCTCACTCAGAAATTAGTGCGGATTTTCTTCTCCAAGCACCATGGTCAAGACACTCTCTCATTTCTAGAGATTTTTCTCTGTGACATATTTTTGTTGGAAAATTTTTGGAAAGGTCTTTCATTGGGTCAATATTGGAAGTGGTATTTTTATGAACGTCCCTGCAGTAGTTATTTTTTTATGATTGTCCATGGTTGCATTACTTGGGTTATGTTCTCATTATTTTCTCCTTGCACTATTCTTCGTCTCGCTTGGGGTGTTTTAGATGTCTATCAGTCAACCAAGTTCTGCTTTTGGATGCACTTGGATTTTGAATCCAACTTAGCTAGATATATTTTCGCAACTTGTATTTTCTATTATGTGGTCTATTTTGGCTCGATTTTTTTTTCCACTATTGGTCTCGTTTCCCCACTGGCAGACAATAGTAGGAAGGGTCTATAATGTAATTTGACCTCTAGTATATTAATGGAATGTTTATTTACAAAAAAAAAAGTGTTTATATGTTTATTAATTATATTTAAATATTAAAAATTGAAAAATAATGATTACGAGCATGAATTATTATTTTAATTTATATGATAAAATGAATACTAGTAGATGTTTTTTTAGAGATATTCATTGTCTATTGGTGCGAGGATTGTCCAACGCTTCGGGTGCAAACTCCACCTATCCATAAGGACAAAATGAAGGATTGGTCCCTGAAGATGGGCGGAATGTCCACCCTATATGTTGGACAAATCCTCGCAACCATAGACAGTAAAAATATCCAAAAAATAATTCCCTAAGGATGCGTGGAGTGTCTACCTAAAATGTTGGACAAATCATTGCGCCCATACACAATAAAGATATCCCAAAAAACATTTCCTAGATATATATATATTGTTTTCTTATTCTTATTTTTATTATATCGGTGTTAATTAAATTTTGTAAGGTTTTATGTGTATTGACTATATGCTTTTTTTTAACAGATTCAGGTATGTTATATTCATTCCAAAAAGAAGAGAGAAAATCTTCCCATTACATAAAGGCTAAAGAGATTAAGGGAGATGGAGAGACAAAAATCATCCATGATCCTTCCTTTTCATCTGTTACATTTTCACTAAAAGTTCCAAAAATTACCTACTGCATTTAACTTGAAGGATTTAAAAAACTACTTGAGAAGCATAATACATATACATAGCATATGCGAATATGATTTATGATATAAAACCGAGAATTGGGAGTAGCTTTTGATGATTTGAGAGGGGAGCCAAAGCGATCTATGTACTGATATTCCTGTTAGTGTTTGTTAACTGACTGTTCTTCTGTCTTAAGGATTTGCACACCACAGTCCAAAGAGTTTGAACATTATCCTGGTTTTTTTGCAACCATCTTTTGCAACACAGTGATTGCATTTCTAGGTGAGCACACCTTTTGTTGAGTTGCTTGAATTTCTTCCTATATTCGTTACACTGGTGGTAGAGAAAGGTCTTGTCTCTATATTGTATGCGCATAGATCATATTTGATCTAGAGCGACCTTAAGGGATTACAAGTGGGAGCACGCTTGAATTTTAGGGAACCAATCTAATGGATCCATGAGGAATGAGACAAGGGAGTTGAGGAAGCAAAGGGGAGCATAAAGGGAAGGTATTGGCATTGCGAGGGAAAAAGTGATGAAGGGAAAGAACAAAGAGAAAGACCAATGCAAGGAAAGGGAGGCAAAGGCAGGAAGAAATAGATAGGGAAAGTCAAATGAGAAGCCTGATGGTCCAGGAGGACATGATTATCACGATGTTGAGAAGAGTGAATGGAAGAGGGGAGAGATAGGAGGGATGCATATCTGCATTGAGAAGAGAGTTGTGGCAGGTGAGGAGGCTGAAGAGATAAGGATGTTATAACACCCTCCCCCCACATCTACCCAAGTAATCGACCAACCAGGGTAAACATGTGACAAGAAGTTACTATGATATGATTCGACCTCCTAAGTCACATTAAGGAAGTGGAACAGATGGAAACACACCACACTAACCTTCAACATCAACAATAGGACTCTTACGAACCATCCTAACCTTAATGCTAACTAGCGCTCGAGTCCCACTGAGTTTTTAAGCTATTAAACCTCTGTACGTTACCATGATATGGGCATGCCAGTGTCTAGAGAGCTCTGGACACTCCCACAAGCTTGCATGCCTGCGTCCAGGGACTATTTCCAGCAGACTTGTGCCAGAGTTCGGGGAATTTAAGGCACTTTTCAAGCCTAGAATTCCGACCACTACCCAAAACTTGTTGTAACTTTCGGAATCCATTAAACACATGATGACAAGACTAATAAACCAAAAACTAACTCCAGGACTAGGCTTGACCATCCCCAACCAGGATTGACATTCTGTCAAACACTTGGCATCAATGCAATCTACAGGTGTAAATGACAGATCTAAGCATAGGGGTCTCATACTTATATGAGATTCTCTATGAGGCATTGTTTCCTTATCACTTTAGTTGCAATTTCATCCATTAGGTCATAGATACATTGTTTATTCATTTAAATGCAAAACAGGATGAGAGCCATACATAGCTACTGTCATAATACATATTCATAATCAACATAACAACAACATAAATACCAAGGATATGATAACCATATAATCCACATATAAACCAGTATAATACTCATGAGATAAAAAATAGAAATAACCTCATATTAATGATGAAAAATCCAACCCGATATGGGACTGCCACATTCCACCCGACCGTAGAATGGCTGAGCCAAATCTCTCTTCAACCATTCACCCCCGTGCCATATTCCAAGCATGAATGTGGGATCTCAGAGAACACTTCAATCCAAAACCATCTAGGGCTTCCAGAGGCCGACCACCTCAAGCCATAAAACAATGATTCCACCTCACAGTGGGACATCACAAAACCATCATTAGATTGGTCTCTACCCAAGCCTTCTAGGGCTGCATAGCATTTGTTCCAACCAAGGCTTCTATGACTAGTAACTCAACCCACAACTGCCGCCAGGTTTTCAGAGTGTTTGCCCAACCAATGCTTCTAGGACTAGTAATTCAACCCACCAAGGGCTCTCAGAGTGTTTGTCCAACCAAGGCTTCTAGGAACTTAAACCAAGCTAAAGGTAACATGAGAACCAACGAAAAAAAACAAGGAAATAAACCCACAATATCCATGGCTATCTAGGAAATGGAAAGGTTAGAAAATCCACTGTCAATCCAGGCAATCCTCCACGCCAGTGACAAATCCTAACCAATAATCGACATGCATATTCCATGCATGCCAAAATTAGCGAGGAAAACATACATGCAACTTGGTAATTGCAATTAAGACCCGCTGTAGTTGCTGATCCCGATGTCCTCTCACACTTTTCTGCTCTTCCTTTGCCTTCATGCTCCAAAAATCCAAGTATGGCACACTCTCCAAGAGTGCTCCAAGAAAACTCTAAGTATCCAAGAGTATGAGAGAGAGAGAGTTCCAAAACTGCACTGACCAAGCTTACACTGACCAAGCCTGCCCACTGATCCTCAGAAGAATTTTTAATAATGAGGCCTCTATTTTCTTCATTTCCATTATTTTCGTTTATTTTCCTCCTCACATGCAACCTGTGACCTTTCACCTTCCTTTTCTCCTAATTTCCATTATTTTCATAAATAAAATACAAATAAATGCCTCATGCCTTTCCAAAGCTTTTGCCCTTGCCTTTGCCAATTTCCTTAGCAATAATAAACCAAATGAACACCCACTTGGATGTTTTCCCCACCATTCAATGTGGAATACGTGTCCCATGACCGTGGCCTTATATATTTTTACATGGATTTTTAACAAGGGTTGTTACAAATCTTGACCAAGGGACAAGAGTACACAGGCAGAGAGTCATATCTGAGCACGCGAAGATCAAACATGAGAGGGGAGGGATGCAAGATACTAAGGAATAACTTTAGAGAGAATTTCATTATTAATTTCGACTTCTCCTTGAGGTTGGACACATGCATTATTTGCTTGTTTATCAACCACCTTATTGTGCTCTCTTAGAACATGGAAAAATTAAATATTTCCCAATTTTTTTAGCTGATGATGGATTCTTGTGACAATTTGACTGAGATCAACATTTTTTGGCTTTGTATTTGTAATCATTTTCTGAATTAGGATTGAGGAGTCCCCAATGATGATTGGGTTCATATAGTTTCTGTTGTTTAGAATTTGGGATCTCAGAAGAAACCCATACGCTTTTGCTTTATTATTTGATTCTATAGCAAGTCCCCACTCGAAGGAGATCGCGTTTGCATTTTCTTGATAGAAAATATAACCTTCAACACCTACTCTACTTGGGTTGGATTTTGAAGCTCCATAAAAAAAAGGACATGGTCTTTTTAGGGAATTTAACCATATAAAGAATTCCCTTTCTTTGAGACGAATTTTCCAATCTTTTGGCTTGCAAAGAATGGTTGTAGGAGGACTGCCCATAAATTGAGGTCTATCCAAAACAAAATTGATCCATATTTTCTCTTCATGTTGGAGGATACTCTTGTCCAGTTTCTTTACTCCTTTAGGAAAAATAAATTCAGAATCTAAACCCGATGTTTTGGCTAAAATATTCCTGATATCTGGCTTTTTGTTTCGAAAAAATTGTTTATTTCGAGCAAGCCATATTTTCTAGCATAAAAAATAAGGGAGACTCCTCCAAAACTTATTTATCAAGTTCTTGTCCTTTAAAGATTAGGGGTATCTACCTTTCTAGTTTGCATAGAATTCCGAGAGGGTGACATTATTGTTGATATTCACCTCAATCGAGTAAATTAGCGAGAGCCAACACTCTTCATAAAATTTGCAACTTAAGAAGAGATGATGAATTGTTTCTTCCTCATTTTGACATAGAGGGCATCTTGAGGGCCCATGGATGCATTTTTTCTTTATATTTTCTGCTTTTAGAATCTTGCCTTTGAGCATTGTCCAGATAAAAATCTTTATTTTTGGAACACTTTTTATTTTCCAAACTAATTTCCACAAAGGCCATTCTTGATGTCCATAATCTTCTTGAAGCTTCTCATACCATGATTATACAGAGAAGTTCCCCCTTGAGGTGTGAAATTATTAGGTTCCATTGATTACTAAGGTCAGGAGGGAAAGATGGAGGCAACCATCCTTCCCACAAGTTATCTCGTTGGTTCCAGAATGAGATTTGGTCGAGAGAATTTATTCCTTTATTTTCATCCAAGTCATGAGAGGTTGAATGCCTCGAAGTTAGAGAGAGGAGAATATCCCATGATTCTATCTCTCCATAAGTTGATGTTCTAACCACCTCCCATGATTCTTGAAGTGTTTTCCTTAACAAGAGGTAGGGATTTTCTAAGAAGCTTCTGTACTTGCGAACAAGGTCTGATGGGCATTTTTTCTATAAGAAAGTGTTGTCGAGAGGAACTCAAGTACTTTGCTTCAAAAACTTGTTTCCACCAAGAGGGCTCCCTTGTGATGAATATCCAAATGATTTTTGCTCTAAAAGTAATATTCATAAGACCAGGAAGTCGAATGGAAATGACACCATTCTCATACATATTTGTTACTTTCTTCCAATTTATTAGGAACAATAATCATATAATCCACATATAAAACAATATAATACTGATGAGATAACAAGGAAAAATAACCTCCTATTAATTATGAAAAAAGCCAACCCGGTATGGGACTACCACATTCCACCTGATCGTAAAATGGCTGAGCCAAATATCTCTTCAGCCATTCACCCCCGTGCCATATTCCAAGCATGAATGTGGGATCTCATAGAACACATCAATCCAAAAACATCCAGAGCTTCCAGAGGCCAACCACCTCAAGCCATCAATCAGTGATTCCACCTCACGGTCGGACATCACAAAACCATCTTTAGATTGGTCTCTACCCATGTCTTTCAGGGCTCTAGAGCATTTGTTCCAACCAAGGCTTCCAGGACAAGTAACTCAATCCATAGCTACCGCCGAGCTTCCAGAGTGTTTTTCTAACCAAGGCTTCCAGGACTAGTAATTGAACCCACCAAGGGCTTCTAGAGTGTTTGTACCAAGGCTTCCAGGAAGTAATAACTCAACCCAAGCTAAAGGAAACACGAGAACCAACCAAAACAAAACAAGTAAATAAACCCACAATCTCCATGGTTATCTAGGAAATGGAAAGGCTAGGCAATCCACTATCAATCCAGGAAATCCTCCATGCCAGTGAAAGATCCTGATCAATAATCCACATGCATATGCCATGCATGCCAAAACTAGCGAAGAAAACATACATGCAACTTGGTTCTTGCAATTAAGGCCTGCTGTCACTTCTGATCTTGATGTCTTCTCCCACTTTTATGCTCTTCCTTTTCCTTCTTGCACCAAAAATCGAAGTATGCCACACTCTCCAAGAATTCTCCAAGAAAACTCTAAGTATCCAAGAGTATGAGAAAGAGAGAGAATAGAGAGAGAGCTCCAAAACTGTACTGACCAAGCTTATGCTGACCAAGCCTGCCCACTGATCCTCATAAGTTTTTTTATTAATGAGGCCTCTATTTTCTTCATTTTCCTTCATTTTCCTCCTCACTTGCAACCTGTGACCTTTAACCTTCCTTTTCTCCTAATTTCCATTATTTTCATAAATAAAATACCAATAAATGTCTCATGCCTTTCCAAAGCCTTTGCTATTGCCTTTGCCAATTTCATTAGCCATAAAAAATCAAATTGACACCCACTAGGATGTTTTTCCCACCATTAAACTTCGAATATGTGTCCCATGACCGTGGCCTTATATATTTTTACATGGATTTTAACCAAGGTTGTTACAGAACGCCCCCCCTTGGGGGAACACCGTCCTTAGTGTTCATTGAAACCTATAACCAACAAGATCGCTGGAAAACAAAACATATTGCCCATGGAGCTTTATAACCTAGCCCGTTGTAGTATTTACAATGACCATTGCTGAAACATGACGATCATATCATTTACTGGAGCTTTATAACACAACTCATTACGATATTTACAATAATAACCACATATACCCACATACACATTTTCTTCGACCAACAAATTACCATACTGTCTATGGAGATTTATAAATCTAGCTCGATACAGTATTTACAATAATACACATATTCATGTTTGCTCAACCAACAAATAAAAGGATATGATGCCTACATCCACAACAAGGGAATCTGGAGGTTCACACCTCCACCCTCAAAAGTAGTACCAGGATTCACATCCTTTCTAGGAAGTACATAATCCACTACAAAGCTAAATCTGCATCCAATATCGAACGCTATAATCTTGCGCCACTTGTCCTATCAGGGAACAATTACCGACTCATTGTTCTAGGTCACACTCTTAACACACATCTGATTCCATCTAGCAATGCTAATGACCAAAATAAATATATACTCGACCTTCCCTTCTCTGCTACACAGTCCCTCAGGCAATCCGGTCACCCCTTTCTGTGTAGCCACACACCTTCCAAGTTTCGCTGACACCCCCATCCCGGGCAGTCCATCCCTTGGCAAGGATTCCTCGCATCGGAAGATACAAAAACCAAGGCATATCCATGCCTTAAAACCATCATACTGGTGATATCATGATCATGGAAATCAATGGACACTATTGGGTACCAATGCCCCACAATGGCCCTGCTCCTGAAGTGTTGTACCAACATACTGCTGCATATTATAATTCCTTTTATTGTTGTTGTTAATGCTTGCCTTCAGTTTCAACTACCTAATTGGGCATGTTCATGCATTCCTATACCAAGCAAATAATTTCCATTATATCTAAAATAAATTGAAATAAATTCCCATCATACCTCATTGGTAGCTCGTCAATAAAGTACACTTGCAATCTTGTTTATTTCCTGTCACAACAAGTCAAACTAGCATCTTTGACCAAATCATCATGTATAAACATATCACATCAAGTTAGTTGAAAACACAACCATCATAGATCAAAATCATAACTCACGTGTAACCATCATAAACCAGAATCATAGATCACATGTAATCATCATAGACCGGAATCATAAATAACATGTGTAATTAAACTGAAATAAAATACTAATACTTATCCTTTAGTCAATCCTTAGCTTCTACCCTTGTCCTTATTTTGTACACACACCAGATCGATTGCCACACCTGACAAACACCTAGTTCCTTCTCCTCAACCATTTGCACATACACATAGTGTGCATCACACACATACAACCACACACAACATACAACACCATGCAATACATGCATCTACACCTGACACACAACACATACACCTACACCCAGTGTAACACACAACACAATACATCTATACCCGATGTACAACACCACACAATACATATACGTATACAAAGTACAACATAACAAATACACATGTCACGATACCATTACTACACAATGCACATACATAGTAGCACACACCCACAACACAACATGTACGACACATACACAATACCACATGTACAACATGTACACAGTACCATCTGTACAAAGCACCACCTGCACAACATGTGCACAACATCACATGTATATGGAACCACCTGCACAACGTGTACACAATGCCACATGTACATCGTACCACCTATACAACATGTACACAATACCACATGTACACAGTACCACATGCACGACATGTACACGACACCACATGTACACAACATCACATGCATGATATGTACACAACACCACTTGCACAACATGTACACGACACCACATGCTCACAACACCACTTGTACAATCATGCACACAACACCATATATACATAACACTGCATATACAACATGTACATAACACCTTATGTAGACAACACTGCATATCCAACATGCACACAACACCGCATATCCATCATGCACACAATACAATAGTACACAACACCACATATCCAACATGTACATAGCACCATCTATACCCAACACTGCATATGCAATATTCACATAACACTATCTGTACTACCCTGTACATGACATTGCATAAAGATGTACACACACTATATATGCACAACACTGAATACACACAACATCACAGATGAAACATGTTCAACATATACAACATATGCATAATTATAGTAACACACATCCAAAACTACACTGTCTCTACCAAGAAACCTTGCTTCGAATGTCTCTCTGCCATCCATGCTTATCCTATAATGTCGCAAAGCCCATTGTTTTCATTTCGCTGATGTATCCTTCTGCGTTACCTGTCATAACATAAACATAGACATAATACAAGCATACAATATCAATTCATATCCACGTGATACTAACCTCATATATTCATCATGACTACTCTTCCCACTTGATTTCCATAAGACCAGGAACCTCGTCATGCCATTCACCTGCATAAGCAATCATTCCTCCACAAGAACGATTCCTGACAACCTTGTCGGACAATAGAATAGATACATGGATACATACATACATATACATAAACATTAGCATAAAACAATCATGATCTTGTCAAACAACGAAATGCATACATACACATATATACATATAAACATCAACATAAAAGAATAATGATTCAGTGAGACAACGACATACATACATACATACATGTGTACATATAAACATTAGCATAAAACAATCATGATCCATGATGACCCTATCAGACATGACATACATACATACATGTATACATATATAGACATCAACATAATCATGATCACAACATAATTACTAGATATCATAAGGTCAAGGTTAAGAGAACTCCCTTTATGCGTGCAACACATGCGCAACATCAAGAACAAAATTTCCCAACATAGCTAAGGCATATGACGCCTCAAAGCCATTCAACTTACCTTTCTTGATTACCGTTCCCATGACTATCCTGCCATCGTCCATTTACACCAATGTACCCAACCAATCCTACTAGTTGTCATACTCTTGCTTTCAACTGCCCTTATACAAGCACCGAGCTTCATCCAGGTCTTATCTTACCTGTCAGGTACCACATAACTCTCCCCGAGCTCCATTAACTTTCCTCTTTGAATTCCCAAGAATCTCAAAACATAAAGGGCAAGACCAAGAATAAAACAAGAGAAAACGATGAAAACCAATAAAAATACGACACCGCAAACAAAGTGGCATGATCATGCATTAGACATAACAAAATTGCAAATCAAGTGCAAGCAAATCACAAAAGGCAAAAAGCACAAGACTAACAACAAACACCATAACTTAATCCCTATGATTCACAATGCTTCCAAAGGAAAGTTCAACCTAAACCTTCTTCAAGATTTCATGGCAGACTCTTGGCCATGCAATCCCTTGCATCATATTGCTATGGATGCATAACTATCAGTGCATAAATAAACATATCAACATACTAGTTACCTTACCTTGTTGTGCTAAGAACATTGCTTGCAACTAGACATATCCACGTCATCTCTGAAGGGACTCCAATTCCCTTGACATATCCATCCTTAACTGGAAACTAGCTGCCATACCTGTCAAATACATGTTCATGACTATAGCACATATCCACATAATGTGAGACAAAATCAAGGATAAGAATACTTCTTGTATGCAAAGCACTCATTCGTTTGGAATTAGGGTTTCCAAACATAGCCAAAGGAACTCTTGTCCAATTCCTTTCTTCTACCTTTTTACTTTGTTGCAATTGAGGCTTACTATGTACTGTCACATCACCCCACTGTTTTTTCCCCTTGGAAAAATCGTAATTTTCATTAATAGGAAAATTACACGCTGTAGATGCAAAGTGCATATGAATAAGATGTGGCTATGTGCCAGTTCAAAATTTTGAGATCCCAAGATAAGTTCTCCACGCGGGGAGACAATCTTTTAAATAGTACTGCATAATTGACATCAAAATTAAACATACTCTACGCAAAGAGTATTCCTAAAAACATGTACTGTTATGTATATACATAGTTCAAAATAGAAAAAATAAGAGAGACTTGATTTTCATAAGTTCAGTCTCCTATTGAGCCTGTTCTGCATGGTCCATATACGGCCAGTGGTAGTACTGGAAATGTTCATCTCCCCGTTGCTCCTGTATCAACCAAATGTTGCGTGCCATGATCATTGCCGTTTTGGAAAGTTGGTCAGCGATGGTGTTTCGTTCCCTATAGATGTGATGACAAACAAAACTGTCAAAATGTGTGATGCATCTATGAATTTCATCCAATATATGTCCCAATGTGAATGTGTGACAGGTTGTGGTTTTGTTTATCCAGTCACAAACAATTTTGGAATCACCGAAGATTTGCAGATTATGACAATCTTTTCCTATAGAAAATTTGATGAGGTAGTATGCATGGAGAGTTCAACAAAGTTATTGGTGCCATTCCCAAGTCCCATTTGAATATGATAATAATGGTTTTCTGAAATGTGAAGTATAGCCCTGCCACCACATCCTGTATCTTGTGCGGAGCCATCAAAGAATGCCCAGGGCTTTGAGTGATCTATGGATTTAGGAATGATATTCCTGGGAGGTGTGGCGGCCAAGTCCTCAGGGAGAGAGTTGTAGTCAGCTATAATTCTGGCTGAGATGGAAGTCCAATGAGGGGCGGTGTCACGGAAGATGTAGCGATTTCTGGCTATCCAGATTTCCCAACAGATGAGAAGGGGGAGGTTTCTAGTCTTGGGCGATGTAGTAGATGTCCACCAATTTGCCCAAGCTTCCTTGGTAGTTTGTCCCCCCCAGATAATAGGCAGGTGAAGGTGGGTAAGAGTGGAGGTCCAAAGGTCGATAGTGACTGAATAGGACAGAAATAAATGATCCAGGTATTCAGAATTGTTCTTGTAGAAACAACACCAATATGGGCCATATTGCCCTCTTTTAATCAAGTTTTCACCAGTCGACACCTTGTTTTTTATATAGACCATAGGAGTAGTCTAGTATGGGGAGGTGCTTTCAGTTTCCACATGTCTTTCCACCATGTTTCAATGTGCTGAGGCTTGTGGTTATTTTCCAATAATAGGTACCCCTCTTTTGGGGAGTACTGACCACTCTTAGCAATGGCCCATATGATCTCATCCTCCCCTTCTCTGAGCCTAATGTGGGATTCCTGTAGGGCAGAAGTGTAGGTGTGCCATGCTTGGTGCCATTGACGGGGGAGGAGCAAGCTGCGGGCTGTCTTCCATGCTTGATGGAGGAAGGACGATTACTCTGGATCCGTTGCATGATTTATATGTGTGATTCCTTTCTCAGTGAGGATTTGGAGTAAGTCCAGGGGAAGCTGATGTGCATTTCCGCATCCTATCCATGGGTCTCGACCAATTTGGACAGAAGCCCCATCAAATATTCTCCAAGTTAGACCATCCCGTATAAGGGGTAGTGCATTCAAAACTGCTTTCCAGATATTAGAGATCCCTGATTTGTTCCAGCTAGGCAGTCTCATCCACTCCAAAGGCCTGAGTGGGGTGATATATTTTTTTGCCGCAATTTTGGTCCAGAGACTGGTGGAGGTAAGTAGATGCCACCCTAGCTTGGCCACCAGTGCAGTGGAAAAGTCCTCCAATTTTTTGATGCCCCATCCTCCCCATTTCTTGGGTATAGATAGGAGGTCCCATCTAGCCCAAGCAAATATTCTCCCAGGTTGATTGCCTTTCCAAAGGAATCTGCTACAGAGGTTCTGTATTTGATTGAGGATGCCTCTAGGTATCCATGCAAGAGACATCCAGTAGACCGGGGTGGCCTCAAGAACTGCTTTGATGAGCACCAGCCGGCCGGCTCTGGAGAGATATTTGTGGTACCAAATATGGAGTCTTTTCTCCAGCTTGGTAATTAACCATATCCAGTCTGCAATCTTGTATCCATGCGGTTTCAATCTGTATCCCAAATATCTAAGGCCCCCATCTATCTAATTTAGTGTGAAAGGAAACCTTTGTAACACAAAGTTTATTTCATGGGGGGAGCATTCAGAGACTGTTATAGAGGATTTAGAGTTGTTGATGGCCATGCCTGTAGCTGTTTTGAAGAGGTTGATAGTGTTCTGGATGGTAGTGAGGTCACCAATTCCCCTGTTTAGAAACATAAGAACATCATCCACAAAGAGGAGGTGAGTTATAGTACAATCCTCTGTTAATTTGATTCCAGAGAGTCTACCTCTGTGATGCATGTCCTTGATCAATCTGCTAAGGCCTTCCATGACAAGGAGAAAGAGTAGAGGTGACAGGGGGCATCCTTGTCTGAGGCCCCTTTCAGAACCAAAGAAGGGTGAGGCTGCCCCATTGACCAGTACACTGAAGGATACATTGGTGATGCAACACATGATCCATTTGATAAATCCAACATAAAAGCCTAGATGGGTAAGGAGCATTCTGAGGTATAACTAGCTTACCCTATCGAAAGCTTTGGAGAGATCAGATTTGAGGATCATGCCTTTGATCTTTTTGGATTGTATGGAGTGCATCAACTCCTGAGCTAATCCGATAGCTTCGTGAATCTATCTATCTTTTAGGAAAGCAAATTGTTCAGGGGAGATGTGGGCACGTAGGATGGAGCGGATTCAATTAGCTATGATTTTGGAAATGATTTTATAAAGGCAGTTACAAGGGGAGATGGGATGGAAGTCATTATAGGATGAGGGGTTGTTAGACTTGGGAATGAGTGCTATGAAGGTGGTGTTTATGGCCCTGTGCATGCGCTCGAATTTCTTGCACTCCTCTGTGACCTTGAGTAGGTCATTCCCTAGAACCTCAAAGAAAGCTAGGTAGAATTTGTCTGGCCATCCATCTGGACCAGGGATTTTATCCCTTTTGAACCATTTTAGAGTGGCCTCAAGCTCCCCCATAGTAACTTCACTGTTAAGATGCTCGACTTCCTCCATATCAGTGAAACGAGGGAACAATTGCGCTACTCTAATGACCTCAGCAAGGGTAGAATTAGGAGGGTTCTGGTAGACCTGCTTAAAGTGTGAGGTGGCCAATGAGGCCAGATGGGGGAAAGTGTCAACCACTGCTCCTTGCTCATTTGTTAGATTCCAGATGGTATTAATGGCCCTTCTTCCATTTGCAAATTTATGGTAAAACTTTGTATTGTCATCCCCTTCTCTCAGCCAAATAGCCCGACTTCTCAGTCGCCATGTTTCCTCTTTATCCTTGAGAATTTTCCCTCTTAGAGCTGTTAAATCCACAAGCTTGTCCCTGAGCTCAGGCGAAGGGAAGGTACCTCTACTA
Organism: Pinus tabuliformis; assembly: GCA_031772625.1. Classification (NCBI taxonomy): domain Eukaryota; kingdom Viridiplantae; phylum Streptophyta; class Pinopsida; order Pinales; family Pinaceae; genus Pinus; species Pinus tabuliformis. The sequence goes on along the minus strand of CM062809.1, from coordinate 216,153,534 downwards.
TTTTCCTCAAGGTTGGATATCTCCTTTTCAATTTCATTCACCCGATGTTCATCATCACATCTCTTATTGTGAGCCCAAATCTTGGAAATCTTCTTTAGTTCCTTCAGATTGGCCACGAATCCCTCAGTGATGTGTCCGTTTCTGTCCAGTGGGTGGGTCTTCCAAAATTCTGTCACAAGACTGGTGTAAGAGATGTCATTCAACCATGAGGAGTTGAATTTGAAGGGAGCTCTAGGTTTGTTGATGATGCCACAGATTTCAAGATGAATAGGCAAATGGTCTGAGAGTCCACCGGATCCCACCCATTGGCGATAAGTGTACCCTTGCTCCAAAAGATGTTCCTTGATGAGGAATCGGTCTAGTCTCCTCGCAAGGCTGGCCTCCCCAATTCTTTTGTTGCTCCAAGTGGGGGTTAGTTTTGCCACAGGGATATCAATGAGCTGATGAGAGTCAAGGAGCTGCTCAAAATATCCCGCTAGGGGGTCGGCCTGTGCCTGAAGACCCCAGGATTCCGAGAATCCTAGGGAAAAATTTAGATCTCCCCCAATGATAAGATTGTCTGCCTGAAAAATGTTGGTTCCCAGCATCCTTTCCCAGAAGTTCTCTCTATGGTGGCAGGGTCCATAAATGTTCAACATTCTAATCTCCGCTCCGAGCTCTCACAAGTATATGTCAGCCCCTAAGAACCCTATGCCTCCCCAGGCTCCTAGCAGTTTGATAAAGCGAGGGTTGTAACCTAAGGCTATGCCTCCTGATCGTCCAATAACATCCAAGGCATGGAATTTCCAACCTGGGAGGTGTTATGATAGTAGCTGCACCCAAGGTTTCCTGAAGAAGAACTAAGTCACCTGGCTCCTTTTGAAGGAGTCTCCTCAGCGCTATTTTTTTGTTGGGACTAGCTATCCCTCTGCAATTGAAGGAAATAGCCTTCATGGGGGGGACACTGGAGGAGGGCTCTGAGCTCTAAGGACCCTATCTAGAGAAAGTTGTTTCCCAGAAACCACCTCCAAACCTGCCTTCTGTTTTGCTTTGGACAGAGAGGACGGTCTACCTCGGGTGGGCTTCAGGGCAGAGGAGAAAGGAGAAATGCAAAGGCCAATGGCATCCGACATAGATGCTCAGGTGTGAGAGCAGAGATGGTAGCGATGAGGTTCAGGGGAAGTCCCAGGGATGGGGATCTCATGTGTCGAGGGATTGGATAGAGGCTCGACAAGGGGAGGGAGATCCAACTATGAATTGAGGGGGCTGATCCAGTGGTTTGAGCAATGGATAGAGTCAAGGTTTGGCCCAGGATGCAGAGGACCAGATGAAAGTGCAGATGAAAAATTAATGGATGCAGAGAGTAAGGTAGGACAAGACATACCTGAAGAAAGTGCTCCTCCAACGGCTGCCTTGGACCTGGTTAGAGGAGGTGAAGGTGGCCGAAGGGGTGCAGTCCCACGCTTCTTCGATGACTCTGGGTTAGGCCTAGGTCCATCCAGCTCAGAGTTGATCATTTCGACTTCATCTGATTGTTCTGTGCTCCCTCAACAGATGTGGGTTTCCCTCTGGACCTCGATTTTATTTTTGCGAGGAGAGGGCAGTCCTTGTAGAGGTGTCCAACTTTATGACATCATCTGCAGTGGAAGGGAACCCCCTCATAGTCTAGAATCTATGTTCGATCGTAATTTCTCCAGCGAAGGGTAACTTTTTCTTGCAAGCCTCCTCTGATATCTAGGTGCACCAACAATCTCGCATAGGCCATGACTCCTGTGGAAAGATAGGATCTGTCATAATCCAGGTAAGTTCCCAGGGTATTGCCAATTCTTCTGAAGATTTCCTCGGTCCAGAAGTGCAAGGGCAGGCCAGGTAGCCTAACCCAGATTGGCCCTGCCCCGAGTTGTTCTCTGTCAAGGTCAAAAAGTGGGCTCCATCTCCTTAGCATGACCGAGGCTTATTTGATGTGCTACTAGGATGATAGAACCCAGTTTGTGTGGTTAACTCGCACAAATCTAAGAGCAAACCAGCCATGAACAAAAGTTTGGACAATAGGTAGGTCTGCCAAATGATGGCCCCATATTTCAGCTACCCATTGTTTCAGTCTAGATGCGGAGTAGGTCCTTCCCCTGACTCTGCCTACCAGGACTGTTGCTACCATATCCATGGTGTCCTGCCATTGGAAATCCTCTTCCCAGTCGATGAATACGTCTTGTGTCTTAGGCTTAACACAACTTTGCTTCTTTCCTCGGGACGACTACACAACCTCTGCTTGTTCAGGGTGATCTTCAGGGCGAGTGTTTGGTGGGTTAGGGTTAGGGTTTGGAGGCAGCTGTTCAGATCCAGGCCGGTAGGCATCCAGGAGGGTGGGGGGGAATGGCAGTGTAGCTTCCAGATGCCTGGGCCAGCTCAATGGGGGGGAAGGAATGCAAAGGGAGGGCTTCGCTGAGCGGGGAACGAGGAGGGTAGTGAATAGCCACAGGGGGGTGGAGGGAGGATAGGCCGGAGGATTCAGCCGCTTGTACAGATGCGGAGGGGCCGGGGTCAGTGAGATGGGAGGATGGCGTCAGGGAAGGCACGGAGAGAGATGACCAAGTCACAGGTAACTCCGAAAGGTCGATCACAGAGCTGGGTTGTCCCGAAAGTGACAGAAGTGGGGCAATTACCTTAGAGAGCTCACTGCTGAATGAAAAGTGCACATCGCTATTAGATGGTCTGCTGAAGATGGAGATGCCCTCGAGGGGGTCCTTCGAATATTCTATTAGGTGTCCTCCATGTTTTTCAGGGGTTTACACCAGCTGCGTTGTGAACTGGAGTAACCGACACAGGCTAAACCAAACCTTACAAACTTATAACCATAAAACCGCATTCACTAGCTCAAGTCGTCGGGGTTAAGCTGGAGGCAGAGAGTAACGAGGTTCCCAGGTAGGTTATGGCCAAAACTGTGACAGAATATGGTCCGTGTCTACGCCTAGGCCCCAGGTCTACAGCCGGATGGTCTACCCCATGTCAAGTCGCGGTCGCACTCGCCTTGTCTGCATCCTCTTCGCCATCCTCGCTTCCTTCATCAACAATTCTTCTCAATATACCATGAAGTTGTGAACACTGAAGTTGAAAATTTTGAATGATAACAGGAATGGAGGGCAGAGTGCGCTCCTCACATCACCCCACTGTTAGTTATATAAACACATCAATTGTTACCTTGTCACACTAATACCAAGAATGTTTCTTGCAACTCTTCACACATGTCAACCACATGTTCCAAATATCAAGGCAATCATATATATCTATTTGAAATCAATCTTTGCCAAGACTAACAATCATGTCATAATCCATAGTCAACTCATAGTCATTAGACATAATGCTACAACTATCACCTACTACACTCAAGTACATATCAACTGTCTCAACACATATGTATTAGTACAATCATATTAAAACAAGATCATTGGAACACATACTCATATTATGCAATTCATCAAACATTAAAACAACTTGCAAACATACCATGCTAAATAAATCAACTAGACAACATATTAGACACCAAACACTCAAACACCAATTAGACGTCACAATCAAACAGTCAAGCACAAAGCAAACTACATAGGCAATTTCATACCTTAATGTATCTCAGGGGAGGCAATCTTGTCTACACAATCAATATATATTAGCACGATATAACTTCACAACATATCAAATCAACCACAAATAAAGTCATGATAATCATAATAGTCACCAGCTAATATGTCCACATCATAAGCTGATAACATTTATCATTCATCCATAATAATCACATCTGCACAGTTGATGGGTCTTTAAATTAGACATAAATTAAGGCCCATGCCTCTAAATTAAACATAAATTAAGGCATATGACCATCCTTTAGCACATTAAACCTCTTTTTTTGCATTAGATAATGTATTTTTAACTTTAATATATTCATTATGAAGGTTCATGAATAATTTCATATTTGTGCCTAATATTATTTATTTTTGTGGAATATTATGAGAATATTGGGCAGATTCTGAAGATTTGGAGGAGGAGATAATTTAGGGATTTGCTCCCTACTACAAGAGGATCACTATTAAATAACAAATCAACATTGTGGAACTCCAATGATTGAGAAAATCTAGGAATGTGTTCCTTGCCATTTAATACAGATTCCTAGTATTGGGAACCAGATCCACTGATCGAGGGATTTTGGCGGGGAAAACTTCCTCCATTCATGGGGAATGATTTATAATAATTTTGTATAAGTACCAAGTCGAATTTGCATCTAGAGGGAGATTTTTGATAGTGTTCTAGTGGAGAGAACTCGTAATTCTGTAGTTCCATTGTATTTTCTTGCAGGGATGTAACTGTATTGATGAAAATAATGAAGATTGGTGTCATGTTCAGCTTCTAAATCTTTTTCTCCTCCATATGTCTCTGAGTTTCCTTGGGCTTGGCCATCCTAGTAGCCTCAGAGCCCTTTTCTATCATTTTCTTTCCTTCTTTTCACTTCTTATTCACATGCATCTCTTGGTTTTATTTCTTTCTATTTCTGCATTTAGTATTAATGATTTCTTGTTGTAGGATTTGGTTAAATGGTTGATGTAAGTTCTTTTGTAGGATCACAAGCATCATTTTATCATTGGAAAATATTTGGAAGATCATAGTACCCATTGGGCTACTTGGATTAGTCTTCTTATTCCCAAATCTGAATTTCTGGAACTCCTTTGTGGCAACTAGTAGTAAATTTTTGCTATTTTTAGAGCATGCTAACGAGCTTCAATCAAGTTGATTCCACTTGTATTAGATGACAAAAACATTCTATTTCATAACAAAATTTACCCCATTGCATTTGCACTTGATTAGGTTAGGCATTTGATGGATTTACTAGCTCACTTTTTCTCAAATTTCTAATTTTTAGACTAGTAATTTTATGCTATTTTTTAGCATGGGTTAACAAAGGCCTTCTTGAGTGATTCCACTTGGAATGGAGACCTAAGACATCATAGTCTATAAAAAAATTTGTCCCATCCAATTTGGATTTGATTTGGTTGGTCATTCGATGAATTATAATTTAGTATAGTAAATCTGTAACATCTTGTAGTACAACAGGGGATCCCGTAGGAGAACTAGTACATCCTGTCAGAAATCTTGTAGCGGCCTGTTTTGAGCCCGAATTAAGAACAATCAACATTGAAGCTGGGATTAAGCCTCTACTTGAACTCCATGCCATCAAGACCATTTTAACCCTCTTCCTCCAAACCTGTCTCCCCTGCCAAAAAACAAGTGAGGATTGACATTTGCATTTATAAAACAAAAATATTAAAAAAGGAGTTTTTTTATATTCACACATGCACATAACAGTTAATACTCCCTAGATTAGACTCCATGCTCAGTTAGTTTAAATCATCACATGTGATAAATATGGTTAAGTTAGGTTTCTTTTACATTTAGTTCACGATCTTTATGCAATTAGAATATGTTTCTTTCCTTGTACTTTATTTCTTGCAATAGGTTAAGGTTTCCATTTCGAGCATTTCATTTTCTGCAGTTAGTTTAGGATTTGGTTTCAGTACATGCACTCCATTAAATCATGACAACAAAGGAAGGACACATTGGACACTGCACATATAGTGCCGATGCCTCTTAAGATTGTACGAACCCCAGGTTGATAATTAAAGTCAATAGCCTTGGGAGTTGCAACATTCTTGTTGCAATACCGAGGCTCATCACTTTTTGGCGCCGTTGTCGGGGAGGTGTCAAAGTATGCATTATTTTCTTCCATAGTTGATTCATTTCTTTTTACTTTTTGCAAAAACAAAAAATATTTGCATTAGGCATATTTAATTTCAAAAGTAGAAAATTGCATTGCATTATAATTTTCATTCAATCATAAAAACAAAAACAAAAAAATTCTCCAACACCAACCCACCCCCCCATTTGATCACATGGTGCAGTAAGAGCCATATCACCATCCACTTTTGCAGGTAGAAGAAGAAGAAGAGATGGCAAAGAATGTAGAAGAAATGGATGGAGAAGATAACAATGAGGAAGATCCTCTCAGATTCCCCATTCAAGACACTGATATCAATGTGCACATGAAGAACATCCCTCCATCTTTTCTTCCAAAATTTAATGGTCTAAGGTCAGAGGATCCGAAAACCTTTCTCTTTCAATTTTAAATTGTTTGTAGATCTTATGGTTACTTATTAAAAACTCAAAAATTGAGATTGTTTATGGCAACATTGAAGGATGGAGCTCTGAAATGGTTCATGAGTTTAGGGACTAATTCAATATGATCATGGAATGATATGCAAAAGATATTTTTAGAAAAATATAAAGATCATGACCTTAAAGAAGAAATCTTTAGAATGAATAAAAAAGAAGATGAGAGTCTAGAGGATCTAATAGAAAGGTTCATATATAAAGAGGGAAAAACTACATCATTTAGGATTCGACACACTAAAAACCCTCTTACTTAGAACAATTATGGATGAATGGATTAGTCTCCTTGATCTCATGAGTAGAGGTGATGTATACCAATTATCATTTGAAGAAATTTGTGAAACATGCAAACACATATCAAGAGGAAGGGCAAGAGTAGGTAAATCAACATCAATATCGGTAAGTCAAGTTAAACTTGGAAATTTGCTTGATAACTTTACAACAAAAATTCTTAGCAATCTAAGTGAACAAGTAGAAATGTTAAGAATACAAAATGAGCAAAAAGAAGATGCTGATATTCGTGTTGTCCATGTAGAATCACATGATATTAAATCTTGCTCTTCATTACTAAGGTTGAAGGAAGTTGACCAAGAGGACAATGGAGCAAGTCAATTGCCAATGCATCGATGTTATGTAGCTCCAAGAGGACCATGGGAGCCTAGTTAACCTAGTATGATGCAAGAGCCTAATTCACAATTTCAAGGTTATCCATATCCACCTGAAAGTAATTGGAACACATCCTTTCCTTGGCAACATTGGCCATCTCAACCCCAAAACCAATCTTGGCAACAAGGTTGGCAAGGAACTTATGGCAGCCATCCACAATATCCTCAGTATTTTCCTCAATATCGTCTATACCCAACTCCATGTTATCCCTACCATTCATCTACACCACAACCACAACCCCAACCACATCCATCTCAAATATCCACTCCCATTCAACTACCTGTACCACTATTTCCAAACCCACACATTGAAGTAGCTCAACCCACTTACAATGCTGAGGTACAACACTTCCAAACATCTCCTCTTGAGATCAATGGTATTCACCATAGCTCATGAAGAGTATTGCAAAAAAGATATTATCTTGATATCATTGGAGGACCACATATAGAAGAAAAAGATTAAAATGAGAAGACCACACAACCATGAGTTGCAATTGATGAAGAACAAACATCAAAATTAGAGATTGAGAAAGCTCCCTCATGGTTACCATCAAATCCTCCATGTATTCAAGAGAGAAATCAACAAAAAGAGGAAGAGTTGAAGGTTACAATATAAGAAGACATGAAGAATGATCCAAATAATCAATCAAACCAAGGCCATGAAAGTTATATTGAGGCTTGGTTCTAGACAATCACTAAGTTGCAGCAACACCCTCTTCTTCAACTATGCTTAATATCATCAAAGTCAAATCATTTGATCACTCAAATTCAAGTACATGCCAAAGCATACATTTCAAGCCTACACATCAGTTTTTTTGTCATCTTGATGTGCACATGGCTCCATTGGAAGTATTCTTATACTTGAAAGTGAAAAATAAGAGTAAAAAATAAAAATCTCAGGTGAAAACCTACTTGGATGCGCTTCAGATTGGCTCATTGATTGAAAACCTCCGTGAGGCGGTCAATGGGTTGGAAAAAAAAAAGAAAAAAAAGAAGAAGAAAAGATCCTAGGTGAAAACCTCCTTTGAGGCGCCTAGGCAGACCTACTAGTTGAAAAACTCCTTGAGGCGGCTATTAGGCCTAGAAGAAAAGAAAGAAAAAATAAAGAAAAAAATTGCTCCATGTATCTCTTTGATGAATGTAGGTGCTCTCCAACATCTACAAGGAACAAAAACAAGTTTCCACCAAAGAAAGAAAAAATAGGTCAAACCTAGTCAAAAGAAGTCAATTTTTGACTTTCTCCTCCTTTTCTCAAATGCTCCAACAAGTCCAAGGCCATGCCAATCCATCAACCTCATCTATTTCCACCATCCACCCATCATTCTGAAGCTTTTCCCATTTAGTTTGCTTGTTGTCCTAAAAAACTACAAGAAGGCTCTGTTTTACAACAGGAAACAAAAATACATAGAGCATACATTTATTTTTGTCATAACTTGAAAACCATGCATCCATTTAAAAAGTTGTTTCATGGGGAGATGCATAGGGATGATGATGACATTCCCAAGCAATTTCAACAAATTCCAGTGCATGGTTTCCAAGAAATCGGCCTCCATCACTTGCCATTTTTATTTTTTCTTGAGATATGTGCATCCATTGATTTTTTTTTCTTTTTTTTCTTTAATGGGGAGGTGCACAATGATGATGAAAACATGCTCAGAAAGTTTCAAGTCAATCCATTATACCATTTGGGATATATGGACAAAACAAGTCTGCTACAAGAGGATATCTTGAATTACTACAGGAGTTTCCTGTAGTACTACATGAAGTTCTGAAAATCTACAGGAAAGGTAGTTTGATGGAAAAATTATGATGCAGACCTGTTTTGGGAGAGGAAAAAAGGACATTGAATTCACCACATCTCAACCAACACCCATCACCATGTCACTTTATGGCCACACCTTCCACTCATTCCAATACCTATTTACCCTCCAACAGAGAAAGGACACAAACATTAAAAAAAGGGGGTAGCTACAACAGCCTATTTGGAAGTAACAATAGGCTCCAAGCCTAACCTTCAGCACCATGATTGAAAGAGGAGAAGCATAACTATAGGCATAATGAAACTCCTCTAGAGCTCAGCAGCAATAGAGGAAGCCATCACCTACACATCAACAAGAAGACAACTCATCAACAAAATAAGATCAACAAAAAAGAAAAAGGTAGTCAAGATGTACCTGAGTCATGAGAAGCACAACAACATCAACTTAGCAGCAGCATGTCTCTCCAACAACCATTAGGTAGGTACAGGTATGCAATATTCTTGACCTCTTATCTTGAGCATTTTATAGTTAGAAATTTGTTGTCAATGCATGAGAGATGAGGTTTTATAAGCTAAAAATGGGTCAACAGTCTTAGTCGCCTTCAACTAGTTAATTGCAGCTCACTCCTTCACTCATGTAATGTTGAAAAGTCAAATTATGAAGGGTGACGATTTGAAGGAATGAGGATAGCAGTTAAAAGAAGAAATTTTTGCAAAGGCCAAGTCACCACAACACTCCAAACCCTCCATCCACTTCATATTCACTATCTATCCATCATTCATCCATCCCATTTCATAATTTCAAGAACAAACCCTCTCTCACCTTGAAAATTTCTTGAAAAAGAAAACAGAGCATCCTCTCCATTTTCACAAACCCACATCATTTCTGATAAATCCGATACAGTTAGAAGACTCTGAAGGAAGAAGAAATGACTACTACAGGAAGGTAGAATAATGCTACGAGAAGGAAGAAAGAGAAAATTGTGCTAAAACCCAAAATAACAGTGCCTAATAGAGACCTAATCAAAACAAAGAACTCCAAGGCCATTAGGCAACCATCTAGGCCACAAGAGAGAATAAGAAGGCAACAAAAGGAAATGAGGCATCCACCATCAAAATAGAACTAAGACTGATTGATGAAAAGAAACTTTCCAAGAGCTCTCTAATATCTTTCTAGCTTTTTTCCAAGGCCTAAAAAATGTTATAGAAATGAGAGAAAGGCATGGGAGTCAAGTTGAGGGTCTGTCCTAGGCTCAAACTATCGTTTATGCTCAAAAAGGGTTTCCTATAGTTTTAACAGGGTTTCATGTAGTTTTGACATGAATTAATACATGATTTCCTAGTTCTCATCTAAAGACATTTTGAAGGTTTTAGAGGTTTCCAAATGGTGGAACAAGGTAGCAGAAGGTTGATAAGGATGTGGAAGGCCTTGCCAAATTGAAAAATATTCAAGAACCATCTTTAATAAGGGGAGGAAGGCAAACTAATGGTCCCAAGAAACAAGGATTTTTCTTTGCACAAATATGTTTTTGGGCTTGTCCTTGTAGAACTTACAGCCAAGATTCTTAATGCACAAGAGAGAGGCCACCATGGCCATGAATAAGGCACAATGAGGTCATAAAGTTGCTCAGAGGATGAGCAACACTCTGAGCAGGGGGTATGATGGGCCTCTAAATTAGACATAAATTAAGGCCCATGCCTCTAAATTAAACATAAATTAAGGCCTATGACCATCCTTCAACACATTAAACCTTTCTTTTTGCATTACATAATGTATTTTTAACTTTAATATATTCATTAGGAATGTTTATGAATAATTGCATATTTGTGCCTAATATTATTTATTTTTGTGGAATATTATGAGAATATTGGGCAGATTATGAAAATTTGAGAGGAGATAATTTAGGGACTTGTTTCCTACTACAGGAGGATTACTATTAAATAATAAATCAACAAGATATTAGGGAATTATGGCACAAATTATGGAACTCCAATGATTGAGAAAATCTACGAATGTGTTCCTTGCCATTTAATGCAGATTCCTAGTATTGGGAACTAGTTCCACTAATCAAGGGATTTTGGTGGGGAAAGCTTCCTCCATTCATGGGGAATGATTCCTAATCATTTTGTATTAGTACCAAGTTGAATTTTCCTCTAGAGGGAGATTTTCATCAGTGTTCTAGTGGAGAGAACTCATATTTCTGTAGTTCAATTCTATTTTCTTGCAGGGATGTAATTGCATTGATGAAAATAATGAAGATTGGTGTCATATTCAGCTTCTAAATCTTGTTCTCCTCCATATGTCTTTGATTTTCCTTGGGCTTGGCCATCCCAGGAGCCTCAAAGCCCTTTTGTATCATTTTCTTTCCTTCTTTTCACTTCTTATTCACATGCATCTCTTGTTTTTATTTCTTTCTATTTCCGCATTTAGTATTAATGATTTCTTGTTGTAGGATTGGGTTAAATGGTTGATGTAAGTTCTTTTGCCGGATCAAAAGCATCATTTCATCCTTGGAAAAGATTTTGAAGGTCATAGTAACCATTGAGCTACTTGGATCAGTCTTCTTATTCCTAAATCTGGATTTTTGGAACTCCTTTGTGGCAACTAGCAGTAAATTTCTGCTATTTTTTAGAGCATGCTAACGAGCTTCAATCAAGTTGATTCCACTTGTATTATATCACAAAAACATTATATTTCATAACAAAATTTACCCCATTGCATTTTCACTTGATTAGGTTAGGCATTTGATGGATTTACTAGCTCACTAGTTCTCAAATTTCTGATTTTTAGGCTAGTAATTTTCTGCTATTTTTTAGCATCGATTAACAAAGGTATTTTTCAGTGATTCCACTTGGAATGGAGACCTAAGACATTCTAGTCAAAAAAAAGAAATTGTCCCATCCAATTTGGATTTGATTTGCTTGGTCATTCAATGAATTATAATTTCATATAATAAATTTGTAACATCCTGTAGTAAAACAGGGGATCCTGTAGGAGAACTAGTACATCCTATAGGAAATCTTGTAGTAGTCTGTTTTGAGTCTAAATTGAGAAAAATCATCATTGAAGCTTGGATTAGGCCTCTACTTGACCTCCATGCCATCAAGACCATTTTAACCCTCTTCCTCCATACCTATCTCCCCTGCCAAAGAACAAGGGAGGATTAGCATTTGCATTTATAAAACATGTGACAAGAAGCTACTATGATATGATTCAACCTCCTAAGTCACGTTAAGGAAGTGGAACCGATGAAAACACACCATAAAAACCTTCAAAACCAGCAATAGGACTTTTAGGAACCATCCTAACCTTTTTTCTAAGTAGCCCCTGAGTCCCACTTATTTTTTAAGCTATTAAACCTTTGGACGCTCCCGTGCTATGGGTGTGCCAACGCCTAGAGAGCTCTAGACAATCCCACAAGCCTGTGTCCAAGGACTATTTCCAGTAGACCTGTGCCAGAGTCCAGGGAATTTAAGACACTTTTAAAGCCTAGAATTCTGCCCACTGCCCAAAACTTGCTGTAACTTCGGGATTCCATTAAACACATGATGACAAGACTAATACACCAAAAACTAACTCCAGGACTAGGCCTGACATCCCCAACCGGGACTGACATTCTGTCAAACACTTGGCATCAATGCAATCTACAGGTGTAAATGATAAATCTAAGCATAGGGGTCTCATACTTATCTGAGATTCACTATGAGGCATTGTTTCCTTATCAGTTTAGTTGCAGTTTCATCCATTAGGTCGTAGATACATTGTTCATTCATTTACAAGTAAAAACATGATGAGAGCCATACATAGCCACTGCCATAATACATATTCATAACCAACATAACAACAACAAAAACACCAAGTAAACGCGAGCCATATAATCCACATATAAACTAGTATAATACTCATGAGATAACAAGGAGAAATAACCTCATATTAAGAATGCAAAATCTAACCCGGTATGAGACTACCGCGTTCCACTCGATCGTAGAATGGCTGAGCCAAATCTCTCCTCAACCATTCACCCCTATGCCATATTCCAAGCATGAATATGTGATCTCAGAGAACACTTCAATCCAAAACCATCTAGGGCTTCGAGAGCCAACCACCTCAACCCATCAAACAATAATTCCACCCAACGGTCGGACATCACAAAACCATCATCAGATTGGTCTCTACTCAAGCTATTCACGGCTCTAGAGCATTTGTTCCAGCCAAGGCATCCAGGACTAGTAAGGCAACCCACAGTTTCCATCGGGCTTCCAGGAATAGCAACTCAACCCACTAAGGGCTTCCAGAGTGTTTTTCCAACCAAGGCTTCCAGGAACTAATAACTCAACCCAAGCTAAAGGAAACATGAGAACCAATAAAAAAAAAACAAGGAAATAAACCCACAATCTCCATGGCTATCCAGGAAATGGAAAGGTTAGGAAATCCACTGTCAATCCAAGCAATCCTCCATTCCAGTGATAGATCCTGACCAATAATCCACATGCATATTCCATACATGCCAAAACTAGAGAGGAAAAAATACATGAAACTTGGTACTTGAAATTAAGATACGATGTAGTTGCTGATCCCGCTATCCTCTTGCACTTTTTTGCTCTTCCTTTGCCTTATTGCTCCAAAAATCCAAGTAGGCCACACTCTCCAAGAGTGCTCCAGGAAAACTCTAAGTATCCAAGAGTATGAGAGAGAGAGCTCCAAAACTATATTGACCAAGCTTTCCCACTGATACTCAGAAGCCTTTTTATTAATGAGGTCTGTATTTTCTTCATTTTCCTACTCACATGCAACCTGTGACCTTTCACCTTCCTTTTCTCCTAATTTCCATTATTTTCATAAATAAAATACAAATAAATGCCTCATGCCTTTCCAAAGCCTTTTCTCTTGCCTTTGCCAATTTCCTTAGCCATAATAAACCAAATGAACACCCACTAGGATGTTTTCCCCACCATTCATCTTGGAACACGTGTCCCATGACTGTGGCCTTATATATTTTTACATGGACTTTTAACCAGGGTTGTTACAGATGTTAACCAAGGGATGAGGGTACATAGGAAGAGAGTCGTATCTGAGCACGTGATGACCAGACACGAGAAGGGAGGGATGCGAGATACTAAGGAATAACTTTAGAGAGAATTTCATTATTAATTTTTACTTCTCCCTGAGGTTGGACACATGCATTATTTGCTTGTTTATCATCCACCTTATTGTGCTCTCTTAAAACATGGAAAAATGAAACATTTCCCAATTTTTTTAGATGATGATGGATTCTTGTTACAATTTGACCGAGCTCAACATTTTTTGGCTTTGTATCTGAAATAATTTTTGAATTAGGATTGAGGAGTCCCCGATTATGTCTGGGTTTATATAGTTTCTACCGTTTAGAATTTGGGATCCCAGAAGAAACCCATATGCTTCTGCTTTATTATTTGATTCTATACCAAGTCCGCACTCAAAGGAGATCATGTTTGCATTTTCTTGATCAAAAATATAACCTCCAGCACCTACTTTACCTGGGTTGGATTTTGAAGCCCCATGAAAGAAAAGACATGGTCTTTTTAGGGAATTTAACAATATCAAAAATTCCCTTTCTTTCAGACGGATTTTCCAATCTTTCGGCTTGCAAATAATGGTTGTAGGAGGAATGCCCATAATTTGAGGTCTATCCAAAACAAAATTGATCCATATCTTCTCTTCATGTTGGAGGATACTCTTGTCCATTTTATTTACTCCTTTAGTAAAAATAAATTTAGAAGCTAAACCCCAAGTTTTGGCTAAAATTTTCTTGATTTTTGGCTTTTTGCTTTGAAAAAATTGTTTATTTTAGGCGAGCTATATTTGCTAGCATAAAAAAGAGGGGAGACTCCTCCAAAACCTCTTTATCAAGTTCTTTTTCTTTAAATATTAAGGGTAGCTACCTTTCTAGTTTGCTTATAATTCCAAGAGGGTGACATTAATGTTGATATTCACCTCAATCGGGTAAATCAGTGAGAACCAACACTCTTTAGAAAATTTGCAACTTAAGAAGAGATGATGAATTGTTTCTTCCTCATTTTGACACAAAGGGCATCTTGAGGGCCCATGGATGCATATTTTCTTTAGATTTTCTATTTTTAGAATCTTGCCTTTGAGCATTGTCCAGATAAAAATGTTGATTTTTGGAAGACTTTCTGTTTTCCAAACTAATTTCCAAAAATGCCATTCCTGATGTCCATAATCTTCTTGAAGCTTCTCATACCCTGATTTTACATGGAAGTTCCCTTTTGATGGGTTCCATTTGAATTTGTCTTGATGCCCAAGGCTTATTGGTGCTACCCCCTTGAGGTGTGAAATTATTAGGTTCCATTGATTACTAAGGTCAGGAGGGAAAGCTGGAGGAAACCATCCTTCCCATGAGTTATCTTGTTGGTTCCAGAATAAGATTTGGTCGAAAGAATTTATTCTTTTATTTTCCATCCAAGTCATGAGAGGTTGAATGCCTCGAAGTTTAGAGAAAGGAGAATATCCCATGATGCTATCTCTCTATAAGTTGATATCCTGACCACCTCTGAGGATTCTTGAAGTGTTTTCCTTAAGAAGAGGCAGGTCTTTTCTAAGAAGCTTCCATATTTGCGAACAAGGTCTGATGGTTATATTTTATGTAAGAAAGTGTCGTCGAGAGGAACTCAAGTACTTTGCTTCAAAAACTTGTTTCCACTAGGAGGGCTCCCTTGTGATGAATATCCAAATGATTTTTTCTCTAAAAGCAATATTCATAAGACCAGGAAGTCGAATGGAAATGCCACCATTCTCATACAGATTTGTTACTTGCTTCCAATTTATTAGACTGAATTTTTTGGTCATTGATTTCCCCATTGCCATAGGAATTTTCTAATAATGAGCTCTATTTGCTTTTGAATTCTGACTAGAGCTTGAATGATAGAAAATTGATATAGTGGAAGTGTTGATAAGACGAATTTGATCAAAGTAACTCTCATGGCTAGATTGAGCCAGGGCATGCCCCAATTCTAAATTTTCTTCTTAATTTTATCAATGGAAGAAATCCAAATCTCCGATTTTATAATATCCTTAGAAATTGGTAGTCCCAAGTGCTTGAAGTGATCCCAATTTGCTTTGAAAGGGACTCTTAGAATTTGAGAAATACGCTGAAGAGTTCTTGCAGTAGTATTTCAACCATAAATGCTGCTTTTAATTTAATTTTTTAGGAGGCATTCAAAGACCTCCAGGAATCTGTCCAAGATGTTTGTGAATCTTTTTGCAACAATACATGAGAATTCCCCTAAGAATAAGGTGTCATTAGCAAATTCAGAATGGTTAATGCTCTTGAATCCTCTACTGAAGTAGATGTCGGTGATGGTGCCATTATGTCTGTTGTGCTCTAAGTTTCGACTAAGAGAATCCACCATGATAATATAGAGGAATGGAGAGAGTGGGCTACCTTGTCTTAGGCCTATTGAGCTTTGAAAAAAAACTCCAGGTCTACCATTTACGAGAGGGGAAATCCAAGACCCATTAATGCAAGCTTTAATGAGGGCTATAAAGTAGGAAGAGAATCCAAACTTATGATGAACAACAGTAAGAAAAGAGTGGTTGACACGATCAAAGGCATTAGCCATGTGTAGTTTCATGATAAAGCTTTTTTCATTTCTAGACATGATCGAATGAATGGATTCTTGAACTATAATTATTTTATCCACGATTTGCCTATTTGGGACAAAGCCACCTTGGCATTCATAAATCAAGTATGTGTTCAAATGATCTTGGTTTAATATGATTGTACTAACATATGTGTTGAGACAGTTGATATGTACTTGAATGTAGTTGACAATTGTAGCATTATGTCTAACTACTATGAGTTGACTATGGGTTATGACATGATTGTATGTAAAAGTTGATTTCAAATTGATAGATATGATTGTCTTGATAATTGGAACATGTGGTTGATACGTGTGAGCAGTTGCAGGGTAACATGCTTGGTATTAGCATGACAAGGTAATAGTTGATGTGATTACATAACTAGCAGTTGGGTGATGTGACAATACATAGTAAGCCTCAATTACAACAAGGTAAAATGGGTAAAAGAAAGGAATTGGACAACAATTCCTTTGGCTATGTTTGGAAACCCTAATTCCAAACGAATGAGTGCCTTACATACAGGAAGTCTTCTTAACCTTGATTTTTTTTGACATTATGTGGATATGTACTATAGTCATGAACATGTACTTGATAGGTATATTAGCCAGTCTGTAGCTGCAGGTGGATATGTCAAGGGAATTGGAGTTTCTTGAGAGATGGCGTGGATTGTGTTCAGTTACAAGCAACGTGATTGGCACAAAAAGATAAGGTAATTAATGTATTGTTATGTTAATTTATACACTGACGATTATGTGTTTATGGAAATATGATGTAGGGAGTTGCATGGCAAGAGACACTGCCATGAAATCTTGAAGAAGGCTCAGGTTGAGCTTTCCTTTGAAAGCATTGGGAACCATGGGTATTGAGTCATGGTGTCTATTGTTAGTCTTGTGCCTTTGGTCTTTTTGATTTGCTTGCACTTGATTTGCAGTTTTGTTATGTCTAGTGCATGATCATTCCACTTTGCTTGTGATGTCGTATTGTTATTGGTTTTCATGGTTTTCTCTTGTTTGCTTCTTGTCTTTCCTTTTATGTTGTGAGTCTTAGGAATTGTTTAGGAAAGAGGAAAGTTAAGGGAGGTCGAGGGGAGTTGTGTGGTACCCAAAAGGTAATGTAAGATTCAGATGAAGCTCGGTGCATGAGTAAGCGCAATGGAAGGTGTTATGTTCCTATACCAATAGGTGTCATATTTCATGATTGACTGGTTAAAATCCCTAATATGTTCATCCTTTCCCTGCTGCAAAGGTTTTCCATATTTTGAAAAAATAAAAAAAATTAAAAAATGAAAAGAGGGTATACCCTAAAAGAAAGATCAAAGGGTAAAAAGAATGAAATGGTCAAAAGGAAAAATGAAAGAAATGAACCCCAAAGAAAAAGGACCAGGAAAGTGTGCAAGTCCAAATGCCACTACTATTTCATGTTCTGTAAATAAAGTTTCATGTGTAGTTTGTTGAACTTTATACTGCAATTGATGAATGGCCAAACAGCTTAATCCTGGCCAGTTCATCTTTGAATTTCCTATTTTAGAGATAGAGAATAAAATCTGTCCAAACTATTCAATCTTGGCAGATAAGTAGTTAGGTAGAGAAGCAAAGGAGCTCAACAGTTTAATCTGAGCCCTTGGAAGAAATAAGGGCAGACTTAGATAGGATTCCCATGAAAAGAAAAGAAAATTTGTAAGGGTTTGCTAGTCCAAGTGCACCCATGGAAGAAGAACAAAAAATGTTAGGTATAATAGGCTGGGTAGGCAGTTTTGGTGTTGCAGAAGCATGCTTATGA
Organism: Pinus tabuliformis; assembly: GCA_031772625.1. Taxonomy (NCBI): domain Eukaryota; kingdom Viridiplantae; phylum Streptophyta; class Pinopsida; order Pinales; family Pinaceae; genus Pinus; species Pinus tabuliformis. The sequence goes on along the minus strand of CM062809.1, from coordinate 216,135,500 downwards.
TTAATTTTGTCTCTCAAAGATGTTCATCTTATTGTTATCATAAGTACCATGGCAATTGTTTTGTTACAAATCAAGTGAGGCTTGACTAACTCCCCTCCATCCTTTCTCCAGATCATTTACTAATTTTCCCCAGGGTGTTGAGATCTGCTTAATATCCCTCTTAAATCACTTCATCTCATTGCATAAAAGGCCTAAATAAAACCACATTTTTACTTAGGCACAAAGCCACATTTCTTGTGTAAAACCCTTTTCATTCCCTTAGCCTAAGTTTCTTAACATTAGACTTAGCGCTTATTTTTACATCATTACTCATATTAACTGTTAACATGATAGTATTAAATCCCTTATAAATTCCCCTTCCCCCGTATTAATATAACTATACAATAAAACCCCATGTATTAATATTCCCCGCCCCGGTTTAAATATAAACCATATCACTGTTTAACATTGGGAATTTATAAGTTCACCTGGAACTTATTAAACAACCCTCCCCGCGCGCAATTTTAAAAGTTAATTAACATCCGGTTAATTAACAGTGTAATCACCCCGCTAACCAATCAAACAAGTCTCGAAACCATTAAAAAGCATTGAATATGAGCGGGCCCCCGCGCATTAACCACCCCTCATCTCCGTGCAGCGCCCATCGTTCGATCCCTGCCCGTTCATCCAATGGCCGACGCACATATCACAACCCCTTTTTCATCCAACCGTTAACTCCCGGGGGGCCGGCGGTATTGCCGCCGTACCGGGGACGCGCGTCGCCATCCTGCCATGCTCGTTGCCTCCCCGCGCCAAACCACTCTGGCCGATGAGAGGTGCGGGGTGAAACTGCTTACCGCCCTCCCGCTGACGTCGCCGCCACGTCACTGCCGAGTCACCATCCCATACCCCCGCGTCACGACAAGACGTCACATCCTGATGATGTCATCCGACCAAAAAGCGCCAAAAAGCCCCGCGAAAGCCAAATTTTGTTAAAAAGTCGAGAAAATGTCATTTTCGCCCATTTTCATTCATTTTTCTCCGTGAAACTGTTTCATGCAAACTACATCCAAGCAACTGCTCGAGCATACAGTTCGCCACCCGGCCAAACAAAGTCCAGCATCCTGCTCCACAGCTCGTCGGTCAACCTGCAATTGCACTGTTCGCCTCTAAAAAACAGGTATTTACCCCAATTTGCCTCCCGAACCTGTAATTTAGTTTTTCCTCTGTGAATTTTACCCAAAGAGCTGAATTCAAGCTAAATTTCGTCTATAGCTCTCATAAAAATACACCTAGAACTATTGTTTTGCCCATTTTTTCCATAGAAACTTGACCTCCAGTTTTGAAAACACAACAAACAAACATGGAAGCCCCTGTGGCCCTCAATGTCGCGCCCATCAATGCACCTCATAAAGACCAAGATTGCTTGGCTGACAAAGATTTTCAAATAAAAGAGTTATCTGGCGACATGAACCATCTCCAGGCATTTTGCCGAATTAGGAATAGTTATCTGAGAAACTCTGATATCTATGGAATATGGGAATCCAATCTTCCCAGGTATTACCTTCCCTTAATCAATGTGTTCCCAGATATTATTCACCAATGCTGTGCCAACTATGACCCTATCAGTAAAGCAGTAATGACCCCATCCCAAACTGTTCTCTTTTACATAACTGCTGAATCTATCAATGAGATGTTACACTTCCATACAACTCAGCCCCTTGCTCCTCTTTCCATGGGATTTTTGCTTGAGCAAGGCTCTCAATTTCCCAGTGCAGAAATAACCCAGATTGCTAAATTATTTATGAAACTAGATTGCCAGCCTCAAGGCCCACCTCCCTATGTGCATTCCTGGTTCACTAAAACTGGCAAGCTTATTCTTGACATGATATCCTTTATCTTGGGATTCAAAACCAGTGAATTTGTTGATCAGACCACCTTAGTTATGTTGTCAATATTTACTCCAAGACAGCCCCCTGCTGTCAAATATGATTATGCCTCTTTCATTGCCAATAAAATCAATGAGCAATTCATAAATCTGGAAAGAGAAGGAGTCTTCCAGTACACCTCATTCATATACCACCTTCTGCTATATTATCAGTGAGACAGTTTTTTATTTCCCATCAAGAAATTAGATTCCAAAGGAGAGAGGAGGTCTGTGATCTTTTGGACCTCGGTCTTCCACAATGTTTGTGAATCCCCTTATACCTACTGTGAATTCATTGACTGGTTTATACATCCAGCCTCCACTCTATTGATAGGAGCTCCTCCTCCTAGGCTCTCTGGTGATATAAAGAAGATTTTACAGCTCTCCAAAAACTACAGAATAGGTGACTGGTACCTCTACCAGAATCACATCGAAATCAGAATATATGGCTGTGAACTGTGCCCTTACAAGTTGCCCAAATATGTGCCCATGAGACTATTTGCACTGGAGTATTTCAGGCAACTTATCAATGCAGATTTAACTCACTTTTGCAATGTAAAGAAAAAGGCTCAGCTCAGAATAAGAAACCAGTTAGGCCCTTTTATCATTAACAAGAGGGAGGCATGGGAAGATGCTGATAAGATATTAGGGGAAGACCTTAAATTGAAGAAAAGTTTCTGGTGGGTGCCATATGAACCAAATAGCTTTATAAGTGACAGAAAAGTAAGAAACAGGCTATCAGCTTACATACATCATAGGATCCCTGAAGTAGAACAATTTGCTAATCAGGATGAGTGGGTAGAGGGTACATTAATAGAAGAACTTACTCAGTAAGAAAATATGGAACAAGCTATGAAAGATCTTGAAAAGACCCTTGACTTGGACTCTTTTGGACAAGTATCTTTCAAGCTGCCTCAGCAAGCCGGAGTGGGTACATCCTCTCCTGGAACTTCACAGCAACCTGTACAAGAAACCAGCGCACCAGTTATATGGTCTTCGAAGGGCAAGGAGGTGGCAGGGACGGAGGAGCAAGCAATGACTGATCAGCAGGCGCAAAGTCCTCCGGTTTAGACCAAAGCAGCAGAGATTCCTGAATTACAAACTCCTCTAAATGAGGAAAAAGGCAAGAAAAGAGACAGAGAAGAGGCCACACCCATCAGTGGACCTGCAGAACAGCCGGGTGCAAAAAGGCAAAGACTCAGTCCTCTGTCAGAGGAGGAAATCTTTGAAGAAACAACTGAAAGTTTAAGAGGGGAAAAGATAGCTAGCCAACAGATATCCCCGATGGTGGACACATCAACTAGCTCACACAGGCAGGAGCTAGAAAGGCAACATAGTGTGGAAGTTTCATCCACTAGGCCACCAAGTAAGCAAACCTCTGACATCAAAAGAACATTCACAGAGATAAAGGCTAGAAATGACCCACTAAGGCTGTAGATTTACAATCAATATCTTAAAATGGCCCCCACAAAACAACAAAGATTAATGTCTGCCTATGACATTAAGGAGGGAAAAATGATCATGAGCTATTTTAAGCCCAAGGTGCAGCAACCACAATCAGCAGTTGATTACATCAGGACAAATCTGGAGGTCCTAGCCAAGGACATTCACCCAATAGACCAGATTGAGCTGCATAAACAGACTGGAGAGATGGTATACTTCATGCTAGCCGACAAAGCTATGTTAGCTCATAAATTGCAAAACTCCTTGAACAATACCTCTGCTCAGTTGGATTTAGAGAAAGCTTCTTCTCTAGCAAAGGACAACAGGATCAAATCCTTAGAGGACATCATCATTGAACTGGGACATGATCCCAAAGATGCCAAAGGCATAAAGGCACTAATGAAGAAGAAAGAAGAGGACATTGTTGCCCTCAGAAAATAGCTCAAAATGCCTCCTTCTATGCATCCACAAACTGCAGATGTTGTGCAGCAGAAATCTGAAGAGGACATGATGGACCTGCTCATGAGACTGAATGAGAGATTGAGTGAGACAGAGCAGGCATTGGAGAAATCTCTACAAGAAAAGCAGGGAGAGTCGACCTCCTAGCCACCCAAAGTAGCTCCAACAGTTACTACTGCTCCCTTCGCACTTATAACAGCAGTACCTCCCACTGTCTCGGCATCAACAACAGAGATCATCACAGGTACCTGAACAACATCAACAGCACCAGGCAGTAGTACAGCTATGAGTACAGAGCAATTAATAAAAGCCATGGAGGAATTGAAACTCCAAGTGTCTAAGCTGAAGCAAGTCAAAGAAAAATTGGCAAAAGTTGAACAAAGTTATGATAAATCCAAGATGAATGTGGCAGAGAAAACAAGAGAGATCAAAACATTGGAGAACAAGGTGAGAGCATTAGAAAAGGATCTCTCTCTGCATAAACCTCTGGCAGAAATCAAGGGAATTTTGTGGACCAACATCACTCAATCCCTTAGTGATGTATGGAGGTCTATTCAAACTATTTATGAGCAGATTGACTTGATAAGAGTGGCCCAAGTGGAGATTCAGAAAACAAGAGCCTTATTGGGACAGATACCTGAACAATCTAACCGGCTAATACATTTTTTGAATACCAAGACCAGTGAAGAACTGGAAGCACTAGAAATTAGGGACAAAACAGGCACCATTCTAGACATCAAGCGAGTTCTAACCATGAGAACTCTAATGCAAAATTTGGACAGAAGATACGAGGACATGTAGGTAGAGATTAATTCTTTCACAGAAAAGTTTACAATCTTGCATGAAAAAGGTTTGCCAAGTCCTTTGGGAAGTAATGATCGTCTGATGAAACACAAGGACTATGTACATAAATTGAATACATATGCTGTTAATCCATTTAGCACATCATCAAGTACTTCAGGAGAGAAGGCACTTCCATCTGGCCAGTCCCTCTATGACAGCTTGGAAAATTTGTTTTACATTGAGCACGAGGTGAAGCATTTGTTCACCATCCCACCTAATTTCTTCAGGTACACAGAGACTGACAAAACTCTGAGGAAGCTGTAGAGACATAAATTACCAGGACCAGAGTGGTGGCAAAGCATGTTAGAAATCCTATAAACTTATCTTTGGTCAATTGAAAATTTCGGACCATCTACTATAATGCAGAGAACAGGAATGAATCACACTCATGCGGGTCAAAGCACATCACATCAAAGTCAAAGAAAGTCTGGCCAAAGCAAAATAACCAGCACAGAGTATCAGCAGAAGACAGCCCTGAACCGACTTGCAGCACCTACCTCCAGTCCATCTCATAAAGACGGAACAACCAGCGCAGCATGAATTTATTGTAGCTATTTATTGTCTCCCTGTTTTCGAGACTGTCTGTCTCTATCTTTGTAAAACGCATTAATGGTCCCCAGATATTATTTCTTTAAGATATTATGTAATATATTTTGATGTTTTTGTATAAATACCCCCCCAAACGAAGTATTAGGGGTTGGTTGGTTGGTTGTTTGATTAGGAAGCATTCTCAGACTTTGCTGTAACTCTGAAGTTTTTGGAATAAATAGCTGTTAGAACCATTTTTGTCTGGCTTACTGAATGAGGAATTGCCGCTAAGGATCATGCTACAAAATTCTTGAATCATCTTATGGATCAATAAGTCCCTTCTAACTTGTGTTTTACAGTTTCTATGTTTTATCATCCATGTTTCATGATCGAAATAATAGAGAAAAAGAATAACTCAGAATTTGCTTGATTGCACTCTGTGTTCAGTCTTTATTATTATCAATGTTTTCTTCAGAATTAGAATAAACAGTGAATTCTTAATTGCTCCTGTTTCCCCTGATTCTTTCATCTTGAACATTTGCTAAGGAATTCTTAACTGCTCCTTAACAGTGTTTAGCCATTTTCCCTCTGTCAAAATGATGAAGGATTCTTATTTGCCCTTCACCCATTGGCCCCGTTCCATCTGATTTCAGCTTGCAAATTGTTCCATGTTTGAATACCTTGATTTGTGACACCTTTCTCTGTTCGGAATCCCAATCCAGGAAGCTATCCTCCTTTGACTTCATCATGCCCAATGGACTGAAACTATTTGGTTTTACCTCACTGTTATGTTGAATCTCCATTCCTCCAACCAAACACAAAACAAAACCCTTGTACTTCATAACTAGCCTAACACATATCAAAACAAAGCTAAATCATAAAGAGAGAGCCCTCTCTAGATGCAGATTGTCTAGAAGCCGTATCTAAAAGATTGGTCTGTGGTTACCTCAGCTGTATTCCCTTTCTTACAACTTTAGGGAACAACCTGAGTGATAACAGAAGGTAAGACTATGACAATCAGTTAGACTAGTTGGGTCCATTGTGGTAAATGGACGATGACAGAACAATCATGGGAAAGGTAATAAAGAAGAGTAAGTTGCATGGGTTGGAGGCATCATATGCCTTGGCTATGTTGGGAACTGTTGTTCTCAATGTCACGCATGTTGTGCATGAATAAAGGGAGTTCTCTTAACCTTGACCTTGATATTTGGTAATTATGTTATGATCATGATTATGCTGATGTTTATATATGTATACATGTATGTGTGTATGTATGTCATGTTTGACAGGGTCGTCATAGATCATGATTATTAATGCTAACATTTAGGTGTATATATGTGTATGTATGTCGTTGTCTGATAGGACCATGATTTTTTTATGCTAATGTTTATGTATATGTATGTATGTGTCTATGCATCTATGTCACTGTCTAACAAAGTTATCAGGAATTGTTCTTGTGGAGGAATGATTTCTTATGCAGGCAAATGACATGAAGAGGTTCCTGGTTTTATGAGGAATCAATTGGGAAGAGTAGTCACGACAAACATATGAGGTCATTATCATGTGGTTATGAGTTGATATTATGTAATTATATTATATCTATGTTATGGATAGGTTATACCAAGGGATACATCAACGAAATGAAAGCGGTGTGGTCTGCGACATGCTAGGATAAGCATGGATGAGACATTGGAAGCAAGGTTTCTTGGTAAGGACAATGTGGTTTCAGATGTGTGGTATTACTGTTGTGCATATGTTCTGTGATGATTGTGCACATGCAATACTGTGAATATGTAGTGTGTTTATATGTTGTTTATGCAATATTATGTACAAGGCGTTAGCATAGATAGTGTTGAATGAATGTTGCATATTCAGTGCTGGGTATATATCATGCTGTACTGTGTGCATGATGGATATGTGGTGTTGTATGCACATGGTGCTCTGCGTGTGTTGGATATGCGGTGCGGTGTACAGATGATGCTACGTACATGTTGGATATGCAGTGTTATGTACATGTGGTGTTGCGTGCATGTTGTACATGTGGTGCTAGTACATATGGTGTGATGTGCATTATTGTACAAGTGGTGTTGTGTGCATGTGGTGTTGTGTACATGTTGTATAAGTGGTACTATGTACATGTGGTATTGTGTACATGTGTTGTTGTGTTCATGTTGGCGCTATGTGCAGGTGGTGTTGTGTACATATCATGCATGTGGTGCTGTGTACATGTGGTGTCATGTACAAGTCGTGCATGTGGTACTATGTACATGTGGTATTGTGTACACATTGTACAAGTGGTGTAGTGTACATGTGGTTTTGTATACACGTTGTGCAGGTGGCGCCGTGTACATGTGATGTTGTGCAGGTGGTGCAGTGTACAAGTGGTATTATGTACATGTTGTACATGTGGTAATGATGCATGTGTGGTATTGTGTGCATGTCATACATGCTATGTTGAGGGCATGTGGTACTAGGTATGTGCATTGTGTAGGTGCATGTATTGTGTGGTGTTGTACATTGGGTATAGATGTATGAGTTGTGTTGTATATCAGATGTATGTGTATGCATTTTGTGATGTCACACGTTGTTTGTGGATGTATGTCTTGTGATGTAAATTGTGTACGTATACGTGTTGTGCCATGTCATACACCGAACGTAGGAGTGTGTATTGTATTGTATTGTACATAGAGTGTGGGTGTATGTATGTACTGTGTTGTGTCGTACATCGAGCATAGGTGTATGTATTGTATACACTTGGTGTAGGTGTATGTGTTGTATGTTAGGTGTAGGTGAATGTATTGCATGGAGTTGTATGTTGTGTGTGGTCCTATGTGTGTGATTCACACTATGCGTATGTGCACCTAGTGGAGGATAAGGCACTGGGTGTTTGCTGGGTGTGGCAACTGATCCGATGTGCGTATGAAATAAGAACAAAGGCAGAAGTAAGGATCGATTAAAGGATAAGTATCAGTATTGTATTTTAGTTTTACTAGGCATATGATTTATGATTCTAGTATATGATGATAACATGTGAATTATGATTCTGGTTTATTATGGTTACATGTGATCTATGATTTTGATGGTTATGTTTCGAGCTAGCCTGATGTGATATTTTAGACATGTTGATTTGGTTAGATATGCTAGTTTAATTTGTTGTGACAGAAAGTGAACATGATTATAAGTGTACCTTATTGACGATCTACCAATGAGGCATGATTTGAATTTATTTTAAATCTAATGGAAGTTATGTACTTGGTACAGGAAAGCAAGAACATGCCCATTTGGGTGGTTGAAATGGACTGCAAGAATTAGCAACAACATCAAAGGAATTGAAACATGCAACAATATGTTGGTAAAGTACTTAAGGAGCAGGGCCATTGTGGGACGCTGGTACCCAATAGTGTCCATTGATTTCCACGAGCATGCTATGATCGGTATAATGGTTTTGAGGTAGATATATGCCTTGGTTTTTGCATCTTCCGATGCGAGGAAGCCTTGCCAAGGGATGGACTGCCTGGGATGGGGGTGTCAACGAAACTTGGAAGGTGTGTGATTGCATGAAACAGGGTGATCGGATTACTCGAGGGACTGTGTAGCAGAGAAGGGAAGGTGGGTGTTACAGGGAAAAGTGTCTATATAGAACTGCTCTATCCCACTAAGGTGTGACAGCTGCCTTAGAAACAAACAGAGAAAAACTACTTTTGTTTTTCCTTTATGAATTATAGATAGAGAGGAACAGAAAGACCAACCTCTGTCTTGCGCTAATCCTTCGATTCGATCCCTCTCTTCTTTGATAGTCCTCAGCTACCTGCTCCCTTGCACGCTCAACTTCACAAAGTACCTGTAAGATCACAGAAGCATAGCACTATACAAAGACATGGATCTATATTCATAAACAATCTAGGATCAGATGTAAATTGACCATACAAATGTAACAAGCATCAATGATACAAAAGCATGGAGGAAAACTCAAATAGTTTTTATTGATAAACAAGAAAAGATCCAGGAGGAGTTACAACCAGTTGTTCCGACCCAGCATCAACCTCCCAGCAAAGAAGCCCCTCTTCACCTCAAACAAAGCTTAGATCACCCAACAATCTGATGTTTGTCTCTAGAAACCAACAACAATTCCTTACAATATGCAAATTCCAGCCTCTGGATCTCTGGGATGAGGGATCCATATATAGATATCTGTAAGGGGGATGAGTCAGCTTGTGATTTTATTAGTGTCTTCTCTCTGATAGTTCTTGCTTCCACTTGGAGACTGAAGGCCTCTTACTCATCCTTGGTCGAATTCAGTGAGGCAAGTGTCACAGGAGAAGATTCTGGAAGCTTCCATTGTCTCTCCACCTCGCGGAATGACACTGCCATTTGTCATTTCTCGCCCATCGCACCCCACAGAAGGGACTTTTGAAATGCAACGCACCCTCACAATGTATTTAGGTGAGATGCAATGCACTTAGCCAATGGAGCAGCTGCAATGATCCTGTTTTGACCAATTCTGAGCAGTTTCTAATGGAGAACTTCTGGGAGAAGCTGTAATCTGTTGACCTTGTTCCTTTAGGGGTTAGAACAACACTTTTAGGGACTTAGGAGCCCTTGGTTTATGGACATTTCATGCTTGTGGTTGCAAGGCACAAAAATGTCTATAACAGTTGCCCCCTAAAGTATGAGGCCGTTAACCTTTTGGTGTCGGGTGAAATGCTTTATTATGAGGATCCGAAGTTCTTTCAATGCTGGGAGGAGACCTGTTATAAGATACAATACAATACATTATCTTCATACTATTTTCATGATCTAGCTGAGGCGGGCATTCCCATGCTCAGCTTTATAAATTCATTTTCATGTACATAGGACAGACAATCGTGTGAGTGTAGACTGATGATTCTGATAGAGCCATCATCCTTTTGAGTGGATGATTATCTGTGCAGCAATGATGTACATTTAATGTCTTTATTTTCCCTGAATATATATCGCAGCCCGGATGGATGAAACTAGATCCGGGGTCTTCAATCTCGTCCGATCTTCACTCGAAGTACAAGTCGATCCATGTGAGAAATGTTCTGAAGTCGAACATGGAAAGACATCGCTTGATTACCAGTCAATGATGTAAACTGTTAACAAGCGCGAGAGGAATCACCGATAATGATAATGACCCTCAAGGTACTGCGGTACAATTCACATGGTGTGAATAAAGGACTTGGCGTCGAACACCACGCAAAATCTTTCGGTCGAAGGCCATTGATGTAAACCTGTCGCCGAAAGTGAGAAACTTGCCATTGAGGCATGCAAGCTTCAAAGTACTGAATGGGGTGTTCCTAGATCAAATTCTTGGATAATGAGCTGATGTCGACAAGAAGTGATCCGTCACAGGAGGGCCTTAATGAATCCCACATCAATGAAGCGGAACGGAGCAAATGATTTTATTGGAGGTGAAAACGATCTGGTGATATAAGGTTCAGGGTGGCGGTCATGAAAGAATGGAGTATAATGTATGGTAGTGGGTGAGACACAGGTGAATTCTCTGAATGACTTCTCTTGAACATATCGGCGACACTGATGTGATGGATTGGTAGCATTAACCCCAAATGTGGATGGTATGGCGTGACCATGGTGATGTGACCGGTGAATGAAACAACCCAACCCGACTCGGACACGGAGTAGAAGTGTCAAGTTCAAGAGCGACTTGCTACCAATAAAGTTTCTTTGAGTTTTCTTCCCAATTTTCCCCAGTCATTGCTGACCAGTACCTCTTTATTTTTGCCAAGCTTGAGGAGGATAACATATGCTTGTTCTATAATTTTCCCTTCGGGCAAACCCATCGCTATGTTTTAACGAGCCTAGCGATAGTGAAACTCGTTCTCATCTATAGACAAGTTTGTCGCTATTAATCTTTTTAACGAGTTTAATGACAAAGATAACTCGGTCCTTTTCAATTTTAGAGAGTTTGAAAAGGAACGTAAAGGTAACTCCAAAATTCCTTTTTCGTCATCTAATCCCTTAAGTCTGAAAAAGTATAAAACAATACAGAAGGGATGAATTTTCGATACTTTTAACGAGCCGAACAAAACAAGCGCTCGATCTTTTTGTGTAATAATCCCTCAGGTCCAAAAAGATTAAAATCTAGAGGAGGGATAGCACTTCCTGTCCCTTTAACGAGCTGGAGAGGCCAATGGCTCGACAATCTTTTCATATTTTACGAGTCAGTTGAAAAGAGCTTAAAGGAGACTCGTCTTTTGAGGAACGAGTGATAAAATGGGTAGCAGCTGATTCCAGGTAAGGTTTGGAATTTTCCAATCACGGCAGTGTCACAAGGATGGCTAGTGAAATCACTCTTCGCAGCTGTTCCTCAAAATGGGTAAACAATCAAATGGAGGTGAATGATCGGCCAATGAAAAAGTGGAGGTGACGGTGCAAACACGACCAAGGCTTTAATGGCTGAAGTACTACATTCACGATGGTTATTTACCAGGGAATAGTTCATTTTTTAACGAGCTTAAACGCGGGTGGAAACATTTGCTCATGTCTTATGTTTATTTTTTAACGAGCTTGAACTATGTGGTAAAACTGCTCGATGCGGGTTTATTTTTTAACGAGATTGAACCCTGCAGTAACACTGCTCGTGGCGGGTTTATTTTTTAACGAGCTTGAACCCTACAGTAACACTGCTCGTGATAAGTTTGCATGCCCCCAGCATAATAACGTAAATCGAGGTGCATGCCCCCCAAGCTTCATTGCATTCAACTCGGTGGTTGGAATGAAGGTTTACCTTTGAGATTTGGAAGGGGATTTGTTTCATTTTTTAATGAGGTTGACACAGTAAAAGAACCATCCTCAAGACTCCTTGTTTCATTTTTTAATGAGGTCGACACGAGATAAGAACCATCCTCGAAATCCACCGAGTTTATAGTATTTGATAGAAAATCAAAAAACTGATGGATGATTAAGGTTGCTGGAATAATCTTCGTGGTAATCCGGAAGATGGGAGCAATGGTGGTAATCTTCCCATGGTGCATCTTCTATCATCATTGATTGAATGTTTCCTTCGTCTGTAGAATGTACATGCGACCAAGGATCTGAAGAGGTGCCATATTCCTTAGAGCTATCTATCCAAACATTCGATAAGCGTTGATTTGGGTTTGCCCCCCAAGCCAAGAAAATTGATTGCTACAATATTTCTAAAATGGTGATGATCCATGCTGACAAAATGTTTAGGAATCTTCTGAATCCATTAGATATAGAAGGTTTCATATTCCACTGTGGCCACTTCCACCACATTACTCGGAGGCGGTAGGGCAAAAGTACCCATTAAGGCAGGGTCTTTTAGGAGACCTACTCCGATATTTTGGAGTGAATGATTGCTTCCATGGATCATTGGAATGCTTCCCGTAACTTGTGAACTGTTGGGGAGAAATGTTTGTTGGTCGACGATTGTAATTCCTCCTTGGAAGGGAAATGCAATCTTCTTGAAGTAGGTCGACACAACTGCGGCCATGGCATATATCCAGGGCCTTCCCAGTAGGATGTTGTAATCGAGGTTTCCGTCGGTTACTTCAACATCAATTTCTACTTTTTTACCCCCCAGTTCAACTTGCAAGTTACTTAAAATCCCGTATGGAGTGTATGATCGTCCATCAAATGCTTTTAACATTGTTGACGATCGCGACAAGGGTGGTGAGCCTAAATTTTTCCAGCAACTCATCGACATAATACATGTGGATGCCCCCTCATCAATAATTGTTCGATGAACAGTTTTGTTGAGGGCTTTCACTTAAATAAGGAAAGCTAGTTGAGCTGGTAACTGAGGGTCATATCCTTTATGATCAAAGGCCACAAGATTGGACATTGGGTCAATCCCACCTATTGCTAATAATAAAGCTTGCTCTTGGGAGAGGCAATTTTGCGGTACCTCAAGTGTCGACATAGCGGACGACGATTGGGCCAGGTCCTTTATTATATTATAATTCTGTGCTATTTTTGCACAAGGATTAAATGTCGATTTGTGTACTACTCCATTTGGCGACTTTATCATTTGTTCAGGAATGATGGGTGGCACAACTTCTGTCAAAGTTGTTGTCGAACTACTAGGTTGTTCATTAGCCTTGTTATTCGACAGCTGTGGATTCCCGTAATCTTTATTCCTTGTCAAAGCATCATTTTGCTGCTTTGAGATAGACAACATAAGCACTTGGGATCGGGAAGCATTTTGATTAGCAACCAGTTTGGTTCCCGGGTTTGGAAACGGATCAGTCAATACCGCTGAGGTTTTTGAACTCTTAAAGAGTTTCTTAACTTCAGCTTTATGTGGACAATCTCTCGTCCGATGATCCTCATCGCATATATGACACCCCACAGGGGGTTTCCTTTGCCCAAAAGGGTTTGCAGAAGATTTTCGAGGAGATGATTCATCCTGCTTCCTTTTTCTCCCTTTCTTTTTCTTCTTGCCCCCTGGTTGCTTCAGTTGTTTGCCCTTGTTGGTTGACACGGCATTTACTTCCGAGGCAAGAAATTCCTCATTTGCATTTTGACTAGAAATCTTACGGGCCTTTTTAGATGTAGCCTTCGTTGATTCCAAAAACACGCCATCGCCGGCATGAGAGTCATTGTTCAATTTAGGAGGAGGAGGAACTGAGAATTCCGGTCTAAGGGCGTCAGGGATTTTATCGTAGAGCATGCTGGACTGAGTGTAAATCAAGTCCAAATATTGCGCACGAGCGATAACTTGCTCTTCTGTGACGACTCCCCCTTTTGCCACGTCTTCCGTGATGGAAGGCAGTAATGACTTAATAAACCATTCAGCTAAAAGCTGATCGGGAACATACGTTTTCACCATTCTACGACGACGTCGCCACTCATGTATATGATCAGATATGTGAGTGGCCGTCGTCTGTTTGAAGTTGGTAAGAAGTTCCGTTCCCGTTTCGTACCTTATCGGTAACTGAAAATGGGTTAAAAAGGTCGTGGCTAGGGTACTGAAGTTGTCAAACGAAGCTCTGGGCAATTCAATATACCATTTTGCTGCCATACCAGTTAACGTCCTATGAAAAAGGCGAAGCCTAATCGAATCATCGTTTAGGGTGTTTGATGAACACCACAGATGAAAGGTCATCACATGATTCGACGGATATTCACCTGGATTTCCATTAAATTTAGGAATATCTGACGGAAGTTTATGCGGAATTGCCGGCCACCAAGGGGCATAAGCAATTGGATCATTCGTCAGCCGGTTTAGATCTGGTAATTCTAGAGTTGCTACAAAGGGCAACTGTTGATTCAGGTTAGGCGAAGCATACCCAGGATAAGATGGAATCGCCTGAGCAGTGGGTCTTTGCATACCAACATAATGTATTTGATGCTGGTAACTTTGACAAGGTTGATGGGCATAACCATTATAATATGGTTGTTGATAACCGCTTTGGAAATGAGGTTGCCCATTACTTACAAAGACTTGTTGCTCAGGCCCTTGATATGATTTCTGGAATTGCGGTTGTTGAGATTGAACCAGCCCTGGTTGTTGGACCATTTGCTGTTGTCCAATACTGGATGATTGACCAAGATGAGGAGTCATAGTACTTGTTTGAGCCTGAGTCGCTCCAGATAAGGAGGCACTAACCTGAGGTTGTGATTGAGTCGTTGAGACAAGTGGCTGTTGTATTGCAACCTGAGAAACTTGGGGTTGACATACAACAGGTAGCGCTTGTACTTGCGATGCAGTCACCATAGCAGGTAAAGTGGGAATATTCGACACAGGGTGGACTGGTTGCATTGAATATACAACCCTTGGTTGTTGAGGCAGTATCGGTACCCAACCGCTGGATGTAATTCCAGTTTGACCTGAACTTTGTTGTAAACTCTCATATGGTTTTTCTCTGGGAGGGAACAATGAAAAGGCATACTGCCCTCCATATGGTGGAAATCCAGTACTTAAAGGGTAGATTGGCCTTTGAAGACACATTGGATCAATTTTTTGAGTTTCAACATAAGAAATACCATATGATAATCCGGATGAAGAAATAGGAACTGACCATGTCGTCGCAACAGTCCTTGATTGGACTCCGACTTGTCGTTGATAACTTGCCGGGACAGACGGTATACCGGCGAACATTGTTGGAGTAGCAGCAGGAAGTTCTGCTGCTGCTGTGTCAGATGACACAGTCCTAGATGTCGACGGTTGTTCAGACATATCTAGTCTATCCAAAAGATTTCTTAGCAATTCTACAAGAACTTGTGATGAAGGGAGACTAACTTCGAAGACCAACGAGGGAAAAGTGATGATTATTTCGTTTAAAATAAATTTTAGACGCTTTGACACAACTTGTTTTTTCAATTTTAAAGAGTCGAGAAGAAACAAAAGATGACTCTAGTCTCCTTCGATTTTTAATGAGCCTGAAGTGACAAGTGCTCAAATGGACCTTTTCCGTTAAGGAGTCTGAAAAGGAATGAAAGGGACTACTATGGAAATCTAGGTAGAGGGATTACCAAACCAATCGCAAAACTGCAGAATACTTTTTACGATACGACAGTCAATCTTCCCGAATGCTGTGTTCAGTGCATTGCGATCGATAGGGCGGTAGACACGGCTTCCTATGGATAAAGGATTAAGCCTATTGGGGTCTCCCAAAATATACTCGACGGTACGTGGGAGCACAAGTCCGTACTGGCACTTATCGTCCCAAAGTGGAGGAATCACCCAACCATCAGTGAGAACAACAGTTACCAGGCTTTACGACGCCGGAATACGTCTCTAGCCTAGACTTCTAAATGTTGTGCGTTAAGTTCCAAAGCGTTGTTAGACTCATTGAATTTATTTTAAGTTGATCTTGTTTATGAAGTTTGCCTTTCGGGTTCACCATGAGATGTAGATGTAATTACTAAAATGAAATCTAAGATGATTATCTTCTTTATGCAATGAAAATCCTAGCTACTAGGGAAAAGAAAGACAAAATCTTTTCACAAAGAGCAAAGAGCACACTCTAAATGCACTTTTCCTAAATCAAGCCAATCAGACTGTCTATATGCAAATGCACATGCATGTATTTGTTTTCGACTTTCTTAGTATATGGATGCTAAAAAGAAAGCTGATGCACAAATCTGAATTTCTTCTCAAGCGACAAATATAAACAAGTTTCTTTTCGAAATAAAAAATGGAGACGATCACAACACCTTACGATTTTGAAAAGAATACTCGTTCTTGACACTAGAAAATTACAAATTCAGACCAAAAGCAATAGTAACAGGATAATCGACCATCAACAATAATTAAACTCTTTCCTACGATTGAAATCGACACTTGCGACAGTTTCAAATCAAAGGGCGACAGTACGATTATGTTACTTTTGCAAAGGAGAACTGTAAACGACTCAACAAACACACAAAAACATCTACAATTCTTTTGTACAAAAGAGGCGGAATAACAACAAGGAAAAGGGGTTTCAAACAGACATATACTGATCACAGGCAACAAAATTCAGGAATAGAACTGGAAAGAATGATCCACAGAAACCACAACTGCACAGAGCTAGTCTGATCAGCGCACCTGTAACACAGAGAATCTGAAATACAACGCAGGTTTTCCACTCGGGAAGTGCGCTGAAATTCAAAATCTCTGAACAGTACCTGCGCTAGGCCAGAAACGAGACTCTGTTCGGTCTCTGGGTCACAGTTTGCAGTTCAGTTCTTGGTTTTTGGCCGAGTAAAAAGTAATCAGTAATGCAACAATCAGGGGTAGATCTAAGGAGGATCTAAGAGCTATCACCAGGGCAATCAGATAGTTTGTGAATCAGTTGTTTAAATCATAAACAGATCTAGTGGATGGATTGAAGCAGCAATTATCTACTTTGAATTTGTTATGGCAAATGCAGTTCGAATGCTACTTATAAGTTTATGAAACAAACAACAAAGAATGATAAACAAACAAACTAATTAGATCCCCAGCGGAGTCGCCATTTTGTTACAGGGAAAAGTGTTTATATAGAACTGCTCTATCCCACTAAGGTGTGACAGCTGCCTTAGAAACAAACAGAGAAAAACTACTTTTGTTTTTCCTTTATGAATTATAGATAGAGAGGAACAGAAAGACCAACCTCTGTCTTGCGCTAATCCTTCGATTCGATCCCTCTCTTCTTTGATAGTCCTCAGCTACCTGCTCCCTTGCACGCTCAACTTCACAAAGTACCTGTAAGATCACAGAAGCATAGCACTATACAAAGACATGGATCTATATTCATAAACAATCTAGGATCAGATGTAAATTGACCATACAAATGTAACAAGCATCAATGATACAAAAGCATGGAGGAAAACTCAAATAGTTTTTATTGATAAACAAGAAAAGATCCAGCAGGAGTTACAACCAGTTGTTTCGACCCAGCATCAACCTCCCAGCAAAGAAGCCCCTCTTCACCTCAAACAAAGCTTAAATCACCCAACAATCTGATGTTTGTCTCTAGAAACCAACAACAATTCCTTACAATATGCAAAATTCCAGCCTCTGGATCTCTGGGATGAGGGATCCATATATAGATATCTGTAAGGGGGATGAGTCAGCTTGTGATTTGATTAGTGTCTTCTCTCTGATAGTTCTTGCTTCCACTTGGAGACTGAAGGCCTCTTACTCATCCTTGGTCGAATTTAGTGAGGCAAGTGTCACAGGAGAAGATTCTGGAAGCTTCCATTGTCTCTCCACCTCGCAGAATGACACTGCCATTTGTCATTTCTCGCCCATCACACCCCACAGAAGGGACTTTTGAAATGCAATGCACCCTCACAGTGTATTTAGGTGAGATGCAACGCACTTAGCCAGTGGAGCAGCTGCAATGATCTGGTTTTGACCAATTCTGAGCAGTTTCTCATGGAGAACTTCTGGGAGAAGCTGTAATCTGTTGACCTTGTTCCTTTAGGGGTTAGAACAACACTTTTAGGGACTTAGGAGCCCTTGGTTTATGGACATTTCATGCTTGTGGTTGCAAGGCACAAAAATGTCTATAACAGTGGGGTATATATTTGTGTTGGTCATTAGCATTGACGGATAGAATCAGATGCTTGTTGGGAGTGTGCCCTAGAACAATGAGCCGGTAACTGTTCCCCAAGAGGACAAGTGGCGCAGGATTATAGCGCTGAATATTGGATGCAGATTTAGCTTTATAGTGGATTCTGTACTTCTTGGAAAGGAGGTGAATCCTGGTACTACTTTTGACGATGGAGGTGTGAGCCTATGATTCCCTTGTTGCGGATGCAGGCATCATATCCTTTAATTTGCTAGTTGAGAAAACGTGAATATGTGTATATGTGTGTATTATTGTAAATATTATATCGAGCTGGATTTATAAAGCTCCATAGACAGTATGGATATTTTTTGGTTGAAGCAAATGTGTATGTGTATATGTGTATACTATTGTAAATACCATAATGAGCTGTGTTATAAAGCTCCAGTATGCAGTATGTTGTATGTTGTCATGATATTTTTATTTTGAGCAGGTCATTCATTGTAAATACTGCAACGAGTGGTGTTATAAAGCTCCATGTGCAGTATGTTTTGTTTTCAACAGTCTTGTTGGTTATAGGTGTCATTGAACATCGAGGACGGTGTTCCCCCAAGGGAGAAGGTTCTATAACATCCCTAGTTAAAAATCGATGTAAAAATATATAAGGCCAGGGTGATGGGACACATATTCCAAGCTGAATGGTGGGCAAGACATCCTAGTGGGTGTTCATTTAGTTGTTTATGGCTAAGGAAATTGGCAAAGGCAATGGCTAAGGCTTTGGAAAGGAAAAATGTCATTTTTGGCACAATTTATTTATGAAAATAATGGAAATTAAGAGAAAAAGAAGGTGAAAGTTCATAAGTTGCATGTGAGGAGGAAATTGAAGGAAAATAATGGAAAATAGAGAAAATAGAGGCCCATTGATAAAAAGGCTTTTAAGGATCAGTGGGCAAGACTTGATCAATTAAGTTTTGGAGCTCTCTCATTATTCTCCTCTCTCTCTCTCTCTCATACTCTTGGACACTTAGAGTTTTCTTGGAGAACTCTTGGTGGGTGGGGCATACTTTCATTTTTGGAGCAAGAAGTCAAAGGAAGAGAAGGAAAGTGTAAGAATGCATCAGGATCAGCAGCTACATTAGATTTTCTTGCAGGTACCGAGTTGCATGCATGATTTATTCACTAGTTTTGGCATGCATGGCATATGCATGTGGATTTTTGGTTGTGATTTGTCATTGGCATGGAGGATTGCTTGGATCAATAGTGGATTGCCTAGCCTTGCCATTTCCTGGATAGCCATGGTGATTGTGGGTTTACTTTCATTGTTTGTTTTGGTTGGTTCTCATGTTTCCTTAGCTTGGGTTGAGTTATTAGTCTTGGAAGCGCTAGTTGAACAAATTCTTTGGATGCCCTGTAACAGCTTGGGTTGAGTTACTAGTCTTGGAAGCCTTGGTTGGAAAAATGCTCTGGAAGCCCTTGGTTGGTTGAGTTACTAGTCCTGGAAGCCTTGGTTGGACAAACACTCTAGAAGCCCTATATAAGTTGTGGGTTGAGTTACTAGTTCTGGAAGACATGGTTGGACAAATGCTCTAGAAGCCCTGGAAGACTTGGATGGTTTTGTGATGTCTGACTGTGAGGTGGAATCATTGTTTGATGGGTTGAGGCGGATGGCCTCTGGAAGCCCTAGATGAGTTTTGATTGATGTTTTCTATGATATCCCACATTCATGCTTGGAATATGGCATGGGGGTGAATGGCTGAAGAGAGATTTGGCTCAGCCATTCTATGGTCGGGTGGAACGTGGTAGTCCCATCTCCCGTTGATTTATTGCATTCATTAATGAGAAATTTATTCCCTTGATCTTCATGCGAAAATGTACTGATGTATATATGGATTTTTATGGCTGATATGTTCATGGTATTTTTGTTTCTATTATGTTAGTTATATGTCAATTTTGTGACAAAAACTATGTATGGCTCTCAACATATTTTTACTTGCACGTGAATGGATAACGTGTCTATGACCTAATAGATGATAATGCAACAAAAGGCATGGGGGAACAATGGTTCATATTGATTCTCAGATAAGTATGAGATCCCTACACTTAATTATGTTGTTTATACCTATAGGTTGCATGTCGATGATATTTTTGCCGAAATTCCTCTCATGGCTAGTAGGGGTCTGGTTAAGGACTTGTTGGCATTATTGCTTTTGCTTCATTGTTTCCCTGTAATTTTTTTATTTTATTTTATTTCAAGTTATCATTCCATTTTGGGTAGTGGCCTAGGATCTAGGCTTGAAAAAGTGGCTTAATTCCCGGGGTCACTGGCACAGAATTGGCAAGTTTAGTCCACAGTCACTAACATGCAGGCCTATGAGAGCGAATTTGAGGTTCTGTTCGCTCCCTTGCCCATAGCATGAGAGAGACTATGGTGTAAGAGGTCCAGAACAGTAGTGGGACCCAGGGACAAGCTATCTGAGTGGCTGGCTTTTCCTCTAAGGGTTCTGTTGATGTTGTTGGATGACTGTGTGTGATGTTCTGTCGATTCCATTTCCTTAAGGTTACCTAGGAGGTCGAATCATATCATAGTGGCCTCTTGTTTTCATGTTTACCTTGGTTGGCCGGTTGCTTGCGTAGAAGTGGGAGAAGGGTGTTACAATATCCCTTGTCCAACATTTTCTTCAGCTGCAATTTTAGCTCAACCAACTCGGGCGTGCTCATCTTGTAACTTGCTTTCAATGCTGGAGTTGCCCCTAACAATAACTCAATCGAAAATTCTACCTCCCTGTGAGGTGGAAACTCTTTAATGTCCTCAGGGAATACTTCTTGAAACTGCTGCAACATTGGATATATGTTCAACACTTCTGCATCCTCAACCTCCTTACCCTTATCACTAGAAATGTGTACTGCAAATAGCTTTCACCCTTTCCTGCGGCTATGCTTTTCTTGCATAGATGTCACCATCCTAACTGATGTGGCTTTTTTCTTACCTTGCAAGACTCTTGGTTCTCCATTGTCATCAACATACTCAATAGATTTGACATAACAGTCAACCTTGGTTCTATGTAGATACAACCAATCCATGCCCAACAACATATTGTATGATCCCAACAGTAACACATTCAAATGTACTGTTGTAGGCATACAATTTAAATCAAATGAGTAAGCTCTTACCCAATGATGAACTTGATTCTTTGTACATGTAGCCAACTGCACTAACCAAGACTCTGCATGCAATTCCTTATTCAAACCACACTTATCCACCAAGTCAGGACTAACATAGCTATAATTAGATCCAAGGTCAATCAAAATAGAAATAACTTGATCAAAGAGCTTACCTTCCATCTCAATGATAAATGCTTGGTGTTCTTCTTGCTCATTGTCCACTGCTGCATAGATATGTGGAATACTTTGAGCAACATCCCCAACAGTCTGCGCCTCTTGTGCACTGTATATCTTAGGCCTTCTACCCTGATGTTGCAAACAATCTCTCCTAAGGTGCTCCTCACCACATGTCCAACACTCCAACTGACCAATGCCCTCACCTCTATGCCGTTGTTTCTGCTGTTGTGACCCATTTCCTTGTCTAGCTGCATTAAAATTCTTTTGCGGTGCCGTATTTTCTTTTCCATCGATATTCTAAGGCCTTGTCCTCTTAGGCTGCCATTTACCTCTACCTTTATCTTTTCCCTTCCATTCATGATGAGATTCATTCTTACGCTTTGATTTCTCATAGAAATGCTTCAGTTTCCCAATAACTTCCTCAAGTGACCGAGGCTCATCATACTCAACTTGATCTCTAAATACTAATGGAAAACCACTAACAAATCTCCGAACTTTAGCCTTCTCATCAAAAAGATATAGTACACACCTCAATAGTTCCAGAAACTTGGTTGTGTACTCTTCGTCTGTCATTGATCCCATCTTTAACTCATATAATTCTTTAGCCTTACTGTCGTAGTACCTTGATGACAAGTACTTCTTCTTAAAAAGCCTCTTAAATTCTCGCCAACTCAAGTCATCTGTCTTGATGTCTCTAACCCGCTTAACATCTTCTCACCAGATGTCTGCTTTGCCTTTCAAGATGAAGATAATTATTCTAGGCTTCATGTTATTTGTGTACTCATGCAACTCAAAGATTTTGTTTATCCCAATTATCCAAGCCTCTGCATCTTCCGACTTCTTCACATCTCCATAAAAAGTAGGTGGTTTTGCTTTCTTTAATTCATCTGGTAAGTATCCCCTATCATTCCTCCTGTAAGGATGATAGCGATGATGATTATGATGTCTATCAGAAACATAACTAGAGTAATACATGTACTCATTACCCCTCCTATCCTAAGTGTCCAACAACCTCCCATATTTCACTATGTCAAATCTATCCGACCCATGTCTACCATGATATCTACTGCCATATGCTCCATTAGTCTCATCCTCATGTGCATCGCTGATCCAAAGCGGCCCTTGTCACTGTAGTTCTGACAAACTCTGAAGAAGTATAGCATTTACCTCTGCCTGCTTCTCTTATGCCTGTATGATTCGATCATTATCCACCTTACAACTCCTTATATGTTCCTTCAAAATTCTCAATGTAACTACCAAATCTTAAGAGTTCCCAACACCATTCTACTCTTCGGATTCATAGGGAGAGTCTCTATAGTCAACCATCTTTCTAGCCATTTGATCTTTCTCTTCCTACAATGCATAGTATGTCAGATAAACCAAATCACAATAAACCAACATACTTTAGTATAGCTCGGGGAGGATACCTTGTATGTAAGATCACCAAATCAGCATGATACATGTATAACATAATCTTAACAACGTATTGACATACACAAGTAAATGTATCATCTTATAAACATCACTCTAACTAGGATCCAGTCATCAATGCAAGGCCATATCAAAAATGCATGTTATGACCTCATGCATTACAACAACCATTACTGCATTATACACATTGCCACATGCAACCGACAATATGCATAAGCAATGCCTAGCCAACTACAAATACGCATACACGGATGCAGTCTAACATAATCGATCAGTTCTTGCAATCAACCTACAATACTGATACATGTAATCAAAAGATTCCAAATGTAACCTAACATACAAGGATGTAAGGAGGTGACGTAAAATCAACATGTAAGTGACAAATAACCATATACAGTAAGTCACATACTCATGTCAAATACTCTTCATAAAATCAACATCAAATTCTCCATGATAACCATACTACAACCCTAATCCAACATCAACCAATTGCAACAAGTATATAAGTGTAAGAGACACACATGCAACTGACATGCATGCATGACTAACACATTCAACCCATCTAGTCTGAGAGTTAAACCATGCTCTAATACCACTCTGTAACACCCTCCTCCCACATCGACCCAAGTAACCATGCAAATCGGGCTAAACATGAGATGAGAGTCTACTATGATTAGATTCGACCTCCTAAGTGACCTTAAGGAAGTGGAATCAACAAAACATCACACACAGTGATCCAACATCATCAACAGAACCCTCAGAGGACAAGTCAGCCTCTTAGATAGCCTGTCCCTGGGTCCCACTTCTGTTCTGGACCTTTGAGGCCAAAGTCACTCTCATGCTATGGGAAAGGGAGCGACCAACAACGTAAAGTCTCTCTCATAGGCATGCTTGCTAGTGATTGTGGACCAAAATTGCCAGCTCTGTGTTAGCGACCCTGAAATTTAAGCCCTTTTTTTAGGCCCAGAGCCCAGGCCACTGCCCAGAATGGAATGAAAGCTTGAAATCAATATAAGTATAGGGAAATAATGAAACAAAAGCAATAAGCTCAACAAGACGTTAACCAGATCCCTACTAGCCATGACAAACATTTTTTCAAACATATCATCAACATGTAACCTACAGGTGTAAACAATAGAATTAAGTGTAGGGATCTCATACTCATCTGATAATCGCTATTAACCATTGTTCCCTCATTTCATTTGCTGCATATTCATCTATTAGGTCATAGACACATTATCCATTCATATACAAGTAAAAACATGCTGAGAGCCATACAATGTGCATATAACCAACATAATGGAACAAAAATACAATAAACATATCAACCATCAAAATCCATATATACACTAGTAAATTTACACATGAAAATCAATGGAATGGATTTATCATTAATCAAAGCAATGAATCAACAAGTGATGGGACTACCACGTTCCACCCGACCATAGATTGGTTATGCCAAGTCTCTCTTCAGCCAATCAACCCCATGCCATATTCCAAGCATGAATGTGTGACTCATAGAACACATCAAAAACACAAATCAATGTGGATGCCACCGAAGTTCTTTGCTTACATCGTGAGCAATTTGAGTGCCTCCTAGTCTCTCAGGCTTTACAGTGCATCCGCAGTTCGATCCAGGGATCACTAGGCCCTACACCGAGACATATTCTCCAGGATTTACAGTGCATTCCATCCCGGAATCACTAGGCCCACCAGAGAGAAAATACACCTCTTGGTTTTATCGTATGTCCCACCATTCACCAGAAAGAATTCCTAAGCCCACTGAGGCACACAATCTGGCTTTACCACAACCCACAGTCTGATTTAGGGGTTATTAGGCGAGCGGATTTGTGCATCCTCAGTTTGGTTTAGGGACCACTACACCATGTGTTTGTCAATTCAGAGATCCACCCCACTCAGCTTCGAATCCAATTCAACCATCCCACATAAACTGAATGAGAGAACCCATCTCATCAAAGCTATTAGGGAATGGAAAGGCTAGGCTAAAAATACTTTCACACCTAGCAAAACCCATGCCATGGTAGAAAAGAAACACATGCAATCCCATGCATGCCAAATCTATCAAGGAAAATACACATGCAAGTCGATGCCTGCAATGAAGCCTACTATAGCTGCTTGATCCTGCCTTTCCCTGCTTGATCTTTTCTTCCTCTTGCCTTCTTTTCCTTTCCTGCTCCAATGCTAAAGTGCTCCAAGAAAAATCTAAGTTTCCAAGAGTATGAGAGAGGGAGAGAGAGAAGAATGAGAGAACTCCAAAGCTAAACTGACAGAAGGTTACCAACTGATCCTTAGAATCCTTTTTATGAATGAGGCCTCTATTTTCTTCATTTTCCATTATTTTCCTCCTCACATGCAACCTGTGACCTTTTACCTCTCTTTCTCCTAATTTCCATTATTTTCATAAGTAAATGTGCCAAAAATGCCAATTTCCTTAGCCATAAATAACCAAATGAACACCCCCTAGGATGTCTTTCTCAACATTCAGCTTGGAATAAGTGTCCCATTCATCCGTGGTTATTGTTATTAACTTTTCTTACATGAAATTTTCACCAGGGTTGTTAAAATTTCAAATTGATTGTTGTCAATTGGTACTCCCCTTCTCTATTTGGAGTTCAAGGAGTTCCATTGCATCAGTCTAACAGTGTATCTCATGTTCATATGGATTCCTCACTCAGTAATTGGTGTAGTTTTTCTTCTCAGGGCGCCACATTTAGGTCAATCATTTTTATAGGCTTTTCTTAGTGACATATTTTTGTTGGAAAAGTTTTGGAAAGGTCATTCATTGGGTCAATGTTGGTAGTGGTATTTTTTATGAAAATCCCTATTGTAGTTATTTTGTTATGATTGTCTCAGCCTGTATTGCTTGGCTATGTTCTCATTAGTCACTCGTTGCACTATTTTTCGTCTCATTAGGGGTGTTCTACATGTTTATTAGTCAACCAAGTTTTTCTTTTGTATGTGCTTGGCTTTCCAAGGCAACTTAGCTAGATATACTTTTGAAACTTGTATTTTCTGTTATGTGGTATATTTTGGCTCGAAAAAACTTTTCTTCCACTGCTGGTTTGGTTCCCCAGTGGGAGACTGTGGTAGGAAGGGGATATAATGTACATTGACCTTTAGTCTATCAAATGTTTATTTACAAACAAAAATGATGTTTAATGAAATTTTGAAAAATAATGATTATGAAGGTGAATTATTATTTTAATTTATATGATAAAATGAAAGTTAGTAATTTTTTTTTTGGAGATTTTCACTGTCCATTGGTAATATACATATTATATATAAAAAAAAATTGTAATTTTATTAATAACTAGCCTAGATCCATCTTAACTATGGATCTACAAGCACCGAGAGGGATCAAATATCTTTTCACTATAAAAGAGGCTTGTATGTCAAGAGATTTGTTCCCTCTCGAAGCATGGTAGATCTAGAGTTAAGATGGATCTAGGTTGGTTTAAATTCCCCCCTTTAAATAGGTTATATTCCCCATGAATACCATGGGTCATTTTTATTTTTATTATTTATTATTTTTTATAGGGTTATTTTTATTTTATTTTGACCGAGTTAAATTTTAACATTACATTATGTTGAAACGTCTGTACCATACTAGGCTTGAGAGCACCACAAAATTGTTGCACTTAGAGGCTAATGGCGCTCTCCAATGCAAGAGATGTTGTAATGTCTTGTTATGATATGTTATGTTATGTGATATAAACATTTTTGCTTGGTCAAATTACTTAAAAATAATAAAATACAATAAATAATTGTAATTATTAATTAAAACATTTTGACTCAATCAAATTAGATAAAAATAAAATTAATAATCATAAATATATTATAATTAATAATTAGACGGGCCTATATCCATCTTATATCTGTATCTATCAAGTGTAGAGAGGGATTATATCTCTTGAGGTGCAAATCTTTCCTTATGTTTTGCACTAAAAGAAGAGGTTTGCAACTTGAAAAATTTGATCCCTCTCAGTGCTTGATAGATCTAAAGTTAAGATGGATTTAGGTAGGTAATATAACAAATTAATTTGAATTGGTTACACCGAGAGGTGCTCTCCAACCCAGTACGAAAGATATGTTGTAATGTCATGTTATGTAAACATTTTGAATCAGTCAAATTTCATATTAAAAAAAGAAAAAAAGAACCAAATTTAATTAAAATAAAGTAAATAAAATAAAATTTACCATTGGCAGTTTTTTGGCTACAAGTTTTGATATTCTTATGTAATATAACCTATTTAAAGGTGTGAAGTAAGTATATATATATATATATATATATATATATCCTAGATCCATCTTAACTCCAGATTTATCAAGAATAAAAGAGGGTAGAGTATGTATGCCTCCATAGAGTTTTAATTAAATTAAAAATACAAATACACACATACACACATACACACTTATATATACATGTGTGTGTGTATTCCTATTTTTTATTTTATTGAAACTCTGTTATGAAACTAGCTCACAAAAAGATAGAAAAGATAGATCAACGCCTTAGAATTCAGCCTCTTCGAGGGGGCAACCTCCTTTAACAAATGAATGATTCTTGGATGATTCAAATGACAAAACCTCCTTTCTATATATAGGAGTCTAAGGAGTCACAATATAACCCAGCCAACCTAACAATAATAATATAAAGGCAAAAATAACAATAGAGGGATTCTATGGGGCATAGTAATAACAATATGGGGACAATAGGGGCACAACAATATTAATAAGGGATACAAGTACAATAGTAATGGGGTAATCACTAGTATTATAGGGACCTAACATACCCCTCTCTTCAAAAAAGTGTTGTCCCCAACGCTTAAGTAGTTCTGGATGCTTCTGTATAAAATTCTCATCCTCCCATGTGGAATCTTCAGCGGATAAGTTCTTCCACTTGATGAGATACTCTGAAATTGATCGATTTCGTAGCTGTCGAGTTCTTGTTTCTGTGACTGCTTCTGGTTCCAATATAATTTTTCCTTCCTCGTCAAGTTCTGGTAATATTGTTTGAACTGGGAGCTTGTCGCCTATAACCTTCTTTAAACATGAAACATGGAAAACTGGGTGCACTCGAGAAGCTGTAGGAAGCTCCAATTTGTATGCCATAGTACCAATCTTTTGCAACACCTTGTACGAACCATAATACTTTGGTGATAATTTATTATCCTTCTTAGCTTGCTTGAGGGACATTTGTTTATATGGTTGTAGTCGTAGGAATACCCAATCACCTACATCAAAACTTCTTTCGCTGCCATGTTGATCTGCTTGTTGTTTCATTACATTCTACGCCAACACGAGGTTATCCTTTAAGAGTTGAAGGACTTGTTCTTGATGCTCGATGTGATGTTCCACTGCTTGAACCTTAGAATTTTCTCTTAAATATGATGTGATGGATGGTGGCTGATATCCATAAAGTGCCATAAATGGGGTCATTTTTGTTGCTGTATGGAAGGAAGTGTTATACCACCATTCAGCCAGAGGCAACCATTTGACCCATTGTGTCTGTTTATCAGATACAAAGCAACGAAGAAATCCTTCCAAACATTTGTTTACTATCTCAGTTTTCCCATCAAATTGAGGATGATAAGATGAGCTATGAGCTAATGGAGTACCGAGACAAGAAAATAATTCTGTCAAAAAATTTCCAGTGAAAATGGGATCTCTGTCACTTACAATAATCTTTGGGTTTGCATGTAGCTTTTGAATTGTTTGCATAAATGCAGTAGAAACTGTATTGGCTTTAAATGGATGTGATAATGCACAAAAGTGTGCATACTTGGTAGGTCTGTCAACCACCACCATGATGACACTCTTTGCCTTAGACTTGGGTAAACTTGTGATAAAATCTATTAAAACCTCCTCCCAACGTTGGCTTAGAATGGATAAAGATTGTAATAGACCCGGGGTTTTAATTGTTTGAACTTTATTTTGTTGGCAAACCAAACATTCCGCCACAAACTTTTGAACATCCGATTTAAGGCCATCCCAAAAAAATTCCTTCTTAACCCTGTGGTAAATTTTTAAAAATCCTGAGTGCCCTCCTAAGGGAGAAGTGTGCAATTCCATAAGAATATTTTGTTTGAGTTGGGAATTCTTACAGAGGTATAAGCGATCTTTGTACCATAACGAATCATTTTGCCAGCTAAATGTATCAGATGTACTGGAATCTTGTTGTAACTTTCGAATAAGTGCCCACACTTCTTCATCATTCTTCCATTCCTCCCTTGCTTTGTTTATCCAATTTGGTTGGATAATTGAAGTGGTGCACAACAATGCTTCCACATCCTCATCCTTTCTTGAGAGTGCATCTGCCACTACATTTTGCTTCCCTTTTTTGTAGATTATTTCAAAGTCATAACCTAGCATCTTTGTGACCCACTTTTGTTGCTCTTCAGAGGATAATCTTTGTTCTAAAAAGTATTTAAGGCTATCATGATCCGTTTTTACCTTGAAGTGTCTTCCCATTAGGTAGGGTCGCCATTTCTTAAGTGCATGTAGTATTGCCAACATTTCCTTCTCATAAATAGCTTTGTGTAAAAAATTTCCCTTGATTGGACGCCTTTCAAAAGCAATGGGACTTTCATCTTGCATTAAAACAACACCAATTCCATTTCCTGAAGCATCACATTCCATAATAAAGGTTTTTGTGAAGTCTGGTGTAGCTAAGACGGTGCTTGGCACATTTCCTCTTTAAGATGTTCGAAGGCCTTTGTTGCTTCTGGAGTCCATGAAAATGCATCTTTCTTCTATAATGTTGTTAGAGGTGCTGCTATTCTCCCACAATTCTTAACAAACTTGCAATAATACCTTGTCAACTTGAGAAATCCTTGCAGATGCTTTATGGATGTGGGGATTTTCCATTCCTTAATGGCTTTAATTTTGCTAGGGTCTACCTTAACTCCTTCATGAGATACAATATGACCTAGATATTCCACCTCTTGTATGCCAAAGAAACATTTGGATCTTTTTGCATATAATTGTTTCTCCTCCAATAGTTGTAGCACCCTGTCAACATGTTCAACATGATCCTTCCAAGCCTTGCTGTAGATTGGTATATCATCAAAAAATACTAACACAAATTTTCTAAGGAAGGGTTTGAAAATGGAATTCATCAAACTTTGAAATGTAGAAGGTGCATTGGTAAGGCCAAAGGGCATGACCAAAAATTCATAATGACCCTCATGAGTTCTAAACGTTGTTTTTGGAATGTCTTCAGTCTTCATTCTGATTTGATGATATCCTGAATGAAGATCCAACTTGGTGAAGTAAATTGATCCATGCAATTCATCCAGTAATTCATCAATGACAGGAATGGGAAACTTATCTTTAATAGTGAGCTTGTTGAGCTCCTTATAATCTAGACACATGCGCCATGATCCATCCTTCTTGTGCACCAATACTACTGGAGCAGAGAAAGAACTTTGACTAGGTTGAATTATACCAGCCTCTAGCATTTTTGTAACCATACATTCAATTTCACTCTTTTGGGCATAGGGATATCTGTACGGCCCGATGTTTAGAGGAACACTTCCTGGAATCAGATGAATAGCATGATCATGATCACAAATAGGTGGGAGACCTTTGGGAGTCTTAAATACCTTGGAATGATTGTCCAAGAATTTTTGGAGATCTAGAGAAATAGATGATTTCGATGTGGAAAAATCTAGCGAACATAATTGTGCAATTACACCTCTTTTTTCCTTTTTTAGAAGCTTTGTCATACTGTTAGAGCTGATTATCTTTCGCGGTTTCCCTGCAATACCCCTTAATTCAACTTCCTTTCCTTTCGTAGAAAATTTCATGAAAAGTTCTTAAAAATTAAAAGCTATTGTACCCAAGGATTGTAGCCATTGGACTCCTAGTACAACATCAACACCTCCCATTTGAATGGAAAGCATTGGGCTAGTCAATACATATTCTCCCATGGATAGCTTGATATTATGGCACTTTCCAAAGAAATTTATCATTCCTCCATTTGTAACCATCACTTGACACTCTGGTGTTGGATATAGGAAGCAATTCAATTCTTTTGCTATCTTACAATGAATAAAATTGTGGGTACTTCTTGAATCAATCAACAATTACCTTTTTCTTCTTGATTTGTCCTTCTATTTTGATGGTTTGAGGAGTGGTAATTCCAGCCAATGCATTACAAGATATGGTCAGATTCATTTCTTCTTTATCTAGGTTTTGTTCTTGGAGTATATCCTCTTCTTTTGACCTTTCTTGCTCCTTTTCTTCTTCCTCTTCACAATCTATGTAGAATAATTTCTTCTCAGCACACTTATGACCTTTAGTGTATTTGCTATCACAACTATAACAAAGCCCTTTTGCTATTTTTTCTTCCAATTGTTGTGGTGTCAACCTTATAGGTTGTGGAAGACTAGGGGGCAAAAACACTTCCATCTTTATATTTGTGAATGGTATGCTTCCTGGTTGCCATAATTTTGCTTTCCATTTTTCTTGCTAACCTGAATGCCTTCTCTAATGAATCAGGTTCCCAAAGGCGAACATCATGTTGGATATTATCCTTTAAAGTCCCTATGAACACATCAATCCTATGCTCCTCTGGAATATTTTTTACCCTTGTGTTCAATTTTTGGAACTCCTCAATGTGCTCCATTATTGAACCCTTTTGTTTGAGACTTATCAATTGGCTAAAAAAAGTGTTGCTTTTTGTATCCTCATAATGTGCTGTCAATTCTTCCGTAAAAATTGCCCAAGTGATAATTTGTTTACGAGAGCAAAGCCATTGATACCATACAAACTGATTTGGTTCCAAATATAAAGTTGCAATACGTACCTTTCGTGTGTTTTGCACATTATTGAGATCAAAAAATTGCTCCATCTGTAATATCCATGTTGCGGGATCCTTGCCATTAAACTTCCTCATATTGATTTTGGAATATGGTGGGTCTTCGATCCAACATTAGAGTCTATGAAATCATGATTAACATTTCTTTTGTTTGCATCATGAGTTTCCTTTACTACCCTTTCACCATTAGTAAGTATTTCTTGTAGAAAATTTGTCAAATATGTCTTCAAATCTGCCATGCTTGTCTTTAAATATGTCTTCAAATCTATCTTCAAATCGTCCATCTTAGCTTCCATGCCATTCATCTTAGCTTCCACACCCTTTATCTTAGATTCGACGCCATTTATCTTAGCTTCTGTTAGCTTTTGTGAGAGTGAATTTGTTGCACTTGGTCTTGTAATTTTGATATATCATGTAGCATTTCTTCATCTTCTTCATGAGTCATGTTAGAGCTTTCAGGTGGCTTACTAGGTGTTTGCATTTTCTTTCCTTGAGGCATCAGTTACCGAAATGCTCTACTATGCCCTTTGAATTCCTTCAAAATAATTTTTCAAACCAAGCTTAAGCAAAAATTTAAAAAAATCTACACACCTTTTTTCACTTTGTAGGAGCTTGATATTGCCTCTGATGTATCTCTGTAATTTGGATCATCCAGTTCTGAAATTGAGATCTACAGTAGCCCTCTACGTCCTCTTTCCAATGTCACCAGTCTCATCCAAATTGGATTCTCCAAGGAATAGTTATGCCAAATCTCCCACAATGACCTGATTATAGACTAGTTCAGTAGAGCGAACTTGTACGACATGCCACATGTCCCTGTTTCGACCTTTGGCTCTGAAAAATATATACAAGAAAATACAGTCCATCCTCTTTCTATACGTTCTAATGAAATTTCAATCTGATGCACATAGAGAAAGTTATGACAATTTTCCCCAGGTCACCTGTTTAGAATGTAATTCAGGAGTCTGCAAAAAGACCAACTTCCTCAGATCATATCTCTGCAAATATAGTGCAAAAAGCTCTGAAATTTGGATCCGAGGTTCAGTGTGATTTCGTCTCAAATGGGTTTTTTTTTTCTTTTGAAATGTCGCAGAAAAAAAGTTAATAGCGAAAATTCCGCGATGACCTATTTGGAGCAGTGAAACCCTAGAATCCAAAGCTCTGATACCAAATGTTATGAAACCAGCTCACAAAAAGATAGAAAAGATAGATCAACGCCTTAGAATTCAGCGTCTTCGAGG
Source organism: Pinus tabuliformis (assembly GCA_031772625.1). Lineage (NCBI taxonomy): Eukaryota > Viridiplantae > Streptophyta > Pinopsida > Pinales > Pinaceae > Pinus > Pinus tabuliformis. The sequence continues at coordinate 216,102,488 of CM062809.1, read as the reverse complement.
GGGAAACCTCCTTTACATTACATAAATGAATGATTCTTGGATGATTCAAATAACAAAACCTCCTTTCTATATATAGGAGTCTAAGGAGTCACAATATAACCCAACTGACCTAACAATAATAATATAAAGGCAAAAATAACAATAGAGGGATTCTATGGGGCACAGTAATAACAATATGGGGACAATAGGGGCACAACAATATTAATAAGGGATACAACTACAATAGTAATGGGGTAATCACTAGTATTATAGGGACCTAACAAACTCTATGAAGGCATACATACTCTACCCTCTTTTGTGCTTGATAAATCCAGAGTTAAGATGAATCTAGGTTGGTTTCACACACAGACACACACACACATATATGAAACCAACCTAGATCCATCTTAACGCCAGATTTATCAAGCATAAAATATGGTATAGTATGTATGCCTCCATAGAGTTTTAATAAAATTAAAAATACGAATACACACATACATACTTATATATACATGTGTGTGTGTATTCCTATTTTTTATTTTATTAAAACTCTATGGAGGCATACATATTCTACCCTCTTTTGTGCTTGATAAATCGAGAGTTAAGATGAATCTAGGTTGGTTTCACACTCACACACACACATATAGAGAGAGAGAGAGAGTATTATTAAGAATTAGCATTGATCCATCTTAGCTCCACACCTACTAAGCACCAAGAGGAATCAAATCTCTTTCCTTGGCACTTGGTAAATCCAGACTTAATATAGATCTATGATTCATGCAACTGATTGTAATTTATGCACATAGATGATTTATTCATCCTTTAAAGTTTTATGTATGTATATGTATATCCTGCATAGCGCAAGTGTATGATGAGTGTATGTGTGCATCTTGCAATTTATTCTCATAGATGACTTATTCACCCCTTTAAAACTAGCCTACATCCATCTTAAATCTAGATCTACCAAACACCGAGAGGGATCAACTCCGAAGTTAAGATGGATCTAGGCTAACAATCTTGCATTCTAGCTAGATCTAAGCTAGATCTACCAAGTGCTGAGAGGGATCAAGTCTGAAGTTAAGATGGTGCTCTCCAACCTTATATGGAAGAAATGTTCTCTCTACCCTGAATCTCCATACCCAATCCCTAATTTCTTCCCTAGTTCCCTGTGCTCGTAGAATCTCCTCCCCTATAGTGTGGTATGCCCCCCACTCTTTATCAAATTTAATTTTGATGGTGATTTTAAGGGTAACCCTGGTCTAGTTGGCTTCAAAGGTATTTTCAAGAATCACAAGGGGGGTCCTCTCTTTGTAATAGTTGATTCAATGGGCCTTGATAGCAATAATGCAGCTGTATATTTTTCACTAGAGAAAGGACTTGGAGTGACTTACTCTCAAGGTTTCCACAAATTAATCGTTGAGGGAAATTCACATAGAGTGATCAACTCCATCAATAATCTGTAGAATGGAACTAATATGAACAAGCTCTCTTCTTATCAGAGGCCTAATAATTACATTATCAGGATTGCTGAGCTTCTCCACAAAATCCCAATTATCATTCCAATGCATGTAAAGAGAATAGGGAACAAATTTGCAGACCCGTTGGCCAATCTAGGTTGCTCAAATTCCAACCTCAACCACAAAGAAACGTGGAATTCACTAAGCAACTCCACTCTCATTGTTATTTTTCAAATTGCTTATGTAAATACCAAGATCATATCACATTAGATCCAAGCCACAGTAAATCCTCCTCCCCTGAGGGATTTGGAATGTGGGGGAGGTTCCTAGTGCTCTTGACCAGGACTCCCTAGTGGACTCTATTATCTCCGAAGACACTATTCAACTTTGATGTTGTAAATTGGTCCTCCCCTTCTCTGTTTGGTGTACAAGGAGTTCCATTGCATCAATATGAAGGTATGCGTCTTGTTCGTATGGTGGCCTCACTCGAAAATTGGTGTGGCTTTTCTTCTCCAGGCACTATGGTTAGGCCACTCTCTCATTTTTACGTACTTTTCCATGTGACATATCTTTGTTGGAAAAGTTTTGGAAAGGTCTTTTTTTGGGTCAATGTTAGAAGTGGTCTTTTTTATGAATATTTCTGTAGTAGTAATTTTTTTTATGTCTGTCCATGCCTACATTACTTGGGCTCTATTCTCACTATTTGCTCCTCAAACTATTGTTCATCTCGCTCAGGGTGTTCTAGATGTTTATCATTCAAACAAGTTTTGCTTTTGGATGCACTTGGCTTTCCAAGCCACCTTAGCTAGATATACTTTTGCAGCTTGTATTTTCTGTTATGTGGTCTAGTTTGGCTTGAAAAATCTTTTCTTTCATTGTTGGTCTGGTTTCCCCAATGGCAAACAACGAAAGGAAGGGGATATAATGTACTTTAGCCTCTAGTCTATTAGTGAAATGTTTATTTACAAAAAAAAGTGTTTATATGTTTATTAATTAAATTTAAATTTGAAAATTTGAAAAATAACAATTACGAATGTGAATTATTATTTTTGGAGATCTTCATTGTCTATTGGTGCGAGGATTTGTCCAAGATTTTGAGTGGATACTTCACCCATCCTGTAACAGCCCCAGGTTAAAAGTTCATGTCCAAGTTAAAATTTCATGTAATAGAGTTAATAAAGGCAAAATAAGACCAAGGACACGGGACACATATTCCAAGTTGAATGTTGGGAAAAACATCCTAGTGGGTATTCGTTTGGTTTATTATGGATAAGGGAAAATTGGCAAAAGCAAAGAGGCATTAATTGACATTTTATTTATGAAAATAAAGGAAAATAGGAGAAAGGGGAGATGAAAGATCAAAAATTTGCATGAAAGGAAAATTGAAGGAAAAATAGAGGAAATTGAATAAAATAGAGGCCTCAATTAAAAATAATATTTTGAGGATCAATTCACAACCTTTTTTCAGTTTTAGCTTGGGGCTCTCTCTATTCTCTCATACTATTGCACACTTAGAGCATTCTTGGAGCACTCTAGCATTGGATAAAGGAAAGAAAAGGAAGACCAAGAAGCCAAAGGAAAGCAAGGAAAATAATGGAACCATGCTAGTTATAAGCATGGTTCCATAACAGGTTCTAGCTATGGCTAGTTATAAGCATGGTTCCATGATAGGTTCTAGCTATGGCTCTTGATATGTTTGATTTATTGGTGAATGGTTAATGAATGCACGAGATAAAAAATGTTATTGCAACTATTATGAGAGGGCATTAGACCTTATTGATGATTCTAAGCTAAGTATCAGATCCCTATGTTCAGATATGCCTTCATGACCTGTAGATTACATGTTCTTAATATGTTTGACGAAATGACTGTAATGGTTAGGCCTAGTTAGGTCAAGTATTTGATAAAGTTTGCCACAAATGGTTTTGTATTGATGTTATTTACCATTTTGGAAAGTCTCATTAAGTTTGGGCAGTGGTCTGGAGGCCGACCTGGAATTTAGGCTCAGAATTTGAGACCACACCCTCTGAACTAAGGAATTTGGGTCATAACGCACCTTGGTAGGCTTATGCATTGGTTGGAGGCCCTCAAATACATGGAGGCCTTGTCATGCATGTGTTTGGGAGCCCAGGTCATTGAAAAAGAATTCCAACTCAGGGTTTGGGCACTTGGAGTGGTTGTTTGGCTCCTAGGTGTCATGTAACCCCCGAGGAAGGACAATAAGGTTCCACTTTGTCGATTCCACTTCCTTAATTGTACTTAGGAGGTTGATTCATGTCATTGTATCCCTCACCTCATGTTTACCCCGATAGGCTGGTGAAAGTGGGTAAATTTGGGAGGAGCGCATTACAGGGTGGTATTAGAGCGGGTTTTCATTCTATTTAGGGTGAGATCTGATACCAGGGTGGTATCAGAGCATGGTTCAATACTTGGATTGGATGGGCATAATGTGTGTGTCATGTATGCATGTCAGTGTTTATGTGGTTGTTATGCATGCATTGCCATGGTTATGGTTATCGTCCATGAGGTCATGGTATGCAGTTAGTATTATCATGCGTGATGTTGGTATATTGATATGATTATGTATATACATGTATCATGCTAATCTGGATTGATTTTGCAGATGATATATCCTCCCCTAAACTTCACTGAGGTATGTTGGTTATGTTTGTATTTGGTTTATCTAGCACGACATGTTTACAGGAAGAAGAAGATCAAATATGACTAGAAAAATGGTGGATTATATTTTATGAGACTTTCCTTACAGATAAAATGAGAAACCAAGAGATGAGTACTCTCCAGACATAGTAGACACATTGAGAAGTTTAAAGGTAGAAATCAAAAGTTACAAAGAAGATAATGACATGATCATTCAGTCACAGGAAAGACTTGCTAGGGCACAGGAAAAACATGTCTAGGTCAATGCAGTCATCCTTCAAAGTTTGTTAGACTTGTAGAGACCAGGGCACCATGGATCAGTTATGGACATGAGGACAAGACTAATGGGGAATATGGTAGCAGGTCTCATGGTGTGCATGGGTTAGACTAAGATGACATGGTTAGAGATGGCAGGATCTTGGATACACCTAATAGGAGAGGTAGTGGATATGGGTTCTACTTTAGTTCTGGTTCGGGCAGGTATCATGGCCATCATCACTATCATCCTTACAGGAGGAGTGACATGGGATATCTTCCAGATGAGTTCAAGAAAGCTAAGCCACCGACATTTGATGGAGAGTTGAAGAAACCAAAAGATGCAGAGGCATGGTTACTTGGGATGAAGAAGTTATTTGAGTTACATGACTATACTGAGAACATGAAGGACATGATAGTTATTTTTAGTCCCAAAGGGAAAGCAAACATTTGGTGGGAAGATGTGAAGCGTGCTAGAGACATCAAGACAAAGGAGTTGAGTTGGCATTAATATAAGAGACTCTTCAAGAAGAAGTACTTGCCAGAGAGGTATTATGACAGTAAGACCAATGAGTTCTATGAGTTGAAGATGGGGTAGATGAAAGGTGAGGAGTACATGACTAATTTCTGAGAGTTGTTGAGGTATGTGTCGTATCTTAAGCATGAGAAGACAAAAGTTCATAGATTTATCGATTGACTTCCATTAGCATTTAAGGATCAGATTTAGTATGATGAGCCTTGGTCACTGGAAGAAGTCATTAGAAAGTTGAAGAAATGTTACAAGAAATCAAAGCATAAGAACAAGTATAAGCAGGGTTAGAAAGGGAATGATGCAAGTAAGAAAGAGAATGTTGCTCCTTATAAGAAGTTTAATGTCGTGGAGAAGGGACATGGGCCTCAACCTAGAGAGTAGTAGAATAAAGGTGATGGTAGGAGATAGTTGCAATGTTGGATATGTGTCAAGGATCATCTCAAGAAGGATTGTCCATCGTATCAGAGTGGTAGGCCTAATATATATAGTGCTTAGGAGGTGTATATAGTTGGGGATGTTGGACAAAGAATTTCTCGGATATATGTAAAATTTGATAACAAGAAAGTGAATCACCAAGCATCTATTACTGAGATGGAAGGTAAGATATGTGATCGAGTTGTTTCTATTTTGATTGACCCTGGATCTAATTATAGTTATGTTAATCTTGACCTGGTGGATAAGTGTGGTTTGAGAAAAGAATTGCATGTAGAGTCTTGGTTGGTGCAGTTGGCTACAAGTACTAAGAAAAGAGTTCATCATTGGGTAAGAGCTTGTGCATTTGATATGAATGGTATGCCTACATCAACACATCTGAATGTGATTCTATTGGGTTCATACAATATGATTATGGGTATGGATTAGTTGTATCTTCACATGACTAAGGTGGATTGTTATGAGAAGGCTATAAAGTGTTTGGATGATGATGGAGAGAAGAGAATCTTGTAGGGTTAGAAGAAGCCTACATTAGTGAGAATAGTAAAAACTAAGAAGGAAAATCACAGTTGCAGGAAAGGGTGTGTATTGTTCGCAGTGCATATTTCTAGTGATAAAGGTAAGGATGTCGAGGATGCAAAAGTATTGAACAGGTACTCGATTTTGCACCAGTTTCAAGATGTATTTCCAGCAGAGATTTCATATTTACCACATCATAGGGAAGTGGACTTTTATATTGAGTTGGTACCAGGAGAAATTCCAACATCAAAGGCACCTTACAGGATGAGCACTCCAGAGTTAGTGGAACTAAAGTTATAGTTGAAGGAAATGCTTGACAAGGGATACATTAGGCCAAATGTGTCACCTTGGGGTGTACCAGAGTTGTTTGTGAAGAAGAAGGATGGTACTCTTAGGTTGTGCACTGATTACAACTAGCTGGACAAGGTGACAATCAAGAACAAGTATCCATTGTCGAGGATCGAAGACTTGTTTGATTAGTTGACAGGAGTAGTAGTGTTCTTGAAGATTGATTTGAGATCAGGATACCATCAGGTACACATCAAAGAAGAGGACATCTACAAGACTGCTTTCCAGAACAGGTATGGGAATTATGAGTTTGTTGTAGTTCCTTATGGTGCGACTAATGCTCCAACTACTTTCATATATTTGATGAATAATGTGTTGCATCCTTATCTGGACAAGTTTGTGATTGTATTCATTGATTATATATTGATATATTCTAAGAATGAGGAAGAGCATGTCAAATGTTTAGCAGCAGTATTGAGATTGCTAAGAGAGCATCAATTGTATGACAAGCTTATTAAGTGAAACTTCTTTTAGATAGAGGTTCATTACTCAAGACATGTTGTCTCCAAGGAAGGCATAACAGTGGACCCGAAGAAGATAAGAGCTATCATGGAATGGGAAACTCCTAGAAATGTGGATAAGGTAAGATCATTCACAGGGTTAGCAGGTTGCTACAGGAGGTTCATCATGAACTTATCATACATTTCCTATCTTATTACATCATTGCAGAGGAAAGGAAAGAAATTTGAATAGACAAAGGAATGTATAACGAGTTTTGAGCAGTTGAAGCAATTACTTACAAATGCTCCAATTATAAAGATTGTAGATGGAGATAAAGGGTTCGTGTTATGTACATATGCTTACAAGGGAGGACTTAGTGGATTCATGATGCAAGAGGGACAGGTGGTATGTTACGAGTCAAGGAAACTGAATGAGCACGAGCAAAATTATGTGACTCATGAACTTGAGTTGGGAATGATCATTCATGGTTAAAAATGTGGAGGCACTGTCTTCTGGGTAGGAGGTTTGTGTTGATGAGTGATCACAGTGGGCTGAGATACTTGTTTGACCAACCTAATCTGAATTCCAGGCAAGCTACATGGATGGCTATGCTGAGTGAATTTGACTTCGAGATCAGGTACATTAAAGGAAAGGAGAATAGGGTTGCACATGCTCTTAGAAAGTGAGCGTAGTTGAATCACATAACAACTATGAGTTCTTATGGGACAGATTTATAGGATCAAATCTTATAGGTAGGACAACAAGATGACATGTATAGGGAGTTTAGGCATAGGTTACAACACTAGGGCACAAGTTATTAGTATGTGGATTATCATCTCACGACATATGGTTTGGTAAGATTTAGGTACATGATCTATGTGTTGGACAATAGTGAGCTCAAGAAGCTTACATTGAAGGAATTTCATGTCAAGCCATATTCAAGTCACCTGGGATATTAGAAGACTCTAATAGTTGTGAAGAAGTTCTACTATTGGCCAAAGCTGAAGAAAGAGGTAGTTGAGTTCGTCGTGAGATGTTTGGATTTTCAACAGGTAAAAGCAGAGTGCAACCATCCAAGTGGTTTATTGCAGATGATTCCAATTTCGGAATGGAAATGGGAGGTTATTTCCATGGAATTAATTACAGTTTTGCCAAGGACATCTAGACAACATGATTATATTATGATTGTGGTTGACAGGTTAACCAAGGTAGCTCACTTTTTTCCACTGAAGTCTACTAATTCAGCTAGTGAGGTAGCACATGTATTCATCAGGGAGATAGTGAGATTGTATGTTATTCCTAAGAATATGGTGTCAGACAGAGATGCCAAATTCACTTCCAGGTTTTGGAAGGAGTTATTTTCAAGTCTGGGTATAGAGTTGGCCTTCAGTGCAGTTAATCATTCGTAGATAGATGGACAAATAGAGAGGGTCAATAGGATTCTGGAGGACATGTTGAGAATGTATGATATGCACCAACAGAGGAAGAGGGAAGAGTATCTACCAATGTTTAAGTTTTCTTATAAAAATGGGTATCAAGATTCATCGAGAATGAGTCTGTTTGAGGCACTTTATGGGCAGAGTTTTAATACTCCTATCAACTGGAGTGATCTAGTGAACAAGGTACTGATAGGACTAGACATGTTGGCAGAGATGGAATAGGAAATGCAGGTTATCAAGAAGAATCTAAAGGCAACACAAGTTAGAAAAAGAGTTATGCAGATCAACATAGGAAATTTAAGGAGTTTCAGGTTGGGGAACATGTGTACTTATGCATCAAGCCCAAGAAGATCTCCTTGAGGATTGGGTCATGTGCTAAGTTGTCACCTCGGTATTGCGGGCCTTTCAAGATCCTTGAGAGGATTGGACCAGTGGCCTATGGACTTGCACTACCTCCAACAGTGAAAGTCCATGATTTTTTCCATGTTTCATTGCTTAAAATATATGTGAAAGATGTTGATCATGTGATTGATTGGTTTGTATTGCAGGTGGAGCCAAAAGGAGAATTCTAGCCGGAACCTCAGTGCATTTTATAGCAGAAACAACTCATGCTCTAGAACTGAACAATTGAACAATTTAAAGTGCAGTGGAAGCACTTTGGGCCCAAAGAAGCTACATGGGAGATGGCTGATCAGATGCATGCTATGTATCCTTCATTGTTTATTGGTTAAGGCAAAGGAGTTTTGGTATATGTATATATTTTGGTTGTTGTTGTATATAATATAATGAGTTGTGTTATAAAGCTCCAATAAGCGGTATGGTCATGTTGTCATGTTTGTTTTGCTTTTCAACAAGTTGTTCATTCTAAATACTGCATCGAGCTTAGTTATAGAGCTCCATGGGTAGTATGTTGGTTTTTAGAGGTTTGTTGGTCATAGGTGTCATAGAACATTGAGGACGGTGTTCCCCGTGTTCCCCTAAGGGGGAGGGGTTTGTAACTGCCCCGGGTTAAAAGTTCATGTAATAAAGTTAATAAAGGAAAAATAAGACCAAGATCATGGGACAGATATTCCAAGTTGAATTTTGTGAAAAACATCCTAGTGGGTGTTCATTTGGTTTATTATGGCTAAGGGGAAATTGGAAAAGGCATTGGTAAAGACAAAGAGGCATTAATTGACATTTTTATTTATGAAAATAAAGGAAAATAGGAGAAAAGGGAGATGAAAGGTCACAAATTTGCGTAAGAGGAAAATTGAAGGAAAAATAGAGGAAATTAAAGAAAATAGAGGCCTCAATAATAAAAAGGCTTCTGAGGATCAATTCACAACCTTTTGTTAGTTTTAGCTTGGAGCTCTTTCTATTCTGTCATACTATTGCACACTTAGAGAATTCTTGTAAGACTCTAGCATTGAAGAAAGGAAAGAAAAGGAATGACAAGAAGGCAAAGGAAAACAAGGGATAAGCAAGGAAAAGTTAGATCAAGTAGCTTCAACAAGAATACTTATAGGTAACATATTGCATGTGTGATTTGCTAGCTGGTTTGTGAATGCATGTGTATATTTGGTTCTCTTGTTGTCATTGGCATGGGTTTTTCCAGGTGTGATAATGATTGCAACCTTGCCTTGCCATTTCCAGATATCCATGGTGTGATGGGGTTATTTTATTTGGTTGAGCTTTAGAATGTTAGATGGTTTTGGAACCAGGTGAGGTGGTCTTACGAAAATTCCCATAGGGCCTAGGAATACCTTAACCATTTTTGGCGGGATTGCGGTAAAGCCTAATGGTGGAGATAAGCAAATTCCTTTTGGTATCGATGAAAAAATTCTAAGGTATCCAAGCTTGTTTTGAGCCTAGTAATCCCTTGATCGTTTTGGCAGGATTGTGGTAAATCCTGAGGGTGAACACGGTTTAATATTTGAGAAGCCCTAGTTGTTTATGTATTGGTTTGCTTATGTGATATATTGATCGGTTTTGGCAAGATCGCGGGAGCATGAGGGCAGAGGTGGTTTAGTCTATGGGAAGCCTTGATTTTTTTTGTCTCGAGTCCCACATTCATGCTTGGAATATGGGAAGAGGGTGATTGACTGAAAGAAAGATTTGGTTTAGCTCAATTTATGGTTGGGGGGTACATGGAAGTCCCTCACTTGGTTGGATTTTTCATATGTTAATAATACCTATTTTTCTCTTATATTTCATGATTACTTGTACTCGTTACTATGTGGATTTGGTTCTATCATGGTTATTATTCTGGTTATATGCTGGTTATAAGCATAGTTCCATAACATGTTCTAGCTATGGCTCTTGATATGTTTGATTTGTTGATGAATGGCTAATGAATGCATGTAATTAATGTGATTGCAACTATTATGAGAGGGAACTAGACCTTCTTGATGCTTCTGATATAAGTATCAAAACTCTACATTCAGACATGCATTCATGACCAGTAGATTACATGTTCTCAATATGTTTGACAAAATTAAGGCCATGGTTAGGCTTGGTTAGGTCAAGTATTTGATCAAGTTTGGCATGAATGGTTTTGTCCTAATGTTATTTATCATTTTTGGAAGTCTCATTGAGTTCTAGGTAGTGGTATGGAGGATGACCTTGAATTTAGGCTTAGAATCCCTGACTGCACCCTCTGAACTGAGGAATTTGGGTCATAATCGCACCCTGGTAGGCTTATGCATGCAGTTGGAGGTCCTCAACCACATGGAGGTCTTGTCATCATCTGGTTGGGAGCCTAGGTCATTGAAAATCATTCCAGCTCAAGGTTTGGGTGCTGGGAGTGGTTGTTTGGCTCCTAGGTGTCCTGTAGCTCTCAAGGAAGGTTAGTAAGGTTCAAGTTTGTCGATTCCAATTCCTTAACTGTACTTAGGAGGTTGATTCATGCCATAGTATGCCTCAGCTCATGTTTACCTCGACAAATCGATGAAGGTTGGTAAATGTGGGAGGATCATGTTAGACATCCCCAAGGACCAAATGAAGGTTTGGTGGAGTGTTCACCAAAATCGTCAGACAAATCCTCGCACCCATAAACAATGAAAATCTCCAAAAAATCATTCCTTAAGGATGGGTGGAGTGTCCACCTGAAATGTTGAATAAATCCTCGCACTGATATGTAGTAAAGATCTCCAAAAATACATTTCCTATTGTTCTGGGTTGTGGAAGCTCGCAAACCCTTAAAATTATATTCTTTTTTTTTAATTATATGGGTGTTAATTAAATTTATTAAGGTTTTATATGTGTATTGAATATATGTGAAGAAATATCATGATTACGAATATAAATTATTATTATTATTATTAGTTTGTAGGCAAATGATTTACATTATATTAACAAAAATTGCATACATAGAGCACAAGCAAAGAAGCATGGAGAGTCATGACCCGAAGTGATCAGGTGCTCAGAATTATGCTAAAAAATCAAAGTGTTAGAATCTTGTCAAACTCGGCTTTAGTTTGAAGAGCTCACCATTCTGAATCCAACTGTGTGAATGACACTCAAATCCGAGTTTGTATGAAGAAGTTAGAGCAAGTCAAAGTTCAAATTTGAGTTGCCTACATGGCAGGATTGGGATGATGTGGCAAGGTCTTTAGCCAATAAGGAGGCGCCAAGTGGCAGCTCGCCATTGGCCATTGCATATTGCAGCGGTAGGCGGAAAAGGTATCTCAAATCTACCCTTGGTAGGTTGGGTTGCGATGCGATCAAATCGCAATCGCAATCGGTGAAAGGGATTGACAAACAAGTATCGACCCCAACACTGACACAGTTTGAGTTAAGGACGTGATACGTTATTGCGTTGCAGTTTTATGTTCCGGCGGGTCCATGATATCACATCACAAATGTTTCCCTGTGTTAAAGAGCCCATAACCAATTATCGAATGCGACGAGCAATAAGACCTCGGATGCGATGGTTCTTTATGCCATGGTTTAATATTCCATTGGGTCTGCCTATATCACATCGTAGTGTTCCGCTGCTAAAACAAGACCCTCCGCTCGCCTGAACTTGCTGATTGTAATTTGTGATACGACCGATAGGATATGGCCCGTGGTGCGGAGAAATTCTTGCCCGGTTAGCGGATTCTGGGGCTAATTTGTAATTATCTGCCGAATTTTGAGCGTTTTATGGAAAGAATAGTGGGAGAAGTCATATCTCCTTCAGTTATTATCCAAATTGGATGCAAAAATAGTCAATCCTAGTATTTTGGAGTATTATGAACTGATTGAGATAAGTTTTAGAGTCATCTAAGCATTGAAAACACATTTTTGATGTAATTTGAACATAATAGAGAGGCCCAAGCCATTGGAAGCTGGACCAAGGAGACATAGACCAGGAGGGGTGAACTCCTTTATCATGTTCTTGTTGTGTGTTGTATATTGATGTTCACTGCTATTATATTGCTGCTATTCAACATATTTTTTTATGTTAAATTATTTATAACATTTACATAATAAACTCTCATGGGAATCTGTTAATTATGAATTTTTTTTGAATCCTTAAGCACTTGAAAAAGCAAATGATAAGCATCTTGGTTTTATTTATGAATGGGGAATCAACACAACATTACTAATCTGCTCTAATTCAGATCAAGTTGGTATCAAAGCATTGGTTTTTCTTACTAGATTTGCTTTGTGAAAGAAGGATTTAAGTGTTTTCAAGTTTATGTCATGCTCACAAGGTTAAAGCTCAAAAGAGGTGAAAGAAAGCTGATTGAAAGCCCTAAAATTGGGTCAAATGGAAGAAGAGTGAGGTTGTCAAAGTATTCTACACCAGTTCAGCCTCAAGTTGCAGAAGTTATAATTGAGATTCCAACACTAGTACAACCTCAAGTCATAGTTGAGTCTTTAGAGACCATGTCTCATGAAGGAGAACCTATCATGACAGAAGATGAGAAGACCTTCAGAAAGACTTTCTTTGATATGACAAATATGGTTAAGGTCCTCTATGAAGAGATGAATAGAATACTACAAGGTTAAAGTTCCAAGCCTCCTAATGGAGAAGGTTCTTCATGAGAAGGTAATGGAATAGAAGATAAAGGAAAAGGAAATAATGGGAATGGAGGCAAACCTCCACCATCTCCACCATATTCTTCATCTTCTTCTTCAAAAGCATCTTCAAACCCTTCCACAAATATAACCATTACTCATACTCATCATCATTATTCAAAAGGGGTTGGTAAATCACCTATTCTAAATCTTGATGTTAAATTCGAGTTGCCTATGTACAATGGATAAGTTAATGCAAAGAAGATGGATAACTGGATTCATCAGTTGGAGGTGTATTGTAGAATTTAGAACCTTCAAGAGGATGATATCAAGATTCAGTTGGCTTCATTGAGAATGGAGGGTGCAACACTTGTATGGTGGGAAGCAAGGACTCAAGACAAGATCAAGAAACATGGTAAGATCTCTATTACTTGGTCTGATTTCATTGCTGCTATAAAAAGACAGTTCTACCCTTTAGCTCATATGCAAAAAGCCATTATGAATTGGCAAAATTTCAGACAATTGAAAGGTCAAAATGTGCAAGAGTATACTCAAGAGTTTAGGAAAAGAGCTCTTATGCTAGGAGTAGACTTACAATCACAAGATACCTTGCTGAAATACATAGGAGGGTTGCATAGCTATCTTCAACATACCATTCTTATGTTCAGTCCCACGAATCTTGATGAGGTCTATGTTCAAGCTACACACCTCGAAGCAAGAGGGAAAAATATACAGGAAGAAGGTAAGAAGAAGCCATTTCAGAGTGTTGAAAAAGGGAAGAAGTTTAAAGGAAAGCAGAAGAAAAATTCTTCTGTTAAGAAAGAAGGGGAGAGACCCGTGTGCAAGAATTGTTCCAAGGAAGGACATGATGAAGCACATTGCTGGAAGCTTCATCCAGAATTATGACTGAAGAAATTTAACAATAAAGGGAAATAAAAGACCAATGTTGCTGCACAACAAGACTTGGGTTCAGACTCAGGGGATGAAACAAAAATCGCAGCCACAGTCACCAAAGGAAAAGTCGTGGCAAAAGCAAGCAAAGAGGTCAGCAAAGAGGCAGCCGTGGCAAAAACAAGCAAAGAGGTCAACAAAGAGGCAATTGTAGCAAGTATGAGCGCAACAAATAATACCCACAACGTTTCAAATGAGGAAAATTGAATTGAGTTGTTCCATATCCGAGTTATTTCCAAGCATACAAAAATCGATACACTGTTTGACAGTGGATCTCATGGAAACTTATTTTCTGCGGATTTAGTCAAGAAATTGAATCTGGAAACCATGCCTCATCATAAACCGTATCCACTGGGTTGAATAACTAAGGATGCCAATTTGCAGGTCACATGGAAATGCATTTTCAAATTTGCAATCACTGCCAATTTCATTGATGAAGTTGAATTAGACGTCGTGCCATTGGATATGTTAGGAATTGTGTTGGGAAGTTCGTATTTGTATGTCAGGAAGGTTGTTTTCCACAGATTTTAGAAAAAAATACCATCTGTTCAAAAACGGAGTGGAGTACATTGTGAGAGCTCATCGCAGAAATCTTAGTCTGTCTTTGGAAAGCGCAGGTGAAATGAATCGACTGGTCAATTCCAGGAAGAGTCTCGTGCTCCTTATGATTATGCAAAAGAATGACACGAAGCAGAAATCCTTTGCTGGCTATGATATGAAGCTGAAAGATGAATTGGTTGATGTGGTCAATCAATATGGAGACATGTTTCAAGAACCAAAGGGATTTCCAGCAAAAAGAGGAATTCAACACGAAATTAAGCTACAACAGGACTATCCACTCCCAAACATCGGTATGTATCGAATGTCAATTCTGGAAAGTTTAGAAATTAAAAAACAAGTCCAGGAATTGTTAGATAAAGGAGTAATTTGTTCTTCTACTTCGCCATGTGGTTCACCAATTGTATTGGTACCCAAGAAAGATGGAACCTAACGCACGTGTGTAGATTATTGAGCTTTAAATAAGATCACAATAAAGAATTGATACCCACAACCCATAATAGATGATTTACTAGATTAATTGAAAAATGCAAAGTATTTCACTAAATAGACTTGAGAAGTGGATATCATCAAGTTAGAATAACTGAGGGGGACATATGGAAGACTGCTTTTAAAACCAAACATGGATTATCTGAGTGGCTGGTTATGCCTTTCGGTCTTTGTAATGCTCCATCTACATTCATGAGATTTATGAATGATGTTTTAAGATCATTTCTTGATGAGTTTGTAATTGTCTATTTAGATGATATTTTGATATTCAAAAAATCACAAGAAGAGCATGTCAACCATGTTAGGAAAGTTTTGGATATCTTGAGAAAATAACAATTATTTCTAAAGATGTCTAAATGTGAATTTGGGAAAACTTCCTTAGTGTATTTGGGCCACATAGTTGGAGGAGGTGAGCTGAAGATTGATCCCTCTAAAGTTTCAGTCATTGTGAATTGGCCAATACCCAAATCAGTCACAAAAGTAAGGAGTTTTTTAGGAGTAGCGTAGTACTGGAGGAAGTTTATTGCCAATTTATCCTCCATAGCAGCTCCACTACATGTGTTGACCAGCGTTAAGGTTGTATTCTAGTGGGGAGGCAAAAAGTAAAAATCATTTGATGCTTTGAAACAAAAGATCAGTTCAACCCCAGTTTTGGCATTACCAAATTTAAAACAACCATTTGAAATACAAATAGATGCAAGTGACTACACCATGGGTGTAGTTCTTTTACAACATGGTAAGCCCATTTCATTTGATTCTAAGATTTTTAATGGTGTTGTTATAAACTATCCTATGTATGATAAAGAGATTTACGCATTGGTACAAAGTGTGAAGAAATGGAAGCATTATTTGATGGGAAAAGAAACCATTATTCACACCGATCATCAACCTCTACAATATCTACAATCTCAAACCAAATTGCAGCAGTCAAGGCACTTTCGTTGGATGGGATTTTTACAGCAATTCCACTTGGTAATTAGGTACAAGAAAGGCATTTATAACAGAGTTGCTGATATGCTTTCTAGACTGGTTGTAAATGTAGCCATTTTACTCAAGAATAATTCTATTTTTCCTGAAAGTTATGTTGAACAATACGCACAGGATGCTGACTTTCAAGAGGTGTATTTAAACTTGAGTCAAGGCCACCAAGTTGAGGAATTAGACTACCATGTACATGATAATCTGTTGTATCATTTGGGAAAACTTTGTGTTCCACAAGGAGAGAGAGTAAATGTCACAAGGGAAGCACACACTTCTCTTATTGCTGGATATTTCAGTGTAAGTAAAACAATGGCAAATCTTCAGAGGTATTTTTACTGGCCTCGTATGCTTGAAAGTGTGTCACGTTTTATCAAAGGTTGTTCATTGTGTGCAATTATTAAGCTTAGTAATAAGAAAATAGGATTGTACACACCACTTCTAGTGCCTTCCTTTATCAAGGAAAGATCATGATTATTTGTATGTAGTTGTGGATAGGTTCAGCAAGATGTGCATGTTAATGCCTTGTAAAATGCAAATTACAGTTGAATAAACAACTCAACTTTTCTTTCAAAATGTATGGGTTGATTTTGGATTGCCTAATTCTATGGTAAGTGATCGTGATTCTCGATTTGTTGGGAATTTTTGATCAAGTTTATGGAACTTGATGGACACCAAGTTGAAGAAAAGTACAACCTTCCATCTGCAAATAGATGGTAAAACTAAAGTGGTAAACAGGACAATAATTCATTTGCTAAGAGGATATTGCAACAAACATCTTAAGTTGTGGGATGAACAATTGCATTATATTCAACATGCTTACAACCGAGCAAAACACTTTTCTACTCTAACTTCACCTTTTGAGGCATGTCTTCGGTATTTGCCTAAATCACCTTTGGATTCAGTTGATTCACTAAACAATTCAAGAACAACTATAAAAGAGTCAACACAAGTATAAGGCAAGGCATGATAAGCATCATGTGGATCATTAGTTTCAAGGAGGTGATGAAGTTTGGCTATACATTAGCAAGGAAAGGCTTCAAGGTGAAGGTAAAAAGATGAAACCAATTCGTTATGTTCCATTTAAAATTCTGGAAAAGATTGGTAATAATGCTTTCAGGCTTGATTTGCCTTCATATATGCAAATCTATTCCATTGTTAATGTTGAAAATTTGAGATTATATGAACCTCCTTTGATTTAAGATCAAGGAGATAATGTTCAAATTCCATCTAGTGAAGACTTTTCTCCAGAATATCTTGATATACTTCAGCAAGACACTATACTTGACAGAAGGACAATGACAACTAAAAGAGGAAATATTGATTATCTTTGGGTGGGTCTCAAAGGTACACTCCATCAAAGGCCAAATGGAATGAAGTGGGGAAGGTGAGGGAACAATACCCTCATCTGTTCAATAACTGAAAGTGATCCTTTTGGGGGTCCAAAAGGCTTCCAATGGGGAGGAGTGACCAGGCACTCAAAATTATGCTAAAAAATAATAGTGTCAAAATCTTATCAAACTTAGCTTCATATTGAAGAGATCATCATTCTGAATCCAATGGTGCAAATGAAACTCAAATATGAGTTCGTATGAAGAAGTTAGAGCAAGTCAAAGTTCAAATTTGACTTGCCTACATGGCAGGATTGGGATGATGTGGCAAGGTCTTCAGCTAATAAGGAGGCACCAAGTGGCAGCCCGCCATTGGCCATCACAAAATTGCATATCGCAGTGGTAGGTGGAAAAGGTATCTCAAATCGGCCCTCGGTAGGTTGGGTTGCGATGCGATCAAATCACAATTGGTGGAAGGGATCAGCCCCAACACCAACGCAGTTTGAGTTCTGGATGCGATACGTTATTGTGTTGCAGCTTTATGTTCTGGCAGTTTCGTGATATCACATTGCAAATGTTTCACTTAGTTAAAGAGCCCATAGCCAATTATCGAATGTGACGAGTGATAATACCTTGAACACGATGGTTCTTTATGCCATATTTTAATATTCCATCGGGTCCGCCTATATCACATCGCAGTGTTCCGCTATTAAAACAAGACCTTCCACCTGCTTGAACTCACCAATTGAGATTTGTGATACAAACGACAGGATATGGCTAGTGGTGCAGAGAAATTCTTGCTCGGTTAGCAGCTTCTGGGGCTAATTTGTAGTTTTCTGCCGAATTTTGAGCGTTTTGTGGAAAGAATAGTGGGAGAACTGGGAGAAGTCATAACTCCTTCAGTTATTATCCAAATTGGATGCAAAAATAGTCAATCCTAGTAGTTTGGAGTATTCTAAACTCATTAAGATAGGTTTCAGACACATATGAGCATTGAAAACACACTTTTGATGTAATTTGAGCATAATAGAGAGGCGCAAGCCATTGGAAGCTGGACCGACGTAGACCAAGAGGGGTGAACCCCTTTATCATGTTCTTGTTGTGTGTTGTATATTGATGTTCATTTTTGTTATATTGATGTTGTTCAACATATGTTTTATGTTAAATTGTTTATAACAATTACATAAGAAACTCTCACGAGAATCTGTTAATTATGTAAAAGTTTTAAATCCTTAAACACTTGAAAAAGGAAATGATAAGCATCTTGGGTTTATTTATGAATGGGGAATTATCACATTATTAATAATATGCTCTAATTTAGATCACAAAGGCACCATAAAATGATGCAAAAGGGAGAGCATATGCCCCAAGAAGGGGATACTAGATGGTTCGCCCTTGAAGTAGAAGACAAGTGTCGTTTCTATAGTTAAAAGAGGTGGATGAGACCAAAACAAGAGAGTTGGGCAGAGCCATTGATATAGAGCCACTTTTGTTGTCCTAATAGTAACATACCAACAAAACATGTCGACAAAGTTGGTGACAAAACACACCAACAAGAAAACCATCGACAAAGTGGACCTGTTCAACCTGAGTTGGTGCCATGTAAGTCGAGGTGAGCATGGACATTTTGTTGTTGTGCGCGTT
This sequence comes from Pinus tabuliformis, assembly GCA_031772625.1. NCBI lineage: Eukaryota > Viridiplantae > Streptophyta > Pinopsida > Pinales > Pinaceae > Pinus > Pinus tabuliformis. The sequence goes on along the minus strand of CM062809.1, from coordinate 216,083,491 downwards.
CTCCATTGGTTGGACTAGTAACCTTGGCATTTATAGGTTCGAAGGGGCCAACTTTAGGCAGTTCTTCCATGATGTGGCAATTGAATGGACTAGGGCGAGGGAGGGGGAGAGAATCTGTCACAAGGAAGCAACACATCCATGGTACGGAGAAAGGTGTCCTGTGAATAATGAACCGAGGAATTACACACAACAACATAGATGGTGGATGGAGAGGGAGCGCCGGGAGGGGTGAAAATTGAAGCTGGGGGTATAGGAGAGGAAGAGGAGGGGATATCTCGAGGGAAAGAAATGCCTAGGTTGTGGGAGAGATGATAGATGGAGGAGTAGAGATGGCTAGAGTGGGCGTTGATGTCAACAATCCTTTTGGCCGCATTAGAGAGGTGTCATTCCTGAGTGAGGAGGTGGCGGGTGAGGATATTTCAAAGTGCCTTAAGGTTCATCAGGGCATTCCCCCCATGGTGCACCTCCTTTGCTTGCAGTTTAGTCACCTTGCAACGGATGTGTCCAGGGATGTTGATGTCAAAGAAAGCCAATTCTGCTTCCACTATTGGGGTAGCGACAGGATGACCTCACCCCCATCCATGACCACCACATCGATCCCGACCTCGTTCTCGAATCATGGGAGAATATTGGAGGGAAATGTGGTTTACAAGAGTCATAGGAGTTGCAGGAGCTAGATAGGCGAAATTCAGGATGGATCATGGAGCGACATAACCAGAGAAGAAGGAAGGATACTCCACATCACTAGCATGGAATGCAACATTAATGTAAACAAGATGGATGTCAGGAGCTTGATGAGTTAGAGTGTGCAAGGACACGACAAAGGATAGTAGTTAAGGAGGAGCGGGAGTATGGATGATCGCGCCAAGGGGAGGGAATGCCAGGCGAAGGTGAATTTACTCCGAATGTAGGTAAGTGGATGTAATGTTATGAACACCTAGATCTAGGATTATTTAAATTTATTTGATGTGATATACATATTATAAAACAAAATTATAATTTTTTTAATAACTAGCCTAGATCCATCTTAACTCCGGATATGCCAAGCACCAAGAGGGATCAAATCTCTTTTCACTATAAAATAGGTTTGCATGTTAAGAGATTTGATCCCTTTAGTCACTTGGTAGATCTAGAGTTAAGATGGGTCTAGGTTGGTTTAATTTTCCCCTTTAAATAGGCTATATTCCACATGAATACCATGGTCCAATTTTATTTTTATTTGTATTTTATTTTTATAGGGTTATTTTTATTTTATTTTGACCGAGTTAAAATGTTTACATTACAATACATTAAGTTGCACCATCTCTACCATACTAGGTTGTAGAGCGCCTCCCAGTGCAGAAACAAAATTATGGCACTTAGAGGCACTCTCTAATGAAAGAGATGTTGTAATGTCCTATTATGTTAAGTTATGTTATTTGATCTAAATATTTTGGCTTTGTCCATGCTCCGTCAAATTACATAAAAACAAAAAAATAAATTATCATTTATAATTATTAATTAAAATATTTTGACTTAGTCAAATTAGATTAATTTTTTATTATTATCATTGTTAATCAATAAATAAACGAGCCTAGATCCATCTTAACTCTGGATATATCAAGCGCCAAGAGGGATTGAATCTCTTGAGGTGCAAACCTTTCCTCAAGTTTTGCACTCAAAAAAGAGGTTTGCACTTTAAGAGATTTGATCCCTCTCAGTGCTTGGTTGATCCAGGTGGATCTCCAGACACCAGTGGCATGAAAAAGGTTCAAAATTCAAAGTGGCAGAAATGCGATTAACTTGACATCAGATCGAAGTGATTATCACCCTGATTCCAACGATGTGAACGACACTCCAATCCGAGTCCAAATGAAGGACATAGAGGCAATCAAAGTTGGGTTGACTTTTTGTTGACTAGGCAGGATTAACAAAGGCACGATTTGAACATTTCCAGCGGACGGAATCCGGTCAACTCCTGCCAGATTCTGGGTGAAATTGTTGCCTCATTAAAATGACTCCTTTTTCCTAAGATCAGGATTTTTAACAAACAACAATATTGCTTATTTAAACAAAAAAAATTATAAAAAAAGGGTGGCGGGCCACCAACCCCGCCACCCCAAACTGTATTAAGCAATGATTAGGGGAGGGGGAGCCACTACCCCCAGCCCCTCCCATAGAACCAATGTAACCATACATAGCAATTAAGGTGGTGGGCCAGCCTTGGGGCATAGACCCAACTACCCAAATGAAGACCCCCATTATAACTTAATAACGGTTATATCATATAAAAAGGAGAGGCGGGATTTGATCCCCCAACCCCTCCTCAACCATTTTCTGATTTTAACCAACTGCACCACAACAGAATTCTTGAGAAATTTGTCAACAAATTTTTATTTAAACACAGTTTATTAGTGCGCCTAGGCAAAGGAGGCAGTGCACGCAGTTCGAGGCAAAATTTTGCAGGAGGGCTGAATTTCCACTTTGTCAGATTTTGACAAATTTTATATGGTTTCAGAATTTCTCGATGCCACGAACACAATTCCGCTATCCATTTCTCCATCAGAGTTCTGCATTTTTCGGCCTTTTTCCAGTATGGAGGTATAAAACTCCTTTTTGTAACTGATGTTTGTACTCTTCTTTCTCATGCCACTTAATGAATGATGGCCTCCCCATTGATCGAGCAGGGCCCAGAGACGTAGTCCAAGTCGGACGAACTTCGTTATCAAGTCTTGTTGTATTCTTTCACGCTTTATGTGTTTCTCCTCTTCTCTCATGTGCACATTAAGTTTTCTATGTTAAGTTACAATTTATGCATGTAATTCTTTAACACATCTATAAGCAAAAGATTTTGGATCAAGTGGTATCACAACAAGTCTTTTTGGATGTGAATTTCATGTTTGTATGCTAACAAGAAACAGGCTTCGAAGAGGCGAAGGGAAACTAAAGTCTTTCGATCCCGAAGCGGGGCATGCACATCGAAGGAGAAACATGGCAGATGAAGAGGCTCGTCATGAAAAGGAGCACAATTTCCACAAAACCTTCTATACAATGGCAGAAAATGTCGGTCAGTTGCTTTCAAGGCTAGATAAAGCAGAAGAGAGAAATCTAGAAGAACAAGGTTCAGTGGATGGAAATGGCGGAGAAGAACCCTCTCCTTCTCATTCCACGAGTGAAATTTATTCTTCCTCTCATCACATCATCATAGAAATTCAAGGGCTGCATCCAAGAAACCTTTCTTTAAATTAGATGTCAAATTTGATCTTCCCATGTTTAACGGTGAAAGTAACGCAGAAAATCTTAACAGCTGGATTAGGCAGATTGAAATCTACTACAGGTTCAACAGATCGAAGAGGACGAGGCAAAGATTCAGTTAGCCTCTCTTCGGTTGAGTAGCACGGATCTCATTTGGTGGGAGAGAAAATTGTGAAGCAGTAAGAGTGTGGGTAATCTTCTTTCCTCATGGCCTAGTTTCATTTCTACATTAAAGGAACAATTCTATCTCTTGTGTTATAAACAAAAAGCCTTAATGGATTGGCAATACTTAAGGCAAGGCAGAGGTCAGGATGTTCAAAGCTTTACAAAGGAATTTAGAAAACAGGCACTTAATTTGGGCATTGCACTTGACTCACCTGAAGTAGTAACTAAGTATATTGGATCATTACATAGTTACCTTAGACATTCATTGTTATTGTTTGAAGCAACTACTATTGACTCCGCTAGTGTGAAGGCAATTCATCTTGAGAACAAGGGAAAAAATGAAAGAGATGATCATTTCAAGAAACCACCTTTCAAACCTCCAAATGGCAAACCCGAAGTGAAAGGAAAAGGAAAGGAGAAGAGGACGACATCAACAAAGAAAGATGAAGGAGAAAGACCTTATTGCACTCATTGCAAAAAGGAAGGTCATGAAGATAATCATTATTGGAAACAATACCCGGAAAAGAGACCAAAGAAGTGTGGAGGAAAAGGCAAGCAGAAGACAGTGGCAACTGTGTAGCAAGACCTTGGATTTGATTCGGGAGATGAAGCATTGATCACCGCAGTAGGAACAAAAGGTACTCTTACACCTCATGTTAATTCTGAATCACATGCAGGCACTAGTTCAATAGATGAGTCTCTTCCTAATGAACGAAATAGAATTGAGCTATTTCATATTAGATTTATCATAAATCATACAAAAGTAGAAACTCTATTTGATACCGGATCCAAAGAAAACTTAATTTCAGAGTCCTTGGTAAAGAAGCTAGGCTTGGAAACCAAACCACATCCAAAACCTTACCCACTTGGATGGATACATGATAAAGCAAAACTAAATGTAACTAAGCAGTGTAAGGTTAAATTTGTGATTGCTTCTAAGTTAGTGGATGAGGTAAAACTTGATGTGATACCATTGGATATCTGTGGCATGGTGTTAGGGAGTCCATATCTATATGATAGAAAGGAAATCTTCTTCCGTCATGAAAACAAATACCAACTCACAAAAGATGGGGTAGAATATATTGTAAGGGCCCATCAAAGTAAAATCAATGCCAGCCTTGTAAGTGCAGGACAAATGAAGAGGTTGGTGAATTCCAGTAAGGGTTGCATGCTTATGGTTGTAAGGGGAAAAGATGCAGAATTATCCGATGCTTTCCAGGGTTGTGATCATGTGAATAAAAAGGAATTATGTGAATTAATTTCTAACTATGATGAGATGTTTCAGGAACCCAGGGGATTACCTCCGAAGAGGGAAATCCAACATGAGATCCATTCGCAACATGAAGCTCCTTTACCAAATATTGGCATGTACAGGATGTTGACCATTGAGACGGAGGAGATCAACAAGCAGGTGCAGGAACTATTGAACCAAGGTGTCATCAGACTGAGCACTTTTCCATGCGGCTCACCGATTGTCTTAGTGCCGAAGAAAGATGGCACATGGAGGATATGCATGGATTATCAAGCACCAAACAAAATCACGGTGAAAATTCGTTACCCTCTTCCCCGCATCGATGACTTATTAGATTAGTTAAAGAATGCTATCTATTTCACCAAATTGGATTTGCATAGTGGTTATCACCAGGTTCGAATTGCAGAGCATGATGTGTGGAAAACCACCTTCAAGACCAAACAAGGGTTGTTCGAATGGATGGTGATGCCATTCAGACTTTGCAACGCTCCAGCCACTTTCATGAGGGTCATGAATGATCTCTTTAGGCCTTTCATTGATGAATTTGTTCTTGTCTATCTAGATGATATTCTTATCTTTAGTAAAAGTTGGAATGAACATGTATGCCATGTGCAGAAAGTGCTTGATGTATTGAAAAAGGAAAAAATCTATGTAAAATTGTCAAAATGTGAGTTTGGGAAAACCTCTTTGGTTTACCTAGGTCATATTGTTGGTCATGGTCAGCTAAAAATTGATCCTTCTAAAGTTGAAGCAATTGTAAATTGGCCTAAGCCTACTAGTGTAACCGAGGTTCGCAGCTTTTTGGGTGCAGTACAATATTGGAGGAGATTTATTGCCAATTTCTATTATTGTAGCACCTTTACACGCATTGACAAGTGTAAAGCAAGTCTTTCAATGGGGAGGAAAGCAACAAAAGTCCTTCGAAACATTGAAAGAAAAGATCAACACCGCACCAATCTTGGCCTTACCAGATCTCCAACAGCCATTCGAGATCGAAACAGATGCCATCAGATATTCCATGGGAGCTGTACTAATGCAGCAAAAGAAGTCGATATGTTACCATTAAGAGAAGTTCTCTCAGGCTATGATAAACTATCCCACTTATGACAAGGAGTTATATGCCTTGGTCTAGAGTGTGAAAAAGTGGAAACACTACCTGATCGGAGAGGAAACCATCATCCATATGGATCATCAACCTTTGCAGTATCTTCAGTCACAAACCAAGTTGCAACAATCTCGTCATTTCAGGTGGATGGGTTTTCTTCAGCAGTTTCATCTAGTAATAAAGTATAAGAAGGGCACTAGCAACAAAGTGGCCAATATGCTATCTCGCCCTCCTATTTCTGCTTCTGTTATTTTGCATAATGCTTCGTTACCTTTTGAAAGTTATGCTGAACAATATGCTAACGATGATGACTTTAAGGAGATTTATGCAAAACTAACCCATGGTTCATAGGTGGACAACTATCACTTGCAGGGGAAACTGTTGTATCACCTTGGAAAATTATGCATACCCACAGTAGAAAGGGTACATGTAATTTGAGAGGCCCACACCTCCCTTGTGTCTAGTCATTTTGGTGTCGAAAAAACTTTGTGTCATGTACAAAGATTTTGTTTTTGGCCTCATATGAAGAACATTGTGACTCACTATGTAAAGGGATGCGTGATGTGTTTTGTTTCAAAGCCCTCTAACAGAAAACTCGGGCTCTACACACCACCCCCTATGCCAAGTTGTCCATGGGAAAGTGTGTTGATGGATTTTGTACGAGGTTTGCCTTTGTTAGGAAAAGTCACGACTATTTTTATGTCGTCGTTGACCGTTTTAGTAAGATGTGTATTTTAATGCCTTGTAAAAAGTAGATCACTGCAGAGAAAACTGCTTATCTTTTCTTTCAGCATGTTTGGGTCCATTTTGGGTTGCCCACATCGATTGTGTCAGATCGAGACTCTCGCTTTCTCGAAGAGTTTTGGACCAACTTGTGGAAGATGATGGACACCAAGTTGAAAAGAAGCATGACATTCCATCCATAGACTGACGGACAGACAGAGGTTGTCAACCGCACCGTGGTACACTTGTTGCGAGGCTATTGTGGGAAACATCCTAAGTTGTGGGATGAGCATCTTCCATATGTGAAACATTCCTACAACCGAGCAGTGCACTCATCTACACATTGTTCACCATTTGAGACATGTTTTGGCTACCTGCCAAAAGACCCTTTTGATATGGTCTTTGGAAGGGAAGATGACTCCAGTGGACGTGATGACAGGGACAAAGCGCAGCAGTTCATTCAGCAGATCCAGTTGATTCACCAAGCAATATAGGAGCAGTTGGAGAAAAGTCAAGCCCGGTACAAGGCTCGACATGACAAACACCAAGTTGACCATCAATTTCAAGTGGGCAACAAAGTGTGGTTCCATATCAGCAAGGACAGGATGAAAGGGGAAGGGAAGAAGTTGCGACCAATCTGGTATGGTCCATTCACCATCTTGGAGAAGATTTTAAACAATGCCTTTTGTCCCGATTTATCGATATATACGCAAATGTACTCCGTAGTGAATGTGGAGAACTTAAAGCTGTATGAGCCACCATTGATTATGGACACTGAAGAGGTGGGCACAGTTCCTACAGTTGATGACTTTGCACCAGAGTATCTCGATGAGTTACCTGAAGACATCATCCTTGATAGAAGAACCAAGACTTCATGACGAGGAGATGTGGAATACCTTCGAGTTGGTTTCAAGGGGATGCACCCTAGTAAGGAAAAATGGCTAGAAAAAGAAAGAGTGAGGGAACAATTCCCTCACTTGCCAATTTACTGATAAAGCTTTTGGTGGTCCAAATGCTCCTCAATGGGGAGCTTGATCTAGGTGGATCTCCAGACACCAGTGGCATGAAAAAGGCTCAAAATTCAAAGTGGCAAAAAGGTGATTAACTTGACATCATATCAAAGTGCTCATTTCCCTGATTCCAACGGTGTGAACGACACTCAAATCCGAGTCCGGATGAAGGAGATAGAGGTAGTCAAAGTTGGGTTGACTTTTTTCTGACTGGGCAGGATTAACAAAGACACAATTTGAACTTTTCCAGCGGACGAAATCCTGCCAACTCCAGCCAGATTCCGGGTGAAATTGTTGCCTCATTAAAATGACTCCTTCGGCCTAAAATCGATATTTTTAACAAACAACAATATTGTTTATTTAAACAAAAAAAATTATAAAAAGAGGGTGGCGGGCCACCAACCCCGCCACCCCAAACCGTATTAAGCAATGATTAGGGGAGGGCGGGCCACTACCCTCGGCCCCTCCCACAAAACCAACATAACCATACGTAGAAATTAAGGTGGTGGGCTGGTCTTGGGGCACGGACCCAACCACCCAAATGAAGACCCCCGTTACAACTTAATAACAATTATATCATATAAAAATGAGGGGCAAGATTTGATCCCCCGACCCCTCCTCAACCATTTTTCGATTTTAACCAACTGCGCCACAACGGAATTCTTGAGAAATTTGTTAGATTTTTTTTATTTAAACTCAGTTTATCAGTGCGCCCAGGCAGAGGAGGCAGTGCACGTAGTGCCAGGTAAAATTTTGCAGGAGGGCTGAATTTCCACATTGTCAGATTTTGACAAATTTTATATGGTTTCAGCATTTCTCGACGCCACGAATGCAATGGCACTGTCTGTTTCTCCATCAGAGTTCTACATTTTTCGGCCATTTTTCAGTATGGAGGTATAAAACTCCTTTTTGTAACTGATGTTTGTACTCTTCTTTCTCATGCGACTTAATGAATGAAGGCCTCCCCATTGATTGAGTAGGGTCCAGAGATGTAGTCCAAGTTGGATGAACTCCGTTATCAAGTCTTGTTGTCTTCTTTCATGCTTTATGTGTTTCTCATCTTCTCTCATGTGCACATTAAGTTTTCTATGTTAAGCTACAATTTACGCATGTAATTCTTTAACACATCTATAAGCAAAATATTTTGGATCATTGGTAGATCCAGAGTTTAAATGGTTCTAGGTAGGTAATATAACAAATTAAATTGAATTGATTACGTTGAGACGTGTTCCCCAACCTAGTATGGAAGAGATGTACTCTCTACCTTGAATCTAAATCCCCCATCCCAGATTTCTTCCCTAGTTCCTCATGCTCATAGAATATCCTACCCTACAGGTATCCCTTTATCAAATTTAATTTTGATGGAACTTCCAAGGGTAACCATGGTTCAACGACCTTAAGAGGTATTTTTAGGAATCACAAGGGGGATCCTCCCTTTGTAATAGTCGGTTCAATGGGCCTTGATAGCAATAATGTAGCCATTTTTTTTTCACTGGATTAAAGACTCATAGCGACTTACTCTCAAGGTTTCCACAAATTAATCGTTGAGAGTGATTCACATCTAGTGATCAACTTCATTAAATGTCTACAGAAAGGAACTAATCTGGACAAGCTCTCTTCTTTTCGGAGGCTTAATAATTAAATTGACAGGATTGATAAGATTCTCCATAGAATCTCAATTATCATTCTAATGCATGTAAGGAGAATAGGGAAAAAATTTGTAGACCTATTGTCCAATAAATAGGTTTCTCAAATTCTAGTCTCAAACTCAAAGAAAATTGGAATTCAATAAGAAACTCCACTCTCCTAGTTGAATGCCAAATTGTTTTATGCAAAGAACATGATCATATCACATTGGATCCAAGCCATAATAGAGCCTCCTCCATTGAGGGATCTAGAAAACATTGGCGAAAGGATGGGGGAGGTTCCTGGTCGTCCTAACTAGGACTCCCTTAAGGACTAAATTCTCTCCAAAGATGTTATTTCAACTTTGATGTTGTCAATTGGTCCTCCCTTTCTCTATTTGGAGTTTCAGGAGTTCCATTGCATAAGTCTGAAGGCGTGTCTCATGTTCTTATGGTAGCCCCCCTCAACAATTAGTGCAAATTTTCTTCTCTAGGTGCCATGGTCAGGCACTTATTTTTACAGGTTTTTCTCTGTGACATATTTTTGTTGGAAAAGTTTTGTAAAGGTCATTCATTGGGACAATGCTGACAGTGGTATTTTCTATGAACGTCCCTACATTAGATATTTTATTTTATTATTGTCCTTGCCCACATTTCTTGGGATTTGTTCTGAATAGTCACTCCTTGCACTACTGTTCGTATCGCTCAGGGTGTTCTACATGTCTATTAGTCAACCAAGTTCTACTTTTGGATGTGCTTGGATTTGCAACCCAAGTTAGCTAGATATACTTTTTCAACTTGTATTTTTTGTTATGTCGTCTATTTTGGCTCGAAAAAACTTTCTTCCACTGCTAGTCTGGTTTCCCCAGTGGAAGCAGTTGCCTATAATGTACTTTGACTCCCAGTTTATCAACGGAATGCTTAGCTACAAAAAATAAAAAGTGTTTGTATGTGTATTAATTAAATTTAAATATTTTTTTTTTTAAATAATGATTACGAATATGAATTATTATTTTAATTTATATGATAAATTGAATCTTAGTAAATGCTTGACATCTTCACTGTCTATTGGTGATATACACATTATAAAAAAATTGTAATTTTATTAATAACTTGCCTAGATCCATCTTAACTTTGGATCTACCAAGCACCTAGAGGGATCAAATCTCTTTGCACTCTAAAAGAGGTTTTCATATCAAGAGATTTGATCCCTCTTGGCGCTTGGTAGAGCCAAACTTAAGATGGATCTAGGTTGGTTTAATTTCCCCCTTTAAATAGGCTATACTCGACATGAATACCATGGGTAATTTTTTTACAGGGCTATTTTTATTTTAGTTTGACCGAGTTAAAATGTTTACATTACATTACGTTGCAACGTTTCTACCATACTGGGCTGGAGAGCACCTCTTGACGCAAAAGCAAAATTGTTGCACTTAGAGGCACACTTTAATGGAAGAGATATTGTAATGTAATGCTATGTTATGTTATGCGATCTAAACATTTTGGCTTAGTCAAATTACTCGAAAAAATAAAATAAAAAATTAATAATTATAATTATTAATTAAAACATTTTGACTCAATCAAATTAGATAAAAATAAAAGGGAAAAACAAAATAAAATTAATAATCATCATTTTCAATAATTAATAATCATAATTATCAATAATTAATTATTAAACGAGCCTAGATCCATCTTAACTCTGTACCTATCAAGCGTCAAGAGAGATTAAATCTCTCGAGGTGCAAACATTTCCTTAAGTTTTACACTCAAAAAAGAGGTTTGCACCTTGAAAAATTCGATCCCTTTGAGTGCTTGATAGATCTAGAGTTAAGATTGATCTAGGTAGGTAATATAGCAAATTAGATTGAATTGATTACGCTGAGAGGTGCTCTCCATCCCAATATGGAAGAGATGTTGTAATGTTCTGTTATGTAAACATTTTGACTAAGTCAAATTTCATTAAAAAAAAATTACCCCACACACACACATATTCTTATTTTTATTTTTATTAAAATTATATGGAGGAATACATAATCTACCCTCCTCTATGTTTGATAAATCCAGAGTTAAGATGGATCTAGAAAGGATTTCCTTGAGACTGCCAAGGTAACACCATTGCTTGCAACAGGGAAGTTGTTTTTCTTAGATGGGGAAACAACCATACATGTCCCTTTAAGTAGGAAGAGTAAATTGGGGTATCAATCTAGAATGTTGGCAATCAATTTATATGAGAATGAACCTCATGTGCAAGCATCATGACCAGATAAAGATCATATTCCACCTATTCATAAAAGGGTGAAAATTGATTTGGTGATAATCACATGCAACCTAACTAGAAAATTGGGTTATTCAAGGAGTTGGGAAGGAGGAGGAGGTCCTTCCTTGAACATGGAAAATGAGAAAAAAATGGTTCAGTTTGATGCCTTCAACAACAAATCAAGTCATGTGGGGAATAAAGCATGGACACTTCTTCTAGGGATGGCTTGGAGGATGAGGAGTCTAGAGGAAGTGATAGAGATCCCATTTCTATTGTTGATTTTTGCAAATATAATATGGGTATATATGACATTTAACTGACAACTAAATAGCCTGAGAAGCTTGAATGTTCAATAAGATAGACTTGTAAAGTAAGGAGATATTTGGAGACAAATCATTAGTAATATATTTATTGTTGCTCAGAACCTTGGAGGTGATTTCCAAGCCCTTATTCTATGAGGGAGCATTGAGGAGTATGTGGTTGTTGAAAATGCAACAAGAAAATCTAGTTTTGACTTTGCCTTGGTCAAACTAGATTAAAAGTCGAATTTTAATTTCAACATAATACTTGGAGGTAGTTAACTGAGGTGACATGGCTCTTGTCACTCAGTTAAGTCAGTAAATTTGAGTTGGAAACACTTGATTTCAGTTTTAAATGATTGATTCCTAACTTGTAGCAATCTATTTAAGTTGATTTGAGTTATTGTCAGTTTAACTAGTTCTCACTATCAGAAGAACTAGTGGAGGTCAAGTTGTGGGTGTGTAACTTTTTTCACACTGAGTGATCATCCAGTTAACTGATTAATCAACCCAAAATAATTGTTTCATGTAGAGAATTCGAGTTATCCAGTTGAGATTGGGGTTTAAAGGAAATGCACTATTAATTGTAAACTAGTTCAAGTTGTACAGGTGGTGCATGCAGTCAAAAAATTGACCTATGGTAATTGCACAATTCCTTGGTGTGAAATTCCAAAATAATAGGGGAAATTTCCCAAGGAAACAACACAAGGAAATAGGAGCTTGGAGGCTCAAAATTTTTGCTAAGTATTGGCCAAGGTCAATCAGCCAGGCAAAGGATACAGGTGCAGGTTGAGCTCAAGCTTGAGCATAACATATTGCATTAATAAAGATTATGTAATTAATGAAATACAAATAGTAAGGGGTTTTGAGCAGTTTATTTCCCCTAAATAAATCTCAGTGTATGTGTGTTCAATCTTGATGCATGTTAATAATTTGTGTTCTCGATCGTGAATTTACTTCTGCAGATAAGTAGAGTAACTTCTAGTCTTGTGATTTAGAAATTTACATGAGTAGTTTAGAACTCTCCACATTAATTTATACATGGTATCAGAGCTAGGTTCACAATAGAGAATATATTTCGAAGTTGTCATTGGAGAAGGTTTGAATTTGAAGATTAATGTTATAGGCTTTCTCTAGCACTGAGAAGATGACTTTCAATGGACTTAGGCTCCAGTATGCTTTGGAAGGAACCAAAAATTTTGTGGCATGGAACATATGCATGGAGGAAATATTGGATGATAATGGGCTGCTAGAATACATCAAGGTAGATGTAGCAAAACCCCCAACATCTGATGCCCAAGATATTTCTCAGTGGAAGAAGGATGTGGCTAAAGCGAGGATGATCATATTAGAGGGAGTTTGGGATAATATTGCCTCGAATCTCCACGGGAAAGAGAATCCATTCATGATGTGGAAAAAAATAATAGAGTTATTTGAGAACAATAGTGACCACAGAAAGCTGGCACTCAAAGGACAAGCTTCGAAGTATTAAGATGGAAAATAATGAAACAATTTCGCAGTACCTGAGTAGGTTTATACAATGTCATGATGAACTTGGTGGGATCAGTGTTACTGTCCCCGAAGAAGATCTGGTAGCTTTAGCCCTCTGGGGTCTTCTCAAGAGCTGGCATAGTTATCAAGATTCAGTAAATGGTAGAGAGAAAATACCAAGTTGGGAGAAGTTATGGTCCACTCTAGTGAGGAAATAAGGTGAAGAAATAAAGACGAGACTTCATCCAAGGGTGAGGATGAAGAGAAATGTGCCTTGGCTGAAAAGGAAAATAAATGGAAAGGGAACAAATCCCAATCCAAAGCAGATTCTGGTTAAGGGGCCAAGAATAAAGACTTGTCCAAAATTAAGTGCTTTCAATGTCATTAACTGGGACACTATGCCACAAAATGTCCACACAAGAAGGCAAGCAAGAAGACCGTAGGAGGAGTAGTGGGTGAAGCCTTGACTTCACATTTTGAACTTGATTTTACCCTCATTTCATGCATGGCAAGCACAATGATGGGTAGTGTGTGGTATCTCGATAATGGTGCCTTATTCCACATGACAAGAAACAAAGAATTTTTTAGTGAATTGGAGGAGAAGGATCTCCATATGCACATCGAGATGGGAGATGATGGAAGGTACATGTGACCGGAAATGGTATAGTTACTTTTTAGAGGGAGTCTGTCTCCCCTCTCAGGCTCAAGGATGTGATGTATGTACCGGGTCTAAAGAAGAATATAGTTTCCGTTGCAGTGTTGGAAGACTGTGGCTACGATGTAATATTCAACAAAAGGAAGGCGTTATTGAGACACATCACCACAGGACAAGTGAAGGAGTTCGGGGTTCGAGTGAAGAACCTATACAAATTAGATGTGGAAGACTGTGCAACATTAAGCACAAAAGTAAAGAAGGTGTAGAGCCGAGATGTCGACAAATTATGGCACAGAATACTTCGCTCTTTGCATCATGGAGATTTGAAGATCATGCAACATATTTCTACATGCCTCTGCAAAGGAGCACATGAGCAATGAGATACATGCAAAGGGTGTACAATGGGAAGTACACAAAATCCACCTCAATGATTGAGACACCATGGCACATGCAATCCTTGAAAGGATCCACTCTAATGTCTGTGGACCTTTCTCGAAAGCCTCCACTTCCAAGCACATGTATTATGTTATATTTGTAGATTATTTGTCATGGAAGTGCTGGATCTAATTCATGCAGAAGAAAGACCAGACATTCTCCAAACTTGTTGAGTTTAAAGCATTTGTTGAGAAAGAGACTGGTAAGAAAGTAAAGGCTCTCAAGAGTGATAACGGTGGTGAGTATGTGTCGAATGAGTTTAAAAATTTATGTGCAAAGGAAGGCATTAACGGGAGTTGACAACGCCTCATAACCCACAACAGAATGGGGTGGCTGAGAGGAAGAAAAAAAGTATTGTGGGAGAAGCAGGAGTGATGTTACATGACTAAAGCCTACCTCTACACTTGTGGGTTGAAGGATGCAACACAATGGTCTATTTGCAGAACATGAGTCCTCACAGGATTCTTGGGATGAGTACACCAGAGGAAGATTTTTAAGGGAAGAAACCATATGTCACACTTTAGGATCTTCAGATCATCAATTTACTCCCATGTTTCCAAGGAAGCAAAGAAAAATATAAAGCCTACAACAAAGTTGGAATATCATTGGGGTACTCTAATAAACCTCACAGCTACTGTGTGTATTTATCATCTCTCAATACGAAAATGGTTAGAAGAGATGTGAAGTTTAATGAGGAGAAGGCAATGAGGTGTTCTCTTGAGAGGGAGCTTCAGTTGCATCCTCATCAAGAGATTTTGGCTCGAAAGGAAGAACCTCAAGAAGTTGTAGAGCAGCCATAAGCAGAGGAGGGGAGAGTGGAGACATCCACTTAAGTAGAGACATCCAGATAGGGAAGGAAGTGAACCAGGGAAGCTGACATATTATTGCATGATGCTAAAGAGAATGTAGGAGTACCCACATCACAACGCAGGGGGAGGAGGTCACCAGATTGGTACATTGGCTACACGGATCTGATGAGTGAGATGGTAGAGACAAATCCTTCCTCATTTGAGGAATATGTAGATCAACTAGTATGGGATGATGCTATGGTAGATGAATATGATTCCATTGTCAGAAACAATGTTTGGGAAGTGGTCCCAAGACCAACAGATGAATCAGTGGTTGGTTTGAGATGGATATATAAGGTAAAGCATGCAACAGATGAGAGCATAGAGAAACACAAGGCCATATTTGTGGCCAAGGGGTTCTCTCAGGTTGAGGGAATTGACTATGAGGAGACCTTTTCTCTAGTAGCAAGGTACTCATCCATCAAGTCAATTCTAGCATTGTAAGTGTAGATGGGTTGGAAGATCCACCTGATGGATGTGAAGACATCATTCCTCAATGGAGTTATTGTGGAAGAGGTGTATGTTGAAAATAATACTGAGAGGGGGGGGTGAATCAATATTATTAAGTAAAATTCTTTTTCAATTCAACACAGATTTGTATACGCTACTTTAGTTAGTGAAAACGGCGTGTATACGCAACTCTGGTTAATCAAACTTGCGTATAAGTTGCAGAATTATAATTTAATTTATTCTTCAGATGTTGATCATTAATCTGTGTGTCAGATCCTTATAACAGTAACCAAGAACAGAAAAATAGAGTAGACAATCACACAAAAGAACACAAGATATAAGGTGGAAACCCAATGTGGGTGAAAACCACCTGCTGCAATATGTCTCTATCTTCCTTCAATTAGAAACTTCTTTTTACAATGATTATGTACTGGTGTAGTCTTATACCAGTATGCAGGCTTCAACCTGCAGAAGGCTACAACCTTCTCTCGTTCTCCAGACTCTCCTAGAAGGGAGCTACAACCCCCTTAGCTCTTGTACTAGCTGAGGTACTAGTACGTAGGTGCTGACCTACATAAGGCTTCAACCTTCTCTTTCCTTCCAGGGACCACGTTTCATAAATTTTCAGACTGGATCCATGTATATCAATCAAACATCAAGTTTATCTACATTAACCAAACTCCTTTGTACAAACAAATACTGAATCAACCAATAATTTCTCAGAATACTGTAACCAGAAAACAGTACCAGTAACTAGACACCAATTTTGAACCCAGAACACTGCAGCAATAAACAAAAGCAACTAAAACATATTTCAAGAGACGTACGCTACTTCACCAATAGAAACCTGCTTACATACGCAGATATGCCAAAACCAACCACCGTATATGCAGTCTTCACTTACTTAACCTGTGTGTACACCGCCTCCGCTGTGTCGAACCTGCGTACAGATCTATAAAAGATAATTTATCCTTTTACTTAATCAGGCATCAGTTATATCCAGATTATCAGATTTATAGATCTAATCATGCGCCAAATGTAATAGATCAAAATCACACAATGATACTACTTTTCAAGCCTTGATATCTTGACCCATCAATAGATCATTGTGTAATGCTCAGGTTCCTCCATTCAGATCCAGCTGTATCTCACCAACCAATCACCAGTGTTCAATATCTTGCTCCTCTTAAGATATTCAATGCATAAGTCGATACCCTTGCCAAATGATCTCCTTCCCTTTTTATAGTCTAGGGCTTACTCAAACCATGGTCCAAAACCATAGAGATCCAATACTAGGGACCCAATACCTGGGTTTAATACTTAGAATGCAATACCGAGGACCAAAACCATAGGTTCGAGTATGTCGGACTAAATACCATGGACCAACCATAAGTTTTCCCACATGTACCCACTTTTCTTTGCATGAAAGTGCGTGCATACGTACACGCGCCTTCTGATCCGTACACCCACGTGTATATGCGACTTTTTTACGATGAACCTACATATACCACATTTTCTTTAATTCTGAGAGCCTGAACTGAGATCTGCCATTTGAGTGAGTTGCCATCACGGACAACACTTATGTCATAGAGCCAAACCTGTTCCAAACATGTGCCATAATTCCAATAGTGTATATTGAGCATCCAAAGGGGTTTGAGACCTTTGAATCTTGATAGAGAGTCACATGTGTGCAGACTCAATAGAGCATTGTATGGACTCAAGCAAGCACCCCATGCTTGGTATACCAGATCAATAGATACCTCACCAGTTTGGGATTCAAAAAAAGTGAAGCAGATACAAACCTTTATCACATTGTGGTAGAAGGTAAATTATTGATTATTGTTTTATATGTCAATGACTTAATCCTTACTGGTGATGAGAAGCTTATCAAATCTTCAAAGGAGGACCTTGTAAGAGAGTTCAAGATGATGGAAATGGGACTCATGCATTATTTCCTCAGTTTGGAAGTATGGCAAGGAGACGGGGAACTATTTGTCTCTCAAGGAAAGTATGCCAATGAGATAGTGAAGAAGTTCGACATGGAGAGTAGAAAAACCATGGACACTCCTCTAACAGGTAATTGGAGGAAAGAGGATGCCACTTCAGGTGGGGAAGTGGAGGCTACCATTTACAAGCAACTTGTGGGTTCACTCATGTATTTAGTGAACACACGACCGAACATGTGTTATGTAATTAAACAACTTAGTCAAGCCATGATTAAGCCAACCAAATTGTATTGGAAGGCAACAAAACATGTGTTGAGATACATCATAGGCACTACTTAGTTTGGTATTTGACACAAACAGACAAAGGGAGTGAAGTTGCAAGGTTTCACAGATGTAGATTGGGTGGGGAGTCCATCAGACATGAAGAGCACTTCAGGAGGAATTTTCAGTGTTGGTTCAAAAACAATTTTTTGGTATAGCAGGAAGTAGAGATCTGTGGCACTCAGCTCAACAGATGTAGAGTACATGTTTGTAAGTCAAGCTGCATGTGAGGTTATCTGGATGAGAAAGATTCTTGTTGGGTTATTTGGTCAAAATATGGATCCTAGAATGATTTAGTGTGACAATCAAAGTTGTATCAAACTCTTCGAGTATCCAATATTTCATGATTGATCCAAGCATATTGATATCTGGTATCACCATCTACGAGATTGTATATAGAGGCAAATTATATTGTTGTAGACATTCTAACAAAGGAAAAAGATGCAAATATTTTGACAAAGGCCTTTTCAAGAAGAAAATTCGAGCTCCATAGAAGTAGTATTGGGGTATCTAATAATCCCTTTCTTGCTGAGAGGGAGGAAAATATAGTTTTGACTTTGCCCTGGTAAAACTAGATTGAAATTCGAATTTCAATTTCAACAGAACACTTGGAGGTAGTTAACTAAGGTGACATGGCCCTTGTCACTCAGTTAACTCAATAAATTTGAGTTGGAGACACTTGAGTTTAGTTCTACATGATTGATTTCTAATTTGTAGCAATCTATTTCAGTTAATTTGAGTTATCGCCAGTTTAACTAGTTCTCACCGCCAAAAGAACTAGTGGAGGTCAAGTTGTGGGTGTGTAACTTTTTTCACACCGAGTGATCATCTAGTTAACTGATCATTCAACCCAAAATAATTGTTGCATGCAGAGAATTCAAGTTATTCAATTGAGATTGGAGTTTAAGGGAAGTGTAATATCAGTTGTAAACTAGTTCAAGTTGTACAAGTGGTGCATGTAGTAAAAGAATTGACCTATGGTAATTATGCAATTCCTTAGTGTGAATTTCCAAAATAATAGGGGAATTTCCCAAGGGAACAATGCAAGGAAATAGGAGCTTGGAGGCTCTAAATTTTGGCTAAGTATTGGCCAAGGTCAGTCAGTCAGGTAGATGATAGAAGATACAGGTGCATGTTGAGCTCAAGCTTTAGCAAAGCATATTGTATTCATCTAGATTCTTTGATTAATGCAATACATATAGTAAGGGGTTTTGAGCAATTGATTTCCCCTAGATAAATATCTGTGTATATGTGTTGAATCTTGATGCATGTTAATGATTTGTGTTCTTGATCATGAATTTACTTCCACAGATCAATAGAGTAGCTTCTAGTCTTGTGATTTAGAAAATTTCATAAGCAATTTAGAACCTACACATTAATTTCTATAGTGGTTCCTCTTTAAATAGGAGCATTGCAAATTTTGATCCTAGGAGAAGGCATCATACCAAGGGATAAGTGCAGTGATAGAACAACCATTGACATGCAATAGGTATATCAATGTACCTTGACATATGTACATGCTCAATGAGAAGGTCTGATGATTGGATTAGCTATCTAGTTAACCTATGACACAGGGAAGCGTAATGTGCATAGATGTGTGCAAAGGTCATCAACTACAATCTTGGGAGTATGTCATGATGATGGTAGCTCGTCTACCTAACTAAACTGAAACTGTGACTTTGGAACTTATGGACTGGATTATTTCTAAGGACGTTAATTATTTTGAGGGGGGGAGGATGTCAGATCCTCAGGGTGAGCTGTGCATGCATATCATCCATGTTCGAGATGGAGA
Source organism: Pinus tabuliformis (assembly GCA_031772625.1). Classification (NCBI taxonomy): domain Eukaryota; kingdom Viridiplantae; phylum Streptophyta; class Pinopsida; order Pinales; family Pinaceae; genus Pinus; species Pinus tabuliformis. Next base: position 216,063,883 of record CM062809.1, on the reverse strand, counting down.
TCATGACCACATTGCCTTTGCAACTTTTGCAATGTTTCGTTGAAATTTGGGGTTTCCATAGGCGAAGTGCATAAGGGGAGAGTCGTGGGTTAAAGAGTGCACCAGAGCGACATGACGAGCATGAAAACTCAGAGACATGATGAGCTAGCACGGCGACGAACGAGAGAAGTTGAAATGAGAGGACTGGTCAAGTCCATGAAGCAGGTTCAGTTAAACACAAGCACATAGGCCTGTGTGATGTGGATCAACTTAGTGAGGAGTTATGTTATTGGCTTGATGTTTGGGCATGTTCCCCACACATATGAGATGACCCAACAATTGGAAAGATGAGACGACCAATAAGCAGGCGAAAGGACACTTGAACCAACTAGTTGAGACGATTTATGGTGAGATGAAATAGATTAGGGCTACATGGAGTGGGTCGACTCAAGGTATGTTAAATGGTCATGACCCTTGACATCCCTAATGAACATCATATATATAAGACGAGCAAGACATTGGGAGAGTTAAAAAAACACACATTGCATCACATATCACTCCATATTGTAGAGTGAGGAGGTGCAAGATGAATTCGAGCCACAATGAAACAAGGACAAATTTTGTTGGGGTTTCTATTTGGGAAAGGGATGCGTTGAGGTCACCCTATTTGTGTGAATAATGGCATGGGATAGATGAGAAAAGTATAGGTCTGTTTCTTGCATTGAGATCAATCAAGGTTGCCGTTGGTAGTACAAGTTGTATTGTAGTGAACTGCAAGTCTGTTTCTTGTGTTGGGATAAACCGAAATTATGGATGCTTGGTGGTACAAGTTGTGTTTTATTGTGCCATGAGGTACTATTGATTAGTATGAGTGTGTTGTATGTGCCAAGAGGTTGGTGTAGGAAGTTGGCATGACCCATGGCACCCTAACTTGTGTTGTATTGAGACAAGTAGGGTTGGGTAGTGACCTGAACCACAAATTTTTTATGTAACACTTGTGTATGTGTATTAGGAGTGTTAAGATGTAGGCCACTCCCATTAAATTTGGTGTATGACATGTTATATGTGATGTACATGTTATGACATTGTTTATGATCACTTATATTAATGTGATGAATGTAGCTAAATCTTGTGGAGTTTACATGTGAAGACAAATCTTACTTAGGTTTTATTTAGGATAATTTCTGGTGTATGATTTAACTAAGAGATTACAACCAAGTATTGTATTTATGAGGTGTATTATAGGTGAAGTATTTCCAAAGTAGTTGAGATGTAAGTGGGAAACACCCTAGTGCCACATGACTCGATATCACAATGCACCTTGATATATGTAAAGCTTGTAGGGGCATGACAATCCCAAATTAAGATAGAGGTGTATGACATGTTATATGTAATGTACATGTTATAATGTTGTTTATGAACATTTATATTAATGTGACAAATGTAACAAACCCTTGTGGATGTTACATGTGAAGACAAATCTTACTTGGGTTTTATTTAAGATAATTTCTATTATATTGTTTAATTACGACATTATAGCCAAGTATTGTATTTATGAGGAGTATGTGACACCCCTTTCATTACCCCAAATTTTGTAATGTAATTAAGAACATATAATGTTGGGGTGTTAGCATTGAGGTTCTGATGTCAAACTCTATTATATGATTTAATGTTGTTTTATAATAATAAAAATGTAAGAGCTAAAGAAAGGGGATAACCAAAAGATTATGATGCCATGGGGAGGGGGAAAACTTAACTAGGGAGGAAAATGTGTAGGGGGGTGGGTAAAATCCTAGCCTTTATTGAATAAATATTATTTTCCCTTGATCTGATGGTTGATATTCTCAATAAGCTTCTAGCAAAAGATTGGGAAGATGAAGGGTCAAGGTGTGATTATAAAAATAATGAGGAGAAATCATCAATGGGTTCTTGGTTCTTATTTTCTCCTTACCTTTTCTCTCATACTCTCTCACTCAGGAATTCAATTAGGAAGATAAATGGTGGAAAAACCCAGAGAATATTACACCTTGTGATTGGTTAAGAGTCGTGAGAGACAAATTATGTGATAGAGACTGAGTTTTTCCTGTGTGTGAAGGAGATTGGCCTTCACCTTTTGTGTTTAATATGGTTTGAAAGTTGTGTGCTAAATCCCCAAGTTTTGTTTTTCCCTGAAGGAATCAATATATGGCATGGGCGTGGCCAACCTTGAAAAATATTGTATCATAATTAAGCCTATGGTGGGGTGGAACACGACCCACCCTACTTCAATTTCCAATATTTTTCTAGTTGTAATAGATTAATATTTATTTATGTGTTAATGATATTTTTTGCATATATGGTTTAGTATCTCTTATGCATAATTATTAGTTTCTCTTTTCAATTTTTTTTTTTATGTACCCGCATTTACCCTTCAACAAACATAAAATGGTCGTAGTTGTTATACTATTTTGTTGTAGGTTTTTTTATATGTATTAAATTTTGTGACAACAGTGGTTGAGGAAGATAGGCTTCCTAAATTCTTCTTTAAATAGGCCATGTTGGAATTTTTGCTATAAATTTTATTCTAGGAGGTTTGAGAAGCTGAAACTTGGACTATAGTGAGGCGAAATCCTGTTGATCCTTTGGTATGATTTTTAGATCTTGGGTCACAAAATTTAGGAAATATGATGAGAGGAAGTTGGGTTTCATAAATGCATATTTAAACAAGTCATGTTAGCATTTTTTCTATAAATTTTCTTCTCGGAGGTTCCAAATGCTAAATCTTGGATCATAGTAAGTGGAAATACCGTTGTTAATCTTGTCCAACTTTTAGATTTGGTTTGTGATATTTTAGAAGATATGATTAGAGGAAGTCAAGCTTTCTGGATGATCCTAAAATCATGCATCAAATAGGTCATGCTGGAATTTATGCAATTAGTTTTCTTTTGGGAGGTTCTAGACGCTGAAACCTGGACCATAGTAAGGGGAAATAGCACTGATCATATTGTCTGACTTTCAAATTTTGGCTCATGATATTTTAGGAGATATGGTCATAGGAAGTCGAGCTTCATGGAGGCTCCTAAAATCATGCATCAAACACGTCATGTTGGAATTTTTGCTATAACTTTTCATTTGGAAGGTTCTAGAGGCTGAAACTTGGACCATACTGAGAGGAACTCCCACTGTTCATCTTGTTTAGTTTTTAGAACTTATACTACTATAATTTAGGACATGTGTCTTGAGGAAGTTTGTATATTATTTTTCATGCAAAGTGTTTGAAAAAATACCTAAATGGTTTAATAAAATGTCATAAGAAGTACCTAAACTGTTTAATAAAATGCCCCAATGGAAATGTTATTTTGTGGATGGGAATAATATTGTTGTATGATAGTACTATTGTAGCTAATATATGCCTGTTTTCATGCAAAACGTTTGAACATATGTGTTATTACATTTTGCATACAAACTATTTGATAAAATAACTCAAAGATCAAAAGGTGCATGATTAAGTGGTATATTTCAGTTATAATACTATAAGTGGAATCAAAGCAATGTTTCTTATTTGATTTCATACAAAATTATTCACAAATGTAAAAATGAAAAAGTCTATTTAATTGTTTGTATACAAACTAGTTGAAGAAAGTTTTTGTTTTTGTTTTTTTAGAGGAATCAACAAGTGGGCTAGTCTCGTATTCACGTGACACAGGGTCAATTCCAACCGCTACTACTATAACCTCTAAGTGCATATGTATGCCCCTTTTGTAGGCACATGTGAACCAAGGAAATTTGAACCTCAAAGGTTCTCGCACATAAAAATTCATTTTCACAGCCATCACCAATTGAGTTGCCCCCTCGGGGGCTATTTGAAGAAAGGTTTACATGTAAAGTGTTTGAAAAAATGTATGAGAGATGACAAACAAGTTTTTTCAAGTGTGACCAAGATAAATTTAGTAGGGATATGCGATAAAGTGGTATAAGATCTTATTGTATAGTTAGTTTAAAAAAGGTACCCCATAAAATTTGTAGGTCATTAAGGGAACTAGGCATGTTACAAAGTGGTTTAAGAGCTGATTGTTAAGCTCGTGGAGAAGAAAAAAAATTGATACCTTGTATCCTTAATCAAGCACTAAGACACCAAGTATGTTATGCCATAGTCCAGGTAAAGAATTTTCAGGGTGGTTGTACTATCAGTGGGAAAGATCTTGGTGCCACACCACTAGAGATCACGATGCACCTTGATTCGTGTGAAGTCTCTAGAGGCATGACAATCATGGTTAGGAATATGAATTGTTATTATTTTGATTTATATGGTAAAATATATATTAACAAACATAAATGCATTTTAATTCTAGATCTACCTAGCACCAATAGGGATCAAATATCTCAGGATGCAAACCTCTTTTTGAGTGGAAAAAATGAAAAAAGGTTTGCATCTTGAGATATTTGTTCCCTCTCGACACTTGGTAGGTCCGAAGTTAAGATGAAACTATGTTGGTTATATATATCTATATCTATATCTATATCTATATATATATATATATATATATATTCATATAAATTTAACATCTCTCTATATAAAAATATTTGATTTTAAATTCTATTAAAATCTTCATAATACATATGGTTATATACATATGCACATGGACTTTTTATGTATATATTTACTCTCTCTCTCTCTATATATACACACACAAAGAGAGAGAAAGAGAGAGAGTAAATATATACATAGTACATAGCAATCCAACTAGGGCCTGAAAGGCCACATATTCCCTCTATTCATGCATGTGCCTTTTTATTCCCTTAGTTCTCATGCCCAACATTTCTTAGAGCTATATAAGCAAAGATTCTATTAAAAACAACTCCAATTTTACAAAACTTTACAACCATTATAAAAATCATTATACAAAAATTGTCAAATAATTAGCCCACATTTTTTCCACGTGCTTCTTCCTTTGTGTCCACAATTACCAGGGGTTTATTCAAGTCGAGCCCAATTGCTAGGTGGTTGGATGACTTAACTGAAGTCTTGGAATTATGGCTAATGTATTGTCCTTCATGGAAACCTTCTTGATAAATATGTACTTGATGTCAACACTGATGACTATGGAACTCATGCATATTGGTACAAATGCTATAGAGGATATAGACAAAGAAATGATAGTTATATTACAAATTGATGATAAATGCGGAGTTTAAGAAAGTATATGCGGATCCTACGAAGAAGGGTCACGTACATGCGCAGGTCTTGTAAGTGAAAGTCATGTACAAAATCCAAACCATGGAAATTTGGATACCAGGGGCCATTACCATGGTATTGGACCATAGTAATTGGAGCGACAACATTCATTTTATCTTGTCAACAAATATTAACAACATCACTAAAGAATTTACCTAGGTATTGGCTAAGGAAAAACTGTATAAAGAGATGGAGATCATGGTGTTGATTGTGCAAGAAAATGGCTTATTCACATGAGACATGATCTGAAACAAGTGTGCACCAGAGCAAGGAGAAGACTCAGGTATGAAAAATCTAAAGACATGTTGAAATATATGGTTGTTTGATTTGCTTGCTTAACGATAGATGTATGGTTATAAGTGATGATGTGATCTGACTGTGCCTTCAGTCATATGATGATTTGGCAGTAAGATATGTGTAGTATATGTTGTGTTTACAGTGAAGGATTGATTCAATAATTCAAGATATGTACATTGGTTTTATTATGAATGGTCGCGTACATATGCGAATATGTTTCTAGGTAGTTGCGTATATATTCCACAATGTATTTTTCAGTACGTTGAGATTTGTATGCTGGTGTTTTACATCATAAGTGTGTATATACGCTAGTCTTAATTATAAGCACGTATATATTCTGAATCATATCTGGTCATGGTTTCTAGTGCTGCGATGATAAATGTTGATGATGTCTATTCTATTTGTTGTTGTTTGTCAAAGATGTCTTGATCTATATCTAGCAATGTTGTTTGGGTTGATTTCTATATTGATCAGTTATGATGTTTGGGTATGGTTCAATGATCTGTGATTGGTTCAATACTTGATTCAGTGGGTGATTCAATGTTACATTGATTCTGTTAGTCAAAAGACTCAATGTTCAGTAATTTGAGATATGTACGCATGTTTTATGTAGAAGAAGTGTGCATATACATAGGTTATATTAAGAACAGTCGTGTACATATTCTGAAGTTTAGTTGTTCTTGTTGGGATCTGTATTTAGTAGTTGGATGCTTCAGAGACTTAGTTTATTTCCAAAGATTCAGTCATTTAGAATTGTATTCAGTATTTCAGTTTGGATATTGGTTTGGATTTAATTTTTGTGTGGGTCCAGTATGAAAATTTTATGAAAAGAGGCCTATAGGTTGTTTGATGATTGTTTGAAATTTTTTTGATAGGTGGATCCTGTCTGAAACATTATGAAAAGTGGTCCATAAGGTGTTGATGGTTGCGGCCTTCGGAGTGGGGGTAGGAGCTCCTTGCCAGTAGGAGTCAGTAAACGAGATTAGGGGGTTGTAGCTCCCTTCCAGTTGGTGCTGGAGAACGAGTGGAGGTTGTAGTCTCATGCAGGTGGGGACCTACGTACTTGATCCAGGTGGATATTGGTGGCCACCCACCTATTCCACCTAGACCCCCCAGTCAATTTCATATGTTTCCTTAATTGTAGAACAATTTACCATTTTTGGTAGTTTTTTCAGGTTCTAAACTTTCAGAGCCGTTTTGAGGCCCTAAACGACATTTTTTTTTTTTTGGAAAAATTTCTTTAGCGATTTCTATGGCAAACACATCAGTAGCTATAGTCCTCAGAGAGATATTTCCAATGAGGTATCGTACGCGTCAAAAAAATATAATATGACCAAGTTACGACCCTGGGAAGTTTGCTTCCCAACTAACCCCAAGGGGGCACATAAACTCTTGGTGTTACATTTCCTCAGGTTAGGGTTTTGGTTGTTTAGGGTTTTCTCTTATTGTTCAATAATAAAAAGGCCCTTGAACCTCATTTTAACTTAGTTCAAAGGCATGTAGCCATCACATATTCTTAGAGATAAGCTACCATTGCTCGAGCTATCTTATTTCCATTCTGTTTGTAAGCATAGTTTAGTATTTTTTATTAATGAAAGGAAGTGTTTTTTTCTGCTGCATCTATGTGTTTATGATTATATTGTAAGTTGTTGCATCCCTATTTAAGTTCGGATCAGTGGTATCAAAGCGGTCTGCTCTTTCTCTGTTTTTCTTTACATGTCTCCAACGAGGTCGGGGTATAAGGAGTTAGGGCTCGATTTGGTTGAACCATTGCAGGATCAGCCTCGCAAAACCCAACGACCTCCCATGGCAGAAGAAAAGAAAGATGAGGGGGTAGGAGATCCTTTCAAAATGTTTCTCGAGGAAGCCCTCAAGCGGCAGAGGGATGCGATGATGAATAACTTTGCCCAGATCCTTTGACGACTAATAATAGGCAATGCATCTTCATCCTACAACCACTCTAGAGGCACCACTCCTTTTAAGGTACAAGTTAACTTCGATATTCCCATATTCAAAGGCCTGATAGACGTAGACGTTGTAAATAAATGGTTAAATCTATTGGAAGGATATTTTTCAGTTCATGACTTTTCCAATCGGGAAAAGATTACATTTGCACTTCTCAAAGCCGCCCCACACATAAAGAACTGGTGGGAAACCTACTGTGAATAAAAGGACGAGAGTTAACCCTCGCTATTTTCAGCTGTACCCACTTGGAATTCTTTCTGAGATGTCATCAAGGAATAATATTACCCTGTCGGGAGCGATGAAGATAAATACATAAAGTGTACCACACTATGACAGAGAAGGGGCCAATATGTGCTATAGTTCAAAAATAATTTCCATACCCTTCGCACAAAGCTGGGTATCAAGGATACTGAGCGAAATTTGGTGCTTAAGTACCGCAAATGTCTACACAAGTACATTTAGGACGAGATGGAGTTCCTGGACATTTCCTCGCTTGGCACGACGTATTGGTATGCTGTAAAGATTGAGCATAAGTTTAAACAAAAGAAGTGTTACTTTGGATCCGTGAATCCAAAGTAAGGAAAAGGTGCCCCCAAACCACAGAACAAGGGACGAAGCCAAGTGAGGATACCCAAGATAGCCCACAGAAGCTACAAGAAAAGAACAATACCATGAAGACGAAGAAGGACACAGGAAAATGGTGTGAGTTCTATAAGAGCTCCACTCATAATACAAGTGAGTGTCGGACCAAGTAGTCAATGGTGGCTGAGCTAAAGGCTTTCAAATCAGACGCAGGTTACGACTCTGAATCAGAACCTGATAAGGGGATTGACAAGGGGAAGCAGATCATTGATGCGGAGGCTAGTGCCACTATGGACACCACAAAAATATAGTAAATTGAGCCTGAAGAGCCAGAGGAGGGGGGACAACTCTTCCACTCATAGATGTGGGTGAAGGGTCCTCCGCTGCAATTCATTGTCAATAGTGGGAGCCAAAAGAACCTCATTTCAGCAGAATCCGTGAAGCGGCTGGGCCTAAAGACTACAACGCATCCATAGCTATACACCATCGATTAGATTCACCAAGGATGAGATGTTCGCGTTAGCTAGCAGTGCTGCCTTCCCTACAACATCGAGCCCTTCACGGATGAGGTACTATGTGACATTGCTCTTCTTGAAGTTTCTGATGTATTGTTAGGAAAACCATACTTGTGGAAGCGACATGATGTATATGAGTCTAGACCTCGCTCTATGATTATTACTTTGGCTAATAAGTTGTACAGGATACCGGAGGCAGCCCCACCTACCGCCATCTCTTTGATCACTACAAAGCAATGCAGTAAGATCATTTCCTAGACCAGGAAATTTGTTTTCCTTATCATTTTCCCCCAAGGCAAGAAGAAAGTTATGGCCACGATTTCCACGTAGGGCTCCTCTACACAACAACAACAGATGGACAAGGTCGTGGAGGAGTACATGGATATTTTTGCCTCACTCATAGGGGTACCTCTATATTGTCAGGTCAAGCACTCCATCGATCTGACCCCGAGCGCATCACTGCTCAATGGACCAATCTATCGACGCTATGTTATGGAGAATAATGAGATCAAGAGGTAGATTTAGGAACTACTGCAGAAAGGGCACATCAGGCCAAGCTCATTACCCTGTGGGAGCATAATTGTATTGGTAAAGAAGAAGGATGGGACTTGGAGGCTCTGTATTGACTATCAGGCGCTAAACAAGATCATTGTTCGGAATAAGTAACCAATCTCGTGGATTGATGACCTTCTAGCCTAGCTCAAGGAGGCTAAATATTTCAACAAGATTGACTTGAAGTCATGTTATCACCAGGTGCCTATCGAATGCTCTAATGTGTGGAAGACTACCTTCAAATCCAAGGAGGACCTTTTCGAATGGTTGGTCAAGCCGTTTAGATTGACGAACATCCATACAACCTTCATGAGATTGATGGATGAAATCTTGCGGCCCTTCACCAATGCATTTGTGGTGGTGTATTTAGATGACATCTTGATCTTCAACCAGAGTTGGGAAGAGTATCTCCACCATATTCGATAAGTCATTCAAACCCTTCGATAACACAGGCTATGTGCTAACTTGGAGAAATGCACCTTTGGCTTGACCCAAGTTCAATATCTGGGGTGCATCATTGATGAGAAGGGTGTATATGTGGACCCATCCAAGATACAAGTCATTTAGGATTGGCTAACCCCAACCACTCTAACAGAGCTTCACAACTTTTTGGGTCTTGCCAATTTCTACCATAGGTTCGTGTTGGGGTTCTCTCATATCACTTGGCCTTTAATTCAAGTCACCAAGGGCGGAGTGAAAGAAAAGTTATTTTGGTCGGAAACCCAACAACGAGCATTCTTCGAGTTGAATAATGGCCTCTTTTCTGCACTAGTGCTCACATTACCAGAACTACAACAACTATTTGAGATTGAGACAGATGCCTCTGACTATGCTATTGGTGTGGTTCTTACTCAACATGGGCATCCAGTGGCTTACCACAGTGAGACACTTTTAGACACAGTCCAAAAGTACCCCACTTATGACAAAGAAATGTATTCCATTGTGCAGACCTAACGTCAATGGAAGCATTACATTATGGTGAAGGAAATGGTCATCCACACAGACCACCAACCTCTACAGTTCATACAGACACAAGGGAAGTTGCAGAACGATCTCCATCATAAATGGTCCACCTATATGCAACAATTCCATTTTAACATTAAGTATAAGAAGGGCAACACCAATAATGTTGCTGATTGCCTTAGCCAACCATCGGTCATGGCACTGATCACTGTGCTCGACTCCTGTAGGAACAAGACATTGGGGTGGCCACATGTTTACAAGAGTGAAGGAGAATTCGACAACATATACCAGACACTCCTAGAATGGAAGAAAGTTCCAAATTTTCACCTTTCGGATGCATTGTTATGCCACTTGGGACACTTATGTGTTCCTTCAAGTGAGCATGCCAAGACGATTTGGGAGGCGCACTACAGTCGGATCGCTGGACATTTTGGATTAGAGAAAACAGTGGTGGCATTTCAGAAGTGTTTTTATTGGCCGAAACTTCGTCAGGAAGTTGGGAAGTACATTAGATACTGCACAACCTGTGTCATTGCCAAACCAACCATCAAGAAGCAAGGCATGTATACTCCTCTACCTACTCCTAGTCGGCCTTGGGAATCTGCCTTAGCCAACCATCGGTCATGGCACTGATCACTATGCTCGACTCCTGTAGGAACAAGACATTGGGGTGGCCACATGTTTACAAGAGCGAAGGAGAATTCGACAACATATACCAGACACTCCTAGAATGGAAGAAAGTTCCAAATTTTCACCTTTCGGATGCATTGTTATGCCACTTGGGACACTTATGTGTTCCTTCAAGTGAGCATGCCAAGACGATTTGGGAGGCGCACTACAGTCGGATCGCTGGACATTTTGGATTAGAGAAAACAGTGGTGGCATTGCAGAAGTGTTTTTATTGGCCGAAACTTCGTCAGGAAGTTGGGAAGTACATTAGATACTGCACAACCTGTGTCATTGCCAAACCAACCATCAAGAAGCAAGGCATGTATACTCCTCTACCTACTCCTAGTCGGCCTTGGGAATCTGTCTCCATGGATTATATGTCAGGCCTTCCTTCTACTAAGCACGACAATGATTGCGTTTTCGTGGTCGTCGACATATTCTCTAAGATGGCCATCATGGCGGCCTGCAAGAAGAGTATCACAGTAGAGGACACTGCTAAGCTCTTCTTTGAGCGAGTGTGGGTACACTTTGGGATCCCACAGTCCATTATCTCAGATCGAGACAACATATTCCTAAGTGCATTTTGTTCAAGTCTCTATTTGATGCTGGATACAGAACTTACTAAGTCCACGTCTTTCTATCCCCAAACTGATGGCCAAATAGAGGTTGTCCAGAGGATGGTAATACACATTCTACGCATGTACAACTCGAATCATCCATGCACATGGGATGAAAGTCTCCCATATGTCCAATACATCTATAACAGAGCTCTCCACAGCTCAGCATGCCACAACCCCTTTTAGGTAGGGCTGGGATTTTAGCCATTATGCCCCATTGATGTGGCCATACCATTTGCAGCCACTCATGTAGATTCGACTCACGTGCAGTTTGAAGCTCGAAGGGCTAACAACTTCATTGAGCACATTCAACACATCTGCCAATAGGTCCATGATATATTGGACAAAGCCAATGCTAAGTACAAGCAGCGCCATGATTAGCATCGAGTTCCACGCAAGTTCTAGGTGGGCAACAAATTTTGGCTTCATTTGCAGAAGGAGTGCCTTGCTAGACCACACCGCAAGCTTCGCCCGCTCTGATATGGGGCATACACCATCACCAAGGCTATCAGTGACAATGCCTTCGAGCTCAACATCCCACCGTTCCTTGGTCTGCACCCAGTGTTCAATGTAGATCGCCTTCGGCCATACTTTCCACCATTGTTGGACACATCTGACATTGCAGAACATCTCACACAAACAGAGCTCAACCCAGACTGCATGGAACATGCCACAACTAATCAAATCATGGACACACAGATCAAGAACAATCGACAACAAGGATACAACTATATCGAGTTATCAAAGCAGGCCAACTCCTTCACCAGGGCAAGTGGTTCACCAGGGACCAAGTTCAACATAAATTTCCTCACCTCATGGAGGCTCTGCATGTAATGGGGACCACTGCTTCCTAATGGGGGAGGAATGATCCAGGTGGATATTGGCAGCCACCCACATATTCCACCTAGACCCTCTAGTCAGTTTCATTTGTTTCCTTAATTGTAGCACAATTTACTATTTTTGGCAGTTTTTCGGGTCCTGAACTTTCGGAGCCGTTTTGAGGCCCTAAACAACATTTTTTTTTGTTGGAAAAATTGCTTTGATGTTTGCTAGGGAAATCACATCAGAAACTGTAGTCCTCAAAGATATATTTCCAACAAGGTATCATATGTGTCAAACAAAGATAATATGACCAAGTTAAGACCTCGGGAAGTTGGCTTCCGAACTAACACCAACGGGGCCCATAAACTCTTGGTGTTACATCTCCTCAGGTTAGGGTTTTGGTTGTTTAGGTTTTTCTCTTATTGTTCAATAATAAAAGGCCCTTGAACCTCATTGTAACTCAGTTTAGAGGCATGTAGCCGCCACATCTCTTCTCAGAGATAAGCTACCATTGCCTGAGCTATCTTATTTCCATTATGTTTCTAAGCATAGTTAAGTATTTTTCTATTAATAAAATGAACTGTTTTTCTATTGCATCTCTGTGTTTATGATTATATCTGTAAGTTGTTGCGTTCTTTTTTAAGTTCGGATTAGTATTAGTAAGAGTATGCACAAGTACTAAATGTAATGAAGATTTTATAATAAGAAAGACAACAATAGCGGTGGCTTTTCTCCCACATTGGGTTTCCTCCTAAATATCTTGGCATTCTATGTGTGTTTCTCATGTTCTATGACTTATATGTTCTTTACTACATAATGGATGGTTGATGAATTAATAATGCAATGGTTAAGTTAACTTACTGATGGATGTTATGAGAAATTAAGTAACTTGGATATACATTGTTTACATTCAATGAAGTCGCGTACATATGTTGTTTGCACGAATAATAGGAGCATACAAAATTATGAATAGGAAATTGAAAGTTTGAAGTGAATTAAAATACTGACTCACCCCCCCTCTCAATATTTTTCCTAACACGAAGATGACTACGAGGCTGTCGATGAGAAGGGTCAAGCCTCCTTAAGTTGCATTTCTTCAAATTTTTGTCAAAGGGAATCAATTTCATTGTCCTATCTTTGGATGAAGATATTATGCTCTGGCATAATTTTCATTGTCGTAGATAGTGCCACCACAAGCTGGTCTGTCCATATATTGAGTACCATGAACATTTCCTAGAGTTGTCATGATTCCTTACCATTGGTTTATTTCCTTGGCTTGTTCTCTTTCATGGCCATCTCACACTGCCATCTTGCCACTTTTTGAGCTATTTTGACTCCATGACCCTGGTTGTGAGCTGGTTGATAAAAATACCTATGCTGTCACCCAAGATTATCTTCTGACTTCCTTTACTTGGCAATGTCCAATGAAATCCAAAGAAAATCCATGTGCATTTATCCTTGATGTACCAACACGATATTAAATTCCCATTTGAATCAAGTGAGCCAAGAGGGAATACTTCAAAGGTTTCATGGGTGATGCAACTTGTCTCAGTTCCTCCCATGATTACTAGTTTATGCTTTCTAACATTACGATGTGGTCAATCCTCTATCTCCAAGAGTAATTTAATTTCTTTGTTGTTGTACTGCATCAAGCATATTTTCCCAACATGTTTGCATAGCTTGAGGGGATGACAAGCCACTATTTATGGTGGTGCATGCCTGCACCAACCTTCCACAATTCATATTCTCCAAGCCACTCATCATTCTCTCCTTTTCCTCGATTCATGTGCTCATCCCACCTGTCTGTTTAGTGCCCATGTCATGCCTTCTTTTTTTGGGGCCGATTCAATGTGGGATAAGGTTTTGAAGGACATACATGGAACTAGTTGGAATATGAGGGCTCCATCCACCCATATAGTTCCACATTTACTCTTTGTTGTTGGTTTGCAACATTGTTGACCTTTGAATTCAAATTTCTTGGCACATGGATTGCTTTATATTTTGTGAATAAGGATAGAAACTTGATGATTATGGATTAATAAAGTATCATATATGTTGGAGTTGTGATCATATTCAAATGGAAAATGATATTATTGGAGTCAACTATTATTATTATTATGTTGTTGATTAAAAGGCTTCAAGCTAAATTTAATTCTTTTCACAAGGCATATAATTTTGCTTGATTATTTTATGCTTTACACGAACTCTATGCTAATGATTTTTCCATTTGTCCTTCGGTGCTATAGATTTCCCCCTTGCACCTGCTACCCCTAGATTATATGTACATATATAGAGAGAGATTATTGTAAGTATTAATTATTTATATGGTTATTAACTAAATTTAAATATGAAGTTTTGAAATATTATGAATCATCAATTCCTTTTAATGTAATATGCATATTATGATTTTTTTTCGAAAAACTTATCTTTAATTTTCTTAATAAAAAAATTGGAAATATAAAAAATTGAATTCAACCAACTTATTGTTTATTTATTTATTTCCTTTTTTAAATTAGAAGAACCTTTCATTAATCAAAGGAACAATTATATGTAACCTTGCTTTTCAACATCCAAAAATTTTCGTTTATCATAAAAGGACTATAAATCTTGGCCTATCAACCAAAAATACTAGTAAATATACTAAAAACAAACTATCAAAGACTAAGAACAATAATTAAAACAAGAACATACTTATTCTCTGAAAATTCAGGATGAAAATTTTAAGGTTTTTTGGGTTGAGAAAGAGGAAATGCCTCCAACGTTGGTATGACTTTCCTCGAGTTGACTAATTTTTCTCAATTTTCTTGGATCAAGGCATTAATTCTCTTGTGTCATTTTTCTATTCTCCTTGAACATCTTGGGGGGATCTTTGAAAGATTGCGTATGAACTCCTAAATGGGGATTTGAAGAACCTGAAGCACATTGAGTGTTATTTGTTTGACTCTTTTTTTTTTTAAATGGTTTGATCCATGGGGGATTTGAACTTCAAATCTAATGGTTTACATAATACTTCATAACATGGCTATTTCCATTTGAGTTCCCCCCCATGGGTATTATTTGTTTGACTCTTGGATTTGAGATATTCCATGTAAATAGTCTTGATATGATGGTCTGACATGGATTGTGGATCTTTATGGAGGTAGGCCTCTGTTAAAGCAATCAATAAGCATGGATAATATATATTCATGTCTTATAGGAGGTCTTGAGTCTTGTTCTCTTGAATAACTGAGATAGTTGGCTCATTTGGTAGAGAATTTTGTTGATTACCTTTTGGATTCTTTTTTCTCCGACTCTATTAGGGGCGAAAAATATTTGGGAATACTTCTAGTAGCCAATTAGGGGACCGATTTATTATCTCCTTGCATTAGGGTCTCATTCGAAGAGGAGTGAGACATGAAACTATTTCTAGATTCGGGGTTTTAACAGAAAAATGTGGCTCTCTAAGGTCTCAAATTCCTTTTCCTTTGGGGATGTTTTTCAAAACCCTCTTGATTTTTATGATTTGATTGATTTGTCAATAAATCCTTTTCAATTAAAGGAAAATATCTAAAAACATGAACATATTCATGACAATGCCTACATCTAAACTAGATGTTTTCATGATCCAGTGTTTGTTTTCAAAAAATATTTTGATAATAAATGTCTATTGAAGCTAGAGGAGGCTACAAAATATTCATATAGGCACAAATCCTTTCATAGGATGTGTATCTCCATCTTTTAGACGCCTTAGAAACTTTTACAAAACTACTAATTGGCATTGCTAATGCCTGTAAAAATTTCTTCCTCCTAATATTCCTTTAAAGAGAAAAGCATTGAACCAATACCATGGCAACAAGGAAGCCTTCCTTCTTAGGATTGTACTGCTATTTCCAAAATAACATGAAGAGCCCAACATTATTAAAAAAAAATAAAGTCCTTAAAAAATCATCGTTCTATCCTCCAAGTTGGAAAAATTTCCTGTGAAGAACCCTTTTTCTCCTAGCTACTTATCTATTTGTCCCTTAAGGTTCCATTTATTTTCAATCCAACCGATTAGGGACTTTTTAGAGGGCCATAATTTGATGAACTTGCAGGGTAGAGTATGATCATGCATTTATTGGAAACATTATACCATATTGTTGAATTTTACCTCATACTTTGGATCCTACATTGATTTTGGCAAGCAACACCCTTGGATTTTATCTTATCAAAATGCTACAAGTAGTGGTTTCTTTGAGTGATTGGAATCTCCATTTCCTCCAAGTGAGCTTTCAAACAACCACAAATTATGAGGAGTTTCGGAGGGATTGTCAATTGATCCAACATTCCTATGAACTCCTGATACAATATGACTAAAGGTGGGGGCCAAGCCCCCTCTTGCAAAACTAGCAATGAACTGTTATGCAGAAGAAACCCTAGGAAAGAGCCCTCAATGGGAATTTGTTTTTATTATTACTTTTTATTAATTTTTAATTGTGTCGACATTATGCTTTACTATTATTATTATTATTTTAATTTTTTAATTGTGTGGGCATTATGCTTTACTATTATTTTTTTGATCTCACTTAACTACAACACTTTATCTAACATTTCACTACAACATATCCCCCATACTGGGCCTCTCGACGCAATTTATAGCTACTATTTATAGTTTGTATATTTCACATCTTTATAAATAGAATATTCTTATTTCTAAATACATGTTTATTAATTAAATTTAAATTTGTTTTTTGAAATATCATGGTTATTAATGTGAATAATCATTATTTAAATTTCTTTTAATGTGGTATACATATTATGATTTTTTTCTCGAATAAATTATTTGTAATTTTATTATTAAAGATAGAATTACAGTATAACAAATTTAATTGAATATAAATATTCTTATTGTTATTTATTTTTTTGTAAGTCTAAAAATTGTATTGATCAAACAGAAAAAATTACATCATTTGCCATCATGACTATTTTTTCTGGCACAATCTGCCCTATACTAGTGGTATCAAATCAAAGATGGAATGGTATAAAGAATATCATAGTAAACGTAAAGGGATAGAAGACACAACTAGAGAGGATAATCGCCCAAATTGGGGTTGATCCTCAAGACGACCTTTCTTTCCTTTCTTTTTCGAAACCTTGACCCAACCTTCCAAAGGTGGTTTGATCAAAGTGATCTTAAAATTATCATTGCACGTTGAAAAAAATTCCTTGTTAGAGTTTGAAGAAGGCGACTAATGAGCTCATTCCAATATACCTGGAGAAGCATTATTATTCAATATCTCTGTGCTTGCCAAAGGAGGATGGTCCACACCAGGAATCACAAGAGATGTTTGGGGATTTGAGCCTTGGACCTTATTCCTTGGATGGATTTGATCATTAGCTTCTTCATTGTCCTTCTCCAACATTGAGTCCTTGCTCTACATATGAGGAGGGTTATAGAGCTTCAATATTTTAGATATGGAATTGTAGATGTTTTGCTTCTATTGAGAACTAAACACCGATCAAGAGTTCTATAAGTGGCCTATTTAATGACAGAAGTGACAATGGAAAGTAATATTATCATAATCTAGAGCCCGAGCCTAGTGAAAATCATTGTTTTTTTAATTGATTTGGTTGAGCAACCCTTCACTGATATCAATTTCAACACAAATTTTTCCATAGGTGTTAACACCAAGCTACCCACAAAAGACATCAATAGTAAGATAATGCCCCAGAGAGTCTCCAATGCTCTAAAAGATTGTGTAGTGCCACAGGTGAGTTGACAGATTAGGAAGCCTGAACCATATTGGCATCTTGGTAATGAAAACCCTGGAAGGGTCAAAATATGGGAACTAAAGTGTTAAAAACAATCTAACATTGCCCCAAAAACAAGGGAATTTAGATAAAGATTTCTGATAATTTTCATATTCTTCAAATAACACAATGAAGAAACCTGTTGAGTGTAAAATAACCTTGCAATTCTTAGTCCATATAGAATGGATCCATTGGTAGAGATCGATTGTGTGGGGACAAAAACCATTAAAATAATAGATTAGGGTTGCCTTTGAATACACATGGTGAAGATCCTCCAGATCTAAGTGAGAGATTTCTAGGGAGGGAACTTCCTCAAAATTTTCCACCACATCGAAGTTGGCTATGCCTAATTTTCCTTTGGGGGGGAGGAGCGAGCATGGATGATATATTTTTAAGAAAAAGTCTGAGAGGAGGAAGGATTACCTCCAATCCCCCCTCATTGATAAAGAACTTGTTGTAGAGGCTACAACACCCTCCAAAATTTTGGCTCGCATCCAATTTCGGAGCCTCCTTTGAGAGTTTCACTTGATGTCTGCATGCACTCAAGATCACTTCGTGAGCTCGCGTGAGTCTTCACTCCCACCTTGCTTCATCGTTCGACAGACAACTTTTGCATGTTGATGTCAATGTCATGCTTCTGACCATGTTCTGGTCATACACAAGGTCTTCGCTTGGTGTGTACATGTTGTGTTCGCTATGCAAACATCCTTCGCGCTCACACACAGAGTCATATACACTGTCACGCAAGCGTCGTCGTGGTCATCCAATGATCTATCACAAGCATCATGCTTGTCGCTCACACCATCGGTCGGTCATGTTGAGCATGTGGGTTTGGATGGTTTGAGTCATCTCACTGTTAAGTCATGTAAGTGTGTGTTTTC
The DNA here is from genome assembly GCA_031772625.1 of Pinus tabuliformis. Lineage (NCBI taxonomy): Eukaryota > Viridiplantae > Streptophyta > Pinopsida > Pinales > Pinaceae > Pinus > Pinus tabuliformis. Next base: position 216,045,057 of record CM062809.1, on the reverse strand, counting down.
AAGTTCAAGTATGCATCTTTTCACTCGCTCACACACTTGGTCGTTTTGTTGAAGTTTTGACGATCGAATTCCCCTCTGATAGTCGGACCTTCACCCCGCCATCAACTTGATTGACTGTCACCCATAATAGCGTAAAAGCACCAAGTAAGCCATTTCAAGCTGCATTGCTTGCAAGCTGATCAATCAACCTTCCTACCAGTCAACCAGAGAATTTGACCTGACAGTCACCCCGGGGCTGATTCCCCTTAAAAGTTGCGCAAAGGCTGCAGACCTTTCCCGCTTCGTTGACTAAGAAAAATGTGTAGACAGGTCAGACAGATACCCAATGCCCATCCTTGTCTCCCTCAGAAAATTGTGCAGTTTTTCCAGCCAGCCCACCAGTCAGCCGATCGACTGATCACCCGGAAAACTGCACAGATTTCATGAGCAAATCCTCTGCCGCCCAGTAGTCTGCTCAGCTTAGAACTACACAAAAGTGATCAGTAGGCCAGCCTCCTAGCACTAGCGTAGTTTTTCCTGTCAGCAGCTCCCAACAATTGACTTCCAGTTCCCTCCAGGAATTACATAGTTTTTGCTGCCAAGATCCAGCAGCTGACAGCCGGTTCCCTTCAAGAATTGCGCAGTTTTTGCTGCCAAGGTCCTAGCAACCAACTGCCAGTTCCTTCTAGGAATTGCACAGTTTTGGCTGCTAGGCTCGCACTGCCCGCTCCTTCCAAAAAATGTGTATATTTTGTCTTCCTAGCCTTCACGCAGCCCAGACTTCTCCTCCCAAAAATTGCACAATTTTGTCCTCTAGCTGAGCCAGACCCTGCAGACAGTCACTGTCGATATGGATTACCCATCTCCATCTCCCAGTGATTTCTGCGCAGTTTTCACCAGCAGTGCCCTGAGCCTCCATCCCAGATCAAAGCTCGTAACCTTGTCTTCTTTCTCAGTCACATGCATCCGAAATGATCATGCATCATGGTAGAATAGGAGGTTTATGGATTTGATGTTGTCTCGTCATGAGTGACTGCAAATACATGTACACAAACAAATGTGGCACAACGATGAATGGGATGAACAAGGGAGTACATACAGAAGGACATGTTCGCTGATGAATGAACAAACAATGCATGCAAAGAGATGTGCTCACAAATGAACGACTGTACAAAGATGTGTTCATAGACGGATGGAAAAGCGAACATGCGAAGATGTGTTCACGAATGGATGGACGGATGAACATACACTTTTTGTGAACAGATGAACCTGTCAAGCATGTCAACAAACAAGCAAGGAGCAATGTGCGAATGCAACATCAAGAGAACCCAAGGACCATTGAAGGCTCTACGCACGTTGCCATGCGGAGGTGAAGCTGTGACACACCATGAGGACATCCATCACCAAGAAACACTGCAGCTCGACATGCACACCAACAACAACACAAGTGTACAAACACTGCCATGTCGAGTCTTCTCATGAATCATGTCGTCCACATCTCTACGGTGGACCATAATTTCAATCAATGTAATATAACGTGGAAGTCCAAGAGACCCACTTGCCATATGAAGAGTCATGTAAAGTTGAAGGGTCATGGAAGTCAAACAGTCATGGGGGAAGTCGAACATCCACAAGGTCCAGTTTCACCCTAGGCTATAAATACCCCCTCATTTGTGCATGCAAAGGAATTTTCACCTTGGCTCCTCCCACATAGCCTTGAGAGTCTGTAATCTTTTCTTTGAGGAGTAAGTAGTGGCTCCAATGCCCCACCCACGGGGTTAGTGATGTATGGTGTAACGATGTGTCTTGGAACTTTGCTTAATTCAGAAGCCTGCTAATAGGCCAACACGTTTTCACACATTTGTTGTAACTATTGTAAGACTAATCTTTAACACTTGTAATGCATGTTGCTTTAACCTATCTTTAACAATTGAACTCATTCATTTGTTGTAATACATATATATTAATGAAAATGTGTTGTATGAGTTGTTAACACTGTCTTGCTCATGTTGGTTACCTCCCCGGACATTAGACAGACCTTTCACGTAAACTTGCTATAACGACCGTCACACTCTCACGAACTCCTCCGCTATGTGTTGTACATGTTATCTTTCCTTGTGTGTTGTGACTATCAAATCCGTGTGGACCGCTCTCCGGAAGCTGTGCATGTCCTGTTGTGTTGTGTGTTCCTAACAGAGTTGGGGCTTCCTCCCATCCGACATGGGACTCACCCCCACCCTCTCCCTCTACGATGAAAGAACCATTGACAAAAGTAACATTAGCAATCACTAGGCACACAAACCTCACTACTCGAAGACAAAGTAGACCACTCTCCTGTGTTGACAAGTAAGAGCCGAGGCAAATCTTTAAGCTAATGGAAACTGGGCCATCATACCAGATGGGACTCCCACACCAAATGGTGTGAGTTCTAGTTGGGACTTTATATCGGGGTGATCCCATGAATGTTGGCGGGTCCAACACCGTCAACATTTCTGGCGCTAGAAGGAGGGCTGCCAGTTGTTTATGGCTAAATGTCCTCTCACACTTACTCATCAACCATCTGATCAAGTCAGTAACTCGCACTCCTTCTCCCCTACGCGCGACTTTGCAGTTGGCTACTTCTCACCTCCTAAGACTGAACATGAAATTCCATATCATTACATTCGCTCCATCCGTCCCATCACTCGCCAGTTCATGAAAGTAGTCAGATTGATCCCAGGCATACAACATCTTCGATACACATCAAGGAAGCCAAAAACCGCTCCCACAGGGGTTGTTGTATCATCAATGGAAGAAGTAGTTCTTTCCGCACTTGAAGGTCTGATAGAAGCTATTTAAGACGGAGAGGAACTTTTGGTCTTCCGACAAGAGGAATGAGATACCATCATGATCTTGGGCTCAAAATCCGGTACAGGAGGTGGAGGGGAAGGCAACAGAGGAGGCGGAGGCAAAGACAAACCAACAAACTTAGAGCCAGAACCGTCAGATTCTAAAGAAGAGGAGGAGGACGAAGAAGAAGAAGAGATGGCTGACCAAAATTTGGAAAGGATAACTTAGGGACCATTGGCTCTCCCAGGTGCTTTTCACAAGATGCCCAAGTGGACGGAGAGAATGAAAATCAAGTTCAACCCTGACAACAAAGTGAAGGTAGAAGAGCATTTGGACAACTTCTACCTGTAGCTGCAGACCCTTGAGGTATGGTACAATGACGTAGAATGTAGATTGTTTCCATGTACCTTGGATGGTCGCGCAGCTGCATGGTATCACAACCTTCCAACCAACTCCATACAGAACTAGGGTGTGTTCAAATGCATGTTTCTTGAAAAATTTGCTGATGATAAGACCCCAACCATGTTACTCAAAGAATTGGGAAGCTTGAAGATGGAGGGGAAAGAAAAGGTAAAAGACTTCAATCAGAGGTTTACACGCATATTGAACAAGTTTGCAGCGGACACCAAACCTCATGACTCCATCACTGTTGATTACTACACGTCCACACTGCTGATTAGCATTACACAGTTCGTCAAGCGAGTTGCGAAACCAACACTACTGGAAAACTGTGAAGAGGCTATTGCTATTGAGAAAGACCTGCACACGTTTGGATCATCAAGGATGATGAACCAATAAAGTACTCCAAAGATGTGAGCAGAAAGTCCCAGGCGATGGCGAGAAAAGGTAGAGACAAGGAAACAAATGACATTGAAACCCTCACTCACCTCGTCAAGAACTTGACAATAGAAGTGTCTGAGCTTAAACAACTGAAAATAGACACCTCTGAAAGCAACCATCCAAACAGGTAGAAATAGGGAAGAATTTCATCAGGAAGCAAATGAATAACTACAAAAACTACACAGAGTTCTATGTTCTAGCTCGATCAGTGTGCAAACTCTCAATTTTGTTCATTCCATGAAGAACATCACCCAGAGAATTCTTGTTCAGGGTGGAAGCGAGTTGCAAGCTCTATATGCAGTCATACATTTGATGTAGAAAATAATATGCAGGAACATTCAAAAGACATGGATAATTGCAAAGATGTTGCATCTGATGAAGCATCAACTTCTGGGCATGTGGTGAACATGTATCAATGCTCACAAGCATCGTTGAAGGCGAACACCCAGAAACAACCCCAAAGCAAAATGACCGTTATAATCTCAGGAGTAAAGGGGCTCCCCTTACAGTTGGGAAGCACAAGAAAAGATGAGACTGTTATTAAGGAAGGTCGATCTACTAGCCACCCCAAAGAAGAAAACACAAAGCAAGTTCGGGAAGACAACAATGGACAAGAGTAAGTCCATGTGAAACAAACTGCTAGACAACAGGAACATCAATCTTACCCCAGACACCTCGGTGAGTCTACCACCTATGGAATACAACATTGTAGATGACATGAAGAAAACTCGTGCAAGCATCAGTTTGTTCGAGTTAGCTAAGATCCAGAGTCAACGAGACATCCTATTGCATGCATTGGGATAGACAACAACAAACAATGCAAGCTCTACCAGCAAGGAAGCAAGAACACCTCCCGGATCACTTTCCAATGTGCTAAACACACTCTGGATGGAAGAAGTAAACTCAGGTTGCCCTCCATTCCTGCTCTTATTTGAAGTTTTCAACTGTAATGTTCACAACTGATTGGTTAATTCTGGTGTGGCAGCCAACATCATGCCGCTTTCCATTGCTAAAATGATCAACTCACAATGGAGGAGGACATCCACGCAAATCATCCAAATTAATCAAACATCTGTACCAACCATTGGTGAAGTCCGAGATGTGATCATCTAACTATCTCATGACAGTTGAGTCCACCAATGCATCAACATTATTGTTGTTGACATACCAGAAGCATATGGTTTAATACTTAGTAGAGACTGGTCTAGCAAGTTGAATGGATATTTTGCTACGGACTGGTCGCACATGTGGCTTCCATACAAGGGAAAAAAAAATCAAATCCGGGTGGTATCTGAGAGGTATATGAGGCACAATGTCACTCCCCTCAATGGCGAGAATGAACCATTGGCCTTCGCAGAACTCATGTTTGGCAACTGCCTCCTGGAAACAACATTGGGGTGTTATCCTGCATGGCCAACTCCAACCCCACCAGACGCACAATTGGGCCTCCTTCCTTTCTCAACTGATAGTAATGAAGCATGTACAATACATTGTACCAATAGTAGTAGTAGCAGTAGCAACAGTAGTAGAAGTAGTACAAGCGTGTCAAACAGTCCGTGTACAGACAAGTTGTGGACCATGTACTTTGACGGATCAAAGACAGAGGATGACTTAGGAGTTGGGTGTGTCTTGATCAACCCAAACAATAGGAAGCATCTAGTTTCAATTCACTTGGAGTTCGAGTGCACGAATAATGTTTCTGAATATGAAGCACTTGTGTTGGGCTTGCAGAAAGCCATCAGCCTCAACGTAGTTGCGCCCAAAGTGGTAGGTGATTCAAAGATAGTGGTACGGCAGGTATGTAACACCATTCACTGTTTGTCACCACATCTCAAAAGTTACCAGCAAGAGACACTGCATTTCATGGCAAACACTGACGTCTTCAAAGATGAAACGATAGACTATGACAAGCACGAGCAATCTCTGCAAGCAAAAGCTGTTAACAGGAAAGGCCATCTTATCACGAAGGGTGTGGCATCGTTGGAGAAGCTTTATGACTTGCAAGAACATTTTCAAGGGCCAAGGAACAACAAAACCCAAGGTTCCACCATGATGCACGAATTGATCAACTTGGGAACATAATAAGATCCAAAGTTCGTCAATCTCGACACATGTTGCACATAGCAAGAGCGGCAAGCATTTTTCCACCTATTCAAATAGTACCGAGATGTGTTCGCGTGGACGTACGATGATTTGAAAACTTATGACATGTGGATAATCCAACACATAATCCCAATAAAAGAAGGGGTAAAACCATATCAATAGAAGCTGAGGAAAGTACATTGTCACTTGAACCCCTCATACAGAAAGAGCTCACCAAGTTGTCGGATGCACGGATCATATACAAAGTTCGTCATTCCACGTGGGTTTCAAACCTTGTTCCTGTATGCAAGAAGTCTAGGGAAATCCTCTTGTGTGTCGATTTCTAGAACGTGAAGTGCGCCTCAAACAAAGAAAACTACCCTGTGCCATCTATGGACCACATTCTGCAAACAATATCTGGGGCATAGATGTTTTCCCTACTTGATAGTTTTTTAGGATACAATTAGGTTATGGTAGCAGAACCTGACAGACTTAAGACTACCTTCCATACCAAGTGGGGTACATTTGCATACAGACGAATGCCATTTGGGCTTGTGAATGCAGGCATAACCTTTCAGCGTGCCATGGACATCGCTTTTCATGGACTCATCGGACAAAGCATAGTGGTATACCTCGATGATGTAACTGTGTTCTCAAGGAGATGTGAAGACCACATACACCATTTGAAGAAAAAATTTGAGTGGTTTCTGAAATACGTGATCCTTGAATCCCAAAAAGAGTGTATTTGCAGTGTCTGAGGGGAACCTTCTTGGACACATTGTTGCCAAAAGTGGGATCAAGGTTGATTCGGACCGAGTCTGGACTATTACATAGATCCCTCACCTAGCCAACAAGAAAGCCATGCCGTCCTTCTTGGGCAAGATTAACTTCATCCGGAAGTTCATCTTGGATTATGCACAGATAGTCAAACCCATGCAAGACATGATCAAGAAAGATGCAGTCTACAGCTCAAGCAAGAGGGAAAAGTATGCATTCACCCATATCAAGTAGGCTATTGCATAAGCACCTGCACTCTATAACCCAGACTTCAAGAAGGATTTCCTGCTATACACCTTCACCTCCGATAATTTGCTTGTTGCAGTACTTACTCAGAAGGACGAGATGTGTAGGTTTTAACCCTGTACAAAAATTACCTGCATACGAATTCTAAAACACAGAAAATAAACAATGTGAGAGCATAACACATAAAACACATATACACATAGATTTTCCCCTGGATCCCAAAATCGGGACTACCAGCTTGATTTTTCATTATGTTCCTTTCGATGTTACAATACATATTTATACATGCCGAAGCATCCAATACCATGTATCGAAAATTGTCGTGTCCAAAACCATGGATTGAAAACCATCGCGTCCAAAACCATGTGCAAAAACCATGCACAAAACCATAGGTAGGTTTGCCCAACCTAATATAGGGTCCAAAAAAATTTCCCCGGGGCGTTGCCCCTGACCCCATAGAGGGGGGCTAACCACCCCCCTCAAACCTCCCATACAATGGGGGCTTCCGCCTCCCCTGTGACCCCCTCACTGCACAATCGACACAATGAAGGGGGGGCTCTGCCCCCCCTGTGACCCCCCACTGCGCAGTCGATGCAACGAAAGGGGGGCTATGCCCCCCCTCTAATCCCCAGTTAACTAGGGGGACTAGTCGTGGAAATAATATAACACAACCCAACATTCTCCCACTTGTTGTGTTATTTCCACAGGGGGCCACAAGAGAGCTTAGTCATTTATCCAACCCTGAAATGCCCATTGTTTCTCGACACCAAGAGAACTTCTCAGAGCTCACAGATTTTGTCAATGCAACTACAGTATTCTTCAAAGTATCCACCTTTGCCAGCAACGCCTTTTTGTCTTCTATCAGATCCATCACAAAGTGATACTGAGCATCAATGTGCTTTGTCTTTGAATGATAAGTAGGGTTCTATGCCAAGAAAATTGCACTTTGGTTGTCATAGTCTATCCTTATAGCTCCCTGTACTAACCCCATAATTGAACACAATATTTGCAACCAAACTACTTCCTTGCTTGCATGAGTGGCTGCCATGTATTCTGCCTCTCTAGTTGATAGTGCCACTGCAAATTGTTTCTTACTCATCCAACTGACTGCACCTCCAAATAGGTTAAACACATACCCACTTGTAGATCTTCCCTGATCTAGATCTCTAGCCTAGTCTGCATCAACAAAGCCATGAATATCCAACACTTTGTCCAATCCCAGTCTTCCTTGGTAATCACTAGTGCCACGAAAATACCTGAAAACTTGCTTCACTTTTGTCCAGTGTTCCTTCCTTGGTTTTGACATAAACCTGCTCAATACTTCCATTGCATGTGCAATGTCAGGTCTAGTACAGACCATTGCATACATCAGGCTACCAACTGCACTTGCATATGGAACACGGGACATGTCCTCTTCCTCTTCTTGTGTCTTGGGACATTATTCAATAGATAACCTCACACCTACAGGAATAGGAACCTTCACTGGTTTACTATCCTGCATATTAGAACTCTGTAGTATTGTCTCAACATACTTCCTCTGGTTTAACCAGAGCTTCCTCTTTTCCCGATCTCTTTTAATTTCCATGCCCAAAATATAGTTTGCAGCACCAAGATCTTTCATGTCGAATTTGGAGGACAATTAGGTCTTTAAATAATGGATAATTTCTTTGTCATTTCCAACCAACAACGTATCATCCACATACAAGACTAGATAAATAACATGGTCACCAATTAATTTAAAATACACATAGTGATATGCTTTGCTTCTGGTGAAGCCAAGTCCTCGTATAAATGTATCAAATTTTTGATACCACATCCTTGGTGACTTTTTTAACCCATACAGAGACTTCTTTAACTTGCATACCAGTTCTTTCTTACCCTTCACTGCAAAATCTTTAGGTTTCTTCATGTAGATCTCCTCTTCCAGATCCCCGTGAAGAAATGCTGTCTTCACATCCATCTCTTCTACCTCAAAATCAAAAGCAACAACAACAGATAAAAGTAATCTAATAGAAGCTACCTTGGCAACAGGAGAAAAAATATCACCAAAATCAATTCCTGACACCTAGGATAACCTTTTGCTACCAACTGGGCTTTGTATTTCTCCACCTTTCCTTCTGCATTTATCTTCTTCTTGAACACCCATTTGCTGCCAATGGGTTTCCTTCCAGCCGGAAACTCTACTAGATCCCAAGCCTCATTTTTGTGCAGATTCCATTTCATCAACCATGGTCTCTTTCCAGAGTTTGCCATCCTCTGAATCTACTGTTTCCTTCATAGTTATGGGATCATCATCAATAATAGATAAAGCAAAATTTGAACAGAAAGCAGATGGACTGTACCCTTCTGGTTGCCTTCTTTCTCGAACTGATCTTCTCACACCCAGAGTTTGTGGCTCTTCATCTTCTGATTCCTCTTCTGCTGTAGAGTTTGATTCTTCCTCCTTAAGCTCAAACTCTATCTTCTCAGGTTCCTTTAGTTCGACTTCCTGTTTAATAACATCTTTCACCTCTTTGAACACCACATCTCGACTGTACACAACCCTCCTTGTTACTAGGTTCCAAAGCTTATAACCCTTTAAACCATCCTTATACCCAATAAAGATGCACTTTTCAGATTTACTATCCAACTTGGTTCTTTTCTCCTTTGGAACATGTACATATGCATCACATCCAAATACCCTCAGATGTGAAAGAGAGGGTTTCTTACCAGTCCATACCTCTTGTGGAGTCTTATCCTCCAACGCTGATGAAGGTGATCTGTTGACCAGGTAACATGCTGTCTCCACCGCCTCTGCCCAGAATTCCTGTCCTAACCAGGCACCGCTGAGCATGCTTCTTGCCCTTTCCATCAACGTCTTGTTCATTCTTTCTACAACTCCATTTTTAACAGGTGTGTATGGTGTAGTATTCTTCCATTCTATACCACACTTCTTATAGAATTCTTCAAATTCCTTGCTACAAAACTCTCCACCATTATCTGACCTCAACACCTTTATCTTCTTCTCTGTCTGGATTTCCACCAGAGCAGTAAATTCTTTAAACCTATCAAAGATTTCAGATTTCTTCTTAAGGAAATATATCCACGTATTCCTTGAGAAGTCATCTATAAATGATACATAGTACATAGACTTACCCAGTGATGGAACCTTCACAGGTCCAAACACATCACTGTGCACAAGCTCTAATATCTGTTTCATCCTCTTACCATCAGAGGGGAAACTCACCCGATTCTACTTCCCATATACACAATTTTCATAGAAATCAAAATCCAGAGAGCTATTACTCGTACCTTCTACCATACCTTTACCATGAAGTATTCGAAGGCCCTTCTCTCCAATATGTCCAAGCCTTTGATGCCACAACATGGTATTCTCTCCAGAGACCACTAGATTTTCTGCTCCACTTTCAGGAACCATAGAACTGTTGCACCCATCAACAATAGTTCTACCTTGCAGCTTGTACAGAGTTCCAATCCGAACTCTCCGCATCAATACCAGTGCTCCTCGAACCATCTTGTAGGTATCCTTCTCGAACACTATTTTTACACCTGCATCATCTAGCTTGCTTATAGAAATCAGATTTTTGGCCAACGCAGGAATATGCAGAACACCCATAAGTGTTCTAACCCTTCCACCTCGCAAGTTCAACTTTACTTTTCTGCAACCAACGATTCTATCCTTCCTATCATCCCCTAAGAAGACATCACCACCATCATATTTCTCATACTCACATAACCACTCTTTATGGGGAGTGAAGTGAAAGGATGCACCTCAGTCAATCAACCATGCCTCATGATCTACATGTGTACTTGAAGAAGCCAAGTACACATCCCCACCTTCATCTGAGGTGGTTTTTGCCTCTGCAGAAGGAGCATCATCAGAGCCCTTTCCTTTGTGAGGAGATTTAGATTTATAGTCCCTTTTGTAGTGCCCTTCCTTTCTGCATTTCTAGCACACCACCTTTACAGGTTTTCCTGGAGATTTATATCTCCCTCTCGATGAATTATTTTTGTTTCTATTCTGAGACCATCCTTGTAAAGACAAGGCATCACCATTCTAGCTCTCCATATTTTTCCATCTCATCTCCTCCATCAGCAAGGATGATACTATTTCATCAAACTGCAAGGCAGTTGCATTGCTACCTATTGCAATAACCAGACTATCCCACGAATCTGGTAGAGAACACAACAAACTGATGCACTTATCTTCATCTGAAATTTTAATATCAATAGATAATAACTGACTTACCACAATATTAAATGCATTCAGATGCTCTGTCACTGAGTCTCCATCTTTCATCCTCAGGTTATACAACTTTTTCCATAGGAACAGTTTATTCACCAGAGACTTAGATTGGTACAAAGTCCCTAGTCCCACAAAGCCTTCGTCGTAGCTTCCCCTGATACATTCAACAATACTGAATCTAAGACACACAATCGTATTGTGCTCTTTGCCTTCTGATCCAACTTCTTCCATTCTTCATCGGACACTCCCATTTGTTTAGTACCTGGATCTACCGCGACCCACTGATCTTTATCCACTAACAGATCCTCCATCTTGAGTTTCCATAACACAAAAATCTGACCATTAAATTTCTTGATCTCTATCTTTCCACTACAAGCCATCTTCTTTCACCACCAGAATCGATCCCGAAGATCTCCCACTGAACAAGGTCTACCATAGGCTTGAGCGAAACCCCTCAACAACAAAGGCATCCCCTTGAAGCCAAAATAACTCCGATACAAAATGTAGGTTTTAACCCCGTACAGAAATTACCTGCATATGAATTCTAAAACACAGAAAATAAACAATGCGAGAGAATAACACATAAAACACATATACACAAAGATTTTCCCTTGGATCCCAAAACCGAGACTACCAACTTGATTTTTCATTATGTTCCTTTCAATGTTACAATACATATTTATACATGCCAAAGCATCCAATACCATGTACCGAAAACCATCACGTCCAAAACCATGGACCAAAAACCATTGCGTCTAAAACCATGTGCGAAAACCATGCACAAAACAATAGATAGGTCCACCCAACCTAATATAGGGTCTAAAAAAATTTCCCTGTGGTGCTGCCTCGGACCCCGTAGAGGGGGGCTAATTTCCCCCTCAAACCCCCCGTATAGGGGGGGCTGCTACCCCCCCATGACCCCCCCACTACGCAATCGGCGCAACAAAGGGGGGGCTCCGCCCCCCCTCTAACCCCTCGATTAACTAAGGCGACTAGTCGTGGAAAGAATATAACACAACCCAACAAGATGAAGGATGAATGTCCCATATCCTTCATGAGCGCAAGCATGCAGGGACCAATACTCAACTACCCTACCGTTGACAAGCAAGCATATGTAGTTTACAAGGTGGTGAAACACTTTAGGACCTACTTGTTGAAGAACCACTGCATAGTCTACGTCCCTCACCCAGTAGTCCGCACACTGCTTGTACAACAATAACTAGGTGAAAGACATGCAAACTGGATGACAGGCTTGCAAGAGTATGATCTTGAAATCAAGCTAGTTCACATGGTCAAACGACATGGGATCTGCAGACTTGCAGCTGAAGCAGTGCACGCACTGGAGGGTGAAGAAGAGATCGTTGGCTGGGAGTAGGAAGTTGAGACGTATGATATAGGGTGAGCAACACACACTAAAGATGGAACCTCTTGGTACGCAGATGTGTGCCAGTACCTTGAGCACGGTACCGTACCCTCTCACTTTTCCATCATACAGAAGAGGGCACTATGACTCAAATATTTAGCATATCAGTGGGTGCACGGAGTGCTTTACAGGAAGCGCAAGAATGAATTTTTTCTTAGGTGCTTGGAGGCACATGAATCAGAGAAGGTATTACAAGATCTGCATGACGAACTCGCCAAGGGTCACTTTGCGGGAAACACCACTTAAAACAAAGTTATGCAAGCCAGTTTCTACTGGCCCACATTATTCAAGGATGCACGTGCTTATGCTCGCAAGTGCCCTGTCTATGAGCGATGCGTCGATAGAGCACGAAGATCAGCAGCCTCACTGCACCCTTTTTTAGTGACCAAACCATTCCAACAATGGGGCCTAGACATCATTGGGGAAATTTTCCCACATTCATCAAAACAACACCACTACATTCTAATAGAAACTGATTACTTCACACGGTGGACAAAAGCAGTTCCGCTCAAACAAGTGAACAACCAAGAGGTCATCCGCTTCCTCCACCATAAGCTTCGGCGTTTCGGTGTCACTTGTTTTTTATAATGCAACATACTTTTCATTTGTAAAACTTTATGATTTTTCATTATAAAATGGTATTGTGCTGAAACACTCATTTAACTACTACCCATAGGGAAACGGTCTCACAAGATCCACGAACAAAAACCTTATCCGCATAATAAAAAAGACCATTTTCTCTGAGTATCACAACTAGCATTCCGCCCTGACGAGTGTATTATGGGCTGACCACGTAACACCCAAACCTTCTATGAATACCTCATCGTACTTCCTGGTCTATGGTAAAGACGCCATCCTTCCACCCAATATCTACTTGCTTGCACTTCAGTTATCCCAAGAATCCCAAGCCAAGCCTTGCCAGCTAGTTTAGCACAGGATGGATACACTCCACAAGCTTTAGCAAGAAAGGATGAAAGCAAAAGAAAAATTCACACTCCACCAGAACCATAACAAGAGATGGTTCGATAAGAAGTCTACAATCACTTGATGAGAGGATTGACAACCTTCCTGTCAATGACCAAGATCTCAAACACTACTTCCAATAGGTCAGGCCCCACCCCTCGCCATGTACATAGTCTGCTTGCTGCTTGTTGTTTTCATTTTGTTTGCCTTGCTTAATATCTTTGTTTTCATTTTGTTTCCTTTGCTTACTATTTTTATTTTCGTTTGTTTGGTGTGCTCAATACCTTGCTATTTTTGTTTCCAGAAATAAGTGCTGCCATCTACTGAGTTCTGGATTTTGAATGAGTATGTGGCTAAGATATGAAGAGACTTGTGACACTACAACACCTGTCCAATCTTGTGTCCGTCTTTTTTGTGCTTGGTTATAACCTTTGATCGTTGAAGTATTGATGAAAAATATGAGCCGTTTGCAAGGGAAGTTTTGATCGAACCATGAACCTGTGTCCACACTGGAAAAATCCATGCCTATACTTAGCCTTTTGCTCTGTGTGTTCAAGATCATCCAACTAGTAGAAACAGAAAAGGGGAAAATCTAAACGAGCAAATCCATGTCAGAGCTCTTACATGCTTCTCTGATGGAACAACCTCTTCTGATCTCAATAAGTTGGGATCCCTCTTCCACCCCCAAATAAATAAGTGCCTATGCACAGTCCTCTTAAAAAAAGTTAAAGAAATACAGAGGCGAAGGAAGAGAAAGGCTTCCTGCATAGAGAGGTGAAGCATGCAACTCCACCGGGATACTAACCAGGCTTGCTCGCAGTGGAGAAATGCGTATGTTCCTATGTGACTCCATCGGGGTACTGTCTAGAACTGCTGGTAATAGAGCAACACCAGAGATGAAAACTTATGCTCTGAAAATCTTCAACTCGTGAGCTAAGCCACCCTTCCCGGTTTTGAAAACACTATGATCAAGATAAACTTTTGTTGTGTTTGACTGAACTTGAAAAAGGTGAACCATGTATGTCCATGGGGTAAGTGGGGAAGATGAAGTAACCCACGCAATGATTCAATACTCCCCAAAAGACCAAGGCCCTGTGCTGTCAATGAACCAAAACATAGAAACTGTAGTTCTACCAGTGTGTCACCAAGTGTTGTAGCGACTGCAACACCCTCCAAAATTTTGGCCCGCATCTAATTTCGGAGCCTCCTTTGAGAGTTTCACTTGATGTCTGCATGCACTTGAGATCACTCTGTGAGATCGTGTGAGTCTTTGGTCCCACCTTGCTTCATCGTTCGACATACAACTTTTGCACGTTGATGTCAATTTCATGCTTGCGACCATGTTTTGGTCATACACAATGTCTTCGCTACATGTGTACATGTTGTGTTCGCTATGTAAAAATATGTCGCGCTCACACACAGAGTCATATACACTGTCGTGCAAGTATCATCGTAGTTGTCCAACGATCTATCACAAGCATTGCGCTTGTCGCTCACACCATCGGTCGGTCATGTTGAGCATGTGGGTCTCGATGGTTTGAGTTGTCTTGTCATCAAGTCATGTAAGTGTGTGTTTGCAAGTTCATGTATGCATCTTTTCACTTGCTTGCACACTTAGTCATTTTGCTGAAGTTCTAACAACTAGATTCCCCTCTGACAGCCGGACCTTCACCCACCATCGACTCGATCGACTATCACCCAGAACAACACAGAAGCATCAAGCAAGCCATTTCAAGCTGCGCTACCCGCAAGATGATCAATCAAACTTCCTGCCGGTCAACCAGAGAAATTGAGATGGAAGTCATCTTGGGGTTGTTTGCATAGATTCGACAGACCTTACCCGCTCTGTTGACTGATAAAATTTCACAGACAGGCCGGACAGACACCCAGTGCCTGTCCCTGTCTCCCTCAGAAAATTGCGCAGTTTTTCCAGCCAACCCCCCAGTTAGCCGACCGACTGCTTACCTGGAAAACTGCACAGATTTCATGAGAAAGCCCTCTGCCGGCCAACAGTCCGCTCAGCTCAAAAACTGTATAGAGTTAATCAGCAGGCTAGCCTCCCAGCATCAACGCAATTTTTCCCGCCAGCAGCTCCCAACAACTGACTGCTAGTTCCCTTCAGAAATTACGCAATTTTCGCTGCCAAGCTCCAGCAGCTGACTGTTGGATCCCTCCAATAATTGTGCAGTTTTTTTTTCTAAGGTTCCAACAACCGACTGCCAGTTCCCTCTAGGAATTGCGCATTTTTGGTTGCCAGGATCCCGATGCCCGCTTCTTCCAAAAATTGCGCATATTTTGTCTGCCCAACCTTGTCGTAGCCCAGACTGCTCCTCCCAAAAATTGCGTAGTTTTGTCCTCCGGCTGAGCTAGACCCCATGAACAATCACTGTCGATCCAGATTGCCTGTCTCCATCTCCCAGTGATTTCTGCGCAGTTTTCACCAATAGTGCTCAGAGCCCCCATTCTAGCTCGAAGTTCGCAACCTTGTGTTCTCTCCCAGTCACCTGCATCCGAAATGATCATGCATCACGTTAGACTAGGAGGTTTATGGGTTTGATGTCGTCTCATCATGAGTGACTATAGATACAGGTACACAAACAAATGTGGTGCGACGACGAATGGGATGAACAAGGGAGTACATGCAGAAGGACATGTTTGCCGATGAATGAATAAATGATGCATGCAAGGAGATCTGCTCGTGAATGGATGACCGTACAAAGATGTGTTCGCTGATGAACGAACAAGCGAACATGCGAAGATGTGTTCACGAATGGACGGGTGGATGAACATGCACTTTTCGCGGACGGACGAACCTGTCAAGCATGCCAGCATACAAGCAAGGAGCAACGTGTGAATACAACATCAAGCAAACCTAAGGACCATCAAAGACTCCGCTTATTTTTCCATGTGGAGGTGAAGCTGTGACACACCATGTGGACATCCATCACCAAGCAACACTGCTGCTCGACATGCATACCAGCAGTAGTAGAGTTTACCATCACTGTCATGTCGAGTCTTGTCATGAGTCATGTCGTCCACATCTCTATGGTGGGCCATACTGTCAATAAATTTAATGTAACATGGAAGTCCAAGAGACCCACTTGTCATATGAAGAGTCTTGTCAAGTCGAAGGGTCATATAAGTCAAATAGTCATGAGGGAAGTCAAACAGCCACAAGGGTCAGTTTCATCCTTGGCTATAAATACCCCCTCATTTATACATGCAAAGGACTTTTCACCTCGGCTCCTCCCACATAGCCTTGAGAGTCTGTAATCTTTTCTTTGAGGAGTAAGTAGTGGCTCCAACGCCCCCGCCTACGGGGTTAGTGATGTATGGTGTAATGATGTGTCTTGGAAATTTTGCTTAATTCAGAAGACTGCTAACAGGCGATCACATTTTCAGACATGTGTTGTAAATGTTGTAAGACTAATCTTTAACACTTGTAATGCATGTTGCTTTAACTTGTGTTTAACACTTGAACTCATTCCATTGTTGTAATACATATATATTAATGAAAATGTGTTGTATGAGTTGTTAACACTGTCCTGTCCATGTTGGTTACCTCACTAGACATCAGACATACCTTTCATGTAAACTTGCTATAACGACTGTCGCACTCGCACGTACTCCTCCACTGTGTGTTGTACATGTTATCTTTCCTTGTGTGTTGTGACTGCCGCATCCGTGTGAACTTCTCCTTCAAAAGCTGTGCACAACCTATTGTGTTGTGTGTTCCTAACAGAGTTGGGGCTTCCTCCCATCTGACTTGGGACTCACTTGTTATAGACAATTTTGTGCCTTGCAGCATCAGGCATGAATTGTCAATAATCCAAGGGATCCAAAGTCCCTAAACATGATGTTCCTACCCCTAGAGGAACAAGGTCAGCAAACCAACAGCTCTCAGATCAGTTCTCCACCTGAAAACACTCAAAAACAAGCAATCCTGAAATCAAAGCAGGTGCTCCACTAGGCTTCTGCGCTGAAACTCAACTCCTCCATGGTGTACCTGCGTTGCAAAGCAGGTAGAACAAAGGCCACCTGCGCTGAGCGAGATGGGACAAGTGGCACACTGAGTCATTACTCTGGAATCTTCCAAAAATGACACTTGGATCAGGGATTTCACCTTGTGATGAGTCAGAGGCTCTGTTTCTCCAAGTGGAAGCAAGGTTCTCCAAGTGGACTCAAGAACTGAAGATCAACTGAAGAGAGAGAGGACACAAGGCAGCTACACATCAGTTGCAAGCTGACTCATCCTTTCTCAATTCATCTATATATTGAGCTCTCCCCTATGAGCTCAGGAGGCTGGAATTTTGTGCAAAGTAATGATATGCTGTTGGTTTCACCATAGAACTATTGGGTGATTGCTTGAAGGAGGTGAAGAGGAGAAATTCTTTCTGCTGGGAGGTGTTGCTGGATTGGGGCCTTCAATGGTTGTAACCTTCTCAGAACTTTACTTCTTCCATTAATAAAAGCTATTGAGGTTCTTCTATATGCACTTGTTTCAATGATGTATTGTGATAATTGTATATTTGATTTATGCTAATCCTTGAATCAGTTATGATTGCATGCTTCTTGTAGTTTCCTTCTTTGTTATTTTGCAGGATCTCATTGTAGCTGGGCCAGCAAAAGAGCAAGGAGCTGGGAGCAAGCAGCAAAGAGAAGAGTTTGGATTCGACATTAAGCGCAAGGCAACGGTTAGTGCATTCCTTCATTCTCTCTTGCTTTCATAAAGAAGTAAACCTTAAGTAGTTTTCTTTACAGTTGTGGCTGAGGTACTATCACCCTTAGAGTGGGATAGGGTCATCCGAGTCGGATACTTTTCCCTACAACAAACTGGCGACTCCACTGGGGATCGTATCTGTTTGATTGTTTGTAGTATTTTGCTATTCATTTCCTGAACAAAAGAGTACCAAATCGAAAAGCTTTTGACTATATCAAAAGCGAAGTAGAGGGCAGCTACTCTAGCTCATTTCTGAGCATGTTCATGATTTGAAGAGCTGATCTACAAGGATCCTTGTAAGCTCTTAGTGATAGCTTTTCATCTTCCTTGTCATCCCTTAGTGTGTGCTTGACTGATAGCTTCTGATTTGAGCAAAAACTGTGAATTTTTGAGAAAATTGTGACCCGGAAACTGAGAAAACGCAACTTTCGTTTTCCAAAGCAGGTAGTACACAGGCTACCTGCTTTGCAACGCAGGTCCCGAAGGGGCTACCTGTGCTGAGAGCCAGACTGGCTGTGCAGCACCTGCGTTGGCCCAATTTTGCCTTGTGCATTTGGGGTTTCCTCCCTTTTTCTTGCCTGTTTTCACTATAGATTTTGCAACCAGTTACCAGTCTTGTACCTGTTCTGAAACCAACCTTACTTGCCATCATTCCGCCTCTGTTATATAACGAAATTGTACTTGTTCTTTTGTATTTCTTACATCATTTACAATTTCCCATAACGAAAGTGAACTAGTCTTGCTTTGGCCTCTTAGATCTGAACCTGTGTTAGGCATTTTGCTGGTCTAAAGAGTTAGCTTGTTTGCTGTCCATAGCTGATTAGTCTTTTTACTTTCGTCGTTATGGTTTGATTTCATGTATTTCCAGTGATTAAACAAGTAAATCTTAAGGTGTCTTTTGATTTTGGACAAGCTTGTTTGTTTTCGCTTTAAATCGAAATCAAAGTTATATAACAACTTTCTTTTTGTAATACATCAACATTAAGAAAGGGAAAAGAAAATACATGCATTGTGCATTTTGCATTTGACTGTTTGCATGCTGATTTAGGAAATTTTGCATTAGTGTGTGCTCTATGATCTGTGTGAAAAGATTTGCCTTTCTTCTCCTCAGTAGTTAAGATTTTCAAAGTTGAAAGATTGAAAAGTTTGCTTCTCATCTTAGACTGCATTCAGGAATTTGTTACATACATCTCGTGGTGATCCTTAAAGGCAAACTGCTAAGCAAGATCAACATTAAAATAAATCCAATTTACTTAACAACGCTTTGAAACATAACGCAAACACATAGAGGTCTAGGTAGAGACGTGTTCCGGCGTCGTTAAACGTAGTGACCGTCGATCTCTACGAAGGTGGGTGATTCCTCCTGAGAGTCGGTGGCACTAATACGGACTTGTGCTCCCACGTACCGTCGCGTATATATTGGGAGACCCCTATAGGAACAAAGCCTTTATCCATAGGAAGCCGTGTCGGCCGCCCTACTGATCGCGATGCAGTGAACACAACATTCACGAAGATCGACCACCCGTACCGTAAAACGTATTCTGTGGTTTCGCGAAAAGTTTGGCACACCCTCTGCCTAGAACTCCGGAGTAGTTTCTTTTGGCCTTTTTCAAACTCTATAACTGAAAAAGTCCATCCGAGCATTTGTCACTTCGGGCTCGTTAAAACATCGAAGGAGACTAGAGTCATCTTTAGCTTTTTCTCGACTCTTAAAACATGAAAAAGCAAAGTTGTGTCTAAAGCGTCGTTAATAAAATTTATTTTAATCGGAACATAATCACCTGTTATTCCCACGTTGATCTTTCAGTTGAAAAGTATGGAGCCCACCAACCAAGGAAGTCACCTTGGTGGAAGTCCCAATCCCTTCTCCTCTTGGGGAGATGTTGGTGCGCCTCATATGGCCACATTGTCACTTCCAGGATTGACAATTGGCCTACCTGTATGGCTCTTTTCAACTAATGTAGTTCAGATCACCACTAATCCTGAGCAGTCGAATCAACAGTCAGACCAGTCTAGAGCTACCCACCAGCCTTCCACTTCTTACAATTCTTCCTCTGATCCTTCATCTTCGCAAGGTAGAGCCGGCAAAAGTCAGCCTCCCATGGAGAAGAAGGAAAAGAAGAAGAGAGAAAAGAAGCAGAAGGGGCCTATGGCGAAGGCGACTGGGGGCAAGCAAAAGACATCTGACAAAAATCCACACACTACACCGACCGGGCCTAAATCGCCATGTGTCATTTGCAAAGGGACCCACTTCCACCGTGACTGTCCTTGTATTCCCCGGATACTAAGGGACTGGTCCCCCAGGCTGCACAATCCGGTAGCATCAACCTCTGATAGACATGTTGATTGCATTCCGTCAACTAGCGAGAGTGAAGGACAAAGAGGGAGACCAAGATCACCCTGCAGACTGTGTGAAGGCGATCATGCCATCCACCGTTGTCCATTCTTAGATGAGGCGAAGAGAGTTTTGGAAGATCGTCCGGTTTCACCGTTACGACTTCCTCCTGGATACCAAAAACTCGTGCCAAGTCCCTCGATAGTTGAAAATCCAGCTGGCCCGATCAAGTGGTCAGCTGAAGTGTCGGTCATTGAGAATGAACCTACTGAATCCAGACCAGACGAAAGTCTAAAGGTCGAAACGGCAGTTGACCCGGTTCTTCCTTCAGAGGTTTCATCCTCAAATGACACCGTCGTTGAAGATTCATCTTCAAATGACACCCTCACTGAAGAGAACAAGGATGACACCATCCAGATTCTTTTCATCAACACAGACTCTGATGAGCATCAGGGCAATGCGCCCATTCCTTTATCGCAGGAAGGAACATCGTCAGAGTCGTATCCGGCCGTGTATTCGGTCCCACCACCAAGCAACCTGGTTGTGTCCTTTGATTGGAACCAACTAGGCAGACCCCGGTTACCAGCCAATATACCATTCAGAATCATTGTCCAAATCTATAGAATGGTGATGGCTGGAACTATCATTGATGAAGGGGCATCTGTGAGTATCCTTTCCTCTATTGCTTGGAAAGCACTGGGTTCCCCGACGCTTTTACCTGAGATGAGAAATCTATCAGGTTTTGATAAAGGAACCAGTCACCCGTTAGGGATTCTCCCCAATGTTCCCGTTACATTGAAGGGGAAGACAGTTCATATGAATGTCATGGTCGTCCAGGGACCCTTGGTGTATAACTTACTCCTTGGACGAGACTATATATATTGCATGGAGGCGATAGTGTCCTCACTCTTCAGAGTTATGTGTTTTCCGCACGAAGGAAGAATGGTCAAGCTCGTAGACCAACTTTCATTTCCAGGATCACGCATCGCAAATAGTCAAATACCATCCCTTAACGGTTTATTCACTCAAGGAATGCCTCCACCCCCGGTTCTACTTCCCGATGAATGCGAGTGATTCGGAAAGATGTAACTGGGACCCAGGGGGCATGCACCCTGGCCTGCCTTGGGCAGAGGAAACCTTGGGTATAAAGTTAATTTCCGCAGAAGAATGGGACTAGTCCGTACCCCGTCCGAAAGAAGGAAGAGAGGATTGTTCTAGGATAAAGTTCTTTTGTCAAAGTTATGTGAGTGAGATAATCAGCTTCTCGCTCCCTTTGTCTAAAAAGTAGGCTCTCCTGAGGGAGGAGATCCATTTGTGGCGGCAAGTAGCCACCATCTTTGAAGGCAAGCCTCACCCATTAAAACATATGTTTTGAAGGATAAGTAGGGGCAGCCTCCAAAGAAAGAGATGAAATTGCTGCAACAAGTAGTCACCATCCTTAGCAACCTAATGATAGACATCGCCGAAAAGAGAGTTTAGTTTGCGGCAGCGAACAGAACCATTTTTCGGATAATAAGAAAGAGGTAGGCCTCTCTCGGTAGAACGAAAGTTTTGGCGGAAAGAAGTAGGGGTAACCTTGAAATTGTACTTTATACCTGGGGGCATGCAAACCTTTTGGAGTGCAAGCACGGGACGACTATTTATTTTTTTAAATTTTTAGGTCCTCCCTTTAAACCTGTAGGTCTAACCCTTTAAACTCGTAGGATTAGCCGTTTCCAACTTGCATAAAGAAAGGATGTGGGGCAAAAGTTAAAACTTGCCAAATTGGAGTAACTAGTGAGGTATAGCTCCTTAAATATGACTACCTCACCTGAGGCGTTCCTTGTATTAAGACTGGTATAATCGAGCAGTTTTAGCACACAGTTCATGCTCGTTAAAAAATAAACGCAAGATCCGAGCAGTTTTAGCGCATAGTTCATGCTCGTTAAAAAATAAACATAAGTTGTGAGCAATCTTCCCCTAGAGTTCAAGCTCACCCAGAAAAAATGAACCGGTAAATAACCTTGGTAAATGTAACCTTTGACAGCCATATTAAAGCCCTTGGTCGTGTTCTTGCAGTCTCACCCCCATCCGTTCATTTGGCCAATCGTTCATCTCCATATGTTTGTTTACCCATTTTGAGGAACAGCTGCGAAGAGTGATTTCACTTAGCCATCCTTGTGACACTGCCGTGATTGGAAAATTCCAACCTGTACCTGGAATCTGCTGCTATCCCTGTTTATCACTCGTTCCTCAAAAGACGAGTCTTCTTTGAGCTCTTTTCTCCTGACTCGTAAAATATGAAAAGTTTGCCGAGTTTTGGCCTTCCAGCTCGTTAAACGACCGGAAGAGCTATCCCTCCTCTAGATTTTAATCTTTTTGGACCTGAGGGATTATTGCACAAAAAGATCGAGCGCTTGTTTTGTTCGGCTCGTTAAAGCAACCGAAAATTCATCCCTTCTGTATTGTTTTATACTTTTTCGGACTTAAGGGATTAGATGACGAAAAAGGAATTCTGGAGTTGACTTTATGTACCTTTTCAGACTCTCTAAAAATGAAAAGGACCGAGTTATCCTTGTCGTTAGACTCGTTAAATTCATTAAATAGCGACAAACTTGTCTTTAGACGAGAACGAGTTTCCCTATCGCTAGGCTCGTTAAAACATAGCGATGGGCTTGCCCGAAGGGCAGGTTATAGAACAAGCATATGTTATCCTCCTCAAGCTTGATAAAAATAAAGAGGTACTGGTCAGCAATGACTGGGGAAAAATTGGGAGAACCTCACAGCTTTAATGGTAGCAAGTCGCTCTTGAACATGACACTTTGTCCTCCGTATCACATCGGGTTGGGTTGTTTCATTCACCGGTCTCATCACCATGTCCTCGCCACACCATCCACGTTTGGGGTAATGCTACCGATCCATGACATCAGTGTCGTTATATGTTCAAGAGATGTTGTTCTGCAAAGAGTCAACCGTGTCCCATCCACTGCCATACATTGTCCTTCATCCATTTCATGACCGCCACCCTGAATCATACATCACAGTTTGTTTTCACCTCATCACAATCACTAGCTCCGTTCCGTGTCACTGATGTGGGATTCATTAAGGCCCTCCTTTGACGGATCGCTCCTTGTCGACATCAGCTCATTATCCAAGGAGTTGATCTAGGAACGACCCCTTCAGTACTTTGAAGCTTGCATGCCTCAATGGCAAGTTTCTCACTTCCGGCGACAGGTATACATCAATGACCTTCGACCAGAAGATTTTGCATGGTGGTCGACGCCAAGTCCTTTATTCCCACCATGTGAATTGTACTGCCGTACCTTGAGGGTCATCATCCTTATCGGTGATTCCTCTCGCGCTTGTTAACGGTTTACATCATTGACCGGTAATCAAGCGATGTCTTTCCATGTTCGACTTCAAGAAATTCTCACATGGATCGACTTGTACATCGAGTGAAGATCGGAAGAGATTGAAGACCCCGGATCTAGTTTCATCCATCCGGGCTGCGATATATATTCAGGATATAAAGACATTTGATGTGTACATCATTGCAGCAGATGATCATCCTGCTCAAAGGATGATAATTTCAGCAGAGAATTATCAGTCTACCATCAGACGATCGTCTGTTCTATGTACCAAAATGAATTTATAAAGCTGAGCATGGGAATGCCCGCCTCAGCTAGATCATGAAAAAGTATGAAAAATAATGTATTGTATTGTATCTTATTACAGGACACTTCTCGGCAGATTGAATGAACTTCGGATCCTCCTAATAAAGCATTTCACCCGATAAACGACCTCATACTTTAGGGGGCATCTGTTATAGAAAATTTTGTGCCTTGCAGCATCAGGCATGAATTGTCAATAATCCAAGGGATCCAAAGTCCCTAAACATGATGTTCCTACCCCTAGAGGAACAAGGTCAGCAAACCAACAGCTCTTAGATCAGTTCTCCACCTGAAAACACTCAAAAACAAGCAATCCTGAAATCAAAGCAGGTGCTCCACTAGGCTTCTGCACTGAAACTCAACTCCTCCATGGTGTACCTGCGTTGCAAAGCAGGTAGAACAAAGGCCACCTGCGCTGAGCGAGATGGGACAAGTGGCACACTGAGTCATTACTTTGGAATCTTCCAAAAATGACACTTGGATCAGGGATTTCGCCTTGTGATGAGTCAGAGGCTCTGTTTCTCCAAGTGGAAGCAAGGTTCTCCAAGTGGACTCAAGAACTGAAGATCAACTGAAGAGAGAGAGGACACAAGGCAGCTACACATCAGTTGCAAGCTGACTCATCCTTTCTCAATTCATCTATATATTGAGCTCTCCCCTATGAGCTCAGGAGGCTGGAATTTTGTGCAAAGTAATGATATGCTGTTGGTTTCACCATAGAACTATTGGGTGATTGCTTGAAGGAGGTGAAGAGGAGAAATTCTTTCTGCTGGGAGGTGTTGCTGGATTGGGGCCTTCAATGGTTGTAACCTTCTCAGAACTTTACTTCTTCCATTAATAAAAGCTATTGAGGTTCTTCTATATGCACTTGTTTCAATGATGTATTGTGATAATTGTATATTTGATTTATGCTAATCCTTGAATCAGTTATGATTGCATGCTTCTTGTAGTTTCCTTCTTTGTTATTTTGCAGGATCTCATTGTAGCTGGGCCAGCAAAAGAGCAAGGAGCTGGGAGCAAGCAGCAAAGAGAAGAGTTTGGATTCGACATTAAGCGCAAGGCAACGGTTAGTGCAATCCTTCATTCTCTCTTGCTTTCATAAAGAAGTAAACCTTAAGTAGTTTTCTTTACAGTTGTTGCTGAGGTACTATCACCCTTAGAGTGGGATAGGGTCATCCGAGTCGGATACTTTTCCCTACAACATCACTCCCACACTGTCCCTTTACAGTGAAAGAACCATTGACACAAGTAACACTGGCAATCACCAGGCATGTAAACCCCACTACTTGAAGACAAAGAAGACCACTTTCCTGTGATGACAAGCAAGAGATGAGGAAAATCTTTAAGATAATGGAAACTGTGCCATCATACCAGATGGGACTCCCACACTAAACGGTGTGAGGTCTAGTTGGGAATTCATACCGGGGTGATCCCTGAATGTTGGCAGGTCCAACACCATCAAAAAAACTATAAAAATAGTGGCATCTTTACCAATGTTGTAAACTGGGAGAGAAGTAGCATCATCCAATTGCTTACCTTGAAAAACTAGGCATTTCATGCTTGAGGGGATACTCATTCGAAGCTCTAAATAAAGCTTGAGGCTGTGAAATAGATCTGAAGATTAAACCCTAATGAGCAGTAACTTCCTATAGGGTAGCTCGACTGTAACACCCTCCTCCCACATCTATCCAAGTAACCGGCCAACTGGGGTAAACATATGACGAGAAGTTACTATGATATGATTCGACCTCCCAAGTCAGCTTAAGGAAGTGGAACCAGTGGAAACACATCATACAAACCCTCCATATAAACAACAGGATTCCTAGGAACCATCCCAACCTCTCAAGTAACCAACCCCTATGTCACATTGAGATTTTAGACCATTTAACCCCTGGACGCTCCCTTGATATGGGCATTCATGTGTCCAGGAGGCTTTGGATGCTCCTACAACATGGGTATGCCAATGTCCAGGGAATTTTCTGCCTAGTGCTGTGCCTTCATCCCTGGGATTTGAACTGCTTTTTCAGGCCTAGAGCCTAGGTCACCGCCCATAACTAAATGGAACCTTCAGAACAGAAAGATAACAATGGAATAATGATACAAATGCAACCACTTAAACAAAGGCTTGAATGGACCCCTACTAGCCATCACAGACATTTCGTCAAATATGTCACAAATATATAATCTACATGTTTAAACAACAGATCTAAGCATAGGGGTCTCATACTTATCTGAGAATCGCTAAGAAGCATTGTTCCCTTATATCATTAGCTACATTATCATCTATTAGGTCATAGATACATTATTCATTCATTTACAAATAAAAACATGAGGAGAGCCATACATCATCACTATCATAAAACATGCTTATAACCAACATAATAACAACAAAAATATCAAGGATACATCAGCCATAAAATCCACATATACACTAGTATATTTACACATAAGATATCAAGGAAATAACCTCTTATTAATGAATGCAAAAGCCAACCCGGGATGGGACTACCATGTTCCACCCGACCATAGAATGGTTGAGCCAATTCTCTCTTCATCCATTCACCCCCGTGCCATATTCCAAGCATGAATGTGGGACTCAAACCAAAAGAACCAACTAGGGCATCCCGAGGCTAAACCACCTCACCCTCATCAATAGAAACCAGGATTTATCGTAATCCATCCTAGATCACTAATCCAAATAATAAACATGTAATAACAAGCTTTACCATGATCTCCACCAGATCAGTAGGCCAAACAAGCATGAATGCCACCAGATTTCTCCACCTACACCGTGAGGAATTTCTTGTCTCCTAGTCTCTTAGGTTTTACCGCAATCCACACTGGATCACTAGGCCCTAAATCGAGACCCACACTCTAAGATTTACCTCATATCCCATCCTAGGATTACTAGGCCTGATGGAGAGCACCCAAATTTAGGCTTTACTGTATATCTTGCCATTCACTGGTTGAGGATTCCTAGGCCCACCGAGGCAATACAAAATCTGACTTTACCACAACCCACAATCTGATTTAGGGGTTACTAGGACATGCATTATATTATTCTGAGATCCACCTCACTTAGTTTCGAATCCATTCGACGATCTAGCTCAACCAAAACATGAGAACCCCATCACACCATGGTTACCCAGAAATGGAAAGGCTAGGCTGAAAAACACTGTCACACCTGGCAAAACCCATGCCATAACAACAAAGAACCACATGCAAAAGCATGCATGCCAAATATAGTAAGGAAAATATACATGTAAATTGATACTTGCAAAGAAACCTGCTGTATCTGCTTGTTCTTTCTCTTCCTTGCTTGCTCCTTCCTTTATCTTACCTTCTTTGTCTTTCTTGATCCAATGCCAAAGTGCTCAAGGAAAACTCTATGTGTCCAAGAGAGAGAGGGAGAGAGAGATGGAGAGAGAGAGAGAGAGTAACGAGATAGCTCAAAAACTGAGCTGAAAAAAGGTTACAAACTGATCCTCAGAAGCCTTTTTATCAATTAGGCCTCTATTTTTTTCATTTTCCATTATTTTCCTTGATTTTCCTCCTCACACACAACCTGTGACCTTTCACCTTCCTTTTCTCCTAATTTCCATTATTTTCATAAATAAATGTGCCAAAAATGCCATTTTTCCTTTCCAGAGCCTTAGCCATTGCCTTTGCCAATTTCATTAACCATAATAAACCAAATTTACACCCACACTAGGATTTCTTGCTCAACATTCGGCTTGGAATAAGTGTCCCATCAATCATGGTTATTATTTTTTCCTTTATTAACTTTTATTACATGGAATTTTCACTAGGGATGTTACATAACCCTCCCCCTTGGGGGACAATGTCCTCGGTGTTCAACCACACCTATACCTCAACAAAACCACTGAAAAGAAAACATATTGCCCATGGAGCTTTATAACATAGATTGATGCAATATTTACAATGATCACCTTGCTAAAAAGCAAATCAACATAAGAACATAAGAACATAATAACATGAAATGCATATGACTTATTGGAGCTTTATAACATAGCTCATGGTGGTATTTACATCCATATACATATGTACATATATCAAAACATCACCAAAACATGTACCAAAAACATATACCAAAGACATATACCAAAACTTCCTCTCAACTAGCAAATAAGGAAGGATACATAGCCCACATATGATCCACCATCTCCCATGTAGCTTCATCGGACCCAAAGTGCTTGCATTACACTTTAACCTGCTTGATTATTCGTTTCCAGTGCATGAACACCTTTTTCTGCAATATACACCAAGGCTCCGACTGGAATTCTCCATCTGGATCCACTTGCAATACAAACTAGTCAATCACTTGATCAACATCTTTAACATACTTCTTAAGTAATGAAACATAGAAAACATCATGTAATTTCACTTTCATAGGTAGTGAAAGTTGATAGGCTACTGGCCAAATCCTCTCAATGATCCTGAAAGGTCCACAAAATCGTGGTGCCAACTTGGCACATGATCTAATCCGCAAGGAGCTCTTCTTCGATTTGATGTGCAAGTACACTTGTTCCCAAAATTGGAACTCTTTGAACAAACTATTCCGATTTCCATAGCTCTTCTGCCTATCCTGTGCTGCTTTCAGATTCTTATTGATTACTTGCATTTCTTGTTCCATTTTTGCCAACATGTCCAGTCCAATCAACACCCTATTAACTGGATCACTCCAAGTGATGGGAGTATTTATTAGCTAATAAATTTGATGAAGGAATTGCATCGTCCTAAAGAAGAAGAGACAAAGATATACATTGATAACATGTTAGCCATCTCACTAGCAAAGAATCCAGTCTCTCATGGCAGAAGCAAGCACATGATGTCTATAAAGACCCGTCATGATTTTTCTTTAGCCAACTTGATTTGCGGAGTGACATTAAGGTGCTTTCATCCATCCACAAAATAGGGTGAGGGATTTAGTTTACTTGGGTTATCGACATTTCATTCGAGCTCAGTGGAATTTGTTTTCCTAGGGATCAGAATCATCCATACAATGCCTCAAATAGACTCATCTTCAAAGACTCCTGATACCCATTGTTGTAAGCGAACTCTACCAGTGGAAGATACGCTTCCCACCTTCGCTGCTGATGCATCACATACATCCTCAACATGTCCTATAATATCCTGTTGATCCTCTCAGTCTGTCCATCTATCTACGAATGATATGCTGTACTAAAGGCCAACTCTATGCTCAATCCTACAAACAACTCCTTCCAAAAATTGGAAGTGAACTTTGCATCCCTACCTGACACAATCTTCATTGTAACACCATGTAATCTAACCACATATGTAATGAATACCTATGCTAAATCGCTACCTGAGAATGTAGACTCACTGGAATGAAGTGTGCAACCTTCGTCAACCTATCCACAACAACCATGATGGAATCGTGTTGTCTCATGGTCCTCGACAAACCTATGATAAAGTCCATGGAAATGACCTCCCATTTCCATTCTGGAAGCACAATCGGCTGTAGCAGTCCACTTGGATGCTTACACTTTGCCTTTACGTGGTGACAATCCCAACATATAGCTACAAACTTTGTCACATCCTTCTTCAGATTCAACCAATATTAAAAATTCTTTACTGCGGTTAGTGTCTTCTGATAACCTAGGTGACCTGGATATGGTTTCGCATGAAACTCCCTCAAGATCACCTTCTTGAGCTCACTGCTATCTGGCACATATATCTTGTCTCTAAATTTGATCAATCCATCTGTCGTGAGACAATAGTCCACATCCTGTGCACCTATACCTGTACCTGTACTTTTAAATGTACTCTGCTGCAACCTATGGACAATCTCCATATACCTGACAAGTTGTTGGCCTGCCTGCAAGATCTTATCCTGCAAATCTGTCCCATAGGAACTCATAGATGCTATACGATTTACCTGTATCCGCCTGCTAAGAGCATCTACGACTCCATTCTCCTTTCCTTTGATGTATATAATCTCAAAACCAAACTCATTGAATGTGGCCAACCATCTAGCTTGCCTGGCATTCAGATTCAGCTGGTCAAATAGATATCTCAACCCATTGTGATCACTCATTAGTACAAACCTCATGCCAAGAGGATAATCCCTCCACATATTCAATGCGTGTATGATCATTGCTAGCTCAAGATCATGCGTCATATAGTTCTTCTTGTGCTCATTTAGTTTCCATGACTCATAGAATACCACCTGTCCATCCCACATAAGGAATCCACTAAGCACTCTCTTGCAAGCATTTGTATATACTACAAAATCTTTGTCGGGATTTTCAATCTTTAACACTAGTGCATGTGTCAGCAACTTCTTAAGCTGCTCAAAATTGGCCTCACATTCCTTTGTCCATTCAAACTTCTTACCTTTCCTCTGCAATGTTGTGATAAATTAAGAAAAATACGAGAAACTCTTGATGAACCTCTTGTAATAACCCGCTAACCCCATGAAAGATCTCACCTCATCCACATTCCTAGGAGCTTCCCACTCCATGATAACTCTTATCTTTTCTAGATCTACTGCTATGCCCTCCTTGGAGACAACATGTCCCAAGTAATGTACCTTAGTATGAAAGAAACTGCACTTGCTGAGCTTAACATACAACTGATGCTCTCTCAACAACCTCAACACTATTGCTAAATGCTCAACATGCTCTTCTTCATTTTTATAATATACCAATATATCATCAATGAACACATTAACAAACTTATCTGAAAAGGGACGCAACAAACTATTCATCAGACACATAAAGGTAGTTGGAGCATTAGTCAATCTAAATGGAACTACAACAAACTCATAATTCCCATACTGGTCCGGGAAGATGTCTTGTAAATGTCCCCCTATTTAATAAGTACTTGATGATATTCGAATCTCATATCAATCTTCAAGAACATTGCTGCTCCCTTCAACTGATTGAGCAAGTCATCAATCATCGACAACAGATACCTGTTCTTGATAGTCACTTTGTTCAACTGCTTGTAGTAAATGCATAGTTTGAGAGTACCATCCTTATTCTTCACAAACAATACCGGTCTTCCACAAGGTGATACACAGCCTAATGTATCCCTTGTCAAGCATCTCTTTCAACTACAACTTTAATTCTACCAACTCAGGCGTGCTCATCCTGTAAACCGCTTTTGATGCTGGAGTTTCCCCTGGCACTATCTCAATAGAAAAGTCTACTTCCTTGTGAGGTGGAAACTCTAAAATATCCTCGGGAAACACATCCTGAAACTACTGTAGAACTGGGTACTTTCTCAAAACATCTGCATCCTCAACTTCCTTACCTTTGTCGCTAGAAATATGCACTGCAAATAACACACACCCTTTTCTGTGACTGCGCTTTGCCTTCATAGCTGTCACCATCCTAACTGGTGTGGCTTTCTTCTTTTCCTATAAGACTCTTGGTTCCCCATTATCATCCAATCACTTAATGACTTTGTCATAACAATCTGCCTTCGTCCTATGAAGTTATAGCTAGTCCATACCCAATAGCATACTATATGATCCCAACGGCTATACATTCAAGTGCACTGCTGTAGACATGCCATTCAACTCAAATGCACAATCTCTTACCCAATGATGAACTCGCTTCTTTGTAAATGTAGCCAACTGCACTAACCAATATTCTACATGCACTTCTTTATTCAAACCACACTTATCCACCAAGTCAAAACTAACATAACTATAATTAGATACAGGGTCAATCAAAATAGAAACAACTTGCTCACAAAGCTTACCGTCCATTTCAATGATAGATGCCTGATGGTCTGCCTGTTTGTTATTCATTGCTGCATAGATACAAGGAACGCTCTGTCCAACTTCCCCAACAATTTGTGCCTCCTGTGCACCATCAATCTGATCCCTACCACCCTAATTCTATGGAAAATCTCTCTTAAGGTGTTCCTTACCACATGTCCAACACTCCAACCTTCCAATACCATCACCTTTGTGTTACTGATGTGACCCATGTCCATGTCTAGCCGCATTGAAATTCTTTTGTGGTGCCACATTTTCTTTCTCTTCTGCATTCTGCCTTGCTCGTTTTGGTTGCCATTTAATTTTACCTTTATCTTTCCCTTTCCATCATTGTTGAGTTTCATTCTTACACTTTGACTTTTAATAGCAATGCTTTAATTTCACAATAACTTCCTCCAGTGACCGAGGCTCATCATACTCAATTCGATCTCTAAATGCTAATGGAAAACCACTGATGAATCACTAAACTTTAGTCTTATCATCTTTAAGATGCGTACATACCTCAACAGCTCCAGGAACTTTGTCGTATACTCTTCCTCTGTCATTGATCCCATCTTTAGCTCATAAAATTCTTTGGCCTTACTATCGTAGTACCTTTCTGACAAGTACTTCTTCCTGAAAATCCTCTTGAATTCATGCCAACTCAAGTCTTCTGCCCTGATTTCTCTGAACTGCTTCACATCTTCCCACCAGATATGTGCTATACCTCTCAGGCTGAAGATAACTACTCTGGCCTTCATATTATCTGTGTAATTATGCAACCAAAGAACTTCTTCATCCCAAGTATCCAAGCCTCTACATCTTCCGACTTCTTCACATATCCATAAAAAGTAGGTGGATTTGCTTTCTTAAACCCATATGGAAAGTATCCCCTATTACTCCTCTTGTAAGGATGATAACGATGATGATCATAATGCCTATCAGAACTAGAACTAGATTAGTACCTGCGTCTGTCACCTCTCCTATCCGGAGTATCCAACAATCTACCATATCTAACTATATCATCTCTATTCAACCTGTGACCACCATGGGACCTAATTCCATATGCCCCATTAGTTCTGTCCTCCTGCCCATGATAGATCCGAAGTGGCCCTTGTCGCTGAAATTTTGACAAACTCCAAAGGAGTATTGCATTAACCTCTATTTGTTTCTCTTGTGCTTGCATTATTTTGTCATTGTCCACCTTACAACTCATTATTTCTTCCTTCAAGCTTCTCAATGTGTCTGTTAACTCAGAAGAATGCCCAAACCACGCTGCTCATCTGATTCATTGGGGAGAATATTTGTAGTCTACCATCTTGCTAGTCATTTATGATATTCTTCTTGCAAGGCATTTCATGTCAGCTAAACCAAATCACAATAAACCGATGTACCTTAACATAATTAGGGGAGGATATCTCATGTGAAAGATCAACCAAATCAATGTAATATATGTATAACATAATCATGACAACATATAGAAATATAACACGTAAGCATATAACCACAAAGCCATCATTCTAGCCAGAGTCCTGTCATCAATGCATGACCATATCAACTACACATACCATGACCTCATGTATGAAAACAACCATATCAATGTATACTGACAATATGTAAGCATAAAAAACATGTAACCAATCATACACTCATGACGACACACTTCATAACAACAACATCCTCTTTCACACGACGACATCACTACAACCATGGCTGACTCCATGCATATGCAACAAGCATACAGACCACAAGGATGATTAACACATGTGAAACTGACATGAATGCATGACCAACACACATCACCCATCTAGTCCAAGGGGTGAACCATGCTCTGATACCACTCTGTAACAAACTCCTTCCACATCTACCCAAGTAATCGACCAACCGGGGTAAACATGTGACGAGAAGTTACTATGATATGGTTTGACCTCCCAAGTCACCTTAAGGAAGTGCTATCGATGGAAACACACAATACATACCCTCCACATAAGCAACAAGACATCCCAACCTCTCATGAAACCAACCCTCGGGTCCCACTGATATTTTAGAGGATTTAACCCCTAGATGCTCCCTTTATATGGGCATGCATGCATCTAGGAGGCTCTGGATGCTCCCACAACATGGGTATGCCAGTGTCCAAGGACTTTTCTACCCAGTGCTATGCTTGCGTCCCTAGGATTTGAGCCACTTTTTGAGGCCTAGTGCCCAGGTCACTGCCCATAACTAAATGGCACCTTCAGAATAGAAATATAACAATGGAATAATGATACAAATGAAACCACTTGAACAAGGGATTTACTGGACCCCTACTAGCCATGATAGGCATTTCGTCAAACATGTCACAGCTATGTAATCTACAGGTTTAAACAACAGATCTGAGCAAAGGGGCCTCATACTTATCTGAGAATCGCTAATAAGAATTATTCCCTTATATCATTAGCTGCATTATCATCTATTAGGTCATAGATACATTATTCATTCATTTACAAATAAAAACATGAGGAGAGCCATACATCATCACTTTCATAAAACATGCTTATAACTAGCATAATAATAACAGAAATATCAAGGATACATCAACCATAGAATCCACACATACACCAATATATTTACACATAAAATATCAAGGAAAGAACCTCTTATTAATGAATGAAAAAGCCAACTCGGGATGGGACTACCATGTTCCACCTGACCATAGAATGGATGAGCCAATTCTCTCTTCATCCATTCACCCCTGTGCCATATTCCAAGCATGAATGTGGGACTTAAACCAAAAGAACCAACTAGGGCATCCCGAGGCTAAACCACCTCACCCTCATCAATAGAAACCAAGATTTACCATAATCCACCACGGATCACTAGGCCAAAAAATAAACATGTAATAACATGATTTACCATGATCTCCACCAGATCACTAGGCCAAACAAGCATGGATGCCACAAGGTTTCTCCACCTACACCATGAGGAATTTTCCTGTCTCCTAGTCTCTCAGGCTTTACCACTATCCA
The DNA here is from genome assembly GCA_031772625.1 of Pinus tabuliformis. Taxonomy (NCBI): domain Eukaryota; kingdom Viridiplantae; phylum Streptophyta; class Pinopsida; order Pinales; family Pinaceae; genus Pinus; species Pinus tabuliformis. The sequence continues at coordinate 216,010,209 of CM062809.1, read as the reverse complement.
CACTGGATCATTAGGCCCTAAACTGAGACCCATTCTCCAGGCTTTACCACATATCCCATCTTGGGATTACTAGGTCTGATGGAGAGCACCCACCCTTACAATTTACCATATATCCCACCACTCATCAGTTGAGGATTCCTAGGCCCATCGAGGCAACAAAAAATATGACTTTACCGCATCCCACATTTCGGTTTAGGGGTTACTAGGACATGTGTTATATTATTCAGAGACCCACCTCACTCAGTTTCAAATCCATCCGACAATCCAGCTCAACCAAAACATGAGAACCCCATCACACCATGGCTATCCAGAAAGGGCAATGTTAGGTTGAAAAACACTGTCACACCTAGCAAAACCCATGCCATAACAACAAAGAACCACATGCAATACCATGCATGCCAAATGTAGCAAGGAAAACATACATGCAAATCAATACCTGCAAAGAATCTTATTGTAGTTGCTAGATCCCTCTCTTCCTTCCTTGCTCCTTCTTTCCTCTTGCCTTCTTTGCCTTTCTTGATCCAATGCCAAAGTGATCGAAGAAAAATATAAGTGTCCAAGAGTGAGTGAGAGAGAGAGAATAATGAGAGAGCTCCAAAGATGAACTGACAAAAGGTTACAAACTGGTCCTCAGAAGCCTTTTTATCAATTAGACCTCTATTTTCTTCATTTTCCTCCCCACATGCAACTTGTGACCTTTCATCTTCCTTTTCTCCTAATTTCCATTATTTTCATAAATAAATGTGCCAAAAATTCCATTTTACCTTTCCAAAGCCTTAGCTATTTCCTTAGCCATAATAAAACAAATGAACACCCACACTAGGATGTCTTGCCCAACATTCAACTTGGAATAAGTGTCCCATCAACCGTGGTTATTATTTTTGCCTTTATTAACCTTTATTACATGAATTTTTCACCAGGGCTGTTACATTGACAAAGATATGATGTCAAGTGGAAGAATCTAACACACAAACCATGGACCCCTTGAACTCATACACAATGATAGTCTCAGCTGCCATGAGGGTTTTTGAAAATTTTTGATCATACAAAAAAATTAATATATGTCAAACATATATACATTCCTATTATTATTTTTATTATGTATAACTTTTTACTTTTTATTTATTTTTAGATGAATTTTATTGTTATTATTATTATTATTATGTTATGATCTATTGCTTCACTACAACATCTCATCTAACATATCACTATAACATCTCCTCAATATTGGGTTATAGAGTCTCTCGATGTAATGAAGTTCTAAAATACCATGATTACAAATATGAATCATTATTCTAATTTATATAGTGAAATGGATCTTCTTATATATATATATATATATATATTATTCTAATTATATGGTTATTAACCAACCTAGATCCATCTTAACTCCGGGTCTACCAAGTGCCGAGAGGGAACAAATCTCTTTTCACTCTAAAAGAGGTTTGCATATCAAGAGATTTGATCCCTCTTTTTTCTTGGTATATTCGAAATTTAGATGGATCTAGGCTGGTTAACTATTAACTATAATTATAATTATAATTATTAATTTTATTATTGTTATATTTTTATTTTTATGTAATTTGATTAGGTCAAAATGTTTTAATTAATAATTATAATTTTTAAAATTATATTTATTTTTAAAATCTTATTTTATTTTTATGTAATTTGACTAGGTCAAAATGTTTATAGGACATGACATTACAACATCTCTTCCATACCAGGATAAAGAGTGCCTCCCTGTGCAATTAAATTTAAACATGAAGTTTCGAAAGATCATAGTTACTAATATGAATCATCATTATTTAAATTTACTTTAATGTGATATACATATTATGATTTTTTCCCCAAAGAAATTGCTTGTAATTTTAGTAATAAAAATAAAATACAAGATAACAAATTGAGATGAATCAACTTATTATTTTTATCACTTTTTACTTCTTATTATTTTTTTAATTGAGCCAACATTATGTTTTATTATTATTATTTTTTGATCTAACGCTTCAGTACAACATCTCATCTAACACGTCACTACAACATCTCCCCCATACTCAGATGTAGAGAGCCTCTTGGTGCAATGAAAGCTTCTCCATCACAAATGTCAAGATTGGTCATAATGGTGGTAGTAAGGAAATGATTCCATATTTTGGTGATTTGAAGTATTACAAGTTCATTGTGCTATATAGATGGGTCTTTTAGCTAACTTTCCATATCGGTGATCATGATGGTTTATTTTATCACGTGATAGATCATATTGAGCATTAATACTCAATGTTATTTGAGGCTTTCAATAGTAATGTCTATATATCCTTGTTATACATCACCACATTGTAGTTCCCTTATGGTGGGGAGGAATATGTATGCAATCCATTTAATTGGTTTTGCGGTGTTTGACACTAAACCTTGTAGGAATAAAAGTTGACCAATCATGTTACTAACTGAATTGTCTTATCATTGAGCTAAAATAGTGTAATATAAGAGTTTCAACCCTTTTAACTTTATCTTATTTTATTATAATCATGTTTTTCATTACTATATTTTGATCAAAACCATGAAGTTATTCTATAATGATTTTGAAAGACATATAAACATGATCATTTTGATTTTAATGAAAGGTTCCACGGTTAACTAGGGTAGAGAAACTAAGGGGATATGAGTCCACCGGGGAAAGGTTGGGGAATCTAATGGGGATTGATCTATATAATATTTCCATATCCTATTGATAAACCTATTCCATGTGATTTTCCTAATTCCAATTCATGCCATCATGGAGTGGATTTTATCATGTTCTGACCTCAAGGCTAATAGAACTTATGCTATAAGATTTTGAGACAATTTTTGTAAACATGCATAAGTGAATGATGAGGCAAGAAGGCTATATATTAAAGAATCATTTCCTTATGTTTATAATTACTATGATCATGGAATAATTCTTCTAATTAATTTATAGGGTAATGCATGCATGAGCCTAATAACATTCCTTTACCTCTAGAATTGTCATCCTTGGAGAAGAAAACAATACCTTTATTTCAGAGATTCTAAGAAATTGATGAACTTCTGAAGTAGGATTAGTATGTGAGACAAATTATAATGGTTATGGTGGTTTGATTATGCCACCTATACTTTATTTTCACCATCTTGGAAAGATGTGTGAAGTGCTAGTTCTAATTGATTCAATAGTTTGATATTGATTTTTGTTGCTAAAGAGAAACACTTACAAAAACTTTTCTTTTAAAGATTGAAAAATTGATTTATGTTAAGGTGTGATACTAAACTCTATCATAGCAAATAAGAGAAATATATATATATATATATATATAATATATAGATATAGATATATATATATATATATATAGATATATGGTCTTATATTGTTATATTTTAACTCTCATATCACTGCTAGTAATGGAATTTTGAATCAACAAAGCTTACTTTTAATGTTGATAATGAAGGCACATTACCGATAATATGGCATACATTTCCAAATTAGATATCCCAATGATCCAAAATGGTTCATTATATTATTTTCCATTATATTGGTCTTTTACGGTTGGAAAAATTGGAGGAATTGACTTGCAGGGCCCATTTTAGTGGGAAGTCCCAATTTGAAGATTTGGGCACTAGAACTTTCTAGATCCATTTTGAAGCATCAAATATCAATTTTTGGATTCAAAACTTTGTGACGATAGCTATAAAATCTTGATATTATTTTGCACATCAAATCTTTTCAAACAATGTGAAAATTACGTCAATCAAAGTTCATATGTAGAAGTTATGTTTCTCGCTAGTTGACATACCTTGTTGACTACCATGGTACTGAGTGGATACCACATCAGTCCCATTACTCACATGTGGGGCTAGTCACATGGGACTTTCAATAATATTTCAGAAGGTCCATACCCCTAACATTGATTAAGGGCTAATATATGCAAAAACCCTAACCCTACACTGCTCTCAAACTATGTTAAATACTAGTTTACTATGAGGAGAGGGCATTCCACTCTTTTAGCTTTGTTCTTTTCCATAGTTAAGCAACATATCTAAAAGTGATGTTTGAGAGAATAACAAAGGAGGAAGGAGATTTTGTAGTAGTGATAGGCCGCAGTGACATTTTCATAACTAAATAAAAGATAACATAACATAGGCTTAAACTTTTATCCAAGTTTTCTCCCATATCAAATTTCCTAGTATGCATCTTATGTTCATTTGCTTGTTTTGTCATTTTCATATTTCAGTTATTTTTATAAATCTGAGCAATATGCTAGTGATAATAAATTTAAGATCTAAAGAAATAAACTTGCATAATATAAGATTCTATAATATTACATTGTGATGAATTGTTCCAATAGAATATCCATGGTAATTTACAAATCACCCAAGATTGGCTCACCATAATAAATCTTAAACTATTTCTAATGCAATGAGCTTATGCTCGATTGTGCAACTATTTGTTTTTTTTTTAATCAAACATGAATAAAAAGCACACAATAAATTTATTATTATTATTGTGACTAAATACGAAACCATAATAACAAAGACATGCATTGGAACAAAATGCACATAACGTTTAACCTAGGAAACTTGATGTGGGAAAACATATCAAGGAAATGAATGATTGTGACTTTATTATTAATCAATTGAGAGTGCAAGGTAAACCCATGTGTTATTAAGATCAACCATGAATTATGGGACATTAGGGCACATAATAAACCTGTACAAAGTGCTCTTCCTCTTATGCTCGCCTTGCTCTCTATGCCTCTTAGGGGTTTCTCTTTTATGGAACATCAAATTGCTTTAATAATAGGTTAACCCCTACCTCTCCTTTTATCTAGAGTTTTAACATCCTTTATTGATTGTTAGGGTCGAGATTTTTAATTCTTACAATTCATTTAGAAGTCTATAATGGATCTCCATATGTTGCTAACTTCACATGGGTGGATGATAGTGAGTTAATGTGGTTGCCACAAGTCCATGAGAAGAATATGTTGGAAGTAAGATATTGAGAGTTGGGGGGTGAATCAGTATAATGTGAATTTTAGCAATTTAAGGCATTATTAAGAACAATTACTCATTCATCAATATGCACAAACAATGATTACATGATATACGAGGAAACCCATATAGGAGAAAACTACAAAAATTCATTGATTATATGTATTTGCAAGAATCAACTTCAATTACATCAATATTTGTAGGTACCAACCTACAAGAGACACCAACCACCCTTTCTTTATAGGAACCAAACTATTGGAGACATTGATCCCCACTTGTTTATAGGCACCAACTTGTAAGAGACACCAATCTCCCTAATCTTTATAGGCGCCAACCTAAAGGAGACACCAATTCCCTGATCTTTATGGGCACCAACCTGAAGGAGATGCCAATCCCTTGAATTCACAGGCACCAACGTACTCTTCCTCTCAATTTTTCATACATTTTAAGACTCAAATTCATTGACACTTCATTTAAATTTTACTTAGAAAACAATATTTAATTCTAGATCTAGTTTCTCACTCTTCCTTCTCTACAACAAACTGTTTCTTTGCAACTAAACTCCTCTAGACCAAAACTGATCTCTTATGTAACACATATAATCTCTATTTGCACCTTCATAGGATCTTTTCATTTAGATCTACCAACAACCCTCTTTATGCTCTTTATCCTATCTTTTACATGCATATATCTAAGTGGATCTCCATTTCTCACACTCAATCGTTATTTGGTAGCCCTATGTTTCAAGTTTAACACTCACTAATATATTCACTCACAACAAAATTTACATGTTGCACACATTGATGGTTGCAACCTTCACAAATAGACTATCTTCTTCTGTAAAATTCACGGTTTGTGCACAATAGTCACTACGTTAGAGAACCTACACTCTATAGCAAATTTTCACATTTTTCCTATTTACATTGATGGTTGCACTCTACTCCCAAACAAAATCCATCCTCTGTGAATTCCACGTGTTGAGCTCACATTCACTGTGCTCTACAGATAAACCACACTCCTTTGCAATGCTCACATTCTACACATTCACATCTAGCTTATAAATATTTAACTAAGTTTTCATGTTTATAATTGGTGCGATAGCACTTAAGTCTTTTTTGTTTAAGTCACGATAAATCACCTTCCATATGACGTGGGTGCTGTAACCAAGAGATTAATGAGCTATTTATCAAGGATCCATATGAATTGAGTAGCACATACTTCGTTTACCTACCCATATGGTGGATAGGTCAGATAAATTGTTAAGGCGCGAAACTATGTCATATTTGGATCTTTGATCGATCCTTTTAATCTACTTCAATTTGGATCTGGGTTCATTGATAGCAACTAACTTACTGCATGCCTAGAGGCTTGGATACCTAGATGAATATTCTCGTTTGGAACCTAGATCATACAAAAACTTGATCAAGTTGCTACATTGGCCCAAATCTAGATTTGGGCATAAATATTAGGTCCATGCTACTTGCACTCTTGGACCACCAAATGCTGAAATGGCCTAGTATGGCCCTATTTGTGATTGATCCCCTCCAAAACTGACATGCGATAGAAACTTGGAAAACCCATTACACTGAAAAAATCTGCCCAACTAGTCCATAACATGAATCCCGAGATCTTAGAGTTTGCCATGTCTATGCTCCTTGGACCAATCAAAACCTACCACACGGTCATTATTTTTAAGTCATCTCTTCCATGTCATCTTCCAAGGCAACACACTGTTATGTGTCACCTCCCACCTCTCTAATTGGGCACCCAAAAATGATGAAAATGTGTTCCATGTGTCAGTACCTCCTTCTCCCACGTCGATTGGCTTTTCCACTTAGCGCCACCTCACATGCCACCTATACTTCAATGTCAGCTGGGGCCCACCTATGAACTTGAATGAAAATTTAGAAATTCGACTATTTGGTTAAGTGATTATTTGTTGCACCCTCATATAATCAAATGCCCAAATGTAAAGGAAAAATCCAAATGAATATGGTATCCGACTCTTTCAACCGAACCACTATTTGATGCATCCTAGGTGACCTAGATTTTAAAACTTTAACCAGGTTGGAACCTGTCCCAAAATACTTCACTTTGAAAACATTTTTCTCTGCATTCCTTGGGAGTTATGAAAGTTCCATTTACCATCAGAAATATCTCAGAACAAGCTATTCAATTATACACCTTTGATTATGATTTGAACAAGGGAATTCCCCCTAAACTTAACATCAATGAAATCACATCCAACAATCTCCCCCATTGACATTGATGGAAACCCCCCAAATTGGAGCACTAATAACTCTTGGCATTCTTGTGCACTTCGAGGACTACCTTCCAACCTGCCAATGTTTCACAAACCAAGTGGAAATCTCATTGCAGAAATTTCACTCATTGATTTAAGCTTTGACCCAAGTAAGCTCTGCACCAATTTTCAACTTTTTCTTCTACCATTTCCATTATTTCAAGCTCGTTAATCTTGGAACCAATATCTATGCATTAAACTAGTGGCGAATGTCTAATATCATATGAAATCTACACCTAAATGTTGCACTAGTGGCCAATATCCAATATCTCCCCTTTTGACATTAATGGAAAAGGGCTATGGTAATAACTCCCACTTTCCATTATTCATACCAATGGATGTGGGGCTACTCATCCTCTGGAGCTATGATTTGTATCAATTAGTGAACCAATTTCCCAAAAATCTAAACTAAAATCTCTCTCCCAGTTGTGCTTTGTACTAAGTGTTCTACCAATTTCTAAACATTGAGCCAATTTACAAGATTTTCACCCAAGCTCTGCACTAATACACCAATGGCTGCTCCAATGGCTAAAATCTCCTTTTGAAACTAAGTGATTATGCATGTTTTCTAATATGCTCTCCACCTATACTAATGCTCTGTCACTAATGAGTAATTTGAGAATAATGACTAACTGTTGTTACCTATTACTGATAGCAATGAATATTAATACTAATTTCTCTTCCAATTGTACCTATTTAAATGTGACCAATCATGTAAAGTCTGGAAACTTTCCATTTCATCATTTTTCAAGTGTTCAACTCCCCCTAAGCATGTGCTACCCTTTTTTTCCGATGAACAATTAAGTTGCAAGTAGCTACCCTTGTTGATTACCTATTTCTCCTCTTGCAGCTCCACCTAAGCTCACCCCATTCTCTTCTGTTTGACATCTTGGCATACAACTACCCTTAATAGAATTGGACAACTGCCTTCTTTTCTTTTGAAGCGCTTTATTAAAGAGACGAGGGAGATATCAGTCCCAACTTTTGCCTTAAGTATTCAAAAGGATCTATGGCAGGAGGCTTAGTGGATATATATGCAAATTTTTCCTTAGTAGCTATATATTCCAACCTTACAATATGATCAACCACCAGTTACCCAAGGAAATGATATTTTATAGGGATGTGCATTTCTTTTAATGTAGAAAAAGGTTCTTGGACATATTGACGTCACTCGTGTTATCACAAACAATGGGGATTGGTTGATCATATTTTGCCTTCATGTTTTTCAAAGTTTGCTTCATCCATAGGAATGGAGTACAACATGCAACAACTTCTATGTACTCAAATTTAGCTATATATAGGATGATTGAGGTTTTATTATTACTCATCCATGTCACCAAACAATTTCCTAGAAAGAATGCACCACCCATTGTGCTCTTGCTATCATTCACACTATCAACCCAATCAATATCTATGTATGCAGTTAAAGGAAGTTTTAATCCTTGGGATACCATAAACCAAAGTCCATTGTGCTCTTTAGATATCTGAATATTATTTTGCATCTAACAAATGGATCATTTTCTGGGGTAGATTGAAACCTTGCTACTAAACCAATAACCCGAATTATGTCTAGTCTTGGTGCTATAAGGTTCAACAGGCTCCCAATCATTGATCTGAACATGGTTTGATTAAATTCTAGTGAATCATTATTTGTACTTATCTTGCATCCAATAAGAATAGGGGTGCTAATAGGGGAACAATCCTCCATTCAAAACTTCTTTAGCATCTCCTTGAGGTATTTTATTTGTGACATAAACATGCCCATGTTTTATTGTGAAATTTGTAAACCAAGGAAAAATGATAATTACCCTAACATTGACATCTCAAACTCATCTTTCATTACAATTGAAAACTTTTAGGTTAGCCAATACACATCATTTCCAAAGATAATGTCATAAACATAAACAATGAAAATAATAAAAAAATAATTTTTAGATTTAATATACAAATTACTATCAGTTGTTCCTCTTTTGAAGCCTTATTAATGCAGGTACTAGGATAATCTAAAAAACCAAGTGCTTGTTTCAACCCAAAAAATTCCTTTTTCAATTTGCGCACATCCTCTTGATTATCTGACTATTAGAATCCCTTATGTTTCTCAATATATACTTCTTCCTCAAGCTCTGTAGTAAGAAACGCTAATTTTACATCCATCTAGTAGAATTGGAATCTCTTATGACATGCAAAAGCTAAGAACATCCTTATTTCTTCGAGTTTTTCAATACGGGAAAAAGTCTCTTTAAAATAAACTTGCTCAACTTGAGCATAACCTTGACATACCAATATGGACTTGTTTCCAACAACTTGACCATATTCATTTAATTTATTCCTAAATGATCTAGGCAGATCCAAAAAGGATCAAAATTTGAAGTCCTCAAATCTTAGAAAAACCATCACCAAGTCATAGATCTCGTTGAGATGGTTCCAATGACACAAATGACACCTCAAACTGCGTCCATATGAAAAAGTTATGATCATTTGAAGTTTTTGGAAAACAAGTGTTATTGCTGCTAAAACACCCTCCAAATTTGGCCTACATTCAAATTTTGGAGCCTCCCTTTCATCATGTGAACTTTCGTTCTGAGTTGTTAAAGTGATATTATACTTGTTCTCTAAGTTTTTAATTTCCTTTATGAAGAAATCCAAAGTGTCCTCTTTTGTTAGGGGAAGTGTCGTCATTTGTGAAAGGTAGTTCTGGAACACCTTTAAGAGGAAAATCTAGTTCATTCTCTTTCATCAGTGGGTAATATCTATCACAGGGACATGCATTGGATACATTCCCAAGGGTATTCTCACTTTCTCTTAATAGTCAACACTTATGTCATTAAGGTATATCTTAAGTGTCATTTTGTTGCTGTTTCAATGGATACATGTTAATTTTGGGTTCCATGTCTCTTCATTTCATGTGGTTGACCATATATGTGTGTGTGATCATGTTCAAGGCTTGTTATATTCTCTTACTTTTACCCTCTTGTCTGAATGATCTCACACTTAACCAATTTTGGAAGTTTTCTCTATCCTCACAACCTACGACATCGATAATAAACTTTCAACCTTCAGCTACTACGCACTGCAAATTCCTAAGCCGTAGTGATGAAGTACCTATCTCCTAGAACTGCACACTGCACAATCCTAGAGGAAAATCTCCTTCAACTGTGCACTGAGCAACTTCAGAGCTCAGTCACTTAGCCTTGCTAGTTGCACTTGCCCAATGCGCAATTCTGATCAGTCCTTACCTGCCTTACACACTGCATACTTTTAGTGCATAGTGAAGCCTATTTGAGTATTTGTAGTGCTCAATTGCACAATTCTTTGAGCCTCTCCCTCATCCACTATGCAGTGCGCAGTCACAACACCTAAGCATGCCTCCTTACCTCTTGAACTTTCCTAACACACAATCCTTGACTTGTCTTCTCCCTTTCCATTGTACAATGCATAACCATAATGACCATACCATCATCCTATACCTCCTGGAACTCCACACTACACCCAATAAGGCCTCTCTCCTCAACCCCTGTGCAATGTTCCATGATAGTCATCATGTTACATGAGAAACAAGGTAGACTAGGTGATTTCAAGACTAATATTATCTTGTCATGAGTGAACTTCATTTGCAGGTGTTATCATCCTAGCATGACAAGATGATGTTCAAATAATAGATCAAGGAGAGGTTTCAAGAAGACACTTGTGAAGATAAAGCATAAATAGGTCATCATACAAAGAGATAAAGGAACTCTGAACTACAACAAATAGATGACAAATCAGGTAGAACTTGGAAGACTACGATAGTATAACCATACCCTTTGAAGGGTGAAGATGAAGTAAAAGAAAGATATATCACGACGAGTTGAAGACATAGCAACAAGGAGAAGAACTTGGCATTGATACACTACAACGAAGTATTATATCACAGTTTCCAAATAATTGCTTCTCAAAGTGTCGCCACAAAAGTCTTATGTTGTCCATGTATTTTTCCACAATTTGTGGAATGTAATTTTGTATTTCCAAAAATAAGAGAATGTAAAATGTGTGGAAGCCCAAGGGTCACACATCAAATATGAAAAGTCACTAGAAAGTCCTAGAGTCTTGTAAAATCTCAAAGGTCCCATAGAAGCTCAAAAGTCACATGGGGGCTCAAGAGTCATGAGCGAGGTCAAGAGTCACATAGGAGGTGAAGAGTCACCTCATTTGTTATAAATACACCCTCATAGATCAAGCAAAGGAATTTTCACCTTGGCTTCTCAAGCTAGGCATAGGAGAGAAGATCATCCTTTTTAGGAGAAAGTGGTGGCTTAATGTTCCACTATTGGAGCTAGTGATGTATCATTGTAATGGTGTATCTTGGAACTTTCACTTAATGATTTGAAGCTCTTAGAGCTGACACACTTTCATGCATATATCGTGGATGTTGTAAGAATATTATTTCAATGTTTGTGGTGTATGTTTGTGTTTATAAATACTAATGAAAATGAACCATTTGTTGGCTTTAGTATTCCTATTTGAATACTATGCATCTCTTGCTTTCATGATCATTGTTTCTTTGTGAACTATTTCACAAGATAATTGATGATTCTTTTAGATATATGCATGTGTGTTTATTAGGATAGTACTATTACTTTTCTTCTAAAGACTCACTTTCTCTTTCCCTTAAGTGAAAGAACCTTTATACACATTTCAATTGAGTACTTCACAAGGCTAACTTACTTTCTCATCTCGAAATTATATGCATACTCTGTTATGTTGTTTATTACAACCAAGGAAAATCATTAAGAATATGGCAGTCAGGCCTATTTCCCAAATGGGGCTCCTATTCCAAACTATGTGAGGTCTATTTGGCACTTCATACCAGGGAGACCCCTTCTATGTTGGTGGTTTCCAACACAGTTAATAACAGGAAACAATAGGGGCACTGACAGCGCCATGTGGAACCACCAGGAGAGGACACGTGGCACCCAGTCAACATGCACAATTAGCATGTGGGACCCACATTTGATGTGGTACGATGATGTGGCATGGGACACATGTCAGATCATAGTCAATAGGTGACTCAACAAACATGTGGTATGACATGGATAGATCCATGAGCACTCAGTGCCACGTGGCACCCCAAGGTTGGATAGTCAAACCTAGACCATTACAAATTTAGTAGAGCACCAGAATAGGTTAGCAACACGGCCAAAGTTGGCAGAATGGTTAGATTTGGTATCACTCCACTAAAATTGGCGGTGGTTCAAACCAACGTATATAAATTATATATAATACAAAAATTGTTGGAGGCTCGCGGGTTTGATCCTAGGACCCCCAATGGACCAACAAATTAACATAACCATGCCAACCAACCAAGCAAATGCATGTGTTGGTATATCTACCAGTTGAACCAATAGTTAAACACCCCTATGCATAATGACAGAGGAGAGCAGAGGTTAGGCCACAAGGCTGAACGAAACTCAGTTCAGGAGGCAATGGAACAGTGCCCAGGGTGGGCGCATTTTTGAGACAAATTTTAGGGAATATTTAATAGAAATATTCTTCGAATATTCTGCTGTTGTGGCATGAAATTCGAGGAGGAGATTCTCAGGGATGTCCTAAGGTGACAGTTCTAGAATCCTATGAAATTTATACACATTTTTCTTGAAAATTTGCAAGGATTCCATTGGTGCAGTTAGAATTGGGATCTAAGCCGCTTATTTTTGGGTCATCCCCCAAAGTGAGGTATTTCCATGTATTTTTCCATTATTTTTCTAAGATAATGAAGAGGCCTTTCCAATTTGAAGCTGGGATTGGAGACGTAGCTCACACATTGTGAGTGAACTCCATTATCCAATCTTGGTGCATTGCCAATATTATCTTCTTTATGTGTTTCTTCCTCATGGATGTTGCATTTATGGTATTTTCAAGCTCTGTATGCAATTATGTTTAACATCACTGAAGGAAAGATCCCGGATCATGTTGGTATCAGAGCTGTCTTCTTTGATTTGAATTGTGAGTGTAGATGCTTACTAGGTCCTAGCTCAAAGAGGGTGAAGGAAAATTCTAGTGTTGTAACCCCGAGATTGAATGTGTAACATGAAGAAATAAAATGGAGGATAATAACATGCACACAGAGAATGAAAAGGTTTTCCAGAAGGCCTTCTACCTGATGGTAGATAGGGTGGGAAAATTGTTTGCAGATTACAAAAGGAGAATGGCAAAATAGGGCAAGAAAGAGGGAGCTCCAAAAAAAGATAATGTGTAAATACACCAAGGAGGTGGAGGATAACCTCCTGAATATTCATATTCAAGTTCATTATCTTCCTCTTCCCCTCATTCTAAAAATCCATTGCAAAAGTTAGATGTAAAATTTGATTTTCCCATGTTTAACAGAGAATATAATGTAGAGAGGTTAAACAATTGGATTAGATAGATCGAAGTTTACTACCGTATACATCAGATAAAAGAGGACGAAGCAAAGATTTAGTTGGCATCTCTATGGGTAGGAGGCAAAACTCTTGTATGGTGGGAGAGAAAACTTTAGAAAGGTAGTAAGCATAATGGCAAACTCCTTTCATCAAGGTTTGAGTTTGTTTGTGAATTGAGAGGGAAATTTTACCCATTGGGTTACAGGAAAAAAACCATGATGGAGTGGAAAAAATTAAAATAGGGTAAAGGTCATCATGTTCAAAGTTTTAAAGAAGAGTTTAGGAAGCAAGCATTGACATTGAATATTCCTTTAGGATCACCAAAAAATTTGATGAAATAAATTGGTTCTTTACACAATTATCTTTGTCACTCATTGTTGTTGCTTGATCCCACTAGTCTAGATGAAGCTAATGTGAAAGAAATTCATTTTGAGAACATGGACAAGAATGGACAAGAAGATCACATAAAGAAGCCCCGATCCAGGTCCTAGAAAAACAAGTTCAAAGGAAAGTGAAACGTAAAAAATCCAACTAAAATCAAGAAAGAGGAAGGGAAACCCTCTTGCACTCATTGCAATAAAGACGGACATGATGAGGAGCACTACTGGAATCTACATCCTGAGTTAAAACCTAAGAAGTTTGGTGGAAAAGGGAAGCATATATGATCACTACAATGCAACAAGACCTAGGTTTTGATTCAGGTGATGAGATGCAAATCACAAGCATTGGGGTATAAGGTAAAAGTTTCTTTCATGCTAGCTCAAGTTCTAAAAACAAATATCATGATGATGAAAGAAGAAGAAGTGAATTATTTCATATAAGAGTTGTATTTAAGCACACAAAAATAGATATTTTTTTTGATCTGGGTTCTCAAGTTAATTTGATATCAGAAACAATTGTTAAGAAGTTGGGTTTGGAAACAAGGCCTCATCCAAAACCTTGTCCTCTCAGTTGGGTGTGTGGCAATGCAAAACTTAATGTCACCAAGAAATGTAGGGTCAGATTTACTATTGCTTCAAAGTCGATAAATGAGGTTAATTTAGATATTATCCCACTTGACATTTATGGCATTGTTTTGAGAATTCCACACTTATATGACAAGAAGGTAATCCTTTTCAGGCATGATAACAAGTACCATATCACCAAATATGGGGTGGAATATATCGTCAGAGCTTACAATATGAAAGTCAACCCAACTCTTGTTAGTGTAGGACAGTTGAAGGGATTCATCAACTCTAGCAAGAAGTGTATGCTCATGGTTTTGAGAGAAAAATATCTTGAGACATATGATGCTTTCAAAGGTTGTGGTCCTTCTCACAGGAAAGAGATTTTTGATATCGTTTCTAACTATGATGAGATTTTTTAGGAACTAGGCGAATTGCCTTCCAAGAGGGAAATTCAAAATTAGATCCTTCCAAATGTGGTCATGTATAGTGCAGTGCATGTATTCTAGTGGGGCGGAAAGAAACATAAGGCTTATGACACCTTGAAGGAAAATGCCAACACAATGCTAGTATTAGCCTTTCCAGACCACAAACCTTACAATAACTCTAGTCACAAACCAAACCGCAACATGCTTGTCAATATAGATGGATGGGTTTTCTTCAATAGTTCCATTTGGTAATCAAGTATAAGAAGGATACAAGTAACAAAGTGGCGGATATACTCTGTATACCTCTTATTTATACATCTATTGTTTTGAAGAATTCTTCTTTATCTCATGATAGCTATGTTGAACAATATGTTACTTATCAATATTTTAAAGATGTGTATGAGAGGATAACCCATGGATCACAAGTGGGGAACTATCATTTGTAGGGAAAGTTACTCTACCATCTTGGCAGAATATGTATTCCTACAAGTGAAAGAGTCCATGTAATTTGAGAAGCTCACACTTCTCTTGTGTTTGGGCATTTTGGGGTAGGAAAAACTCTGGCTCATTTGTAGAGGTTTTGTTATTGGCCTCAAATGAAAGAAATTGTAACCAAGTATGTAAAGGGGTGTGTGATGTGCTCTACTTGTAATCCCACTAATAGAAAATTAGGGTTGTACACACCACTCCCTGTTCCTTCTCATCCTTGGGAGAGTATCTCCATGGATTTTGTAGGGGGATTGATTGTGTCAAAAAGGGGTCATGACTACTTGTATGTAGTAGTGGATAGGTTTAGCAAGATGTGTATCTTGATGCCATGTAAAAAGCAGATTATTGCTGAGAAAACTGCTCAACTTTTATTTCAACATGTATGGGTCCATTTTGGACTACCCATATCCACTATCTCGGATCAAGATTCTTGATTCATTGGGGAGTTTTGGATAATATTGTGGAGAATTATGGACATCAAGCTAAAGAGGAGTATTCTTTCCATCCATAGATTGATGGATATGCATAGGAAATCAACATGACAATGTTTCATTTTCTCCGACGGTACTGTAGTAGGCATCCTAAGTTGTGGGATGAACATATACATTATGTTCAACATGCATACAACTGAGCCTTGCACTCTTCCACCCAAAGTTCACCATTTGAGACATGCTTTAGGTACTTGCCAAAGCAAACCTTAAATTTAGTTATTATGAAATATGAAGTTTCCATTGAATGAAGTGATGAAGACAGAGCTCTCAAGCTCATTAGAGGATCCAGATGATACATAAAGTAGTGCATGAAAATTTGGAGAAGAGTCAGGAATAATATAAATACAAACATGATAAGAACAAGGGTGATCACCAGTTCCAGGTTGGAGATCAAGTACGGCTTCACATCAACACGGATAGGTTGAAGAGAGAAGGAAAAAATTTCAAACCAATAAAATATGGTCCATTCACCATCTTAGAAAAGATTGGGACAAACGCCTTTCACCTTGATCTATTAGCTTATATGCAAATGTATTTTGTAGTCAACATAGAGAACTTGAAACTTTATGAACCTCTCATGATCACGAATCTAGAGGGGAGTGGTCAAGTTCCATCAGTGGATGATTTTCTCTAGAGTACTTGGACAATTTCCCGAGGACATCATGCTAGACAAAAGGAACAAGACTTCATGAGGCAGAGATGTAGAGTACTTTCGAGTGGGTTTCAAAGGAACACATCCCAACAACACATGATGGATTGAAAAGGAGAAAGTAAGGGATCAATTCCATCACTTACCTGTTGATTGATAAGGCTTTTGGAGGCCCAAAAGCTTCTCAGTGGGGAGGATTGATTCAGGAGGATCCAAAAAGGCTTAAAATTTGAAGTCCTAAAATCTCAACAAAACTAGTTGTTAGTATGAAAATTCTTAGCAAGTGTACCAAAAATTCTTCACTTAAGTCACTGATGACCAATGACCCTAACAATAGAAAATGGCTACTTCTATGCTTCACATCTACAATAAAATGTGAGAAAACCATGCAAGACAATATATGATACAAGCCCAAAACATATAACAACAATAAATGAAAGTGAAATAACTCAATGGGGGACTTCAAATGAGTTATAATTTTATTAAAACAACTAGTGAGGAAGATTTACAACATGTGTCTATAGACCCCCCTCTGTGGGATGGGTCCTTTTGATGTCTTTGTGCTTCAACGATTTGTTTCGCTCTCTAAAAAACAAACGAAAATAGCTTGAACTCAAGTGGGAGATTAAATGTGATAAGACGATAGTGGTGACGATGAGAATGATCAAGGTGAAGAATGAATAGAAAAACCCCCTATTTATAACAAAGTATTGAGCTAAACTAATAATTAGAAAATAATAAAATATTATTGACCAAATCAAAATCTAGTCGTTGGGAGTACTTTATTATATTTTTTGGAGAGGGAAAATATATTCAAAATAGTCAAATATCTTTATTTAGAAAGTGGTTGAAGTAATTAACAAATAAAAATGATTTATTAATCACTTTGTGAGAATTAAGAAAGAAATAATTATTAAATTATGGTTTCATAATTATCTCATAAGGAAAATATGGAATAATAAATAAATAGTGATTTGTTAAATATTCCAAGGTTATTAAGTCATAATTAATTAAGAAATAATGATTTAATAATTATTTCTAGAGAAAATTAAATAAATAATGATTTATGCAATTATTCTCATGGGGTTTTTGAATTTTAACGAGAAATAATTTAGGAAAAATGGTTTATTAAATTATTTCCCATGGTGAAAGTGGTTTTACCATGGTAAAATTAATACTACATGTTGCATTTCTACCCACCTAATAAGAAATGGCAAGGTGATCATTTTTTGGGTGATAACAGATTGACCCCCAACATAAGAGTGTCAAGAGAAAATCCTACGACTGAAGTATGTTGTAGCTTGCACTTTCACGAGACATCAAGGGGGAGAGAGAGAGAGCTGAAGCAAGGCAAGGAAGGACTAAAAATGGAGGGGGCAAGACTTACTAATATGAGATAAGTCTCCTTTTATTTTGGAGTACATGATCTCAAATGAGATGGGGGAGGCATACCCATACCCATCGAGATAATTAAGTACAAATAATAATTGTGTGCTCAACAATGTGGTACTGAGTTACAAAGTATATGATACATGATACATAATAAGCTGGCATCAAATGGCCAGAAAGTGATACTATGATATAATGAGTCCCATATACATAATGTGCCTGGAAAATAAAGGCAAGGACTAAATACAACAACATTTGGTGATCTGAGTACATGAATTATACGAAACTAACATAATTCCCCTCAATATAACATTTGGATGTCTTCTTGTGGGAAGAACATATAAATGATGCAATAAGAGAAATAAAATGGGGGAATACCAATCTCGCTTGGCACTATATATATGAATCAAATGGACTAAATTTCTGGGTTCGCATACATGGTGTCACTATGCCAAATAATGGGTTTCGATATAATGAATTGATGCTCACCTAGACGACACAGTGGTTGACCAACAACAACGTCTAAGGGATTGGGTTGTTGATTGAAGATGGATGAATGATTAAGTGGATCATCCCGAGGGTGATCTAGAATGATATGGGACTCTAGAGGTAAGTCAAGGTGGGGAAGAATAACTGTAATAGAGTCAACACTACTAGATTCACTATGAGGGTTGGGGAGAATTTCTTCACCTAAGCTCTCAAACATGGATGCACCCTTACCCAAACATTGTGTGGAAATGTAATGGCCATAAGGTGGTGGATGTGTTTCAAATTCATGGGTTCGAAGTAAGGGGTGATGGAACCAATCATCATCATGGGAGATATGGTTAACACACACATCGTTAAAAGGGTTGGACATATGACTAGTAGATGTGACATCTACCGATGTTGAGACCGAAGTTTATTTTGAAGAAGGTTTGAAATAATCACAATAGGAAACTGCTAAAGAGTTTGAATATATCGATCCCATGGATGAAGATAGGTGGATAATGAGGGCTGAACTATCCATTATCTTGACATCATGAGGAGGGATCATGATGGGTGGTTGAGAGACTTCCTGTCCCAGTGATGCATTAGGGTGAGGACCCACAAGTAGAGGGGAAGTAGAGTCACTGCGAGTGACACCTAACTCACGAAGCACTTGAAGCGGATCACATAAGGTTTTGTTCTTTTTGGATGACTCAAGTAAGGTAACATGGACCTCAGGAATGTTAAAGTCAAGAAAGGTATCAACGAACACAATGTTAATATGAGGGAGCTTAGGAAAATTATTAGTGGCATGCCCAACAACGTCACACAAAGCGCATGGATGATAGGGCTTTGGTGGTTTGGGAGGAGTGGGAGTTGCTTGGGGTGCCTTGTCTTTGTTTCCCTTTTCTTAGGATTTCCCCCCTTCACTAGATTCTTTCGGAACGAGAGTGGATGCATGTTGATGTTGCTGTGGAACTGAAGCAAAGGAAGGGGTGGTTACAACAGGTTGAACCAAATTCAAAGTTGTATAAGGTTTAAGGTTTGAGTTGGTCGGAAGGAGTGTTTGTGGGAGAATCAATGTACTAGACTAGTATCCTCAAGGTGATGTTAGGAAAATTCAACATAGCCATTACAAGGGTAGAAAGAATTCCTAGTGGTAGGAACAAGAAAGGTACCTGATCAGAGGGGTAATGACTTGGAGGAACTGCTCCAGGATGGGAGATATATGGGGGGAACGGTTATGGGTGGAAAATTATTGGGAGAGATACCAATAAAAGGAAACTGGCCTAGTGGAATTATACACGAAGGATGAGTTGAGTCTTGAGTAGGAGCTTGTAGAGGAGTTAGCTGTTGAGAAGGCGTACCAGACCACTTGGCCACGACTTGTGATGCTTGAAGCATGCAAACAATGGAAGATCTAGGCTCAGAAGGAGTAAGCGATGGGCCAAAATAAGCCCCAAGCAAAGTGGAATCTTTGTAGACTCTGGGGGAAACATCGGTAAAGGAAGGGGTGGTCTGATTGCTAGCAATTTATGAAATATGATATGAGGATATGTCTGGTAGTGAGGGTCATAGTAAGTCAATTGATCGATAGTGATGATATTTTCATTATGTTGAAAGAACATATTGCGAAAGAAAACATATGCAATAATGGAAATGGCATAGGTGTAACTATGACCCAACAAGATGTTATAATCTAATGGGGCATCAATGACTTCGATGTCAATCAAGACTGTCTTGCCAACAATAGTGATGGGGAAGTTGTGATATGAACCGAGGGGATGCGATGGGTGACCATCCCAAGCACAAAGAGTGATAGTGAATGGGGACATGTAAGGGGAACCAAGTTGTTTCCAAACACTAACAACCATCACACAGGTGGAGGCGCCTTCGTCTATTATACACTGCTGGACAATGACATTTTTTATGGAGATTGGTATTCAAAAAGAAGCATATGAAGGAAGGGGGACATGTTCGGTTTTATCAACATCGAAGACAATCATATGATCATCCGAGGGATTCACAATGCCCAAAGCAGATAGTAGATCTTTCCTTTGGGATGGGCATGTCTGTAGGACTTCCAACATTGACATGGCAGCAAGAGACTGGGCCAAGTCATCTACTATGCTATAGGTATGGGCGGCTTTAGAAGAAGCAATGTTTTGACATAATAGACCTTTGGGGATCTTGGGGGTAGCCTCGACCTTGGGTGGAGATCTCTAAGGAACCATTTGGTGAAAATAAAGGCTCAGTGGAAACTTTGGGCTAGGAATTAGTCGCTGACTTTGTAAGAGGCTTGTCATATTGGTATGACTGAGTCTGGAGGTTGAATTGCTCGGTGTTGACCTCTTCAGAACTCAAAATGAGAATATGGTAATTGTTCTGGCCAAATTGTGAAGGTTGAGGGGCTGCAGTACTTTGTGTGGTTGCGCAGCCACATATCCTTGATGAGGAAAAGGATTTGTAAGCATAGCCGGTTGGGCTAAAGCAGGAGGGGTAGGAGGTGGAGAAATAGCTTGAGGTCCTTGAGAAGTAACTACTTGATCTTCCCATGCTTGGTGCATCTAGGGTAAAAGGGGACATTCATGAGTATAATGGCCAAAATATCCACAACAGGAATAAGGTTTATTGGTTCTAAGAGCCTTGTTTTTCTTGGGCTGTCCACCCTATCACTGGGTTGTGGGATTAGGCTAGTACCCTTAGGGGCATTAAGTTGTTGACCTTGGTTGCTCTAGTTACCTTGAGGTTGCTGATTTTGGTTACCTTTTCCCTTATTCCTTCACTTGGGGTTAGGGGGATTGGTAGTACTCTGCTGAGCATACACTTGATTCTATGGAGGTGGTTGCTGTTGTGGTTGAGGTGGGGGATACATGGGAGGTTGAGGCACTGGTTTTGGTAGGGTTAGAGAGCTAGGTGGTGCATAGGGATAGTAAGGATTCATGATAACATTTTGATAACTAGGTTGAGCAACAACTAGACCTGGCATCGATTGATGCAGATGGGGATATGCATATGACATGCTTGTACCTTGGTAAGAGTTGACACATGAAGGATCGAGAGGGGGATAAGTGTAAGCGAAATTGGTCATCCCCTGGGGGTGATAATAAATCATAGAAGGTTGAGGATAAGGTGATGGTTGAGGGTGGGAAAGAGATCCAACAATTCTGTCAGTGACATGAGATTCCCCTAATGCATTAAAACCACCAGGCCAAGGCAGATTGGGGAGGACAAAATAAACATAAATTGACTAGGAATATATCAGATCCTATTTTAAGGCTATCTGGAGAGCTCCTTCCTCAGTTTGAGGGAAGTGAGAGGTGACATATTTACCTATGGGGGCCAAAATAATTCTTAGAAACCAATACATGTATACATAATCTTCAAACTCAGGGGCTCTACACATGCTCCTCCTTCTGCATCATTCTTGGACATGGTCAGAAAGGCAGGTGGAAGAAGTTTGACGAAAAGAGGTCAAAAGTTTGATACGCGTGTTGTATCACAAAGGTAGCTAGAAATAGGAAATAAAATATTTGGCGAGAGTCGCAAAGGTGGAATGGGAAGCATGTGGTTGGTCCACATACCATTTGGAAGCAACTCTAGTTAGGGTGTGTTGGAAAAGATGAATACAAATGGAGTCTTCGGTAATGGAAATTGATGAAAACCACATGTGAAGAGAGCGAACATGATTTGTGGTGTCTTCTACAGGATTACCTTTGAACTTGGGGATGTCGGAAGGAAGCTTGGTAGGCATAGGAGACCAATTTGGGTTATGGATAAGAGGGTCATTGATGAGATGGCTGAAATCAGGGAGGCTCAAACCAACCATATAAGGAAGAAATGGAGGGTTAGTGGCCATATGGTAGAGTTTCCGCTTGTGGGGTTACCTTAGTTACCACTTGGGTTTCCACTACCCACATTGGTGCCTGACATGGTGGCGGTATGGGGTTGGGAAAATGTGGAATCAGAGGAACAACTGGAAGAAGCATAAGAACTAGAGTCAATATGGGGACTCAATGGAGGACTAAGAGGATGGGTTCGAACTTGATGAGAGTGAGTAAGATGTCCTAAAGGAAAATGGGGGCAAAGTCCATGGAGTCTCCGCGAAAAATGCCTAAGGGGCACAATGGTGTCAATACAAAGATGAATCAATAGACTAAAGGGTGATGATAGGATAAAAGAGTAACAAACAACAAGAAAACACCTAGTGCAGTGGTGCCAAGTGTAAACTAACTATAATGATATGCTACTCTAATTCAAGCAAACACGTTCTATCAAATAAAAAACGACCTCTACCCTAAAGGTGATCTAAATCCCCAAATAATTCCTAATCTACTATTTTATATGGCCTTCCAAGAGACTTCTTACTTGACGGAATCTGATCCCTGCAAGTAGAGTTGTCTAGAGAAAGGTGGGGTAGAGGACCAATTGATTGACCACAACCAGTCCTATAGGGTGTTTTCGTAAGATTGGCGACTAAGTTTACCTTCTTCCCACAATGGTGGTTGAATCTTGAGCTTTTTGGTGATTAACCACAACATGAAATTCCCCACCACGGGTTGGGTATCCCTGTGGATAACTGCTTGCATTGTGATCTAGCCTAACTCGCTTTGATTCGGGTATTTGATGCACTCCGACTTTTGACCATGGGATGGTGAAGGATTTTAAGCTCCCTAATATGTCAAATTTCTATGTCTCAATGTAAGTGATCAATGGGTGTTATTTGAAGCCTATCCCACTGATCCTACACCTAACTACAAAGATTGTTTTGGCCCTGGTGCCCAAGTGGGCTTAATCTATGTGAGTTGAATTATTAAGGTGTAGTGTTTCAAGTCTTGGCTTGGCAACGTTAACCAAAATCTCATTCTCTTAAGGTGTGTGTGTGTGAAAAATGTGTCAAGTGGATGAGTTAATTGAGCATGTTTTGATGATGCCAATGCTGCTGAAAATAAAAGTGCATAAACTGTAAATAATATTGAACAATAAATAAATAGTAAATTGAAGCACACAACCTCCCACTCAAGAAAGCAATCAAAAAACAAGAGAAAAGAGGGAAAACAAACAAGTCAATGACACACACAATGACCAAAATATCTAATTTCTAAGGGACTAGGATCTAGAGGCAATAATATGCTGAAAATGGGGCAGAAAACCAACAAACAACAATGGTGAAAATGATGGAAAAGGATAGGAAAGAAGCTCCAAAAACTAGGATACACAAGGGGATCATAAGGGGGAAAGGCAACACCAAACTCTAAAGGGAGTAAAGTGTTGAAGAAACCTGTCTAAAAGGGTTACAAACAGTGGACAAAACCCTAAAAGCAATGGCTAAAAATGCTCCAAACTAGACTCCTCAACTCAACAATTCTCTTCCTAAATGGTGGAGGTGTACTCTAAACCCTAGGGGGATTTTTCATTCCTCAATGAGAAACTAATAAGTGGATCTAGGCCCAGAGGTGGCTTAGGAAATAACATGAACCCTTCCCAGCACACACACAAAAACTGGAAAAAACTGAAAAATATTTTGAAAGGTCACAGAGTGTGGAAACTGACTTGAAAAGTACATTGGTGCAGTTTTTGGGCTAAAAATTGTGTTATGGGCATAATTATTGGGCCAAAAAGTGCACTCTTCTCATGCTTCTCTTGCTCTGTAGATTAGACCTAGATTGTGCCGTCTCTTGCTCGGCTGGTACCTGTGACTTACAGAAAGATGTGAAACCCCAACATAAGCAGAAAATTTTCTAGAAAATAGACTAGATCTAAAAATAAAAATTGAGAGGGCTAAAAATAGCTGGAAAAAGACTAAGGATAACTGAAACAATAGTCACCAAGGTTCTTAATTACTACACCTACAGAGGCGCCATTTGTTGACGACTAAGTAGCTAAAGACCCAGTTGAGTCATCATTTGTTAGTATGAAAATTCTTAGTAAGTGTACCAAAAATACTTCACTTAAGTCACTGGTGAGTAGTGACACTAACAATAGAAAATAACTGCTTCTATGCTTCAAATATGTAATAAAATGTGAGAAAGCCCTGCAAGAAAATATATGATACAAGCCAAAAACATATAGCAATAGTAAATGAAAGTGCAATAACCCAATGGAGGACTTCAAATGAATAATAATTTTATTAAAACACTTGGTGAGGAAGATTTACAACATGGGTCTATAGATCCCCCTATGTGGGATGGGTTTTTTTGATGTCCTTATGCTTCAACGATTTGTTTATCTCTCTCTAAAAAAAAGGAAATAGCTTGAACTCAAGTGGGAGCTCAAATGTGATAAGATGATAGTGGTGACGATGAGAATGATCAAGGAATTAGAAAGTGTTGAGCGAAATTAGGAATTAGAAAATAATAAAATATTATTGACGAAATCAAAGTCTAGCCATTGGGAATACTTTATTATATTTTTTGGAGAGGGAAAAGATATTCAAAATGGTCAAATATTTTTATTTAGAAAGTGGTTGAAGTAATTAACAAATAAAAATGATTTATTAATCACTTTGTGAGAATTAAGAAAGAAATAATTATTAAATAGTGGTTTAATAATTATCTCATAAGGAAAATATGGAATAAATAAGGAATAATAAATAAATAGTGATTTATTTAATTATTTCAAGGTCATTAAGTCAAAATTAATTAATAAATAATTATCAAATAATGATCTAATAATTATTTCTAGAGAAAATTAAATAAATAATGATTTATTCAATTATTCTCACGGGGTTTTTGAATTTTAATGAGAAATAATTTAGGAAAAATAGTTAATTAAATTATTTCCCATGGTGGAAGTGGTTTTACCATGGTAAAATTAATCCTACATGGTGTACTTCGATCCACCTAATAAGAAAGGACTAGGTGATCAATTTTTGGGTGATAACACTAGCACCAAGTCGTATATCTTGTTGAGACGATTCCGACATGAATGTCACCTCAAACCAAGTTCGTATGACAAATTTATGCTCATATGAAGTTTTTGGTAAATAGGAAAAAATAGGGGCATTGACAGTGCCATGTTGCACCTATTCAACATGCACAATCAATATGTGGGACCCACAATTGACATGGTATAATGAAGTGGCATGGGACCTAAGTGACACGTGAGAGCACAATTGACAAGTGACTCAACAAACACGTGGTATGACGTGGACCAATCCATGAGCACTGTGCGCCACGTGGCACCCCATGGTTGGCCAATCAAACTTGGAGCATGGCAGATTTAGCAAAGCATTACACTGGGTTAGCGATAGGGCCAAAGTTGGTGGACTGATTAGATTTGGCAACACTTGACTAAACTTGGCGGTGGTCCAAATGAATATATATATATATATATATATATATATATATATATATATATATATATATATATATATATATATACCCCGAGGCTCTTGAGTACAATGTATATATATATATATATATATATATATATATATATATATATATATATATATATATATATATATATATATATATATATATATATATATATATATATATATATATATATATATATATATATATATATGACCCCGAGGCTCTTGATAGATCGAAGACTTAACATAACCATGCCAACCAATTGAGCCAATGAAAACATTGGTATATCCGTCGGCTGAAACAACACTTAAACCCCCCTATGCATTTAGATGAGGGAGAGTAGAGGTCTAGCCACGAGGCCAAATGAAACTCGGTGAAGGAGGCAGTGGAATCATGCTTGGGGTGGGCATGTTTTTTTAGATAAAATTCAGGGAATATTCTCAAAATATTCTATTGTTTTGGCACAATATTCTAGGAGGATATTCTTGGTGATGTCCAGAGGTGATAGTTCTAGAACCCTATGAAGTTTATACTCATTTTTCTTGAAATTTTGCAAGGAATCAACTAGTGCATCCAGAATTGAGATCTGAGTAGCATATTTTTGGGTCATCCCCAGAAGTGAGGTATTGCCATGTATTTTTCCATTATTTTTCTAAGATAACGAAGAGGCATCTCCACTTTGAAGCTGGGCCTAAAGACATAGCTCACACATTGTGAGTGAACTTTGTTACCAAATCTTGGTGCAATGTCTATATTGTCTTATTTATGTGTTTCTTCTTCATGGGTGTTGTATTTATCGTATTTTCATGCTCAAAATGCAATTCTGTTAACACCACCAAATGAAAGATCTAGATCACTAAAGACCCATTTAGTGCCCATGACATTCTTATTTCGTGATCTAGGCACTACCTCCCATCTCTAATTTTTCTCTATCTAATCCAACTCTTCATTCATGGCTTTTACCTAATGCTTATCTTGGCTCGCATGAGGAAAGTCTCTGGGCTCTATCACAGACAACAATGCAAGATTTGCATCACTAGTAGTGCCTACCAATTTTCTTCAAGTACGAACTCCTATGACTTTGATTGTCGAGGTGATGTTTTTGCACATACCTAGATGGGGTCATTGGATGTGAGTTTGTTGCCTCTTCTTCCTTAGATTTCTCATGATATCCTTCTTCATATTCAGTGTTGATTTGATCAACTGAACTAATATTTTTGGTACAACTTCATCAACTCTCACATCAATGCAATACAATTTTTTACATAGTCTTTTATTGTAGCATCTATACCCTTTACTACATAGCCTAAGAAAATGCTTTCATAAAGTTTAGAATCAAATTTACCAATATTGTCATCATTATTTTTAATATAACATTTACAACCAAATTTTTTGAAGTGCTTTATAGATGCTAGATTTCCATACTAAAGCTCATGGGGAGTTTTGTCATTGTTTGGCCCAAAATGAACTTGATTTAAAATATGGACTGTTGTCAATACAACTTTATCCCAAAAGGTTCTTGGAACCTTTTTTATCAAGCATAGTTTTTTCCATTACTTGTACCATTATGTTTTTCCTTTTAACTACACAGTTCAGGTGTGGGATCCTCATAATTGAGAACTGTCTCCTTATCCCACGTTCTTCAATTTTTTTTATCAAACTCACTTGAAGTAAATTATCCACCTCTTTCACACCTTATGCATTTAACTTTCAAATCTGTTTGATTTTCAACACATGTTTCAAATTTGTTTGATTATCAACACATGTTCTGAAGACTTTGAATTTTCCAAAAGCTTCAAATTTCTCTTTCAAAAATGCCACCCAAGAAAATCAAGAGTATTCACCGGTTACTAGCGTGAAATACCTCTCACCACTTGAAGTTTGAGTGATTTTGGGTCCACAAATGTCCATGTGAAACAAATTTTGAGGTCTCGTTGAAGAATGTTTCTTTGTTTTAAATTGTACTCGGGCTTGCTTTCCAAATTGATAGGACTTGCAAACTGTATTACTTGGCTTTGAGATTCTTGGCATATCCCTCACTGCTTCCCTTTTGCTTTTCGTTACTTGGTTATCAAAGTTTAGATGACCCAGTCTTCTTTACCAGAGCCATCTTTCATCAGGTTTCCCAAACAACACTTTTCATTTCCTTCATCAAGGATGTATACTTTTCTTGTATTTCTTACTTCCCTTGCTACAACTTTTCTAGTTGTTTCCCTCTTTATTTCACAACCTTTAGAGTGAAAGGGAGCATCAAGTCCCCAATCACACATCTAACTCACACTTTAAAAATTGTGCTCGAGTCCATTACATAGAGAATATTATGAGCCTTGACATCTCCACTAACCAAACTTACTATACCTTTGCCAATAATTTCCCTTGTTCGTCATTACCAAAAATAAAACTGACATTCTTACCTTTGTTTAGAGAGATAAATTTGACTTTTTCACTAGTCATGTGCTTAGAGCAACCACTGTCCATGTATCACTGGCTTCCTTGATATCGAGAATTTAGAACAATGCCACACTCTTCTTTCTTTTATGGTTTCTTTTTCTTCCATGTTTGAGTCATTTCTTTTATTTTCTCATTCTAAGAGGGAGGTATCAACTTATCACTTCTACACTCAACTGCTTTATGTCCATAATTATTACAATTATAACATTCAATGTGATCAAGTAAAGGAGCAAATGAATTGTAAATTCTTGGGTTATTCCTTGGGATTCGATAAGAACCTTTACTTCTATTTCTAATGGGACTATTTTTAACACAAGATTTGCAATTAACAACTTTATGACCATAATTGGTACAAGAATAACAATAGCCATAAAAGAGTTTTTGGTACCTGGGAATCATTGACCTTTGTTAGGAAAAAATCTTCTAGAGCGACTTTGACTATATTGATTTCCTCCGATTCCTTGCTTCATCCTTAGGTTTATTTGAATTATTGTCTTAACTTTATTGGTGTGTTTATTTGCATTGCCATTGTATCCCTTGAGCTTTTTAACATAGGAGTTGAGATATTTATATTCATATTTCTTGGCACTTGTTTCTCCTTTACAACCCAAAGTAGATCTAATATGATCTCTGAACACTAAGAATTTCATCCAGTTTTTCAAATCCTTTGATATATTTTAAATTCTGATTTAGCTATGCCTTGATTTTCTCTAGATATTTTCTGATGGACACTATTTCCTCCTCTAGTTAATCACACTCTTTTGCCTTTTCATCTAGCTATCCTAGGAGTGCATATTTAATCCTCTTAGCTTCCTCTAACTTATTTTTTAAGCATATAAGAGATGAATATTTAGGTTCATGATTTTATTTTTCATACTTCTTAGATGGTTCCTTTCTTTTTCATAGTTTTGATCCGAATTTAAACAGGAACACAACAAATTACATATATAACCATAAATACAAAGATGCATCAGAAATAACACTTCATTTCATTAATATCAAATACTAAAATATTCTTACAAACATAATGGAAATAAGACTAGCTCGGGTGATGGTAGCTTATCTCTGAGAAGAGATGTGACGGCTACATGCCTCTGAACTGTGTTACAATGAGACTCAAGGGCCTATTTATTATTAAAAAACATGAGAAAACCTTAAAAAACCAAAACCCTAACCCCAGGAGATGAAACACCAAGAGTTTATGGGCCCCGTTGGGGTTAGTTGGGCAGCCAACATCCCAGGGTCATAACTTGGTCATATTATCTCCGTTTGGTGCATAAGATACCTTGTTGGAAAGTTCTCTCTAAGTACGATAGGGTTTTCCACTGGCCCTTGCCTACAACTATAGGCCTGCAATGAACCTCCAAAAAATGCCATTTAGGGGGTCAAAACTGCCCTGGAAGTTCAGGATCCGAAAAACTGCTAAAAATAGCAAATGCTGAATTAAACAAGGAAACCATTGAAATCGATTGGAGGTATAGGTGGAATAGGTGGGTGGAAACCAATATCCACCTGGATCAACTTCTTAGATGGCTCCTTTATTAAAGATGCATTCTCATCTTCTAGTCTTTCACAACTCTTTTGCTTATCCTTTAGTTGCTTTAGTAGGAATTCTTTAGTTATTTTTGCTTATTCTTAATGGACCTTTTGAATATTCATTCATTCACTAAAAAAACATTGAATTTATTTTTTAGCTTTCAACAATTTCTCCTTCAATATTCTATTATCTCTTTTGGCCTTCCTTATAATTTCATCTAGAGCACTAATAAACTCTCCTTTAAGGTCTACTTCACCCTCTTCTTCATTTGATTCAAGTTCCATTTGAATTCAACATTAGGTCTCTACTACCATAAGAAGGATATATTTAGGTTTCTCTTCACCAAAATATTTCTCATCCTCATCATCTGAGGAGAATTTGTCCTCATTATAATAAAAACTCTTCTTCTTGAAAATATTCTCCCTCTTGAATTTTTTAGATTTCCTCTTTTATTTATCATCATATTCATTTTTTTCCTTTTTATAGGGATCATTAGAATAATAATGACCTAATTTACCATAGTTAAAGCACTTAAAGGGAAACTTATCTTTGTATTTACCAAATCCCCTCTTCAGCTTGCTTACAAACTTTGCTTCTTGGTCAATTTTTCATATGGTCAAGGTTCCAAATGTGAGGAGGTATCTCGGTATCTAGGAATCTTGACTTGTAGTGACATAGCTACTACCTATGAACCCAAATTTAGAAATAAATGTCAAGTGCATGTTGCCTACACCCCTATACCACTAACTGATTGGATGGCCTGGTACAGACCCCACCTGCAATCGACCCCCTCCAAAACTGACACACGACAAAAACCTAGAAAATCCATTACACTTAAAAAATCTACTAAACCAGTCTCTGGTGCGAAACTTAATATCATAGAGATTTCCACGTCAATGGTTTCTAGGCCAATTATAACCTACCATGTGCTCCTCGTTACCAAGTCATCTATACCATGTCATCTTCCAAGTCAACACGCAAACATGTTTCACCTCCCACTTGTCTAATTACCACCCAAAAATGTCAAATATAGGTGTCACATGTTAGCACATCTAGCTACCATGTTGATTAGCTCTTACACCTAGCACCACCTCATATGCCACCTGTATTTCCATGTCAAATGGGGTCCACTTGCGAACTTGAATGAAAATCTAGAAATATGACTATTTGGTTAAGTGCTTCTTTGTTACACCCCCTGACACCTAGATGCCTCAATGCAGAGCAAAAATATAAATAAACCTAGTATCTAGTTATTTTAGCTGAACCATTGTTTGATGCATCTCAAATGAATCAAATTTTAGAACTTTGACCAGGTTGCAAGCTACCCTAATTTGCTTCACTTCAAACAATTTTAGGGAAAGTTCCATACACTATTGGGAATATCTTAGAACAAGATATTCAACTATACACCTTTCATTTTGATTTGGACTAGGGAACTCCCCCTAAACTTGACACCAATGACAACACATCCAATATAATAATTGGATTGTTACCTTGTTAGGGGCATAATATTTTCATGTGAATTCCACTTGAGGCAAATGACCAACCTTTGAAGAGATATCAATGCATAAAATGTAGTGAGGACCTCAAGAACATTTTTGAGACCCCAAAATTCCATTTTTGGTTTATTAGTATGGTTTTCAAGATCTAACCCAATATGCACCCTCTAGGTCCTAATTTCTATCTTCCATATCCCATAACACAAATAAAACAATATTATAACTATGTATATACATTTTGGATTAGTCCTCCCCATTTTAGGAGGATTTTAGTTTCTAAAAGAAATAGTTTTGCAAATGAGGAAATAGTTTCTCAGCATTCTAGTTGGAGTACTATTTAGTTATGGTTAATAGTTGTCCCATCAATCCCACCTACAAAAGTTGTTATTGAACTCTATTGGTCATTATAAAATTCATTTATAAAATCATATCTTTTTCTATTCATGCATGTGCTTACAATGCCAAATATGAAGGTAAGACTTAACCCTCTTCATCCTCATTGAAAATGGATGGCTCTCAATGTTTAGGGTTCTCTATAATTAATACCATGTAAATACACATAAAAGGAGGCAAATTGAGCTAGTAGACATTGTTATATACCTTCTCCAACAGTCGAGCCTGCTGAAGCATTCTTATCAGTCGAGTCACTAACGTACCTGGGCATGGTGGTAGTTAGTTATATATGAGCATGTGGTAGTTTAGGTTCAGTGTGCAAGGACCCGACAGGGGGCCAGACCAGCCGGAAAGAAAGGGAGATCGGAAACTTTGAAGTGATAGTGAAAGAAAGAGCTCCCGGTTAGAAGCTTGCTATCCATATTGTTTTTTCAAAAGGTCGATAACTCTAGGATTTATATTTTTCACTTGGACCCTATAAACTTTCCTTATTTAAGTGCACCCAAACTCTCTCTCCTACTTTGAATGTATTTTTCAACCATTCATTGATCATACCTATCCTTGTACTTTTCCTATTTTTGTCTTTCAAATTCTCCTAAATTTATATTTCTTTACCCTTCCCACCATAAACTCTTACAGCTAGTTTTCATGACATGATGTAATACTAGCATGGTTGCAAATAATGCTCGAAAATTCCACATATATTGGGAAGAACCCACAAATGATGTGACGTAGGCACAACTTCCTCTCATAATTAATCTTCAATTCACGTCCACCAATTATATGCCTAAAATACACTAAGGATTACATATCAAACTCACACTTCTTTGTATTTTGTCATAGTTGGTGTTTTATAAACATCTACAACATATGAGTCAAAGGTACAAAATTCTCCTCCCGTGTATAATTAAAGATAAAAATGCCATCTAAATATATTATGAAAATATGAATCTATGAATAGGTGCAACAAATTATTTATTAAACACATAAAAGTAAATGGGGAATTTATAAAACTAAAAGGAATTATTAACCATTCATAAATACCTTGTTTCAACTTTAATACAATATTTCAGGTGTATTTTTCTTTTATTTGGACTTGATGATATCCAGGTTTCAAATTCAACTCAACGAGTACCTTGCATGTTCTAGTTGATCCAAAAGTCTACGATTTGGTGTGAAGGGTATATTCTTGTGAGATTTAAAATTAATACACATTCTCCAAGCTTGTCCTGGTTTGTTACTAGAATAAATAAGAAACCATATATTAAGGTTCTTAATCTTATGACTCCTTGCTCAACCAATTCATGCAACTATTTCTTCACTGCACCCAACATTATATGGATTGTTGGTAAAACAATATGTTTAGTTAAGGAGAATTCGCTGGGGATTGCATTTATAATGTTGCTTTCCATCCAATTCCATATATATCTCCTATCTCCACTCCTTTCATTAAAACATCATTGATTGATATGATAGATCTAAAGGAAGCAAGGGTGTTTGTAGACATAAAGTTCCTATGGCTAGGGTTAAATGTTAGAACAAAGTGAAAAGAAAAATCATACTATAGACCTAGAATAGTAGAAATATATTTACCATTACAACTAAAATAATTTCTTGGAATACACATAATCAGATAAGATTCCTTTGAGGAGTCCTCTTAGTCCAAAAATTTGCTCCAACACCTTCCTTGAAGTATTGCACACGAGAGAAATAAGGTACAAGTAATAATAATATAAATGGTGAAACCCTAATTTCTATAATTACTTGGAACTAAACAAATAAATGCAAACAATTCAATATAATTGATTAAATCATGACAAAATTTACAACACTTATTGGGGAAAGAATGACATGAGTTCTCTATTTAATAATTTGAACATCAATACAATGGTAGATAAAACTTGGTTCTTTGTTGCTAGCACTACATGAAACCACCTTTTGGATCCCATTTACTCAGTCCACCAAATCTCTACTTCACCATATTGGATTATTAGTGCAAGGATATGAGAGCGAAGGAGTATCTTTCCAATGCAAGAAGATTAAGTGGATTATAAGGAAACACCTGTTTCTAATTAGGAGAGAAAACTTAAAAACTAAGGGAATTTGTAAACTTGTAGAGTGGAAATCAATTCACCAACATAAGGGTGCTTCCCATTCCTCCTCCACCATAGGTTTGAATAAATACTCCCCCAAGTCAGATAATTGGGAATGGGCTATAGGAAGATAACTCTTGATAAATCCTGTAAACTCTGTGCAAAAATCACTATTATGCACACATTTTTTGGGGGTGCAAAATGGAGATATACATGAGTTGCTAAAGGGAAACAAACATATGTACATGCTTTTCCTTTATTGAAATAGTGTATGTACAAATTATGTCTTTGGAGAAGTCATGTACATGAACTCAAAACTTGTTTTTTGAAGTGTTTGCGGAAGGATGAATGTCTGTAAAAATTAGAGAATGATGAATTCAAGCCATAACAAGAATTAATGGCAAATTATGGTATAATTGATGCTCCCTAACGTGTGAGGTTATAAGGGAATATGATGGCTGAAATAATTATATCAAATCTAGGATGATCCTATCAAGTGGGCCCAAGAAGAGTTTATCGTGCATTAGATCCGAATGACACTTGCAAAAAGAAAACCAAGTCAAGGGATAGCTTGCTTCTCAAGGTGAGAATACCCATGATTAGGTGTAAAAAGGAAACTGCCAAAAGGCGTACATTGTGAGTCCATGAAGTATATATGAAAAGAGTAATCATGGCAATGATAATGAATACACTGTGGATCCATGCATATATAGAATAGTAGCAAGCATGGACACAAAGAATGTACAAAGTCGATCCATGTCAAAGTAGATCATATCCAAGAGAACATACTTGGTGTATCTATGTATCAACATATAGGAGGAAAATTAAAGTGCACGAAGTGAACACACATTAATCCTCTTCAAGTATGAATGTCAAATATAGGAGTGGTATTTCCCAATACAATTAAGGAAACAACATGAAAGACTTGATGTTGTGATATGCCCAATATCTTCAAAATAATCCACTTAAGGTATGAGTCTACACCATGTGAATAAATGAGTTGAAGTCCAACATGGGATACACCATTTGGTTACCAAACATTGATGTTTGATGTATGCCATTAACAAATGCAAGACAAACCACGATGTTGATGATGGGTGTCAAGGTACCAAGTACATTCTAGTAGGTGTGAGTAAATGATATAATATCCAATACTTGAAGAATCATTCGATAAAGGGACATTGATTTATTCCCATTATCGATAGCAAGGGATCCTGCCACTAATGATTGTAAGTCCCAAGGTACTATAAAGACTCTAGATCCCATTTGTCGATAAAATAAGCCAAAGTTAATGGAAGAGATTTGCCGGAAGGAGGGAATTAAGGCACCACCATCATCCAAAATAAGTAAAATGAAGGCAAATGATTTGGAGGGACTTAGATGGATAAATTACAAGGATCACCATTGAATATGTCTCTTGCATGCACTAGATGGAAAGTTCACAAAGTATTCCCTTTGAATAATGATGAATAATAAAATTCACCGATAGAGGTGAGGAATTTCACTAATGATGAGAATGGAACTCAAGGTATTGCACAAATCCTAATGTCTAAAGGTATGTGTTGAAATTTAACACAAGGGAAACTGTTCATTCAACAACCAAATATAAATTTCATCAACTAAACATAAAGAACCTTATGTTGTGTTGTTCAACAACCCCCCCATTTATTGATTTAATAGTTAATATTCTATTAATAAATGGGGACCCTTTATAAAAAATCCTCCAAGAAAAACTTAGCACTTAAGCGCTTTCTTTTGAAAATTTTAGAAATAAATTAAGGTATCAAGTCAAGTCCCTTTAAAATAGCAATTCTTGCTTTATCGCATACCGCTGGACCAAGTGTGTCAAAGGTTAATTAACAACCAGGATCTGCGAATTGCGATGGAAGGGATCACCGTAATAAACTTAGGATATCATTGAAATTTCCATTTAAAGCTAAGACTTAAGGCATTTATTGTAAAATGAAGCGCCTATCGCAATCGCATATCGACTTTCACGAAAAGCACAACTCACAAAGCCTATTGGAATATGCGAACAACGATATTGTGGTATAGCAAGCTAATACTTATCGCATCACGACGCTTTACTCAAAGGCCAATATTTTGAATTACAAAAGTTTTCGAAGCGCGATAGAACCTGGACCCTGTTATCACTCCAATATTTCTCTAGAATTGTTAAGAAATAAATGATTAGAGGTAACCACAAACCAACTTTGGAGATTAAGATCTAGCCTTCCTAATTCTCAGAGAGGGCTCTCTCTTTATGTTTTAACTTTGTTTTAGTTATTTGATTTTAGTCTAGTTATGATTTTACAAGGGTTTTGATTTGGATTTGGTGGTGGGATCACTTACTTAGATGGATAGTGGGATGTATTTTTGTTATGAAACCAGCTCAAGAAAAGATAGAAAAGATAGATCAATGCCTTAGAATTCAGCCTCTTCGAGGGGGCAACCTCCTTTACATTACATAAATGAACAATTCTTGGATGATCCAAATGACAAAACCTCCTTTCTATATATAGGAGTCTAGGGAGTCACAATATAATCCAACCGACCTAACAATAATAATATAAAGCCACAAAAATAACAATAGAGGGATTCTATGGGGCACAGAAATAACAATATGGGGGTAATAGGGGCACAACAATATAAATAAGGGGTATAAATACAATAGTAATGGGGTAATCACTAGTATTATAGGGACCCAACATGCCCCTCTCCTTCAAAAAAGTGTTGTCCTCAACGCTTGAGTAGTTCTGGATACTTCTGCATCAAATTCTCATCCTCCCATGTGGAATCTTCAGCGGATAAGTTCTTCCACTTGATAAGATACTCTGAAATTGATCGATTTCGTAGCTGTCGAGTTCTTGTTTCTGTGACTGCTTCTGGTTCCAATATAATTTTTCCTTCCTCGTCAAGTTCTGGCAATATTGTTTGAATTGGGAGCTTGTCACCTATAACCTTCTTTAAACATGAAACATGGAAAACTGGGTGCAATCGAGAAGCTGCAGGAAGCTCCAATTTGTATGCCATAGTACCAATCTTTTGCAACACCTTGTACGGACCATAATACTTTGGTGATAATTTATTATCCTTCTTAGCTTGCTTTAGGGACATTTGCTTATATGGTTGTAGCCTTAGGAATACCCAATCACCTACATCAAAACTTCTTTCACTGCGATGTTGATCTGCCTGTTGTTTCATTCTATTTTGTGCCAATACGAGGTTATCCTTTAAGAGTTGGAGGACTTGTTGTTGATGTTCGATGTGATGTTCCACTGCCAGAACCTTTGAATTTTCTCTTAAATATGATGTGATGGATGGTGGTTGATACCCATAAAGTGCCATAAATGGGGTCATTTTTGTTGCTGTATGGAAGGAAGTGTTATACCACCATTCAGCCAGAGGCAACCATTTGATCCATTGTGTCTGCTTATCAGATACAAAGCAACGAAGATATCCTTCCAAACATTTGTTTACTATCTCAGTTTGCCCATCAGATTGAGGATGATAAGATGAGCTATGAGCTAATTGAGTACCAAGACAAGAAAATAATTCCGTCCAAAAATTTCCAGTGAAAATGGGATCTCTGTCACTTACAATAATCTTTGGGTTTCCATGTAGCTTTTGAACTGTTTCCATAAAAGCAATAGAAACTGTACTGTATTTAAATGGATGTGATAATGCACAAAAGTGTGCATACTTGGTAAGTCTGTCAACTACCACCATGATGACACTCTTTCCCTCAGACTTGGGTAAACCTGTGATAAAATCCATTGAAACCTCCTCCCAACGTTGGCTTGGAATGGATAAAGGTTGTAATAGACCCGGTGTCTTAATTGTTTCAACTTTATTTTGCTGGCAAACCAAACATTCCGCCACAAACTTTTGAATATCTGATTTAAGGCCATCCCAAAAAAATTCCTTCTTAACCCTGTGGTAAATTTTTAAAAATCCTGAGTGCCCTCCTAAGGGAGAAGTGTGCAATTCCATAAGAATCTTTTGTTTTAGCTGGGAATTCTTACAAAGGTATAAGCGATCTTTGTACCATAACGAATCATTTTGCCAGCTAAATGTATCAGAAGTACTGGAATCTTGTTGTAGCTTTCGAATAAGTGCCCACACTTCTTCGTCATTCTTCCATTCCTCCCTTGCTTCGTTTATCCAATTTGGTTGGATAATAGAAATGGCACACAACAATGCTTCCACATCCTCATCCTTTCTTGAGAGTGCATCTGCCACCACATTTTGCTTCCCTTTTTTGTAGATGATTTCAAAGTCATAACCCAACATCTTTGTGACCCACTTTTGTTTCTCTTCAGAGGATAATCTTTGTTCTAAAAAGTATTTAAGGCTATCATGATCCGTTTTTACCTTGAAGTGTCTTCCCATTAGGTAGGGTCGCCATTTCTTAAGTGCATGGAGTATTGCCAACATTTCCTTCTCATAAATAGCTTTGCTTAAAAACTTTCCCTTGATTGGACGACTTTCAAAAGCAATGGGTCTTTCATCTTGCATTAGAACAACACCAATTCCATTTCCTGAAGCATCACATTCCACAATAAAGGTTTTTGTGAAGTCCGGTGTAGCTAAGACTGGTGCTTGGCACATTGCCTCTTTAAGATGTTCAAAGGCCTTTGTTGCTTCCGGAGTCCATGAAAATGAATCTTTCTTCAATAATGTTGTTGGAGGTGCTGCTATTCTCCCATAATTCTTAACAAACTTGTGATAATACCCTGTCAACCCAAGAAATCCTCGCAGATGCTTTATGGATGTGGGGATTTTCCATTCCTTAATGGCTTTAATTTTGCTAGGGTCTACCTTAACTCCTTCATGAGATACAATATGACCCAAATATTCCACCTCCTGGACTCCAAAGGAACATTTGGATCTTTTTGCATATAATTGTTTCTCCTCCAATAGTTGTAGCACCCTGTCAACATGTTCAACATGATCCTTCCAAGACTTGCTGTAGATTAGTATATCATCAAAAAATACTAACACAAATTTTCTAAGGAATGGTTTGAAAATTGAATTCATCAAACCTTGAAATGTTGAAGGTGCATTGGTAAGGCCAAAAGGCATGACCAAAAATTCATAATGACCCTCATGAGTTCTAAATGCCGTTTTCGGAATGTCTTCAACCTTCATTCTGATTTGATGATATCCCGAACGAAGATCCAACTTGGTGAAGTAAATTGATCCATGCAATTCATCCAGTAATTCATCAATAACAGGAATGGGGAACTTATCTTTAATAGTGAGCTTGTTGAGCTCCCTATAATCCGGACACATGCGCCATGATCCATCCTTCTTGTGCACCAATACTACTGGAGCTGAGAAAGAACTTTGACTCGGTTGAATTATACCAGCCTCTAGCATTTCTGCAACCATACGTTTAATTTCACTTTTTTGGACATAGGGATATCTGTACGGCCTGATGTTTGGAGGAACACTTCCTGGAATCAGATGAATAGCATGATCATGATCACGCATAGGTGGGAGACCCTTGCGAGTCTCAAATACCTTGGAATGATTGTCCATGACTTTTTGGAGATCTGGAGAAATAGATGATTCCAATGTGGAAACATCTAGCGAGCATAATTGTGCAATTACACCTCTTTGCTCCTTTTTTAGAAGCTTTGTCATACCATGAGAGCCGATTATCTTTCCCGGTTTCCCTGCAATACCCCTTAATTCAACTTCCTTTCCTTCCGTAGAAAATTTGATGAAAAGTTCTTGAAAATTAAAAGCTATTGTACCCAAGGATTGTAGCCATTGGACTCCTAGTACAACATCCGCACCTCCCATTGGAATGTAAAGCATTGGGCTAGTCAATACATATTCTCCCATGGATAGCTTGATATTATGGCACTTTCCAGAGCAATTTATTGTTCCTCCATTTGCAATCATCACTTGACACTCTGGTGCTGGATATAGGAAGCAATTCAATTCTTTTTCTACCCTACAATGAATAAAATTGTGGGTGCTTCCTGAATCAATCAACACTATTACCTTTTTCTTCTTGATTTGTCCTTCTATCTTGATGTTTTGAGGAGTGGTAATTCCTGCCAATGCATTACAAGATATGGTCGGATTTATTTGTTCTTCATCTAGGCTTTGTTCCTGAAGTATATCTTCTTCTTTTGACCTTTCTTTCTCCTTTTCTTCTTCCTCTTCACAATCTATGTAGAATAATTTCTTCTCAGCACACTTATGACCTTTTGTGTATTTCCTATCACAACTGTAACAAAGCCCTTTTGCTCTTTTTTCTTCCAATTGTTGTGGTGTCAACCTTATAGGTTGTGGAAGACTAGGGGCAACAACACTTCCGTCTTTATAGTTGTGAGTGGTATGCTTCCTGGTTGCCAAAATTTTGCTTTCCATTTTTCTTGCTAACCTGAATGCCTTCTCTAATGAATCAGGTTCCCAAAGGCGAACATCATGTTGGATATTATCCTTTAAAGACCCTATGAACACATCAATCCTATGCTCCTCTGGAATATCTTTTACCCTTATGTTCAATTTTTGGAACTCCTCAATGTGCTCCATTACTGAACCCTTTTGTTTGAGACTTATCAATTGGCTAAAAAAAGTGTTGCTTTTTGTATCTTCATAATGTGCTATCAATTCTTCCGTAAAAATTGCCCAAGTGATAAATTGTTTACGAGAGCAAAGCCATTGATAGCATACAAACTGATTTGGTTCCAAATATACAGTTTCCATACGTACCTTTTATGCGTTTTGCACATTATTGAGATCGAAGAATTGCTCCATCTGTAATATCCATGTGGCGGGATCCTTGCCATCAAACTTCCTCATATCGATTTTTGGAATATGGTGATTCTTCGATCCAACATTAGCGTCTATGGAATCATGATTAACATTTCTTTTGTTCTCATCATGAGTTTCCTTTACTACCTTTTCACCATTAGTGACCCCTTCTTGTAGCAACTTCTTCAATTCTTCCATGTCTGTCTTCATATCTATCTTCAAATCTGCCATGTCTCTCTTCAAATCTGTCTTCGAATCATCAATCTTAGCTTCCATGCCCTTTATCTTAGATTCCATGCCATTTATCTTAGATTCCATGCCATTTATCTTAGATTCCACGCCACTTATCTTAGCTTTTGTTAGCTTTTGTGAGCGTGACATTTGTTGCACTTGTTCTTGTAATTTTGATAGATCATGTAGCATTTCTTCCTCTTCTTCAAGGGTCATGCTAGGGCTTTCAGGTTCCTTACTAGGTGTTTGAATTTTCTTTCCTCGGGGCATCAGTTACCGATAATAATGCTTTACTCTGCCCTTTGAATTCCGTTAAACCAAGCTTACACAAAAATTAAAAAAAAAAACTACACACCTTTTTTCACTTTATAGAAGCCTGATATTGAATCTGATGTATTTCTGTAATTTCGAATCATCCAATTCTGAAATTGCTACCTGTAGTAGCCTTCTACGTCCTCTTTCCAATGCCACAAGTCTGAGCCAAATTGGATTCTCCAAGGAAGAGTTATGTGAAATCTCCCACAATGACTTGTTTTTAGACTGGTTCGGTAGAGCGAACTTGTGCGACGTGCCACGAGTCACTGTTTCAACCTTTGAATCTGAAACACACACACAAAAGAAACTACAGTCTGTCCTCTTTCTGTACCTTCTTACAAAATTTCAATCAGATCCCCAGAGAGAAAGTTATGACGATTTTCCCCAGGTCACCTGTTTTGAATGTAATTCAGGAGTCTGCAAAAAGGCCAACTTCCTCAGATCATATCTCCGCAAATATCCCGCGAAAAGCTTTGAAATTCGGACCCAAGGTTCAACACGATTTCTTCTCAAATGGATTTTTTTTGCGACTTCTGAAACGTCACAAAAAAAAAGTTATAGCGAAAATGCCACGATGACCTGTTTGGAGCAGCGAAACCCTAGAATCCAAAGCTCTGATACCAAATGTTATGAAACCAGCTCAAGAAAAGATAGAAAAGATAGATCAACGCCTTAGAATTCAGCCTCTTCGAGGGGGAAACCTCCTTTACATTACATAAATGAACAATTCTTGGATGATCCAAATGACAAAACCTCCTTTCTATATATAGGAGTCTAGGGAGTCACAATATAATCCAGCCGACCTAACAATAATAATATAAAGCCACAAAAATAACAATAGAGGGATTCTATGGGGCACAGAAATAACCATATGGGGGTAATAGGGGCACAACAATATAAATAAGGGGTATAACTACAATAGTAATGGGGTAATCACTAGTATTATAGGGACCCAACAATTTTACCATTGGGCTATGGGGTCAAATGTCAAGACAAACAAGACTAGATCAAGTTCTAAAAATAGTGTCTACAGGGCAAGGTAGCTGAGTTATTTCAGATCTTAAGGCTGGATGGTGAAGTTGGTTTCAATCAGATCCAAAGAGCAATTAAGGGTTCCTTAGGCCGGATTATGAAATAAGTGAAAGAGGTCAACCGGGATGGGAGAGAAATTAAGGATTCTCAGTTCCGGATATTAGAAGAAAACATAGAAATGATCAACTGTTCAAAACCGAGTGTACTTCAACAAATTCTGAGATAAATTTCTAGTTAATTCATTCACTTTACATAACATGTAAGTTTGTGTAATACATAAGAAGACAACAAATTTGACAAAGAATATACTTCAATGTAATAGCTCAACACATCAATCCTGTAATGCAATCTTTTTATTACTCAGTCCAATCTGCTGACTTGAAAAATTGGTAGAATAACCCTCAGGTTTCTGATCAATACAACTCTACAAAATGTCTAGCAATCCACACTTTAATACTTCAAAAGCAGAAGTATTTATACAAAATTTACAAACTGTTTACAATAAATGCTGTCTCTAATAGACATGACATTTTTAGACTATATATGAACTAAAAATCTCTAACTGTTGCAGATTAATAGTTCTGGTGGAATGTGATGTGAAGATGTTGTTGCTGTGGAAGTGGGAGCAGGTAGGATGTGGACCCAAATTTGTGGCTGTGCTGGAAGATGAACTAGTAGATGCAGACGTATATCTCTTTTTCTTAGTAATTCACTCAACTGCTTGGTGATCCTCTGACTTGATAATCTGAGAGTTCCCTCATTGATGGCTGATCCTGTGACTACTCTGTTGTTTTATCATCCATTAGTGTAACAAAATATTTTGGAAAATATATAATAATATATATATTTGAATAATATTTCCAAAATATTTTTAATGAAATTTCTACAAAACCACGTGTTGTTTCCAATCTGTGGTTTTGTTTTCTCTTTCCATGAATTCACAAAACCATGTGTAGTTTTGTTCCTATTAATCCTTCCTCTGTAAATTTATTTTATCTGTATGTAAATTCCTTTTACCCTTGTAGAATACCTAGATGGTTTTGCAAAACCATGTTCATTTTATCTGTATGTAAATTCCTTTTACCCTTGTAGATTACCTAGATGGTTTTGCAAAACCATGTGTTGATTTGTATGGTTGGAAGAGTATTCTCACTTACTCTTTTACTTTTACCTGCAACATGTTTTTACACCTGTAAATTGATTTCACCATGCCTCTAAATTGATTTCTCCATGTCTGTAAATTGATTTCACCTTGCCTGTAGATTGATTTCACCTTAATCTTTTATCATGAAATGCATTTACATGAATGTTATCTTTGCTCTCCTGTTCATTAATTTCATGTGAAATTTTCCCTTTTATTTTCTCTCATAAATTCATGGCATCCGTGAATTTTATTTCATGTGTCGCTGTAAAACCATTTTACCTTTGAATCTCATTTCACAACCTTAGTCTTGTAGCTATATAATTTTACCTCAAGCATGGTTTCACCGGTAGCTCTGAAATATTACTGCATTCTCATATCTCTGTATTTCACTTAAACTTAATCCACCCTATATTCTCGTAACATTTATAAGATTTAAAACCAAAACAGTTAATGTTTTATCGCACTGCTTTTGAGTGGTAGGTGGTATTTTTCAGAGGATGCAATATAACATGGGGCTTCCACCTAGGAAAAAGATGGGCTGGGAAAACCACTAATCTCACGTGCTTTTTGAGTGTTAAGTGTTGGATGAGATACAGAATTTTAACCATTCATTTGCTTTTACAAATTTCAAGACAAATAAAAATGAAGGGGGTTTAATTCTCAGTGCAGGGTGGTCCATTGGTTGACTTTGCAGGGGGAAGAGGTAGTATAGGCTTGTAGGGAGAGATTAATATAAAGTCCAAAAATTTATATTAATAGGATTTTGTGAAGTAAGGGGTAAAAATGTGGATTCTACATATATATTTTTATTTTTTACTTTATGAG
The DNA here is from genome assembly GCA_031772625.1 of Pinus tabuliformis. Lineage (NCBI taxonomy): Eukaryota > Viridiplantae > Streptophyta > Pinopsida > Pinales > Pinaceae > Pinus > Pinus tabuliformis. Next base: position 215,966,046 of record CM062809.1, on the reverse strand, counting down.
ATTTATCTCTGTTTTAACCATTACTGCCTCTGTGTAAATAATTTCTTCTTGGTTTATGATAATTGTCTTTTCCTTCTGAATAAAGCCTTTGAATACATTTTCTTGCGAATCTTTGAGTAAACAAGTTTTGGAACTAGTATCAAAACTATTTGTTCAAGCTCCCGTTCTGCTAATCACCTGCAAAATAAAACAATCATTAATAAAGCATAGGTCTGCGGGGAAGGCAATCAATGGCTTTATTGAATTGAGATGTCTCAATTCTATTTAGAAAAGGCTTTTCATTTATTCATTTTAAACAGAGGTAAGGGAATGGCAGAATTTCATATTGTAAAAACTTTGTGATTTTTCACATTGTGCAGGTGCGGTTAGATGGTTTACCACACAACAATGGATGATAGGGCTTCTGAGGATACATAGTGAAGCAGTCGGAGGAGGCTTTCGGGTAGGAGGAGATAGTTGGAGGTCGGTCTTTTGAGGGGGCTTTTTTGGTTTTTAACCAACAATGGTTAAATTTGGGCGGGATTAATAAATGAACAATGGGTGGTTTCATTTTATGCGGGGAGGTGGTTTTATGAAATATCGCACTGATTTTGGATGGCGGGCGGTATTTTTCGCGAGCATGCGATATAACCTGGTGTCGCCACGTGGCCAAACAGCGCTCGGCCAAAACCGCGAATCTCGCATACTCTCACGCTGTTAACTGTCAGACGATGAATCCACGCGATATAGTTGTGCATCGTTGGATTTGGGGGTGCGAGATTGGAGGGATATCGTGCAATGGAATTGCACAGACAGAGTTGGGAAAGTGGTTGGTGGGGCCCGGGGTTTAATTACAAAGAATTGTAATTAATTAACAAAATAATGATGGGATTTAAATATAAGCAGCAAGTTTAATAAAAGTGGGACCATGGGTTATATGGCGGGGTTAATTTAACTGCACCAAGGCTTGGTGGGTTAAAAAAGGGTGTCAGGAAATTATAACTTGGGGGATTTATAAAGTGGGACTTTAGGAAAAACTTAGGATAAAGGGTTTTTTTGTGGGTTTTTAAGGGGAAAAGGGAAATTAATATGGGGGGAAAGTATTATTTGTGATGGAAATGTGTTTCATACTAGGGAAAGGGGTTTTGGGAAGGGGGAATGATTTTTTGAAGAGTAAGGTGTAGGGAAATGTGTGAAACAAAGGGATAAAAGGTTAAAATGAAGGGAAAGGGTTTTTATGAGCAATGAAGGGATAATGAGGGGAATTTAGCAAATAAGTATGTGGGGGTCTAGTGAAATGAGGGGAAATTAGTAAATAAGATTTAGTGAATATGCTTTCTCTTTCACAATTCCTTCTGCACATGAAACATAAGATTATGGATGATGAATGTGCTTTTTGACTTAGCAACCTTGTGCACTTGCAAAACTTCTTCTACCTACCCTTTATTTACCCTAGCAGTTTTTCTTCATTCATTGGGTACATTTGAACTTGATGACCCTTTATTGCTTTTCTTTTGATAAGAAGACTATCTAATTCTAACCTTATAACTTCCAATGGCTTAGATTAAAATGATGAGCTCATTATTATTCTCTGCCTGACTAATGATCTGCCAAGATTAAACAGTTTGGCTAGATCTTTATTCTTTATCTATCAACATGAAATTTAAAGCATGAATGAGTCAAGATTAAACTATTTTACCATCATGGATTGTGGCATTTTTGACAAGTTGCACACAATCTTATTTTGCAAAGTAAAGTAAAAGGTAGTGGCATTTGAATTTGCACACTTTCATGATCTATTTTTATCTCTTTTTTGGGGGTTCATATTTAATATTCTTTTTTGATCTTTGTTTCTTTTTGTGCTTTGATTATTTTTTTTAGGATATACCCTCTTTTCATTTTTTTTAATATGGGAAAACATTTACAGAAAGCAAAGGTATGTACAATATTACAAGATATACATGGTCAATTCAAAATTATGAACCCTATTATTATAGGAACCTAATAGACCTGATAAAAATAAATGTTATAAACTATAAGTTAAGTCTGATGCTTAGTAAAAAGGAACTTTACGCAATAATTATTCATTTAGGCAGAGTGCACTCTAAACAATGAAAGGTATATCGCTCACCTCGCATCTCGCAAAATTCTAAACAACTCCAAAAAACACACAACCGAAAACGCGATATTGAGATTTGCGATATTGCGATAATCTTATAGCAATCGCATAATTGACATTTCACACTTTAAATTTTCCACCTTAAAGTTTTTCCTTCACATTTGTGATGCGATAGTTTAAATGAGTAATAAAGGCCATGATAAAAGATCTTAGTGTGTATGCAATAAGTTTAATGGAATTTATGTGATGAACGGCTCAACGTGATTTGATATCTTTTTGTATGCATTTTGAATGAAAGCTCCTTTCTTGTCACCTTTCGAGGTTAACTGTATCATTTAATTCTCACTGTCATTTTCGCTTTGTGTTTATTCGATAAATTCCATTGCTCCATTTTAGGAAAACTCTACAGAAAACATCATTGGAAAGAATGGAAAAGAAAGGAAAGGCGACTACATCTAAGAAATCAGACATGATACCACTTTTCTTCAATACCACATGTAGCAAAGACGGAGGAACCACGACATGGGAAGCCATGTATAACCTGTTAGAAGAAGAGAAGCCCAGGCCACTAGTAACAAAGGCCACGACTGATGCTCAGGAATCATCTGATGCCTCCTATTTTGAAACAACGTGTTCATTCTTGCACTGAATAGCTGTGAGACCAAAGATAATACCATACACGGATATGGTAAAATGGGTAATTGATGAGGTAGATGTCTCAGACAGAACTTTCAGGAATAAAACGCAACAGGTCATGGGGTCTTTCTCACCAGACAATTTACGGCTAATGTACCAGCTACCAGAGCCTCAAAAGCTCTATAACAAAGAATTCCTTGAGCATTTCGCCAAAGAGAACGAAGACCCATTGGACGTTACATAGACCTAGAGGTCAAGTGGAGGCAAAATCAAATGGGATAAAACTGGTATGTACTCAATAGCATCCATCTCTTCCCCTCATAGTTTTGCAACAACAATGATGTGTACATTATTCGGTAGACCCGATAGCACCAAATTTTCTATGGAGTGGCTCCCGTTAATTGATGCATCAGTGAATGCAATGATTATCAACTGGAGTAAGATTTTATCAAACAATCTAGCAAAGTCCATTATGGAATATAGAAAGAAAAGAAGTGTTTCTTCAACGATTTTCCCCCCTTTCTTTATGAGTGCTTTTCTTATGGACGCAATTTGTTTTTGTTCTCAGTTTCTGAATATGGTATGGAAGTGGACTATACAAAACTCACTCCCCATCCATATATACCATAAAATTTTGTGGGAATCTCAATTTCATACCCCTTTTTACAAAATCTGTCAGGGTGTTATGTTGCCTATTCATAAAACTGTTTTTGATAGAACAACCCTAGGTTTTTTGAAGAGGCCAAAGTAGATATCTTGCCAATGGCCAGATGGTTCGGGGAAGAGACATTCACCTACATTAGAGTTTTTGGGAGCATTTCTTCTCCGCATGTCCTCCCATATTATGTCCCAAACAAGCTATTAGCCAGAGAAATAGCTTACCAGGCAACAGGGGAGGGCGGTTTAACCAAAGGATTGAAAGAACAAAAGAAAGCCATTTGACCAACCTTTCCATTACAATGTGGTGCTTTTGCACTACACAACTATGGACATGCAGTAAAAGAAGCAGATATTATTATGTCTGTGAAATTAGCCATAGTTCTAGGGAGACAATATGACCCGAATCATGTTGCTAAAGAATTTACCACTATGGTGAAAGTCAAACAGTTCACCCATGAAGAGGATGCCTTTGATGACCTCTTCCAACAAGCATAAACATTTTCACAAGTCCTACATTTGGCATCATTACTGTTAAGCCCGGAAGATATTAATGTTTTTCATGTGTATAGGAATAAGAGACTATTAAAGGTCCCATTGGACCTATTACAAATTGAACCAATAAGAGAACCAACTCCTAACGTAAGCTTGGAGGGAAGTTCCAAAGAAACTTCTAAAGAAGAAACCCAAGAGAAGTTGACTCATGAGTCAGAACACTCAGAACGACAATCTCAAAATGGAGGAGGAAACACAAATAAAGAGTCTGAGAAAGATACAAGAAGAAGTACAGAGGAAACGATCGAACATGAATTGGAAAAGAAGCAGGTAGAGGTTGCTTCTACTTCAACTCAATCAGGTAAGGCTCTAGTCATTGATCTGGAATAGGAATGAGAGAAATTCAATAAGAATCTCCATACAGACAAAAATCTTGAGCAAACATATGAACTTCAAACCCTCAAGCAAACCCAACATAAAGCAAATCCAGAAACAATAGAGGAAGGAGCTATAGGTACTCAGGATATTGAGATTATTCCAGCTATTCCTACTTCCGAAATTGTTTTGGGAAGTGAAGGGATACCTCCATTAGATATATTCTATAGTCCTACTCATAAGGCTGTAGTTAAAATACAAAGGAAGAAAAGGAAACTGGAAACCACGACTATTACAACTCTAGAAAATGAACCAATGGATGTTGTGTGGAAGGACACACCTATCGACCCATCAGAGAATCTCACAAAGCTGTCAGAGTTCACAGGAGATTATGCCACAACAACCATCGATAAGGCAACAGAAGTCCAGATGCTGCTAAAGGAAAAGGAACATAAAATTCTGTTGCTTGAACAACAATTAGCACAAGAAAAAACTAATCAGCAAGCAGAACAACAGGTAGCCCAACTTCAAAGAGAATTCGAGTAGATGAGATTACAGCACCAAGCCAGATTATCGAAAAAGGATTCACAAATTCATCAAATGTAAGCCATGGTGGATAAAATTAAAGATAATCCACAAATTGACAAATTAATCAAAGATGCGGTTAACCTCAATTCCCTATTAATGCAGCAAGAAGAATATTTTGACAGAAAATATCACAGATAAATCCTCACTGCGAGACCAACGATAAATTGAGAAACCAAGTAATTGATATGAGGTTTGAATACGAAGAGATCCATAAAAAGGTTTCTGAATTTATCACTTGGAAATAATCTGAAGAGGGAAGAAACACTGACCTACCGAAAGTGGAATAGTCCCACAAAGATATTCTATTTACAGATTGGGATTCTCGGTTGAAAAAAGAAAAAAGGGCGACATCGATAGTAGCATGAGCAGTAAGCAGCATAATAGAAGCCATAAATGAAAACCTCCATGGTGCCAACCTTTTCAAAGAGTGCGTACCATGGTTTCTACCAAATGTCAAACAACTAGAGAAGCAGTGGAAACAAACAGTGCAGGAAAAGGAAGAGGAAATTAAACAACTAACCAGGTTGAATTGGGAGACATACTAGCTGTTTCTAGTAAAACCACATAGCTAGTGGATGACTCTGCGGTGTTTAACAACCTCTACACAAAATATGGTTCCAACATTATTAGATGCCATATTTTCTTGGCAGTTAAAATTCACAATTAGTCAGTTGCCTCAACTCAAGCCAATGATCGATATTTGCAACCTCAGAGATCAAGTTAGTAGATTAACTTAGTTCAAGTTCAAAGGAGCTAGTCATTAGTTTAGTTCTATTTTTAGTTTTATTTTTTCCCACTCCGAGGAAGGTTGTTTGAAACCTCCTTAGCTATTTTTGTAATAATCTATTTTGAGGCATGTATTTTAGTATTTAAACCCCTCTCATGCATTTAGAGAGGGGTCCATAATTTTATCAAAAACACTTTTCAAGACATTACACTTCTGTATTTTTGAGAAGGTTTTGATGAAATGAATGGAACATGATCTATTTTTCTTTGAATATCTAGCATGCTCTACTGAAATTGCACTTCTGTACTCTTAGAGTGTATTGGATTGAATGAAATTGGGTCAATATTGTTGAAGCGCATGAGCAAGACCTATCTTATATGGTACTTTTATCGTATGATTGTGTTTTTTTTTTTATGTATTAAACAAAACTCTTTCTATTGATTGCTTTATATATGAAAGTATGAATTATAGTTCTACATTATTGCACTTATGTATGATTTTTTAGCTGTGATTCTGTTTTGAATACATAAATGATTTTTATATGTGATATATTTCTCTCAATTGTTTTGTCTAACTATTTATCCAAAACAATTATCATTAAACGATTTCATTTCTTTTGGCAGTTGAAAGATCTTTATTACCAGTTGCTGTAGGACATCATTGTAGATCACATATCTTATTTTATTCCCAGGTATATTTATGGTTAGATAATGCTAGATTAAGATATATGCATGTGTTTAATTTTTAGATTAGATTATACTTAGTTGAATCATTTCTTGTTACATCTTATATCATCCCATCAAAATTATCAAATCAATCCTCTCTGGGAAACTGGTCCCTTTATCCCCAGACGGAGCCACTATACCAAATGGAAAAGGAGGCTTTCAAGGTCCGGACTAGGGGGTTACCCCCCATGTTGTGGTAGTGAATTTCAAGGCTTCAACATATTGGTGCTAGAAGGAGGCCCTGACTATGAATGGCAAGAAAATATAAATCAGAAATCCATTCTAAGAGTAAAACTCCCTCACCATCACCTCTGACTTCTCGATCACATTCCAAATCCCCAATTCTAGATGTGAAGTTGTGAATAAAACCTTAGAATCCACTAGTGTTCATCTAAAGAAATCAGATCAATATTCTTCTACAGAAACTCCTAAAGTTCAATCTTTAATCCATAAATTGCAAGGGATTTCCCTATCTCAAGGAGAATCTGAATTATCCCAAGCCAATGTTTCTTCTCAGTTTCCTTCCTCTCAAAGGTTAACTAGATCACAGAGTGAAAAATTTGGGATTCCCCCATTTGAATTTCCTCTACCTAACCCTCGAAGGAAAACTAAGAAAACACAATCTGAAACTCATAGTGAGATTCTCTCATCATCACCTGAAACACCCTCATTCATTCCATCATCTTCCTCACAAGATCAATCATCCACCTCACAACTCCAGATCGTGATTTACACTGGTACTGGAGCACAATCCTCCTCTACCCAATCACCTTCAACTACTAGAACATCTTCCTCTACATAGATACCCACAATGGCTCAAATACCATGGACAAATCCAGGAGCCATTCAAATGGCGGGACCATTACATCCACTACCTGCGCATCTAGAAAAATGGTTGCCAAAATTCAACCCTGATGATGGTCTCCCTACTGAAGAACACATAAATAACTTCATGTTGTCCATAAATCTGAATGCAGTGGTAGAAGAAGATGCAGTTGTAATATTATTCCCTTATACTTTACAAGGATCTGCAAGATCATGGTATTTTTCATTACCATCTGGTTCCATTAATAGTTGGGATGCCTTTCAAGAGCAGTTCCTAACCAAGTTTGGAGATGACCGATCAACAACTACTCTTCTCAATGATCTCTCCAACTTGAAAGCTGAACCTAGAGAACCAATTAAGGACTTCAATTCATGTTTTAATAAGTTATTGAACAAAATCCCAATGGCATCCAAACCCAGTGATGAAGTTCAAAATGAATGGTACATTTCTGCTCTTCCCTCAAATGCAACTATTTTTGTCGATAGGGCTGCCAAACCAACCTTGGTAGAAAACATGAAAGAAGCCATAGCTGTAGAAAAACGCATTTTAGCTGTCGATAAGAAGAATGAATTAGAAGAAAGAAAATCGAAGAAGGTCAATTTATGGGACGAATCCAAGAAAAAATCACTTTAAGACCCTTTTGATATTGAAGGTATACAAAAGGTCCTTAAAACCATGGTTAATGAAATGGTCGACATTAAAAAGCAGGTAGCTGAGACTTCTTCAAGGAAAGCTTATAGACCTTACAAAATAAATCCTTCCTTTGATCCTAAACCTCCAAATACAATATCAAATGCTGAATCAGATGTGGAGGAAGAGGAAGTCTCAACTGCTGAAGAACAAACTGATGACGAAGAGGAAGTTGAATTACAAGGAATGCGGGATTTCATTCTTCCTATGTCAATCACAAGAAGCATTACCTATCGCAACCAGGAGAAGGAGCACTGTTGAGTTGCCACAAACAAATAAAAAATAGAAATCATCAACTCCAGCTCTCAAAGACAAAGCAATAGGTAAGAAAGCTTCTCCCAAATCCACTCAAATGACTCCTCCTGAATCAAATTCTTCACCTTCAGTCAAAACCCTACTAGTATATGATGAAATGGAATACAACATTGTCGAAGATACAAAAAAGACTAGAGATAATATTACATTCCATGAACTTAGCAAGTTAAAACATCAACAAAAGCTATTTCTCCAAGAACTAAAAGCAGTCCCCACTTCTCCTCTTCCTGCTGCTGTAATCTCTTAGGCTGCTCAAGAAATGGGTAGGCCTCCGAGTACCTCATCAGACAAAATAAGTTCAACCGATATTGCTTTAATAGGTGGTAGATCTAAATCCCATACGCCTCCATTTCTTTTGACTTTTGAAGTCTTAAATAAGAATTTGCATAATTGTTTAGTAGATTCTGGAGCTTCATCCAACATTCTACCAAAAAATGTTTGTGCAAAATTAAATGTGGAACCCCAAAAAGCTGCTGTTCAATTGTGCAGCTAGATTGATCTCAAGTCAAAGTTATAGGAGAAATCAATTAGGTCACCATTAGACTCTCATCAAACTCGAAAGGGTGTCAAGTAATTGACGTTTGACCGATATCCCTAAATTCTACGGTTTGATCCTTAATAGAGACTGGTCTGAAAATCTTCATGGCTATTTCGCAGCAGACTGGTCCCATATGTGGTTTCCTTATAACAGTATGCCAGACCAAATAAGGGCCAACTATGAGAAACATCAAAAGTATATCATCACAAAACTAGAGGGAGAAAATGAGCCGTCGCATACATAACAATATCGTTGGAAATTATTTAGTTGAATCATTTCTGGGCAATTTTAATGCTCATACCTCGCCCTTTTTGGAAAATTCTGTTACATCACAAGTCGAAAACTATTCTCAAACAAATTCTTCTAAGTGTATCAATTTTGTCGATAAACCTGTAGTCGAGTTTTTATTTTGGAAATTATTTTTGACGGATCTAAATCTAACGATGGAGCTGGAGTAGGTTGCATATTAGTTATCCCCGAAGGGGAAAAAAATATGTTAACACATAGACTTGAATTTGAATGCACAAATAATGCTGCCGAATATGAAGCATTGGTTCAAGGGTTGTATAAATCCATTGGCCTTGAAAACAAATATCTTCAAGTGTTTGGAGATTTGGAAATTATATTTAAATAGGTGAGGAATACTATACATTGTCTCTCTGGACATTTGAAACATTATCAATCACTAGTCCACGGTCTCACCTCACATTTCACAACATTCAACATTTCCCTGATTCCAAGGCTTCAAAATGCAAGTGCTGATCTTTTGGCTAATGTTGCATCGAAGCTTATTCCACCAGGATATTATATTCCTGATCGCTTTTCTACAGAATTAATTTTTAGGCCTTCTATTCTCGACAACATCACCAATTGGCGAGTTTTTAATAATGATCCAGATATCATAAATTTTCTAACATCTGATGGCTCTAATGATGACTAGATAATAGATGAAGATCAAAATGATAGCTAGATTATGCAGGAAACAATAGCAAATTCCATACCTAAATCTGTGGTTAAGCTGGAAGATTTATATGATCTTAAGGACAGTTTCAAGAAACCTACTAACTCAAAGCTTCAAAGTTAAACTTTGAAGTTTGAATTAGTTAATCTTGGAGCTGATCTTAAGCCTCAAAATATTAATCTGGGACTTGGTCTTACACCTGATGAAAGAATAGCCTTTATTCATTTGTTAAAGAAATATGAAAATGTTTTTTCTTGGAATTATGAAGATCTTAAGACATATGGTACTTCCACCATTCAACATACCATTCCTATGATGTCCAATGAAAAGCTTGTACAATAGAAATTAAGAAATATTTACCTGAATTTAGAAAATCAGATCAAATTTGGACTGAATAAGCTTCTCAAAGCCAAAATACTTTTTCTTGTCAGGCATTCAAGGTGGGTTTATAACCTTGTTCTAGTCAAGAAAAATAATGGTGATATTCAAATATGTATAGACTTTCACAATCTCAACAAAGCTTGTTAGAAGGACAATTTTCCATTGCCTCTTATCGAACATATACTGCAATCAGTTGCAAACTTAGAGCTAATGTATTTTTTGGATGGATTTTTAGGTTATAATCAGATTATCGTACATCCAGATGATCAGATAAAGACCATATTTCGAACCAAATGGGAAACATATGCTTACCAAACGATGCCATTTTGGATTAATCAATGCTGGTGCAACATTTTAGAGAGCCATGGATATAGATTTCAAAGATTTGGTGAATAAATCAGTGGTAATTTATTTAGATGACATAATTGTGTATTCAAAAAAGCACAGTAATCATTTAAAGGATTTAAAACAAATATTTGAACGTTGTCAGAGATATGGAATTTCTTTAAATCCCAAGAAATATTTCTTTGCTTTGAGTGAAGGAAAACTTCTTGGATTTATTGTATCTAAAGATGGCATTCACATTGATCCTGATAGGATAAAAGAAATTTCTGAAATCTCTTTGCCTCATAATAAAAAATCCATGCAATCTTTCCTAGGTCAGATAAATTTTGTCAAGAGATTTATCCCTGAATTTTCACAAATTTTTTTACCCCTCCAATCTATGATTAAGAAAAAAACCATTCTTAAATGGGGACATATTGAGCATGAAGCTTTTAATCTCATCAAACAAGCAATCATAAATGCTCCCTCTTTAGCAACTCCGATTTTTTCTAATCATTTTATTTTATATACCTTTGCTTCCGAGACATCATATGCAGTTATATTGACACAAGTCAATGATGAGAAAGCCGAAGCACCAATTTCTTTCTTTAGTTCCAATTTGCAGGGGGCTGAATTAAATTATTTAGATGTTGAAAAACAAGCTTTTTCTATTTTCAAATCAATAAAACATTTTAGACCCTTTCTTCTCAAAACTCACACTAAGGTAGTAGTTCCATTCTCACCAGTGAGAATTTACTAATGCAAAGAGAAGTAAGTGAGAAAAGAGAAAATTGGGTAATAACACTGCAAGAATATGACATTGAGATTAGACCAGCTAAAATTGTTAGAGGTCAAGGTTTTTGCATAATGCTAGTAGGAGCATCCAACTTACCAGCACTACAAGATTCAGGTGATGATATACAAATATGTGAGGTAAGCCTCAACGATACTGAATCTAAATATGTTGATATCATCTTTTATTTGAAAAATGGATATTCCCCTATGCAACTCAGTTACAAAAGAAAAAGGGATTTGAGGATAAAGGCTAAGCAATATGAAATCATCAATGATGTTTTGTTTAGGAAGAATTATGATTCTGTTTTACTTAGATACCTTGAAAAATCTGAGGCAGAAAGGGTTTTGCAGGAACTCCATGATGGACCAGCTGGTAGACATTTTGGAGGAGACACAACAACACACAAGATCCTACATGTTGGCTATTATTGGCCAACCTTATTCAAAGATGCATATGAATATGTAAGGAAATGTAGAATTTGTCAAACAACTGTTGGAAGATAGAGAAGACCCACATTACCATTACAACCAGTCAACATTGAACAACCATTTGAGCAATGGGATTGGACATAATAGGTGAGATCGTTCCTCACTCTTCAAAGATGCATAGATATCCTTACAACAACTAATTATTTCACTCAATGGGTGGAAGAAATTCCACTTAAGGTAGCCAATTATGAAAACATCATTGAATTTATTGATCAATGTATTATTACCAGATTTGGCCTACCAACTGCCCTCATGTTTGACAATGCATCTTATTTCACAGGAAATGCTATGACAAAATTTTCTCTTAAAAGAGGTTTCAAACTTAAATATTCTGCTAACTATTATCCTCAAGGAAATGGTTTGGCTGAATCTACAAATAAAAACCTCATAAGGATCATCAAACGAACTGTTGATCAAAGTCAGAAAAACTAGCATAAATCTTTAACATTTTCTCTATGGGTAGATTGAATAACATAGAAGGCCTCAATAGGCACTTCTCCTTTTAATTTGGTCTATGGGAAAGAGGTTGTTCTTCCTACAAATGTAGCTATTCCCTCTTTAGCCCTGGTTCAATTTATTGAAGAAACTCCTTCCTCTTCTATGCAATTAAGGTAATCACAAATCCTCAAACTCGAAGAAGAAAGAGACAAAGCCAAGATCATACATGCACATCATCAACAATTGGTCAAGTCTTCATTTGATGCAAATTCTGTAAGTCCTAAATCCTTTCAACTCGAAGACCTTGTATTGAATTGGGATAAAGCACACGAGGAAAAAGGTAAACATACCAAGTTCCAAAGAATGTGGCTTGTCCCATTTCAGATTGCGGAACAAATCGGCCCATCAAATTTTCTATTGCAAGATTTATCAGGCAAGAGAGATTCTCTGCCTGTTAATGGGCAGATTTTGAAGAAATATTTTTCATAGAAGATAACCTCTTCTATCCCTTGTAGACTATTGCCTTTACCTTTTTCTAGGAAAATAAAAGTTCAATAGTATTTACTTTTTGCCTTTCAATAAAAATATCTTATATATTTTGATTTTTCACTTGTATAAATAGGGATTGTTAGGAAGATAATTTTGGCATTTGAGACATAAGCTAAGTTCTATTTCTTTGAAACTTGCTTGTTTTCCAGCAAAATCATTTATCCTTTTTGAAACCTCAAATTTATAAAGAGACCTTTGTTGTATCATCAATCAAGAAAAATATCTTTAAACAAAGCGAAGACTCTCTGCATATAAGCACCTTTAACTCTATAATTATCATCCAGAAACTATTAAGGAGTTAACGATTCTCCCCATCTAGTAAACTTTTCTCTTTTTAAAGTGTAATTCTAAAATATACTTAAACTTAAAGGATAAGAGGTCTCATCAAGAGCCGACTTACCATGTTCATAGGGAAATAATAAACTGACATTACCAATACTGCATATCAAAACAGGGTAATGGCTTGAGGTTATTTTAATAAAAAGATAAGGGGTCTCATCATGAGCCGACTTGTTCAGTTGAGTTACAACTAGTGAAAGGCATTGTCACTTTTGGCTACCAAACCAACACAATGACCTTTAAGTAACACAAAAGGAAAGGAAATTTTAGAAGAAAACATAAATTGTTTAAAAAAGAAAGAAAAGAGAATAAGTACATGAGTCTGAATTTATCTCTAAAAATTGCACTCTTATCTAGATGGGATACTGAATCATTGATGGTTAAAAGGTAACCTTGTCGAGGCTATGGACGCTTACTGGTTGCAGAGGCTCTACCTATGACAAATGAGTATATCTAAAAGCTAATCTGCAAGAGCTCCCTGCTTTATCTTTAAACAAAGTAAAGACTGATGTAAACAAAGGATTTTTCATTTTGAAGAAGATATCAAGTGGATGGTAATTAGGTGGATTTTGTTTTCTTATTTAGAGAAATGTTATTTATCTTAGATTTCATGTAAATTCTTATTTTTTGAGCTATCTTTATTTTGGAAGTTTTAGAAATTTCAAAAGACTATCAGAGATAACTGGTCCTTCCAGTGAATCGCCAATTGTTGTGCTCTTCAACAACCCCCCCTGTTATAGACATTTTTGTGCCTTACAGCATGAAGCATGAAATGTCCATAATCTAAGGGATCCAAAGTCCCTAAACATGTTGTTCCTACCCCTAGAGGAACAATGCCAGCAAACCACAACACTGAATAAAAGTTCTCCACCTGAAAACACTAAAAAACAAGCCAATTCTGGATCATGTCAACTGCTCCACTGAGCATCTGCGCTGTATGTCAACTGCTCCACTGTCTACCTGCGTTGAATGTCAACTGCAAAGAAGGCTACCTGCGCTGGGCGAGTTTGGACATGTGGCGCAGTCATTCCTCAAGGTGTCAATGCCCAGGAAGCTTCCAAAATGACACTTGGATCAGGGAATTCGACTGGTGATGAGTAAGAGGTTCTAGATCTCCAAGTGGAAGCAAGAACCTCCAAGTGGACTCAAGAACTGAAGAAGAACTGAAGTGAGAGAGGACACTAGTCAGCTTCATGCCAGCCTCAAGCTGACTCATCCTTTCTCCAAAAACTCATATATATAGATCTCTCTCATGAGGTCTAGGGAGGCTGGAATCTTGTGAATGTAAAGAATTGCTGTTGGTTTGAGTTTAGAACTATTGGGTGATTTGCTTTGAAGGAGGTGAAGAGGAGATTTCTTTCTGCTGGGAAGGTGATGCTGGATTGGGCCTCTTATGGTTGTATCACTTCCTGAACCTTACTTCTTCCATTAACAAAGCATTTGAGGTTCTTCTATATGCATGTGTCTCAATGGTATATTGTTATACTTGTGTATTTGATTTATTCTAATCCTTAAATCAATTATGAATGTATGCTTCTTGTAGTTTCCCTCTCTTGCCATTTTGCAGGATCTTGGTGTAGCTGGGCCAGTGAAAGAGCAAGGAGCTGGGGGCAAGCAGCAAAGAGAGAAGATTGGATCAACCATTAGCGAAAGACATCGGTTAGTGGATCTCTTTCTCCCCTCTTTTACATCTCATAAAGAAGTAATCTCAGATAGCTTTGCTTTGATTGTTGCTAAGGAACTATCACCCTTAGAGTGGGATAGGGTCATTCCGTATTGGATACTTTTCCCAACAACAAATTGGCGACTCCACTGGGGATCGTATCTTGTTGGTTGTTTGTGTTTTTGCTATTCATTTCCTAAACACAGGGAGTACCGAATCGAACTGCATTTGGATCTTTCAAATGCAAAGTAAAGGGCAGCTACTCTAGCTCAGTTTCTGGGCATGTTTATGATTTGAAGAGCTGATCCACAAGGACTCTGAACAGCTCTTAGTGATAGCTTTTCATCCTCCTTTGAATCATCCTTTAGTGTGTACTTGATTGGTAGCTTTGATTTGGCCAAAAACTGTTGATTTTTGAGCAATCTGTGACCCAGAACCCAAGAGAAACGAGAGTTTCTCTCTTCATTGCAGGCACTGTGAAGGCAGTCTGCATTTCATCACAGGTCCCGAAGGGGCTACCTGCGCTGAATGTCAAACTGACAGTGTTCTACCTGTGCTGAACCAGTGTGGCCTTGTGCAACTGGGGTTCTCTGCTTTCTGTTGCCCTGTTTTCATCCCTGTTTTTGCAGCCTGTTATCAGTCAATGTACCTATCTGAAACCACCTTTCTTTGCCACTATTCCGCCTCGGTTGTATAAAGAAACTGTATTTGTTCTTTGTGTATTTCTTACATCATTTTCAGTTTCCCATAACGAAAGTGAACTAGTCTTGCAGTGACCTCTTAGATCTAGACCTATGATAAGTGTCGTTCTGATCTTAAGAGTTAGTTTGTTTGCTGTTCATAGCTGATTGAGCTTTTGCTTTCGTCATATGGTTTGAATTTATGTATTTCTAGTGTCGAAACAAGTAAATCTTAAGGTGTCTTTTGATTTTGGACAAAAGCTTGTTTGCTTTCACTTGAAATTGAATTCAAAGTTATACAACAGCTTTCTTTTTGTAGTACACCAACATTAAGAAAGAGAAAAGAAATACCTGCATTGTGCATGTGCATTTTGACAGCTTGCATGTTGATTTAGGAAAAAGTGCATTAGTGTGTGCTCTATGATCTGTGTGAAAAGATGATGTCTTTCTTTTCCCTCAGTAGTTAAGATTTTCATAAGTTGAAAAGATTGAAAAAGCTTGCTTCTCATCTTTAGACTGCATTTAGGAGTTGTACCATACATCTCGTGGTGATCCATAAAGGCAAACTGCTAAACAAGATCAACCTAAAATAAATTGAATTTACATAACAACGCTTTGAAACATAACGCAAACACATAGAGGTCTAAGCTAGAGACGTGTTCCGGCGTCGTTAAACGTGATATCTTAGCGTTGAGTGGTTGGGTGATTCCTCCACGGTGAAGCGATAAGTATCAATACGGACTTGTGCTCCCACGTACCGTCGCGTATATATTGGGAGACCCCTATAGGAACAAAGCCTTTATCCATAGGAAGCCGTGTCGACCGCCCTACTGATCGCAATGCAGTGAACACAGCATTCACGAAGATCGACCACCCGTACCGTAAAATGTATTCTGTGGTTTTGCGAAAAGTTTGGCACACCCTCGGCCTAGAACTCCAGAGGAGTTTCTTTTGGCCTTTTTCAAACTCTATAACTGAAAAAGTCCATCCGAGCATTTTTCACTTCGGGCTCGTTAAAACATCGAAGGAGACTAGAGTCATCTTTAGCTTTTTCTCGACTCTTTAAAAGTGAAAAAGCAAGTTGTGTCTAAGCGTCGTTAAAATTTGTTTTAAACGGGATAATCATCACCATTCCCTCGTTGATCTTCGAAGTTAGTCTTTTGGCATCGTAAGTTCTTGTAGAATCGCTAAGAAATTTTTTGGATAGACTAGATATGTCTGAACAACTGTCGACATCTAGGACTGTGTCGCCCGACACAGCAGCAACAGAGCCTCTTGCTGCTACTCCAACGATGTTCGCTGGTATACCATCTGTCCCGGCAAATTGTCAACAACAAGCCGGAGTCCAATCAGGGACGACGACATGGTTAGTTCCTATTTCTTCATCCGGATTATCATCTGGTATTTCTTATGTTGAAACTCAACAAATTGATCCAATGTGTCTTCAAAGGCCAATTTACCCTTTAAGTACTGGATTTCCACCATATGGAGGGCAGTATGCTCTTTCATTGTTCCCTCCCAGAGAACAACCATATGGGAGTTTACAACAAAGTTCAGGTCAAACTGGAATTACATCCAGCGGTTGGGTACCAATACTGCCTCAGCAACCAAGGGTTGCATATTCAATGCAACCAGTCCACCCTGTGTCGAATGTTGCCACTATACCTGGTATGTTGATTGCGTCGCAAGTACAAGCGCTACCCGTTGTATGTCAACCCCAAGTTTCTCAGGTTGACATACAACAACCTCTTGTCTCGACAACTCAATCACAACCTCCGGTTAGTGCCTCCTTATCTGGAGCGACTCAGGCTCAAGCAAGTACTATGACTCCTCATCTTGGTCAATCATCCAGTATTGGACAACTGCAAATGGTCCAACAACCAGAGCTGGTTCAAACTCAACAACCGCAATTCCAGCAATCATATCAAGGACCCGAGCAACAAGTCTTTGTAAGTAATGGGCAACCCTATAATAATGGTTATGCCCATCAAACTTGTCAAAGTTGCCAGCATCAAATACATTATGCTGGTATGCAAAGACCCACTGCTCAGGCGATTCCATCTTATCCTGGGTATGCTCCGCCTAACCTGAATCAACAGTTGCCCTTTGTAGCAACTCTAGAATTACCAGATCTAAACCGGCTGACGAATGATCCAATTGCTTATGCCCCTTGGTGGCCAGCGATTCCACATAAACTTCTGTCAGATATTCCTAAATTTAATGGAAATCCGGGTGAAGACCCGTCGAATCATGTGATGACATTCCATCTATGGTGTTCATCGAACACCCTGAATGATGATTCGATAAGACTTCGCCTCTTTCAGAGGACGTTAATGGGTCCGGCGGAAAAATGGTACATTGAATTGCCTAGAGCTTCGTTCGACAACTTCAGTACCTTAGCCACAACCTTTTTAACCCATTTTCAATTACCAATAAGGTATGAGACGGGAACAGAACTCCTTACCAACTTCAAACAGACGACTGCCACCCACATATCTGATCATATACATGAGTGGCGACGTCGTCGTAGGATGGTAAAAACGTACGTTCCCGATCAGCTATTAGCTGAATGGTTTATCAAGTCATTACTTCCTGCCATCACGGAAGATGTGGCAAAGGGGGGAGTCGTAACGGAAGAGCAGGTTATCGCTCGTGCGCAATATCTGGACTTGGTCTATACTCAGTCCGGCACGCTCTACGACAAAATACCTGACGCCCCTAGACCGGAATTCTCAATTCCTCCTCCTCCTAAATCAAACAATGACTCTCACGCCGACGATGGCGTGATTAGAAAACACAAGATTTCTAGTCAAAATGCAAACGAAGAACTTCTTGCCTCAGAAGTAAATGCCATGTCGACCGACAAGGGCAAACAACTGAAGCAACCAGGGGGCAAGAAGAAAAAGAAAGGGAGAAAAAGAAAACCCCCGGCAGGGTGTCATATATGCGATGAGGATCATTGGATGAAAGATTGTCCACATATAGCTGAAGTTAAGAAACTCTTTAAGAGTTCAAAAACCCCAGCAGTATTGACTGATCCGTTTCCCAACCCACGTCAAAATCTGGTTGCTAATCAAAATGCTTCCCGATCCCAAGTGCTTATGTTGTCTGTCTCGAAGCAGCAAAATGATGCTTTGACAAGGAATAAAGATTACGGGAATCCACGGCTATCGAATAACAAGGCTAATGAACAACCTAGTAGTTCGACGACAACTTTAACCAAAGTTGTGCCACCCAACATTCCTGAACCAATGATAAAGTCGCCAAAGGGAGGAGTACACAAATCAACATTTAATCCTCGTGCCAAAGTAGCACAAAATTATAATATAGTAGAGGACCTGGCCCAATCGCCGTCCTCTATGTCGACACTTGAGGTACCGCAAAATTGCCTCTCCCAAGAGCAAGCTTTATTATCAGCAATAGGTGGAATTGGCCCAAGGGATTCCAATCTTGTGGCCTTTGATCATAAAGGATATGACCCTCAGTTACCAGCTCAACTAGCTTTCCTTATTCAAGTGAAAGCCCTCAACAAAACTGTTCATCGAACAATTATTGATGAGGGGGCATCTACATGTCTTATGTCGATGAGTTGCTGGAAAAATTTAGGCTCTCCACCCTTGTCGAAATCATCAACTACGTTAAAAGCATTTGATGGACGATCATACACTCCATACGGGATTTTAAGTAACTTGCAAGTTGAACTCGGGGGCAAAACAGTAGGAATTGATGTTGAAGTAATTGATGGAAACCTCGATTACAACATCCTACTGGGAAGGCCCTGGATATATGCCATGGCCGCAGTTGTGTCGACCTACTTCAGGAAGATTGCATTTCCCTTTCAAGGAAGAATTACAGTCGTCGACCAACAAACTTTCCTCCCCGACAGTTCACAAGTTACGAGAAGCATTCCAATGATCCATGGAAGCGATCATTCGCTTTAAAATATTGGGGTAGGCCTCCTAAAAGACCCTGCCTTAATGGGTACTTTCGCCCTACCGCCTCCAAGTAATCTGGCGGGAGTGGCCACGGTGGAAACCTACAAAATGAAATCTTCTGTATCTAATGGATTCGGAAGATTCCTAAATATTTTGTCAGCATGGATCATCGCCCTAATAGAAATACTGTAAATACAGTGGGCTCCGAGGACGGTTCTAATCTCGTGTCAACCTCGTTAAAAAATGAAACAAGGAGTCATGAGGATAGTTCTTTTACTATGTCAACCTCATTAAAAAATGAAACAATCCCCTTTCCAAATCTCAAAGGTAAACCTTCATTCCAACCACCAAGTTGAATGCAATGAAGCTTGGGGGGCATGCACCTCGATTTGCGTTGTTATGCTGGGGGCATGCAAACTTATCAACGAGCAGTTTTAGCAAAGTTCATGCTTGTTAAAAAATAAACGCACAATCGAGCAGTTTTAACATAAAGTTCATGCTCGTTAAAAAATAAATGCAAGATCCGAGTAGTTTTAACGCGGTCTTCATGCTCGTTAAAAAATAAATATAAGCAGTGAGCAATGTTTCCTCCAGAGTTTAAGCTCATTTTAAAATAAAAAATGAACCTATCCCGGTAAATAACCACTGTGATCGTAAATTTATCAGCCATAAAAAACCTTGGTCGTGTTTGCACCTGCCACCTCCATATTTCATTTGGCCGATCGTTCACCTCCATATGATTGTTTACCCATTTTGAGGAACAGCTGCGAAGAGTGATTTCACCTAGCCATCCTTGTGACACTGTCGTGATTGGAAAATTCCAACCTGTACCTGGAATCAGTTGCTATCCCTGTTCATCACTCGTTCCTCAAAAGACGAGTCTTCTTTAAGCTCTTTTCAACTAACTCGTAAAATATGAAAAGATTGCCGAGTTTTGGCCTTCCAGCTCGTTAAAGGACCGGAAGAGCTATCCCTCCTCTAGATTTTAATCTTTTTGGACCTGAGGGATTATTGCACAAAAAGGTCGAGCGCTTGTTTTATTCGGCTCGTTAAAGTTATCGAAAACTCATCCCTTCTGCATTGTTTTATACTTTTTCGGACTTAAGGGATTAGATGATGAAAAAGGAATTTTGGAGTTAACTTTATGTACCTTTTCAGACTCTCTAAAAATGAAAAGGACCGAGTTTTCCTTGTCGTTAGACTCGTTAAAATGATTAAATAGTGACAAACTTGTCTTTAGACGAGAATGAGTTTCCCTATCGCTAGGCTCGTTAAAACATAGCGATGGGCTTGCCCGAAGGGCAGGTTATAGAACAAGAATATGTTATCCTCCTCAAGCTTGACAAAAATAAAGAGGTACTGGTCAGAAATGACTGGGGAAAAATTGGGAGAACCTCAAAGCTTTAATGGTAGCAAGTCGCTCTTGAACATGACACTTTTCCTCCGTACCACGTCGGGTTGGGTTGTTTCATTCACCGGTCTCATCACCATGGTCTCGCCAAACCATCCACATTTGGGGTAATGCTACCGATCCATCGCATCAGTGTCATTATATGTTCAAGAGATGTTGTTCAGAAAGAGTCAACCGTGTCCCATCTGTTAGCGCTTGGAATTCACCTAGGCTGAGATAGACAAACTCTCAAGGCTACATCAAACCATTTCACCTCGTAGCTAGCCCTACGAGGTATGAGAAGGCTCTCTCGGGTCATATTCGGTAGATCTTTCAATAGGATAAGCTGACCAATTAGGGATAAAGATTTTAGGCTAGTAAATTGATAAGGGAGGTTGATTTAAAGATTTTTGGGGTTTTTGGTGGCAATTTGGAGGGAGTGCAATTGAGGGTGCAGGGATTGGGCTCAGTTTTTTGCAGGGGGATCTTTGGGGCAAGGTAGGAGTGAGTGCTGATGCCTTAATCTGAGATGGATGATCAGGGATGATAGAGGAGGAGCTAAAGAGGGCAAACAACCATTTTGAATCCTCTCTAGACAGTAGAAAACATAAATATTGAACAAACTAAAAAGCTGAGCATGTCAAAGCATGAATTCAAACTTTACCACTTCATCTGTCCAATTAGAAGCAAAAGAGAGATGTGGAATACATAAACAAACTTACAAGAACATGTAGAGAACACACCATCAACACAACAATCCACAAGAATCCACAATGATGTCTGCAAAACCCTGGCCTTCCTTTTCCTTAAATTGCAGTAATAGATGTACAATATACAATAATGTTTCTCCCACAAGAGTCCAACCATGAAAATGAGAAGGAGAGAGCATAATATAGACCATCTAGACCATCTAACTCCTTTCCCCACCTCTAGGGGCCGAGCTCAGCTTCCTAGGAGCAGTTTGAACTAATTCTAAACTAAGAACTAGAAAATAGGCAGCCAAACAACTTGCCTCTATTACTTAGCTAACTCATCCATGCATTAATTTTTCACTTTTTACATCAAGGAAGATTCTAGAAGGGTAAAGAGAGATAAAATCTATCAAAGTTCCATGAAAATATTACATTTATCCATCATCTACAAGTAAAAATGGTCAACCATAGTCAAAACAATGTTTTTTGACAAAAAAGGTCAATTCTGGTAAAGCTGGCTCGAATGGTCGCGCCCCCTGTTCAAATGGTCGCGCCCCTTTGCAGCTACTTTTGAGTGGGTTACACTGATCCAAATGAGGTGCAATATGGCTCATTGGAAAGCTTGGTCTGTCTACTTTCCATCCCAAGTGGAATTTCTAAATTTGGAGTTGTTTTGCCCCTCAAAAACCATTTCTCCCAAGGTCACTTTCTGCAACTCAAAAAGTGGGCAGAAAGTCATTTTTTTTGATGTATTTTGAGCTTTTGGAGGCTCAAATCTCAAAATCAGGCTTCTCCCAAGTATTGGTAATTTTTCTCTTTGCATGCCCTTTCCAAAAATGCCAAGTTTTCAAAATTCCGAGCAGTCCTCCAAAATGGTCTCACCCGGGGTGAGACCATTCCAATGGCCAAAACCTGTAAATTGCACAAAAAATTCACAAATGACAAAATTTTCTCCAAATTTCTTGAAATTTGGGCTGGGAGTCCCCAATCAAGTACCATGCTCAGTCAAAGAGGCTTTGGCCAAAGTTTGGAGTGGATCGGGCGTTTTCCTTCGTTTTTGTGCTTTGGCCAACCGTCCTTGGAGCACCTTCGTTCTCGCCGGTATTTTTGACATTTCTCTCAAACCATGACACCTGTGTAAAAAGTGAAAGAGGTTTTTCTTCCTTGGCATTTTGTGGACAAAAACCTCTCTCAGTTTTACAAAATTCATCTTTGATTTCTCAGAAACAGCTTTTGAGTGCAACTTGTCCCGATGTGTGAAACAAGGGATTTTGTCGAAATGGAGCGAAATGAAGGGGATAGAGGGCTTCTAAATTCTTGGGGAAATTTTTGGAAGTAGGGAGGGATGTTAGGAAGCAGGGTAAAGTGGAATCTCAGAGATTGAGTGAGGGTAAGGGGTCGAAAAGGACAAAACACAGGCCAAACCTAGAAAATTGCCAGGTTGTAGCTAGAAACTAGGGTTTGTGCAAAAATGAGGAATTTGGCGGATCTAAGGGATGGGAAGTGTTTGATAAGGTACTTTAAGGATAGGGGAAGGTGTATGAACATTAGGAAACAAGTTTTGCTGGTGATTTGACCATCCAAGAGAAATTGCCTTCAAAACCCTAGGAGAGGGAAATGACCTTGCCTGGGCGCAACATGAAGCATGAACAAGGTGTGAAATGACTCATTAGACACTGACATGACAATGAAAACCCTCTGAATGATGATAAACTCAGCTGAATGATGACATGGACTGACATTTGGGCAAACCCTAGACCTAATGCCTAGTGACCAAATTTTGGCTTGAAAACTCACTGAAATGACAAAATTTGACCTTGACACTTCAAAATCACTTTGTAAGAGCACATTTGATCACTGTAGGAAGGCTGGAAAGACTGACACTAACACCATCCACTACCATACATCATCTTTCATCCTTCCATGACCGCCACCCTGAATCATATTTCACAGATCGTTTTCACCTTCATCACAATCATTAGCTCTGTTCCGCGTCACTGATGTGGGATTCATTAAGGCCCTCCTTTGACGGATCGCTCCTTGTTGAAATCAGCTCATTATCCAAGGAGTCGATCTAGGAACAACCCCTTCAGTACTTTGAAGCTTGCATGCCTCAATGGCAAGTTTCTCACTTCTGGCGACAGGTATACATCAATGACCTTCGACCAGAAGATTTTGCGTGGTGTTCGACGCCAAGTCCTCTATTCACACCACGTGAATTGTACTGCAGTACCTTTAGGGTCATTATCATTATCGGTGATTCCTCTCGCACTTGTTAACGGTTTACATCATTGACTGGTAATCAAGCGATGTCTTTCCATGTTCGACTCCAAGAAATTCTCACATGGATCGAATTGTACTTAGAGTGAATATCGGACGAGTTTGAAGACCCCGGATCTAGTTTCATCCATCCGGGCTGCGATATATATTCAGGAAATAAAGACATTGACATGTGCAGCAGATGATCATCCTACTCAAAGGATGATAATTTCAACAGAGAAATTATCAGTCTACCATCAGACGATTGTCTGTTCTATGTACAGAAAAATGTATTTATAAAGCTGAGCATGGGAATGCCCGCCTCAGCTAGATCATGAAAGCAGTATGAAAAATAATGTATTGTATTGTATCTTATTACAGGTCACCTCTCAGCGATTGAATGAACTTCGGATCCTCCTGATAAAGCATTTCACCCGATAAACGACCTCATACTTTAGGGGGCAACTGTTATAGACATTTTTGTGCCTTACAGCATGAAGCATGAAATGTCCATAATCTAAGGGATCCAAAGTTCCTAAACATGTTGTTCCTACCCCTAGAGGAACAAGGCCAGCAAACCACAGCATTGAATAAAAGTTCTCCACCTGAAAACACTCAAAAACAAGCCAATTCTGGATCATGTCAACTGCTCCACTGAGCATCTGCGCTGAATGTCAACTGCTCCACTGTCTACCTGCGTTGAATGTCAACTGCAAAGAAGGCTACCTGCGCTGGGCGAGTTTGGACATGTGGCGCAGTCATTCCTCAAGGTGTCAATGCCCAGGAAGCTTCCAAAATGACACTTGGATCAGGGAATTCGACTGGTGATGAGTAAGAGGTTCTAGATCTCCAAGTGGAAGCAAGAACCTCCAAGTGGACTCAAGAACTGAAGAAGAATTGAAGTGAGAGAGGACACTAGTCAGCTTCATGCCAGCCTCAAGCTGACTCATCCTTTCTCCAAAAACTCCTATATATAGATCTCTCTCATGAGGTCTAGGGAGGCTGGAATCTTGTGAATGTAAATAATTGCTGTTGGTTTGAGTTTAGAACTATTGGGTGATTTGCTTTGAAGGAGGTGAAGAGGAGATTTCTTTCTGCTGGGAAGGTGATGCTGGATTGGGCCTCTTATGGTTGTATCACTTCCTGAACCTTACTTCTTCCATTAACAAAGCATTTGAGGTTCTTCTATATGCATGTGTCTCAATGGTGTATTGTTATACTTGTGTATTTGATTTATTCTAATCCTTAAATCAATTATGAATGTATGCTTCTTGTAGTTTCCCTCTCTTGCCATTTTGCAGGATCTTGGTGTAGCTGGGCCAGTGAAAGAGCAAGGAGTTGGGGGCAAGCAGCAAAGAGAGAAGATTGGATCAACCATTAGCGAAAGACATCAGTTAGTGGATCTCTTTCTCCCCTCTTTTACATCTCATAAAGAAGTAATCTCAGATAGCTTTGCTTTGATTGTTGCTAAGGAACTATCACCCTTAGAGTGGGATAGGGTCATTCCGTATTGGATACTTTTCCCAACAACACCCCCATTTATTGATTTAATTGTTAATATTCTATTAATAAATGGGGACCCTTTATAAAAAATCCTCCAAGAAAAACTTAGTACTTAAGCTCTTTCTTTTTCAAAATTTTAGAAATAAATTAAGGTATCAAGTCAAGTCCCTTTAAACTAGAAATTCTCACTTTATTGCATATCGTTGGACCAAGTGTGTCAACAGTTAATTAACAATCACTATCTGTGAATTATGATGGAAGGGATCACCATAATAAACTTAGGATATCCTTCAGCTTTCCATTTAAATCTAAGACTTAAGGAATTTCTTGTAAAATGAATCGCCTATCGCAATTGCATATTGGTTTTCACCAAAAGAACAACTCACAAAGCCTATTGGAATATGTGAATCGCGATATTGAGGTATAGCAAGCCAATACTTATTGCATTACAACGCTTTACTTAAATGCCAATCTTGTGAATTACAAAAGTTAGTGAAGTGCGATAGAACCTGGACCAGATAAAAATAAATGTTATAAACTATAAGTTAAGTCCGACACTTAGTAAAAAGGCACTTTACACAGTAGTTATTCATTTAGGCAGAGTGTGCTATAAACAACAAAAAGTATGCCGGTCACCTTGCATCTCGCATAATTCTAAACAACTTCGAAAAATGCACAATCGAAAATGTGATATTGCGATAATCTTATCACAATTGCATACTCGGCATTTCACACTTTAAACTCGCCACCTTAAAGTTTTTCCTTCCCGTTTGTGATGCGATAGTTTAAATGGGTAATAAAGTTCATGCCAAAAGATCTAAGTGCGTATTTAATAAGTTTAATGGAATTTATGTTAAGAACGACTTAACGTGATTTGATATCTTTTCATCTGCATTTTTAATAAAAGCTCGTTTCTTCTCACCTTTTGAGGTTAACTGTATCATTTAATTCTCACTGTCATTTTCGCTTTGTGTTTATCCAATAACTTCCATTGCTCCATTTCAGGAAAACTCTGCAGAAAACATTGTTGGAAAGAATGGAAAAGAAAGGAAAGGTGACTGCATCTGAGAAATCAGACATGATACCACTTTTATCCATTACCACATGTAGCAATGATGGAGGAACCACAACATGGGAAGCCATGTATAACCTGTTAGAAGAAGAGAAGCCCAAGCCACTGGTAACAAAGGCCACGACTGATGCTCAGGAATCATCTGATGCCTCCTATTTTGAAACAACGTGTTCATTCTTGCATCGAATAGCTGCGAGACCAAAGATATTACCATACACGGATATGGTAAAATGGGTAATTGATGAGGTAGACGTCTCAGACAGAACTTTAAGAAATAAAAGACAACAAGTCATGGGGTCTTTCTCACCAGACAATTTACGGCTAATGTGCCAGCTACCAGAGCCTCAAAAGATCTATAACAAAGAATTCCTTGAGCATTTCACCAAAGAGAACGAAGACCCATCATACGTTACACAGACTTGGAGGTCAGGCGGAGGAAAAATCAAACAAGCTAAAACTGGTATGTACTCAATAGCATCCATCTCTTCCCCTCATAGTTTTGCAACAACAATGATGTGTACGTTATTCGGTAGACCCGATAGCACCAAATTTTCTATGGAGTGGCTCTCGTTATTTGATGCAGCAGTTAATGCAACAATTATTAACTGTCCAGTAAGATTTTATCAAACAATCTAGCAAAGTCCATTATGGAATATAGAAAGAAAAGAAGTGTTTCTTCAAGGATTTTCCCTCCTTTCTTTATGAGTGCTTTTGTTATGGACACAATTTGTTTTTTTCTCAGTTTCTGAATATGGGATGGAAGTGGACTATACAGAACCCGCTCCCCATCCATATATACCATAAAATTTTGTGGGAATCTCAATTCCATCCCCATTTTTACAAAATCTGTCAGGGTGTTATGTTGCCTATTCATAAAACTGTTTTTGATAGAACAACCCCTAGGTTTTCTGAAGAGGCCAAAGTAGATATCTTGCCAGTGGCCAGATGGTTCGGGGAAGAGACATTCACCTACATTAGAGTTTTTGGGAGCATTTCTTCTCCGCATGTCCTCCCATATTATGTCCCAGACAAGCTATTAGCCAGAGAAATAGCTTACCAGACAGCAGGGGAGGGCGGTTTAACCAAAGGACTGAAAGAACAAAAGAAAGCCATTTGGCCAACCTTTCCATTACAATGTGGTGCTTTTGCACTACACGACTATGGACATGCAGTAAAAGAAGCAGAGATTATTATGTCTCTGAAATTAGCCACAGTTCCAGGGAGACAATATGACCCGAATCATGTTGCTAAAGAATTTACCACTATGGTGAAAGTCAAACAGTTCACCCATGAAGAGGATGCCTTTGATGACCTCTTCCAACAAGCAGAAACATTTTCACAAGTCCTACATTTGGCATCATTACTGTTGAGCCCGGAAGATATTAATGATTTTCATGTGTATAGGAATAAGAGATTGTTAAAGGTCCCATTGGACCTATTACAGATTGAACCAATAAGAGAACCAACTCCTAACGTAAGTTTGGAGGGAAGTTCCAAAGAAAATTCTAAAGAAGAAACCTAAGAGAATTCGACTCAATTCGACTCATGATTCAGAACACTCAGAATGACAATCTAAAAATGGAGGAGGAAACACAAATAAAGAGTTTGAGAAAGATACAACTGGAAGTACAGAGGAAACAACCAAACAGGCCTTGGCAAAGAAGCAGGTAGAGGTTGCTTCTACTTCAACTCAATCAGGTAAGGCTCCAGTCATTGACTTGGAACAGGAATGGGAGAAATTCAATAAGAAGCTCCATATAGACACAAATCTTGAGCAAACATCTGAACTGCAAACCCCCAAGCAAACCCAACATAAAGCAAATCCAGAAACAATAGAGGAAGGAGCTACAAGTACTCAAGATATTGAGATTATTCCTGCTGTTCCTACTTCTGAAATTGTATTGAGAATTGAAGAGATATATCTTTAAATATATTCTACAATCCTACTCATAAGGCTGTAGTTAAAAGACAAGGGAAGAAGAGGAAACTGGACACCACCACTTTTAAAACTCTAGAACATGAACGAATGGATGTTGTGTGGAAGGACACACCTATCGACCCATCAGAGAATCTCACAAAGCTGTCACAGTTCACAGGAGCTTATGCCACAACAACCATTGATAAGGCAATGGAAGTCCAAATGCTACTAAAGGAAAAGGAACATAAAATTCTGCTGCTTGAACAACAATTAGCACAAGAAAAAACTAATCAACAAGAAAAACAATAAGTAGCCCAGCTTCAAAGAGAATTCAAGTAGATGATATTATAGCATCAAAGAAGTGGTCAGCCTCAATTCTTTATTAATGCAGCAAGAAGAAATATTCTGCCAGAAAATCTCAGAGATAAATCCTTACTGTGAGACCAACGATAAATTGACAAACCAAGTAATTGATACGAGGTTTGAATATGAAGAGATCCACAAAAAGGTTTCTGAATTTATCACCTGGCAAGAATATGAAGAGGGAAGAAAGGCTGACCTATTGAAATTGGAAGAGTCCCACAAAGATATTCTATTTACGGATTAGGATTCTGAGTTGAAACAGGGAAAAAGGGCGACAATGATAGTAGCAGGAGTAGCAAGCAACATAATAGAAGCTGTAAATGAAAACCTCCATGGTGCCAACCTTGTCAAAGAGTGCATACCAGGGTTTCTACCAAATGTCAAACAACTAGAGCAATAGTGGAAACATACAACACAGAAAAAGGAAGAGGCAATTAAATAACTAACCAGGCTGAATTGGGAGACATACTGGTAGTTTCTAGTAAAACCACACAACCAATGGATGACTTTGCAGTGTTTAACAACCTCTACAAAAAAGATGGTGCCAGCTTTATCAGATGTCATATTTGCTGGGTAGTTAAAATCCACAATCAGCCAACCACCTCAGCTCAAGCCAATGATCGACATTTCCAATGTCATAGATCAAGTTAGTAGATTAAATTAGTTCAAGTTCAAAGGAACTAGTCATCAGTTTAATTCTATTTTTAGTTTTATTTTTGCCCACTCCGAGGAAGGTTGTTTAAAACCTCAACTATTTTTGTAATAATCTATTTTGAGGCATGTATTTTAGTATTTAAACCCCTCTCATGCATTTCAAGAGGGGTCCAGAATTTTATCAAAACACTTTTCAAGACATTACACTTCTGTATTTTTGAGAAGGTTTTGATGAAATGAATGGAACAATATCTATTTTTCTTTAAATATCTAGCGTGCTCTATTGGAATTGCACTTCTGTACTCTTAGAGTGTATTGGATTGAATGAAATTGGGTCAATATTGCTGAAGCACACCAACAAGACCTATTATATATGGTACTTTTATCGTATGATTGTGTTTTATTTATGTATTAAGCAATACTCTTTCTATTGGTTGTTTTATATATGAAAGTATGAATTATAGTTCTGCATTATTGCACTTATGTATGATGTTTTAGCCGTGATTCTGTTTTGAATACATAAACGATTTTTATATGCGATATATTTCTCTCAATTGTTTTGTTCAACTATTTATCCAAAACAATTATCATTAAACAATTTCATTTCTTTCGGCAGTTGAATGATATTTATTGCCTGTTGCTGTAAGACAACATTATAGATCACATATCTTATTTTATTCCCGGGTATACTTATATTTAGATAATGCTAGATTAAGATATATGCATGTGTTTAATTTTTATATTAGATTATACTTAGTTGAATCATTTCCTGTTACATCTTATATCATCCCATCAACATTATCAAATCAATCCTCTCTGGGAAACTGGTCCCATTGTCCCCATTTGGAGCCACTATACCAAATGTAAAAGGAGCTGTTTTCAAGGCCTGGACTGGGTGGTTATCCCCCATGTTGTTGCAACGAATTTAGAGGCTTAAACACCTTCCCATGATTGTGATAGGGACAAGGTGCCACTCTAGGTCAAACTCTTAGAGTAATGCGTTGTCATCGATGGGAGAGGACACACTAGCAAGAAGCCAATGAAGTCCTTTTTTATTGGTGTTGGATCCCAAGTGAAAATTAGTGTTAATTTAAAGATTAAATGGTATGTAAATGTAAATGATAGTGAAATGTCTATGTGAAAGAAATTCAATGCAAATAAAATTTAATAAGAATACAAATGAATTTTCCATGTAGGGAAAATCATTCAAGATATTTTCATGTAAATATTAAAAAATTCCCCTCCAAGGTTTTAGGGTTAGGAGTTTTGAGGAACAAAAAAGGAAGGTTTTCAGAGAGAGTTTTGGATAAAGTTTGTCTCTTCTTGGTGGAGAGTGTTGTGTAGGGTTTGTGTGTGTTAGGAAAGATTTGGAGGTTGCACAACCTCCCTATTGCCATGGCAGGGAGGGTTGCAAGTCATGTAAATTTTTGTTCATGTTAATGAAAATATGAATTTGGAGTATCTGTGATGTAATTTGTTGTGCAGTTTGGTGTTTGTAATAGTTCTATTTTACTTTACAACAAATGTGCTATTAGTTCCATGTGTTTTCCATGCATTTTGTTATGTATTTTTGCAATTATTTTTTAGTCTAGTTTCATTTTTCTCTTATTGGCTCTCCTGACTAGAGTGAGCCAACAAATGCGCCGGCCGGGAAAAACTTCGTTTCCCTCTCTAGCTGGGTAACAACAATGGTGGAGAGAAGCCCAAGTAAATGAACTTGTGGTATGATGGAGGATATGTGACATGACTAACAAAAAATCATTGATTTCATGGCTAGAAACATTCTGGGTTCATGACATATTCCTACATTTTGGTAAGCATCAATGCCTTGTAGATGTTAGGAATCATTTTGGGCTTTATTACGTTGGTGTAGAGGGTGGAGATGAACTCCTACATTTCTTATTTCTTTTTTGGTTCTTGTCATTGTTCGTGGCTGTTGATGCCAATGACTTCATCAAGGTTAATTGTAACAAGAATCAATTATGACTGGGAGGCTAGTAGATCAAGAGGCTTTGGTTGCATTGGTTTTATGTCCTATGAACAACCTACAACAGCCATAGAAACATGCATGAATGGGAGGGAAATTTCCACTAGGAAGGCAAGCGATGGTATCTGGCTAACGCACAACCAAGAAGGCACACCAATGAAGGACTGGATCATATTCAGAGTAGTGCAAAGCATTGAGCTGAGAAGCACACTATGCACCATGAGATCGTGCATTGACAGTGCAATGCGACACTAGAAGAGGAATGGTGCATTGGCATGCATGTGGTTTATATAGTGGTGTAGCCTTGGTGCGAAGGAAATGACCATCGTAGTGATTATAAGGAGGATGGTGGGTGGCCTTGGCATTCTATTTTACTAACTATTGTGTCTCTTCAAACACCATCAAACTCAACGAAGGAGGTTATATCGATCATTCCCTCTGTTAGAAGAAGTTGTCTCCTATGAAAGAAGGAAGCTGTGAGCCACTGAAAAAACCTCATTTTGGGTGTTAAGGGCAACTATGGAAAAAACATTGTTGGCATTATGACACAGGTTTGGTGCTATGGCACAGGTGTTGTCCTTGATGGCAACTCACTCTGGTAATAGATCTCAGTTCAGGCTCTCTGAATGAAGGAAAGATATATATACGCAGGTTCATCGTGATCAAGCCACGTATACACGAGGGTTAGATGTTCCAAAGACGTGTATGCGTATACACACACTTTCATGCAAGGAAAAGCGTGTACATGTGGGAGAACTTATAGTTGGTCCGTGGTATTTAGTCCATGGTATTTGAACCTATGGTTTTGGACCATGGTATCTCGTCCGAAGTGTTGATCCCAAGTATTGGGTCCATGGTATTGATTTGTTATGGTTTTGGACCGTGGTATTGTGAAAGGCCTAAGACTATAAAAGAGGAAGGAGATCATTAGGCAAGGTCATGATCTGAATAATTGAATATATGAAAAGTGCTAACTTTGGAATACTGGTGATTAAGGTTATGGTGCAGAGCTGAACGAAGGAGGAACCTAAGCGCAAAAAAAAGGATAAGTTCTATTGATGGGTCAAAATCTTAAGGCTTGAGTAATAGTATCTTTGTATGATTTTGATCTGTTATATGTGGTGCACACTTGATCTATAAATCTGATAATCTGGGTTAACTAATGTCTGAATATTTGAAGGAGTGAATTATATTTATAGATCTGTACGTAGGTTCAGTGAAGTGAAGGTGCGTATACACGTTGTTTCTGTAAGTCAAAAGTGCGTATATGCAGGTTTGTCTTAACACAGAAGCGTATGCACGCAGGTTTTTGAATATTGAAGTAGCGTACGTCTCTTAAATTATGCTCTAGCTGTTTTTGTTGATTACTGCAGTGATCTAGGTTCGGAATTGGTGTATGGTTACAATTACTGTGTTCTGGGTATAGCTGTCAGAGAAGTGTCTATTTGATTCAGTTTAGATTGGTGAAAAGGAGATTGTTTGATGCAGAGATTCTTGATGTTTGATGGATGTTATTCATGGATCCAGTCTGAAAATTTATGAAACGTGGTCCTTGGAAGAAAGAGAAGGTTGTAGCCTTCTGTAGGTTAGCACCTATGTACTAGTACCTCAGCTAGTACAAGAACTAGGGGGGTTGTAGCTCCCTTCCAGGAGAGGTTGGAGAATGAGAGAAGGTTGTAGCCTTCTGCAGGTTGAAGCCTGTGTACTGGTATAAGTTTTCACCAGTACATAAACATTGTAAAAAGAAGTTTCTAATTAAAAGAAGATAGAGACGAATTGCAGCAGGTGGTTTTCACCCACATTGGGTTTCCACCTTATATCTTGTGTTCTTGTGTGTGATTGTCTTCTGATCTATTTTACTGTTCCTGGTTACTGTTTATATGATTCTGATGCACAGATTAATGATCAACATCTGTAGAATAAATTAAATTATAAGTCTGCATGATATACGTTGGTTTCCTTATTTGTAGTTGCGTATATACGCAGTTTTCACTAACTGAAGTAGTGTATATGATTTGGGTGTGAAAGGAAAAATAATTTACTTAATAATACTGATTCACCCCCCATCTCAGTATTATTTCCAACAATTGGTATCAGAGCAGGTCCTTCAGAAGAAGCTTGATCGTTTGAAGGAAGATCTATCATCATGAGCAACTACAAGAGAGAAGCATCGATTAGGCCACCAATTTTTGATGGGACCAACTTCATCTATTGGAAGGTAAGAATCACAGCCTACCTTCAATCTCTTGGTACAGAAGTCTGGGATATCATAGATACAGGGTAAACATTTCCATCAGCAACTCCTATAGATCCAGCTGGGAAGAAGCAGTGTGAAACAAATGCAAAGGTTGTCAATACTCTATTAGGGAGTCTATCTCAAACAGAATTCGTCAACGTTATGCAGCTCAAAACCGCAAAATAAATATGGGACAAGATCGTTCTGAGCTATGAAGGAGATGAACAGGTAAAACGAGCAAAACTTCAAACCCTCAGAATTCAGTATGAAAATCTCAGAATGCACAATGATGAAAGTGTGGCTAACTATTTCCTACATATAGATGAGATTGTTAATTGTATGAAAAACTTGGGTGAAGAAATAAAAGAGGTTGTTTTGGTCGAAAAGGTTCTAAGGTCTTTGTCTTCTAAGTTTGAATCAAAAGTTTCTGCAATAGAAGAAAAACAGAATCTACAGAGCCTTACCATGTCGCAGCTACACGGAATTCTAACCGCTTATGAAATGAGGACAGGGGAATGAGGAAAGGGGGACCATCAGACAGAAGAGAAGCCGCATTCAAGGCCTCAGGAAAAGGAGATTCCTATGACTCAGGACATATGTCAAAAGAAGAGGAAGAATCGAATTTTGTCAAAAACCTTCAACGGGGTGCTGGAAGATTCAGAGGTAAGTTACCTTTCAAATTTTTTGCTTGTGGAAGAGTCGGTCACTATGCTGCCAAGTGTCCTCATAAAGATAAGCTTGACAAAGGCAAGGAACCAGTTAGATGGAGCAGAAAACAGAATGTAAATAAGAAAAGCTATTACACTCATGAAGACAGTGATGGACTTTCAAATAGTGATGAAGATGAACAAGGTAATACTTATAGACTTTTAATGGCTCTTGAAGATGATGATTTTTTGGATGCTATAGATGAAGAAGGTCTTTATGAAGAGATTTCTACTCAAAATTTGTTTAGAAGAGAAAAATATGATTATTGATACTCTGCAATTCCAACTGGCTGAAAGGGAAAAACATCATGAAAAGTTAGAATGTGAAATTGTGGGACTTAGAGAAGAGATTGAGAAAACAAAAGCTCTTAATCTTAGATTTGTTAAAGGATCTGAAACTTTAGATGAGATTATCAAAGTGCAACGTTATCCACTAATCAAGACAGGTCTGGGATATAATGAAGAAGCATCTCAAGGCAGAAACCATCCACCTCCAAAAGTTATCTTGATGCAGCAAGGAGAAATGAGAAAAGGCCCAATGGAGATCACCAGGTAAATCAGGGACAATTTACCTCAAGAATGAACAAAGACTACCAAGTAATCGGGGGCAATCTACTTTAAGGATGAACAAAAGCTACAACCAACCACAGGTAAAACCTTCTCAATTTTCCTCAAGAATGGATGTCAATAGAAACTACAATCATTTGGATGGTAGATTTGATAATCGCAGGAGTTTCTTCAATGGCCAATGTTTTTCTTGTCATAACTTTGGTCACAAAGCAGCTCAATGTGTTGCCTATAAGACAATCATGACTAAAGAAGCTCAAAAACAAAGAAGTATGACTGGGATCATGAAAAGGACCTACAATAAATTTTCTACTCTTGAAAATGAAATAGAATGTTCTATTTGTAACAACTTCGGTCATGAAGAGTCTGAATGCAGGAGCAGGTTTCGGCAGACAACTTAGAAGGAACAAGCCTCAAATGCCAAAACATGGAGAATGAAAGAACCACAACTAGAAAGATGTGGTATAGCCCTATATGCGGAAGGGCAAGAAAATCAATGGTACATCGACAGTGGATGTTCGAAACATATGACAGGTAATAAAGAAAAACTTCAGTCATATAGTGCCTTAGAAAAGGAAAAGAAGGTCTCATTTGGAAATGACACCCCTGCACTCATAAGAGGTAAAGGCTTTGTTCTTTTAAAAGAAAAGGTCAAAGCAGGAAATGTTATGTATGTTGATGGCTTAAAGCATAATCTATTGAGTGTCAGTCAAATGTGTGATCAAGGAAATGAGGTGATATTTCGATCAAATGGATGTATTGTTCGTGAGCTTGATACAGGAGAAACAATGATCAAAGGCATAAGGACTCCAAATAATCTATACATTCTCAAGGGAGGAAAACAACAATGCTATCTGAGCAAGAATTATGAACATTGGTTATGGCACAGAAGATTGGGGCATCTAAGCTTCTCTCAGATAAGGAAAGCATGCAAATATCAGGCAGTTCGTGGTCTTCCAGACATCAGAATTCCAGACAATACAATATGCAAATCATGTCAGTTTGGCAAGCAAACCAGAACTAAATTCCCTGAGAAGGAAGGATCAGCTAGTAGGCCACTTGAACTTGTCCATACTGATGTATGTGGTCCATCTAGGAAAAGGTCACCTCGAGGAGAAGAATATTTTATATTATTCATTGACGATTTTTCAAGGATGTGTTGGATAGGACTTATGAAGCACAAAGACAGAGCCTTTGAAAAGTTCAAATCATTCAAAGCCTTGGTGGAGAACAAATCAGATCACAGATCAAATGCCTCAGGTCTGATTGAGGAGGATAATTTACCTCGAATGAATTTTTCGATTTTTGTGAAGAACATGGAATAAGAAGGGAATTCTCTACAGCTAGGACTCCTTAGCAAAATGGAGTAGTGGAAAGGATGAACAGAACGATTCAAAAAATGGCTCGTGCTATGCTTGATGGGTCTGGAACTCCCGCAACCTTCTGGGGTGAAGCCGCATTTGCAGTAGTTACTATTCTCAACAAGACAAACGTCCGGGTAAACAACACTCAGACTCCTCACGAACTATGGTATGGTAAGACTCCCACGGTAAAATACTTCAAAATTTTTGGGAGAAAATGCTACATCAAAAATACTGATGAAAATATTGGCAAGTTTGAACCTAGAGCAGATGAAGGCATTCTCCTTGGTTACTCTCCCCACAACAAAGCATACAAGTGTTACAATAAAAGGCTTGGAAAAATTGTTGAAAGCATTGATGTAGTGGTTGATGAAGAAGAAAGCACTCCTAGGCAGGTAAGATCTGAAGACTTCGAAGATGATGAGGACTATCCATCAACATCAAATCAGATTCATGATGAAGAAGAAACCCATGAGGCACCAGAAGAACAGATAAGGATAGAAGAAAAGACTCCATCCAGGTACGTTCAGAAGAATCATCCAGAATCTCAAATTTTGGGGCAAAAAGAGGCAGGTATACAAACAAGAAGAACAATTGTAGAAGCTTCAAGCTATTTGGCATTGCTCTCCTCCACTGAACCACAAAATGTAAGAGAGGCATGCAAAGATGAATGCTGGGTCAAGGCAATGGATGAAGAACTTGAGCAGATTGAAAAGAATAACACTTGGGAGTTGGTTCCTAGACCTAAAGATAAGAATGTCATAGGGACAAAATGGATATTCAAAAACAAGTTGAATGAAAATGGGGAAGTTATTAGAAACAAAGCCAGACTTGTTTGTAAAGGGTATGCTCAACAAGAAGGAATCGACTTTGAAGAAACTTTTGCTCCTGTTGCTAGACTTGAGGCCATCAGAATGTTCCTTGCTCTCTCTAGTTTTCAAAAGTTCAAAGTATTTCAAATGGACGAGAAATCTGCCTTTCTAAATGGAGACTTGGATGAAGAAGTGTATATTGAGCAACCACATGGGTTTATCCTTGGAAATGATCCAAAGCTTGTATGCAGACTCAAAAAGGCTCTCTATGGCCTTAAACAAGCTCCAAGGGCTTGGTATTATCGCTTGGATAAATACCTCCGTCAACAAGGTTTTATAAAAGGATCAACTGATAACAATCTTTATATAAAAATTGACAATGATAAGTTGCTAATACTTGTTGTGTATGTTGATGATATCATCTTTGGTAGCAATGAAGAAGACATGAGTCAAAATTTTGCCTTAGTAATGAAGAAAGAGTTTGAAATGTCTATGCTTGGTGAGCTCACATATTTTCTTGGTTTACAAGTCCAACAAAATAAAGATGGCATCTTTCTATCACAAACCAAGTATCTCAAGCAGATCTTGAAGAAATATGGGATGGAGGATTCGAAACCAGTATGTACCCCTATGGTGACAGGATGTAGCCTCAGCGCAAATGATGAATCGGCAGCAGTACATCAACCAACCTATAGATCCATGATTGGTAGTCTACTCTATCTAACAGGTACCCGACCAGACATTATGCATGCAGTGGGAATAGTTGGAAGGTTTCAGGAAAATCCAAAGGAAACTCATCTTCAGGCAGTTAAGAGAATTTTCAAGTATCTTCAAGGAACTCAAAACTATGGCTTATGGTATCCTAGAGATACACATCTCACACTTCATGCATATACAGATGCATATTGGGCAGGAAGCGTGGATGACAGAAAAAGCACTAGTGGTGGTGCATTCTTCATGGGTCCTAGATTAGTGTCTTGGTTCAACAAGAAACAAAGTTCTATTGCTTTATCTACAGCTGAAGCAGAATATGTAGCTGCTGCATCTTGCTGCACACAACTCCTTTGGATGATGCAAACATTGCAATATCTTCAAATCACTTGTACTCCACCTATCTCCATTTTTTGTGATAATACAAGTGCTATCAGTATCTCAAAGAATCCTGTCATGCATTCAAAGACTAAGCACATACCGATCAAGTATCATTTTCTTCGGGAACAAGTGCTGGAACAAAAGGTCAAATTGGAGTATGTTCCCTCTAAGGAACAAGTTGCTGATATTCTCACCAAACCACTACCCAGGGAAACTTTTGAATACCTCAGACAAAAGCTGGGAGTAGTTGATGCATCATATTGCTGTTGAAACCTGTCGGTTTCAGAGAAAAGTGGTTGTACGCCAGTTTCATGAAGAGGATATGCGTACATACGCATGTTTATGCAGATACAGTCACGTATATGTTGGTTTGAAGGAAATCAGTGGGGACAGACTCTGGTTGAAGAGAGTCTGATATGGGTCTGACAGAGACCATCTGGCACAGGTTCATGGGGAGCAGATATACTTCTAATAATGCATTGTTGGCATTACATTAGAACTCTTTGTTCGTGTACACAAGCTGTTTTTGATTTCAGGTGGATCAGGTATAGAAGGAGAACATGGTTTCTGATCTGAATAATGATGCTGCTAATATTTGTTATTGGTGACTTTCATAGTCTTGCTCTAAATTTTTCGTCTCTATGTCATGTATATCTTTTATTGTCAAGGTCATGTAACGGCCTATTTTGGTTTCCCCACTATGCCTGGGATGAATGATGTAATGTACTTGGTTTTCATATGTAAACTTCTGATGTATCCCCACTTGTTTGGGTGGATGATCCCCACTTGGTTGGGTGGTGGATGTTTGTATAGAGTCTTTGGTGATAGGAAGGTCTTTTATGATGTATAAGTCATGTTTCTTCTTAAAGAACATCTTTTTGCAGATCTTGCCTACAGCCAGGGGGAGCATGGTCAGCACAGCAGAGCAGAGATTTCAGCATGTACTCAGGGGGAGCATAACCCTTTGCCCTTGATGACAAAGGGGGAGAATGACTTTGAGGATCTTGGGGTTGCCATCAAGTCCAAAGGGGGAGATTGTTGGAATTA